>OY997272.1:51056092-52431092 GCA_963921465.1 Triticum timopheevii | reverse complement strand
TCTGGTATCCCTACGCAGCTCACCTCCTGGAAAGAGAAGGGTTTGCTGTGGGGCAATCCGAAGGAGATGACGGGACTCCGAGCCTGTATCCAGAAGCTGGTGGACAAGAAGCTCAGGCTCGTTGACGTGGTCCAAGTCATGCTCGTCCGCCGGATCCTCCCATGCCAAAAACGGGCATTCAATCTGTGGGAGTTCGATCCGGAACAGCACCAGGCGCTAAGCGGGCTCTTCGACACGATGTACGAAGGCGCCTGGAGGGTGCTGTTCAAGGGCGCCGAAGCCCCCGCATCCGCGGCGGAAGATCGCGGATTTCGCTCGCAGCATCCAGCTGACGAGGTAAGTGATTCAACCCCTTTACGGGACACTTGTTGTAAATAGATTGATTCTAAGAGGGTTTCAATCTCCCTTTTCCTTTGACAGGAATGGATGGAGAAGGCCGAGCAGCTTGTCTGCCCAGCTCCCATGCCAGAAGACCCAGTGGATGCCCGTTTAGCGGGGCTGCTGGTTCCGGCACCGCACGTGGTGCCGGAGAAGAAGGCCAAGAAGGTGGCCACGGGGACTCGAAAGAGTTCCCGTAATCAGGCGTCCGACGACGAGGCGGACTCCTCCCCCGAAGACGAGGAGGGGGAAGAAGACTCTCTCCCGGAGGAGGGAGAGAGGAAGAGGAAGGCTTCCCCAACAGGGAAGGCCGAAGGGTCCAAGAGGGGGAGAACTATTCCCCCGGATAGCTCTGCCAACACCGACGTTGGCGAGGAGGAGTGGCCTTCATGGGCCAGGCCTCCGGCGAGATCGTAAGTATCCGGATCCCTGATATGCAAATTCTTTCGTGTCACAAAGTGTCCTACTAAAGTCGCATGTTGTCCGCGATCCGGCCGATGATGATCTCCCCGCTTCATCGAGCGGGTCGTTGGCCCCGTCGGATGTGGATTCACTTCCGACTGCCTCTACCCCCCACGCCGATGAGGACGCCGAGGTGGGATCCCGGAAAGGGACCCATCAGGAGGAGGCTCCGGAGGCGCCGCAAGGCAGCCTCCCGGACTTTGCGCCAGACTCTACGTCGGAACCTATCGTGGTTCCAGAGTCCGGCAGGCGGCCTCTTCGAAAGAAGGGCAAGACCGTGACGCCGGCGGCCTCCGTCCGACCGGAGGCACCGGACAACTTGCTGGAGGCGCTCAAAGGCGCTTCCATCGAGGAAGAACACCGCACTGTTATGAGTGCGGTGATTCAGAAGGTCCAGCTTGCCAAGAGCGGGCTGACCGAAGCCTGCAGTAGCCTTTTAACAGGCTTTGAGGTAAGAAGTTAAAATTGTGTAACGTAATACCGCATAGACAGTAGCCCCTGATGCTCGGTTCGGTGTTCGGAAAGAAAAGCCGGACTGAGGATCTAAAAACATATTCGCAGGTTGCTAATAAATTATGTCAATATGGGTTTGCAGGCTGTGCTACTAACCTCTGCCGCACTGACTACGGAGGTTGGTACATTAAAGCAAGATCTCGAGCGGTCCGAGTGAGAGCTCGGCCATGCCAAGAGGCAGCTCGAGGACAAAGAAGGTGAGTAGCACCACTTTGAATTGGTACCTTACAGAAAAGGATTTTGGTCGCAATGAAATTAACAAGGATAATATGGGTACTGCAGGGGCCACAAACGAGGTGGCAGCCCTGAAGGAGGCTGTGTCCGCGGCCGAACGCAGTGCGGCCGTGGAACGGGCAGAGCGAGAAAAGCAGGAGGCACAGGTGGCGGAAGTGCGGCAAGAGCTCCAGGCTCTCATGGAGAAGCATGAGAGCTTGGAGCGCGACTCCGAGACTCGAGAGTCCGAGCTTGCCTCGGCTCTCGAAAGTGCCAAGTCCGCCAAGGCCGAGGCCTGTAAGGCCCTTCAGGAGGTTGAAGATGTAAAGAAGATAGCGGCGGGTAAGGCATTTTTCATGCAAAGCAAGCATGTTAATGTAAACTACCTGACACTTACCCGCATTCGGAGCTCTCCAGGGGCGTTTGTAGATCTGCCGTGTAGTGTGTCCGATGACGCCGCATTCTATCGTGGCGAGGAGGGGAGCTCAACGGAGAAGGTCTTCTGGTCTCAGTACGCTGAGGCCGGCCATCCGGTGCCCCCAAGCGACCAGCTGAAGCAGCTGGTTGAACTCCACAAGGTAGCTAAGGAGGCCATGAAGGGCCTTATATTCCGGCTGTGGCCTGGACAGGCCATGTCTGGGAGCTACTTCGGCCTCGTGCGGCGGCTGGTGGATGCGTGCCCCTGGGTGGAGGTCATCAAGCGCTCCGCCTGTATTGAAGGTGCTCGTCGGGCCCTTGCCCGCACAAAGGTGCACTGGGGCAGGCTGGATGCGGAGAAGCTTCTTACTGACCCGCCGCCACTGGGCAAGGAGTATCGTACGCCCGAAATGTATTATAAAACTGTCCTGAAGGGAGCCCGCGATATTGCGGACGAATGCCCTAGAGATGTAATTTTTGAGTAAACTCGCTATGTATTATCCTATGCGCTGAAAACTTTGTTCATGTGCGCTTTGAGCAACTCGTTTTTAATTTAAAATATTACCTTCTGTGCGGCCGTTTATAAAATCTGAGAGATGGCAAGTCGTTGGCTTCAGCCCCCAAGCCACAAGTGCTGGGGTGTTCGGGATAACTTGAGCGCTCTTGTTCCCATTTTTGGGTCCATCTAGGGAGGCGCTCAACACAACAAACAAGGCAACCGGACTTATAGTGCTTGAACACTCTCACTTAGCCATAGAATTCTATAATTATAAATTTCGGCGAAGCCCCTAGTATTTGGAAGACCGAATTCGGGGCGCTATCCACGCCTTTGTCGGACATTATCCAGAACTTCGCTCGAAGCGGCGTGAGTCTTTAAGGACCCGAAAAGACCTCTCGAACAGCGACCAGTCTCTCGCCTTATCATGCCAGTCAGTTTTAGCTTTCTCCACTGAGGCGCTCGCCCGGCTCAACTGGGGCGCAATCGCAGTGGTTCTCCCAGTGCCACCTTAATCGACGGAACGGAACGTAAGGCAAAACGTGGGAGCCGGGCAAACCCAACTATTGACCCAAGACATGATTCGGAGCTGATTCATATAATGCTATAAGTTCGGGGTGCCGCACTTGTGAAAGTGTTCGGACTTATCACACCATAATGTGGGGAACATAAGCCCCTGGTGTATTAGGCCGTACCAAAACATACGGGTGCAAGATGTCATGTAATGAACATATATATGTAATAACAGGCAAAAAGGTGCTGCATCATTTATAGTGCGGACTGATACAAATAGTGCGGTAAGCAAGGGTTTTGGACTAATTAAACATGTCCCCCTCCAGGGATGGGCTGCGGACTTGGTGTATATAATCAAATTTAATGCTCGTAATTGAGACCACCTGAGTGTTCGTCGCCGCATTCTTTACTCCCCGGCTGTTGCATCATGAGTTCGGCAGGTTCACCGCCGGACAGGGCCTCTGGCTAACGGAGTCCTGTGTACATAAAGAAGGAAAATAATAATAAGAAAGAGTGACACACTTGTGAGCCCCTGGTGTGGTCGAACCGCACTATGGGTCCATTGTGGTCGTGCCCCTTCCCCTGCGCCCATGGTATCTCCAAGGCGTAATGATGTACGCGGAGGGTTGTTCTTGCAATCATGCGAGGGCGAGGGTTAGGGCCGCTTTGCTACGCGTGCTCGGGTCATGCCAGGTGGTCTTGGTTGGTGTTTCTTCGGGCGCGTTTTGCTATATCCAGCCGTTTAACGGCCGGACTCGAAAATTGCCTTAAAAGGCTGCTCTATATTTCTGCCGCGAGAGCCGCTGTATGTTCCTCCGTTCGGAGGGAGCGTTCCGTATTTCCGTTGACCGTGATGACTCCACGAGGGCCTGGCATCTTGAGCTTGAGGTATGCATAATGCGGCACCGCGTTGAACTTTGCAAACGCGGTTCGTCCGAGCAGAGCGTGATAGCCGCTGCGAAATGGGACTATGTCGAAGATTAACTCCTCGCTCTGGAAATTATCCGGGGATCCGAAGACCACTTCTAGTGTGACTAAGCCTGTACAATTGGCCTCCACACTTGGTATGACGCCTTTAAAGGTTGTCTTTGTAGGTTTAATCCTTGAGGGGTCTATGCCCATCTTGCGTGCTGTATCCTGATAAAGCAGGTTCAGGCTACTGCCGCCGTCCATCAGGACTCTCGTGAGGTGAAATCCATCGACGATTGGGTCTAAAACCAATGCGGCGAATCCGTCGTGGCGGGTGCTCGTCGGATGGTCTCTTCGATCGAAAGTGATCGGACAAGAGGACCATGGATTGAACTTCGGGGCGACTGGTTCCATCTTGGGTATATGGGTTGCGTAGATCATGTTCACCGTCCGCACTTGTGGGGGGAAACCCTACTGTCCTCTATTGTTCGGCGGTCGGGTCTCTTCCTCGTCGTCGTTGTTTAGCCCCTTGTCGTTGTTTTCGGCAATTAACTTGCCTGCCTGCTTGAACACCCTGCAATCTCTGTTGGTGTGATTAGCTGGCTTTTCAGGGGTGCCATGTATCTGGCATAAGCGGTCGAGTATTCGGTCCAAATTGGACGGGCCCGGAGTGGTTCTTTTGAATGGCTTCTTCCGCTGACCAGGTTTAGAGCCTCGGAATCCGGCGTTGACTGCCGTGTCCTCCTTGTCGTCGCCGTTAATGCGGCGTTTATTTTTGCTTCGGCGTGACCTGCCGTTGTGGTCCTTAGTATCCGGACTGCCAGAATTTTTGCTGAGGTTGTTGCTGCAAGCTAGCCAGCTATCCTCTCCCGCGCAAAAGCGGGTCATTAATGATGTGAGGGCTGCCATGGATTTCGGCTTTTCCTGTCCCAGGTGCCGGGCTAGCCACTCGTCGCGGATGTTATGTTTGAAGGCTGCGAGGGCCTCTGCATCCGGACAGTCGACGATTTGGTTTTTCTTTGTCAAGAACCGTGTCCAGAATTGTCTGGCCAATTCGTCTGGCTGCTGAATTATGTGGCTTAGGTCATCGGCGTCTGGTGGACGCACATACGTGCCCTGGAAGTTGTCGAGGAATGCGGCTTCCAGGTCTTTCCAACACCCAATTGACTCTGCGGGCAAGCTGTTAAGCCAATGCTGAGCTGGTCCTTTAAGCTTGAGTGGGAGATACTTGATGGCATGGAGATCGTCGCCGCGGGCCATATGGATGTGAAGGAGGTAATCTTCGATCCAAACCGCGGGGTCTGTTGTTCCATCGTAGGATTCGATGTTTACAGGTTTAAACCCTTCAGGGATTTGATGATCCATTACTTCGTCAGTGAAGCATAGCGGGTGTGCGGTGCCTCTATATTGAGCAATATCACGACGTAGCTCGAGAGAACATTGTCTGCTGTGTTTGGCCCGGTCGGGGTTATTGTATCCGGAGCGACGGTATTCGTCGCGGGTCGTGGGGCGCCCTCATGATCCGTAGATGGATCTGGATTGCCTTGCTTTGTCCACCAATACGTCTCGCAAGTCCGGCGCGTTCCCTCTTGGCTTCGTACTTTTGGAGCGATGCCGGGGTACGGTCTTGGTAGAGGGCCTGGATGCCTCTCTGTCGCGACCATGGGGTGGTCGGTCGGCCGTATCGTGCGCTGGTGATGAAGGTATGTGTGCTTCCTCCTCTAACCGGGGGAGCAACTTGCGTCTTGGGTAGCTTTTGGAGGGGCGCTCGAATTTAAACTCTTCGGCCGCGAGGACCTCGGTCCATCGATCGGCCAGCAGGTCCTGATCAGCTTGAAGTTGCTGCTGCTTTTTCTTTAGCCTATTTGCCGTGGCGATAAGCCTGCGTTTAAAACGCTCTTGTTCGACGGGATCCTCGGGCACGACGAATTCGTCGTCGTTGAGGCTTGTCTCGTCTTCGGAGGGAGGTATATAGTTACAATGCTCAACCTCTTCGTCTTCCGCCCTCTCGTGAGGGCTTGCTTCTGCATCCTCCTGCGCTGAGTCTTGCTGGAGGGGATTCTCTTCGGCACTCTCTGGGGTATTATTATCTCCTGTGCCGGAATCTCCATTCTTGCTGTGGCGGGATTTAGAGCGGCGCCGCTGACGCCGGCGCTTGGGCTGTTTCTTTAAGGAATCTGCCTCCGCTGCTTCTTCGCCGTCCCCGTCTTTTGGGGTGTCCACCATGTATATGTCGTATGACGAGGTGGTCTTCCAGTGCCCTATAGGCGCTGGTTCCTGTTCATCTCCGGCATCGTCGTCCATAGCGTTGATGTCTTCGGAGTCGTAGTCTAGCATGTCGGTTAGATCGTCGACCGTGGCTACAAAGTGGGTGGTGGGTGGGTTCTAAATTTCTTCGTCGTCCGTATCCCAACCATCCTGGCCGTAATCCGGCCAGGACTCTCCGGATAGCGAGAGATGCTTTAGCAAATTTAGGATGTCGCCAAAGGGCGAGTGTTGGAAGATGTCCGCGGCGGTGAATTCCATAACCGGTGCCCAATCAGATTCAATTGGTAGGGGTGTGGGAGGTCCGGAGTCCGGCAAGGAGTCCGGCACCTCGGAGTCACGAGTTTCGCGAGGGACAAGGCTAGTGTTCGGCTCCATCGCCATAGAAGTTGCAGCCCCCGAGGCGGTGTCCAACCACCGGTCCTCGACCTGGGCGATCGGCTCCGGAATAAGGGCCGGAGCGGATTCTTGTGTGGCCACCAAGGCACTGTTAGGCGGCAGAGCTAGATCATGCCCATCGTAATAGTGTGGCGCACTTGGCTGTGGCTCGAGCCCGTCGAAGATCAAGTCCCCGCGGGTGTCGGCCGTGAAGTTTAGGCTTCCGAATCTGACCTGACGGCCAGGGGCGTAGATTTCGATCTGCTCCAGATGGCCAAGTGAATTAGCCCGCAGTGCGAAGCCGCCGAATACGAAGATCTGTCCGGGGAGAAAAGTCCCACCCTGGACAGCGTTGTTGATTGAAGACGCCATCGAGCCTATCGGTGACGACACAGAGGAACTCTCAATGAAAGCACCAATGTCGGTGTCAAAACCAGCGGATCTCGGGTAGGGGGTCCCGAACTGTGCGTCTAGGCGGATGGTAATAGGAGACAAGGGACACGATGTTTTACCCAGGTTCGGGCCCTCTCGATGGAGGTAAAACCCTACGTCCTGCTTGATTAATATTGATGATATGGGTAGTACAAGAGTGGATCTACCACGAGATCAAGGAGGCTAAACCCTAAAGCTAGCCTATGGTATGATTGTTGTAATGTATGTTGTGTCCTACGGACTAAAGCCCTCCGGTTTATATAGACACCGGAGAAGGCTAGGGTTACACAGAGTCGGTTACAATGGTAGGAGATCTACACATCCGTATTGCCAAGCTTGCCTTCCACGCCAAGGAAAGTTCCATCCGGACACGGGACGGAGTCTTCAATCTTGTATCTTCGTAGTCTTGGAGTCCGGCGGACGATGATAGTCCGGCTGTCCGGACACCCCCTAGTCCAGGACTCCCTCAGCGACTTTGCATCGACCACCGACAGCTCAACGCTATCACATGTGTCAGCAAGTATCCAGTCCCAGTGATTGAAGAGCTCCTGGATGAACTACACGACGCGGCATGGTTCTCCAAACTGGAGCTGCGCGATGGTTACCACCAGATTCGTCTCGCCGAGGGGGAGGAATTCAAGACAGCGTTTCAGACTCACTCCGGGCACTATGAATTCAGAGTGGTATCCTTTGGTTTGACAAGAGGACCACCCACGTTCTTGGGGGCCATGAACACCACGTTCCACCCCTCCTGCGCGTGTGTGTGCTCGCTTTTTTGACGATATTCTGGTCTTCAGCAAGACGCTCAAGGACCACGCGCAGGACCTGAGAAGGGTGCTTGCGTTGTTGCACAGAGATCAATGGAAGGCCAAGTTTTCCAAGTGTTCTTTCGGTCAACAGAAGCTCTCATACCTGGGGCACGTCATCAGTGAGCAGGGGGTTGCTATTGAGCCAACAAAAATCAGGGCAGTGGCGCAATGGAAAGCACCCACCAGTGTCAAGGAAGTTCGTAGTTTTCTGGGCATGGTAGGATATTACCGTCACTTCGTCAAGAATTTTGGCATCATAGCTCGACCGCTGTTCAACCTCCTCAAGAAAGGGGTGCCGTTTGTCTGGACCTCAGCAACGCAACAGCATTCCAAGTGCTCAAGCAACAACTTGTCGAGGCCCCGATGCTGGCCCTTCCAGACTTCTCCAAGACCTTCGTCGTTGAGACAAATGCCAGCGACAAAGGGATCGGAGCAGTCCTACAACAAGGTGGCCATCTGATTGCTTATATGAGCAAGGCGCTGAGCCCGCGGTACCAAGGCATCTCCACATATGAAAAAGAGTACCTGGCAGTGATTGTGGAAGTCGACCAGTGGCGGCCATATCTCCAACACGATGAATTCATCATCTCAACGGATCAGCGCAGTTTGGTGCATCTCAATGAACAGCGCCTCACTACCCCGTGGCAGCAAAAGGCATTTACAAAGCTGTTGGGGCTGCAGTTCTCGATTCATTACAAGAAAGAAGCGAAAACACCGCAGCTGATGCTCTGTCGCGAGCCAACACCACAGAGATTCTGCACTCGGTCAGTTCGTGCCAACCTGCCTGGCTTGAGGATGTCATCAACAACTACAAAAGCAACCCTCAAGCTCAACGCCTCCTCGAGCAACTCGCCATCCGTGAAGACTCCAAAGGGAGGTTCACACTGAAGCAAGGGCTCCTGCGTTTCCGCGACAAAATTTGGCTTGGCGGATCGACAGAGATGCAACAACGCATCATATCAGCTTTCCATGACAGTGCCATGGGGGGACACTCGGGTTTTCCGGTGACCTACCGCCGCATCAGAAGGCTGTTTGCTTGGCCAAAGATGAAAACGCATGTCTTGCAGTATGTACGCTGCTGTCAAGTGTGTCAGCAAGCCAAACCTGAGCGCAGTGCATCTCCGGGCCTACTCATGCCACTGCCTATACCTCAGGAATCATGGGATTTGATCACCATGGACTTCGTGGATGGTTTGCTGCAATCAGGACAGTTCAATTGCCTTCTGGTAGTGATGGACAAACGTACCAGGTTCGCTCATTTTCTGCCTCTAGTGCACCCTTACACTGCATCCAAGGTGGCCTTGCTTTATATGCAACAACTCTACAAACTGCACGGATTCCCTGGTTCAATTGTGTCTGATCGCGACCCAGTGTTCACTAGCCATTTCTGGCAAGAATTGTTCAAGTATGCAGGAACAGAGCTGTGACTGAGCACAGCGAATCACCCGCAGACGGACGGCCAGACCGAGAGGGTGAACCAGTGCATCGAGACATACTTGCGGTGCTTCGTCCAAGCGTGTCCCAAATGCTGGAGTTTTTGGATACCCCTGGCGCAGTTCTGGTACAACACCTCGCAACACTCGGCGGTTGGCATGACCCCGTTCAAGGCCATGTTTGGGCGCGAGCCAAGGCACTGGGGGATTACGGCTACTACATCCTGCACGGTGCCAGCACTGCAGGCTTGGCTCGAGGAGCGAACCGTCGTGCAAGGGGTTATCCAACAACAGCTGCACCGGGCGCGCCAACTGATGAAGGATCAGGCTGAGAAAAAGCGCTCGTTCAGGCAGTTCCAAGTGGGCGATCAAGTCTTCCTCAAGCTTCAGCCATACATCCAGACATCGGTAGCTCCAAGGGAAAATCACAAGCTGTCGTACAAGTTCTACGGACCTCTTCCGATCATCGCCAAGATCAATGATGTTGCCTATGAACTCAAGCTTCCCCCTCAAGCTACGGTGCATCCAGTCTTCCACGTCTCCCGTCTCCGACAAGATCTTCTTCCAGGCATAACAGCATCCACTACGCTTCCACCGCAAGAAGACGGCCTCGCGGTGCCGGTGGCTGTTCTGCAATCAAGATGGCGCGAGAATAATGGTGCCATGAAGGAGCAAGTGCAAGTCAAGTGGTCTGTTCCTGCGGTCGGTACCACCTGGGAAGACAAAGAAGCACTCCAAACCCGGTTCCGGCAAGCAGAGGCTTGGGAACAAGCCTCTTCTGAAGAAGGAGGGGGTGTTAGCACCCCTGTCCAGCACACCCCACCTGCCAGCCCGCCAACACGGCCCAGGCGTGCCGCCAAGCCCAACCCACGATACGTTGGCCCAGAATGGAGGAATCGGTGGCCCAAGAGCCAGGAAGTACTTAAGCCATTGACCAGGGCAGGCTAGGGTATCCATAGGATCACAGCGAACGGCTCCTGGCGGCTACCAACCCCCGATCCACTTTCCCCTTCCTCCCGATAGAACCCTACCTCTTTCCCTTTCGTGTAATCGCTACCAAATCCTGTATCTGTGAGTGAGATTGCCACCTATATTCGAGATACTACTGTGTCCCTTACGTTCAGTGTGGGGCTAGAGATTTTTAATTAAGTCTCTTTCCTCACACACCCCAAAAATTAATCTAGCAATAAGAATTATCGCCTTAATGATGGAGCTTGGAAGAAAAAACTGGGCGGGCCAGCTCATTGAGACCACAACAATCCAATGTGCAACTACCCTTGTTCTTGGTTTTTCAGTTGCTTTTTCTATAAGGTCTTTGGCCTGCATGCAATAGTGAACTAGAAATTCAGATAAAAAGAGACAAGATACCTATGTGTGCAGACTCACAATTGCAAGGAAATTATGCAGGGGTCAATTGCTCATTGCCTAGACCGTCGGCCACTGCTCTCGGAACCCCCCCTATTGTGTGACGCGAGATCTAAACGGGGAGGCCGAGAGGGGTTGGGGGCGCAGCTGCTCACAAATGTCATGATCTGTACTTGTGCCACTATTGCCTGATGTGGGATTGCCCCGCTGGTAA
Organism: Triticum timopheevii; assembly: GCA_963921465.1. Lineage (NCBI taxonomy): Eukaryota > Viridiplantae > Streptophyta > Magnoliopsida > Poales > Poaceae > Triticum > Triticum timopheevii. The sequence goes on along the minus strand of OY997272.1, from coordinate 52,420,295 downwards.
ACACAAACGAGCACGGAATTGTGCCGCTGTCGCGAAAGGAGAAGGAGGACGGGGATGATGGCTACGACAAACAGGACGCTCTCATCGTACTCTGTTGGTTTCCGGCCCTTGGATACTATATGGATCATCATCGATAGTGAAGGGCAATATAGCCCAAATAAGCACTGCCTTGTTGACTGGGCTACAAGAAGCGTAGGTATTAGAGCAACTCTAGCAGACCCCGCAAAAATTTAACCCGCAAAATGCGTTTGCGGTTTCACGAAGATCTCGTTTGCGCGTTGCAAACATGCGCCGCCGATCAGATACCACATCTAAACCTGCATAATTTGAAAAAACGCTTTCGCGGAAGAAATTACACAAACATAGTTCATCACATCACATACTACACAGTTCATATATACTACAGGATCATCAAACTAAGCATAGATCATACTAAATGCTACGTTAACAAGTAGTAGAGGGGGTCGGATCTGACAACGGCGAGGTTGTGGCAAAATGGGCGACGCCGTGGAGGCCGTGCGACGCTCAATCCTCCTCGCCGGAGCTGCACAGATCAATGTACTTCGCCGCCTGCTAAACGCGGATGCGGCGCCACTCCTCAGCCTTATCGTTGGTGGCGACCGCCTGCTGCCACTGGAGGTCTTCGAGCTCCTCGGTGTGGCGTCGGCGCTCCGCCTCTTCGCGCACGCTTCGCTCGGCGATGGCGGTGGCGACGGCATCGAAGTCCGCGACATAGTCTTCGGGCCCGACGACTCCGCGGCGGCTGAGCGGAGCGGCCTCCTCGGGCTCCTCCTTCACCGGGACGAAGGCAAACGGCGCCGGCGGCTCCGGCTCCTCCTCGTCGTCCGACCACTCCCTCTTCACGGGGAGGAAGCCCGTGCCGGAGGACGAGGAGGATCCGGTGTAGGAAGATCTCGCGGAGGAGAAGCACACGCTATGGCGGTCGTACTCCTCCGTCTCGCGGTGGTTGAAGCTCGGTGGCAACGACATCCCGCGGTTGGTCCACCTCCGGGCGCCGCGCTTCCTCGCGCCATCCGGGCGGACGCGCCACTCGCGCTTCGGGTCACGCTTATGGCCGGATCTGCTGCCGGAGCCGCGTCCGGAGCTCCACATTCGCCCTCACATGGCGGCTGGAGGCGGGGCGGGTGGTCACCGGCGGTGATATATTGCGAGAGGGGAAAGGGAAATCGGATGGCTCGCGGCGGCGGGAGATAGGGTTTGGACCCGCAAAAAGGTCGCGGAACCGCAGTTATACTGCTCGGGGCCTGCGGTTTGCGGGCTACGGCAAAAAAATTTGCGGGCCGGGCGAGTATGTTGATTCTGTTCTGGCCGGAAAATTGAGCCGAACCTGCATACTTGCCGGGCGTTTTGCGGGGTCTGCTAGAGTTACTCTTAATCTTTTGGCGGCTGCTACCCATCAGTCGGTAGACAACTGCCGAAGATAAGCCGCCCTATCCGCCGTACGATACACAGGAGTCGGGCCGCTCAGATTTGTCCGTGTTTAGCGCTGAAGACGCCAGGCAGCTTTATCAGACATCACGTGGGCGACGGAGGCCTACAAAACTCGTTGGCCGATGCTAGGCACCGGCGGACCGGCGCTAGCTTTGGTCCGGTCGCCTCCCAGCCATCAGATGCGTTGGCGCGTAGCCGTATGATGCGATCGTATCCTCTTCTTTTTACATCATCGTATCTTCTTTCGCATGTGTCGCATCCCATCCCCGCCTCCAGCTTTGGCTCACATGCTTGCCTCGCCCCACAGCAAAGCTAGCCGATTGGTCGTACCATGCAGCAACATCGTTTGCCGGATTTCACAGCGCGCTTCTCCTGTTGACGCAAAGCCGACAGCTCCTCGTCGCCGGACTTGCGTTCAGGGGTTGCAGGTTCACCGGCCCCTTGTTGTAGCATCCCGACGTAGACGCCATCGACCTGTCGCCAGTCGTAGCACCGTGCGACACCGTTGCAGCTTCGTCGACCTCGTAGCACTGCTACACCAGTTGTCGTAGCATCGTTCGACACTTTTGCCGCTTTGTCGACCTTGTAGCACCGCCACACTAGTCGTAGCATCATGCGGCACCGTTGTAGCTTCGTCAACCTCGTAGCACCGCCACACCAGTCATCTTAGCACCGTGGGACACCGTTGCAGCTTTGTCGACCTCGTAGCACCGCCACACCAGTCGTAGCGTCATGCGACACTGTTGCAGCTTCGTCGACCCGCGGTTGTAGCATCCGCCACCGCCGGTTCCAGCATCTATCGCCATCGGTACCAACGGAGTTGTAGCATCCACAATTGCCGGTTCCAGCATTTTCCATGGCCGGTTCCAGCATTTGTCGTGGTGGCTTGCAGCATCCGCCACCGCCCGTCCCAGCTACCTTCATGGCCAGTTCTAACAAATGGTGGTCGTCGTTTGAGCATCCACGATGACGATTGCAGCATCGCTGGCGACCACTTCCAGCAAAGAATGCTAGGAGTTGTAGCTTCACGCCCAGCCGGTTGTAGCATCTCCATCTGCCGCTCGCAGCTCGTCTCACTGACGATTTGAGCATCGCCGGGAGCCGGTTGTAGCATCCTTGCCTGCCGCTCGCAGCTCGTCGCACTACCGTTCCAGCATCGCTGGCAGTCGGTTGTAGCATCTCCATCTACCGCTCGCAGCTCGTCTTGCTGACGATTCCGGCATCGCCGGCAGCCGGTTGTAGCATCGGTGACTGCCGCTCGCAGCTCGTCGCACTGCCGTTCCAACATCGCTGGCTGCCGGTTCTAGCACCGCCGTCGCTCGCAGCTTGGCGCACCGCCCATTCCAGCATCGTCAGCAGCTGGTTGTAGCATCGCGGGCAGCCGGTTGCAACAAACAACATCTGGCTCGGCGTTCTACTCCAGCACAGGTGGCCGTCGTCTCTAGCATCGACACCACCGGTTGCAGAACCCGCGTTTGTCGCCCCCATGGCAGCATCACATCATCTTCTCCAGCCCCAGGGAGACCCAGTGCCCAGTTGTAGCCAAAAAAGCTTGTCGCAGCACATGGTCGCTGCTCGACTTGTTTTGGGAAAGACACGGCCGTGTGGGATGTAGGGATGTTGTGGAGGGTTACAGAGAGAGAGAGAGTTACAGAGAGAGAGAGAGATAGATGGGTGAGAGAGAGATGGTTGTGGGGAGGGGTTTGCAACGCTCGCCGTGATTGGGGAAGTGATGGCCGGCGCTCTCAGTTTGGTCGAGCGAGTTAGTCGACTGGCCAAAGCTTCCGCCGGCGTGCCGCTTTCAAGCGTTTTCCAAACTAGTTCAGGCGTATGGCTTAGAACAAGTACGAGTACCCCAATCAGCTACAACTAGTTGTAACCACGTTACCTGTAGCAAGCCCATGCGTTCCGTTGGGAAAAAAAGGCAAGCTATCGTAACAAACCTTTTTTTTGCGAGAAGCTATCGTAAGAGCAACTCCAACGGGGCGACCTAAGTGGACGGCGACTTCGTCCGCTTTTTGTCCGTTTGGGTCGGCCGCCCGCCTGGCGTCCGCCAGTTTTAGATATGGGTCAGCAGGGCGCCCAACGCGCTGACCCATATGCCCGGAGTGGCTGCCTCCCCCCCCCCCCCCCCCCCCCCCCCTATTTTTTGCATGATTGCATAGTTTGAATCAAAATAAAATTGTTTTGGACCGAATAAAATTGCATAGTTTATTACAAGCCAAATGAAAATAAAAAGGTCTCACATAGCTCTTAGATAGTTTGCAAACGAATAAAAAAAGATAATCTATTGATTGCCAACATGAGCCCACATATACTCAACCAAATCATTTTGCAATTGCACGTGAGTTTCTCAATCACGCATGTCTTGATGAAATTGGGTGAACTATTCAAACGTTGCCGCTACTCCATGCTCAGGCACAACATTCTCACCCTGAAACTGAAACCCTTGATCATACAGACGATCTGGGCGCTCGTCTTCTACGATCATATTATGCATGATCACACAAGCAGTCATCACCTCCCATAGTTTCTGCGTGCTCCAGGTATTACCAGGATACCAAACGATGCCCCATCGAGATTGCAAAACACCAAAGGCACGCTCGACATCCTTCCTAGCACTCTCTTGCTCTTGGGCAAATCTTTTCCTCTTCTCTCCGACATGGTTGGGTATTGTCTTGACAATAGTGGTCCACTGAGGATAGATACCGTCACCCAGATAGTATCTTTTGTCGTAGGTGTGGCCGTTGACAGTAAAATTCACCGGTGGGTTGTTGCCTTCGGCAAGCCTAGCAAACACCGGCGAGTGCTGAAGCACGTTCATATCATTGTGTGATACGGCCATGCCAAAGAAAGAGTGCCAGATCCAGAGATCTTGAGACGCCACGGCCTCAAGTATGACAGTGCAAGCCCTGACATGGCCCTTATACTGCCCTTGCCAAGCAGAAGGGCAGTTCTTCCACTCCCAATGCATGCAGTCTATACAACCAAGCATCCCTAGGAAGCCCCCGCTGGCATTCATCGCCAACAAACGGGCTGTATCTTCAGCAGTCGGCTCTCTCAGGTACTAAGGGCCAAACACAGCAATAACAGCCTTGCAGAACTTATACAGGGACTCTAGGCAAGTAGACTCGCTCATACGGACGTACTCGTCAATGAGATCACCGCGGACTCCATATGCAAGCATTTGAATGGCGGCAGTGCATTTCTGATAAGAGGAAAAACCAATCTTGACAAAAGCATCCTCTTTGCACTCAAAATAGTCATCATAGCCGACCACCCCCTCTCTAATACGGTTGAAAACATGCCTACTCATATGGAAACGGCGGCGGAATTTCTGATGTTTGAACAACGGGTTTGTTGTATCAAAGTAGTCCTTCCAAAGAAGGAAATGTCTGCTCTCTCGGTTGCGATTCAACGCCGGAAGGTGGCCCGGAATGGAGCCACGGAACAATGGCCGCTGGCTGTTGAGGTGGTGATGGACCAACACGGCAGCTAATATCTCCTCCTCATCATCGGAGGACGAATCGTCGGAGTCGCAAAGGAAATTGTGAAAAAAGAACTCGTCAGTGGAGTCCATTTTGTATCTTGGCAAACTGTCCAACAACTTTCGGGCGTCGGCGAAGGAGACGGCCGGCGAAGGGAGTCGCGGCGCGCACGGACCAGCTGCTGTCCTGCCGGCGTCCGACGAGCATGCCGGCTTTCGACGCGCGCGCCGGTGAGGATCTGGCCAGGCGGCGAGGCAACTTCTTGGTCGGGGGCGGCTGTGTGGTGGGGGCGCGGGGGGTGGGAAGCAGTCGGCTCCCGGCGGCAAGACGGTGGTGGCGAGCGACGTGGGAGTGAGCGGCGTAGCTGGGAAGATGTGGAGGCCCTGGCAGCTGGCAGAGTCGCCGGCAAAAATGGGCGGCGGCGTTGGCAACGGAGGAGGAGGGCGAGAGTTGCTGTTGGATGGGAAGAGCAATGTGACACAGACCAGCGGGCCTGGGGGAGGAGAGGCCGAGCCTACGCGCGTCCGTCGCGTGTCCGCGCCGATGCAAATCCGGCTCAAAAATGGGCCGGGAATGGGTCGTCCATGGACGAAAAACGGACGCGTGTCCATTTGGGTCGGCGCATTGGGCCACCTTTTCTGTCCGGGGCGACCCAAACAGACGGCGGCGTCGCCCCATTGGAGTTGCTCTAACAAACCTACATGTGAATGTACCGATTGCTCTCACACATGGGCATGCTGCAACCACCCGAGGCCAAAACGGCTCGCGTTGGGTAGCTTCAGTCAGCCACGTGTCCTATGGGTCGCACCCTGGGTCACACCATGTCTCATCTTTCCGTCATCGAGAAGAATCTCGTTTCATTCATTTCCTCATCCCATCTCAGATATGAGACAAGAGGAGGCGAACCAAATAGGGACGAAGAAAGATGTTGCCACCCTTTCCACCGCAGCTGCAACCCATCCCATTGCACGAGGTGTGGTTGTTGCAGGAAGGAGGCCACCGTAGCACTATCGAAGTTGCGGTGTTGCCCGCGACGTCCTTGAGGCTAAGGAGTTGGGTGCTTGGACCGACATTGCAGCATGACCGATGTGGGGTGGATTGCAACATGATCGATGTTGCGGCTGGATTGCAGCATGACCAATGTTGTTGAAGCTGCTAGGTGTGTCGCCAGGTCTCGCGACTCGGTGTTGAGCTGTTCGAGCACACCAATCCAAAAACTTGTGACTCATGCGATCTTTCCCAAACAACAACCGACTGACACATAACATGGGCTTTGCGGCTACGGATCAGTCGAGTTCTGGAACATCAGATCCGACGCTCGCCACCCGTTCGATTCGGTCAACGCCATTGCGCGAGTCATCCCCTACTCTCGATCGAAGCGCCGATCACTGTGGGAAGCAACACCGCGCCCCTTGCTGGTAGCGCAACGATGCTCCCCGGATGGTCGCTGGTGACGCTTCACTGCAGCACCAACACCGGCACGGTGGTGCTCCATCGCAGCACCCGCCGCCGCCAACGATGCTTCACTGCAGCGCTGACGCAGACCCTGCGGTGCTCCATTGGTGCCTCACTGCAGCGCATTCCATCGGTGCTCCATCACAGCACACGACGGTTGCCGGCGATGTTTCACTACAGTGCCAACACTGGCACGGCGATGCTCCATCGTGGCACCCCGATGGCCACCGGTGAAGCTTCGTTGCAGCGGGCCACCACCATGCAATGGTGCTCCATCATAACACCAACTGCCTCGTCGAAGCTCCATTGCAACACCGGATGGCCACTAGCGATGATTTACTGCAGTGCCACCACCGGCACGCACGGTGCTCCATTGTAGAGTAGCGGGCGATGGGGTGCTTTGACATGGCATGCGGCTGCGATGGAGATGCAACAAGCGGTGGTCGCTGACGTTCTCCCCCGGTTCGTGGCATAGTGGGTGGGGTAGTCGGCGTGACGAATGGAGATGGGAAGAGTAAAGGGGAAAGAGACAACCAATCCCACTATGTGCATGTTGCGGACATGACTCATAGACGACCGAGGAGTATTTCCAATGCAAGTGCAACATGACTCGTGTTACAAATCCCCAAGCACAATATTGCAAACGAGTGGTCGCAGCATGGGTCTAAAGGCACGTTGTAACAATAAAAAAATGTTTGGAAGACCGAGGAGTGTTTGCAATGTGACCGCAACAGAGGTCCTGTTGCAAACCTTAGAATGCAACATGTGTCATATTGTAAATGATAGGTTGCATTTCAGCCGACGCGGCTCATATCTCGGATGGCTATTGGGCATGAGATCCAACAGCTTTTGAGGCGGCCGAACCAATTTGCGTATTATCTGCTCGAGGTGTAGCGCGTGTCATAATCTAAGTGTACATACACTAGTAGAAAAGGGGCCATTTGTCCCGGTTCATACGGGTCTTTTGTCCCGGTTGTTGAACCGGGACTAAAGGGTCATTACGAATGCCCTGGCCCTTTAGTCCCGGTTCTTACACGAACCAGGACAGATGGGCCTCCACATGGCCGGTGCGCCAAGCCCAGGTAGGAGGGCCTTTGGTCCCGGTTGGTGGCACCAACCGGGAAAAAAAGGCATCCACGCGTCAGCATTTCAGGGGCTGGGGTTTTTGTTTTTTAAAGGGGGGGGGGGGTTGGGGGTTTTGGGGGGTTAATTTAGGTGTTTCATATATTGTGTTAGCTAGCTAATTAATAGGGAGAAGTGTCCTCTCTTATCTCCGTGCTTGGTCAACGCAACGTCCTATACATAGAGAGGCCCTCGACACGCTAGCTAGTAAGAAAATGAAGGAAACCATTAAGTACAGAAGTTCGCCATGCATACCGAGAGAAGTGATCGATCGACCTCTCCTTCTCCGAGAGATTGGTCGAACAACAAGTTTTCGTAATATCTATCCGACGCTACTGGCTACATACATATACAATATGTAAGATCTCTTACAATCCCCTAGCAATTGAAATCAACTTCCACATGGTATTCTCCGGCTTTATTGATGACGTGGTCAAGAAAGAATCCCGCCAATTCCTCTTGAATTGCTTTCATGCGATCTTGTGGTAGGAGTTCATTCCGCATCTGCCACGTCTAATTTGAAGAAGGGGGTTAATACATAGATATGAATGAAACTCAACAGAAATGATGGTGTAATAAAATGAAATTGTGAATATTATTGCTTAGGCACTTCATATTGTCTTTTAGAGTAGCCCGGTTATTTTTCAAAGTCGTCTTGTAGATGAACTCGCACACGTAGTATCCACAGAAATCATTCCCTTGTTCCTGTCACAAGAACTTTACGAGAAATAGAGGTCAATCAAACTGATAATGAAGCATTATAAATGGCATTGATGAAAGTATAGCTATAGAATCAATGGGAGATGCGGGCAACTAGCTAGCCAGTAGTACTTACTTTCGGGGATGTATATCGCAGCTCCTTCGGCAGTCCCGGAGCTTCTGCGGTGAACTGTTTCCAAACCCTGCAAGACAAAGAAAATAATTATTATTACTTGAGATATCAGGAAATGAACAAAAAGTTGCCGATATGGTGCGATAATGATCGATTGAACTTACTTGTTGAGCATTTTAGTCATGTCCGCATAGGTTTTGGGGGCTTTTCATCTCGAGTCTAAGACGGTTACTAGTCCCCGCTCAAGCTTAATCTTCAGAAGAACATAGTGGAAGCTGCGCACGCATGCATAACTCATCAATTACATTACTATAACCTCGCTCGAGTAATAAGGGAAACCGAATATGCACACATCAGTAACACTCACTCGAAGTTGTAAGGAAAGAGTATGGTATCTTTGTTTTGATTTTTGATCAACGATTCTAGCAAGTTGGCCTCGGCCTCTTCGGCGTGCTTTTTCACCTAAATTTCATCTATGATATTTGTGTTAATGAACCCAATATCATACATTTCTTGTTTTCTGCACTCGACGATCTTCAATCTGCATAATATATTGAGGATAATTAATTATAAATACATGCAATGAAAGAGCCGAGATATATATAGAGACTTAATAACAGAAATAGTACTTACAGACAGTAGCAAAAGACCGTTAATTTATCGAGGGCCTTTTGATTGAAGAACGCGAAGAACTCCTCAAATGGAACAGGCAACAGATCAGTTCCAATGAGGTTGTGCTCCTCTTTAATTCTCAGATACAAACTATTCATCCCCCCAGACTCTCTGCAGGTTTTCATGTACCAATTATGGAATCTTCGCATCATTGTTGTTAGAGATTTTTCATCTTTGATGAGAGGCTTCCCGTACTCATATCTGTGTTCGTCCACCTCCATGAAATCAGGAAGTTGATCGTCACGCAGGTAACCTGCAAGATTGCCATAACCGGCCACCGTCCCCGGAGAAATAGCGACGATGTCGCCGCTAGAGACACTGAGCGGGGGGCACGATTGATTTGCTTGTTCGCCGAGCTGGGCATTTTTTTCGGAGCTGCTCGTTCTTTTAACCTTTGATGTCTGACAGTACTTCCCGACCGCTCCGCTTCGAGATATGTCAGTTCAGTAATGCGCTCATAGTTGGTTCTCGGCGGAGACTTTGGTGGTTTCCTCAGGGCATCGATAGTGTGCTTTGCTTTCACCGGATCTACCTTCTCCTCCGGAGGTGGATGTCTCTTTGCTTTCAACCCTTCAAAGAAGTCGTCCACTTCGGCCCGCACAATCTTCGAGTTTTCCTCCTCGGTCCTCTCGTACGGTAACTTCTCTAGAGGCTTGAGAGAAGGACCGTATCTGTATTGCCTCCCGCCTCTGGCTGTACTGCTAGATGCCGGAGCAGACGGAGCGGTTGCGGCGTCTATCTTCTTTCGTGCTTGCCTACGAGGCGGAGGAGAAGGACTACGACGCACCAGAGCAGCCGGGGCGGCAGCGGGTCTCTTCCGCCCTTGCTGGCGAGGCGGAGAAGGAGGAGGCTGCTGGCTGCTCGGGCGCGCCGGCGCAGGCGGAGAAGGAGGCGGAGTGCCGCCACGCGCCGGAGAAGGAGGCCGAGTGCCTTGATCGTCACTCGCCGGAGGAGGAGGCGGTGGAGGAGGCGGAGTGCCCTGACTCGCCGGAGGAGGAGGAGGAGGCGGAGGCGTCCAGTTTGGAAGGTTGATGAGCTCCTTCCGCCATAGGCATGGAGTCTTCAGAGCAGAAACCAGCCTAGTCTCCCCTTCACCGGTAGGGTGGTCAAGCTGGAGGTCCTCAAATCCCTCCGTTATTTCATCCACCATCACCCTAGCATATCCTTCTGGAATCGGCCGGCAGTGAAATGTTGCGCCGGGTTTAGTAGGATAAACAGAGACAACAGCCGCCTTGACCTTCAAATTCATCCATTGCGTCATAATGTGGCAATTTTGAGACTCTGTGATAGCATCCACGGAATAGCTGGAAGGAGCCGTCAAGACATGCTCCGGCTGAAGCAGCTCGGTGGAAGCCACGCTGCTTCTCCACTGAGATGGCGGTGTAGCTTCGGGGGAAGCTTCGGCAGGTCGTTTGTTGCGATCTGCTTCTTGTTCCTCTAGCCCCATTACCCTTTCGTGCAGCGCCTGCAGTTGCCTATGCTCCAGTTTCTTCCTCCTCTCCTGGGTTTTGTAACCCCCTGCATTCGGAAAACCAACCTTCCATGGAATGGAGCCTGGCGTGCCTCGTGTCCGTCCAGGGTGCTCAGGATTCCCGAGGTCCATTGCGAGCTCGTGTTTCTCCCTGTCTGGAACGAACGTCCCTTTCTACGCTGCATTGATATAGTGCCGAAGCTTCTTGACTAGTATTTGCAGTTGCTCGTCCGTCCAATGGCACTTCCCTGATATAGGGTGCAAGGTTCTGCCACCCCCGAAGAACCAAGTCCGGCAACGGTCTGGCCAGTTCATTGTCTCTGGTTCGATTCCTTTATCAAGCAGATCATTCTCAGCCTTGGCCCACTTAGGCCAGGCTTTCAGGTAGCCACCTGACCCCGTGCGATGGTGAAACTGCTTCCTCGGAGCATTTTGCTTGTTTGTCACCGACATCTTCTTACTCTTTTCCAATGTCGTGTGGGCCACAAATGCGGGCCAGTGATCTCTGATCTTCTCATATTTGCCGATGAATTCTGGTGTCTCTTCTTTGTCGTCAAACTTTTTCAGCTCTTTCCTCCAACTCCTGAATAGGCCTGCCATCTTCTAAAGAGCAAAAGACTTGATTAATTGCTCTGTAACTGGCTTCTCCGGATCCTCCTCTCGCGGTAGGGTGAAATTTGCCTTCAGCTCGGTCCAAAGATCATCTTTCTGCATATCATTGACATAAGACACCTCAGGGTCTTCGTTCTTAGGCTTATACCATTGGTGGATGCTGATCGGGATCTTGTCCCTAACAAGAACCCCGCACTGAGCAGCAAATGCATTCTTTGTCCGGATGGGTTCAATCGGTTTGCCGTCGCGCGCGATTGCTGTGATCTCAAACCTTTCATCCGGGCTCAACTTTTTCTCCGGGCCTCGTCTCCTTACCGAAGTTGTGCTCGATCCGGAGGGCTAGAAAAAAGAATAAAGACGAGAGTTAATTAATATGTGTACATATACCAAAACAATGAATGCATCAATTAGCTAGTCAGCACAGGCTTAACTAATATATATACATGTCTAGACTCGGTTCGGTCACCGGGGCCGTCATCACGGTCTCCTTCTTGCACCATCATTGGGTCACCGGAGCCATCATAATCTTGCCTTTACTCCTCCATTCTTCGATCACCGTAGCCTGCTTCTTCACCCTGTTCTTCCAGACCATTGATACGTCTCCGTCGTATCTACTTTTCCAAACACTTTTGCCCTTGTTTTGGACTCTACCTTGTATGATTTGAATGGAACTAACCCGGACTAACGCTGTTTTCAGCAGAATTGCCATGGTGTTGTTTTATGTGCAGAAAACAAAAGTTCTCGGAATGACCTGAAACAAAAGATGAAGGACAGGGGGCCCACACCCTGTTCACGAGGGCGGGGGCGCGCCCCTCCCCCTCGGCGCGCCCCCTACCTCGTGGGCCCCCTGGTGGCCCTCTGACGCCAACTCCAACTACATATATTGGCTTTCGGCGAGAGAAAAATCAGAGAGAAAGTTTCATCGCGTTTTACGATACGGAGCCACCGCCAAGCCCTAATCTCTCTCGGGAGGGCTGATCTGGAGTCCGTTCGGGGCTCCGGAGAGGGGGATTCGTCGCCGTCGTCATCATCAACCATCCTCCATCACCAATTTCATGATGCTCACCGCCGTGCGTGAGTAATTGCATTGTAGGCTTGCTGGACGGTGATGGGTTGGATGAGATTTATCATGTAATCGAGTTAGTTTTGTTAGGGTTTGATCCCTAGTATCCATTATGTTCTGAGATTGATGTTGCTATGACTTTGCTATGCTTAATGCTTGTCACTAGGGCCCGAGTGCCATGATTTCAGATCTGAGCCTATTATGTTTTCATGAATATATGTGTGTTCTTGATCCTATCTTGCAAGTCTATAGTCACCTACTATGTGTTATGATCCGGCAACCCCGAAGTGACAATAATCGGGACCACTCCTGGTGATGACCATAGTTTGAGGAATTCATGTATTCACTATGTTCTAATGCTTTGTTTTGGTTCTCTATTAAAAGGAGGCCTTAATATCCCTTAGTTTCCAATAGGACCCCGCTGCCACGGGAGGGTAGGAAAAAAGATGTCATGCAAGTTCTTTTCCATAGGCACGTATGACTATATACGGAATACATGCCTACATTACATTGATGAACTGGAGCTAGTTCTGTGTCACCCTATGTTATGACTGTTACATGACGAACCACATCTGGCATAATTATCCATCGCTAATCCGGTGCCTACAAGTTTTCCATATACTGGTTTATGCTTATTTACTTTTCCGTTGCTACTGTTACAATCACTACAAAATACCAAAAATATTACTTTTGCTGTCTTTACTTTTGTTACCGTTACCACCACTATCATATTACTTTGCTACTAAACACTTTGCTGCAGATATTAAGTTTCCAGGTGTGGTTGAATTGACAACTCAGCTGCTAATACTTGAGAATATTCTTTGGCTCCCCTTGTGTCGAATCAACAAATTTGTGTTGAATACTCTAGCCTCGAAAACTGTTGCGATCCCCTATACTTGTGGGTTATCAAGACCTTTTTCTGGCACCGTTGTCGGGGAGCATAGCTCTATTCTTCGAGTCACTTGGGATTTATATCTGCTGGACACTATGAAGAACTTGAAAGATGATCCAACTACTATTTTGCCCTCAACTACGAGGGGAGGTAAGGGACTGCCATCTAGCCTTGCACTAGATTCTCCTTCTGTTATGAGTAAGTTTGCGACACCTAAACCTACTACTTCTATTGATTCTGATATGTCGCATGTTATTGATGATGCCACTACTGCTGTGCATGATACTTATGATGAAACTACTTCTATGCTTGATACTACTGTGCCACTTGGTAAATTTCGTGATGAGCAAATTGCTAGGTCTAGAGAAAGAGAAATTATTGAACCTGAACACGATGATGTGAGTGATGATGAACCTATGCCTGCTATTCCTGAGGGTTATCTTTTTAATGTTGAATCTATTGAAGCTGTTCTTGCTTGCCAGGATAGTCTTGAACGTAAGAGGTTGCTAATTAAGTGGAGTAAAGAATCTTTTAGAAATAGGATGAGACCCGACCCTGCTTTTGCTACTTCACCTATCTATGTTCCTGATCAGGATTATTATGATTTTTTTGTCGATCCAGATATAATTACTTTGGTTGAATCTGATCCTTTTTATGCCTATGAATCTGAAACTGTTGTGGCACATCTTCGTAAGTTAGATGATATAGCTGCCCTGTTTACTAATAATCAGAGATCGCGCTACCTTGATTTACTCAAAATATTTCCATTCTCATTAAAGTGTGATGCTAAGAAATGGTTTAATTCTCTTGATCCTGGTTGTGTGCAAAGTCCCCAGGATATGATTTATTACTTCTCTGCTAAATATTTCCCTGCTCATAAGAAACAAGCTGCTTTGAGGGAAATATACAATTTTGTGTAGATTGAAGAAGAGAGTCTCCCACAAGCTTGGGGGAGGCTTCTCAAGTTACTTAAAGCTTTGCTTGGTCATCCTCTTAAGAAACCTGAAATATTTGATATCTTTTATAATGGACTAACTAATGCTTCCAGAGATTACCTGGATAGTTGTGCTGGTTCTCTTTTCAGGGAAAGAACACCGGATGACTCTGAAATTCTATTGAATAATATGTTGGCAAATGAAAATAATTGGGCACCTCCCGAGCCAGCTCCTGAGCCAATTACTGAGCCGATTCCTAAACCCACTCCGAAGAAGAGAGGTTTTCTATTTCTCAGTCCCGAAGATATGCAAGAGGCAAAGAAATCTATGAAAGAAAAAGGTATTAAAGATGAAGATGTTAAGAATTTACCAAGAAATACATGGTCTTAATTTACCGCCTGTTGAAGAAGTATATGATCTCAATTACTTATTTAATGAAGAACCTCCCGATATCCCGACACAGGTAGTAAAGGTAAATTCTCTCTATAGATATGATAAAGTTGAAGTCCCTCCTACTAAAATTACTAGTCAGTGCTTGGATGAGTTTGATAACTTTATGTTTAAGCAAGATGACTTTAATGCTTATTTTGGTAGACAATTAAAACAGAATACCTTTATGATTAAACGCTTGAGTGATTATATGGCTGATATTAGAGGTGAACTTAAACTTGTTAGCAAACATGCTTCTATGGTTACCACTCAAGTAGAGCAAGTACTTAAAGCTCAGAAAGAAGTGCTTGATGAAATGAATAGTAAGAAAAATGATTATGCTATTAGAGTAGCTACCAGAACTGGTAGAATGACTCAGGAACCTTTGTATCCTGAAGGCCACCCTAAGAGAATCGAGCAAGATTCTCAGAGAAATAATATCGATATGCCTAGTTCTTCTAAGAGGAAGAAAAAGAAAAATGATAGGATTGTGCAAACTTCTAGTGAACCTATTGCTGAACCAAATGATAATCCAAATGATATCTCTATGTCTGATGCTGAAACACAATCTGGTAATGAACATGAACCTAGTGATAATGTTAATGATAATGTTCATGTTGATGCACTTGTAGAAAAAGGGTCAAACGTGAAGCCCAATAGTGCCGGTTTGAATTTCAGCCGGCACTAATGTGGCCAATAGTACCAGTTCGTGGCGGCGATCAATAGCACCGGTTCGTGGCGAACCTTTAGTAACAGTTCATGCCACGAACCGGTACTAAAGGTGATGTGTCAGCCTGCGGTCAGGCTATGGCCCCACCGTCACCATTTAGTGCCGGTTCGTACCACAACCGGTACTAATGAGGTTATGGCAAGTTATTTTTAGTCCCACCTCGCTCCCCTAACAAGCCTTTTACCACCTTAAATATGTTATTTCTCAAACTATCACAAGCACTTGGTCTTCATTGAACTCTATGTGTAGAATTTGTGGCCGCAATATGAGTCTTCATCGGTTTATAAATCGTTGATGACTCATATTGACAATTCAGATTGTACACACAAAGATCATTGATGATCAAAGTATTATTGATGTTATAAGATCATATTGACAGTTTAGACTGTACAGAAATATAAGATCATGATGTAAATGCTCTTATATCTTTTGCGTTCAGTATGCACCATTCAAAGCGACGCCATCAACTTTCAACCATTTCTGCCTTCATTTGCTATTTTTCATGCATTAATGATTTGTTTTGAGAACTAAATGACCTGGAAATTGAAAAGCACTACAAATGAACTCTGAAAAAGTTGAAACTTGGCATGGTATCATCATTTCACCCACATAGATTGTTCAAAAAAGTAGAGAGGTTTACGGCAAAAACTGGATGCACTTCGTTTACAAACTGGACAATCTCTTTCGAAGTATTCAGGTTTCTGACGAAATTAAACTCATCTGTTACAAAGGCATTTCATTTTTTAAACTTATTACAACTCCAGACTTTTTGTGCATTTAGTATGCATCATTCAAAGCGACGCCATCAACTTTCAACCATTTCTTCCTTCATTTGATATTTTTCATGCATTTAATGATTTGTTTTGAGAACTAAATGACCTGGAAATTGAAAAGCACTACAAATGAACTCTGAAAAAGTTGAAACTTGGCATGGTATCATCATTTCACCCACATAGATTGTTCAAAAAATTAAGAGGGTTACGGCAAAAACTGGATGCACTTCGTTTACAAACTGGACAATCTCTTTCGAAGTATTCAGGTTTCTGACGAAATTAAACTCATCTGTTACAAAGACATTTCATTTTTTTAAACTTATTACAACTCCAGACTTTTTGTGCATTTAGTATGCATCATTCAAAGCGACGCCATCAACTTTCAACCATTTCTGCCTTCATTTGATATTTTTCATGCATTTAATGATTTGTTTTGAGCTAAATGACCTGGAAATTGAAAAGCACTACAAATGAACTCTGAAAAAGTTGAAAATTGGCATGGTATCATCATTTCACCCACATAGATTGTTCAAAAAAGTAGAGAGGGTTACGGCAAAAACTGGATGCACTTCGTTTACAAACTGGACAATCTCTTTCGAAGTATTCAGGTTTCTGACGAAATTAAACTCATCTGTTACAAAGACATTTCATTTTTTTAAACTTATTACAACTCCAGACTTTTTTGTGCATTCAGTATGCCTCATTCAAAGCGACGCCATCAACTTTCAACCATTTCTGCCTTCATTTGATATTTTTCATGCATTTAATGATTTGTTTTGAGCTAAATGACCTGGAAATTGAAAAGCACTAAAATGAACTCTGAAAAAGTTGAAACTTGGCATGGTATCATCATTTCACTCACATAGATTGTTCAAAAAAGTATAGAGGGTTACGGCAAAAACTGGATGCACTTCGTTTACAAACTGGGCAATCTCTTTCGAAGTATTCAGGTTTCTGACGAAATTAAACTCATCTGCTACAAAGACATTTCATTTTTTTAAACTTATTACAACTCCAGACTTTTTGTGCATTCAGTATGCATCATTCAAAGCGACGCCATCAACTTTCAACCATTTCTGCCTTCATTTGATATTTTTCATGCATTTAATGATTTGTTTTGAGCTAAATGACACTAATTAAATTTTGTGCAGGCAGCGCACCACCTTTAGTACCGGTTGGTGGCTCAAACCAGTACTAAAGGGTAAGCTGTTTTTTAGTCCCACTTCGCCAAGAGAGAGGGAGTAGGAGCGGTTTATAAACCCTGAGTGCAGAAAAGTAAATAGAAGAAAATAAATAATGCAGAAAAGTAAAACAATTACATAAAGCAAAAATATTCACAAAGAAACTAAATACGGCAAAAAACTACTCATAAATAAATAGAAGAAAAAAATAAAGCAGAAAAGAAATAACTATATAAAAAATTTACTCAAAAATAAATAGAAGAAAATAAATAATGCAGAAAAGAAAAAAATTGTTGGGGCGCTACCCTGTGGGCTGTGACACTCCAAAATTTTTACTTTGGTTTTCAGCAAAAACTTTGTGGTTTTTGTAAAGAGGCCATTTAAAATTTTCCAGAAAACCTTCCTCTTAAAAACTTTCTTTTCTTTGGCAAGGATTTTATTTTTTCTTCAGACTATGGTGTTTGATCTTTTGAAACTTCTTCTCTGTTGGTTCCCTCTCAAATTATTTTGGGAGTTTAATCTTTTTCTTTTAAAAAGAAACTCTATGAAAATTTGGGATTTTCATATCTTTGAAACCACCCATGACTTTGTATTTTGCCCATGTGGTAAAACCCCTCCAAAACCTCCCCTCCTCCTTGAAATCAACCTAAGTTCTCTGTCCCAACTCATCCAAGCAAGTTTTGGATTTTATTCTAATTATTTTCCCCCTCAAATCATTTCTGCAAATTATTTGGAGCCTGGGAGATTTTCAAAGCAAGTACCCTATTGCATTTGAGTTTTGACCTCAAACCAACCCCTCTGGATTGTTCTTTGAACCCACAACCCAGAACCATCCTGATCCACTCCGCCTCTTTTCAAATTTTTCAAAATTCAGTCTCTGCAAGTTTGGACCAGATTTGCCAAATTTGGTGAAATTCATATCTACACTTCTCCAAAATTTCCACCAAAAATCAGGCAGCCTACTGGAGCAATGAGAAGCCACTCCACCAAAAATCAGCTCAAGGAAAAATCCCTAGATGCCTAGATCATTCTGTCGAACACCTGAGCTGCACTGTTCCTTTGCAAATTCAGAAAATTCAGACTTCAGTGTCGTCTTTCGTCCGTCAGCTTCACTCACGCGTTGACAGTGCGCTTGGTGCATTGCACGCGGCTTCTTCTCCCTAGCCAGCACCCCCGCACGCGCGCTTGGCGCCTTCCCGGCGTCGGTGGCGCCCCTGGCCGCCCGCGCCGGCGTGTATTGTGGCGGCCGAAACCCCGTTACAGCCGACAGGGAACAAGAACGGCGGCTCAACGCCGTTCGGCGCCGCCCAACGCTTCTCCGCTCTCCGCGTGGCCTCATGCATGCCAGCGCACGCCCGTGGCACCGTCACCGTGGCCCGGCAAGCACGGGACGTGCTCCCTGCCGCCGACGGGCCCGCTCCGCCCCGTTCTGTCGAACTCACCCCAAAGCACCAAACCCCAGCTCGATTAGCACCTAAACGGAACCGTGGACCTCCACGATGACGCCCAACGTCCTAATTACCCCCGACCAAGCCCTGCGCCGCCGTAATCTTCACCGGAGATCCCCGTTCACGGCCACCGCCTCGGGCCGCCTATAAAAAGGGCCCCCGAGCTCACCCTCGAGCACGCACCACCTCTACACCTCACCAAAGCTCTGCCAAGCCACCCGGAGGACCTCGAGGAGGCCTCCTCTCCCAACTCCGGCCGCCCCGATCCGCCTCGGCCTCCACCACGATTCGCTCCGGTGAGGCCGTCTCCGGCGCCCAAACCCCGTCAGTTACTCCCTCTAGCACCCAGTAAGCTAATGCCAGCATCAATTTGTCCTTCGCAGCTCTCTCCGACGAGTCCCTCGACCACCCGAGCCGCCGTTCGCCGGAGCAAAGCTCGCCGTCGATGTGGTACTCACCGGCGACCACCACCACCACCAACCGACGCGGAATGGCGCCCTGAACACGGAGGTACCCTCCGATCCCCCTGCCTCGCCGTGGATCGCCGCCGGCGACCACCGCGGCTCTCGGGCACCGGCGAACTCTGCCGCCCCGTTTGAACATTCAAACCTGACGGGCGGGACCCGCCTGTCAGCCTCTCTATCCTGTCTGAGCGAAGCGTTTTCTGAAAACGTCTTCTGCCGAATGCGCTTTCCCTCTGGGCTGGCGTAGTTGCTACCGAAGCGTTTTCTGTTTTTATAAGCTAGCCTCTGGAAACTTTCTGTTTCATTACGGATGAGTCCCTGGACAAAAACCTTTACAACTTTTTAATAGAATAGTATTTTTGATTGATTCTTTTTCTGTCCTCTTTAAAATTTTGTCTAGTTTTTTATCAGATTTATTTGAAAAATATTTGGTATACTTTTTGTGCACCTCTTGGTATTTACGATAGCGCATATATTTTCTTTATACCGTAGATACCGAAGGAGGTGACGGAGCCGCAAACTTCACCGAGCTAGGCTCCGACTACTCCGAACCAGGCAAGCATGTTTGAACATTTGATATGATGATTGTTTTGGCATGTTTGCATTAAGTGGTTTATGGCATGTTGATGAACATACCGACGAATGTCATGTTACCTAAGACGATGAGGCAAGTGAGTTTCGAAAATCCATGAGTGGATGGATGTGAGTATGCATGGCCATGTGTTGGCATGAGGATGGGTAAGATGGCAGTGTTGTAGCATGCCAGGCTTATGCCAGACTATGTGACTTCAATGTCAACTCGTATCATTCCCGTTCTTTCCATTCTTCCTTCCTTGTACTACCACATGTTTTCCGCAAGGAATATGGCTTAGTAAGTTGTAAACCGCTTTCCTAGTACACACCAAAAAGGAGAGGCCGTGATGATGGTTCCATGGCCCTGGATTAAAGCCAGTCATCCGGTCAGGGGGCATGGGTGTTTCCGGTTGGGACCGAGAGGGGGGCACCCCTTAGAGCGTGCGTATATAAATTTGATCCCATGCTATTCGAGATTGTGATCTCCCCGTCTCAAAAGTTTTTCTTGGACGATATCTAGGGTGATTCCTAGCATCGAGAGGTAGGATGGGTGTGTACTGGTTAGCTGTGTTCTCTTCCGAAAAACCGTAAACGGAACTAGTCCTTCGTGACTACGGAAATCCGTTGGCTGTGGGAAAAAATTTGTACAAACTCTGCAGAGTCATATATTCCTCCAAATCATCTACTCCATGTCCAAGTTCGATATTATCTTATCCTGACCAAATGTCAGTTTTGATGACAGAGACTCCGGTGAATCGCATGAGTGCTAAGTCCGGTTAAATGATTACTCCTGTGGATGGACTAACCCATTTATTTTCATGAATTGAATGTTTATTATGAGTAATATTTACTTGTGGATAAAAGCCCTTTCTGTGATGTCGCTCAGACGTCCGACTGTGGCATTTCTTTTGAAGCCCTTTCTGTGATGTCGCTCAGACGTCCGACCGTGGCATTTCTTTTAAAGCTCTTTCTGTGATGTCACTCAGATGTCCGACTGTGGCATTTCTTTTAAAAGCCCTTTATGTGGCGTCGCTTAGACGCCCGACTCTGGCATTTCTTTTAAAGCCCTTTATGTGGCGTCGCTCAGACGTCCGACTGTGGCATTTCTTTTAAAGCCCTTTATGTGGCGTCGCTCAGACGCCCGACTGTGGCATTTCTTTTAAAGCCCTTTATGTGGCGTCGCTCAGACGCCCGACTGTGGCATTTCTTTTAAAGCTCTTTACGTGGCGTCGCTCAGACGCCCGACTGTGGCATTTCTTTTAAAAGCCCTTTATGTGGCGTCGCTCAAACGCCCGACTGTGGCATTTCTTTTAAAAGCCCTTTATGTGGCGTCGCTCAGACGCCCGACTGTGGCATTTCTTTTAAAGCCATTTCTGTGATGTCGCTCAGATGTCCGACTGTGGCATTTCTTTTAAAGCCCTTTATGTGGTGTCGCTAAGACGCCCGACTGTGGCATCATTTCCTTATAATTATTTGTTCACCTTTCGAGGCGTCGCTTCAGACACCCGATCGATCTTCATTTATGTTTTGTTGGGATTTCAGGCGGACTACTGCCGTTTCCCTTTTACTTACCTCGTTATGCTAATCTTTGAATGTACATTGGTGATTTAATCATGACGCATCCATGCATGCATTTGTTATATCTTACGTCCGAACTGTCTTGCGAGTACTTTCAAAGTACTCACTGGCTTGTTGATTTGGCCAGATGCTGACGAAGGCGTTCTCATGGATGAAGAATTTGATAGCGAGTCCGACGCCTAGAGGAGTCCCAGTCAGTCTCGTGCGACCCTGGATTTGGTCACTGTATTATATCCGCTTCCGCTACCAAATAAATTCATCGAGCCTCACCTCGACGCTCGATGAGATGCCAGTTTTAGAGTCTTGTATCTCTCTCCCCGCTGTGTTTTTCCACCACCGTCCTATCCTCGAGTCAGTAGTATGCCTCCACACCACTGTGTCATGTCTGCCATTATGTATAATTATTGGCGTACTTGTAATAATTTGGTTGAGCAACCGTAGTTCGACCCTGTAATATATTTTATGCTACTGGCTTATTGTATCAAGAATTTGTCTACCAGTGAGGAGGATTTCTCTCATACTGGACTCAAAAGATTGGTTTCTCAATAAATATTTTTATTGGAAAACCGGTCGTGACATGGGCCTGCCAGACCTTGGGTGTGCGAATACATGCCCAGTAGGGCCAGCAGACTCACAGGGCAGCGCGCCCTAGTTAGGCCCAGAAGCCTGCTAAATAGAGGAGTTCGAAAGGGCAGCCGCGGCTGGGTTTATAAACCAGTGCGGCTGCCCTTCGCTCGGCGAGGTGGGACTAAACATAGCGCACTGCGGTGGCAGCGCACGGCCTTTAGTACCGGTTGGTGGCTCCAACCGGTACTAATGAGTTGCCCTTTAGTACCGGTTGGAGCCACCAACCGGTACTAAAGGCTCCCCCTATATATATGGCACTTACAAAAAATCAGTTATCGTCGCCACTTCGTTCCACTTTTCTCGCGCGAGAGAGTCTCGCTCGATCTCGACGACACGCCGACGCCGCCGTGCCGCCGTGCCGTCGCCCTCGCCGCCCCCGCCGCCCGTCGTCGTCGCCGCACGCCCCCGCCATATCGATCCCGGCCGCCGCCGGCCGGACTCGTTGCCGTCCCCGGCCGCCGCCGCCCGTCTCGTCGCCGTCCCCGGCCGCCGCCGCCCGTCGTCGCTGCCCCGCGCCACCCGTACGCGCCCGGCGGCCCACTCCATATATATACGTACACACGCATACACACATACACACACACACACACACTACACACACACAGACACACACACACACGCATACACACACACTACACACACACGCGCATACACACACGCACACACACAGACACGTACACACAAAACACACACACACACACACTACACATACACACACACACACACACACACACGTATATACACACACACACACATATTTTTTTACTTATTTTCTGTTTTCTATATATAATGTTTAGATGAATTAGAACTATCTAGTTTATTTTTAGAATGTTAGAAATGTTTAGTAAATGCTTAGTTGAACTAGTTGAATTAATATATATAACTAGTTTGTTTTTAGTAAATGCTTAGTTGAACTAGTTGAATTAATATAATAACTTGTTTATTTTTAGTAAATATAATGCTTAGTTGAACTAGTTGAATTAATATATAGAACTAGTTTATTTTTAGAAGATGCTTAGTTGAACTTGTTGAATTAATATATAGAACTAGTTTATTTTTTTACTAAATGCTTAATTAGTTGAACTAGTTGAATTAATATAAATAGTTTATTTTTAGTAAATGCTTAGTTGAACTAGTTGAATTAATAGATTTTTCTGTTACTAGATTTTTTTCTGTTAATAGATTTTTTTTGGTGATATTATTATTGAATGTGCATGTTTGGTGATATTACTGTTAATAGATTTTTTTGGTGATAATTAGATTGTGTAATTAATTTTGTTCACAGAATTTTAATGATTTTTTTTGTTCATGGTATTTAGAAAAAGGAAAAAAAGAAGAAGTAGTTTATATATAGTTGAACTAGCTAGTTGATTTAATAAACTAATTTATTTTACTATATAATGAAGTAGTTTGTTTTTAGTAAGTACTACTTATTTATTTGTTCTTCAGGGATCTCAGCTATGATCCTGTGATGGTTCCTTATCTTTGGGTGTCCACCGCCCACGTCGATACCCGTCGGGCGCTACGGTTCTACTTGTATTAGTGATAATATTCGACGATGTACGGACACCAAGAGATGATGTACTTTTGCTTATAATTATTGAATGCATGCTAATTTGAATACTATACTTTATTTTATGATTTGGTTTTGCTTATTTTATGATTTGGTTTTGCTTATTGAATGCTCATATTGGATAAGTTCTCCTTCATTCCCGTGTGCTAGACAATTTGGTATAATAATGCATTCGGGAATGAAAGAGGAGCTACGTACGTACATCGATCATCGATAGTCAACCCGTGATTAATAATAATGATCTAGTTTAGTATTTGAATTATGAACGTAGGCTGGAAATGTCGTACTCATCGGACGACGAAAACCGCCCGGGGGAGTGCGATTGGTGCCACGACGACCGAGGTATCTGCGACAGGTTCATTGAGCTGGACGAAGATCGGCGCTTCAGCATTAAGCTCGAGGAGACCTGCGATGTTCATACGGTACGCAACGACGACAATAGTTTTTTTCGTAATTAAGCACGACTTCAACTATTTTAACATGTATTTTTCATATTTTCCAATTCAACTAGCTTATCCCATGCTTTGCAAGACGCTATGTCTTGGAGAGGATGGGTTTTGAAGACCATGAAAATTTCGAAACCAAAAAAATTATCCTAAGTACCCATCATGGTGTGGATTTTCAAGTAAAGCTGTACAATGCTCAGAGTGTAACCCATTTTGGTTGCAAAAATTGGGATGCATTTTGCAAGATGTATGGTCTTGATGAGGGTATGCTTGTCACCATGGATCTTGGTGATCCTATAATCGAGCAAGAGACACCTTCAATTTGGATCCTTGTGGATACACCTCCAGTTCTTCCCTCATGTGAGCTAAACATAGTTATTAAGTAATTTATATTGTTTATTTCAAAATATATAGTTGACA
Source organism: Triticum timopheevii (assembly GCA_963921465.1). NCBI lineage: Eukaryota > Viridiplantae > Streptophyta > Magnoliopsida > Poales > Poaceae > Triticum > Triticum timopheevii. Next base: position 52,396,059 of record OY997272.1, on the reverse strand, counting down.
ACTTATCTCCATTGACAGCTTATTTTCATTCTTCAAAGAATGTGCGGAAGATGGTAGACAGAACGTACTACACCGGAGGCTCCGAATTAACTTATCAGGAGAAAAATCATCTGGTCGGATTTTGTACTGATCTTGAGAATTACAATATCTACAATCAAACTCCTCAACATTATGGTCAATACATGCCACTAGTTCACGTGTTGAACTACGGTAACTATCATGGAGATACCCTGGTAAGATTTTTTTTTTACTATTACAACATCCGTGCATCTTTTTGCACACTTCTAAAACTAGTACATCATTGCTAACTATGAAGTTATTACTATGTTTTTCAACAGATAATCCCGAATGATTGTGTGCCTTATCTGATATATACGCATGGTAGCCTTCATGTTTTGAACATACGACCAGGTCGTCCTACGAATCTCAACTGTCCATACCGGGTTTCTAAAAGAAGTGGAGACATAAGAATCAAAGAATGGAAAAAATGTATGGACAGTCGTAAGGAGCTTCTTGGAAGTAATGAGCAGCGAAGGGCAAGAATTGGAGACAGGATGATCGCCATTCTTCATAATGGAGAGTCAGGGTCTATATTGTTTTATGCTATTTTACCAGAGAGAGAGTAGCTAGCAGGAGTGATTCAGCTAGTTCTTCATGCTGCTCTTAATTAGTACTTGTCCTTTCATGTCTGTGTTCTTCGTTCTGAACTTAAGTGATTTGCTTTTGTGGTGTTATATATGAACGCTTATAATATCATGACAATCATGTTGAACTCGATGATTGGTTCTACTAGAAATTCTATTTATATATATATATATATATATATATATATATATATATATATATATATATATATATATATATATGCATAACGTGTACAATGTGTAGTATCGTAAAATACCAGCAAACGAAAAAGAATTAAAATGGAAACACAAAATTAAATGAAAAAGAAATCATAAAACTAAAAACCCACCAAACCTTATAGTACCGGTTGGTGTTACCAACCGGTACTAAAGGGCTCCAGGCCCCCGGAGCTGGCTCGTGCCACGTGGTTGCCCTTTAGCACTGGTTCGTGCTGAACCGGTACTAGGGGGGGGGGCCTTTAGTGACCACAATTTAGTGTCGGTTATCTAACCGGCACTAAAGGACCTTACGAACCGGTGCTATTGCCCGGTTCTGCACTAGTGATGCTCAACCTAGTAATGATAATGAAGTAGAAGTTGAACCTGTTGTTGATCTTGATAACCCACAATCAAAGAATCAACGTTATGATAAAAGAAACTTTGTTGCTAGGAAACATGGTAAAGAAAGGGAACCATGGGTTCAGAAACCCATGCCTTTTCCTCCGAAACCATCCAAGAAAAGGATGATGAGGATTTTGAGCGCTTTGCTGAAATGATTAGACCCATCTTTTTGCGTATACGATTAACTGATGTGCTCAAAACAAATCCTTATGCTAAGTACATGAAGGATATCATTACAAATAAAAGAAAGATACCTGAAGCTGAAATTTCCACCATGCTTGCTAATTATACTTTTAAGGGTGGAATACCAAAGAAACTTGGAGATCCAGGAGTACCTACTATACCATGCTCCATTAAGAGAAATTATGTTAAAACTGCTTTATGTGATCTTGGAGCCGGTGTCAGTGTTATGCCTCTCTCTTTATATCGTAGACTTGACTTGAATAAGTTGACACCTACTGAAATATCTTTGCAAATGGCTGATAAATCAACTGCTATACCTGTCGGTATTTGTGAGGATGTGCCTGTTGTGGTTGCAAACGTTACTATTTTAACAGACTTTGTTATTCTTGATATTCCCGAGGATGATAGTATGTCTATTATTCTTGGAAGACCTTTCTTTAACACTGCAGGGGCTGTTATTGATTGCACCAAAGGCAATGTCACTTTTCATGTTAATGGCAATAAGCACACGGTACACTTTCCGAGGAAAGAACCTCAAGTTTATAGTATCAACTCTATTGGAAAAATTCCATCGATTATATTTGGAGGTTTTGAATTTCCTCTCCCTACTGTCAAGAAAAAGTATGATATTCTTATTGTTGGGGATTTTCATATCCCCGTTGAGGTAACTTAGTGTTATTCAAAATTTCTCCGGTTCCGGGATTATTCGGAATGAGTTTGTTAACAAGACTTGATCAACCTTGTTAGTGGGTTCATTTTGATGATCACGAGATGGATGAAACTAGAAGCACAACCTTTTGTACCCTCTTTATATTTTCTGTTATTTAGTAGAAATAAAGTAAAATAATATTTTTCTATCTGTTTCCTGACTTATCCGTGCAATATAAAAATATCCCGAAAATAAAAGTCCTCAGAATGCCATGCCAATTTAATATGATTTTTTTCGGGAATACTTGAGAATTTACTGTGCAAAAATTACCACGGGGGGAGCTGCCACCTGGCCACGAGGGTGGAGGGCGTGCCCTACCCCCTGGGCGTGCCCCTGCCTCGTGGGCCCATGGTGGCCCTCCTCCACTTATTCCTGCACCCATCTTCTTCCTCTGCCTCACACAAACACGAAAACCCAACTCAAGCACGAGTTCCAGCCCCCGTTGCTATGATTTTCGATCTCCTTGCTCAAAGCACCTCTCGCAAAACTGCATGGGGAGATTGTTCCTTGGTATGTGACTCCTCCATTGGTCCAATTAGTTTTTGTTCTAGTGCTTTATTCATTGCAAATTTGTGCTGCATAGGTGACCATGTTCTTGAGCTTGCACGTCAAATTTATATGGTTCCAAGTAGTTCTAATGCTTTATATAGGCTCTAGGCACTTGTGGGAGTTGTTACTACCAATTTTATTGAAGTTGGTTCACTTTTATTTGAAGCTACTAAAAATTTCAGAAATTTTTTAGAGGAAACAATATGCTTAGGAGGATGTTCCAAGGTGGTCCTTCAAGGAAGCAAGGTCCCAGACTTGCAATGCGTGATTCTGACGAGGAACCACCAAGAGACGCTCCTGTGAGGCCTTGTGAATGGCCGTCGGAAAATTTTATGAATCAAGTGGGAATCAAAGAAGAATTTAGCACCAAAATGCCCCAGTATCGTGATCTCACATGTTCATTTGTGAGGAGGTTTGAGTTTTTAACCTTGCGAAATTCTCTTTCAGTCATGTTTGACCTTTATGACAAATCTTATACCATGGACTTAGAGGATTTTACTTCTGCTTGCAAACTTCCTTCTTGGGGTAATGTCAGGGATCCCCCTAAATCCGAATATAGAGACTTTCTTGCTAGAATAACTGTAGGGGAATCTAGAGATATAACACAAGCTACTATAGGGAGCGTTCACTTTCCTGCTATACATTATTTTGCTCTCTTCATAGGTAGATGCATAAATGCTAAGGATGAAGCATGTCACATGTGTGTCCCTGATCTCAGTATTCTTAAGAGTGCTGTGTTAGGAGACCAATCTTATCATTTGGGAGCCATTGTAGCTCGTAGGTTGCATCAGAATAGGCATAGCGGAGATTTCTTTGGAGGAATTTATGCAACCCGCTTAGATAATTTTCTTGATGTAGACATTCGTGAGGGTGATATGGAGTTACCCTCTTCTTATTTAGATCTTGATTCTATGTTTTCCCACCAGTTCATTGAGAGGACTGGACCACCTTACCAGTATCGACTAATCTTTAACAAACAGCATGTGGTCCGTGTTGCTCTTCCTGCTCCTGCCTTCTTTGATTTTCAGGCAAGAGGAAGATATATTATTACCAGAGAGGAGGCAGATGAGTACGAAAGGAGAGTGGAGGCTGCTCGACTCCACGCTACATCTCAGGTGGCGATAGCCGCTGCGTCACACTATGACCCCAGCTTCACCTACGGATATCCGCCAGGCCATCCCTGGCAATAGACCAACTTATGCCAAAAGCCTAAGCTTGGGGGAGTACGTATTTCCCACCGACATTACATTCATGTTCACACACACTCATTGCTAGATGTCGGTGCTCATACTCTTTCACTGTAATATCCATGTTAGTTTAAATTTCTTTTTCTAGCTTTCTTCTTGTGTGTTTAATAAACCTTAGAAAAAAAATAGTAGTAGTTTATTCTTCCTGCTGTAGTAGTAATAATTAAAAAGAAAACCGAAAAACATTTCCCGTTCTTCTTTTGCTTGTTGGGAGCTTTCCCGTGTAAATAGTTTTTATTTCTTTTCCTTTCTTTGGGGGTCGAGAAGACTACATTGAAAATGCTTAGTGGCTCTCATATGCATGATCGTTTATTTAACCTAGAGCCCATATTACTTGTCTTCTCTCTTGAGTTGAATGCTTGCAGATTCCAGCTTAGTCCAATGCACGTGCACTCTTATTATTATACACACCATTCGGTCGTGCAAGTGAAAGGCAATAATGATGATATATGATGGACTTATTGAGAAGAGAAAAGCTGGTATGAACTCGACCTCTCTTGTTTTTGTAAATATGATGATTCATCGTTCCTGATTCAGCTATTATGAAGTAAACATATTTGCAATGACATTTAGAGATTATAGTTGCTTGTGCCATGCTTGATTAGCTATGAGTTATAATGGTTTACCTTGCGTGCCAACATGCTATTAGAATGATTATGATGTGGTATGATGGGGTGGTATCCTCCTTTATATGCATTGAGTGACTCGACTTGGCACATGTTCACGCATGTAGTTGAATCCAATCAACATAGCCTTCATGATATTTATGTTCATGGTGGATTATGTCCTACTCATGCTCAGTGTGAATTAATTTTAATGCATGTTTACGACTGTTGTCACTCTCTCAGTTGGTCGCTTTCCAGTCTTTTGCTAGCCTTCACCTGTACTAAGCGGGAATACTGTTTGTGCATACAAACTCCTTAAACCCCAAAGCTGTTCCATATGAGTCCACCATACCTTCCTATATACGGTATTTACCTGCTGTTCCAAGTAAATTTGTATGTGCCAAACTCTAAACCTTCAAATAAACATTCTGTTTTGCATGCTCGAATAGCTCATGTGTCAACTAGAGCTGCCATTATCTTCCGTGTTAGGCGGGTTATTCTCAAGAGGAGTGGACTCCGCTCCTCATTCACGAGAAAATGGCTGGTATTCGGGATGCCCAGTCCCATGCTTTATGCAAACTAAATCAAAATAACTGCAAACAAAACTCCCCTTGGGACCCATTGAATGTTGGAGGCACTCGTTGTTTCGAGCAAGCCATGGATTGATGCTTGTGGAGGAAGGGGAGTATAAACTTTACCATTCTGTTTGGGAACCGCCTATAATCTGTTTAGCATGGAAGATATCGTCGTCTTTTAGTTGTTATGTTGACAATGAACGTATGCCGCTCAAAATATAATTTATCTCTATTTCAAAACCGAGCTCTGGCACCTCTGCAAATCCCTGCTTCCCTCTGCGAAGGGCCTATCTATTTACTTTTATGTTGAGTCATCACCCTTCTTATTAAAAAGCACCCGCTGGAGAGCACACTGCCGTTTGCATTCATTATTATTGGTTTATATTGGGTATGACTTGACTGGATCTCTTTTACCATGAATTACAATGTTTACTCAGTCCTTGATCTTTAAAGGTGCTCTGCATTTATGTTTTGCGGGCTCAGAAAGGGCTAGCGAGATACCATTTTGTTATATCATGTTATGATTATTTTGAGAAAGTGTTGTCATCCGAGTTTTATTATTATGGCTCGCTAGCTGATTATGCTATTGACATGAGTAATTGTGAGACCTACGTGTTATTGTGAGTATGGTTAGTTCATGATAATTGCTGAAACTTGAATGCTGGCTTTTCATGTGTACACCAACAAGAGCAAACAGAGTTTGTAAAAGTTTTTCTTTTTGTCTTTCAGTTTGTCAACTGAATTGCTTGAGGACAAGCAAGGGTTCAAGCTTGGGGAAGTTGATACGTCTCCGTCGTATCTACTTTTCCAAACACTTTTGCCCTTGTTTTGGACTCTAACTTGTATGATTTGAATGGAACTAACCTGGACTGACGCTGTTTTCAGCAGAATTGCCATGCTATTGTTTTTTGTGCAGAAAACAAAAGTTCTCAGAATGACCTGAAACTCCACGGGATATCTTAGAATAAATAATAAAAAATCCTCGCCAAAGATGAAGGCCAGGGGGCCCACACCCTGTTCACGAGGGTGGGGGGCGCGCCCTCCCCCCTGGGCGCGCCCCCTACCTCGTGGGCCCCCTGGTGGCCCTCCGACGCCAACTCCAACTACATATATTGGCTTTCGGGGAGAAAAAAATTAGAGAGAAAGTTTTATCACGTTTTACGATACGGAGCCGCCGCCAAGCCCTAATCTCTCTCGGGAGGGCTGATCTGGAGTCCGTTCGGGGCTCCGGAGAGGGGGATTCGTCGCCGTCGTCATCATCAACCATCCTCCATCACCAATTTCATGATGATCACCGCCGTGCGTGAGTAATTGCATCGTAGGCTTGCTGGACAGTGATGGGTTGGATGATATTTATCATGTAATCGAGTTAGTTTTGTTAGGGTTTGATCCCTAGTATCCATTATGTTCTGAGATTGATGTTGCTATGACTTTGCTATGCTTAATGCTTGTAACCAGGACCCTAGTGCCATGATTTCAGATCTGAACCTACTATGTTTTCATGAATAAATGTGTGTTCTTGATCCTATCTTGCAAGTCTATAGTCACCTACTATGTGTTATGATCCGGCAACCCCGAAGTGACAATAATCGGGACCACTCCCGGTGATGACCATAGTTTGAGGAGTTCACGTATTCACTATGTGCTAATGCTTTGTTCTGGTTCTCTATTAAAAGGAGGCCTTAATATCCCTTAGTTTCCAAAAGGACCCCGCTACCACGGGAGGGTAGGACAAAAGATGTCATGCAAGTTCTTTTCCATAAGCACGTATGACTATACGGAATACATGCCTACATTACATTGATGAACTGGAGCTAGTTCTGTGTCACCCTATGTTATGACTATTACATGACGAACCGCATCCGGCATAATTATCCATCGCTAATCCGGTGCCTACGAGTTTTCCATATACTGGTTTACGCTTATTTCCTTTTCCGTTGCTACTGTTACAATCACTACAAAATACCAAAAACATTACTTTTGCTGTCTTTACTTTTGTTATCGTTACCACCCCTATCATATTACTTTGCTACTAAACACTTTGCTGCAGATATTAAGTTTCTAGGTGTGGTTGAATTGACAACTCAGCTGCTATTACTTGAGAATATTCTTTGGCTCCCCTTGTGTCTAATCAACAAATTTGGGTTGAATACTCTACCCTCGAAAACTGTTGCGATCCCCTATACTTGTGGGTTATCAACCATCATTGTCGTTAAGATCTAGATACGACAAGATATCACCTCCGGCTAAGATTATGTCCCCCAACACCTCTTCTGCTTCCTCGTCTCGTATGTGCTCCATTGTTTACAACATGGAAATTATTACACAAACATGACAACACGTGGATATATTAGTGGCAAACATAGACCGAGCTTATTCCGGGTTTGGGGTGGTCTCGGCAACGCTTCAAGGGTAGGGGCGCGGCGGGAGGGGTAGGAGACCGACATCATTTTTTTTCTAGGGTTTGGGTGTCCTCGAGAGTTTTGGTCGAGCGAGAGGGGGTGGCCTCGAGAGATTTTGTCGGGTAGGGGCGCGGCGGGAGGGGGTAGGAGACCGACATCGTTTTTTTAGGGTTTGGGTGTCCTCGAGAGTTTTGGTATAAGTTATCACAGTCGAGAGGGGGTAATATCGACAACGACGACATACATACACGGGAAAATAATGTTATCGGGGAGGGGGTATATCGACCCCCCCCCCCCCCCCCACGTGTTGAAGTTATCGGGAGGGGGTTATATCGACAACGACGACATACGTACATGGGAAAATAATATTATCGGGGAGGGGGTATATCAAACCCCCCCCCCCTCGTGGTGAAGTTATCGGGAGGGGTATATCGACGGCGATAGACCTGATAAAACATAAGAAAATGAAGAAGAAATAAAAAAGAGGAGAAGAAGAAAGGAATAGAGGAGAAGATCAAAGAAAAAAAGAAGAAGAAAAAAGAGGATATTCTATTTTTTTTTCTTCTCCTCTTCTTTTTCTTCTTTTTTCTACTTCTTATTTATTTCCCCTCTTCTTCCTCTTCTTATTTCCTTTTTCCTCTCATTCGTTTTCTTATTCTTCCTTCTTAAAAACTAGTGGAGTGACCCGTGCATTTGCACGGCTAGATTCGTATATATCTTTATAATTATCACTTTAGATTAGATTTTAGATACTCTAGAAAATGCATAATAAAATAGTGGCACTCTGTAAAACCATCTATGCCCAATAAAAGTGTAACAATTTTAATTTGCATAGCTAATGTAAGAAAAGTTTCATGACACATTTACTTTTTAATTTGTACCTCCATAATAGGTAGTAAGAAACTAAAGCATGAACACGTCCTCATTATGCCTTCTCAAAATATCTTCTAGAGAATATTCAACCTGGTATTTAATTCTGAGATTTTTGTTGTCTATGTTTGTCTTTCTCTAATTGCCTTTCTTGGACGGCCAAGTATTGTTCCATTCAAATCACTTAAGTATCATTCCATATTTTCACGAAAAGTATCGTTCAATATTTTCTCAAAAAATGGCATCTTTCGATATAGTTCATAGCTATATGAGACTTGATATATCATAAAAATATTTATTTTTGTTGTCTATAAAACTATGTCTTATACAAATATGATTGAATTTTAAAAATATATCCATTACAATGTATTACTTTATTGGTACCAGGCAAAACTATATACTTCCACTCTATTAAGAACAAAATTTTGTGTTTTCTTTACCAAAGTCATGTATTGTCTTCTTCAACCTTCTTCACCAACCATTATATTGTAGTTGTAGCAGAGAGGGGATACTGATATACTGCTTATTTTTTATTATTTTTCTCAGATAATTTTGAACCAAGATTTAAATCTAGAAATATACATTTCATGACCATGTCTAGTCATGTTTTATTCCTCGGATAACTCACAACCAATAACTCAATATTAATAGACTTCTATTTTCATTAAGGGATAAAGATACTTAAAGATGGTAAACATAATTATGCATCGTTCATGTCATTTTTTCGGATATCATCGTTCATGTCATTTTTCTGGATATCATCCTTCTTCTCCTTAGTTACCCATACAAATATACGCTCAGGCTCTGTGTGTCCTTCGTGTTCTTCATGTTGCCTTTGTGTTTCTTCCGGAACATGACTCTTGTACCAATTGGGCTGCAACTTTTAGATGCGGATTAGAGCACCATTGTATTCCATGGGAAGTAATGACATATAAATTTTGGTCGTATATACTTTTATAGATCAAATATATTTTAGATAGTTCAATTATAAATCATGGTTGTTAATCTTAAGATAAGGAAGCAAATACTTATGTCTATGTGAAAGAACGTGTTGACTTATATGCCTTCTATTTTAATAATATAATATATATATTTTTTTATTGGATAATGTATTTGTATTATTGAAAGTCGATTTTATCTATTTATAAATGTTACACAGTGTTCATTCTAAAACATAAAATGCTTTTTTTTTCTATTTCGACATTCATACATTAGACATAAATGTATTATGTGTCCATCCGATAAGAGCTATCTATTTAGTGGATGCATGCATGTGTTTCAACCTTTTAGTTTTTACCACCTAGTTATTTTCTTTTTCCTTTTTTTCCGTCCCCCCTTCTACTTGGTATAGGTACATCCGATCTGAGAATGAAAGGGTGATAGGTGACATTTGAAAAGCTGGCGACCTGATTTAAGATTTATCATCAAGTATATATTTGTGTATGAATGCCATATAAAAATTTCTCGCAAAAAAATGCCATACAAAAATGTGTATATTTTTGAGAAGTGTTGTCATTTTTTTTAGGGAGAGAAGTGTTGTCTACTGCTTGTCTTTTTTAGGGGTGCCGACCTTGGTGTGTGCTCTCTAATAAGATTTAAGAACATGGATTGATATTACTAAAAAAAAAGTTCACGGACTGATGGGTGGCACCGTGGCAAGTCGGCCCATGTGTAAGGTCGATGTGTGTTTTTTTCTTCTATAAGAAATCAAATCGGACTTGATCACATATTTCTTTATTTGCACGTACAACAGGAATTGTAAATTTGTACGTGTCCTTTTTTCTACACATGAACATGGTTTCACTTTTCCATTGTAGATAATTTTTTATTGTTATTATTCCATCCTAGATAGATGTACGTGGCAGACTTGATATGGGCCAAATAATGCTATACACTATATTGGTACGTAACGTAATATGTTTAAATCTCGGCCGTTTATATCTAAAATTGATGGTCAATATAATTTAATCTATGTGGACGAACATGATCTCTTGTTTTTTTTTAATTTACTTGAATAAACATATTTTCCCTTTATTTTCAATTTCATATAAAAAACTTATTATTTATTCTTCCGGTAAGATAAGAGTTATCAATTGGCTGGATGTTTTTTTAGCCTTTTAATGTTTATATGATCTTATTCGCAAAAAAAATGTTTATATGATCTCAAATTTTTTTCAGACAAAACTCTTTTTTGGCGTGTCCCACTATTGTTCGCCAAAGGGTAGGCCGATCTGGAGTGTGAACTGGGCTGATATTAGTGCCAGGTTGGCCCATGTACAGCGTGCTTGCCTTTCTGTCCGTTTTCTAATTCAAATCGAAACTGATTACGTGATGATGGCATGTAATCTTTGTAGTGTCCTTCTCACACACGTTTGTGGTTGCACTTTTCCATAACTAAATCATTTACGTGACGACGATCTCCAAAAAAACATGTACGTGACACATATCATATGTTCAAAATAGTACATGTACATAATTATATTGTAACGCTATATCTTTATATCTGAGCCGCTTATCTCTAAACTTTAATGGTTCTCATAATTTAATCTATGTGGATGAACGTGGTGGCTTATTTGTCTCTTGTTTTAATTATATACTAGCAAAAGAGCCCGTGCATTGCAACGGGAGAGAAAACATAACACACGCTCTTAACCCAACAACCATCACTCAACACCACAATAGGTCCATCTTCTTTATTTTTGCGAGGCATCATATTTGTGTTGCCGCTTATCCTCCTTCTCACCCTCGCCGGTGATGGTCTCGGTGTTCACACAAAATAAAACAAAAACGTGTTTGAATATGGTTAATCCTAAGGCGTCTCTCTCTCCCCCTCTCTCTCTCTCTCTCTCGCTATCTCTCACTCCCACGATGAGAAATCTATTGTTTTCCCCGGTGACATTTTTCAGAGGTATGCATGTGTAGTTAGCGATGTTTTATTTTCCCTATATGGTTATAGTGGGGTGTTTATTTGCAATCCAAATCGCCGCCGGTATGAAAAAAAAGGATCTTGCGCTATAAATTATAAGTTTGCTTTCAAAAAAATATTTTAAAAATATTTAAAGGTAAAATTAACAACATATTTAGATTCCACACAGGATTCCACACATTTTTCTAATAAAATTTCATATATAATATGTTAAAATCGAAGTTACGGTTTAAAAGATACGGGTAATTTAGAAAATCATTTGTTTGACTTAAATATATTCCAAAATAATATTTAAAATACTTAACAGGTAAAAATAATCTCATATTCATATTCTACATATTTTTCTAATCAAATTTCATATATAACATGCTTAAATCGGAGTTACGGTTTAAAAGATATGAATGATTTAAAAAAGCATTTGTTTGACTTAGATATGATTTGCGGATGAATTACCTAAAACATCAGGGGGGGTTTCGAAAATGTAAAATAACGTTTCGAGTGTGAGCTTTATCCGGACCGCGGGTTGATTTCATCAAAACACAGGGACTTTTCTGAAAAATGCCATGACGGACCACCGAAACCCAATTTGCTTTATTATTAGGTAAAGAATAGATAGATAGATACATGAAGTAGTATTGCTTGTTTTTTTTAAATAATGTTCAAATAGAAATTTTAGAAAAAAAAAGTAAAGGTTTTGCCTAATTCAGTGTTCATATAAATATACAAACATTTGCATATTTACAATAATTAATATCACCAAAAAAATCTATGAACAGAAAAAAATACTATTTTTTCTAAGAATCAATCTTTTGCATATATACATGAACATATATATACATAGAGAACATATATACATACATATGTACATTTTTATAAAAATGCAAAAAAAAACAAAAAATCTAAAAAAAGGACATATAAACAGATATACACACATACATATACTCATACATATACATATAATCAGGAATAAAACATCTATATATGTGCAAAAAACAGGGGGAAGAGGGGGGCGGTGCCGGCCTGACCAAAGGGAGAGGTGCGACGTGGTCGGGGTAGGGGCACGTCGCGCATCGGGGTAGAGGCGACGGCGGCGTGGTCGGGGAAGGGCAGAGGCGACGGCGGCATGGTCGGGGCAGGGCGGGGCAGAGGCGACGGCGGCGCGGGGCAACTGGGGCGACGACGACGTGGTCGGGGCAGGGGTGCGCGGCGTGGTCGGGGCGGGCCACCGGCGGCGTGCTCGGGGCAGGGCGGCTGCGCGTCGACGAGGCAACAGAGGGCTGCGTCAGCGGTGACGGGGCGAGCTCAAGCAGCCTGGCAGCATCGTCGGGGCGGGGGAACTGATGCAGATGAATCTGAAAAACGCCAAGTGCTTTCTTATATACTGAGAGTATTGGTCCCGGTTCGTGGCACCAACCGGGACCAATGCCCCCTTTAGTCCCGGTTGGTGCCACCAACCGGGACCAAAGGCCCGTGTGCTGCCCGCGTCGCGGCCAAAGTTTAGTCCCACCTCGCTAGTTGAGAGGGCTCGAGAGTGGTTTATAAGCGCTGCTGCGCCCACCCTCTCGAGCTCCTCTCAACTGCACCCACCCAAAGTTTAATCTCACACTATGCTGTTGTGGGCCTATTGGGCCTTCTACGGGCCTGAATCCTGGCTCAGGTTGGGTTTCTAGTCGTATTCAGGTCGTGGTGGCCCAATAGGTGGCAGTTTTTTTTAGTTTTTTCCAGTTTTTTGTTTTGTTTTTTGCCTTATTTATTTTTTTTTGTTTTTTTGCTTTATTTTTTAATTCTTTTTGCTTTTAGTTTTAGAAAAATTATAAACTTTCTGTTAGTGCCATTAGTTTTCAAATTTGAAAACACTTTTTTGTTTTTTTTCTTTCTTGCTTTATTTATTTTATTTTGTTTCTACTTACAACAAAATACTTATTTGTTGCTATTTTTATTTTTTTCAGTTTTTTTGTTTTGTTTTCTGCATTATTTATTTTCTTTTGTTTTTTGCTTTATTTTCTAATTCTTTTTTGCTTTTAGTTTTAGAAAAATTATAAACTTTCTGTTAGTTCCATTAGTTTTCAAATTTGAAAACACTTTTTTTGTTTTTTTGTTTTCTTTGTTGCTTTATTTATTTTATTTTATTTCTACTTACAACAAAATACTTATTGTTGCTATTTTTATTCTGTTTCCTGTTTTTTTGTTTTGTTTTCGGCATTATTTATATTCTTTTGTTTTTGCTTTATTTTTAAATTTTTTTTGCTTTTAGGTCAGCAAAATTATAAACTTTCTGTTAGTGCCACTAGTTTTAGAAAAATTATAAACTTTCTGTTAGTGCCATTAGTTTTCAAATTTGAATAGTTAAAATTTGAATTCTTTAAAATTTGTGTGAATCACAAGTTTGTGATTAACTTTACTAAAAAAATGAACATAGATGCGCCTATAGAGAAAATTCAACCTAAATTCATAATAAATTTCTATGAATTTCAGAGAAATTCACTATGAATTTAGGTCAAATTCCCTGTATAGGGGTATCTATTTTCACTTTGAGAGGAGCTCAACAAGGCAGAGAGGGACGGGCTTATAAACCGGTGTGAGCACCCTTCGGTTGGCGAGGTGGGACTAAACTCTGGTCACGAACAGCAACGCCTTTAGGTCAAATTCCTCCTGTTTGTGCTCATCCCACGTACGTATACCGTTTCCATTCCACAGCTGTAAAAGTTCTTCAAGTAATGGCCTTAGGTACACATCAATGTCGTTGCCGGGTTGCTTAGGGCCTTGGATGAGAACTGGCATCATAATGAACTTCCGCTTCATGCACATCCAAGGAGGAAGGTTATACATACATAGAGTCATGGGCCAGGTGATGTGATTGTTGCTCTGCTCCCCGAAAGGATTAATGCCATCCGCGCTTAAAGCAAACCATACGTTCCTTGGGTCACTTGCAAACTCATCCCAGTACTTTCTCTCGATTTTTCTCCACTGCGACCCGTCAGCCGGTGCTCTCAACTTCCCGTCTTTCTTACGGTCCTCACTGTGCCATCGCATCAACTTGGCATGCTCTCCGTTTCTGAACACACGTTTCAACTGTGGTATTATAGGAGCATACCACATCACCTTCGCAGGAACCCTCTTCCTGGGGGACTCGCCGTCAACATCACCAGGGTCATCCCGTCTGATCTTATACCGTAATGCACCGCATACCGGGCATGCGTTCAGATCCTTGTACGCACCGCGGTAGAGGATGCAGTCATTAGGGCATGCATGTATCTTCTGCACCTCCAATCCTAGAGGGCATACGACCTTCTTTGTTGCGTATGTACTGTCGGGCAATTCGTTATCCTTTAGAAGTTTCTTCTTCAATATTTTCAGTAGCTTCTCAAATCCTTTGTCAGGCACAGCATTCTCTGCCTTCCACTGCAGCAATTCCAGTACGGTACCGAGATTTGTGTTGCCATCTTCGCAATTGGGGAACAACCCTTTTTTGTGATCCTCTAACATGCGATCGAACTTCAGCTTCTCCTTTTGACTTTCGCATTGCGTCCTTGCATCGACAATGACCCGGCAGAGATCATCATCATCGGGCAAATCGTCTGGTTCCTCTTGATCTTCAGCAGCTTCGCCCGTTGCAGCATCATCGTGCACATCGTCTGGTTCCTCTTGATGTTCAGTAGCATCACCGTATTCAGGGGGCACATAGTTGTCATCGTACTCTTCTTCTTCGTTGTCTTCCATCATAACCCCTATTTCTCCGTGCCTCGTCAAAACATTATAGTGTGGCATGAAACCCTTGTAAAGCAGGTGGGTGTGAAGGATTTTCTGGTCAGAGTAAGACTTTGTATTCCCACATATAGGGCATGGACAACACATAAAACCATTCTGCTTGTTTGCTTCAGCCACTTTGAGAAAATCATGAACGCCCTTAATGTACTTGGAGGTGTGTCTGTCACCGTACATCCATTGCCGATTCATCTGCATGCATTATATATAATTAAGTGTGTCAAAAACCATTACAGAACATCATGAATAGATAATTAAGTGACCAAATTAATAGAAGTTCATCATCACATTAAAACCAAAGTACATACATAGTTCTCATCTAACAACATAAAGCTCTGCAGAGCATCTAAATTAATTAAACCATACATTGAAACTATGTAAAACATTTCAATGCAAAAACAAATGTGATCATAATCCAACCAAGGTAACAACTGATCCAACGGCATAATGATACCAAGCTTCGGTATGAATGGCATATTTTCTAATCTTTCTAATCTTCAACGCATTGCATCCATCTTGATCTTGTGATCATCAACGACATCCGCAGCATGCAACTCCAATATCATCTTCTCCTCCTCAATTTTTCTTATTTTTTCCTTCAAGAAATTGTTTTCTTCTTCAACTAAATTTAACCTCTCGACAATAGGGTCGGTTGGAATTTCCGGTTCAACAACCTCCTAGATAAATAAAATATATGTCACGTTGGTCGGCATAATTGTCATAAACAATAAATGAACCAATAGTTATGAAAAGTAATATATACCACATCCGAATCATAGACAGGACGAGGGTCGACGGGGGCGGATACCAAAACCATCGCACTATATAAGATGCAATAATAAAAGTAAGGAAATAATACAAGTATCTATCTAAACATACAAGTAAGAATATTTTTCCTTTCAGAAAGAAGATAAGAACAAGAGGCTCACCACGGTGGTGCCGGCGATGAGATCGGCGCGAGTGATCGACGGCGGTGAAGACGGGGACGGGGCGTGACGGACCGCTAAACCTAGACAAATATTGAGGAAAATGGAGCTTGAAGAGGAGAAAGCTTAAGTAGTGTGGCTCGGGCATTCCATCGAACACCTTGTGTGCATAGGAGGTGAGCTAGAGCACCACCAAGCCCTCTCCCCCTCGGAGGCCAGAAAAAACAGAGCAGTGTGCTCTGCTCTTACGCGAGGGGGTATATATAGGCATATCATTGGTCCCGGTTGGTGCCATGAACCGGGACTAAAGGGCAGCCTTTGGTCCCGGTTCAAGCCACCAACCGGGACCAATGGTGGTGGGCAAGGAGCGAGGCCCATTGGTCCCGGTTCGTCCCACCAACCGGGACCAAAAGGTCCAGACGAACCGGGACCAATGGCCCACGTGGCTCGGCCAGCCCCCGGGGCTCACGAACCGGGTCCAGTGTCCCCATGGGTCCCGGTTCTGGACTGAATCGGGACTAATGGGCTGACCCGGCTTGGACCTTTGCCCCCTTTTCTACTAGTGATATATGAAACAAATACTGATATAGGAAACAAATATTAATTTATTGCAAAACAAATCGGCTCAAAATTTTTGTTAACATATTTGATCATAATATTTTCTCGCAGAAAAAACAGGACAATTTCTTTTTTGACATGAAAAACATGACAAACTTAACAATGGCTAATTATGTGTGAGGTAGGTAGCAGAGGCTGACAGTGGCTGGTGGCTAGTGTGCAAACAGCAGGCGTCCACCAAAAAGAAATAGCGGGAGTCCGGGACCATAGCGCATGCAGGGACACGTGGTTGGCTCGCAAGGCGACTTACGCGACGTGCAGTTTGCTCCAACAAAGCTCCGCCCCCGTGTGTGTATATATATATATGATGTATTTTTCTGTATATATATATATAATTAATATAGTCAGAAAAAAATAATATAATTAATGTATTCTAAGGATATACATTGGTTACAATTAATGTATTCTAAGTAATCATATATATATATATATATATATTGGTAGAGATATATATCTCTTGGATGTGGGGTATTGTATCCCTAAATTGATTTTCTCCTTTCTCTCTCTCTCTGCTTCTTTCTCTCTCACACACTCTCTCTCTCTCATGTGTGTGTCTATATATATGGAAACAATGTGTAGATAAAGCAAGCATATTGTAGTGTACTTCGATCAGAAAACATACATACACATCCCCAAGGAAGAATTTGCAATTTCAATTGCATCATCTTGATGGACAAGCACACCGGCCTTGCTAATGCATCAACACTGCTCTCGCTGCTGCTTCTGATGTACTTTTCTATCCATGTACATTGTAAGTCACGTCCTGAGTTACTAGTATTTCCCCTTCTCGCCATAACGAAATCTTTAGCTAATATTATGATCGCATCAAAATGATAGAAATGAAAACGAGTTTAACCCTCGTCTCTGCAAACTAGTATGCCCTACTCCAGCATATTTGTCTTTACAAATAATGCTAGCAACTTGTTCTCAAGTTGATCGTGGACTACCACAAAGGTTGTAGATATTAACGGTTGATATATATTTTTTGTCCCATAGGCCGAATCATGGATGACAAAGTCAACAAGAAGATTAATTTACCACATGGACTGTGCGTGCATCAGAGTGGTCGAGACTGCTGTTTAATAAACGACCTCTGCTATGTTTCATTGGACCAATGCATGGATGCGTGCAAAAGTACATATTCTTCTCCAGGCGCATCGGCGACGCCGGCTCATCCTCCTTTGCCATCCCATACATCCTGATCAGTTTTATCGTGTTCCAAGTGATCATGCTAATGCGCCAGCTGATGCGCAATTTCAAAATAAAGAACAATGTTGTGATTTTTTTTTCTACCGATGAAGTTCAACCGCTCATCGTTATCATCATATATATTGTGTTAGTTTTGTTGGAGTCGTTTTCACCGGAACCAGTAAATCATCTTTGAAAAAAAAGATGATGATAGAACTGCTTATTAATGACAATCATAAATAATCTATATGCAATAGTTTTAATTTTGTTTTCAGAGGCATTATCAGTTTCGAGAGGCAAGGGCGCAAAAACTGTATATTATGTATGATGTGCATATAATGTATGTATGTAGTAGTACTCCTTCCGTTTCTTTTTAGTTCGCATATAAGATTTTTCTAAACTCAAACGTAGTAAATTTTGACTAAGGTTATAGGAAAAAATGTCAACATTCACAACATAAAATTGATTCTATTAGATGCATCATTGAATCAACTTTCATATTGTATATCTCATGTATTGTGGATGTTGATAATTTTGTATATAAATCTGGTTAAACTTTATGAAGTTTGACTTGAGACAAATCTTATGTGCAAAGTAAAAAGAAACGGAGGGAGTGCTGTCATGGACAGTAGATGTGCCCAGAAATGGGCCTTATTCGCTATGGTCAACAGCCCAAACCCAACCCGATTCTCTCGCAGCCCGTCGATGCCCCTTTTTGCCTGAAAAAAAAACAGTCAAGCGAAGGTCTTTCCACCGCCAAATCCGCCGGAACACGCCGTGCGCCACGCCGGCGGCGCCGCTTTCCCCGCGGACTTCCAGCCCCGCCCCCGCCCCTCGCTATGCCTCCTCGCCTCGAACACATACGTCGCCTCTCGACCCTTCTCCTCTCCGGCTCCCCGAACCCTAACCGCGTCTCTCCTCGCAGGGCAAGCAGGCGCAGCCCAGGGCCACTCCCACCCCCGCCCCGCCCCCTCGTCCACGGCCGCCGGGGGCATCGAGGAGAAGATGGACCCTGCGCCCCCCAGCACGGACACCGCAGGGGCCGCGGCCGGGCAGGGCGCCGCCGGCGACGAGCTCTCCGCTCTGCTCAAGGAGTTCTCGCTAGACAGCAGCAGCACCTTCGCCGAGGCGCGGATCCGGGCCACCTTCTACCCCAAGTTCGAGAATGAGGAATCCGATCAGGAGGTGGGTGCTTCGCTGGGTTCCCCGCATCATATGGGTGTTTGTTGAATAGCTCATTAGCTCGTTGCTTCACAGCACAAGTGCCCCCCGAGCAACCGTGGGGGAAGGGAATTGCTCGGTGCTCATGGTCGTTTGCTGCTAGCAGTTCCGCAGTTTCCGTTATTCAGTATTACGTTGACGACCGAACTTTAATTAGTTACATTAGCTAGTGCTTATGGGACTGGCTGCCTTAATGCTCCTGGTACACTTGAATTGGGCTCAGTTTGCGGTTGATGTGCTGTGCTTGTTTCTAAGTTGGTTTGGAAAATAACGTGTGACGATTCTACTATTACTGTGTTCAGTAAATCTGATCAATAGATAGATTCTGTTTTCCAGTGATTGTCCTCGTATGATTTGGAATGCTAAAAGAGTAACGGGGGCCTAGTTTCTAACTTTTTAAAATCAGTAAGTATTGCTCACTTTTCTATGTTTCCGTCGCTCTGTGGCGATGTGAGTTCTGTTTCTGAATCATCCATGCACCCCACTGTATTTTCAGCCACTGGATGGTTGAACCTGCTGTCTGTAATCTGCATTGTAGCTGTAGACCGCCCCCCCCCCCCCCCCCCCCCCGCCCCCATCTTCCTTTACAGTAAGGCAACATAGTTGTAGACAGAGACCTTGATGGGTTCGATCAATACAAACATATTTATTGTTCTTAATGAACATATATTAATGAACTGACTATACAGTACATATTTTAGTAACAGCGGGTTCTCGCTCATTTGGGGTCCTAAATGGGATATTAACTACCATCTGTGTGATTGCAGTCAAGAACCCGGATGATTGAGATGGTGTCACAAGGATTAGTTACCATGGAGGTATATCTAATTTGTCATTTAACCACTTCTAGTTAACTGTTCTAAAGAGCTTATACTGATTGGTTGATGTGTTTACCCTGCTGCCTAAAAAGAATTGTTTATCCTGCTTAAGATATTCTGTTTTCTTCAGGTTACGCTCAAGCATTCAGGGTCTTTGTTCATGTATGCTGGTAACCGTGGTGGCGCATATACCAAGAACAGCTTTGGAAATATGTACGTTCTGCTCTTTTCTCAGCATTATTTCTTGAGCTATCTGTGTTTTGACTGAAGGCAAATTCTGCTTATAGCTACACTGCTGTGGGCGTTTTTGTTTTGGGTCGCTTGTTTCGTGAAGCTTGGAGGAGAGAATCTCCTAAAATGCAAGCGGAATTCAATGATTGTCTCGCGGTATTACACATCCAATGCAGCTTTTGTCAAGAATTTTTTCTTGATTTCTTGCATCATTAGTTTGAAGATATTTGTCTACCAAACTTTCTTTGGCTACTTGTTCTTGTTCTTGAAGCTCGTCAATTTCTATGGCACGAAACTCAAAGGGCAGGAAGTAGGTTCCATTAACTTCAGAAAAATCAAGTATTGTTGTCTTGCTGTACTTTCCATGCCCTTTCTGAACAATGTTTGCCTCTTTGGATTTGATGAATTCGGAATATATACTACTTGATTCGGCTTTTTCAACCGAAGCACTTTTAGTTTCTGAATCATCATTCTTTTCACCGGTTATATCAATTGGCAAGACTTCTTTTCTTTGAGCTTATTCCCTATCAATTCTCTCTTGCCGAAGTACTTGCACCCTATCGCGCAAAGCTTTAACTTCCCTCTTAATTTCAGCCCACTCTAGCAAAGTGTTAGTGTTGCCGAAATTTTGCAATTGTGTAGGGGGTGTATAATATGTTGTCGTACTAGGTGGAGGTGTATGCACTGCTGTATAACCATATGCTCTCTCACAAATAATATCAATTGATGAAGTTTCATCTTCCTGCAGAACTCTAGCCTTTATTGCAGCATAATCAGGAAATGACCCCTTTTCATATTGTTCAAGGCAAAGAGTACTAATCCTCTTGTTTTGTGTCAAGCTCTTTCTTAATGCAGCCACAACCGCTTCTAGAAGGGATTGCTCTGCAATACTTTCAGATTCTGTCGGCAATGATTCATGAGTGTTGTCGAAATTCTCAAATTGCGTAGAGTATGCATTATATGCTACAGTATTTGATGACGGCACATGTGTTCCTGTAAAATTTTCACTTATTCGGCTATGACCATGAAGATGCAGGGCCGAATTATGAAATCTACAATTGCATACGGTGCTGAAAAATTACTAACATGAGGTGTAGCATATGATGGTTGAGAGTAACTGGCCGAATAGCTAGTAGTAGCATTGCCAATTCTCACATCCATCGGCAAGGTTGGATTCACGTATTGCAAATTAGTTGCCAATGAATAAAAGGGTGAAACACTTTCCTGTATGCTACTGGAAATTTTAACATGGGGTGTTTCAAATTGATTAACCAAACCCATCATGTTGTTCATCGGCATATGGATTTGTGGGGTTGCCGATGCATGAGAGTTAGGATACATATGTTGTATGTTACTAGTATCATAAGAAGTTGAAACATGTAAATTACTTTGAATCGGCCTATGCACGTAATTAAATGCATTATTGAAAAAACTAGGGCTGGCCGATACAGTATAATCATTGAACGATCTAGTAACACAATATGAATTATTTGCATCTATAGTAGGGAATTGGGTATTCATATTACCTTTGTAGATTGCAAACCCTAGATGACGATCTCTTCGTAGTAAGAACGGGCTGGAGGCCGTTCAAAGCTTCGTCCCCAGCGTAGTCGCCAAAAAGTGTGTTTACACACGAACACGTCACCGTGTACCCACGACGCCGGGGGTGATGCACCGCAGCTCACGTCGAAGGAGACCCGTCCGGAAGCGCGGTACGCAAGTAATCCGGCGGGCGCTTTTTAAGACCCGAAATCCCACAGGCCCGGGAGGGACCCCGTCAGGGCACGCGGAGGCTATAGGGCCTCGAGTTTCGCCTTCCTGCAACAAGAAGAATGAACGAAGAACGAGGAAGAAGAAGAACAAAGGGAGAAGGTAAAAAAGATAAAAAGTGGTAGATAGATTTGTTCGATTGTGTGTTGTTCAATCGGCCATCACCCCTTAGGTATATAAGGGGTGGCTAGACTTCCTGTGCAAGGAAAAGGCTCGGATTCATGCCCAAAACCCTAGTCAAATTTGGATTGGTTTTATTCGAACTTTCCAAAACTGTTCGGTTTAAACTGGCTGCACCTTGCGGGTCTTTTTTGTGGTGGTAAACGATCTCGGATGGAAACGAGTCCAAAAGCAGTCCTGACCGTTTCGACGAGACGAACAACTTTCATGCTGAACATTTTTTGATCAGAGATCATCCTGAGGATCAAATCGCTCGTGCAAAATAGGCTATTATTCGCACTACCTCGCGCAAAACAGGCTATACTCGCGCTACCCATCAGACATGGCGTCTTGTGGGGCGCGCCATTTTCTGCCTCTTGACAGAGCTGCATTCCGATGGCTCTAGTTTTTGCATACGAACTTGGATTGGAACGATTTTTATATCAAGATCGATCATTTTGATGAGACGAAGACAATCCATGTAGATCATTTTTCCATACGAGTCGGTCCTGGGGGTGTAATGAGCCGAATAGTGTTCTGAATACAAAATCTCGGTATTTCAAACACAACTTCGGCCTTCGAGATGAGATCGGATGGTGATGGACAAAACTTCAAAGATGTTCATATCTACAATACGGAACTTTTTTATGTAGAACACTTCTCCATTTGATGCCATATTAATTAAGTTCTTGGCCGTGCCAAAATCTGGTGTCAACAGACTGTTTGTAGGCAATTCGAGGGATCGTTCACCTATGGTTCGAGCGACTCCAAGTACACTCTACACCGACTGGACTTCTTCCATTGCAACTCGAAGTCGGTAACGATTTGATCCAAACCGTCATTACATCTTCATAGTGTTCCTGGTTGATCGTAGGACGATTTTTGTTTTGTTTCTACTACGTTTCCCAACAATGGCATCATGAGCAGTTCTATTGGTAGATACAGCTTTTGATCTAGATCAAGGGTTTGATGATCTTGGTATGCTTCCCCCGAGTGTTTCTTCGATTTAGTTCATTGACAGCATGATGTAGTTTTCTACAGAGTTCTGACAATTAATCGGCTCTAGTTGTCGATGATCTGCTAACAGTTCTTTTGACTTCATCATAGTCAAAAATAGTGAACTGTCGCAAACACGAGAGGGCGATGAAGATGTTCGATCTTCTTGGGGGTCACGCGTATTGACGAAATTCAGTGTGGGGCTAGAGATTTTTAATTAAGTCTCTTTCCTCACACACCCCAAAAATTAATATAGCAATAAGGATTACCGCCTTAATGATGGTTTCTGTGTGTGCGCGCGCGCAGTGACGGAGCTTGGAAGAAAAAACTGGGGGCCAGCTCATTGAGAGCACAACAATCCAATGTGCAACTACCCTTGTTCCTTAGTTTTTCAGTTGCTTTTTCTATAAGGTCTTTGGTCTGCATGCAACAGTGAATTAGAAATTCAAATAAAAAAGAGACAAGATTACCTATGTGTGCACACTCGCAATTGCAAGGAAATTATGCAAGGGTCAATTGCTCATTGCTAGACGGTCGGCCACTGCTCTCGGAACCCCCCTGTTGTGTGACGCGAGATCTAAACGGGGAGGCCGAGAGGGGTTGGGAGCGCAGCTGCTCACAGATGTCATGATCTGTACTTGTGCCACTGTCGCCTGATGTGGGATTGCCCCGCTGCTAAACACAAATGAGCAGGGACTTGTGCCGCTGTCGCGAAAGGAGAAGGAGGACGAGGATGATGGCTACGACAAACAGGGACGCTCTCATCGTACGCTGTTGGTTTCCGGCCCTTGGATACTAGTATATGGATTATCATCGATAGTGAAGGGCAATAGCCCAAATAAGCACTGCCCTGTTGACTGGGCTACAAGAAGCGTAGGTATTAATCTTTTTGGCGGCTGCTACCCATCAGTCGGTAGATAACTGCCGAAGATAAGCCGCCCTATCCGCCGTGCGATACACAGGAGTCGGGCCGCTCAGATTTGTCCGTGTTTAGCGCTGAAGACAAAATGAGAAATTCCCACTAGTGTATGAAAGTTTTATAATGAAAAATTCCCACTAGTATATGAAAGTGACAAAATGAGAGACTCTCTATCATGAAGATCTTGGTGCTACTTTGAAGCACAAGTGTGGTAAAAGGATAGTAGCATTGTCCCTTCTCTCTTTTTTTTAATTTTTTATTTTTTTTATTTGGGACTTCTCTTTTTTTTGGCCTCTTTTTTTTATTCGTCCGGAGTCTCATCCCGACTTATGGGGGAATCGTAGTCTCCATCATCCTTTCCTCACTGGGACAATGCTCTAATAATGATGATCATCACACTTTTATTTTCTTACAACTCAACAATTACAACTCGATACTTAGAACAAAATATGACTCTATATGAATGCCTCCGGCGGTGTACCGGGATGTGCAATGACTCATGAGTGACATGTATGAAAGAATTATGAACGGTGGCTTTGCCACAAATACGATGTCAACTACATGATCATGCAAAGCAATATGACAATGATGGAGCATGTCATAATAAATGGAACGGTGAAAAGTTGCATTGCAATATATCTCGGAATGGCTATGGAAATGCCATGATAGGTAGGTATGGTGGCTGTTTTGAGGAAGGTATATGGTGGGTGTATGATACCGGCGAAAAGTGCGCGGTATTAGAGAGGCTAGCAATGGTGGAAGGATGGGAGTGCGTATAATCCATGGACTCAACATTAGTCAAAAGAACTCATATACTTATTGCAAAAATCTAGAACTATCAAAGCAAAGTATTACGCGCATGCTCCTAGGGGGATAGATTGGTAGGAAAAGACCATCGCTCGTCCGCGACCGCCACTCATAAGGAAGACAATCAATAAATAAATCATGCTCCGAGTTCATCACATAACGGTTCACCATACGTGCATGCTGCGAGAATCACAAACTTCAACACAAGTATTCTTTAAATTCACAACTACTCAACTAGCATGACTCTAATATCACCATCTTCATATCTCAAAACAATCATCAAGCATCAAACTTTTCTTAGTATTCAATTCACTCAAAAGAAGGTTTCACATATCTTGAATACCAAGTATATCAATATTAAGCAAATTACCATGCTATTAACGACTCTCAAAATAATCTAAGTGAAGTATGAGAGTTCATCTATTTCTTCAAAATAAAACTACCACCATGCTCTAAAAGGTATAAGTGAAGCACATCGAGTATTCTAGCAAATTCCAATTCATGTATGGCTCTCTCTCATTTAAAAATTTCAGATCTTGATACTTTATTCAAACAGCAAGTAAAGCTAAAGAAAACTACATTGCAAGGATAGCACAACTCATGTGAAGAAGCAAAAACTTAGGCTCAACCGATACTAACCGATAGTTGTTGAAGAAGAAAGGTGGGATGCCTACTGGGGCATCCCCAAGCTTAGATGCTTGAGACTTCTTGAAATATTATCTTGGGGTGCCTTGGGCATCCCCAAGCTTGAACTTTTGTGTCTCCTTAATTCCTCTCATATCATGGTTTCTCTTTTTATCAAAAGCTTCATTCACAACAAACTCAACAAGAACTCGTGAGATAGGTTAGTATAAACCAATGCAAAACCTTATCATTTTCTACTGTAACAAATCACTAAAATTATTATTAAACATTGCATACTAAATGCCTCTGCATATTTTATACTCCTATCCTCAAATAGAATCATTAAACAAGCAAACATATGCAAACAATGCAACCATAACAGCAATCTGCCAAAACAGTACAGTCTGTAAAGAATGCAAGAGTCATCATACTTCCCTAACTCCAAAAGTTATGAACTAAAATTCCCACTGTAATAAATTTATCAGATCACAATATGCAAAAAGATTCAACATTATACTACTCTCTGACTTTTTTAGGGAATTTTTGCAACAGCGGTAAACTTTCTGTTTTCAAACAGCAACATGTATACTAGCAAAACAAGCATGGCAAAGGCTACCCTTGACTTCTTTATTGAAACTAAAGATGCAAAACATTATTTTAACTAACAGCAAGCAAAAACTAACAAAAGGAAATGATGCTCCAAGAAAAACACATATCATGTGGTGAATAAAAATATAGCTTCAAGTAAAGTTACCGATGAACGAAGACGGAAGAGGGGGTGCCTTCCGGGGCATCCCCAAGCTTAGGCTCTTCTTTATCCTTGAATATCTTGGGGTGAAATGGGCATCCCCAAGCTTAGGCTCTTTGCCACTCCTTATTCCATAGTCCAGCGAATCTTTACCCAAAACTTGAAAACTCCACAACACAAAACTCAACAGAAAACTCGTAAGCTCCGTTAGCGAAAGAAAACAAAAGACCACTTCAAGGTACTGTAATGAACTCATTCTAAATTCATATTGGTATAATATCTACTGTATTCCAATTTATCTATGGTATATACACTCCGATACTGCTCATAGATTCATCAAAATAAGCAAACAACACATAGAAAACAGAATCTGTCAAAAACAGAATAGTCTGTAGTAATCTGTATCAAACGTATACTTATGGAACTCAAAAAATCCTACCAAATTAGGAAGTCCTAAGTAATTCGTGTACCAATCCAGAGAAAAAAGAATCAGATCAAGAGCACGTTTCTGTGAATTAACAAAACTAAATTACTGGGTGCAAAAGTTTCTGATTTTCAGCAGGATCAACACAACTATCACCGTATGCTATCCTAAAGGTCTTACTTGGCACTTTATTGAAACAAAAGCTATAAAACATGATTACTACAGTAGCATAATCATGCGAACACACAAAAACAGTAAGGATAAATGTTGGGTTGTCTCCCAACAAGCACTTTTCTTTAATGCCTTTCTGGCTAGGCATGATGATGACAATGATGCTCACATAAAAGATAAGAATTGAACCATAACGGGAGCATCATGAAGCATATGACTAGCACATTTAAGTCTAATCCACTTCTTATGCATAGGTATTTTGTGAGAAAACAACTTATGGGAACAATAATCAACAAGCATAGGAAGGTAACACAAGCATAGCTTTAAGAATTTAAGCACATAGAGAAGAAACTTGATATTATTGCAATTCCTACAAGAATATGTTCCTCCCTCATAATAATTTTCAGTAGCATCATGAATAAATTCAACAATATAACCAGCACCTAAAGCATTCTTTTCATGATCTACTAGCATAGAAAATTTACTACTCTCCACATAAACAAAATTCTTCTCATCAATAGTAGTGGGAGCAAACTCAACAAAGTAACTATCATGTGATTGAAAATTAAGATCAAGATGACAAGTTTCATGGTTATCATTATTCTTTAAAGCATACGTGTCATCACAATAATCATCATAGATAGGAGGCATGCTTTCATCATAGTAAATTTGCTCATCAAATCTTGGAGGACAAAAAATATCATCTTCATCAAACATAGCTTCCCCAAGCTTGTGGCTTTGCATATCATTAGCATCATGGATATTCAAGGAATCCATACTAACAACATTGCAATCATGCTCATCATTCACATATTTCATGCCAAGAATTTTATGTAATTCTTCTTCTAGTACTTGAGCACAATTTTCCTTCCCATCATACTCACGAAAGATATTAAAAAGGTGAAGCGTATGAGACAAACTCAATTCCATTTTTTTGTAATTTTCTTTTATAGACTAACTAGTGCTAAAACAAGAAACAAAAAGATTCGATTGCAAGATCTAAAGATATACCTTCAAGCACTCACCTCCCCGGCAACGGCGCCAGAAAAGAGCTTAGTTGGCGGGGTGTGAGTGAGTGCCCTTTTACCTAGCCTCCCTGGCAACGGCGCTAGAAAAGAGCTTGATGTCTGCTACACAACCTTCTTCTTGTAGACGTTGTTGGGCATGCAAGTGCATAGGTTTGTAGGACAGTAGCAAATTTCCCTCAAGTGGATGACCTAAGGTTTATCAATATGTGGGAGGCGTAGGATGAAGATGGTCTCTCTCAAACAACCCTGCAACCAAATAGCAAATAGTCTCTTGTGTCCCCAACACACCCAATACAATGGTAAATTGTATAGGTGCACTAGTTCGGCGAAGAGATGGTGATACAAGTGCAAAATAGATAGTAGATAAAGGTTTTTGTAATCTGAAATAATAAAAAACAGCAAGGTAACAAGTGGTAAAAGTGAGCGTAAACGGTATTGCAATGATAGGAAACAAGGCCTAGGGTTCATACTTTCACTAGTGCAAGTTCTCTCAACAATAATAACATACATAGATCATATAACAAGCCCTCAACATGCAACAAAGAGTCACTCCAAAGCCACTAATAGCGGAGAACAAACATAGAGATTATGGTAGGGTACGAAACCACCTCAAAGTTATTCTTTCGGATCAATCTATAAAAGAGTTCGTACTAGAATAACACCTTAAGATACAAATCAACCAAAACCCTAATGTCACCTAGATACTCCATTGTCACCTCAAGTATCCGTGGGCATGATTATTGTTGGGGAACGTAGTAATTTCAAAAAAATTCCTACGCACACGCAAGATCATGGTGATGGCATAGCAACGAGAGGGGAGAGTGTTGTCCACGTACCCTTGTAGACCGTAAGCGGAAGCGTTAGCACAACGCGGTTGCTGTAGTCGTACGTCTTCACGATCCGACCGATCCAAGTACCGAACGTACAGCACCTCCGAGTTCAGCACACGTTCAGCTCGATGACGATCCCTGGGCTCCGATCCAGCAAAGCTTCGGGGATGAGTTCCGTCAGCACGACGGCGTGGTGACCATGATGATGTTCTACCAGCGTAGGGCTTCGCCTAAACTCCACGACGATATGACCGAGGTGGAATATGGTGGAGGGGGGCACCGCACACGGCTAAGGAACGATCCGTAGATCAACTTGTGTGTCATGGGGTGCCTCCCTGCCCCCGTATATAAAGGAGCAAGGGGGAGGGTGCGGCCGGCCTAGGAGGAGGCGCACCAAGGGGAGTCCTACTCCCACCGGGAGTAGGACTCCCTCCTTCCTTGTTGGAGTAGGAGAAGGGGGAAAGAGGGGGAGAGGAGGAAGGAAAAGGGGGCCGCACCCCTTGTCCAATTCGGACCAGAGGGGGGCTGCGCGCCTCCTTCCTTTCATCCTCTCTCCTCTATTCCCGTATGGCCCAATAAGGCCCATATACTCCCCGGCGAATTCCCGTAACTCTCCGGTACTCCGAACAATAGCCAAATCACTCGGAACCTTTCCGAACTCCGAATATAGTCGTCCAATATATCGATCATTACGTCTCGACCATTTTGAGACTCCTCGTCATGTCCCCGATCTCATCCGGGACTCCGAACTCCTTCAGTATATCAAAACTCATAAACTCATAATAAAACTGTCATCGAAACCTTAAGCGTGCGGACCCTACGGGTTCGAGAACTATGTAGACACGACCTAGAACTATTCTCGGTCAATAACCAATAGCGGAACCTGGATGCCCATATTGGCACCTACATATTCTACGAAGATCTTTATCGGTCAAACCGCATAACAACATACGTTGTTCCCTTTGTCATCGGTATGTTACTTGCCCGAGATTCGATTGTCGGTATCCAATACCTAGTTCAATCTCGTTACCGGCAAGTCTCTTTACTCGTTCCGTAATGCATCATTCCGTAACTAACTCATTAGCTACATTGCTTGCAAGGCTTATAGTGATGTGCATTACCGAGAGGGCCCAGAGATACCTCTCCGACAATCGGAGTGACAAAACCTAATCTCGAAATACGTCAACCCAACATGTACCTTTGGAGACACCTGTAGTACTCCTTTATGATCACCCAGTTACGTTGTGATGTTTGGTAGCACCCAAAGTGTTCCTCCGGTAAATGGGAGTTGCATAATCTCATAGTTACAGGAACATGTATAAGTCATGAAGAAAGCAATAGCAACATACTAAACGATCAAGTGCTAAGCTAACGGAATGGGTCAAGTCAATCACATCATTCTCCTAATGATGTGATCCCGTTAATCAAATGACAACTCATGTCTATGGCTAGGAAACTTAACCATCTTTGATTCACGAGCTAGTCAAGTAGAGGCATTCTAGTGACACTATGTTTGTCTATGTATTCACACATGTATTATGTTTCCGGTTAATACAATTCTAGCATGAATAATAAACATTTATCATGAAATAAGGAAATAAATAATAACTTTATTATTGCCTCTAGGGCATATTTCCTTCAGTCTCCCACTTGCACTAGAGTCAATAATCTAGTTCACATCGCCATGTGATTTAACACCAATAATCATATCTGTATATGATTAACACCCATAGTTCACATCGTCATGTGACCAACACCCAAAGGGTTTACTAGAGTCAATAATCTAGTTCTCATCGCTATGTGATTAACATCCAAAGAGTACAAAGGTATGATCATGTTTTGCTCGTGAGAGAAGCTTAGTTAACGGGTCTGTCACATTCAGAGCCGTATGTATTTTGCAAATATTTTATGTCTACAATGCTCTGCACGGAGTTACTCTAGCTAATTGCTCCCACTTTCAATATGTATCCAGATTAAGACTTAGAGTCATCTGGATCAGTGCCAAAACTTGTATCGACGTAACCTTTTACGACGAACCTTTTGTCACCTCCATAATTGAGAAACATATCCTTATTCCACTAAGGATAATTTTGACCAATGTCCAGTGATCTACTCCTAGATCACTATTGTACTCCCTTGCCAAACCAGGGCAGAGTATACAATAGGTCTGGTTCACAGCATAGCATACTTTATAGAACCTATGACTGAGGCATAGGGAATGACTTTTCATTCTCTTTCTATTTTCTGATATGGTCGGGTCTTGAGTCTTACTCAACTTCACACCTTGCAACACAGGCAAGAACTCCTTCTTTGATTGTTCCATTTTGAACTACTTCAAAATCTTGTCAAGGTATGTACTCATTGAAAATCTTATCAAGCGTCTTGATCTATCTCAATAGATCTTGATGCTCAATATGTAAGTAGCTTTACTGAGGTCTTTATTTTAAAGAACTCCTTTCAAACACTCCTTTATGCTTTGCAGAATAATTCTACATTATTTCTGATCAACAATATGTCATTCACATATACTTATCAGAAATGTTGTAGTGCTCCTACTCACTTTCTTGTAAATATAGGCTTCACCGTAAGTCTGTACAAAACTATATGCTTTGTTCAACTCATCAAAGCGTATATTCCAACTCTGAGATGCTTGCACCAGTCTATAGATGGATTGCTGGAGCATGCACATTTTGGTTAGTACCTTTAGGATTGACAAAACCTTCTGGTTGCATCATATACAACTCTTCTTTGAGAAAACCATTAAGGAATGCAGTTTTGACATCCATTTGCCAGATTTCATAAATTGTGGCAATTGCTAACATGATTCGGAGAGACTTAAGCATCGCTACAGTTGAGAAAATCTCATTGTAGTCAACACCTTGAACTTGTCAAAAACCTTTTTGCGACAAGTCGAGCTTTGTAGATAGTAACACTACTATCAACGCCCGTCTTCCTCTTGAAGATCCATTTATACAATATGGCTTGCCGATCATCGGGCAACTCCACCAAAGTCCACACTTTGTTCTCATCCATGGATCCCATCTCAGATTTCATGGCCTTAAGCCATTTTGCGGAATCTGGGCTCATCATCGCTTCCTCATAGTTCGTAGGTTTATCATGGTCTAGTAACATGACTTTCAGAACAGGATTACCATACCACTCTGGTGCGGACCATACTCTGGAAGACCTACGAGGTTCTGTAGTAACTTGATCAGAAGTTTCATGATCATCATCATTAGC
The DNA here is from genome assembly GCA_963921465.1 of Triticum timopheevii. Lineage (NCBI taxonomy): Eukaryota > Viridiplantae > Streptophyta > Magnoliopsida > Poales > Poaceae > Triticum > Triticum timopheevii. Next base: position 52,364,266 of record OY997272.1, on the reverse strand, counting down.
TTCCTCACTAATTGGTGTAGGAATCACTGGAAGTGTTTTCAGTGATGAACTATTTTCCAATTCAGGATAAGGTACAGTTACCTCATCAAGTTCTACTTTCCTCCCACTCACTTCTTTCGAGAGAAACTCCTCTAGAAAGGATCCATTTTTAGCAACGAATATCTTGCCTTTCGGATCTGTGATAGAAGGTGTACCCAACAGTTTCCTTTGGGTATTCTATGAAGATGCACTTCTCCAATTTGGGTTCGAGCTTATCAGGATGAAACTTTTTCAAATAAGCATCGCAGCCCCAAACTTTAAGAAACGACAACTTGGGTTTCTTGCTAAACCACAGTTCATATGGTGTCATCTCAATGGATTTAGATGGTGCCCTTTTAACGTGAATGCAGCTGTCTCTAATGCATAACCCCAAAACAATATTGGTAAATCAGTAAGAGACATCATAGATCGCACCATATCCAATAAAGTGCGGTTACGACGTTCGGACACACCATAACGTTGTGGTGTTCCAGGTGGCGTGAGCTGTGAAACTATTCCACATTGTTTTAATTGAAGACCAAACTCGTAACTCAAATATTCGTCTCCGCGATCAGATCTCAGAAACTTTATTTTCTTGTTACGATGATTTTTCCACTTCACTCTGAAATTATTTGAACCTTTCAACTATTTCAGACTTATGTTTCATCAAGTAGATATACCCATATCTGCTCAAATCATCTTGTGAAGGTCAGAAAATAACGATACTTGCCACGAGCATCAACACTCATTGAATCACATACATCGGTATGTATTATTTCCAATAAGTCAGTAGCTTGTTCCATTGTCCCGGAGAACGGATTTTTAGTCATCTTGCCCAAAAGGCACGGTTCGCAAGCATCAAATGATTCATAACCAAGTGATTCCGAAAATCCATCTTTATGGAGTTTCTTCATGCGCTTTACACCGATATGACCCAAACGGCAGTGCCACAAATATGTTGCACTATCATTATTAACTTTGCATCTTTTGGCATCAATATTATGAATATGTGTATCACTACGATCGAGATCCAATAAACTATTTTCATTGGGTGTTTGACCATCGAAGGTTTTATTCATGTAAACAGAACAACAATTATTCTCTGACTTTAAATGAATAACCGTATTGCAATAAACATGATCAAATCATATTCATGCTCAACGCAAACGCCAAATAACATTTATTTAGGTTTAACACTAATCCCGAAAGTATAGGGAGTGTGCGATGATGATCATATCAATCTTGGAACTACTTCCAACACTCATCATCACTTCCCCTTCAACTAGTCTTTGTTTATTCTGGAACTCCTGTTTCGAGTTACTAATTTTAGCAACCGAACAAATATCAAATACTCAGGTGCTACTATAAACACTAGTAAAGCACACATCAATAACCTATATATCAAATATACCCTTGTTCACTTTGCCATCCTTCTTATCCACCAAATATTTGGAGTAGTTCCACTTCCAATGACCATTTCCTTTGCAGTAGAAGCACTCAGTTTCAGGCTTTAGGTTCAGCTTTTGGGCTTCTTCACGGGAGTGACAACTTGCTTGTCATTCTACTTGAAGTTCCCTTTCTTTCCCTTTTCTTGAAACTAGTGATCTTGTCAACCATCAACACTTGATGCTCTTTATTGATCTCTACCTTCGTCGATTTCAACATCACGAAGAGCTCGGGAATCGTTTTCGTCATCCCTTGCATACTATAGTTCATCACAAAGTTCTACTAACTTAGTGATGGTGACTAGAGAATTCTGTCAATCACTATCTTATCTGGAAGATTAACTCCCACTTGATTCAAGTGATCGTAGTACCCAGAAAATCTGAGCACATGCTCACTAGTTGAGCGATTCTCCTCCATCTTTTAGCTATAGAACTTGTTGGAGACTTCATATCTCTCAACTCGGGTATTTGCTTGAAATATTAACTTCAATTCCTGGAACATCTCATATGGTCCATGACGTTCAAAACATCTTTGAAGTCCCGATTCTAAGCTGTTAAGTATGGTGCACTAAACTATCAAGTAGTCATCATATTGAGCTAGCCAAACGTTCATAACGTCTGCATCTGCTCCTGCAATAGGTCTGTCACCTAGCGGTGCATTAAGGACATAATTCTTCTGTGCAGCAATGAGGATAAACCTCAGATCACGGATCCAATCCGCATCATTGCTACTAACATCTTTCAACATAATTTTCTCTACGAACATATCAAAATAAACATATGAAAGCAACAACGCGAGCTATTGATCTACAACATAATTTGCAAAATACTACCAGGACTAAGTTCATGATAAATTTAAGTTCAATTAATCATATTACTTAAGAACTCCAACTTAGACAGACATCTCTCGAGTCATCTAAGTGATCACGTGATCCAAATCAACTAAACCCTAACCGATCATCACGTGAGATGGAGTAGTTTTCAATGATGAACATCACTATGTTGATCATATCTACTATATGATTCACGCTCGACCTTTCGGTCTCCGTGTTCCGAGGACATATCTGCATATGCTAGGCTCGTCAAGTTTAACCTGAGTATTCCGCGTGTGCAAAACTGGCTTGCACCCGCTGTAGATGGACGTAGAGCTTATCACACCCGATCATCACGTGGTGTTTGGGCACGACGAACTTTGGCAACGGTGCATACTCAGGGAGAACACTTCTTGATAATTAGTGAGAGATCATCTTAAAATGCTACCGTCAAACAAAACAGAATAAGATGTATAACAGATAAACATCATATGCAATCAAAATATGTGACATGATATGGCCATGATCATCTTGCGCCTTTGATCTCCTCCAAAGTACTGTCATGATCTCTATCATCACCGACACGACACCATGATCTTCATCATCTTGATCTATATCAATGTGTCGTCACATGGTCGTCTTGCCAACTATTGCTCTTGCAACTATTGCTATCGCATAGCGATAAAGTAAAGCAATTATTTGGCACTTGCATCTTATGCAACAAAGAGACAACCATAGGGCTTCTGCCAGTTGCCGATAACTTTAACAAAACATGATCATCTCATACAACAACTTATATCTCATCACGTCTTGACCATATCACATCACAACATGCCCTGCAAAAACAAGTTAGATGTCTTCTACTTTGTTGTTGCAAGTTTTACGTGGCTGCTACGGGCTTAGCAAGAACCGTTCTTACCTACGCATCAAAATCACAACGATAGTTCGTCAAGTTAGTGTTGTTTTAACCTTCGCAAGGACCGGGCGTAGCCACACTCGGTTCAACTAAAGTTGGAGAAACAGACACCCGCTAGTCACCTGTGTGCAAAGCACGGCGGTAAAACCAGTCTCGCGTAAGCGTACGCGTAATGTCGGTCCAGGCCGCTTCATCCAACAATACCGCTGAACCAAAGTATGACATGCTGGTAAGCAGTATGACTTGTATCGCCCACAACTCACTTGTGTTCTACTCGTGCATATAACATCAACGCATAAAAACTAGGCTCTGATACCACTGTTGGGGAACGTAGTAATTTCAAAAAAAATTCTACGCACACGCAAGATCATGGTGATGGCATAGCAACGAGAGGGGAGAGTGTTGTCCATGTACCCTTGTAGACCGTAAGCGGAAGCGTTAGCACAACGCGGTTGATGTAGTCGTACGTCTTCACGATCCGACCGATCCAAGTACCGAACGTACGGCACCTTCGAGTTCAGCACACGTTCAGCTCGATGATGATCCCCGGGCTCCGATCCAGCAAAGCTTCGGGGATGAGTTCCGTCAGCACGACGGCGTGGTGACGATGATGATGTTCTACCGCTTCGCCTAAACTCCGCGACGATATGACCGAGGTGGAATATGGTGGAGGGGGGCACCGCACACGGCTAAGGAACGATCCCTAGATCAACTTGTGTGTCATGGGGTGCCCCCCTGCCCCCGTATATAAAGGAGCAAGGGGGAGGGTGCGGCCGGCCTAGGAGGAGGCACACCAAGGGGAGTCCTACTCCCACCGGGAGTAGGACTCCCTCCTTCTTGTTGGAGTAGGAGAAGGGGGAAAGAGGGGGAGAGGAGGAAGGAAAAGGGGGCCGCACCCCTTGTCCAATTTGGACCAAAGGGGGGCTGCGCGCCTCCTTCCTTTCATCCTCTCTCCTCTATTCCCGTATGGCCCAATAAGGCCCATGTACTCCCCGGCGAATTCCCGTAGCTCTCCGGTACTCCGAAAAATACCCGAATCACTCGGAACCTTTCCGAACTCCGAATATAGTCGTCCAATATATCGATATTTACGTCTCAACCATTTCGAGACTCCTCGTCATGTCCCTGATCTCATCCGGGACTCCGAACTCCTTTGGTACATCAAAACTCATAAACTCATAATAAAACTGTCTTCGAAACCTTAAGCGTGCGGACCCTACGGGTTCGAGAACTATGTAGACATGACCTATAACTATTCTCGGTCAATAGCCAATAGCGGAACCTGGATGCCCATATTGGCTCCTACATATTCTACGAAGATCTTTATCGGTCAAACCGCATAACAACATATGTTGTTCTCTTTGTCATTGGTATGTTACTTGCCCGAGATTCGATCGTCGGTATCCAATACCTAGTTCAATCTCGTTACCGGCAAGTCTCTTTACTCGTTCAGTAATGCATCATTCCGTAACTAACTCATTAGCTACATTTCTTGCAACGCTTATAATGATGTGCATTACCGAGAGGGCCCAGAGATACCTCTCCGACAATCGGAGTGACAAAACCTAATCTCGAAATACGCCAACCCAACATGTACCTTTGGAGACACCTGTAGTACTCCTTTATGATTACCCAGTTACGTTGTGACGTTTGGTAGCACCCAAAGTGTTCCTCCGGTAAACGGGAGTTGCATAATCTCATAGTTACAGGAACATGTATAAGTCATGAAGAAAGCAATAGCAACATACTAAACGATCAAGTGCTAAGCAAACGGAATGGGTCAAGTCAATCACATCATTCTCCTAATGATGTGATCCCGTTAATCAAATGACAACTTATGTCTATGGCTAGGAAACTTAACCATCTTTGATTCACGAGCTAGTCAAGTAGAGGCATACTAGTGACACTATGTTTGTCTATGTATTCACACATGTATTATGTTTCCGGTTAATACAATTCTAGCATGAATAATAAACATTTATCATGAAATAAGGAAATAAATAATAACTTTATTATTGCCTCAAAGGCATATTTCCTTCAATTATACGATATGCATCACACTATCTCAGATTCATCCAACCAACATAAAAGTACTTCAAAGAGTGCCCCAAAGTTTCTACCGGAGAGTCAAGAACGTGTGCCAACCCCTATGCATAGGTTCCCGATGTCACGAAACCCGCAAGTTGATCACCAAAACATAAATCAAGTGGCACATGATATCCCATTGTCACCACAGATAATCACGGCAAGACATACATCAAGTGTTCTCATAAAGACTCAATCCGATAAGATAACTTCAAAGGGGAAACTCAATTCATCACAAGTGAGTAGAGGGGGAGAAACATCATAAGATCCAACCACAATAGCAAAGCTCGGTATACATCAAGATCGTGCCATAGAGGAACACGAGAGAGAGAGAGAGAGATCAAACACATAGCTACTGGTACATACCCTCAGCCCCGAAGGTGAACTACTCCCTCCTCGTCATGGATAGCGCCGGGATAATGAAGATGGCCACCGGTGATGGGACCCCCCTCCAGCAGGGTGCCGGAATGGGCTCCCGAGAGGTTTTTGGTGGCTACAGAGGTTTGCGGTGGCAGAACTCCCGATCTATCTTCTGTTCTGGAAGTTTTAGGGTACAAGAGTATATATGGGTGCAGGGGGTACGTCGGAGGAGCTATGAGGGCCCCACGAGGCAGGGGGCGCGCCCGGGGGGTGGGTGGGCGCGCCCCCCACCCTCATGGGCAGCCCGTATCTCCCCTGACATGCACTCCAAATTCCCTGGGTTACTTTCCTTCGAAAAATAACTTCTCCAGTTGATTTCGTTCCGTTTTGACTCCGTCTGATATTCCTTTTCCTCGAAACACTGAAATAGGCATAAAACAACAAATCTGGGCTGGGCCTCCAGTTAATAGATTAGTCCCAAAAATAATATAAAAGTGGATAATAAAGCCCAATATTGCCTAAAACAGTAGATAAAGTAGCATGGAGCAATCAAAAATTATAGATACGTTGGAGACGTATCAATGTCTTCTGCCTCGTTGTTGGCGGGGCGGGGCCTCGGCGAAGCCGACGGTGTCCTCTGCCTCGTTGTTGGCGCCGCGGGGCCTCGGCGGAGCCGGCGGTGTCCTCTACCTCGTTGTTGCCCCCGCGGGGCCTCGGCGGAGCCGGCGGTGTCCTCTGCCTCGTTGTTGGCGCCGCGGGGCGTCGGCGGAGCAGGGCGTCGTCGACGCCAGCGGAGCAGGGACTCATCGGAGCCGGCGGTGTCCTCTGCCTCGTTGTTGGCACCACGGGGCGTCGGCGGAGCAGGGCGTCGTCGACGCCAGCGGAGCGCGGACTCGTCGGAGCCGACATTATCCTCTGCCTCGTCCTCGGTCTCGCCAAACAGCGCCTCGCCCGCTTCATCGCCCTCTTTGCTAGCCTCTTTGTAGGCAGCCGTAGCCTCCGCCACCCGCATGCGGTACCGCCAGCGCTTGAGGCGGCCCTTGCGGGCGGAGCGGTACGAGTCGAGCAGCGCCTCCTGCTCCGCCCGCTCCGCGGCGATCTGCTCCTCCGCCTGCAGGTGCTCCTGGAGGAGATGGTGGTTATAGGGGGCGTCGACCTGCGCCTCCCGGAATTGCTCCTCACGCATCTGCCTCACCCTGTCCATATATTGGGCACGGGCCTCGCCGATGGTAATGGTGCAATGCACCGGCGAGGATGGCGCGGAGGAGGGGGTTGGCGCCGGATCGTCGACTACCATGTTCTCCATTGGGACGTCGTCGTCCTCTGGCTGCCTGTCGGCCAGCCGGTCGGCAGCAATGGCTGCTATCTCCTTGTGGTCCATCGTCCGCCCGTCCCGGAGAGCGCTGGAGCGCGAGGAAGCCATGGTGGGCAGTAGTGGTGTGGACAGGAGAAAGGCAACAGATGCAGATGACTGCGGCTATGGCCGGCGCAGCAGCTTATATAGCAATGGTGGGCGGGCGGAGGGACGGACGTGTGACGCCGGAGTAGCCGCCTCGGCAACCGCGTATCATTAATGTGTGCGGCATATGGCCAGACGGACGGCACTTGTGTCGTTTGGAGGCGGAGCAATCGCCTGCACCGGGAAGCGGGGCGGCCGGCGCTGACTGTTTCAGGTGGAAAGCGCGCGCGGGCGAGGAGATCACTTTACTCGGATAGGATGACAATGGGGACCCACCAGGTCCATAGCCTGACATACGCAAGTGCCTCCTTATTATATATATATATATATATATATATAACTATAATTTATTTTGCTTCCTCCTGGTTTCCTGACATCACGGTCCCACACCATTGTATACCTATGTACTCCCTCTTTTCCGGTTTATAGGGCTTATCTCAAAATTTTAGTTTTTCCACTTCATAAGGCTCAATTTGGTTGTTTTCCATCACATGTTCAGATTCCAAGGTGCATTAAATCATTGCATGCAAGTATTAAGAGAAAATTGACCAATGCATGTTCTTTATGCATGCATGCATTGCAATTAATGCATTGACAAACATAATTTTTTGAGGATAACAAGAGCATTAATTAGGTGCTTTTGCAAAACTAGAAAAAGTATTCCACCACTCGCCATCTACCTTGATTGGTGAGATTTTTGAATTGAGTATTATAAACTAGAAAGGAGGGAGTAGTCAATAAACGAGAGAATTGCACAAGAAGCGGCCGACAGCTAGGACCAAGCAGCTCGAGCAGTATTTGTGTTTTTGAGGTGTGAGCACTACAGAGTTTTTCGATGTTTACCCCACATATTAATTTTTCTCCTCTGAACAACAACGAAAACATTGCTGCAGGAAGAATATTAACTAGGCGGGCTGTGGCCCGTCCAACCCAGGCCAGATATCCAGCCCAGATATTAATTTTTTTCAAGCTGAAAATGGCTAGCCCAGCTATACTTTTTTTAGGAATACCCAGGCAAGGTCAAGTTGTTATTCTCCGCCCCGCTGGGCTGCAAATCTTTCCTAGGAGGGATGCATTAGGCTTAACAAGAAAATGGGCTTTAAGAAATAATAAATGGGACGTAATTATAAAAACTGGGTAGTAACTATAAAAAAATGCACCAAACAGTGATTACTTTATAAAGTATTATTTTTGGAATATTGAAAATTTTAATTTCATTAATTGTTGCGAGCGGAATGTTTCGTTGGATTTTTACGCAATATAAATTTATATTGAAATTGTATTTAATCTGACTAAAATTTCGGGATAAAAATATTCGGATCCCATCAAAATGTGGGAAATTTTATTGAATTCTGTTTTAAACGGTTGGTTGAAATGTTCTGTACTTTTAACAAACTGTAAATGGTCTGTAGTAAATTCCATTAGAATTCAAAAATGGGCTACACATTCTTTCAAATCTCAAATGGGCTATAAGTTTTCTTCCACACACTTTTGGCCTTACTAAGTTGACGCATCCCCTAAAAAAACAGAGTTGACAGGTATGCAAGGCTTTGTCAACTTATAGTCAACACACGGTTCTAGCAGCAGTGGCCGTTGGATGTCCATCCAACGGATGCCGCGCTTCTTCTTCAATCTCGGATATTCTAGCTTCACCCGCCCAAAAAATGATTCATCCCCCTGACATCTGGGGCGCACCGTTTCGGAAGCTGACCTGTGGGCCTACTAAGTTGACGTACCAAGGGCTTTCTCAACTTAGTCAATATAAACGATTCTAGCTGCAGTGACCATACGATGTCCATCCAACGGCCGTCGTGCTTCTTCAACCTCTGGTCTTCTTGCTCTAGCCGCCCAAAGCAGTGCTGGTCGTGCCGGCTGTGCTGCCGCGGAGGCCTCACCGCCCCCTACTACTCCCACCGCTGGCCAGGCCATCCCTCCACTCACCCACTGACCCACACCCCCTGTTATTCTGCGGCGACGGCAGCGCAGTCGAACCAATGAACCCTCGTACTCCTCTCCGCGTGTGCATCCACTATCGCGTCTTCCCTGGCTCCGCGTCGTCCCCTTCCTAGGCCTCGCCGTCGTCCACCGCCGTGGTGCTCTCGGTGCGGCGTGGTGAACGTGGTCAAGGAACGACTTCCATCGGACGTGGACTGTACGTGGAGAGGCTGACAGCTGGGTCCACAGCAGCCGCAAGGAAGTGCCTCCTTATTACACGCAGAATAATTATTCCTCCACCTGACAGCGGGGACCCACCGGACGGGCCACCGTATTTCGCGAAAAAATGATTCGCCCCCTGACTGCTGGGACCCACTAGCTACATCTTCGCACGCAAGGAAGTGCGTCCGAAAAAAAAACCGATTCGCCCCCCTGACTGTTGGGACCCACCAGCTACATCTTCGTACGCAAGGAAGTGCGTCCGAAAAAATGATTCGCCCCCCGACTGCTAGGACCCACCAGCTACACCTTCGCACGCAAGGAAGTGCGTCCGGGCAAAAAAAACAATTCGCCCCCCTGACTGATGGGACCCAGCAGCTACACCTTCGCACGCAAGGAAGTGCGTCCGGACAAAAAAAAGATTCGCCCCCCCCCCCCCTCCCCCCCCCCCCCCGACTGCTGGGACCCAGCAGCTACACCTTCGCACGCAAGGAAGTGCGTCCGGGCAAAAAGAAAACGATTTGCCCCCCGACTGGTGGGACCCACCAGTTACATCTTCGCAGACAATGAAGTGCCTGATAGTCGGGACCCACCTGGTTGAAGCGTACGTAGCATTGTCATCCTGGTCGCGAACGTGTACGTACATACTGGTCGATGCAGAGGCGCGCACGTGTCGTAGTAGAGGCGCGCACATGTCGTAGTAGAGGCGCGCACGTAGCATGTACACGTACGTACAACGGCCAGGGTGCAAGAAAGAAAATACGGTCACATATGTGTACATACGGGCGAGATCTCGAACGCCTAGTCGCGCATACCGCAAAACGGAGGAAACGGACCTCCTATGTTCGAAACGGGAGTCCTGTTGATCGGGAGGGGTGTGGCGTACCGCAAAACGGAGGAAATGGACCTCCTACGGTCGAAACAGGGGTCCTGTTGATGGGGAGGGGTGTGTCGTACCGCAAAACGGATGAAACGGACCTCCTACGGTTGAAACGGGGGTCCTGTTGATCGGGAGGGGTGTGGCGTACCGCAAAACGGACGAAACGGACTTGTGTTGGAGCGCTACGGTCGAAACGGGGGGGAGGGGTGTGGCGTACCGTAAAACGGGACTCCACGGGATACTGTTCATCTCCACCGTCGACCTCCTCCAGCCTCCACGGGCTACCGTCGACCTCCTCCAGCCTCCACGGGCTCCTGTTCATCCAGCCTCCACCACGCGCTACTCCACCGGCTACTGTTCAACCACCCCTCCACGGGCACCCCTCCACCGTCTACTGTTCATCCAGCCCTCCACACCACGGGGTCCTGTTCAACCACCCCTCCACGGCCATCCCTCCACCCACTACACCACAACACTACATCTCCGACAGCCAAGTCGGTTGGGAATGCAAGTTCTCCCAACAGATAGTTGGTCGGGAAAGACTAATGCCGACCGACATTGTCTGTTGGGGAAAGTCCAGATGGGAAAGCCCTTTCCCGACCGACATGTCTTTCCCGACCAATTGCTCGCTGGCTATGGTGTATCTTTCCCGACCAACATTCTGATGGGCCTGCCGTAGGCCTTTCCCGACTAACAGTCTGTTTGGGCTGCCATGGGCCTTTCCCGACCGACTATGGGACAGGGTATTCTATCCCGACCGACAATCCGTTGGGGTTTCCATGGACTTTTCCCAACCAACGTTCAGATGGGAGTTTGCTTTACCGACCGACAGCTTGACAGCATTTTGTGTAATACCCACCAATGGACTTTTCCCAACCAACGTTCAGATGGGAGTTTGCTTTACCAACCAACAGCTTGACATTTGCCTTAACATAACAGTGTCAATCAAGTAATATATCTTATTATAGCACAATATCAATCAAATTATAGCAACATGCATGTACTCCAAAAAAATTTAGCCAAAACCAATCAAAAATAGCACATTAATTACTTCTCACAAATGGACGAGGTAACCAATTAAGAGGTAACATTTATAGTTCAGTGACCAAGAGGGCAAATAGGTTTACAATATGATAGCCAGTAGATATATGTCCTATGTCCTACGAATCACATGTGCTCCATTACACAGAATATCCAGTTGACCGAGACACCATATATGTTTACACAATGATAGCTAATATATGCATGTCCAGCGATTCATAGTCTACTCCACAGTTATTGCAAACTGCCAGCTTCATGGTTCCTGGTCATCTTGAATGTCTTTTCTACAAGGTATAAGGCAATGAGAAAGTTTCAGCTTATATTCCTAACGAGGGAAAGTTCCTGGTGAGAAACAATTAGTGGTCAATGTTAAACCCACATACACCTGAATATAACAACAGCAGCAGAATAAGAAAACTGATTCACCTCATATATTTCCTTGTGCTCTCGAAAGAATAGAAAAATTTATATAAAGCATAGCTTTGCATTGTTAAGGTCATGACATCCCACTTATGGAAACATGACATCAGTGATTACTCCACAATGCAACTGAATTGCAGCATATACAAGAACTTTATTACTCTACAGTAGACTAACTTCAAATTTCTTGCTCTTAATTTCAGAGTACTATGGTTCAGTTCATCTTCACAACAGTTTTAAGTTATTAGGAACACCACAACAGCTCAAAATTTACAATATAGCCTTTATGTCAACCATACATTCTGTTCCAGTATAGTAATTAGCAGTAGCATACTTTTATTTTGTCTCAGTGGGATATGAAACAACTTGTTGAAAAAGTGGTTTGTCTGTTTAATGTTTGTAACGAGTAAATCTTCTGGTACGCATAAAATTCTGGAAGAACTTAATTCAACCATTCTCTAGAAGAAAGGTACTCCCTCCGTACCATTCTCTAGAAGAAAAGACGGAGGGAATACTTTTCTTCTAGGGAAAGGTTGAATTAAGTTCATTTTGTATCTAACACTGCTTTCACTTAACCTGCTCCGTCCCATAATGTAAAACGTCTTACATTATGGGACGGAAGGTGAGTACTTTTCTTCTAGGGAATGGTAGAATTAAGTTCATTTCATATCTAACACTGCTTTCACTTAATCTGCTAACACACTTCATTTAAATTGGTAAATTGTGTCATTTAAAGTTCCACTGGCAGATCGTAAACAATCATATTGATAAGACTTAGCCATGTGCATCTGTCAAATTTTTATCTAATATTATATACTAGCTGAACTATGCGGAAAAAATAAAGTCAAAATCGAAGCATTTATATGCCTTGCAATGGATCACAGGAACAATGTAGTTGTTACATTCAAAATCTGAACTAAACAAATCTAATCAATACTGAAAATGTCAAAATCAAGGCCTTGATATGCCTCGCAATAGAACAGGAAACAATTTAGTTGTTGCAGGAACTATTGCTACGCAAGCACAATTTATAGGGATATCTATCAACCATGAACACCACCTTCCTCTCTGTGTGTGTATGTGTGTGTGTGTGTGTGTGTGTGAGTTTATTTGTTTAATGATTGACTGGCCAAATTTACATGCATATATCCGAATATTAATGACCTTATTTCTGATAGCACAGAATAACTGTATGTGCTACTCTGAATATGAGTGCTTTGTTTCATGCTTCTCTTGAATAAGAGAAATGGAGACATGATAATGTTAGGATCGAGGAGGTATGCACATGAATTAATTTTCAAATAGATATCAGCGCTTTAACTGGAATATCTTGAAGCTTTCCTTCCCCACTAAAAAACTGAGTGAGATTTGTCTCCATAATGTTTCAGTTATGATAACCAAGAGAAACTATCTGTGCATACAAGTGTTTCAGAAGCTACAATATAGTAGTGGCAAGTTAGGATATAGGTTCCATTCATTCAATGCATCACTGTACATTTAAATTTCAATGGATTGACAGTAGTGACCACAATGCACATGCAATACACTAGAAAACACTGACACAAGTATTGTTCGCTTGGTAAGTTTACCTTCTATTATAATACAAGCAATCTCTAGTATATGATGTGTTCAAATTTCCAATGTCGAAACCTAAACAGTAAGAAACCAACATGTAACCTGTTAGTCATAAATTCTGCAAGGTGTAAAATTGATAATTGGGTTCCAACAGAAGGAACAAAATTCTAGAACAACATACAACACGTCAATTAGAGTAAAAAAATAGCGCATAATGGAGTGAAAGGTCCATATCATGTACTCCCCCCATTCCTAAATACAAGTCTTTGTAGAGATTCCAATAAGGACTACATACGGAGCAAAATGAGTGAATCTACACTCTAAACTACATCTATATACATCCGCATGTAGTTCATATTGAAATCTCTAGAAAGACTTATATTTAGGAACGGAGGGAGTAGTTCACATCAAAAAAGAACAAAACAGGTTGTTTCTCAACTTATCATATCAAAGAAATAAGTAATGAGATGTATATTGTGTAGGGGCAGAGTAGATATGATGCACTGTACCCATAAGACGCGTGACCAACTGTTATTTACAACGGTCAGACAAAATTCTTTTGCAGAAACAGTGCAAACCAACTCCAAACTGAAAGAAAAAGAGTGTCATCAACATCCAGGTCAAGGACAAACATATATGTTGGCAATATATATTAGATTAGTCATCCTCTCCCAAATATTACAATGAATAGAGGTGTGCCGGCTTTTTCCTCATCACGCCTCTTTGCAGCTTCATCTCTCTATTGCCGGATCAATCTGCGGATGCAAAAAGGATAGGTAAAGAATGATTGTTTGCCAATAATCAAACAACTATGATTTAGTAAGAAAAACTAATTTAATGGAGGTCCAGGAAAGATGTGTAGTTCTACTGCAAACAGAGTAACTGACGGACAGGAATCTGAGGGAATTCAAGATAGAAGAAGACATACAGTTACATCAAAATTCAAAGAAAACCAGAAGGACTCACTGATTAGAGGTAGGGGTCGAAGGGCACAGCTGCTTGGAGAAACGCAGCACAGCAGGCAGAGCGCCACCACCGGGAGGGACGCTAGTCACCACGAAGAAGAACTACACTCTGTCTGGAGCGCGAGGGTAGGGGCGGCGGCGGCTGCAGCAAAATGGCATGGCAGTGTGGGCCGCTGGTGCAGCACGCGGGGGAGGAACGGAACACTGCGGCAGCCACCGGCGGTAGGCACGTGGGGCGGATGAAGGGATGGTGGATCTACGCCGTGTGGGTTGCCAGCGCTCCGTGCTGAGGAGGCGCGGGAGAGGGGCGAGCCCTCCATGGCTAGACACGCAGAGATCGATGGGGCGGTGCTCGATCTGAGGGAGAGGTGCGAAGGAAGAGGATGGGAGCTGCCGCCGCCGCTCAGATCTGAGGAGAGAAAGAGATAAGGGAGAGAGAGAGGGCAGGGAGAGATTAGGTGGGGCATGGGGGCGAGAAGGCTGGAAAATTCGGATGGGCTTCGTGCGCTAAGTTTTCCAGGCACGCACGCGCGGATATTTTGGACGGCCCAGTTGGCTACCCATGGTCGGTCGGCATTATTTGCCGACCAACAGTTTGCCAGTAGTGCAATTTTTACCGACCAACAGTTTGATGTTATAGGTTTCAACATTCCCGACCGATAGTTGGTTGTTACACGTGAGTATTACCGACCCACAGTTGGATAGAAGTTTTTTCGACCAACAGTCGGTCAGCGAAAATGAGTTTTGCCAACACACATCGGTAGGGAATACAGTGTCGTGGTGTAGTGACCGTCTACTGTTCATCCAGCCCTCCACACCATGGGTTCCTGTTCATCCAGAGGCAACACCACCGCTCACTGTTCATCCAAACCCCCCCCCCCCCCCCGCAACGCTCACTGTTCATCCAATCGATCGGCTTCAGTTAGCAGCAGTAGCGAAGGAATCGCTCCATCGGGTTCAGTTAACAGCCATCGATCGATTGCTCGGGTTCAGTAACGCGTAGCCTGCAGTGCAATCGCTCAGGTTCAGTTAGAGCCCAACGCCTCACTCGGCTTCAGTTAGAGCCAACGCCTCGCACACACGCGCGTACGTACGAGAGAAACGCGCATTGCTCCGCCCCCGACCTCCCACCGTAACTGGCAACTCCCCGAAATTTTTCTCCCCCTCGCTTTTACCACGGTTTTTTCCGTCAGGGAGGGCCCAAAGAATGTCATGCAGCTGCGTCTCCGGCCCGCCCAGGATGAAAAGCCCATTTTCTGTCATGCTTTTTTGTCATAGAAGTAGGAGCCCACCACATCTATGATGATACCGGGTTTTGTCACAATTATCGTCATAGAAGTGTCATATGTATGACAGAAAAAAAATTCGTTCGGCCCAAAATGTCATGGATGTGTCTTTTTTGTAGTAGAGGGAGGAGGAGGAAGGAGAGGGGAGGAGGGAGGAGGGCAGTGGAAGGAGGAGGAGGAGGAGGGAGGAGGGAGGAGGGTCACAGACGGAGGAGGGAGGAGGACGCGGCCGGAGGAGGGAGGAGGGCGCGGCAGGAGGAGGGGGGGAGGAGGTGGAGGGGCGCCGCATACCGAGGAAGGAGAAGCGAGGGCGGCGGCAATGCGTAGTGGATGACGTCGGCGGCGACGGCGGACGACGTGCGTGGGAGAGTGAGAGTTGGTTGCGGGAAGAAGATAGGATGGGTTTAGCAGTAGCACGTGTTAGGAAAAGCGCTACTGCTATACTATTTAGCAGTAGCACGTTTCACAGGTACGCGCTACTACTACACTTTGCCTGACGGCAACGGTTTGGCAATTTTAGTAGTAGCGCCCTTTGTCCTTGCCGCGCTACTGCTATATCTGTAGCAGCAGCGCCTTATAGGGATACGCGTTGCTGCTAAGTACCAACAGCGCCTCTTTTTAACCCCCGCTACTGCTAAGGTTCTGTGTATAAGGTTTTCCTTAGTAGTGTTTAGGAAGGAAGACTCGACAGACCTAAAGTCAACCCGTTGCATATTGAGTAATAGTGATCTGTGTGTTGAGTTCCCTGATAGTTGCCTATGATCGATTTTCAATTAATGTTTCAACTATGACATAGGAAATGTCTGACAACGAAAAGAAATTTGGTATATGCGACTACTGCAAAGACGAGCACGGCCTGTGCGACAGGCCTCACCTAGTTGGTGGTAAGCGCTTCAGCATCAAGCTGGATGAGACCTTCGAAGTGGATACAGTAAGTCACAATGACAAGTCATTTTTCATAATTAAGCATGATTTCTGCTTCTTTTGCTTCAACTTATAATTTTAATTTTTTACTATTCTACTAGCGTATCTCCTGCCATGCAAGAATTTATGTCTTGGATAAGATTGGTTTCATTACTATGGAAAGTATGGAGGTAAAGAGAGTTCACTTGAGGACCGAGCATGGTTATACTTTTGCTGTAAAATTACACAATGCTGACACCTACACCTATTTTGAATGCAAAAATTAGAGAGCACTATGCAAGGCTTATGCATTTGACTGATATGCTTATCACCTTTGATATTCGTCCGAAAGATGAAATTGAAGGTAATATTGACATCTGGGTCGATGTGCAGACGCCTCCAATTTTACCATTATGTGAGTTTCTCAACCATATTTATGTCTTGGATATTGTTAATTTAAAAATATTTAACAATTAATTTCTATTGACAGCTTATTTCCATTCAAGCAAACATGTCGGGCGCTTGGTAGACAGCACCTACTACTGTCCCGGGGCTGAACTAAACTGTGAGGAGATAAGTCATTATGTTTCATGGCTTGAGAATCTTGATACTATCAAGGTTATTTTCCTGAACTTCGAAATATTAGTACTCAAAATGTGCGACCACTAGTGTGCGTATTGAATTACGGTCACATCTATTTAGGTAAGATGGTAAGAATTTTACTATTTGTCCTCAGTGCATTTTTTGCATATATTATTTTTAAGCTAAACTTCATTGCTAAGTATGTTGCTACGATATTCTTCAACAGGGACTCCCGATGATAGTTGTGCCTCATTGGATCGAGCCTAAAGGTCACATGATAATGGTTAGCTTACGGCCAAGACATCATGCATTGCACATGAGTGCATTCAAGATTTCTCGAAGCGAGCAAGTCTTAATAGTCAAAGACTAGAGCAAAATTGTGAAGGATTGCAATAGAGAAGTACTAGGGGGCAGCAATCAGAAGCGTGACCCACAATTAGGAGACAATTTTATCTGCATTCTCCAATATGATGAACCATGAGTGCTACACATGTCCTATACTATTTTACCTGAGAGAAAGCAGCATGAGTGATTAACTAGCTAGAATGAGTTTGAAGATGATGATGTGCTACAGTATGACTATGATGACTAAATAGCTAGTGTTGATGGTAATGACTATGATGATTATTATTAGCTAGTGTTGGTGGTGATTAGATAGCTACAACTGTGACTATGATGATTAAATAGTGTTGGTGGTAATGACTATGATGATTATTAGCTAGTGTTGTTGGTGATGATATGATGCAAGAGTTTTTATATTAATATGATAATGATGTTGATCATGATTATCATGATGATTTGTTATTATGATCATGATTAATTATTATATCATAGGTGGAAGGAACGCGGATTAGATTCATGTGGATGGATCAAAAGTGACCAAAAGTTGAATTAGTAGGATCGTCGTCCTAATTCAACTTTTGATTCATCCAAATGAATCTAATCCATATCTCTTCCTCACAATGATATATTAATTCATCATGGACCTAATGATATAACAACCTCTTAATTGGTACTGTATCAAAATTTCTATAACGATGTATAAATACACTAAAATTAAAAAAATGAAAAATAGAATAGTGGTAGCGGGGCACGAAAAATGCTACTAGTTAGATTAGCCGTAGCACTTGTATGGAAAGCGCTATTGCTAAGTAGCTATAACAGTGGCGCGGGTACGAACGCGCTACCGCTAAGTGTTTGCTATAGCGCCGTATCAATAGTGCGGTACCCCGCGCTACTGATAGCCCTCAGACCCGCGCTACTGTTAGGGTTTTCCCTACTAGTGTCCTCTAGTTCTCTAGTCTAGTTGTTCCAATTAGAGCTAGATTTAGTTTCTCTAATCCTCATAATTAGAAGTCAAGTGTGATTCTAATCTCCTCCCTTTAATTCTCCAGCGATGATTAGCTCTGGACGGCAAAGCGCTGCCGGATCGTGAAGACCGTACGCTTGCAATCTGTGGAGAGGATGTGCTTTCGGTCTTTCGTTCGAGGGAATGTTCATAGGCGATTCGAGGGATCGTTCACATACGGTTCGACCAACTCCAAGTACGATCTACACCGACTCGACTTCTTTTGCTGCAACTCAAAGTCGATAACGATTTGATCCAAACGTTATTGCATCTTCATAGTGTTCCTGGTTGATCGTAGGGTGATTTTTTTTTGTTTTCTACTATGTTTCCCAACTATGGCATCGTGAGTGGTTCTATGGGTAGATACAGGTTTTGATCTAGATCAAGGGTTTGATGATCTTGGTATGCTTCCCCCGAGTGATTCTTCGGTTTAGTTCATTGACGGCATGATGTAGTTTTCTACAAAGTTCTAACAATCGATCGACTCTGGTTGTCGACAATATGCTAACAGTTCTTGTGCCTTCATCATAGTCAAAATAGTGAATTTTCGTAAACACGAGAGGGCGATGAAGATGTTCGATTTTCTTGGGAGTCACGCGTATTGACAAAGTTCAATGTGGGGCTAGAGATTTTTAATTATGTCTCTTCCCTCACACACCCTAAAAATTAATCTAGCAACAAGAATTATCGCCTTAATGATGGTTTGTGTGTGTGTGTGTGTGTGTGTGTATATATATGATGTATTTTCCTATATATATAATTAATGTAGTCTAAGAAAAAAAATTAATGTATTCTAAGGATATACATTGGTTACAATTAATGTATTCTAAGTAATCATATATATATATATATATTGGTAGAGATATATATCTCTTGGATGTGGGGTATTGTATCCCTAAATTGATTTTCTCCTTTCTCTCTCTCTCTCTGCTTCTTTCTCTCTCACACACTCTCTCTCTCATGTGTGTGTCTATATATATGGAAACAATGTGTAGATAAAGCAAGCATATTGTAGTGTACTTCGATCAGAAAACATACATACACATCCCCAAGGAAGAATTTGCAATTTCAATTGCATCATCTTGATGGACAAGCACACCGGCCTTGCTAATGCATCAACACTGCTCTCGCTGCTGCTTCTGATGTACTTTTCTATCCATGTACATTGTAAGTCACGTCCTGAGTTACTAGTATTTCCCCTTCTCGCCATAACGAAATCTTTAGCTAATATTATAATCGCATCAAAATGATAGAAATGAAAACGAGTTTAACCCTCGTCTCTGCAAACTAGTATGCCCTACTCCAGCATATTTGTCTTTACAAATAATGCTAGCAACTTGTTCTCAAGTTGATCGTGGACTACCACAAAGGTTGTAGATATTAACGGTTGATATATATTTTTTGTCCCATAGGCCGAATCATGGATGACAAAGTCAACAAGAAGATTAATTTACCACATGGACTGTGCGTGCATCAGAGTGGTCGAGACTGCTGTTTAATAAACGACCTCTGCTATGTTTCATTGGACCAATGCATGGATGCGTGCAAAAGTACATATTCTTCTCCACGCGCATCGGCGACGCCGGCCCATCCTCCTTTGCCATCCCATACATCCTGATCAGTTTTATCGTGTTCCAAGTGATCATGCTAATGCGCCAGCTGATGCGCAATTTCAAAATAAAGAACAATGTTGTGATTTTTTTTTCTACCGATGAAGTTCAACCGCTCATCGTTATCATCATATATATTGTGTTGGTTTTGTTGGAGTCGTTTTCACCGGAACCAGTAAATCATCTTTGAAAAAAAAGATGATGATAGAACTGCTTATTAATGACAATCATAAATAATCTATATGCAATAGTTTTAATTTTGTTTTCAGAGGCATTATCAGTTTCGAGAGGCAAGGGCGCAAAAACTGTATATTATGTATGATGTGCATATAATGTATGTATGTAGTAGTACTCCTTCCGTTTCTTTTTAGTTCGCATATAAGATTTTTCTAAACTCAAACGTAGTAAATTTTGACTAAGGTTATAGGAAAAAATGTCAACATTCACAACATAAAATTGATTCTATTAGATGCATCATTGAATCAACTTTCATATTGTATATCTCATGTATTGTGGATGTTGATAATTTTGTATATAAATCTGGTTAAACTTTATGAAGTTTGACTTGAGACAAATCTTATGTGCAAAGTAAAAAGAAACGGAGGGAGTGCTGTCATGGACAGTAGATGTGCCCAGAAATGGGCCTTATTCGCTATGGTCAACAGCCCAAACCCAACCCGATTCTCTCGCAGCCCGTCGATGCCCCTTTTTGCCTGAAAAAAAAACAGTCAAGCGAAGGTCTTTCCACCGCCAAATCCGCCGGAACACGCCGTGCGCCACGCCGGCGGCGCCGCTTTCCCCGCGGACTTCCAGCCCCGCCCCCGCCCCTCGCTATGCCTCCTCGCCTCGAACACATACGTCGCCTCTCGACCCTTCTCCTCTCCGGCTCCCCGAACCCTAACCGCGTCTCTCCTCGCAGGGCAAGCAGGCGCAGCCCAGGGCCACTCCCACCCCCGCCCCGCCCCCTCGTCCACGGCCGCCGGGGGCATCGAGGAGAAGATGGACCCTGCGCCCCCCAGCACGGACACCGCAGGGGCCGCGGCCGGGCAGGGCGCCGCCGGCGACGAGCTCTCCGCTCTGCTCAAGGAGTTCTCGCTAGACAGCAGCAGCACCTTCGCCGAGGCGCGGATCCGGGCCACCTTCTACCCCAAGTTCGAGAATGAGGAATCCGATCAGGAGGTGGGTGCTTCGCTGGGTTCCCCGCATCATATGGGTGTTTGTTGAATAGCTCATTAGCTCGTTGCTTCACAGCACAAGTGCCCCCCGAGCAACCGTGGGGGAAGGGAATTGCTCGGTGCTCATGGTCGTTTGCTGCTAGCAGTTCCGCAGTTTCCGTTATTCAGTATTACGTTGACGACCGAACTTTAATTAGTTACATTAGCTAGTGCTTATGGGACTGGCTGCCTTAATGCTCCTGGTACACTTGAATTGGGCTCAGTTTGCGGTTGATGTGCTGTGCTTGTTTCTAAGTTGGTTTGGAAAATAACGTGTGACGATTCTACTATTACTGTGTTCAGTAAATCTGATCAATAGATAGATTCTGTTTTCCAGTGATTGTCCTCGTATGATTTGGAATGCTAAAAGAGTAACGGGGGCCTAGTTTCTAACTTTTTAAAATCAGTAAGTATTGCTCACTTTTCTATGTTTCCGTCGCTCTGTGGCGATGTGAGTTCTGTTTCTGAATCATCCATGCACCCCACTGTATTTTCAGCCACTGGATGGTTGAACCTGCTGTCTGTAATCTGCATTGTAGCTGTAGACCGCCCCCCCCCCCCCCCCCCCCCGCCCCCATCTTCCTTTACAGTAAGGCAACATAGTTGTAGACAGAGACCTTGATGGGTTCGATCAATACAAACATATTTATTGTTCTTAATGAACATATATTAATGAACTGACTATACAGTACATATTTTAGTAACAGCGGGTTCTCGCTCATTTGGGGTCCTAAATGGGATATTAACTACCATCTGTGTGATTGCAGTCAAGAACCCGGATGATTGAGATGGTGTCACAAGGATTAGTTACCATGGAGGTATATCTAATTTGTCATTTAACCACTTCTAGTTAACTGTTCTAAAGAGCTTATACTGATTGGTTGATGTGTTTACCCTGCTGCCTAAAAAGAATTGTTTATCCTGCTTAAGATATTCTGTTTTCTTCAGGTTACGCTCAAGCATTCAGGGTCTTTGTTCATGTATGCTGGTAACCGTGGTGGCGCATATACCAAGAACAGCTTTGGAAATATGTACGTTCTGCTCTTTTCTCAGCATTATTTCTTGAGCTATCTGTGTTTTGACTGAAGGCAAATTCTGCTTATAGCTACACTGCTGTGGGCGTTTTTGTTTTGGGTCGCTTGTTTCGTGAAGCTTGGAGGAGAGAATCTCCTAAAATGCAAGCGGAATTCAATGATTGTCTCGCGGTATTACACATCCAATGCAGCTTTTGTCAAGAATTTTTTCTTGATTTCTTGCATCATTAGTTTGAAGATATTTGTCTACCAAACTTTCTTTGGCTACTTGTTCTTGTTCTTGAAGCTCGTCAATTTCTATGGCACGAAACTCAAAGGGCAGGAAGTAGGTTCCATTAACTTCAGAAAAATCAAGTATTGTTGTCTTGCTGTACTTTCCATGCCCTTTCTGAACAATGTTTGCCTCTTTGGATTTGATGAATTCGGAATATATACTACTTGATTCGGCTTTTTCAACCGAAGCACTTTTAGTTTCTGAATCATCATTCTTTTCACCGGTTATATCAATTGGCAAGACTTCTTTTCTTTGAGCTTATTCCCTATCAATTCTCTCTTGCCGAAGTACTTGCACCCTATCGCGCAAAGCTTTAACTTCCCTCTTAATTTCAGCCCACTCTAGCAAAGTGTTAGTGTTGCCGAAATTTTGCAATTGTGTAGGGGGTGTATAATATGTTGCCGTACTAGGTGGAGGTGTATGCACTGCTGTATAACCATATGCTCTCTCACAAATAATATCAATTGATGAAGTTTCATCTTCCTGCAGAACTCTAGCCTTTATTGCAGCATAATCAGGAAACGACCCCTTTTCATATTGTTCAAGGCAAAGAGCACTAATCCTCTTGTTTTGTGCCAAGCTCTTTCTTAATGCAGCCACAACCGCTTCTGGAAGGGATCGCTCTGCAATACTTTCAGATTCTGTCGGCAATGATTCATGAGTGTTGTCGAAATTCTCAAATTGCGTAGAGTATGCATTATATGCTACAGTATTTGATGACGGCACATGTGTTCCTGTAAAATTTTCACTTATTCGGCTATGACCATGAAGATGTCGGGCCGAATTATGAAATCTACAATTGCATACGGTGCTGAAAAATTATTAACATGAGGTGTAGCATATGATGGCTGAGAGTAACTGGTCGAATAGCTAGTAGTAGCATTGCCAATTCTCACATCCATCGGCAAGGTTGGATTCACGTATTGCAAATTAGTTGCCGATGAATAAAAGGGTGAAACACTTTCCTGTATGCTACTGGAAATTTTAACATGGGGTGTTTCAAATTGATTAATCAAACCCATCATGTTGTTCATCGGCATATGGATTTGTGGGGTTGCCGATGCATGAGAGTTAGGATACATATGTTGTATGTTACTAGTATCATAAGAAGTTGAAACATGTAAATTACTTTGAATCGGCCTATGCACGTAATTAAATGCATTATTGAAAAAACTAGGGCTGGCCGATACAGTATAATCATTGAACGATCTAGTAACACAATATGAATTATTTGCATCTATAGTAGGGAATTGGGTATTCATATTACCTTTGTAGATTGCAAACCCTAGATGACGATCTCTTCGTAGCAAGAACGGGCTGGAGACCGTTCAAAGCTTCGTCCCCAGCGTAGTCGCCAAAAAGTGTGTTTACACACGAACACGTCACCGTGTACCCACAACGCCGGGGGTGATGCACCGCAGCTCACGTCGAAGGAGACCCGTCCGAAAGCACGGTACACAAGTAATCCGGCGGGTGCTTTTTAAGACCCGAAATCCCACATGCCCGGGAGGGACCCCGTCAGGGCACGCGGAGGCTATAGGGCCTCGAGTTTCGCCTTCCTGCAACAAGAAGAATGAACGAAGAACGAGGAAGAAGAAGAACAAAGGGAGAAGGTAAAAAAGATAAAAAGTGGTAGATAGATTTGTTCGATTGTGTGTTGTTCAATCGGCCATCACCCCTTAGGTATATAAGAGGTGGCTAGACTTCCTGTGCAAGGAAAAGGCTTGGATTCATGCCCAAAACCCTAGTCAAATTTGGATTGGTTTTATTCGAACTTTCCGAAACTGTTCGGTTTAAAATTTGGATTGGTTTTTTGTGGTGGTAAACGATCTCGGATGGAAACGAGTCCAAAAGCAGTCTTGACCGTTTCGACGAGACGAACAACTTTCATGCTGAACGTTTTTTGATCAGAGATCATCCTGAGGGTCAAATCGCTCGTGCAAAACAGGCTATTATTCGCACTACCTCGCGCAAAACAGGCTATACTCGTGCTACCCATCAGACATGGCGTCTTGTGGGGCGCGCCATTTTCTGCCTCTTGACAGAGCTGCATTCCGATGGCTCTAGTTTTTGCATACGAACTTGGATTGGAATGATTTTTCTGTCAAGATCGATCATTTCGATGAGACGAAGACAATCCATGTAGATTATTTTTCCATACGAGTCGGTCCTGGGGGTGTAATGAGCCGAATAGTGTTCTGAATACAAAATCTCGGTATTTCAAACACAACTTCGGCCTTCGAGATGAGATCGGATGGTGATGGACAAAACTTCAAAGATGTTCATATCTACAATACGGAACTTTTTTATGTAGAACACTTCTCCATTTGAGGCCATATTAATTAAGTTCTTGGCCGTGCCAAAATCTGGTGTCAACAGACTGTTTGTAGGCAATTCGAGGGATCGTTCACCTATGGTTCGAGCGACTCCAAGTACACTCTACACCGACTGGACTTCTTCCGTTGCAACTCGAAGTCGGTAACGATTTGATCCAAACCGTTATTACATCTTCATAGTGTTCCTGGTTGATCGTAGGACGATTTTTGTTTTGTTTCTACTACATTTCCCAACTATGGCATCATGAGCAGTTCTATTGGTAGATACAGCTTTTGATCTAGATCAAGGGTTTGATGATCTTGGTATGCTTCCCCCGAGTGTTTCTTCGATTTAGTTCATTGACAGCATGATGTAGTTTTCTACAGAGTTCTGACAATTAATCGGCTCTAGTTGTCGACGATCTGCTAACAGTTCTTTTGACTTCATCATAGTCAAAAATAGTGAACTGTCGCAAACACGAGAGGTCGATGAAGATGTTCGATCTTCTTGGGGGTCACGCATATTGACGAAATTCAGTGTGGGGCTAGAGATTTTTAATTAAGTCTCTTTCCTCACACACCCCAAAAATTAATATAGCAATAAGGATTACCACCTTAATGATGGTTTCTGTGTGTGTGCGCGCGCAGTGACGGAGCTTGGAAGAAAAAACTGGGCGGGCCAGCTCATTGAGAGCACAACAATCCAATGTGCAACTACCCTTGTTCCTTAGTTTTTCAGTTGCTTTTTCTATAAGGTCTTTGGTCTGCATGCAACAGTGAACTAGAAATTCAAATAAAAAAGAGACAAGATTACCTATGTGTGCACACTCGCAATTGCAAGGAAATTATGCAAGGGTCAATTGCTCATTGCCTAGACGGTCGGCCACTGCTCTCGGAACCCCCCTGTTGTGTGACGCGAGATCTAAGCGGGGAGGCCGAGAGGGGTTGGGGGCGCAGCTGCTCACAGATGTCATGATCTGTACTTGTGCCACTGTCGCCTGATGTGGGATTGCCCCGCTGCTAAACACAAATGAGCAGGGACTTGTGCCGCTGTCGCGAAAGGAGAAGGAGGACGAGGATGATGGCTACGACAAACAGGGACGCTCTCATCGTACGCTGTTGGTTTCCGGCCCTTGGATACTAGTATATGGATTATCATCGATAGTGAAGGGAAATAGCCCAAATAAGCACTGCCTTGTTGACTGGGCTACAAGAAGCGTAGGTATTAATCTTTTTGGCGGCTGCTACCCATCAGTCGGTAGATAACTGCCGAAGATAAGCCGCCCTATCCGCCGTGCGATACACAGGAGTCGGGCCGCTCAGATTTGTCCGTGTTTAGCGCTGAAGACAAAATGAGAAATTCCCACTAGTGTATGAAAGTTCTATAATGAAAAATTCCCACTAGTATATGAAAGTGACAAAATGAGAGACTCTCTATCATGAAGATCTTGGTGCTACTTTGAAGTACAAGTGTGGTAAAAGGATAGTAGCATTGTCCCTTCTCTCTTTTTTTTTAATTTTTAATTTTTTTTATTTGGGCCTTCTCTTTTTTTTTGGCCTCTTTTTTTTATTCGTCCGGAGTCTCATCCCGACTTATGGGGGAATCACAGTCTCCATCATCCTTTCCTCACTGGGACAATGCTCTAATAATGATGATCATCACGCTTCTATTTTCTTACAACTCAACAATTACAACTCGATACTTAGAACAAAATATGACTCTATATGAATGCCTCCGGCGGTGTACCGGGATGTGCAATGACTCATGAGTGACATGTATGAAAGAATTATGAACGGTGGCTTTGCCACAAATACGATGTCAACTACATGATCATGCAAAGCAATATGACAATGATGGAGCATGTCATAATAAATGGAACGGTGAAAAGTTGCATGGCAATATATCTCGGAATGGCTATGGAAATTCCATGATAGGTAGGTATGGTGGCTATTTTGAGGAAGGTATATGGTGGGTGTATGATACCGGCGAAAAGTGCGCGGTATTAGAGAGGCTAGCAATGGTGGAAGGATGGGAGTGCGTATAATCCATGGACTCAACATTAGTCAAAAGAACTCATATACTTATTGCAAAAATCTAGAATTATCAAAGCAAAGTATTACGCGCATGCTCCTAGGGGGATAGATTGGTAGGAAAAGACCATCGCTCGTCCGCGACCGCCACTCATAAGGAAGACAATCAATAAATAAATCGTGCTCCGAGTTCATCACATAACGGTTCACCATACGTGCATGCTGCGGGAATCACAAACTTCAACACAAGTATTCTTTAAATTCACAACTACTCAACTAGCATGACTCTAATATCACCATCTTCATATCTCAAAACAATCATCAAGCATCAAACTTTTCTTAGTATTCAATTCACTCAAAAGAAGGTTTCACATATCTTGAATACCAAGTATATTAATATTAAGCAAATTACCATTCTATTAACGACTCTCAAAATAATCTAAGTGAAGTATGAGAGTTCATCTATTTCTTCAAAATAAAACTACCACCATGCTCTAAAAGGTATAAGTGAAGCACATCGAGTATTCTAGCAAATTCCAATTCATGTATGGCTCTCTCTCATTTAATAATTTCAGATCTTGATACTTTATTGAAACAGCAAGTAAAGCTAAAGAAAACTACATTGCAAGGATAGCACAACTCATGTGAAGAAGCAAAAACTTAGGCTCAACCGATACTAACCGATAGTTGTTGAAGAAGAAAGGTGGGATGCCTACTGGGGCATCCCCAAGCTTAGATGCTTGAGACTTCTTGAAATATTATCTTGGGGTGCCTTGGGCATCCCCAAGCTTGAACTTTTGTGTCTCCTTAATTCCTCTCATATCATGGTTTCTCTTTTTATCAAAAGCTTCATTCACAACAAACTCAACAAGAACTCGTGAGATAGGTTAGTATAAACCAATGCAAAACCTTATCATTTTCTACTGTAACAAATCACTAAAATTATTATTAAACATTTAATACTAAATGCCTCTGCATATTTAATACTCCTATCCTCAAATAGAATCATTAAACAAGCAAACATATGCGAACAATGCAACCATAACAGCAATCTGCCAAAACAGTACAGTCTGTAAAGAATGCAAGAGTCATCATACTTCCCTAACTCCAAAAATTATGAACTAAAATTCCCACTGTAATAAATTTATCAGAGCACAATATGCAAAAAGATTCAACATTATACTACTCTCTGACGTTTTTAGGGAATTTTTGCAACAGCGGTAAACTTTCTGTTTTCAAACAGCAACATGTATACTAGCAAAATAAGCATGGCAAAGGCTATCCTTGACTTATTTATTGAAACTAAAGATGCAAAACATTATTTTAACTAACAGCAAGCAAAAACTAAAAAAAGGAAATGACGCTCCAAGAAAAACACATATCATGTGGTGAATAAAAATATAGCTTCAAGTAAAGTTACCGATGAACGAAGACGGAAGAGGGGGTGCCTTCCGGGGCATCCCCAAGCTTAGGCTCTTGTTTATCCTTGAATATCTTGGGGTGAAATGGGCATCCCCAAGCTTAGGCTCTTTGCCACTCCTTATTCCATAGTCCAGCGAATCTTTACCCAAAACTTGAAAACTCCACAACACAAAACTCAACAGAAAACTTGTAAGCTCCGTTAGCGAAAGAAAACAAAAGACCACTTCAAGGTACTGTAATGAACTCATTCTAAATTCATATTGTTATAATATCTACTGTATTCCAACTTATCTATGGTATATACACTCCGATACTACTCATAGATTCATCAAAATAAGCAAACAACACATAGAAAACAGAATCTGTCAAAAACAGAACAGTCTGTAGTAATCTGTATCAAACGTATACTTATGGAACTCCAAAAATCCTACCAAATTAGGAAGTCCTAAGTAATTCGTGTACCAATCCAGAGCAAAAAGAATCAGATCAAGAGCACGTTTCTGTGAATTAACAAAACTAAATTACTGGGTGCAAAAGTTTCTGATTTTCAGCAGGATCAACACAACTATCACCGTAAGCTATCCTAAAGGTCTTACTTGGCACTTTATTGAAACAAAAGCTATAAAACATGATTACTACAGTAGCATAATCATGCGAACACACAAAAACAGTAAGGATAAATGTTGGGTTGTCTCCCAACAAGCGCTTTTCTTTAATGCCTTTCTAGCTAGGCATGATGATGACAATGATGCTCACATAAAAGATAAGAATTGAACCATAACGGGAGCATCATGAAGCATATGACTAGCACATTTAAGTCTAACCCACTTCTTATGCATAGGGATTTTGTGAGCAAACAACTTATGGGAACAATAATCAACAAGCATAGGAAGGTAACACAAGCATAGCTTTAAGAATTTAAGCACATAGAGAAGAAACTTGATATTATTGCAATTCCTACAAGCATATGTTCCTCCCTCATAATAATTTTCAGTAGCATCATGAATAAATTCAACAATATAACCAGCACCTAAAGCATTCTTTTCATGATCTACTAGCATAGAAAATTTACTACTCTCCACATAAGCAAAATTCTTCTCATCAATAGTAGTGGGAGCAAACTCAACAAAGTAACTATCATGTGATTGAAAATTAAGATCAAGATGACAAATTCCATGGTTATCATTATTCTTTAAAGCATACGTGTCATCACAATAATCATCATAGATAGGAGGCATGCTTTCATCATAGTAAATTTGCTCATCAAAGCTTGGAGGACAAAAAATATCATCTTCATCAAACATAGCTTCCCCAAGCTTGTGGCTTTTCATATCATTAGCATCATGGATATTCAAGGAATTCATACTAACAACATTGCAATCATGTTCATCATTCACATATTTCATGTCAAGAATTCTATGTAATTCTTCTTCTAGTACTTGAGCACAATTTTCCTTCCCATCATACTCACGAAAGATATTAAAAAGGTGAAGCGTATGAGACAAACTCAATTCCATTTTTTTGTAATTTTCTTTTATAGACTAACTAGTGCTAAAACAAGAAACAAAAAGATTAGATTGCAAGATCTAAAGATATACCTTCAAGCACTCACCTCCCCGGCAACGGCGCCAGAAAAGAGCTTAGTTGGCGGGGTGTGAGTGAGTGCCCTTTTACCTAGCCTCCCCGGCAACGGCGCTAGAAAAGAGCTTGATGTCTGCTACACAACCTTCTTCTTGTAGACGTTGTTGGGCATGCAAGTGCACAGGTTTGTAGGACAGTAGCAAATTTCCCTCAAGTGGATGACCTAAGGTTTATCAATATGTGGGAGGCGTAGGATGAAGATGGTCTCTCTCAAACAACCCTGCAACCAAATAGCAAATAGTCTCTTGTGTCCCCAACACACCCAATACAATGGTAAATTGTATAGGTGCACTAGTTCGGCGAAGAGATGGTGATACAAGTGCAAAATAGATAGTAGATAAAGGTTTTTGTAATCTGAAATAATAAAAAACAGCAAGGTAACAAGTGGTAAAAGTGAGCGTAAACGGTATTGCAATGATAGGAAACAAGGCCTTGGGTTCATACTTTCACTAGTGCAAGTTCTCTCAACAATAATAACATAGATAGATCATATAACAAGCCCTCAACATGCAACAAAGAGTCACTCCAAAGCCACTAATAGCGGAGAACAAACGTAGAGATTATGGTAGGGTACGAAACCACCTCAAAGTTATTCTTTCGGATCAATCTATAAAAGAGTTTGTACTAGAATAACACCTTAAGATACAAATCAACCAAAACCCTAATGTCACCTAGATACTCCATTGTCACCTCAAGTATCCGTGGGCATGATTATTGTTGGGGAACGTAGTAATTTCAAAAAAATTCCTACTCACACGCAAGATCATGGTGATGGCATAGCAACGAGAGGGAAGAGTGCTATCCACGTACCCTTGTAGACCGTAAGCGGAAGCGTTAGCACAACGCGGTTGATGTAGTCGTACGTCTTCACGATCCGACCGATCCAAGTACCGAACGTACAGCACCTCCGAGTTCAGCACACGTTCAGCTCGATGACGATCCCCGGGCTCCGATCCAGCAAAGCTTCGGGGATGAGTTCCGTCAGCACGACGGCGTGGTGACCATGATGATGTTCTACCAGCGCAGGGCTTCGCCTAAACTCCGTGACGATATGACCGAGGTGGAATATGGTGGAGGGGGGCACCGCACACGGCTAAGGAACGATCCGTAGATCAACTTGTGTGTCATGGGGTGCCCCCCTGCCCTCGTATATAAAGGAGCAAGGGGGAGGGTGTGGCCGGCCTAGGAGGAGGCGCACCAAGGGGAGTCCTACTCCCACCGGGAGTAGGACTCCCTCCTTCCTTGTTGGAGTAGGAGAAGGGGGAAAGAGGGGGAGAGGAGGAAGGAAAAGGGGGCCGCACCCCTTGTCCAATTCGGACCAGAGGGGGGCTGCGCGCCTCCTTCCTTTCATCCTCTCTCCTCTATTCCCGTATGGCCCAATAAGGCCCATATACTCCCCGGCGAATTCCCGTAACTCTCCGGTACTCCGAAAAATACCCAAATCACTCGGAACCTTTCCGAACTCCGAATATAGTCGTCTAATATATCGATCTTTACGTCTCGACCATTTCGAGACTCCTCGTCATGTCCCCGATCTCATCCGGGACTCCGAACTCCTTCGGTACATCAAAACACATAAACTCATAATAAAACTGTCATCGAAACCTTAAGCGTGCGGACCCTACGGGTTCGAGAACTATGTAGACATGACCTAGAACTATTCTCGGTCAATAACCAATAGCGGAACCTGGATGCCCATATTGGCTCCTACATATTCTATGAAGATCTTTATTGGTCAAACCGCATAACAACATACGTTGTTCCCTTTGTCATCGGTATGTTACTTGCCCGAGATTCGATTGTCGGTATCCAATACCTAGTTCAATCTCGTTACCAGCAAGTCTCTTTACTCGTTCTATAATGCATCATTCCGTAACTAACTCATTAGCTACATTGCTTGCAAGGGTTATAGTGATGTGCATTACCGAGAGGGCCCAGAGATACCTCTCCGACAATCGGAGTGACAAAACCTAATCTCGAAATACGTCAACCCAACATGTACCTTTGGAGACACCTGTAGTACTCCTTTATGATCACCCAGTTACGTTGTGACGTTTGGTAGCACCCAAAGTGTTCCTCCGGTAAACGGGAGTTGCATAATCTCATAGTTATAGGAACATGTATAAGTCATGAAGAAAGCAATAGCAACATACTAAACGATCAAGTGCTAAGCTAACGGAATGGGTCAAGTCAATCACATCATTCTCCTAATGATGTGATCCCGTTAATCAAATGACAACTCATGTCTATGGCTAGGAAACTTAACCATCTTTGGTTCACGAGCTAGTCAAGTAGAGGCATTCTAGTGACACTATGTTTGTCTATGTATTCACACATGTATTATGTTTCCGGTTAATACAATTCTAGCATGAATAATAAACATTTATCATGAAATAAGGAAATAAATAATAACTTTATTATTGCCTCTAGGGCATATTTCCTTCAGTCTCCCACTTGCACTAGAGTCAATAATCTAGTTCACATCGCCATGTGATTTAACACCAATAATCATATCTGTATATGATTAACACTCATAGTATCGTCATGTGACCAACACCCAAAGGGTTTACTAGAGTCAATAATCTAGTTCACATCGCTATGTGATTAACACCCAAAGAGTACAAAGGTATGATCATGTTTTGCTCGTGAGAGAAGCTTAGTCAACGGGTCTGTCACATTCAGAGCCGTATGTATTTTGCAAATATTCTATGTCTACAATGCTCTGCACGGAGTTACTCTAGCTAATTGCTCCCACTTTCAATATGTATCCAGATTAAGACTTAGAGTCATCTGGATCAGTGCCAAAACTTGTATCGACGTAACCTTTTACGACGAACCTTTTGTCACCTCCATAATTGAGAAACATATCCTTATTCCACTAAGGATAATTTTGACCAATGTCCAGTGATCTACTCCTAGATCACTATTGTACTCCCTTGCCAAACCAGGGCAGAGTATACAATAGGTCTGGTTCACAGCATAGCATACTTTATAGAACCTATGACTGAGGCATAGGGAATGACTTTTCATTCTCTTTCTATTTTTTGCTATGGTCGGGTCTTGAGTCTTACTCAACTTCACACCTTGCAACACAGGCAAGAACTCCTTCTTTGACTGTTCCATTTTGAACTACTTCAAAATCTTGTCAAGGTATGTACTCATTGAAAATCTTATCAAGCGTCTTGATCTATCTCAATAGATCTTGATGCTCAATATGTAAGTAGCTTTACTGAGGTCTTTATTTTAAAGAACTCCTTTCAAACACTCCTTTATGCTTTGCAGAATAATTCTACATTATTTCTGATCAACAATATGTCATTCACATATACTTATCAGAAATGTTGTAGTGCTCCCACTCACTTTCTTGTAAATACAGGCTTCACCGTAAGTCTGTACAAAACTATATGCTTTGTTCAACTCATTAAAGCGTATATTCCAACTCCGAGATGCTTGCACTAGTCCATAGATGGATCGCTGGAGCATGCACATTTTGGTTAGTACCTTTAGGATTGACAAAACCTTCTGGTTGCATCATATACAACTCTTCTTTGAGAAAACCATTAAGGAATGCAGTTTTGACATCCATTTGCCAGATTTCATAAATTGTGGCAATTGCTAACATGATTCGGACAGACTTAAGCATCGCTACAGTTGAGAAAATCTCATTGTAGTCAACACCTTGAACTTGTCAAAAACCTTTTTGCGACAAGTCGAGCTTTGTAGATAGTAACACTACTATCAACGTCCGTCTTCCTCTTGAAGATCCATTTATACAATATGGCTTGCCGATCATCGGGCAACTCCACCAAAGTCCACACTTTGTTCTCATCCATGGATCCCATCTCAGATTTCATGGCCTTAAGCCATTTTGCGGAATCTGGGCTCATCATCGCTTCCTCATAGTTCGTAGGTTTATCATGGTCTAGTAACATGACTTTCAGAACAGGATTACCATACCACTCTGGTGCGGACCGTACTCTGGAAGACCTACGAGGTTCTGTAGTAACTTGATCAGAAGTTTCATGATCATCATCATTAGCTTCCTCACTAATTGGTGTAGGAATCACTGGAACTGATTTCAGTGATGAACTATTTTCCAATTCATGATAAGGTACAGTTACCTCATCAAGTTCTACTTTCCTCCCACTCACTTCTTTCGAGAGAAACTCCTCTAGAAAGGATCCATTTTTAGCAACAAATATCTTGCCTTTCAGATCTGTGATAAAAGGTGTACCCAACAGTTTCCTTTGGGTATTCTATGAAGATGCACTTCTCCAATTTGGGTTCGAGCTTATCAGGATGAAACTTTTTCACATAAGCATCGCAGCCCCAAACTTTAAGAAACGACAACTTGGGTTTCTTGCTAAACCACAGTTCATATGGTGTCGTCTCAACGGATTTAGATGGTGCCCTTTTAACGTGAATGCAACTGTCTCTAATGCATAACCCCAAAACAATATTGGTAAATCAGTAAGAGACATCATAGATCGCACCATATCCAATAAAGTGTGGTTACGACGTTCGGACACACCATAACGTTGTGGTGTTCCAGGTGGCGTGAGCTGTGAAACTATTCCACATTGTTTTAATTGAAGACCAAACTCATAACTCAAATATTCGTCTCCGCGATCAGATCGCAGAAACTTTACTTTCTTGTTACGATGATTTTTCCACTTCACTCTAAAATTCTTTGAACCTTTCAACTATTTCAGACTTATGTTTCATCAAGTAGATATACCCATATCTGCTCAAATCATCTTGTGAAGGTCAGAAAATAACGATACTTGCCACGAGCATCAACACTCATTGGATCGCATACATCGGTATGTATTATTTCCAATAAGTCAGTAGCTTGTTCCATTGTCCCGGAGAACGGAGCTTTAGTCATCTTGCCCAAAAGGCACGGTTCGCAAGCATCAAATGATTCATAACCAAGTGATTCCGAAAATCCATCTTTATGGAGTTTCTTCATGCGCTTTACACCGATATGACCCAAACGGCAGTGCCACAAATAAGTTGCACTATCATTATTAACTTTGCATCTTTTGGCATCAATATTATGAATATGTGTATCACTACGATCGAGATCCAATAAACTATTTTCATTGGGTGTTTGACCATCGAAGGTTTTATTCATGTAAACAGAACAACAATTATTCTCTGACTTTAAATGAATAACCGTATTGCAATAAACATGATCAAATCATATTCATGCTCAACGCAAACGCCAAATAACATTTATTTAGGTTTAACACTAATCCCGAAAGTATAGGGAGTGTGCGATGATGATCATATCAATCTTGGAACTACTTCCAACACTCATCATCACTTCCCCTTCAACTAGTCTTTGTTTATTCTGTAACTCCTGTTTCGAGTTACTAATCTTAGCAACCAAACAAGTATCAAATACTCAGGTGCTACTATAAACACTAGTAAAGCACACATCAATAACCTGTATATCAAATATACCCTTGTTCACTTTGCCATCCTTCTTATCCACCAAATATTTGGAGTAGTTCCACTTCCAATGACCATTTCCTTTGCAGTAGAAGCACTCAGTTTCAGGCTTTAGGTTCAGCTTTTGGGCTTCTTCACGGGAGTGACAACTTGCTTGTCATTCTACTTGAAGTTCCCTTTCTTTCCCTTTTCTTGAAACTAGTGATCTTGTCAACCATCAACACTTGATGCTCTTTATTGATCTCTACCTTCGTCGATTTCAACATCACGAAGAGCTCGGGAATCGTTTTCGTCATCCCTTGCATACTATAGTTCATCACAAAGTTCTACTAACTTAGTGATGGTGACTAGAGAATTCTGTCAATCACTATCTTATCTGGAAGATTAACTCCCACTTGATTCAAGCGATCGTAGTACCCAGAAAATCTGAGCACATGCTCACTAGTTGAGCGATTCTCCTCCATCTTTTAGCTATAGAACTTGTTGGAGACTTCATATCTCTCAACTCGGGTATTTGCTTGAAATATTAACTTCAATTCCTGGAACATCTCATATGGTCCATGACGTTCAAAACGTCTTTGAAGTCCCGATTCTAAGCCGTTAAGTATGGTGCACTAAACTATCAAGTAGTCATCATATTGAGCTAGCCAAACGTTCATAACTTCTGCATCTGCTTCTGCAATAGGTCTGTCACCTAGCGGTGCATTAAGGACATAATTCTTCTGTGCAGCAATGAGGATAAACCTCAGATCACGGATCCAATCCGCATCATTGCTACTAACATCTTTCAACATAATTTTCTCTAGGAACATATCAAAATAAACATATGAAAGCAACAACGCGAGCTATTGATCTACAACATAATTTGCAAAATACTACCAGGACTAAGTTCATGATAAATTTAAGTTCAATTAATCATATTACTTAAGAACTCCCACTTAGACAGACATCTCTCGAGTCATCTAAGTGATCATGTGATCCAAATCAACTAAACCATAACCGATCATCACGTGAGATGGAGTAGTTTTCAATGATGAACATCACTATGTTGATCATATCTACTATATGATTCACGCTCGACCTTTCGGTCTCCGTGTTCCGAGGCCATATCTGCATATGCTAGGCTCGTCAAGTTTAACCTGAGTATTCCGCGTGTGCAAAACTGGCTTGCACCCGTTGTAGATGGACGTAGAGCTTATCACACCCGATCATCACGTGGTGTTTGGGCACGACGAACTTTGGCAACGGTGCATACTCAGGGAGAACACTTCTTGATAATTAGTGAGAGATCATCTTAAAATGCTACCGTCAAACAAAACAGAATAAGATGTATAACAGATAAACATCATATGCAATCAAAATATGTGACATGATATGGCCATGATCATCTTGCGCCTTTGATCTCCTCCAAAGTACTGTCATGATCTCTATCATCACCGGCACGACACCATGATCTTCATCATCTTGATCTATATCAATGTGTCGTCACATGGTCGTCTTGCCAACTATTGCTCTTGCAACTATTGCTATTGCATAGCGATAAAGTAAAGCAATTATTTGGCACTTGCATCTTATGCAACAAAGAGACAACCATAGGGCTTCTGCCAGTTGCCGATAACTTAAACAAAACATGATCATCTCATACAACAACTTATATCTCATCACGTCTTGACCATATCACATCACAACATGCCCTGCAAAAACAAGTTAGACGCCTTCTACTTTGTTGTTGCAAGTTTTACGTGGCTGCTACGGGCTTAGCAAGAACCGTTCTTACCTACGCATCAAAACCACAATGATAGTTCGTCAAGTTAGTGTTGTTTTAACCTTCGCAAGGACCGGGCGTAGCCACACTCGGTTCAACTAAAGTTGGAGAAACAGACACCCACTAGTCACCTGTGTGCAAAGCACGGCGGTAAAACCAGTCTCGCGTAAGCGCACGCGTAATGTCGGTCTAGGCCGCTTCATCCAACAATACCGCTGAACCAAAGTATGACATGCTGGTAAGCAGTATGACTTGTATCGCCCACAACTCACTTGTGTTCTGCTCGTGCATATAACATCAACGCATAAAAACTAGGCTCTGATACCACTATTGGGGAACGTAGTAATTTCAAAAAAATTCCTACGCACACGCAAGATCATGGTGATGGCATAGCAACGAGAGGGGAGAGTGTTGTCCACGTACCCTTGTAGACCGTAAGCGGAAGCGTTAGCACAACGCGGTTGATGTAGTCGTACGTCTTCACGATCCGACCGATCCAAGTACCGAACGTACAGCACCTCCGAGTTCAGCACACGTTCAGCTCGATGACGATCCCCGGGCTCCGATCCAGCAAACCTTCGGGGATGAGTTCCGTCAGCACGACGGCGTGGTGACGATGATGATGTTCTACCGGCGCAGGGCTTCGCCTAAACTCCGCGACGATATGACCGAGGTGGAATATGGTGGAGGGGGGCACCGCACACGGCTAAGGAACGATCCCTAGATCAACTTGTGTGTCATGGGGTGCCCCCCTGCCCCCGTATATAAAGGAGCAAGGGGGAGGGTGCGGCCGGCCTAGGAGGAGGCGCACCAAGGGGACTCCTACTCCCACCGGGAGTAGGACTCCCTCCTTCCTTGTTGGAGTAGGAGAAGGGGGAAAGAGGGGGAGAGGAGGAAGGAAAAGGGGGCCGCACCCCTTATCCAATTCGGACCATAGGGGGGCTGCGCGCCTCCTTCCTTTCATCCTCTCTCCTCTATTCCCGTATGGCCCAATAAGGCCCATATACTCCCCGGCGAATTCCCGTAACTCTCCGGTACTCCGAAAAATACCCGAATCACTCGGAACCTTTCCGAACTCCGAATATAGTCGTCCAATATATCGATATTTATGTCTCGACCATTTCGAGACTCCTCGTCATGTCCCCGATCTCATGCGGGACTCCGAACTCCTTTGGTACATCAAAACTCATAAACTCATAATAAAACTGTCTTCGAAACCTTAAGCGTGCGGACCCTACGGGTTCGAGAACTATGTAGACATGACCTACAACTATTCTCGGTCAATAACCAATAGCGGAACCTGGATGCCCATATTGGCTCCTACATATTCTACGAAGATCTTTATCGGTCAAACCGCATAACAACATACGTTGTTCTCTTTGTCATCGGTATGTTACTTGCCCGAGATTCGATCGTCGGTATCCAATACCTAGTTCAATCTCGTTACTGGCAAGTCTCTTTACTCGTTCCGTAATGCATCATTCCGTAACTAACTCATTAGCTACATTGCTTGCAAGGCTTATAATGATGTGCATTACCGAGAGGGCCCAGAGATACCTCTCCGACAATCGGAGTGACAAAACCTAATCTCGAAATACGCCAACCCAACATGTACCTTTGGAGACACCTGTAGTACTCCTTTATGATCACGCTGTTACGTTGTGACGTTTGGTAGCACCCAAAGTGTTCCTCCGGTAAACGGGAGTTGCATAATCTCATAGTTACAGGAACATGTATAAGTCATGAAGAAAGCAATAGCAACATACTAAACGATCAAGTGCTAAGCAAACGGAATGGGTCAAGTCAATCACATCATTCTCCTAATGATGTGATCCCGTTAATCAAATGACAACTTATGTCTATGGCTAGGAAACTTAACCATCTTTGATTCACGAGCTAGTCAAGTAGAGGCATACTAGTGACACTATGTTTGTCTATGTATTCACACATGTATTATATTTCCGTTTAATACAATTCTAGCATGAATAATAAACATTTATCATGAAATAAGGAAATGAATAATAACTTTATTATTGCCTCTAGGGCATATTTCCTTCAATTATACGATATGCATCACACAATCTCAGATTCATCCAACCAACATAAAAGTACTTCAAAGAGTGCCCCAAAGTTTCTACCGGAGAGTCAAGAACATGTGCCAACCCCTATGCATAGGTTCCCGATGTCACGAAACCCGCAAGTTGATCACCAAAACATAAATCAAGTGGCACATGATATCCCATTGTCACCACAGATAATCACGGCAAGACATACATCAAGTGTTCTCATAAAGACTCAATCCGATAAGATAACTTCAAAGGGGAAACTCAATTCATCACAAGAGAGTAGAGGGGGAGAAACATCATAAGATCCAACCACGATAGCAAAGCTCGGGATACATCAAGATCGTGCCATAGAGGAACACGAGAGAGAGAGAGATCAAACACATAGCTACTGGTACATATCCTCAGCCCCGAAGGTGAACTACTCCCTCCTCGTCATGGATAGCGCCGGGATGATGAAGATGGCCACCGGTGATGGGACCCCCCTCCAGCAGGGTGCCGGAATGGGCTCCCGAGAGGTTTTTGGTGGCTACAGAGGCTTGCGGCGGCGGAACTCCCGATCTATCTTCTGTTCTGGAAGTTTTAGGGTACAAGAGTATATATGGGTGCAGGGGGTACGTTGGAGGAGCTACGGGGGCCCCACGAGGTAGGGGGCGCGCCCGGGGGGGTGGGTGGGCGCGCCCCCCACCCTCATGGGCAGCCCGTATCTCCCCTGACGTGCACTCCAAATTCCCTGGGTTACTTTCCTTCGAAAAATAACTTCTCCAGTTGATTTCGTTCTATTTTGACTCCGTCTGATATTCCTTTTCCTCGAAACACTGAAATAGGCATAAAACAACAAATCTGGGCTGGGCCTCCAGTTAATAGATTAGTCCCAAAAATAATATAAAAGTGGATAATAAAGCCCAATATTGCCTAAAACAGTAGATAAAGTAGCATGGAGCAATCAAAAATTATAGATACGTTGGAGACGTATCAATGTCTTCTGCCTCGTTGTTGGCGGGGCGGGGCCTCGACGGAGCCGACGGTGTCCTCTGCCTCGTTGTTGGCGCCGCGGGGCCTCGGCGGAGCCGGCGGTGTCCTCTGCCTCGTTGTTGGCGCCGCGGGGCATCGGCGGAGCAGGGCATCGTCGACGCCAGCGGAGCAGGGACTCATCGGAGCCGGCGGTGTCCTCTGCCTCGTTGTTGGCACCACGGGGCGTCGGCGGAGCAGGGCGTCGTTGACGCCAGCGGAGCGGGGACTCGTCGGAGCCGACATTATCCTCTGCCTCGTCCTCGGTCTCGCCAAACAGCGCCTCGCCCGCTTCATCGCCCTCTTTGCTAGCCTCTTTGTAGGCAGCCGCAGCCTCCGCCACCCGCATGCGGTACCGCCAGCGCTTGAGGCGGCCCTTGCGGGTGGAGCGGTACGAGTCGAGCAGCGCCTCCTGCTCCGCCCGCTCCGCGGCGATCTGCTCCTCCGCCTGCAGGTGCTCCTGGAGGAGATGGTGGTTATAGGCGGCGTCGACCTGCGCCTCCCAGAACTGCTCCTCACGCATCTGCCTCACCCTGTCCATATATTGGGCACGGGCCTCGCCGATGGTCATGGTGCAATGCACCAGCGAGGATGGCGCGGAGGAGGGGGTTGGCGCCGGATCGTCGACTACCATGTTCTCCATTGGGACGTCGTCGTCCTCCGGCTGCCTGTCGGCCAGCCGGTCGGCAGCAATGGCTGCTATCTCCTTGTGGTCCATCGTCCGCCCGTCCCGGAGAGCGCTGGAGCGCGAGGAAGCCATGGTGGGCAGTAGTGGTGTGGACAGGAGAAGGCAACAGATGCGGATGACTGCGGCTATGGCCGGCGCAGCAGTTTATATAGCAATGGTGGGCGGGCGGAGGGACGGACGTGTGACGCCGGAGTAGCCGCCTCGGCAACCGCGTATCATTAATGTGTGCGGCATATGGACAGACGGACGGCACTTGTGTCGTTTGAAGGCGGAGCAATCGCCTGCACCGGGAAGCGGGGCGGCCGGCGCTGACTATTTCAGGTGGAAAGCGCGCGCGAGCGAGGAGATCACTTTACTTGGATAGGATGACAATGGGGACCCACCAGGTCCATAGCCTCACGTACGCAAGTGCCTCCTTATTATATATATATATATATATATATATATATATATATATATATATATAACTATAATTTATTTTGCTTCCTCCTAGTTTCCTGACATCATGGTCCCACACCATTGTCTACCTATGTACTCCCTCCTTTCCGGTTTATAGGGCTTATCTCAAAATTTTAGTTTTTCCATTTCATAAGGCTCAATTTGGTTGTTTTCCATCACATGTTCAGATTCCAAGGTGCATTAAATCATTGCATGCAAGTATTAAGAGAAAATTGACCAATGCATGTTCTTTATGCATGCATGCATTGCAATTAATGCATTTATAAACATAATTTTTTGAGGATAACAAGAGCATTAATTAGGTGCTTTTGCAAAACTAGAAAAAGTATTCCACCACTCGCCATCTACCTTGATTGGTGAGATTTTTGAATTGAGTATTATAAACTGGAAAGTAGGGAGTAGTTAATAAACGAGAGAATTGCACAAGAAGCGGCCGACAGCTAGGACCAAGCAGCTCGAGCAGTATTTGTGTTTTTGAGGTGTGAGCACTACAGAGTTTTTCGATGTTTACCCCACATATTAATTTTTTACCTCTGAACAACAACGAAAACATCGCTGCAGGAAGAATATTAACTGGGCGGGCTGTGGCCCGTCCAACCCAGGCCAGATATCCAGCCCAGCTATTAATTTTTTTCAAGCTGAAAATGGCTAGCCCAGCTATACTTTTTTTAGGAATACCCAGGCAAGATCAAGTTGTTATTCTCCGCCCCGCTGGGCTGCAAATCTTTCCTAGGAGGGATGCATTAGGCTTAATAAGAAAATGGGCTTTAAGAAATAATAAATGTGACGTAATTATAAAAACTGGGTAGTAACTATAAAAAAAATGCACCAAACAGTGATTACTTTATAAAGTATTATTTTTGGAATATTGAAAATTTTAATTTCATTAATTGTTGCAAGCGGAATGTTTCATTGGATTTTTACGCAATATAAATTTATATTGAAATTGTATTTAATCTGACTAAAATTTCGGGATAAAAATATTCGGATCCCATCAAAATGTGGGAAATTTTATTGAATTCTGTTTTAAACGGTTGGTTGAAATGTTCTGTACTTTTAACAAACTGTAAATGGGCTGTAGTAAATTCCATTAGAATTCAAAAATGGGCTACACATTCTTACAAATCTCAAATGGGCTATAAGTTTTCTTCCACACACTTCTGGCCTTACTAAGTTGACGCATCCCCTAAAAAAACAGAGTTGACGGGTATGCAAGGCTTTGTCAACTTATAGTCAACACACGGTTCTAGCAGCAGTGGCCGTTGGATGTCCATCCAACGGATGCCGTGCTTCTTCTTCAATCTCGGATATTCTAGCTTCACCCGCCCAAAAAATGATTCATCCCCCTGACATCTGGGGCGCACCGTTTCGGAAGCTGACCTGTGGGCCTACTAAGTTGACGTACCAAGGGCTTTGCCAACTTAGTCAATATAAACGATTCTAGCTGCAGTGACCATACGATGTCCATCCAACGGCCGTCGTGCTTCTTCAACCTCTGGTCTTCTTGCTCCAGCCGCCCAAAGCAGCGCCGGTCGTGCCGCCTGCTCCTGCCTCCCGTGGCCGGCTGTGCTGCCGCGGAGGCCTCACCGCCCCCTACTACTCCCACCGCTGGCCAGGCCATCCCTCCACTCACCCACTGACCCACACCCCCTGTTATTCTGCGGCGACGGCAACGCAGTCGAACCAATGAACCCTCGTACTCCTCTCCACGTGTGCATCCACTATCGCGTCTTCCCCGGCTCCGCGTCGTCCCCTTCCTAGGCCTCGCCGTCGTCCACCGTCGTGGTGCTCTCGGTGCGGCGTGGTCAACGTGGTCAAGGAACGTCTTCCATCGGACGTGGACTGTACGTGGAGAGGCTGACAGCTAGGTCCACAGCAGCCGCAAGGAAGTGCCTCCTTATTATGTGCAAAATAATTATTCCTCCACCTGACAGCGGGGACCCACCGGACGGGCCACCGTATTTCGCGAAAAAATGATTCGCCCCCTGACTGCTGGGACCCACGAGCTACATCTTCGCACGCAAGGAAGTGCGTCCGAAAAAAACCGATTCGCCCCCCTGACTGTTGGGACCCACCAGCTACATCTTCGTACGCAAGGAAGTGCGTCCGAAAAAATGATTCGCCCCCCGACTGCTAGGACCCACCAGCTACACCTTCGCACGCAAGGAAGTGCGTCCGGGCAAAAAAAAAACGATTCGCCCCCCTGACTGATGGGACCCAGCAGCTACACCTTCGCACGCAAGGAAGTGCGTCCGAACAAAAAAAAGATTTCCCCCCCCCCCCCCGACTGCTGGGACCCAGCAGCTACACCTTCGCACGCAAGGAAGTGCGTCCGGGCAAAAAGAAAACGATTCGCCC
The DNA here is from genome assembly GCA_963921465.1 of Triticum timopheevii. Taxonomy (NCBI): domain Eukaryota; kingdom Viridiplantae; phylum Streptophyta; class Magnoliopsida; order Poales; family Poaceae; genus Triticum; species Triticum timopheevii. Next base: position 52,320,675 of record OY997272.1, on the reverse strand, counting down.
CCCGACTGCTGGGACCCACCAGTTACATCTTCGCAGACAAGGAAGTGCCTGATAGTCGGGACCCACCTGGTTGAAGCGTACGTAGCATTGTCATCCTGGTCGCGAACGTGTACGTACATACTGGTCGATGTAGAGGCGTGCACGTGTCGTAGTAGAGGCGCGCACGTGTCGTAGTAGAGGCACGCACGTAGCATGTACACGTACGTACAGCGGCCAGGGTGCAAGAAAGAAAATATGGTCACATATGTGTACATACGGGCGGGGTCTCGAACGCCTAGTCGCGCATACCGCAAAACGGAGGAAACGGACCTCCTATGTTCGAAACGGGAGTCCTGTTGATCGGGAGGGGTGTGGCGTACCGCAAAATGGAGGAAATGGACCTCCTACGGTCGAAACGGGGGTCCTGTTGATGGGGAGGGGTGTGTCGTACCGCAAAACGGACGAAACGGACCTCCTACGGTTGAAACGGGGGTCCTGTTGATCGGGAGGGGTGTGGCGTACCGCAAAACGGACGAAACGGACTTGTGTTGGAGCGCTACGGTCGAAACGGGGGGGAGGGGTGTGGCGTACCGTAAAACGGGACTCCACGGGATACTGTTCATCTCCACCGTCGACCTCCTCCAGCCTCCACAGGCTACCGTCGACCTCCTCCAGCCTCCACGAGCTCCTGTTCATCCAGCCTCCACCACGCGCTACTCCACCGGCTACTGTTCAACCACCCCTCCACGGGCACCCCTCCACCGTCTACTGTTCATCCAGCCCTCCACACCACGGGGTCCTGTTCAACCACCCCTCCACGGCCACCCCTCCACCCACTACACCACAACACTACATCTCCGACAGCCAAGTCGGTTGGGAATGCAAGTTCTCCCAACAGATAGTCGGTCGGGAAAGACTAATGCCGACCGACATTGTCTGTTGGGGAAAGTCCAGACGGGAAAGCCCTTTCCCGACCGACATGTCTTTCCCGACCGATTGCTCGTTGGCTATGGTGTATCTTTCCCGACCAACATTCTGATGGGCCTGCCGTAGGCCTTTCCCGACTAACAGTCTGTTTGGGCTGCCATGGGCCTTTCCCGACCGACTATGGGACAGGGTATTCTATCCCGACCGACAATCCGTTGGGGTTTCCATGGACTTTTCCCAACCAATGTTCAGATGGGAGTTTGCTTTACCGACCGACAGCTTGACAGCATTTTGTGTAATACCCACCAATGGACTTTTCCCAACCAACATTCAGATGGGAGTTTGCTTTACCAACCAACAGCTTGACATTTGCCTTAACATAACAGTGTCAATCAAGTAATATATCTTATTACAGCACAATATCAATCAAATTATAGCAACATGCATGTACTCCAAAAAAATTTAGCCAAAACCAATCAAAAATAGCACATTAATTACTTCTCACAAATGGACGAGGTAACCAATTAAGAGGAAACATTTATAGTTCAGTGACCAAGAGGGCAAATAGGTTTACAATATGATAGCCAGTAGATGTATGTCCTATGTCCTACGAATCACATGTGCTCCATTACACAGAATATCCAGTTGACCGAGACACCATATATGTTTACACAATGATAGCTAATATATGCATGTCCAGCGATTCATAGTCTGCTCCACAGTTATTGCAAACTGCCAGCTTCATGGTTCCTGGTCATCATGAATGTCTTTTCTACAAGGTATAAGGCAATGAGAAAGTTTCAGCTTATATTCCTAACGAGGGAAAGTTCCTGGTGAGAAACAATTAGTGGTCAATGTTAAACCCACATACAACTGAATATAACAACAGCAGCAGAATAAGAAAACTGATTCACCTCATATATTTCCTTGTGCTCTGGAAAGAATAGCAAAATTTATATAAAGCATAGCTTTGCATTGTTAAGGTCATGACATCCCACTTATGGAAACATGACATCAATGATTACTCCACAATGCAACTGAATTGCAGCATATACAAGAACTTTATTACTCTACAGTAGACTAACTTCAAATTTCTTGCTCTTAATTTCAGAGTACTATGGTTCAGTTCATCTTCACAGCAGTTTTAAGTTATTAGGAACACCACAACAGCTCAAAATTTACAATATAGCCTTTATGTCAACCATACATTCTGTTCCAGTATAGTAATTAGCAGTAGCATACTTTTATTTTGTCTCAGTGGGATATGAAACAACTTGTTGAAAAAGAGGTTTGTCTGTTTAATGTTTGTAATGAGTAAATCTTCTGGTACGCATAAAATTCTGGAAGAACTTAATTCAACCATTCTCTAGAAGAAAGGTACTCCCTCCGTACCATTCTCTAGAAGAAAAGACGGAGGGTATACTTTTCTTCTAGGGAAAGGTTGAATTAAGTTCATTTCGTATCTAACACTGCTTTCACTTAACCTGCTCCGTCCCATAATGTAAAATGTCTTACATTATGGGACCGAGGGAGAGTACTTTTCTTCTAGGGAATGGTAGAATTAAGTTCATTTCATATCTAACACTGCTTTCACTTAATCTGCTAACACACTTCATTTAAATTGGTAAATTGTGTCATTTAAAGTTCCACTGGCAGATCGTAAACAATCATATTGATAAGACTTAGCCATGTGCATCTGTCAAATTTTTATCTAATATTATATACTAGCTGAACTATGCGGAAAAAATAAAGTCAAAATCGAAGCATTTATATGCCTCGCAATGGATCACAGGAACAATGTAGTTGTTACATTCAAAATCTGAACTAAACAAATCTAATCAACACTGAAAATGTCAAAATCAAGGCCTTGATACGCCTCGCAATAGAACAGGAAACAATTTAGTTGTTGCAGGAACTATTGCTACGCAAGCACAATTTATAGGGATATCTATCAACCATGAACACCACCTTCCTCTCTGTGTGTGTGTGTGTGTGTGTGTGTGTGTGAGTTTATTTGTTTAATGATTGACTGGCCAAATTTACATGCATATATCCGAATATTAATGACCTTATTTCTGATAGCACAGAATAACTGTATGTGCTACTCTTAATATGAGTGCTTTGTTTCATGCTTCTCTTGAATAAGAGAAATGGAGACATGATAATGTTAGGATCGAGGAGGTATGCACATGAATTAATTTTCAAATAGATATCAGCGCTTTAACTGGAATATCTTGAAGCTTTCCTTCCCCACTAAAAAACTGAGCGAGATTTGTCTCCATAATGTTTCAGTTATGATAACCAAGAGAAACTATCTGTGCATACAAGTGTTTCAGAAGCTACAATATAGTAGTGGCAAGTTAGGATATAGGTTCCATTCATTCAATGCATCACTGTACATTTAAATTTCAATGGATTGACAGTAGTGACCACAATGCACATGCAATACACTAGAAAACACTGACACAAGTATTGTTCGCTTGGTAAGTTTACCTTCTATTATAATACAAGCAATCTCTAGTATATGATGTGTTCAAATTTCCAATGTCGAAACCTAAACAGTAAGAAACCAGCATGTAACCTGTTAGTCATAAATTCTGCAAGGTGTAAAATTGATAATTGGGTTCCAACAGAAGGAACAAAATTCTAGAACAACATACAACACGTCAATTAGAGTAAAAAAATAGCGCATAATGGAGTGAAAGGTCCATATCATGTACTCCCCCCATTCCTAAATACAAGTCTTTGTAGAGATTCCAATAAGGACTACATACGGAGCAAAATGAGTGAATCTACACTCTAAACTACATCTATATACATCCGCATGTAGTTCATATTGAAATCTCTAGAAAGACTTATATTTAGGAACGGAGGGAGTAGTTCACATCAAAAAAGAACAAAACAGGTTGTTTCTCAACTTATCATATCAAAGAAATAAGTAATGAGATGTATATTGTGTAGGGGCAGAGTAGATATGATGCACTGTACCCATAAGACGCGTGACCAACTGTTATTTACAACGGTCAGACAAAATTCTTTTGCAGAAACAGTGCAAACCAACTCCAAACTGAAAGAAAAAGAGCGTCATCAACATCCAGGTCAAGGACAAACATATATGTTGGCAATATATATTAGATTAGTCATCCTCTCCCAAATATTACAATGAATAGAGGTGTACCGGCTTTTTCCTCATCACGCCTCTTTGCAGCTTCATCTCTCTATTGCCGGATCAATCTGCGGATGCAAAAAGGATAGGTAAAGAATGATTGTTTGCCAATAATCAAACAACTATGATTTAGTAAGAAAAACTAATTTAATGGAGGTCCAGGAAAGATGTGTAGTTCTACTGCAAACAGAGTAACTGATGGACAGGAATCTGAGGGAATTCAAGATAGAAGAAGACATACAATTACATCAAAATTCAAAGAAAACCAGAAGGACTCACTGATTAGAGGTAGGGGTCGAAGGGCACAGCTACTTGGAGAAACGCAGCACAGCAGGTAGAGCGCCACCACCGGGAGGGACGCTAGTCACCACGAAGAAGAACTACACTCTGTCTGGAGCGCGAGGGTAGGGGCGGCGGCGGCTGCAGCAAAACGGCATGGCAGTGTGGGCCGCTGGTGCAGCACGCGGGGGAGGAACGGAACACTGCGGCAGCCACCGGCGGTAGGCACGTGGGGCGGATGAAGGGATGGTGGATCTACGCCGTGTGGGTTGCCAGCGCTCCGTGCTGAGGAGGCGCGGGAGAGGGGCGAGCCCTCCATGGCTAGACACGCAGAGATCGACGGGGCGGCGCTCGATCTGAGGGAGAGGTGCGAAGGAAGAGGATGGGAGCTGCCGCCGCCGCTCAGATCTGAGGAGAGAAAGAGATAAGGGAGAGAGAGGGCAGGGAGAGATTAGGTGGGCCATGGGGGCGAGAAGGCTGGAAAATTCGGATGGGCTTCGCGCGCTAAGTTTTCCAGGCACGCACGCGCGGATATTTTGGACGGCCCAGTTGGCTACCCATGGTCGGTCGGCATTATTTGCCGACCAACAGTTTGCCAGTAGTGCAATTTTTACCGACCCACAGTTTGATGTTATAGGTTTCAACATTCCCGACCGATAGTTGGTTGTTACACGTGAGTATTACCGACCCACAGTTGGATAGAAGTTTTTTCGACCAACAGTCGGTCGGCGAAAATGAGTTTTGCCAACACACATCGGTAGGGAATACAGTGTCGTGGTGTAGTGACCGTCTACTGTTCATCCAGCCCTCCACACCATGGGTTCCTGTTCATCCAGAGGCAACACCACTGCTCACTGTTCATCCAACCCCCCCCCCACCCCCCCACCCCCGGCAACGCTCACTGTTCATCCAATCGATCGGCTTCAGTTAGCAGCAGTAGCGAAGGAATCGCTCCATCGGATTCAGTTAACAGCCATCGATCGATTGCTCGGGTTCAGTAACGCGTAGCCTGCAGTGCAATCGCTCAGGTTCAGTTAGAGCCCAACACCTCACTCGGCTTCAGTTAGAGCCAACGCCTCGCACACACGCGCGTACGTACGAGAGAAACGCGCATTGCTCCGCCCCCGACCTCCCACCGTAAGTGGCAACTCCCCGAAATTTTTCTCCCCCTCGCTTCTACCACGGTTTTTTTCGTCAGGGAGGGCCCAAAGAATGTCATGCAGCTGCGTCTCCGGCCCGCCCAGGATGAAAAGCCCATTTTCTGTCATGCTTTTTTGTCATAGAAGTAGGAGCCCACCACATCTATGATGATACCGGGTTTTGTCACAATTATCGTCATAGAAGTGTCATATGTATGACAGAAAAAAATTCGTTCGGCCCAAAATGTCACGGATGTGTCTTTTTTGTAGTGGAGGGAGGAGGAGGAAGGAGAGAGGAGGAGGGAGGAGGGCAGTGGAAGGAGGAGGAGGAGGAGGGAGGAGGGAGGAGGGTCACAGACGGAGGAGGGAGGAGGACGCGGCCGGAGGAGGGAGGAGGGCGCGACAGGAGGAGGGGGGAGGAGGTGGAGGGGCGCCGCATACCGAGGAAGGAGAAGCGAGGGCGGCGGCAATGCGTAGTGGATGACGTCGGCGGCGGCGGCGGACGACGTGCGTGGGAGAGTGAGAATGGGAGTGGAGAGGAGGAGAGTGAGAGTTGGTTGGGGGAAGAAGATATGATGGGTTTAGCAGTAGCACGTGTTAGGAAAAGCGCTACTGCTATACTATTTAGCAGTAGCACGTTTCACAGGTACGCGCTACTACTACACTTTTCCTGACGGCAACGGTTTGGCAATTTTAGTAGTAGCGCCCTTTGTCCTTGCCGCGCTACTGCTATATCTGTAGCAGCAGCGCCTTATAGGGATACGCGTTGCTGCTAAGTACCAACGGCGCCTCTTTTTAACCCCCGCTACTGCTAAGGTTCTGTGTATAAGGTTTTCCTAAGTAGTGTTTAGGAAGGAAGACTCGACAGACCTAAAGTCAACCCGTTGCATATTGAGTAATAGTGATCTGTGTGTTGAGTTCCCTGATAGTTGCCTACGATCGATTTTCAATTAATGTTTCAACTATGACATAGGAAATGTCTGACAACGAAAAGAAATTCGGTATATGCGACTACTGCAAAGACGAGCACGGCCTGTGCGACAGGCCTCACCTAGTTGGTGGTAAGCGCTTCAGCATCAAGCTGGATGAGACCTTCGAAGTGGATACAGTAAGTCACAATGACAAGTCATTTTTCATAATTAAGCATGATTTCTGCTTCTTTTGCTTCAACTTATAATTTTAATTTTTTACTATTCTACTAGCGTATCTCCTGCCATGCAAGAATTTATGTCTTGGATAAGATTGGTTTCATTACTATGGAAAGTATGGAGGTAAAGAGAGTTCACTTGAGGACCGAGCATGGTTATACTTTTGCTGTAAAATTACACAATGCTGACACCTACACCTATTTTGAATGCAAAAATTAGAGAGCACTATGCAAGGCTTATGCATTTGACTGATATGCTTATCACCTTTGATATTCGTCCGGAAGATGAAATTGAAGGTAATATTGACATCTGGGTCGATGTGCAGACGCCTCCAATTTTACCATTATTTGAGATTCTCAACCATATTTATGTCTTGGATATTGTTAATTTAAAAATAGTTAACAATTAATTTCTATTGATAGCTTATTTCCATTCAAGCAAACATGTCGGGCGCTTGGTAGACAGCACCTACTACTGTCCCGGGGCTGAACTAAACTGTGAGGAGATAAGTCATTATGTTTCATGGCTTGAGAATCTTGATACTATCAAGATTATTTTCATGAACTTCGAAATATTAGTACTCAAAATGTGCGACCACTAGTGTGCGTATTGAACTACGGTCACATCTATTTAGGTAAGATGGTAAGAATTTTACTATTTGTCCTCAGTGCATTTTTTGCATACATTATTTTTTAAGCTAAACTTCATTGCTAAGTATGTTGCTACGATGTTCTTCAACAGGGACTCCCGATGATAGTTGTGCCTCATTGGATCGAGCCTAAAGGTCACATGATAATGGTTAGCTTACGGCTAAGACATCATACATTGCACATGAGTGCATTCAAGATTTCTCGAAGCGAGCAAGTCTTAATAGTCAAAGACTGGAGAAAAATTGTGAAGGATTGCAATAGAGAAGTACTAGGGGGCAGCAATCAGAAGCATGACCCACAATTAGGAGACAAGTTTATCTGCATTCTCCAATATGATGAACCATGAGTGCTACACATGTTCTATACTATTTTACCTGAGAGAGAGCAGCATGAGTGATTAATTAGCTAGAATGAGTTTGAAGATGATGATGTGCTACAGTATGACTATGATGACTAAATAGCTAGTGTTGATGGTAATGACTATGATGATTATTATTAGCTAGTGTTGGTGGTGATTAGATAGCTACAACTGTGACTATGATGATTAAATAGTGTTGGTGGTAATGACTATAATGATTATTAGCTAGTGTTGTTGGTGATGATATGATGCAAGAGTTTTTATATTAATATGATAATGATGCTGATCATGATTATCATGATGATTTGTTATTATGATCATGATTAGTTATTATATCATAGGTGGAAGGAACGCGGATTAGATTCATGTGGATGGATCAAAAGTGACCAAAAGTTAAATTAGTAGGATCGTCGTCCTAATTCAACTTTTGATTCATCCAAATGAATCTAATCCATATCTCTTCCTCACAATGATATATTAATTCATCATGGACCTAATGATATAACAACCTCTTAATTGGTATTGTATCAAAATTTCTATAACGATGTATAAATACACTAAAATTAAAAAAAAATGAAAATAGAATAGTGGTAGCGGGGCACGAAAAATGCTACTAGTTAGATTAGCCGTAGCACTTGTATGGAAAGCGCTATTGCTAAGTAGCTATAACAGTGGCGCGGGTACGAACGCGCTACCGCTAAGTGTTTGCTATAGCGTCGTATCAATAGTGCGGTACCCCGCGCTACTGATAGCCCTCAGACCCGCGCTACTGTTAGGGTTTTCCCTACTAGTGTCCTCTAGTTCTCTAGTCTAGTTGTTCCAATTAGAGCTAGATTTAGTTTCTCTAATCCTCATAATTAGAAGTCAAGTGTGATTCTAATCTCCTCCCTTTAATTCTCCAGTGATGATTAGCTCTGGACGGCAAAGCGCTGCCGGATCGTGAAGACCGTACGCTTGCAATCTGTGGAGAGGATGTGCTTTCGGTCTTTCGTTCGAGGGAATGTTCATAGGCGATTCGAGGGATCGTTCACATACGGTTCGAGCAACTCCAAGTACGATCTACACCGACTCGACTTCTTTTGCTGCAACTCAAAGTCGGTAACGATTTGATCCAAACGTTATTGCATCTTCATAGTGTTCCTGGTTGATCGTAGGGCGATTTTTTTTTTGTTTTCTACTATGTTTCCCAACTATGGCATCATGAGTGGTTCTATGGGTAGATACAGGTTTTGATCTAGATCAAGGGTTTGATGATCTTGGTATGCTTCCCTCGAGTGATTCTTCGGTTTAGTTCATTGACGGCATGATGTAGTTTTCTACAAAGTTCTAACAATCGATCGACTCTGGTTGTCGACAATATGCTAACAGTTCTTGTGCCTTCATCATAGTCAAAATAGTGAATTTTCGTAAACACGAGAGGGCGATGAAGATGTTCGATTTTCTTGGGGGTCACGCGTATTGACAAAGTTCAATGTGGGGCTAGAGATTTTTAATTATGTCTCTTCCCTCACACACCCTAAAAGTTAATCTAGCAACAAGAATTATCGCCTTAATGATGGTTTGTGTGTGTGTGTGTGTGTGTGTGTGTCTATATATGATGTATTTTCCTATATATATAATTAATGTAGTCTAAGAAAAAAATTAATGTATTCTAAGGATATACATTGGTTACAATTAATGTATTCTAAGTAATCATATATATATTGGTAGACATATCTCTTGGATGTGGGCTATTGTATCCCTAAATTGATTTTCTCCTCTCTCTCTCTCTGCTTCTTTCTCTCTCTCACACACTCTCTCTCTCGTGTGTGTGTGTGTGTGTGTGTATGAAAACAATGTGTAGATAGAGCAAGCATATTGTAGTGTACTTCGATCAGAAAACATACATACACACTCCCCAAGGAAGAATTTGCAATTTCAATTGCATCATCTTTGATGGACAAGCACACCGGCCTTGCTAATGCATCAACACTGCTCTCGCTGCTGCTTCTGATGTACTTTTCTATCCATGTACATTGTAAGTCACGTCCTGAGTTACTAGTATTTCCCCTTCTCGCCATAACGAAATCTTTAGCTAATATTATGATCGCATCAAAATGATAGAAATGAAAACGAGTTTAACCCTCGTCTCTGCAAACTAGTATGCCCTACTCCAGCATATTTGTCTTTACAAATAATGCTAGCAACTTGTTCTCAAGTTGATCGTGGACTACCACAAAGGTTGTAGATATTAACGGTTGATATATATTTTTTGTCCCATAGGCCGAATCATGGATGACAAAGTCAACAAGAAGATTAATTTACCACATGGACTGTGCGTGCATCAGAGTGGTCGAGACTGCTGTTTAATAAACGACCTCTGCTATGTTTCATTGGACCAACTAGATGATACCCCGTGCATTGCTGCGGACCATTTTATAATAATCAATTGCTTCGTACACATGTGCAACCTAACAAAAATAACGAATGCACATTTTCTTACAATGTCTAAAAATTCTAACAATATTAACTACTGACAATTAAATAGACTTCCTGCAAACAAAAACAACTAAATGGACTTGCTAATAGAGTAGGAATGGACTTGCTAATAGGTTGTTTTGCTCCATTAGGAAATAAACTGTTATTACTCTTTTCTATCTACTTTTTTGATAAAGTTGTCGGCGCTTTGTATTCGGCTAAATAAGTAATAATTCTTACCATCGCTAAACTTGAAAGAGTTTCGTTTTACTATGAAGGAAGCTAATGGTGGGAAGTTACTAAAGAAAGGTAGTGCTTTGATTAAAATGACGCAATCAAATAAAATGGGTAGATCTAAAGTGATCGGACCCTTCCCCGGACCCTGCGAAAGCAGGAGGTATATGCACCGGGCTGCCCTTTTTTAAGCAAATAAAATGGGTACTCAAATTGCGAGTAAATGGTTAATGTGGAAAGGGTAATAGACAGAATAACGCATAACTTCTCTATTTAGCGTCCTTTACGTTGGCAAAACTAAGGGCAAGGTATAATTTATTAACGATAGCACGTGAAAACTGTGATAATGTGTCCATAGTTGATATTTGTAGTAGCAACCAAATGAGATTATGCCAGTGTACTAATCAAAATGTTCAAATAAATGTATGACAGAAACCCAGTAAAGTTACATTATTATACATAGACATTGTCCAAATCTGTTGACTCTCGCCAAAATAACAAAACCATTGGCCTTCGGTCTGATTTGCCTTGTGTATTCTGTATTATAGACATTGCACCTAAATTGAGGTACTTCAAAACAGGTTACATGAGAGGATAATATCACATAGTTCTCTCACCAACTGCCAGGCAACCGGAAGCATGCTTGAAATCATTTGATGCTCCTATCCGTATGAGAAATATAAAGTGAACCGAGCCAATCAAATCATCCATGCTTATACTGTAAAAAATGCTTAGTTGAGTCAGTTTAATATAAAACTAAAAAAAGGAGGAAACAAAATGTACCTAGACAGATGATCGAACAGGGAGAGCAAGGAATGCTATTGTATGGATGGACAGATTGTATGGATGGACAGAGTGCCAACAGATCCGTCTGAGGCACCTGCAAGAAATTTTGTGTCGTGAGATACTTGTATATTAATGGAGTGGCAACATACTATAAAGCAAGAACCACCAAATCGTCCTAGAACCTCACCATCAGCAGAAAATCGTCTCGCACTTTGGCAGGTGGGATCTGACAAAATCTGAAAATAAGCTTGCCATCCATCACATATCGATTTCGCAATTTTTTACTGTAATAGATAGAACCATGAGAATTATATTTCCATGCTCTCTAAATAAGTATGGAGACTAACGGAATGTGTGTTTGATAACTCAGTATCGAAAATAAAATTCAGACATGGGAGCTTGGTGCTCTGTAAAAAATAAGCAAGGAGACTAACAGAATGTGCATAAAAAGACCACACTATTTGCAGGATCTTTTTTATGGTTTAGTCATAAGCGTCTGAATTACGAATGTGATCGATTTGCTTGCGCATCAGATGCAAAATCAAAAGATTGCACATATATAGTTCCATCTCACATACCTGAATCCTAAAGAGATAGATGTGAGATACCCCTGTTGCCCTGCAGGTTGTCCATTCTTCCAACGTAAACGATCAAGTCCTCCATACTGCATCGCTGTTTGTTAGAACCTGATGAGAAAAATGGTACACTCTCACTGTTACACGGTCTTCACAGAGTCTAAAATGAAAGCATTCTGAATTTTTGATCATCGATGTCCTCGCCACTCACATGTGTATTCTCTTATCTCTGGTTCACATACTTAGGCAATCTGATTCTTGCCTCATCCCAAATATATATATAAGCCTACTACTTGAATCTCTACACATAACAAACACACATTCACGCACTGAAAAATAGAGAGAATCAAATAAAGAAGGCAAGGGAGGAAGAGCCTGCACTGAAGGCATCCCTCCTGATCTCAACGGTGCGCCTCCCAGGGCGTGGTCAGTGGCAGCGGACAGCGCCCTTTCCCCATGGCGTTCCCGAGCGGCGGACGACATCTGGCATGGGCGGAGACCCCTTCCTCTCCGCCCAAGGGCTGCAGTTCAGCAACCGGGGCAGCTGGCCTGTCGAGAAGCCACGCTGCATTGAACGATAGGAAGAGCGCATCGGCAACAACATCAGTCCGCTAGGCACTGATTTCCCCCGATGGAGGCGTGTGCTTGTGGATGGGCGGCGGCCGATTTGGCATGGGCTGGTGAGCGCGGAGGCGGTGTCTCGCAAGATTTGGATGGGCAAACCAAGAAGATAGAGCAGCGGATGCAGAACTGGATGGAATTCTCGAAGCATATATAGTTGAGGGATGCAGGGTTGTGAAATTAGGAGGGTTGAAAACACAAAGGGGAAGCAGAAAATTAGAGGCGAACTGGCGTGTGTGGGGGATGAAGATGGAAGTGCGTACATATATTTAAACGCAAAGGCGGCGATGGCTGAGTTCCACAATTGAAGGGTAACTGACGGCGAGCTACTCAGAGGCGATGAATGCAGCGATGTCGTTTCGTGTCCGTCATAGAGCCGTCGATGAGATAGTGGCGGCAATAAGAGCGACAGCGGGGAAGACGAACTAATAATTGAGTTTAGTGCGCTCGTGGAGGCGAAAGGGCTGGTGGCGGCGAACGCTTCTGAGCATCAATCGGCGCTGCGGAAGGGCTAGCGTTCGCTTGGCTATATTTTTTTTTGAGGCATTTCGCTTCACAATAAGAGACTCAGCAGCTTCCCTAAAAAAAAGAGACGCAGCAGCATGTCATGGCATGGGCTATCTTTTTTTCCTCTTTGGGCTGGATCGTTCAATGAAGGAAGCCGACGACAGCCCACGTTCGACTTCCAGCGCGCCTGCAGCGGTGGTAACAGCGAAAACATATGCTTGTGAGACCAGGTTGTGGTGGGTCCCTTAGCCAGTAACTGAAATCTTACTACCTCCGTCCGGGTTTATTAGGCCCCCTAGTATTTTGAGTCAAACTTTGACCATTCATATGACTAATAAAATATAAAATATATGCTACAAAAAGTACACTGTTGGATTTGTATTTGAAAGAGCTTTTTGAAGGTGTAATTTTTGTGACATATAGTTTACATTTTATTAGTTAAATATATGTTGGTCAAACTTTAGTCCAAAATGAGAGGGGGCCTAATAAACCCGGACGGAGGGAGTACTTGGCAGGGCTGTTGCAGTGGTTGGTCACATATGTAAGTCACTAACAGAATGCTGATGTGGCAGGCCTGCTGAGGTGGATAGGCTGCATGTTGAAAGAAATAATATAGTGCGGATGAACTATTTAGGTATTATAGATGCATGTATGCGTGCAAAAGTACATATTCTTCTCCAGGCGCATCGGCGACGCCGGCCCATCCTCCTTTGCCATCCCATACATCCTGATCAGTTTTATCGTGTTCCAAGTGATCATGCTAATGCGCCAGCTGATGCGTAATTTCGAAATAAAGTACAATGTTGTGATTTTTTTTCTATAGATGAAGTTCAACCGCTCATCGTTATCATCATATATATTGTGTTGGTTTTGTTGGAGTCGTTTTCACCGGAACCAGTAAATCGTCTTTGAAAAAAAAAGATGATGATAGAACTGCTTATTAATGAAAATCATAAATAATCTACATGCAATAGTTTTAATTTTGTTTTCAGAGGCATTATCAGTTTCGAGAGGCCAGGGTGCAAAAACTGTATATTATGTATGCTGTGCGTATAATGTATGTATGTAGTAGTACTCCTTCCGTTTCTTTTTAGTTCGCATATAAGATTTTTCTAAACTCAAACATAGTAAATTTTGACTAAGGTTATAGGAAAAAATGTCAACATTCACAACATAAAATTGATTCTATTAGATGCATCATTGAATCAACTTTCATATTGTATATCTCGTGTATTGTGGATGTTGATAGTTGTGTATATAAATCTGGTTAAACTTTACGAAGGTTGACGACAAATCTTACGTGCGAAGTAAAAAGAAACGGAGGGAGTGATGTCATGGACAGTAGATGTGCCCAGAAATGGGCCTTATTCGCTATGGTCAACAGGAGATCAGGAGGACAGGAGATCAGGAGGACAGGAGATCTCTCTGGTTGACGAGCGCGGATGTACGATGGACAGGAGATCAGGAGGCGGGTGTGTTTTGAGCCCAGGGGCCACGGTCGCGTTCCCCTGTCACGTTGCGTACATCGAGGAGAGCATCACCGGCGGGGGGGTGCATCGGGGGGCGGCGGCGGAGAAATTGGGGAGGGTGGGGGAGCAATTAAGGCGGAGATAATAAAATCAGGTCAGACGCCATCGCATTCCACCTTCCTCTCCCCACCTACCTCATCTTCCTCCCTGGTCGGCCGAGCGTGCGACGGAGATGGTGGAGATCAGCGAGGAGAAGATGCGCAGGTTTGCAGGCAGGGATGCGCGCATGCGGATCCGCTTGAGGGAGATCAGGGCGTGGTACTTGGGCAAGCGAGAGATGTATGCGGAGGCAGAAGCAATCGTGGAAAATCTGACGGAGATGGAGGAGAGATCTCTGTTTGGGCGAGGTGGGCGCAAGCACCCGCTGCAGGTGTTGATGTGGGCGACGGATCAGGCGGATTCGCCGGTGAGGGCGATGGCGAGGAAGTGGGTGGCCTTCACCATCTTCGCGACCGCAAATCTCGCCCCCGCCATGAGGGGATCGACGCTCCACCCACGGGAGGGGGTGCTAGCCCTCCCTGCTCCAGGGACGGCTATGGCCCCAATCGTGATCTGCGAGGATCCGGTGGATCAGGCGCCGCAGGAGGCGACGGGGGTACGGCGTCGCTCCGCCCGCCTTGCCACGACTTCGTCAACCCCGAAGGACCCAGCACCTCGTCGCTCAGCTCGCCTCGCCGGAAACAGAGTCTGAATTTCTCACTAGCTGGCAACCGTTTCTGGTTGCTAGCTAGTGAGGATTCAGATGATGGTTCTGACGAGGAATCAGATAGTTCAGGTATGAATCATCAAACTTCGTCTATGTACCTGGCTTGCGCCTATGATGATAGGGAGGGTCGGGGAGAAATTGATACTCAACGTCGAATTCGACGTGTTAATCGTAAATTGAAGAAAAGGATGAATGATTATGTTCAGAGTCTCTTGCTTAGAGAGGGAAAAAATTCATATGACACAGTACAGAGTGAGCTGATTCATGTAGATTCACCTAGCTGGGGGGAGTTGCATAAACAAAAAATGAATATGGCGCTTATCAAAATTAGGGATAAGATACCCAAGGTCTGGGATCTCCCTAGAATCCTTGAATATCTGTCAGATATTGATAATGTGTGTGAGGTTGCTGAAATTGCTGATAACAAGCATATGGAGAGAGGCACACTTGGATGTGCCGACTTGTTGCCTGAAAAGGATATGAAAATTGATAATATTCCGGTGAATGCCAGTTTGGAAGAAGCTATGACAGAATTTCAGGTTGGTTTTTCTGAAGAAGAATTAGATGTTGGGGGGAAGCAGGTGACAGTAGGGACTGGGGCGAGGGGAGAGAAAGTAGGCCAGTTGGGCCTAGGTCAAGGGTGGCCCAATAATGGGTGGCTCCAGGGAAGCCCAGATGCTAAAGACGGGGCTATATATAAGGGAGGGATCCCAACCTTCGTCCCCGATCCCGATTTCCTCCACCTCCCAAACCCTAGAAGGATCTTGGCGGCGGGCAGTGAAGAAGAAAAGGTGGTGGAAGGAGGTTTATTCTGGGGAGAAGAAGAAGAAGACATGGTTGGCAGGCAAGAGAGTTGGAGGCCAAGGGCTGGAAGGGGAAACTATCAAGGAGGGAGAGGTAATTTCTTTGGCAGATCTGAGCATTTTGGAAGGGGTTTCAGCAGGCAGGAAGAGAGGGATATGGATGGATATGGTTGGAGAAACAGAGAGGGGGCTTCAGAGGAGGATCTGGGACTAATAGTAGTGGCTCTGGTGGGGATGGAAACTCGGCAGGAAGTGGAAGAGAGGGAGACAATACGTTTGGCAGATTTGCTACAGATAGAGGGGGGAATCAGCAGGAGAGATTTCAGGTTGGGAGGAATGAAACTAGACAGGAAAGTGGTTCTGGGATTACTGCAGGTCTGGGGACTCAGGGGGGCCAGTCCAGATGGCAGGTGGTTTCCCTGTGATGAGCAACAGCAATTTTCCCCAGCTTGTGCCAGTGGGGATGGGGCTGGGACAATTTGGTCTTGTGCCTCAAGAGCAATTGGCACAGCAGTACCAATTCTTACTGTCCAACATGCCAAAACAAGAGACTCTGATGCAACAGGCAAATGTCAGAGTGGGGGGACAAAAGGAAACAGCAAAGAAGAAGGAGATTGCAAATCCAAAAGAGCTATTTTGTGTGAAATGTAAGGAATAGGGGCATGTGAAGAGTGATTGCAAAAATAAAGTTTTCTGTGCGGTGTGCCAAAGACCAACTCATAATACTGAGGAATGTACCATTCTAAAACAACCTAAGCCAGTTGCAAAATATGTGGGATATGGAGCCAGAGGCTTGGTTGTCTGTTAGTACAGAACACAAAGGAAATTGCAGCTACCGAACACATCAACCCTATGGCCCTGGTGACTGTGCATGAGGGACAGCTAAGTGATACCACAGTGGCTTACGGCTTCAGCAAGATGTTTGATTGGGGGTGGACTTGGAGAGCAAAGTTTCAGAGTCCTACTACCTTTCTTATGAGATTCCCTAGTAAAGCCAAATTGGTGGAGCTGAAGAACTTTGGCAAATTTACCTTGCTGGGTACTGGTGCAGTGGTGGAGATTGATTTCTGGAGTCCTGATGACAGAGCTAAGGGGAAGCTACATTCAGTTTGGATTAAAATGTGGGGGGTTCCTGACAATCTGAGACATTACCTGGGAGTTTGTGAGATTGGTTCTGCTTTGGGGCCAGTGGTTGAAGTGGATGTTGAGCATATACACTCTCGGGAGGATATAAGAGTGAAAGTGGGGGTTAGGGATTTGCATAAGGTTCCTGCTGGCACAGAAATCACTACCAAGGATCTGTTGCTGTATGACATAGGCTTTGAGTTTGATTCAGTTGCTGAACAAGGTTGGTACAAGTTTGAGGAGGGGAACAAAAAGAAAACCTTGGATTATCTGGATTTAGAGAGCTATGGTGCACAAAGGGAGAAGGAGGTACAGAAAAAGAGTAAACAATCTGAACATACAAAGTCATTGGTCAGCCTAGGGAGCTTGGGATTAAAGCAATATGAGCAGGTGGTTCTGGAAACAGGGGGAGGGTCCCAGAAAAATGAGTTGGTCATGGACAAGGCAGAGGTGGGGTCTGTGGGAGAAAGACAAGGAGAAGAAGAAAGTTTAAAAGCTAGATTGCAGAAAGTAGAGGAGTTGGCAGCAAGACAGACTGCTCAACTAATGTTGGAGGAAAAAAAGAGAAAGGAAATGGATATTATCAGGAAATCATTAGAGAGGGAAGTCAAGAGACAGCATGAACTTCTGCAGATCAATCTGAAGGGCAATGAAGATGTGAGAGGATCTCAATCAGGGGAAAAACAACTTGGGAGTGATGATGAGAAGGAGAATTCAGGAGAAGGAGATGGAGCAGGAGACAATAAGGAAAGTGGGGGAGGAATGTCAGAGCTGGAACTGATGGAACATGCAGTTGGCCTGGGATATATTGAGCCTGTGGATTATACTGCAAGTCAGGAAACTGAGTCTTTTGAGACCAAAATCAAAAAGGCTGGCATAGGAGAGCTGGAATCCCAAGATGAGGAAGAACTGAGAAGATGCATTAGACTAAAAGGCAAGGAAGATAAAAAGATAATTGATCTGGCTAAAGAGAGAGTGGCACAGAAGAACAATTATGGTGAGTATTTTTCTTCTAATACAACATCCAGACCTAATGATATTTTACAGCTGATTGCTGAGGAGGTTGGTGTCAGTTTAGGGTCTAAACCTGATATTATTAAACACAATCTGGATTTGATTAAAATGGCTGAACAAGCCAGAATTGATATGTGGCTGACTGAACATAACAATAATCAGGAGAAAAACTACATGCCTGAGGAGCATGATTTTATTGACACTGGGGAATATTCTATATTAGATCTGTTAGAGGATGAGGATATTGAAAAAGAGGAAGAGGAGAATGAGAAGTGGGAATTAGTGAAGGGTCTTTTTTCATCAAAAAAAGTTAAAAAAAGGCAAAACTACCAGAGGTTCTGGAGTTAAAATTGCCTCTGTTGCCAAAAATTTAGAATATTCAGATAAGAAGAAAAAGAAAAAAAGATGAGGGGCATTTTCTGGAATATGAGAGGCTTTGGGGGTGATATTAAGAAAATATTTTTAAGAGAAATGATCATGGATATGAGAGTAGATTTCCTGGGGCTGCAGGAGACTATGAGACAACAATTTTCCAGAAATGAACTACAACAGGTTTGTGCAGGAAGGGATTTTCATTGGCATTTCACCCCAGCTAGGGGGAAATCTGGTGGCCTCCTACTAGGTGTAAATTACACCACACTAGATATAATTTCTCAGGATGAGGGGGATTATCACATTAAAATGACAGTCCAAGATATTGACAAAAGGTTCATTTGGGACCTGGTGGTGATATATGGGGAAGCACAGCCAGAGAGGAAAGCTCTGTTCCTGGCTGAGCTATCCAGAGTTTTTCAAAAATCTGTAAACCCTATCTTAATTGGAGGGGATTTTAATATTATCAGGAAAGCCAGTGAAAAAAATAAACCAGGATCCCCTGGACATTGGAGTTTCCTATTCAATGCCATTCTGGAACAAGCTGGGGTGAGAGAATTAGATATGAATGGGAGGAAATTTACATGGGGTAATTATATGCAGAATCCCACATTTGAGAAGCTTGATAGAATTCTATTTAGCACTGATTGGGAAGAAGTGTATCCCTTAGCCCAGGTAACTGCTTTAACTAGGGAGAAATCAGATCATACCCCCCCTTTATTTGGATTCTGGGGACTTCCAAAAAACTGAACCAATTTTCAGATTTGAAAATGCATGGTTCAAGAGGGAAGGGATTGATGAAATTGTTCAGAAAATTTGGACTGATTCTTCAATTAAAGGAGACAGTACAGACAGGCTGCTGGGGAAATTTAGAATGTTAAGACCCAAGCTTAAAGGGTGGAATAGAAATATGAATGCTTGGTATGTAGAGCTAAAAAAAGATATCTTGCTCAAACTAGATATCATTGATAAAAACTGTGAGGTCAAGGGCCTTACAGCTGCTGATAGGAAAGAGCAAATTGAGTTGAGGGCCCAACTTGATAGACTGCTTAAACAAGAAGAAGATAAATGGAAACAGAGAGCTAAAACTGATGAATTGTTAGAGGGAGACAGGAATACTAAATTCTTTCATGCCAAAGCTAATGGGAGGCTTAGGAGGAATAAAATTTCTAGATTAGAACAAGAGGAGGGGGTGATAGAAGGAGATAAAAATCTGATGGAGTATATTACTACTTTCTACAAAAACTTATTTGGTCACCCTGATAATTCCTCTGTTTCCTTGAATATTGATAATCCTACTAGGATTCCAATGGAATATGCTAATTTGTTGGTGGAAGAATTCTCTTTGGAGGAGATTAAAAAGGTAGTATTTAACATGGCACATAATAAATCTCCTGGGCCAGATGGCTTCACGGCAGAATTCTACCAACATTATTGGGAGCTGGTGAAATTTGACCTAAAAAATTTGCTGGATGATTTTGCCAGTAGAAAAATTGATATAAGTAGACTAAATTATGGTATCATTACTCTGGTTCCAAAAGGAACTGGGGCTAACCAAATTCAGAAGTTTAGGCCTATTTGTTTACTAAATGTGTGTTTTAAAATCATAACCAAAGTCTTAATGAATAGTCTAAATCCGGTAGCTGCTAAGGTCATCTCCCCTGTACAAACTGCCTTTGTTAAAGGCAGGTATATTATGGAGGGGGTCCTGATCTTGCATGAGGCTTTGAATAGCATTAAAAAAATAAACAAAGTGTTGTGCTCTTAAAAATTGACTTTGAAAAGGCCTATGATAAAATTAAATGGTCCTTTTTGTTTCAAATGCTTAGACTGAAAGGGTTTCCAGACAAATGGGTTGACTGGGTCATGGAAACAGTTAGAGGAGGGAAGGTTTGTGTTAAAGGCCTGAGACAAGGGGATTCTTTATCTCCCTTAAACTTTGATTTGGCTGCTTATGCTTTAGCAATTATGTTGGATAAGGCTAGAGAGAGAGGACTAGTTAAAGGAGTTTTGGGTGAATATATAACTAATGGGGTGAACATGTTGCAGTATGCAGATGACACCATATTTCTGATACAAGATGATATGGACAGTGCACAAAATCTGAAATATATTCTATGTTTGTTTGAACAAATGTCTGGTCTGAAAATTAATTTTCATAAAAGTGAACTTTTTCTGTTTGGTGCGGCGATTGATAAGAGAGATGAGTATGCAAGAATATTTACCTGCCCTGTGGGTGCTTTACCCATGAAATACTTAGGGCTGCCGGTTGATAAGAACAGAATTAGGAATAAACATTGGAAGCCTCCTGAAACTAAGATGGAGAAAAAATGTGAAACTTGGCAGGGGAGACTGTTAGCTAGTGCAGGGAGAATTACCTTGATTCAATCTGCCCTGACAGGCATACCTTATTTCATGATGTCCTTTTATGGACTCCCAGTGGGGACGGAGAAACGAATGGATTTCTTTAGAGCTAGACTATTATGGCAAGAAGACGATCAAAAGAGGAAATACCATTTGGTAAAGTGGTCTGAGGTTTGCAGACCAAAAGACATGGGGGGCCTGGGGATTCAAAATTTAACATATATGAACAAAGCTTTGTTGTGTAAGTGGTGGTGGAAACTGTATACGACCGAGGGGTTGTGGCAAAATATAGTTTTAGGAAAATATGCTAAAAACAAAAGTGTGGGCAATGCTTTGGCCAAACAGGGTGATTCGCAGTTCTGGAAGGGGATATTGAAACACATAGATCATTTTATCTCGCTGTGTAAGTTCAAGATTGGAAACGGCGAAAGAGCTCGCTTCTGGGAAGATTGGTGGATCGGTAGTGCCCCTCTAAAAAAGAACTTTCCTAGATTATATGATCTATGCTTTGATAAAAGGAAGACGGTTAAAGAAGTCTTTGAGAATGGACTAGACAATGTCTAGTTTAGGAGAACTTTGCTGGGAGATGCAAAAGAACTGTGGGGGCATATTAAAGAAGCTTGTACCGAGGTAACTTTGAATGAGGAGATGGATGAGATTAAATGGACCCTTGATAAGAAAGGGGTTTATATAGTAAGGTCTTTTTATAGGCATCTGATTGAAAACGGGGTCAAATATCCACACCTATATATGTGGAAGATTAAAATGCCACCCAGAATCAAGGTGTTCATGTGGTTGTCCCTTAGGGGGAGTATTCTCACAAAAGATAACTTGATTCGTAGGGGGTGGAAGGGAGATGATAAATGCCCCTTTTGTGGAAGAAAAGAGGACATAAATCATCTTTTCTTGAACTGTTCGGTTGCTAGACTATTATGGAACATATTAAAATGTGCCTTTAATCTTAAGGACATACCAGACACACTAGATGGTGTTATGAAAACCTGGGTTAATACCTTTGGCAAAGATGAAAAAAATTTGGTTGTGATTGGAGTTTCAGCAATTTTTTATGGCAATAGGGTGAATGATCCCTGTGTCCCTGTGTCCTTGCTTATTAAAAATTTAAATGATTGGAATATTTTGCAGACAAATCCCGTAAGAAGTAGGCTGATGGAGGCTGGAGTGAAGTTAGTCAGCGAGGTGGCGGAAGAAATATTCAAGGCGGCATATGGGTGGCGCCTGAAGACTGGGAGGATCGAAGGATAGATGCCCTCTTTGCTGCGACGGATATGGCTTCTACCTTCTCATGCTGGCTTCGCTTCCACTTTTGCTGATGTTTGGGACTAAATGGATGTCCCTGTAATATTGTACTTACTATTATCCTGGTTATCTTCTGTGTAGTCTCTGTTCTTATAACAGAGAGGGTCGTCGCTCTGAGGCTAGATCCTTGTGTCTAGACCTTGGAACACTCTTTCCAGGTTCCTTTCTTCTTGTTGTTTGGGGTTCGGAAGAGGGGAAGGGATGGCTTCTCCTTCTTCCCCAACCTGACAGTAGAATGGATTAGCTGGAATAGGGTGAAATCTCTAGCTGAGGTGTGTTGCGTTTCCTTTTTCTTTTTTTCTGTAACAAGACTTGGTGATTTCTGTTAATGGAAATCGGAGAGGGAGCTCTCTTTTATAAAAAAAAAAAAAAATGGTCAACAGCCCAAACCCAACCCGTCGATCTGTGCCCGCCCCTTTTTGCCTGAAAAAAAAACCTTCCACCGCCAAATCCGCCGGAACACGCCGTGCGCCGCGCCGGCGGCGCCGCTTTCCCCGCCGACTTCCACCTCCGCCGTCGCCCCTCGCAATGCCTCCTCGCCGCGACCACGTGCGCCGCCTCTCGAACCCCCTCCTTCTCCTCTCCGGCTCCCCGAACCCTAACCGCGTCTCTCCTCGCAGGGCAAGCAGGCGCAGCCCAGGGCCGCTCCCACCCCCGCCCCCTCGTCCACGGCCGCCGGGGGCATCGAGGAGAAGATGGACCCTGCGCCGTCCAACACGGACACCGCAGGGGCCGCGGCCGGGCAGGGCGCCGCCGGCGACGAGCTCTCCGCTCTGCTCAAGGAGTTCTCGCTAGACAGCAGCAGCACCTTCGCCGAGGCGCGGATCCGGGCCACCTTCTACCCCAAGTTCGAGAATGAGGAATCCGATCAGGAGGTGGGTGCTTCGCTGGGTTCCCCGCATCATATGGGTGTTTGTTGAATAGCTCATTAGCTCGTTGCTTCACAGCACAAGTGCCCCCCGAGCAACCGTGGGGGAAGGGAATTGCTCGGTGCTCATGGTCGTTTGCTGCTAGCAGTTCCGCAGTTTCCGTTATTCAGTATTACGTTGACGACCGAACTTTAATTAGTTACATTAGCTAGTGCTTATGGGACTGGCTGCCTTAATGCTCCTGGTACACTTGAATTGGGCTCAGTTTGCGGTTGATGTGCTGTGCTTGTTTCTAAGTTGGTTTGGAAAATAACGTGTGACGATTCTACTATTACTGTGTTCAGTAAATCTGATCAATAGATAGATTCTGTTTTCCAGTGATTGTCCTCGTATGATTTGGAATGCTAAAAGAGTAACGGGGGCCTAGTTTCTAACTTTTTAAAATCAGTAAGTATTGCTCACTTTTCTATGTTTCCGTCGCTCTGTGGCGATGTGAGTTCTGTTTCTGAATCATCCATGCACCCCACTGTATTTTCAGCCACTGGATGGTTGAACCTGCTGTCTGTAATCTGCATTGTAGCTGTAGACCGCCCCCCCCCCCCCCCCCCCCCCGCCCCCATCTTCCTTTACAGTAAGGCAACATAGTTGTAGACAGAGACCTTGATGGGTTCGATCAATACAAACATATTTATTGTTCTTAATGAACATATATTAATGAACTGACTATACAGTACATATTTTAGTAACAGCGGGTTCTCGCTCATTTGGGGTCCTAAATGGGATATTAACTACCATCTGTGTGATTGCAGTCAAGAACCCGGATGATTGAGATGGTGTCACAAGGATTAGTTACCATGGAGGTATATCTAATTTGTCATTTAACCACTTCTAGTTAACTGTTCTAAAGAGCTTATACTGATTGGTTGATGTGTTTACCCTGCTGCCTAAAAAGAATTGTTTATCCTGCTTAAGATATTCTGTTTTCTTCAGGTTACGCTCAAGCATTCAGGGTCTTTGTTCATGTATGCTGGTAACCGTGGTGGCGCATATACCAAGAACAGCTTTGGAAATATGTACGTTCTGCTCTTTTCTCAGCATTATTTCTTGAGCTATCTGTGTTTTGACTGAAGGCAAATTCTGCTTATAGCTACACTGCTGTGGGCGTTTTTGTTTTGGGTCGCTTGTTTCGTGAAGCTTGGAGGAGAGAATCTCCTAAAATGCAAGCGGAATTCAATGATTGTCTCGCGGTATTACACATCCAATGCAGCTTTTGTCAAGAATTTTTTCTTGATTTCTTGCATCATTAGTTTGAAGATATTTGTCTACCAAACTTTCTTTGGCTACTTGTTCTTGTTCTTGAAGCTCGTCAATTTCTATGGCACGAAACTCAAAGGGCAGGAAGTAGGTTCCATTAACTTCAGAAAAATCAAGTATTGTTGTCTTGCTGTACTTTCCATGCCCTTTCTGAACAATGTTTGCCTCTTTGGATTTGATGAATTCGGAATATATACTACTTGATTCGGCTTTTTCAACCGAAGCACTTTTAGTTTCTGAATCATCATTCTTTTCACCGGTTATATCAATTGGCAAGACTTCTTTTCTTTGAGCTTATTCCCTATCAATTCTCTCTTGCCGAAGTACTTGCACCCTATCGCGCAAAGCTTTAACTTCCCTCTTAATTTCAGCCCACTCTAGCAAAGTGTTAGTGTTGCCGAAATTTTGCAATTGTGTAGGGGGTGTATAATATGTTGCCGTACTAGGTGGAGGTGTATGCACTGCTGTATAACCATATGCTCTCTCACAAATAATATCAATTGATGAAGTTTCATCTTCCTGCAGAACTCTAGCCTTTATTGCAGCATAATCAGGAAACGACCCCTTTTCATATTGTTCAAGGCAAAGAGCACTAATCCTCTTGTTTTGTGCCAAGCTCTTTCTTAATGCAGCCACAACCGCTTCTGGAAGGGATCGCTCTGCAATACTTTCAGATTCTGTCGGCAATGATTCATGAGTGTTGTCGAAATTCTCAAATTGCGTAGAGTATGCATTATATGCTACAGTATTTGATGACGGCACATGTGTTCCTGTAAAATTTTCACTTATTCGGCTATGACCATGAAGATGTCGGGCCGAATTATGAAATCTACAATTGCATACGGTGCTGAAAAATTATTAACATGAGGTGTAGCATATGATGGCTGAGAGTAACTGGTCGAATAGCTAGTAGTAGCATTGCCAATTCTCACATCCATCGGCAAGGTTGGATTCACGTATTGCAAATTAGTTGCCGATGAATAAAAGGGTGAAACACTTTCCTGTATGCTACTGGAAATTTTAACATGGGGTGTTTCAAATTGATTAATCAAACCCATCATGTTGTTCATCGGCATATGGATTTGTGGGGTTGCCGATGCATGAGAGTTAGGATACATATGTTGTATGTTACTAGTATCATAAGAAGTTGAAACATGTAAATTACTTTGAATCGGCCTATGCACGTAATTAAATGCATTATTGAAAAAACTAGGGCTGGCCGATACAGTATAATCATTGAACGATCTAGTAACACAATATGAATTATTTGCATCTATAGTAGGGAATTGGGTATTCATATTACCTTTGTAGATTGCAAACCCTAGATGACGATCTCTTCGTAGCAAGAACGGGCTGGAGACCGTTCAAAGCTTCGTCCCCAGCGTAGTCGCCAAAAAGTGTGTTTACACACGAACACGTCACCGTGTACCCACAACGCCGGGGGTGATGCACCGCAGCTCACGTCGAAGGAGACCCGTCCGAAAGCACGGTACACAAGTAATCCGGCGGGTGCTTTTTAAGACCCGAAATCCCACATGCCCGGGAGGGACCCCGTCAGGGCACGCGGAGGCTATAGGGCCTCGAGTTTCGCCTTCCTGCAACAAGAAGAATGAACGAAGAACGAGGAAGAAGAAGAACAAAGGGAGAAGGTAAAAAAGATAAAAAGTGGTAGATAGATTTGTTCGATTGTGTGTTGTTCAATCGGCCATCACCCCTTAGGTATATAAGAGGTGGCTAGACTTCCTGTGCAAGGAAAAGGCTTGGATTCATGCCCAAAACCCTAGTCAAATTTGGATTGGTTTTATTCGAACTTTCCGAAACTGTTCGGTTTAAAATTTGGATTGGTTTTTTGTGGTGGTAAACGATCTCGGATGGAAACGAGTCCAAAAGCAGTCTTGACCGTTTCGACGAGACGAACAACTTTCATGCTGAACGTTTTTTGATCAGAGATCATCCTGAGGGTCAAATCGCTCGTGCAAAACAGGCTATTATTCGCACTACCTCGCGCAAAACAGGCTATACTCGTGCTACCCATCAGACATGGCGTCTTGTGGGGCGCGCCATTTTCTGCCTCTTGACAGAGCTGCATTCCGATGGCTCTAGTTTTTGCATACGAACTTGGATTGGAATGATTTTTCTGTCAAGATCGATCATTTCGATGAGACGAAGACAATCCATGTAGATTATTTTTCCATACGAGTCGGTCCTGGGGGTGTAATGAGCCGAATAGTGTTCTGAATACAAAATCTCGGTATTTCAAACACAACTTCGGCCTTCGAGATGAGATCGGATGGTGATGGACAAAACTTCAAAGATGTTCATATCTACAATACGGAACTTTTTTATGTAGAACACTTCTCCATTTGAGGCCATATTAATTAAGTTCTTGGCCGTGCCAAAATCTGGTGTCAACAGACTGTTTGTAGGCAATTCGAGGGATCGTTCACCTATGGTTCGAGCGACTCCAAGTACACTCTACACCGACTGGACTTCTTCCGTTGCAACTCGAAGTCGGTAACGATTTGATCCAAACCGTTATTACATCTTCATAGTGTTCCTGGTTGATCGTAGGACGATTTTTGTTTTGTTTCTACTACATTTCCCAACTATGGCATCATGAGCAGTTCTATTGGTAGATACAGCTTTTGATCTAGATCAAGGGTTTGATGATCTTGGTATGCTTCCCCCGAGTGTTTCTTCGATTTAGTTCATTGACAGCATGATGTAGTTTTCTACAGAGTTCTGACAATTAATCGGCTCTAGTTGTCGACGATCTGCTAACAGTTCTTTTGACTTCATCATAGTCAAAAATAGTGAACTGTCGCAAACACGAGAGGTCGATGAAGATGTTCGATCTTCTTGGGGGTCACGCATATTGACGAAATTCAGTGTGGGGCTAGAGATTTTTAATTAAGTCTCTTTCCTCACACACCCCAAAAATTAATATAGCAATAAGGATTACCACCTTAATGATGGTTTCTGTGTGTGTGCGCGCGCAGTGACGGAGCTTGGAAGAAAAAACTGGGCGGGCCAGCTCATTGAGAGCACAACAATCCAATGTGCAACTACCCTTGTTCCTTAGTTTTTCAGTTGCTTTTTCTATAAGGTCTTTGGTCTGCATGCAACAGTGAACTAGAAATTCAAATAAAAAAGAGACAAGATTACCTATGTGTGCACACTCGCAATTGCAAGGAAATTATGCAAGGGTCAATTGCTCATTGCCTAGACGGTCGGCCACTGCTCTCGGAACCCCCCTGTTGTGTGACGCGAGATCTAAGCGGGGAGGCCGAGAGGGGTTGGGGGCGCAGCTGCTCACAGATGTCATGATCTGTACTTGTGCCACTGTCGCCTGATGTGGGATTGCCCCGCTGCTAAACACAAATGAGCAGGGACTTGTGCCGCTGTCGCGAAAGGAGAAGGAGGACGAGGATGATGGCTACGACAAACAGGGACGCTCTCATCGTACGCTGTTGGTTTCCGGCCCTTGGATACTAGTATATGGATTATCATCGATAGTGAAGGGAAATAGCCCAAATAAGCACTGCCTTGTTGACTGGGCTACAAGAAGCGTAGGTATTAATCTTTTTGGCGGCTGCTACCCATCAGTCGGTAGATAACTGCCGAAGATAAGCCGCCCTATCCGCCGTGCGATACACAGGAGTCGGGCCGCTCAGATTTGTCCGTGTTTAGCGCTGAAGACAAAATGAGAAATTCCCACTAGTGTATGAAAGTTCTATAATGAAAAATTCCCACTAGTATATGAAAGTGACAAAATGAGAGACTCTCTATCATGAAGATCTTGGTGCTACTTTGAAGTACAAGTGTGGTAAAAGGATAGTAGCATTGTCCCTTCTCTCTTTTTTTTTAATTTTTAATTTTTTTTATTTGGGCCTTCTCTTTTTTTTTGGCCTCTTTTTTTTATTCGTCCGGAGTCTCATCCCGACTTATGGGGGAATCACAGTCTCCATCATCCTTTCCTCACTGGGACAATGCTCTAATAATGATGATCATCACGCTTCTATTTTCTTACAACTCAACAATTACAACTCGATACTTAGAACAAAATATGACTCTATATGAATGCCTCCGGCGGTGTACCGGGATGTGCAATGACTCATGAGTGACATGTATGAAAGAATTATGAACGGTGGCTTTGCCACAAATACGATGTCAACTACATGATCATGCAAAGCAATATGACAATGATGGAGCATGTCATAATAAATGGAACGGTGAAAAGTTGCATGGCAATATATCTCGGAATGGCTATGGAAATTCCATGATAGGTAGGTATGGTGGCTATTTTGAGGAAGGTATATGGTGGGTGTATGATACCGGCGAAAAGTGCGCGGTATTAGAGAGGCTAGCAATGGTGGAAGGATGGGAGTGCGTATAATCCATGGACTCAACATTAGTCAAAAGAACTCATATACTTATTGCAAAAATCTAGAATTATCAAAGCAAAGTATTACGCGCATGCTCCTAGGGGGATAGATTGGTAGGAAAAGACCATCGCTCGTCCGCGACCGCCACTCATAAGGAAGACAATCAATAAATAAATCGTGCTCCGAGTTCATCACATAACGGTTCACCATACGTGCATGCTGCGGGAATCACAAACTTCAACACAAGTATTCTTTAAATTCACAACTACTCAACTAGCATGACTCTAATATCACCATCTTCATATCTCAAAACAATCATCAAGCATCAAACTTTTCTTAGTATTCAATTCACTCAAAAGAAGGTTTCACATATCTTGAATACCAAGTATATTAATATTAAGCAAATTACCATTCTATTAACGACTCTCAAAATAATCTAAGTGAAGTATGAGAGTTCATCTATTTCTTCAAAATAAAACTACCACCATGCTCTAAAAGGTATAAGTGAAGCACATCGAGTATTCTAGCAAATTCCAATTCATGTATGGCTCTCTCTCATTTAATAATTTCAGATCTTGATACTTTATTGAAACAGCAAGTAAAGCTAAAGAAAACTACATTGCAAGGATAGCACAACTCATGTGAAGAAGCAAAAACTTAGGCTCAACCGATACTAACCGATAGTTGTTGAAGAAGAAAGGTGGGATGCCTACTGGGGCATCCCCAAGCTTAGATGCTTGAGACTTCTTGAAATATTATCTTGGGGTGCCTTGGGCATCCCCAAGCTTGAACTTTTGTGTCTCCTTAATTCCTCTCATATCATGGTTTCTCTTTTTATCAAAAGCTTCATTCACAACAAACTCAACAAGAACTCGTGAGATAGGTTAGTATAAACCAATGCAAAACCTTATCATTTTCTACTGTAACAAATCACTAAAATTATTATTAAACATTTAATACTAAATGCCTCTGCATATTTAATACTCCTATCCTCAAATAGAATCATTAAACAAGCAAACATATGCGAACAATGCAACCATAACAGCAATCTGCCAAAACAGTACAGTCTGTAAAGAATGCAAGAGTCATCATACTTCCCTAACTCCAAAAATTATGAACTAAAATTCCCACTGTAATAAATTTATCAGAGCACAATATGCAAAAAGATTCAACATTATACTACTCTCTGACGTTTTTAGGGAATTTTTGCAACAGCGGTAAACTTTCTGTTTTCAAACAGCAACATGTATACTAGCAAAATAAGCATGGCAAAGGCTATCCTTGACTTATTTATTGAAACTAAAGATGCAAAACATTATTTTAACTAACAGCAAGCAAAAACTAAAAAAAGGAAATGACGCTCCAAGAAAAACACATATCATGTGGTGAATAAAAATATAGCTTCAAGTAAAGTTACCGATGAACGAAGACGGAAGAGGGGGTGCCTTCCGGGGCATCCCCAAGCTTAGGCTCTTGTTTATCCTTGAATATCTTGGGGTGAAATGGGCATCCCCAAGCTTAGGCTCTTTGCCACTCCTTATTCCATAGTCCAGCGAATCTTTACCCAAAACTTGAAAACTCCACAACACAAAACTCAACAGAAAACTTGTAAGCTCCGTTAGCGAAAGAAAACAAAAGACCACTTCAAGGTACTGTAATGAACTCATTCTAAATTCATATTGTTATAATATCTACTGTATTCCAACTTATCTATGGTATATACACTCCGATACTACTCATAGATTCATCAAAATAAGCAAACAACACATAGAAAACAGAATCTGTCAAAAACAGAACAGTCTGTAGTAATCTGTATCAAACGTATACTTATGGAACTCCAAAAATCCTACCAAATTAGGAAGTCCTAAGTAATTCGTGTACCAATCCAGAGCAAAAAGAATCAGATCAAGAGCACGTTTCTGTGAATTAACAAAACTAAATTACTGGGTGCAAAAGTTTCTGATTTTCAGCAGGATCAACACAACTATCACCGTAAGCTATCCTAAAGGTCTTACTTGGCACTTTATTGAAACAAAAGCTATAAAACATGATTACTACAGTAGCATAATCATGCGAACACACAAAAACAGTAAGGATAAATGTTGGGTTGTCTCCCAACAAGCGCTTTTCTTTAATGCCTTTCTAGCTAGGCATGATGATGACAATGATGCTCACATAAAAGATAAGAATTGAACCATAACGGGAGCATCATGAAGCATATGACTAGCACATTTAAGTCTAACCCACTTCTTATGCATAGGGATTTTGTGAGCAAACAACTTATGGGAACAATAATCAACAAGCATAGGAAGGTAACACAAGCATAGCTTTAAGAATTTAAGCACATAGAGAAGAAACTTGATATTATTGCAATTCCTACAAGCATATGTTCCTCCCTCATAATAATTTTCAGTAGCATCATGAATAAATTCAACAATATAACCAGCACCTAAAGCATTCTTTTCATGATCTACTAGCATAGAAAATTTACTACTCTCCACATAAGCAAAATTCTTCTCATCAATAGTAGTGGGAGCAAACTCAACAAAGTAACTATCATGTGATTGAAAATTAAGATCAAGATGACAAATTCCATGGTTATCATTATTCTTTAAAGCATACGTGTCATCACAATAATCATCATAGATAGGAGGCATGCTTTCATCATAGTAAATTTGCTCATCAAAGCTTGGAGGACAAAAAATATCATCTTCATCAAACATAGCTTCCCCAAGCTTGTGGCTTTTCATATCATTAGCATCATGGATATTCAAGGAATTCATACTAACAACATTGCAATCATGTTCATCATTCACATATTTCATGTCAAGAATTCTATGTAATTCTTCTTCTAGTACTTGAGCACAATTTTCCTTCCCATCATACTCACGAAAGATATTAAAAAGGTGAAGCGTATGAGACAAACTCAATTCCATTTTTTTGTAATTTTCTTTTATAGACTAACTAGTGCTAAAACAAGAAACAAAAAGATTAGATTGCAAGATCTAAAGATATACCTTCAAGCACTCACCTCCCCGGCAACGGCGCCAGAAAAGAGCTTAGTTGGCGGGGTGTGAGTGAGTGCCCTTTTACCTAGCCTCCCCGGCAACGGCGCTAGAAAAGAGCTTGATGTCTGCTACACAACCTTCTTCTTGTAGACGTTGTTGGGCATGCAAGTGCACAGGTTTGTAGGACAGTAGCAAATTTCCCTCAAGTGGATGACCTAAGGTTTATCAATATGTGGGAGGCGTAGGATGAAGATGGTCTCTCTCAAACAACCCTGCAACCAAATAGCAAATAGTCTCTTGTGTCCCCAACACACCCAATACAATGGTAAATTGTATAGGTGCACTAGTTCGGCGAAGAGATGGTGATACAAGTGCAAAATAGATAGTAGATAAAGGTTTTTGTAATCTGAAATAATAAAAAACAGCAAGGTAACAAGTGGTAAAAGTGAGCGTAAACGGTATTGCAATGATAGGAAACA
The DNA here is from genome assembly GCA_963921465.1 of Triticum timopheevii. Taxonomy (NCBI): domain Eukaryota; kingdom Viridiplantae; phylum Streptophyta; class Magnoliopsida; order Poales; family Poaceae; genus Triticum; species Triticum timopheevii. The sequence goes on along the minus strand of OY997272.1, from coordinate 52,288,564 downwards.
AGGCCTAGGGTTCATACTTTCACTAGTGCAAGTTCTCTCAACAATAATAACATAGATAGATCATATAACAAGCCCTCAACATGCAACAAAGAGTCACTCCAAAGCCACTAATAGCGGAGAACAAACGTAGAGATTATGGTAGGGTACGAAACCACCTCAAAGTTATTCTTTCGGATCAATCTATAAAAGAGTTTGTACTAGAATAACACCTTAAGATACAAATCAACCAAAACCCTAATGTCACCTAGATACTCCATTGTCACCTCAAGTATCCGTGGGCATGATTATTGTTGGGGAACGTAGTAATTTCAAAAAAATTCCTACTCACACGCAAGATCATGGTGATGGCATAGCAACGAGAGGGAAGAGTGCTATCCACGTACCCTTGTAGACCGTAAGCGGAAGCGTTAGCACAACGCGGTTGATGTAGTCGTACGTCTTCACGATCCGACCGATCCAAGTACCGAACGTACAGCACCTCCGAGTTCAGCACACGTTCAGCTCGATGACGATCCCCGGGCTCCGATCCAGCAAAGCTTCGGGGATGAGTTCCGTCAGCACGACGGCGTGGTGACCATGATGATGTTCTACCAGCGCAGGGCTTCGCCTAAACTCCGTGACGATATGACCGAGGTGGAATATGGTGGAGGGGGGCACCGCACACGGCTAAGGAACGATCCGTAGATCAACTTGTGTGTCATGGGGTGCCCCCCTGCCCTCGTATATAAAGGAGCAAGGGGGAGGGTGTGGCCGGCCTAGGAGGAGGCGCACCAAGGGGAGTCCTACTCCCACCGGGAGTAGGACTCCCTCCTTCCTTGTTGGAGTAGGAGAAGGGGGAAAGAGGGGGAGAGGAGGAAGGAAAAGGGGGCCGCACCCCTTGTCCAATTCGGACCAGAGGGGGGCTGCGCGCCTCCTTCCTTTCATCCTCTCTCCTCTATTCCCGTATGGCCCAATAAGGCCCATATACTCCCCGGCGAATTCCCGTAACTCTCCGGTACTCCGAAAAATACCCAAATCACTCGGAACCTTTCCGAACTCCGAATATAGTCGTCTAATATATCGATCTTTACGTCTCGACCATTTCGAGACTCCTCGTCATGTCCCCGATCTCATCCGGGACTCCGAACTCCTTCGGTACATCAAAACACATAAACTCATAATAAAACTGTCATCGAAACCTTAAGCGTGCGGACCCTACGGGTTCGAGAACTATGTAGACATGACCTAGAACTATTCTCGGTCAATAACCAATAGCGGAACCTGGATGCCCATATTGGCTCCTACATATTCTATGAAGATCTTTATTGGTCAAACCGCATAACAACATACGTTGTTCCCTTTGTCATCGGTATGTTACTTGCCCGAGATTCGATTGTCGGTATCCAATACCTAGTTCAATCTCGTTACCAGCAAGTCTCTTTACTCGTTCTATAATGCATCATTCCGTAACTAACTCATTAGCTACATTGCTTGCAAGGGTTATAGTGATGTGCATTACCGAGAGGGCCCAGAGATACCTCTCCGACAATCGGAGTGACAAAACCTAATCTCGAAATACGTCAACCCAACATGTACCTTTGGAGACACCTGTAGTACTCCTTTATGATCACCCAGTTACGTTGTGACGTTTGGTAGCACCCAAAGTGTTCCTCCGGTAAACGGGAGTTGCATAATCTCATAGTTATAGGAACATGTATAAGTCATGAAGAAAGCAATAGCAACATACTAAACGATCAAGTGCTAAGCTAACGGAATGGGTCAAGTCAATCACATCATTCTCCTAATGATGTGATCCCGTTAATCAAATGACAACTCATGTCTATGGCTAGGAAACTTAACCATCTTTGGTTCACGAGCTAGTCAAGTAGAGGCATTCTAGTGACACTATGTTTGTCTATGTATTCACACATGTATTATGTTTCCGGTTAATACAATTCTAGCATGAATAATAAACATTTATCATGAAATAAGGAAATAAATAATAACTTTATTATTGCCTCTAGGGCATATTTCCTTCAGTCTCCCACTTGCACTAGAGTCAATAATCTAGTTCACATCGCCATGTGATTTAACACCAATAATCATATCTGTATATGATTAACACTCATAGTATCGTCATGTGACCAACACCCAAAGGGTTTACTAGAGTCAATAATCTAGTTCACATCGCTATGTGATTAACACCCAAAGAGTACAAAGGTATGATCATGTTTTGCTCGTGAGAGAAGCTTAGTCAACGGGTCTGTCACATTCAGAGCCGTATGTATTTTGCAAATATTCTATGTCTACAATGCTCTGCACGGAGTTACTCTAGCTAATTGCTCCCACTTTCAATATGTATCCAGATTAAGACTTAGAGTCATCTGGATCAGTGCCAAAACTTGTATCGACGTAACCTTTTACGACGAACCTTTTGTCACCTCCATAATTGAGAAACATATCCTTATTCCACTAAGGATAATTTTGACCAATGTCCAGTGATCTACTCCTAGATCACTATTGTACTCCCTTGCCAAACCAGGGCAGAGTATACAATAGGTCTGGTTCACAGCATAGCATACTTTATAGAACCTATGACTGAGGCATAGGGAATGACTTTTCATTCTCTTTCTATTTTTTGCTATGGTCGGGTCTTGAGTCTTACTCAACTTCACACCTTGCAACACAGGCAAGAACTCCTTCTTTGACTGTTCCATTTTGAACTACTTCAAAATCTTGTCAAGGTATGTACTCATTGAAAATCTTATCAAGCGTCTTGATCTATCTCAATAGATCTTGATGCTCAATATGTAAGTAGCTTTACTGAGGTCTTTATTTTAAAGAACTCCTTTCAAACACTCCTTTATGCTTTGCAGAATAATTCTACATTATTTCTGATCAACAATATGTCATTCACATATACTTATCAGAAATGTTGTAGTGCTCCCACTCACTTTCTTGTAAATACAGGCTTCACCGTAAGTCTGTACAAAACTATATGCTTTGTTCAACTCATTAAAGCGTATATTCCAACTCCGAGATGCTTGCACTAGTCCATAGATGGATCGCTGGAGCATGCACATTTTGGTTAGTACCTTTAGGATTGACAAAACCTTCTGGTTGCATCATATACAACTCTTCTTTGAGAAAACCATTAAGGAATGCAGTTTTGACATCCATTTGCCAGATTTCATAAATTGTGGCAATTGCTAACATGATTCGGACAGACTTAAGCATCGCTACAGTTGAGAAAATCTCATTGTAGTCAACACCTTGAACTTGTCAAAAACCTTTTTGCGACAAGTCGAGCTTTGTAGATAGTAACACTACTATCAACGTCCGTCTTCCTCTTGAAGATCCATTTATACAATATGGCTTGCCGATCATCGGGCAACTCCACCAAAGTCCACACTTTGTTCTCATCCATGGATCCCATCTCAGATTTCATGGCCTTAAGCCATTTTGCGGAATCTGGGCTCATCATCGCTTCCTCATAGTTCGTAGGTTTATCATGGTCTAGTAACATGACTTTCAGAACAGGATTACCATACCACTCTGGTGCGGACCGTACTCTGGAAGACCTACGAGGTTCTGTAGTAACTTGATCAGAAGTTTCATGATCATCATCATTAGCTTCCTCACTAATTGGTGTAGGAATCACTGGAACTGATTTCAGTGATGAACTATTTTCCAATTCATGATAAGGTACAGTTACCTCATCAAGTTCTACTTTCCTCCCACTCACTTCTTTCGAGAGAAACTCCTCTAGAAAGGATCCATTTTTAGCAACAAATATCTTGCCTTTCAGATCTGTGATAAAAGGTGTACCCAACAGTTTCCTTTGGGTATTCTATGAAGATGCACTTCTCCAATTTGGGTTCGAGCTTATCAGGATGAAACTTTTTCACATAAGCATCGCAGCCCCAAACTTTAAGAAACGACAACTTGGGTTTCTTGCTAAACCACAGTTCATATGGTGTCGTCTCAACGGATTTAGATGGTGCCCTTTTAACGTGAATGCAACTGTCTCTAATGCATAACCCCAAAACAATATTGGTAAATCAGTAAGAGACATCATAGATCGCACCATATCCAATAAAGTGTGGTTACGACGTTCGGACACACCATAACGTTGTGGTGTTCCAGGTGGCGTGAGCTGTGAAACTATTCCACATTGTTTTAATTGAAGACCAAACTCATAACTCAAATATTCGTCTCCGCGATCAGATCGCAGAAACTTTACTTTCTTGTTACGATGATTTTTCCACTTCACTCTAAAATTCTTTGAACCTTTCAACTATTTCAGACTTATGTTTCATCAAGTAGATATACCCATATCTGCTCAAATCATCTTGTGAAGGTCAGAAAATAACGATACTTGCCACGAGCATCAACACTCATTGGATCGCATACATCGGTATGTATTATTTCCAATAAGTCAGTAGCTTGTTCCATTGTCCCGGAGAACGGAGCTTTAGTCATCTTGCCCAAAAGGCACGGTTCGCAAGCATCAAATGATTCATAACCAAGTGATTCCGAAAATCCATCTTTATGGAGTTTCTTCATGCGCTTTACACCGATATGACCCAAACGGCAGTGCCACAAATAAGTTGCACTATCATTATTAACTTTGCATCTTTTGGCATCAATATTATGAATATGTGTATCACTACGATCGAGATCCAATAAACTATTTTCATTGGGTGTTTGACCATCGAAGGTTTTATTCATGTAAACAGAACAACAATTATTCTCTGACTTTAAATGAATAACCGTATTGCAATAAACATGATCAAATCATATTCATGCTCAACGCAAACGCCAAATAACATTTATTTAGGTTTAACACTAATCCCGAAAGTATAGGGAGTGTGCGATGATGATCATATCAATCTTGGAACTACTTCCAACACTCATCATCACTTCCCCTTCAACTAGTCTTTGTTTATTCTGTAACTCCTGTTTCGAGTTACTAATCTTAGCAACCAAACAAGTATCAAATACTCAGGTGCTACTATAAACACTAGTAAAGCACACATCAATAACCTGTATATCAAATATACCCTTGTTCACTTTGCCATCCTTCTTATCCACCAAATATTTGGAGTAGTTCCACTTCCAATGACCATTTCCTTTGCAGTAGAAGCACTCAGTTTCAGGCTTTAGGTTCAGCTTTTGGGCTTCTTCACGGGAGTGACAACTTGCTTGTCATTCTACTTGAAGTTCCCTTTCTTTCCCTTTTCTTGAAACTAGTGATCTTGTCAACCATCAACACTTGATGCTCTTTATTGATCTCTACCTTCGTCGATTTCAACATCACGAAGAGCTCGGGAATCGTTTTCGTCATCCCTTGCATACTATAGTTCATCACAAAGTTCTACTAACTTAGTGATGGTGACTAGAGAATTCTGTCAATCACTATCTTATCTGGAAGATTAACTCCCACTTGATTCAAGCGATCGTAGTACCCAGAAAATCTGAGCACATGCTCACTAGTTGAGCGATTCTCCTCCATCTTTTAGCTATAGAACTTGTTGGAGACTTCATATCTCTCAACTCGGGTATTTGCTTGAAATATTAACTTCAATTCCTGGAACATCTCATATGGTCCATGACGTTCAAAACGTCTTTGAAGTCCCGATTCTAAGCCGTTAAGTATGGTGCACTAAACTATCAAGTAGTCATCATATTGAGCTAGCCAAACGTTCATAACTTCTGCATCTGCTTCTGCAATAGGTCTGTCACCTAGCGGTGCATTAAGGACATAATTCTTCTGTGCAGCAATGAGGATAAACCTCAGATCACGGATCCAATCCGCATCATTGCTACTAACATCTTTCAACATAATTTTCTCTAGGAACATATCAAAATAAACATATGAAAGCAACAACGCGAGCTATTGATCTACAACATAATTTGCAAAATACTACCAGGACTAAGTTCATGATAAATTTAAGTTCAATTAATCATATTACTTAAGAACTCCCACTTAGACAGACATCTCTCGAGTCATCTAAGTGATCATGTGATCCAAATCAACTAAACCATAACCGATCATCACGTGAGATGGAGTAGTTTTCAATGATGAACATCACTATGTTGATCATATCTACTATATGATTCACGCTCGACCTTTCGGTCTCCGTGTTCCGAGGCCATATCTGCATATGCTAGGCTCGTCAAGTTTAACCTGAGTATTCCGCGTGTGCAAAACTGGCTTGCACCCGTTGTAGATGGACGTAGAGCTTATCACACCCGATCATCACGTGGTGTTTGGGCACGACGAACTTTGGCAACGGTGCATACTCAGGGAGAACACTTCTTGATAATTAGTGAGAGATCATCTTAAAATGCTACCGTCAAACAAAACAGAATAAGATGTATAACAGATAAACATCATATGCAATCAAAATATGTGACATGATATGGCCATGATCATCTTGCGCCTTTGATCTCCTCCAAAGTACTGTCATGATCTCTATCATCACCGGCACGACACCATGATCTTCATCATCTTGATCTATATCAATGTGTCGTCACATGGTCGTCTTGCCAACTATTGCTCTTGCAACTATTGCTATTGCATAGCGATAAAGTAAAGCAATTATTTGGCACTTGCATCTTATGCAACAAAGAGACAACCATAGGGCTTCTGCCAGTTGCCGATAACTTAAACAAAACATGATCATCTCATACAACAACTTATATCTCATCACGTCTTGACCATATCACATCACAACATGCCCTGCAAAAACAAGTTAGACGCCTTCTACTTTGTTGTTGCAAGTTTTACGTGGCTGCTACGGGCTTAGCAAGAACCGTTCTTACCTACGCATCAAAACCACAATGATAGTTCGTCAAGTTAGTGTTGTTTTAACCTTCGCAAGGACCGGGCGTAGCCACACTCGGTTCAACTAAAGTTGGAGAAACAGACACCCACTAGTCACCTGTGTGCAAAGCACGGCGGTAAAACCAGTCTCGCGTAAGCGCACGCGTAATGTCGGTCTAGGCCGCTTCATCCAACAATACCGCTGAACCAAAGTATGACATGCTGGTAAGCAGTATGACTTGTATCGCCCACAACTCACTTGTGTTCTGCTCGTGCATATAACATCAACGCATAAAAACTAGGCTCTGATACCACTATTGGGGAACGTAGTAATTTCAAAAAAATTCCTACGCACACGCAAGATCATGGTGATGGCATAGCAACGAGAGGGGAGAGTGTTGTCCACGTACCCTTGTAGACCGTAAGCGGAAGCGTTAGCACAACGCGGTTGATGTAGTCGTACGTCTTCACGATCCGACCGATCCAAGTACCGAACGTACAGCACCTCCGAGTTCAGCACACGTTCAGCTCGATGACGATCCCCGGGCTCCGATCCAGCAAACCTTCGGGGATGAGTTCCGTCAGCACGACGGCGTGGTGACGATGATGATGTTCTACCGGCGCAGGGCTTCGCCTAAACTCCGCGACGATATGACCGAGGTGGAATATGGTGGAGGGGGGCACCGCACACGGCTAAGGAACGATCCCTAGATCAACTTGTGTGTCATGGGGTGCCCCCCTGCCCCCGTATATAAAGGAGCAAGGGGGAGGGTGCGGCCGGCCTAGGAGGAGGCGCACCAAGGGGAGTCCTACTCCCACCGGGAGTAGGACTCCCTCCTTCCTTGTTGGAGTAGGAGAAGGGGGAAAGAGGGGGAGAGGAGGAAGGAAAAGGGGGCCGCACCCCTTATCCAATTCGGACCATAGGGGGGCTGCGCGCCTCCTTCCTTTCATCCTCTCTCCTCTATTCCCGTATGGCCCAATAAGGCCCATATACTCCCCGGCGAATTCCCGTAACTCTCCGGTACTCCGAAAAATACCCGAATCACTCGGAACCTTTCCGAACTCCGAATATAGTCGTCCAATATATCGATATTTATGTCTCGACCATTTCGAGACTCCTCGTCATGTCCCCGATCTCATGCGGGACTCCGAACTCCTTTGGTACATCAAAACTCATAAACTCATAATAAAACTGTCTTCGAAACCTTAAGCGTGCGGACCCTACGGGTTCGAGAACTATGTAGACATGACCTACAACTATTCTCGGTCAATAACCAATAGCGGAACCTGGATGCCCATATTGGCTCCTACATATTCTACGAAGATCTTTATCGGTCAAACCGCATAACAACATACGTTGTTCTCTTTGTCATCGGTATGTTACTTGCCCGAGATTCGATCGTCGGTATCCAATACCTAGTTCAATCTCGTTACTGGCAAGTCTCTTTACTCGTTCCGTAATGCATCATTCCGTAACTAACTCATTAGCTACATTGCTTGCAAGGCTTATAATGATGTGCATTACCGAGAGGGCCCAGAGATACCTCTCCGACAATCGGAGTGACAAAACCTAATCTCGAAATACGCCAACCCAACATGTACCTTTGGAGACACCTGTAGTACTCCTTTATGATCACGCTGTTACGTTGTGACGTTTGGTAGCACCCAAAGTGTTCCTCCGGTAAACGGGAGTTGCATAATCTCATAGTTACAGGAACATGTATAAGTCATGAAGAAAGCAATAGCAACATACTAAACGATCAAGTGCTAAGCAAACGGAATGGGTCAAGTCAATCACATCATTCTCCTAATGATGTGATCCCGTTAATCAAATGACAACTTATGTCTATGGCTAGGAAACTTAACCATCTTTGATTCACGAGCTAGTCAAGTAGAGGCATACTAGTGACACTATGTTTGTCTATGTATTCACACATGTATTATATTTCCGTTTAATACAATTCTAGCATGAATAATAAACATTTATCATGAAATAAGGAAATGAATAATAACTTTATTATTGCCTCTAGGGCATATTTCCTTCAATTATACGATATGCATCACACAATCTCAGATTCATCCAACCAACATAAAAGTACTTCAAAGAGTGCCCCAAAGTTTCTACCGGAGAGTCAAGAACATGTGCCAACCCCTATGCATAGGTTCCCGATGTCACGAAACCCGCAAGTTGATCACCAAAACATAAATCAAGTGGCACATGATATCCCATTGTCACCACAGATAATCACGGCAAGACATACATCAAGTGTTCTCATAAAGACTCAATCCGATAAGATAACTTCAAAGGGGAAACTCAATTCATCACAAGAGAGTAGAGGGGGAGAAACATCATAAGATCCAACCACGATAGCAAAGCTCGGGATACATCAAGATCGTGCCATAGAGGAACACGAGAGAGAGAGAGATCAAACACATAGCTACTGGTACATATCCTCAGCCCCGAAGGTGAACTACTCCCTCCTCGTCATGGATAGCGCCGGGATGATGAAGATGGCCACCGGTGATGGGACCCCCCTCCAGCAGGGTGCCGGAATGGGCTCCCGAGAGGTTTTTGGTGGCTACAGAGGCTTGCGGCGGCGGAACTCCCGATCTATCTTCTGTTCTGGAAGTTTTAGGGTACAAGAGTATATATGGGTGCAGGGGGTACGTTGGAGGAGCTACGGGGGCCCCACGAGGTAGGGGGCGCGCCCGGGGGGGTGGGTGGGCGCGCCCCCCACCCTCATGGGCAGCCCGTATCTCCCCTGACGTGCACTCCAAATTCCCTGGGTTACTTTCCTTCGAAAAATAACTTCTCCAGTTGATTTCGTTCTATTTTGACTCCGTCTGATATTCCTTTTCCTCGAAACACTGAAATAGGCATAAAACAACAAATCTGGGCTGGGCCTCCAGTTAATAGATTAGTCCCAAAAATAATATAAAAGTGGATAATAAAGCCCAATATTGCCTAAAACAGTAGATAAAGTAGCATGGAGCAATCAAAAATTATAGATACGTTGGAGACGTATCAATGTCTTCTGCCTCGTTGTTGGCGGGGCGGGGCCTCGACGGAGCCGACGGTGTCCTCTGCCTCGTTGTTGGCGCCGCGGGGCCTCGGCGGAGCCGGCGGTGTCCTCTGCCTCGTTGTTGGCGCCGCGGGGCATCGGCGGAGCAGGGCATCGTCGACGCCAGCGGAGCAGGGACTCATCGGAGCCGGCGGTGTCCTCTGCCTCGTTGTTGGCACCACGGGGCGTCGGCGGAGCAGGGCGTCGTTGACGCCAGCGGAGCGGGGACTCGTCGGAGCCGACATTATCCTCTGCCTCGTCCTCGGTCTCGCCAAACAGCGCCTCGCCCGCTTCATCGCCCTCTTTGCTAGCCTCTTTGTAGGCAGCCGCAGCCTCCGCCACCCGCATGCGGTACCGCCAGCGCTTGAGGCGGCCCTTGCGGGTGGAGCGGTACGAGTCGAGCAGCGCCTCCTGCTCCGCCCGCTCCGCGGCGATCTGCTCCTCCGCCTGCAGGTGCTCCTGGAGGAGATGGTGGTTATAGGCGGCGTCGACCTGCGCCTCCCAGAACTGCTCCTCACGCATCTGCCTCACCCTGTCCATATATTGGGCACGGGCCTCGCCGATGGTCATGGTGCAATGCACCAGCGAGGATGGCGCGGAGGAGGGGGTTGGCGCCGGATCGTCGACTACCATGTTCTCCATTGGGACGTCGTCGTCCTCCGGCTGCCTGTCGGCCAGCCGGTCGGCAGCAATGGCTGCTATCTCCTTGTGGTCCATCGTCCGCCCGTCCCGGAGAGCGCTGGAGCGCGAGGAAGCCATGGTGGGCAGTAGTGGTGTGGACAGGAGAAGGCAACAGATGCGGATGACTGCGGCTATGGCCGGCGCAGCAGTTTATATAGCAATGGTGGGCGGGCGGAGGGACGGACGTGTGACGCCGGAGTAGCCGCCTCGGCAACCGCGTATCATTAATGTGTGCGGCATATGGACAGACGGACGGCACTTGTGTCGTTTGAAGGCGGAGCAATCGCCTGCACCGGGAAGCGGGGCGGCCGGCGCTGACTATTTCAGGTGGAAAGCGCGCGCGAGCGAGGAGATCACTTTACTTGGATAGGATGACAATGGGGACCCACCAGGTCCATAGCCTCACGTACGCAAGTGCCTCCTTATTATATATATATATATATATATATATATATATATATATATATATATATATAACTATAATTTATTTTGCTTCCTCCTAGTTTCCTGACATCATGGTCCCACACCATTGTCTACCTATGTACTCCCTCCTTTCCGGTTTATAGGGCTTATCTCAAAATTTTAGTTTTTCCATTTCATAAGGCTCAATTTGGTTGTTTTCCATCACATGTTCAGATTCCAAGGTGCATTAAATCATTGCATGCAAGTATTAAGAGAAAATTGACCAATGCATGTTCTTTATGCATGCATGCATTGCAATTAATGCATTTATAAACATAATTTTTTGAGGATAACAAGAGCATTAATTAGGTGCTTTTGCAAAACTAGAAAAAGTATTCCACCACTCGCCATCTACCTTGATTGGTGAGATTTTTGAATTGAGTATTATAAACTGGAAAGTAGGGAGTAGTTAATAAACGAGAGAATTGCACAAGAAGCGGCCGACAGCTAGGACCAAGCAGCTCGAGCAGTATTTGTGTTTTTGAGGTGTGAGCACTACAGAGTTTTTCGATGTTTACCCCACATATTAATTTTTTACCTCTGAACAACAACGAAAACATCGCTGCAGGAAGAATATTAACTGGGCGGGCTGTGGCCCGTCCAACCCAGGCCAGATATCCAGCCCAGCTATTAATTTTTTTCAAGCTGAAAATGGCTAGCCCAGCTATACTTTTTTTAGGAATACCCAGGCAAGATCAAGTTGTTATTCTCCGCCCCGCTGGGCTGCAAATCTTTCCTAGGAGGGATGCATTAGGCTTAATAAGAAAATGGGCTTTAAGAAATAATAAATGTGACGTAATTATAAAAACTGGGTAGTAACTATAAAAAAAATGCACCAAACAGTGATTACTTTATAAAGTATTATTTTTGGAATATTGAAAATTTTAATTTCATTAATTGTTGCAAGCGGAATGTTTCATTGGATTTTTACGCAATATAAATTTATATTGAAATTGTATTTAATCTGACTAAAATTTCGGGATAAAAATATTCGGATCCCATCAAAATGTGGGAAATTTTATTGAATTCTGTTTTAAACGGTTGGTTGAAATGTTCTGTACTTTTAACAAACTGTAAATGGGCTGTAGTAAATTCCATTAGAATTCAAAAATGGGCTACACATTCTTACAAATCTCAAATGGGCTATAAGTTTTCTTCCACACACTTCTGGCCTTACTAAGTTGACGCATCCCCTAAAAAAACAGAGTTGACGGGTATGCAAGGCTTTGTCAACTTATAGTCAACACACGGTTCTAGCAGCAGTGGCCGTTGGATGTCCATCCAACGGATGCCGTGCTTCTTCTTCAATCTCGGATATTCTAGCTTCACCCGCCCAAAAAATGATTCATCCCCCTGACATCTGGGGCGCACCGTTTCGGAAGCTGACCTGTGGGCCTACTAAGTTGACGTACCAAGGGCTTTGCCAACTTAGTCAATATAAACGATTCTAGCTGCAGTGACCATACGATGTCCATCCAACGGCCGTCGTGCTTCTTCAACCTCTGGTCTTCTTGCTCCAGCCGCCCAAAGCAGCGCCGGTCGTGCCGCCTGCTCCTGCCTCCCGTGGCCGGCTGTGCTGCCGCGGAGGCCTCACCGCCCCCTACTACTCCCACCGCTGGCCAGGCCATCCCTCCACTCACCCACTGACCCACACCCCCTGTTATTCTGCGGCGACGGCAACGCAGTCGAACCAATGAACCCTCGTACTCCTCTCCACGTGTGCATCCACTATCGCGTCTTCCCCGGCTCCGCGTCGTCCCCTTCCTAGGCCTCGCCGTCGTCCACCGTCGTGGTGCTCTCGGTGCGGCGTGGTCAACGTGGTCAAGGAACGTCTTCCATCGGACGTGGACTGTACGTGGAGAGGCTGACAGCTAGGTCCACAGCAGCCGCAAGGAAGTGCCTCCTTATTATGTGCAAAATAATTATTCCTCCACCTGACAGCGGGGACCCACCGGACGGGCCACCGTATTTCGCGAAAAAATGATTCGCCCCCTGACTGCTGGGACCCACGAGCTACATCTTCGCACGCAAGGAAGTGCGTCCGAAAAAAACCGATTCGCCCCCCTGACTGTTGGGACCCACCAGCTACATCTTCGTACGCAAGGAAGTGCGTCCGAAAAAATGATTCGCCCCCCGACTGCTAGGACCCACCAGCTACACCTTCGCACGCAAGGAAGTGCGTCCGGGCAAAAAAAAAACGATTCGCCCCCCTGACTGATGGGACCCAGCAGCTACACCTTCGCACGCAAGGAAGTGCGTCCGAACAAAAAAAAGATTTCCCCCCCCCCCCCCGACTGCTGGGACCCAGCAGCTACACCTTCGCACGCAAGGAAGTGCGTCCGGGCAAAAAGAAAACGATTCGCCCCCCGACTGCTGGGACCCACCAGTTACATCTTCGCAGACAAGGAAGTGCCTGATAGTCGGGACCCACCTGGTTGAAGCGTACGTAGCATTGTCATCCTGGTCGCGAACGTGTACGTACATACTGGTCGATGTAGAGGCGTGCACGTGTCGTAGTAGAGGCGCGCACGTGTCGTAGTAGAGGCACGCACGTAGCATGTACACGTACGTACAGCGGCCAGGGTGCAAGAAAGAAAATATGGTCACATATGTGTACATACGGGCGGGGTCTCGAACGCCTAGTCGCGCATACCGCAAAACGGAGGAAACGGACCTCCTATGTTCGAAACGGGAGTCCTGTTGATCGGGAGGGGTGTGGCGTACCGCAAAATGGAGGAAATGGACCTCCTACGGTCGAAACGGGGGTCCTGTTGATGGGGAGGGGTGTGTCGTACCGCAAAACGGACGAAACGGACCTCCTACGGTTGAAACGGGGGTCCTGTTGATCGGGAGGGGTGTGGCGTACCGCAAAACGGACGAAACGGACTTGTGTTGGAGCGCTACGGTCGAAACGGGGGGGAGGGGTGTGGCGTACCGTAAAACGGGACTCCACGGGATACTGTTCATCTCCACCGTCGACCTCCTCCAGCCTCCACAGGCTACCGTCGACCTCCTCCAGCCTCCACGAGCTCCTGTTCATCCAGCCTCCACCACGCGCTACTCCACCGGCTACTGTTCAACCACCCCTCCACGGGCACCCCTCCACCGTCTACTGTTCATCCAGCCCTCCACACCACGGGGTCCTGTTCAACCACCCCTCCACGGCCACCCCTCCACCCACTACACCACAACACTACATCTCCGACAGCCAAGTCGGTTGGGAATGCAAGTTCTCCCAACAGATAGTCGGTCGGGAAAGACTAATGCCGACCGACATTGTCTGTTGGGGAAAGTCCAGACGGGAAAGCCCTTTCCCGACCGACATGTCTTTCCCGACCGATTGCTCGTTGGCTATGGTGTATCTTTCCCGACCAACATTCTGATGGGCCTGCCGTAGGCCTTTCCCGACTAACAGTCTGTTTGGGCTGCCATGGGCCTTTCCCGACCGACTATGGGACAGGGTATTCTATCCCGACCGACAATCCGTTGGGGTTTCCATGGACTTTTCCCAACCAATGTTCAGATGGGAGTTTGCTTTACCGACCGACAGCTTGACAGCATTTTGTGTAATACCCACCAATGGACTTTTCCCAACCAACATTCAGATGGGAGTTTGCTTTACCAACCAACAGCTTGACATTTGCCTTAACATAACAGTGTCAATCAAGTAATATATCTTATTACAGCACAATATCAATCAAATTATAGCAACATGCATGTACTCCAAAAAAATTTAGCCAAAACCAATCAAAAATAGCACATTAATTACTTCTCACAAATGGACGAGGTAACCAATTAAGAGGAAACATTTATAGTTCAGTGACCAAGAGGGCAAATAGGTTTACAATATGATAGCCAGTAGATGTATGTCCTATGTCCTACGAATCACATGTGCTCCATTACACAGAATATCCAGTTGACCGAGACACCATATATGTTTACACAATGATAGCTAATATATGCATGTCCAGCGATTCATAGTCTGCTCCACAGTTATTGCAAACTGCCAGCTTCATGGTTCCTGGTCATCATGAATGTCTTTTCTACAAGGTATAAGGCAATGAGAAAGTTTCAGCTTATATTCCTAACGAGGGAAAGTTCCTGGTGAGAAACAATTAGTGGTCAATGTTAAACCCACATACAACTGAATATAACAACAGCAGCAGAATAAGAAAACTGATTCACCTCATATATTTCCTTGTGCTCTGGAAAGAATAGCAAAATTTATATAAAGCATAGCTTTGCATTGTTAAGGTCATGACATCCCACTTATGGAAACATGACATCAATGATTACTCCACAATGCAACTGAATTGCAGCATATACAAGAACTTTATTACTCTACAGTAGACTAACTTCAAATTTCTTGCTCTTAATTTCAGAGTACTATGGTTCAGTTCATCTTCACAGCAGTTTTAAGTTATTAGGAACACCACAACAGCTCAAAATTTACAATATAGCCTTTATGTCAACCATACATTCTGTTCCAGTATAGTAATTAGCAGTAGCATACTTTTATTTTGTCTCAGTGGGATATGAAACAACTTGTTGAAAAAGAGGTTTGTCTGTTTAATGTTTGTAATGAGTAAATCTTCTGGTACGCATAAAATTCTGGAAGAACTTAATTCAACCATTCTCTAGAAGAAAGGTACTCCCTCCGTACCATTCTCTAGAAGAAAAGACGGAGGGTATACTTTTCTTCTAGGGAAAGGTTGAATTAAGTTCATTTCGTATCTAACACTGCTTTCACTTAACCTGCTCCGTCCCATAATGTAAAATGTCTTACATTATGGGACCGAGGGAGAGTACTTTTCTTCTAGGGAATGGTAGAATTAAGTTCATTTCATATCTAACACTGCTTTCACTTAATCTGCTAACACACTTCATTTAAATTGGTAAATTGTGTCATTTAAAGTTCCACTGGCAGATCGTAAACAATCATATTGATAAGACTTAGCCATGTGCATCTGTCAAATTTTTATCTAATATTATATACTAGCTGAACTATGCGGAAAAAATAAAGTCAAAATCGAAGCATTTATATGCCTCGCAATGGATCACAGGAACAATGTAGTTGTTACATTCAAAATCTGAACTAAACAAATCTAATCAACACTGAAAATGTCAAAATCAAGGCCTTGATACGCCTCGCAATAGAACAGGAAACAATTTAGTTGTTGCAGGAACTATTGCTACGCAAGCACAATTTATAGGGATATCTATCAACCATGAACACCACCTTCCTCTCTGTGTGTGTGTGTGTGTGTGTGTGTGTGTGAGTTTATTTGTTTAATGATTGACTGGCCAAATTTACATGCATATATCCGAATATTAATGACCTTATTTCTGATAGCACAGAATAACTGTATGTGCTACTCTTAATATGAGTGCTTTGTTTCATGCTTCTCTTGAATAAGAGAAATGGAGACATGATAATGTTAGGATCGAGGAGGTATGCACATGAATTAATTTTCAAATAGATATCAGCGCTTTAACTGGAATATCTTGAAGCTTTCCTTCCCCACTAAAAAACTGAGCGAGATTTGTCTCCATAATGTTTCAGTTATGATAACCAAGAGAAACTATCTGTGCATACAAGTGTTTCAGAAGCTACAATATAGTAGTGGCAAGTTAGGATATAGGTTCCATTCATTCAATGCATCACTGTACATTTAAATTTCAATGGATTGACAGTAGTGACCACAATGCACATGCAATACACTAGAAAACACTGACACAAGTATTGTTCGCTTGGTAAGTTTACCTTCTATTATAATACAAGCAATCTCTAGTATATGATGTGTTCAAATTTCCAATGTCGAAACCTAAACAGTAAGAAACCAGCATGTAACCTGTTAGTCATAAATTCTGCAAGGTGTAAAATTGATAATTGGGTTCCAACAGAAGGAACAAAATTCTAGAACAACATACAACACGTCAATTAGAGTAAAAAAATAGCGCATAATGGAGTGAAAGGTCCATATCATGTACTCCCCCCATTCCTAAATACAAGTCTTTGTAGAGATTCCAATAAGGACTACATACGGAGCAAAATGAGTGAATCTACACTCTAAACTACATCTATATACATCCGCATGTAGTTCATATTGAAATCTCTAGAAAGACTTATATTTAGGAACGGAGGGAGTAGTTCACATCAAAAAAGAACAAAACAGGTTGTTTCTCAACTTATCATATCAAAGAAATAAGTAATGAGATGTATATTGTGTAGGGGCAGAGTAGATATGATGCACTGTACCCATAAGACGCGTGACCAACTGTTATTTACAACGGTCAGACAAAATTCTTTTGCAGAAACAGTGCAAACCAACTCCAAACTGAAAGAAAAAGAGCGTCATCAACATCCAGGTCAAGGACAAACATATATGTTGGCAATATATATTAGATTAGTCATCCTCTCCCAAATATTACAATGAATAGAGGTGTACCGGCTTTTTCCTCATCACGCCTCTTTGCAGCTTCATCTCTCTATTGCCGGATCAATCTGCGGATGCAAAAAGGATAGGTAAAGAATGATTGTTTGCCAATAATCAAACAACTATGATTTAGTAAGAAAAACTAATTTAATGGAGGTCCAGGAAAGATGTGTAGTTCTACTGCAAACAGAGTAACTGATGGACAGGAATCTGAGGGAATTCAAGATAGAAGAAGACATACAATTACATCAAAATTCAAAGAAAACCAGAAGGACTCACTGATTAGAGGTAGGGGTCGAAGGGCACAGCTACTTGGAGAAACGCAGCACAGCAGGTAGAGCGCCACCACCGGGAGGGACGCTAGTCACCACGAAGAAGAACTACACTCTGTCTGGAGCGCGAGGGTAGGGGCGGCGGCGGCTGCAGCAAAACGGCATGGCAGTGTGGGCCGCTGGTGCAGCACGCGGGGGAGGAACGGAACACTGCGGCAGCCACCGGCGGTAGGCACGTGGGGCGGATGAAGGGATGGTGGATCTACGCCGTGTGGGTTGCCAGCGCTCCGTGCTGAGGAGGCGCGGGAGAGGGGCGAGCCCTCCATGGCTAGACACGCAGAGATCGACGGGGCGGCGCTCGATCTGAGGGAGAGGTGCGAAGGAAGAGGATGGGAGCTGCCGCCGCCGCTCAGATCTGAGGAGAGAAAGAGATAAGGGAGAGAGAGGGCAGGGAGAGATTAGGTGGGCCATGGGGGCGAGAAGGCTGGAAAATTCGGATGGGCTTCGCGCGCTAAGTTTTCCAGGCACGCACGCGCGGATATTTTGGACGGCCCAGTTGGCTACCCATGGTCGGTCGGCATTATTTGCCGACCAACAGTTTGCCAGTAGTGCAATTTTTACCGACCCACAGTTTGATGTTATAGGTTTCAACATTCCCGACCGATAGTTGGTTGTTACACGTGAGTATTACCGACCCACAGTTGGATAGAAGTTTTTTCGACCAACAGTCGGTCGGCGAAAATGAGTTTTGCCAACACACATCGGTAGGGAATACAGTGTCGTGGTGTAGTGACCGTCTACTGTTCATCCAGCCCTCCACACCATGGGTTCCTGTTCATCCAGAGGCAACACCACTGCTCACTGTTCATCCAACCCCCCCCCCACCCCCCCACCCCCGGCAACGCTCACTGTTCATCCAATCGATCGGCTTCAGTTAGCAGCAGTAGCGAAGGAATCGCTCCATCGGATTCAGTTAACAGCCATCGATCGATTGCTCGGGTTCAGTAACGCGTAGCCTGCAGTGCAATCGCTCAGGTTCAGTTAGAGCCCAACACCTCACTCGGCTTCAGTTAGAGCCAACGCCTCGCACACACGCGCGTACGTACGAGAGAAACGCGCATTGCTCCGCCCCCGACCTCCCACCGTAAGTGGCAACTCCCCGAAATTTTTCTCCCCCTCGCTTCTACCACGGTTTTTTTCGTCAGGGAGGGCCCAAAGAATGTCATGCAGCTGCGTCTCCGGCCCGCCCAGGATGAAAAGCCCATTTTCTGTCATGCTTTTTTGTCATAGAAGTAGGAGCCCACCACATCTATGATGATACCGGGTTTTGTCACAATTATCGTCATAGAAGTGTCATATGTATGACAGAAAAAAATTCGTTCGGCCCAAAATGTCACGGATGTGTCTTTTTTGTAGTGGAGGGAGGAGGAGGAAGGAGAGAGGAGGAGGGAGGAGGGCAGTGGAAGGAGGAGGAGGAGGAGGGAGGAGGGAGGAGGGTCACAGACGGAGGAGGGAGGAGGACGCGGCCGGAGGAGGGAGGAGGGCGCGACAGGAGGAGGGGGGAGGAGGTGGAGGGGCGCCGCATACCGAGGAAGGAGAAGCGAGGGCGGCGGCAATGCGTAGTGGATGACGTCGGCGGCGGCGGCGGACGACGTGCGTGGGAGAGTGAGAATGGGAGTGGAGAGGAGGAGAGTGAGAGTTGGTTGGGGGAAGAAGATATGATGGGTTTAGCAGTAGCACGTGTTAGGAAAAGCGCTACTGCTATACTATTTAGCAGTAGCACGTTTCACAGGTACGCGCTACTACTACACTTTTCCTGACGGCAACGGTTTGGCAATTTTAGTAGTAGCGCCCTTTGTCCTTGCCGCGCTACTGCTATATCTGTAGCAGCAGCGCCTTATAGGGATACGCGTTGCTGCTAAGTACCAACGGCGCCTCTTTTTAACCCCCGCTACTGCTAAGGTTCTGTGTATAAGGTTTTCCTAAGTAGTGTTTAGGAAGGAAGACTCGACAGACCTAAAGTCAACCCGTTGCATATTGAGTAATAGTGATCTGTGTGTTGAGTTCCCTGATAGTTGCCTACGATCGATTTTCAATTAATGTTTCAACTATGACATAGGAAATGTCTGACAACGAAAAGAAATTCGGTATATGCGACTACTGCAAAGACGAGCACGGCCTGTGCGACAGGCCTCACCTAGTTGGTGGTAAGCGCTTCAGCATCAAGCTGGATGAGACCTTCGAAGTGGATACAGTAAGTCACAATGACAAGTCATTTTTCATAATTAAGCATGATTTCTGCTTCTTTTGCTTCAACTTATAATTTTAATTTTTTACTATTCTACTAGCGTATCTCCTGCCATGCAAGAATTTATGTCTTGGATAAGATTGGTTTCATTACTATGGAAAGTATGGAGGTAAAGAGAGTTCACTTGAGGACCGAGCATGGTTATACTTTTGCTGTAAAATTACACAATGCTGACACCTACACCTATTTTGAATGCAAAAATTAGAGAGCACTATGCAAGGCTTATGCATTTGACTGATATGCTTATCACCTTTGATATTCGTCCGGAAGATGAAATTGAAGGTAATATTGACATCTGGGTCGATGTGCAGACGCCTCCAATTTTACCATTATTTGAGATTCTCAACCATATTTATGTCTTGGATATTGTTAATTTAAAAATAGTTAACAATTAATTTCTATTGATAGCTTATTTCCATTCAAGCAAACATGTCGGGCGCTTGGTAGACAGCACCTACTACTGTCCCGGGGCTGAACTAAACTGTGAGGAGATAAGTCATTATGTTTCATGGCTTGAGAATCTTGATACTATCAAGATTATTTTCATGAACTTCGAAATATTAGTACTCAAAATGTGCGACCACTAGTGTGCGTATTGAACTACGGTCACATCTATTTAGGTAAGATGGTAAGAATTTTACTATTTGTCCTCAGTGCATTTTTTGCATACATTATTTTTTAAGCTAAACTTCATTGCTAAGTATGTTGCTACGATGTTCTTCAACAGGGACTCCCGATGATAGTTGTGCCTCATTGGATCGAGCCTAAAGGTCACATGATAATGGTTAGCTTACGGCTAAGACATCATACATTGCACATGAGTGCATTCAAGATTTCTCGAAGCGAGCAAGTCTTAATAGTCAAAGACTGGAGAAAAATTGTGAAGGATTGCAATAGAGAAGTACTAGGGGGCAGCAATCAGAAGCATGACCCACAATTAGGAGACAAGTTTATCTGCATTCTCCAATATGATGAACCATGAGTGCTACACATGTTCTATACTATTTTACCTGAGAGAGAGCAGCATGAGTGATTAATTAGCTAGAATGAGTTTGAAGATGATGATGTGCTACAGTATGACTATGATGACTAAATAGCTAGTGTTGATGGTAATGACTATGATGATTATTATTAGCTAGTGTTGGTGGTGATTAGATAGCTACAACTGTGACTATGATGATTAAATAGTGTTGGTGGTAATGACTATAATGATTATTAGCTAGTGTTGTTGGTGATGATATGATGCAAGAGTTTTTATATTAATATGATAATGATGCTGATCATGATTATCATGATGATTTGTTATTATGATCATGATTAGTTATTATATCATAGGTGGAAGGAACGCGGATTAGATTCATGTGGATGGATCAAAAGTGACCAAAAGTTAAATTAGTAGGATCGTCGTCCTAATTCAACTTTTGATTCATCCAAATGAATCTAATCCATATCTCTTCCTCACAATGATATATTAATTCATCATGGACCTAATGATATAACAACCTCTTAATTGGTATTGTATCAAAATTTCTATAACGATGTATAAATACACTAAAATTAAAAAAAAATGAAAATAGAATAGTGGTAGCGGGGCACGAAAAATGCTACTAGTTAGATTAGCCGTAGCACTTGTATGGAAAGCGCTATTGCTAAGTAGCTATAACAGTGGCGCGGGTACGAACGCGCTACCGCTAAGTGTTTGCTATAGCGTCGTATCAATAGTGCGGTACCCCGCGCTACTGATAGCCCTCAGACCCGCGCTACTGTTAGGGTTTTCCCTACTAGTGTCCTCTAGTTCTCTAGTCTAGTTGTTCCAATTAGAGCTAGATTTAGTTTCTCTAATCCTCATAATTAGAAGTCAAGTGTGATTCTAATCTCCTCCCTTTAATTCTCCAGTGATGATTAGCTCTGGACGGCAAAGCGCTGCCGGATCGTGAAGACCGTACGCTTGCAATCTGTGGAGAGGATGTGCTTTCGGTCTTTCGTTCGAGGGAATGTTCATAGGCGATTCGAGGGATCGTTCACATACGGTTCGAGCAACTCCAAGTACGATCTACACCGACTCGACTTCTTTTGCTGCAACTCAAAGTCGGTAACGATTTGATCCAAACGTTATTGCATCTTCATAGTGTTCCTGGTTGATCGTAGGGCGATTTTTTTTTTGTTTTCTACTATGTTTCCCAACTATGGCATCATGAGTGGTTCTATGGGTAGATACAGGTTTTGATCTAGATCAAGGGTTTGATGATCTTGGTATGCTTCCCTCGAGTGATTCTTCGGTTTAGTTCATTGACGGCATGATGTAGTTTTCTACAAAGTTCTAACAATCGATCGACTCTGGTTGTCGACAATATGCTAACAGTTCTTGTGCCTTCATCATAGTCAAAATAGTGAATTTTCGTAAACACGAGAGGGCGATGAAGATGTTCGATTTTCTTGGGGGTCACGCGTATTGACAAAGTTCAATGTGGGGCTAGAGATTTTTAATTATGTCTCTTCCCTCACACACCCTAAAAGTTAATCTAGCAACAAGAATTATCGCCTTAATGATGGTTTGTGTGTGTGTGTGTGTGTGTGTGTGTCTATATATGATGTATTTTCCTATATATATAATTAATGTAGTCTAAGAAAAAAATTAATGTATTCTAAGGATATACATTGGTTACAATTAATGTATTCTAAGTAATCATATATATATTGGTAGACATATCTCTTGGATGTGGGCTATTGTATCCCTAAATTGATTTTCTCCTCTCTCTCTCTCTGCTTCTTTCTCTCTCTCACACACTCTCTCTCTCGTGTGTGTGTGTGTGTGTGTGTATGAAAACAATGTGTAGATAGAGCAAGCATATTGTAGTGTACTTCGATCAGAAAACATACATACACACTCCCCAAGGAAGAATTTGCAATTTCAATTGCATCATCTTTGATGGACAAGCACACCGGCCTTGCTAATGCATCAACACTGCTCTCGCTGCTGCTTCTGATGTACTTTTCTATCCATGTACATTGTAAGTCACGTCCTGAGTTACTAGTATTTCCCCTTCTCGCCATAACGAAATCTTTAGCTAATATTATGATCGCATCAAAATGATAGAAATGAAAACGAGTTTAACCCTCGTCTCTGCAAACTAGTATGCCCTACTCCAGCATATTTGTCTTTACAAATAATGCTAGCAACTTGTTCTCAAGTTGATCGTGGACTACCACAAAGGTTGTAGATATTAACGGTTGATATATATTTTTTGTCCCATAGGCCGAATCATGGATGACAAAGTCAACAAGAAGATTAATTTACCACATGGACTGTGCGTGCATCAGAGTGGTCGAGACTGCTGTTTAATAAACGACCTCTGCTATGTTTCATTGGACCAACTAGATGATACCCCGTGCATTGCTGCGGACCATTTTATAATAATCAATTGCTTCGTACACATGTGCAACCTAACAAAAATAACGAATGCACATTTTCTTACAATGTCTAAAAATTCTAACAATATTAACTACTGACAATTAAATAGACTTCCTGCAAACAAAAACAACTAAATGGACTTGCTAATAGAGTAGGAATGGACTTGCTAATAGGTTGTTTTGCTCCATTAGGAAATAAACTGTTATTACTCTTTTCTATCTACTTTTTTGATAAAGTTGTCGGCGCTTTGTATTCGGCTAAATAAGTAATAATTCTTACCATCGCTAAACTTGAAAGAGTTTCGTTTTACTATGAAGGAAGCTAATGGTGGGAAGTTACTAAAGAAAGGTAGTGCTTTGATTAAAATGACGCAATCAAATAAAATGGGTAGATCTAAAGTGATCGGACCCTTCCCCGGACCCTGCGAAAGCAGGAGGTATATGCACCGGGCTGCCCTTTTTTAAGCAAATAAAATGGGTACTCAAATTGCGAGTAAATGGTTAATGTGGAAAGGGTAATAGACAGAATAACGCATAACTTCTCTATTTAGCGTCCTTTACGTTGGCAAAACTAAGGGCAAGGTATAATTTATTAACGATAGCACGTGAAAACTGTGATAATGTGTCCATAGTTGATATTTGTAGTAGCAACCAAATGAGATTATGCCAGTGTACTAATCAAAATGTTCAAATAAATGTATGACAGAAACCCAGTAAAGTTACATTATTATACATAGACATTGTCCAAATCTGTTGACTCTCGCCAAAATAACAAAACCATTGGCCTTCGGTCTGATTTGCCTTGTGTATTCTGTATTATAGACATTGCACCTAAATTGAGGTACTTCAAAACAGGTTACATGAGAGGATAATATCACATAGTTCTCTCACCAACTGCCAGGCAACCGGAAGCATGCTTGAAATCATTTGATGCTCCTATCCGTATGAGAAATATAAAGTGAACCGAGCCAATCAAATCATCCATGCTTATACTGTAAAAAATGCTTAGTTGAGTCAGTTTAATATAAAACTAAAAAAAGGAGGAAACAAAATGTACCTAGACAGATGATCGAACAGGGAGAGCAAGGAATGCTATTGTATGGATGGACAGATTGTATGGATGGACAGAGTGCCAACAGATCCGTCTGAGGCACCTGCAAGAAATTTTGTGTCGTGAGATACTTGTATATTAATGGAGTGGCAACATACTATAAAGCAAGAACCACCAAATCGTCCTAGAACCTCACCATCAGCAGAAAATCGTCTCGCACTTTGGCAGGTGGGATCTGACAAAATCTGAAAATAAGCTTGCCATCCATCACATATCGATTTCGCAATTTTTTACTGTAATAGATAGAACCATGAGAATTATATTTCCATGCTCTCTAAATAAGTATGGAGACTAACGGAATGTGTGTTTGATAACTCAGTATCGAAAATAAAATTCAGACATGGGAGCTTGGTGCTCTGTAAAAAATAAGCAAGGAGACTAACAGAATGTGCATAAAAAGACCACACTATTTGCAGGATCTTTTTTATGGTTTAGTCATAAGCGTCTGAATTACGAATGTGATCGATTTGCTTGCGCATCAGATGCAAAATCAAAAGATTGCACATATATAGTTCCATCTCACATACCTGAATCCTAAAGAGATAGATGTGAGATACCCCTGTTGCCCTGCAGGTTGTCCATTCTTCCAACGTAAACGATCAAGTCCTCCATACTGCATCGCTGTTTGTTAGAACCTGATGAGAAAAATGGTACACTCTCACTGTTACACGGTCTTCACAGAGTCTAAAATGAAAGCATTCTGAATTTTTGATCATCGATGTCCTCGCCACTCACATGTGTATTCTCTTATCTCTGGTTCACATACTTAGGCAATCTGATTCTTGCCTCATCCCAAATATATATATAAGCCTACTACTTGAATCTCTACACATAACAAACACACATTCACGCACTGAAAAATAGAGAGAATCAAATAAAGAAGGCAAGGGAGGAAGAGCCTGCACTGAAGGCATCCCTCCTGATCTCAACGGTGCGCCTCCCAGGGCGTGGTCAGTGGCAGCGGACAGCGCCCTTTCCCCATGGCGTTCCCGAGCGGCGGACGACATCTGGCATGGGCGGAGACCCCTTCCTCTCCGCCCAAGGGCTGCAGTTCAGCAACCGGGGCAGCTGGCCTGTCGAGAAGCCACGCTGCATTGAACGATAGGAAGAGCGCATCGGCAACAACATCAGTCCGCTAGGCACTGATTTCCCCCGATGGAGGCGTGTGCTTGTGGATGGGCGGCGGCCGATTTGGCATGGGCTGGTGAGCGCGGAGGCGGTGTCTCGCAAGATTTGGATGGGCAAACCAAGAAGATAGAGCAGCGGATGCAGAACTGGATGGAATTCTCGAAGCATATATAGTTGAGGGATGCAGGGTTGTGAAATTAGGAGGGTTGAAAACACAAAGGGGAAGCAGAAAATTAGAGGCGAACTGGCGTGTGTGGGGGATGAAGATGGAAGTGCGTACATATATTTAAACGCAAAGGCGGCGATGGCTGAGTTCCACAATTGAAGGGTAACTGACGGCGAGCTACTCAGAGGCGATGAATGCAGCGATGTCGTTTCGTGTCCGTCATAGAGCCGTCGATGAGATAGTGGCGGCAATAAGAGCGACAGCGGGGAAGACGAACTAATAATTGAGTTTAGTGCGCTCGTGGAGGCGAAAGGGCTGGTGGCGGCGAACGCTTCTGAGCATCAATCGGCGCTGCGGAAGGGCTAGCGTTCGCTTGGCTATATTTTTTTTTGAGGCATTTCGCTTCACAATAAGAGACTCAGCAGCTTCCCTAAAAAAAAGAGACGCAGCAGCATGTCATGGCATGGGCTATCTTTTTTTCCTCTTTGGGCTGGATCGTTCAATGAAGGAAGCCGACGACAGCCCACGTTCGACTTCCAGCGCGCCTGCAGCGGTGGTAACAGCGAAAACATATGCTTGTGAGACCAGGTTGTGGTGGGTCCCTTAGCCAGTAACTGAAATCTTACTACCTCCGTCCGGGTTTATTAGGCCCCCTAGTATTTTGAGTCAAACTTTGACCATTCATATGACTAATAAAATATAAAATATATGCTACAAAAAGTACACTGTTGGATTTGTATTTGAAAGAGCTTTTTGAAGGTGTAATTTTTGTGACATATAGTTTACATTTTATTAGTTAAATATATGTTGGTCAAACTTTAGTCCAAAATGAGAGGGGGCCTAATAAACCCGGACGGAGGGAGTACTTGGCAGGGCTGTTGCAGTGGTTGGTCACATATGTAAGTCACTAACAGAATGCTGATGTGGCAGGCCTGCTGAGGTGGATAGGCTGCATGTTGAAAGAAATAATATAGTGCGGATGAACTATTTAGGTATTATAGATGCATGTATGCGTGCAAAAGTACATATTCTTCTCCAGGCGCATCGGCGACGCCGGCCCATCCTCCTTTGCCATCCCATACATCCTGATCAGTTTTATCGTGTTCCAAGTGATCATGCTAATGCGCCAGCTGATGCGTAATTTCGAAATAAAGTACAATGTTGTGATTTTTTTTCTATAGATGAAGTTCAACCGCTCATCGTTATCATCATATATATTGTGTTGGTTTTGTTGGAGTCGTTTTCACCGGAACCAGTAAATCGTCTTTGAAAAAAAAAGATGATGATAGAACTGCTTATTAATGAAAATCATAAATAATCTACATGCAATAGTTTTAATTTTGTTTTCAGAGGCATTATCAGTTTCGAGAGGCCAGGGTGCAAAAACTGTATATTATGTATGCTGTGCGTATAATGTATGTATGTAGTAGTACTCCTTCCGTTTCTTTTTAGTTCGCATATAAGATTTTTCTAAACTCAAACATAGTAAATTTTGACTAAGGTTATAGGAAAAAATGTCAACATTCACAACATAAAATTGATTCTATTAGATGCATCATTGAATCAACTTTCATATTGTATATCTCGTGTATTGTGGATGTTGATAGTTGTGTATATAAATCTGGTTAAACTTTACGAAGGTTGACGACAAATCTTACGTGCGAAGTAAAAAGAAACGGAGGGAGTGATGTCATGGACAGTAGATGTGCCCAGAAATGGGCCTTATTCGCTATGGTCAACAGGAGATCAGGAGGACAGGAGATCAGGAGGACAGGAGATCTCTCTGGTTGACGAGCGCGGATGTACGATGGACAGGAGATCAGGAGGCGGGTGTGTTTTGAGCCCAGGGGCCACGGTCGCGTTCCCCTGTCACGTTGCGTACATCGAGGAGAGCATCACCGGCGGGGGGGTGCATCGGGGGGCGGCGGCGGAGAAATTGGGGAGGGTGGGGGAGCAATTAAGGCGGAGATAATAAAATCAGGTCAGACGCCATCGCATTCCACCTTCCTCTCCCCACCTACCTCATCTTCCTCCCTGGTCGGCCGAGCGTGCGACGGAGATGGTGGAGATCAGCGAGGAGAAGATGCGCAGGTTTGCAGGCAGGGATGCGCGCATGCGGATCCGCTTGAGGGAGATCAGGGCGTGGTACTTGGGCAAGCGAGAGATGTATGCGGAGGCAGAAGCAATCGTGGAAAATCTGACGGAGATGGAGGAGAGATCTCTGTTTGGGCGAGGTGGGCGCAAGCACCCGCTGCAGGTGTTGATGTGGGCGACGGATCAGGCGGATTCGCCGGTGAGGGCGATGGCGAGGAAGTGGGTGGCCTTCACCATCTTCGCGACCGCAAATCTCGCCCCCGCCATGAGGGGATCGACGCTCCACCCACGGGAGGGGGTGCTAGCCCTCCCTGCTCCAGGGACGGCTATGGCCCCAATCGTGATCTGCGAGGATCCGGTGGATCAGGCGCCGCAGGAGGCGACGGGGGTACGGCGTCGCTCCGCCCGCCTTGCCACGACTTCGTCAACCCCGAAGGACCCAGCACCTCGTCGCTCAGCTCGCCTCGCCGGAAACAGAGTCTGAATTTCTCACTAGCTGGCAACCGTTTCTGGTTGCTAGCTAGTGAGGATTCAGATGATGGTTCTGACGAGGAATCAGATAGTTCAGGTATGAATCATCAAACTTCGTCTATGTACCTGGCTTGCGCCTATGATGATAGGGAGGGTCGGGGAGAAATTGATACTCAACGTCGAATTCGACGTGTTAATCGTAAATTGAAGAAAAGGATGAATGATTATGTTCAGAGTCTCTTGCTTAGAGAGGGAAAAAATTCATATGACACAGTACAGAGTGAGCTGATTCATGTAGATTCACCTAGCTGGGGGGAGTTGCATAAACAAAAAATGAATATGGCGCTTATCAAAATTAGGGATAAGATACCCAAGGTCTGGGATCTCCCTAGAATCCTTGAATATCTGTCAGATATTGATAATGTGTGTGAGGTTGCTGAAATTGCTGATAACAAGCATATGGAGAGAGGCACACTTGGATGTGCCGACTTGTTGCCTGAAAAGGATATGAAAATTGATAATATTCCGGTGAATGCCAGTTTGGAAGAAGCTATGACAGAATTTCAGGTTGGTTTTTCTGAAGAAGAATTAGATGTTGGGGGGAAGCAGGTGACAGTAGGGACTGGGGCGAGGGGAGAGAAAGTAGGCCAGTTGGGCCTAGGTCAAGGGTGGCCCAATAATGGGTGGCTCCAGGGAAGCCCAGATGCTAAAGACGGGGCTATATATAAGGGAGGGATCCCAACCTTCGTCCCCGATCCCGATTTCCTCCACCTCCCAAACCCTAGAAGGATCTTGGCGGCGGGCAGTGAAGAAGAAAAGGTGGTGGAAGGAGGTTTATTCTGGGGAGAAGAAGAAGAAGACATGGTTGGCAGGCAAGAGAGTTGGAGGCCAAGGGCTGGAAGGGGAAACTATCAAGGAGGGAGAGGTAATTTCTTTGGCAGATCTGAGCATTTTGGAAGGGGTTTCAGCAGGCAGGAAGAGAGGGATATGGATGGATATGGTTGGAGAAACAGAGAGGGGGCTTCAGAGGAGGATCTGGGACTAATAGTAGTGGCTCTGGTGGGGATGGAAACTCGGCAGGAAGTGGAAGAGAGGGAGACAATACGTTTGGCAGATTTGCTACAGATAGAGGGGGGAATCAGCAGGAGAGATTTCAGGTTGGGAGGAATGAAACTAGACAGGAAAGTGGTTCTGGGATTACTGCAGGTCTGGGGACTCAGGGGGGCCAGTCCAGATGGCAGGTGGTTTCCCTGTGATGAGCAACAGCAATTTTCCCCAGCTTGTGCCAGTGGGGATGGGGCTGGGACAATTTGGTCTTGTGCCTCAAGAGCAATTGGCACAGCAGTACCAATTCTTACTGTCCAACATGCCAAAACAAGAGACTCTGATGCAACAGGCAAATGTCAGAGTGGGGGGACAAAAGGAAACAGCAAAGAAGAAGGAGATTGCAAATCCAAAAGAGCTATTTTGTGTGAAATGTAAGGAATAGGGGCATGTGAAGAGTGATTGCAAAAATAAAGTTTTCTGTGCGGTGTGCCAAAGACCAACTCATAATACTGAGGAATGTACCATTCTAAAACAACCTAAGCCAGTTGCAAAATATGTGGGATATGGAGCCAGAGGCTTGGTTGTCTGTTAGTACAGAACACAAAGGAAATTGCAGCTACCGAACACATCAACCCTATGGCCCTGGTGACTGTGCATGAGGGACAGCTAAGTGATACCACAGTGGCTTACGGCTTCAGCAAGATGTTTGATTGGGGGTGGACTTGGAGAGCAAAGTTTCAGAGTCCTACTACCTTTCTTATGAGATTCCCTAGTAAAGCCAAATTGGTGGAGCTGAAGAACTTTGGCAAATTTACCTTGCTGGGTACTGGTGCAGTGGTGGAGATTGATTTCTGGAGTCCTGATGACAGAGCTAAGGGGAAGCTACATTCAGTTTGGATTAAAATGTGGGGGGTTCCTGACAATCTGAGACATTACCTGGGAGTTTGTGAGATTGGTTCTGCTTTGGGGCCAGTGGTTGAAGTGGATGTTGAGCATATACACTCTCGGGAGGATATAAGAGTGAAAGTGGGGGTTAGGGATTTGCATAAGGTTCCTGCTGGCACAGAAATCACTACCAAGGATCTGTTGCTGTATGACATAGGCTTTGAGTTTGATTCAGTTGCTGAACAAGGTTGGTACAAGTTTGAGGAGGGGAACAAAAAGAAAACCTTGGATTATCTGGATTTAGAGAGCTATGGTGCACAAAGGGAGAAGGAGGTACAGAAAAAGAGTAAACAATCTGAACATACAAAGTCATTGGTCAGCCTAGGGAGCTTGGGATTAAAGCAATATGAGCAGGTGGTTCTGGAAACAGGGGGAGGGTCCCAGAAAAATGAGTTGGTCATGGACAAGGCAGAGGTGGGGTCTGTGGGAGAAAGACAAGGAGAAGAAGAAAGTTTAAAAGCTAGATTGCAGAAAGTAGAGGAGTTGGCAGCAAGACAGACTGCTCAACTAATGTTGGAGGAAAAAAAGAGAAAGGAAATGGATATTATCAGGAAATCATTAGAGAGGGAAGTCAAGAGACAGCATGAACTTCTGCAGATCAATCTGAAGGGCAATGAAGATGTGAGAGGATCTCAATCAGGGGAAAAACAACTTGGGAGTGATGATGAGAAGGAGAATTCAGGAGAAGGAGATGGAGCAGGAGACAATAAGGAAAGTGGGGGAGGAATGTCAGAGCTGGAACTGATGGAACATGCAGTTGGCCTGGGATATATTGAGCCTGTGGATTATACTGCAAGTCAGGAAACTGAGTCTTTTGAGACCAAAATCAAAAAGGCTGGCATAGGAGAGCTGGAATCCCAAGATGAGGAAGAACTGAGAAGATGCATTAGACTAAAAGGCAAGGAAGATAAAAAGATAATTGATCTGGCTAAAGAGAGAGTGGCACAGAAGAACAATTATGGTGAGTATTTTTCTTCTAATACAACATCCAGACCTAATGATATTTTACAGCTGATTGCTGAGGAGGTTGGTGTCAGTTTAGGGTCTAAACCTGATATTATTAAACACAATCTGGATTTGATTAAAATGGCTGAACAAGCCAGAATTGATATGTGGCTGACTGAACATAACAATAATCAGGAGAAAAACTACATGCCTGAGGAGCATGATTTTATTGACACTGGGGAATATTCTATATTAGATCTGTTAGAGGATGAGGATATTGAAAAAGAGGAAGAGGAGAATGAGAAGTGGGAATTAGTGAAGGGTCTTTTTTCATCAAAAAAAGTTAAAAAAAGGCAAAACTACCAGAGGTTCTGGAGTTAAAATTGCCTCTGTTGCCAAAAATTTAGAATATTCAGATAAGAAGAAAAAGAAAAAAAGATGAGGGGCATTTTCTGGAATATGAGAGGCTTTGGGGGTGATATTAAGAAAATATTTTTAAGAGAAATGATCATGGATATGAGAGTAGATTTCCTGGGGCTGCAGGAGACTATGAGACAA
The DNA here is from genome assembly GCA_963921465.1 of Triticum timopheevii. Taxonomy (NCBI): domain Eukaryota; kingdom Viridiplantae; phylum Streptophyta; class Magnoliopsida; order Poales; family Poaceae; genus Triticum; species Triticum timopheevii. The sequence continues at coordinate 52,256,658 of OY997272.1, read as the reverse complement.
CAATTTTCCAGAAATGAACTACAACAGGTTTGTGCAGGAAGGGATTTTCATTGGCATTTCACCCCAGCTAGGGGGAAATCTGGTGGCCTCCTACTAGGTGTAAATTACACCACACTAGATATAATTTCTCAGGATGAGGGGGATTATCACATTAAAATGACAGTCCAAGATATTGACAAAAGGTTCATTTGGGACCTGGTGGTGATATATGGGGAAGCACAGCCAGAGAGGAAAGCTCTGTTCCTGGCTGAGCTATCCAGAGTTTTTCAAAAATCTGTAAACCCTATCTTAATTGGAGGGGATTTTAATATTATCAGGAAAGCCAGTGAAAAAAATAAACCAGGATCCCCTGGACATTGGAGTTTCCTATTCAATGCCATTCTGGAACAAGCTGGGGTGAGAGAATTAGATATGAATGGGAGGAAATTTACATGGGGTAATTATATGCAGAATCCCACATTTGAGAAGCTTGATAGAATTCTATTTAGCACTGATTGGGAAGAAGTGTATCCCTTAGCCCAGGTAACTGCTTTAACTAGGGAGAAATCAGATCATACCCCCCCTTTATTTGGATTCTGGGGACTTCCAAAAAACTGAACCAATTTTCAGATTTGAAAATGCATGGTTCAAGAGGGAAGGGATTGATGAAATTGTTCAGAAAATTTGGACTGATTCTTCAATTAAAGGAGACAGTACAGACAGGCTGCTGGGGAAATTTAGAATGTTAAGACCCAAGCTTAAAGGGTGGAATAGAAATATGAATGCTTGGTATGTAGAGCTAAAAAAAGATATCTTGCTCAAACTAGATATCATTGATAAAAACTGTGAGGTCAAGGGCCTTACAGCTGCTGATAGGAAAGAGCAAATTGAGTTGAGGGCCCAACTTGATAGACTGCTTAAACAAGAAGAAGATAAATGGAAACAGAGAGCTAAAACTGATGAATTGTTAGAGGGAGACAGGAATACTAAATTCTTTCATGCCAAAGCTAATGGGAGGCTTAGGAGGAATAAAATTTCTAGATTAGAACAAGAGGAGGGGGTGATAGAAGGAGATAAAAATCTGATGGAGTATATTACTACTTTCTACAAAAACTTATTTGGTCACCCTGATAATTCCTCTGTTTCCTTGAATATTGATAATCCTACTAGGATTCCAATGGAATATGCTAATTTGTTGGTGGAAGAATTCTCTTTGGAGGAGATTAAAAAGGTAGTATTTAACATGGCACATAATAAATCTCCTGGGCCAGATGGCTTCACGGCAGAATTCTACCAACATTATTGGGAGCTGGTGAAATTTGACCTAAAAAATTTGCTGGATGATTTTGCCAGTAGAAAAATTGATATAAGTAGACTAAATTATGGTATCATTACTCTGGTTCCAAAAGGAACTGGGGCTAACCAAATTCAGAAGTTTAGGCCTATTTGTTTACTAAATGTGTGTTTTAAAATCATAACCAAAGTCTTAATGAATAGTCTAAATCCGGTAGCTGCTAAGGTCATCTCCCCTGTACAAACTGCCTTTGTTAAAGGCAGGTATATTATGGAGGGGGTCCTGATCTTGCATGAGGCTTTGAATAGCATTAAAAAAATAAACAAAGTGTTGTGCTCTTAAAAATTGACTTTGAAAAGGCCTATGATAAAATTAAATGGTCCTTTTTGTTTCAAATGCTTAGACTGAAAGGGTTTCCAGACAAATGGGTTGACTGGGTCATGGAAACAGTTAGAGGAGGGAAGGTTTGTGTTAAAGGCCTGAGACAAGGGGATTCTTTATCTCCCTTAAACTTTGATTTGGCTGCTTATGCTTTAGCAATTATGTTGGATAAGGCTAGAGAGAGAGGACTAGTTAAAGGAGTTTTGGGTGAATATATAACTAATGGGGTGAACATGTTGCAGTATGCAGATGACACCATATTTCTGATACAAGATGATATGGACAGTGCACAAAATCTGAAATATATTCTATGTTTGTTTGAACAAATGTCTGGTCTGAAAATTAATTTTCATAAAAGTGAACTTTTTCTGTTTGGTGCGGCGATTGATAAGAGAGATGAGTATGCAAGAATATTTACCTGCCCTGTGGGTGCTTTACCCATGAAATACTTAGGGCTGCCGGTTGATAAGAACAGAATTAGGAATAAACATTGGAAGCCTCCTGAAACTAAGATGGAGAAAAAATGTGAAACTTGGCAGGGGAGACTGTTAGCTAGTGCAGGGAGAATTACCTTGATTCAATCTGCCCTGACAGGCATACCTTATTTCATGATGTCCTTTTATGGACTCCCAGTGGGGACGGAGAAACGAATGGATTTCTTTAGAGCTAGACTATTATGGCAAGAAGACGATCAAAAGAGGAAATACCATTTGGTAAAGTGGTCTGAGGTTTGCAGACCAAAAGACATGGGGGGCCTGGGGATTCAAAATTTAACATATATGAACAAAGCTTTGTTGTGTAAGTGGTGGTGGAAACTGTATACGACCGAGGGGTTGTGGCAAAATATAGTTTTAGGAAAATATGCTAAAAACAAAAGTGTGGGCAATGCTTTGGCCAAACAGGGTGATTCGCAGTTCTGGAAGGGGATATTGAAACACATAGATCATTTTATCTCGCTGTGTAAGTTCAAGATTGGAAACGGCGAAAGAGCTCGCTTCTGGGAAGATTGGTGGATCGGTAGTGCCCCTCTAAAAAAGAACTTTCCTAGATTATATGATCTATGCTTTGATAAAAGGAAGACGGTTAAAGAAGTCTTTGAGAATGGACTAGACAATGTCTAGTTTAGGAGAACTTTGCTGGGAGATGCAAAAGAACTGTGGGGGCATATTAAAGAAGCTTGTACCGAGGTAACTTTGAATGAGGAGATGGATGAGATTAAATGGACCCTTGATAAGAAAGGGGTTTATATAGTAAGGTCTTTTTATAGGCATCTGATTGAAAACGGGGTCAAATATCCACACCTATATATGTGGAAGATTAAAATGCCACCCAGAATCAAGGTGTTCATGTGGTTGTCCCTTAGGGGGAGTATTCTCACAAAAGATAACTTGATTCGTAGGGGGTGGAAGGGAGATGATAAATGCCCCTTTTGTGGAAGAAAAGAGGACATAAATCATCTTTTCTTGAACTGTTCGGTTGCTAGACTATTATGGAACATATTAAAATGTGCCTTTAATCTTAAGGACATACCAGACACACTAGATGGTGTTATGAAAACCTGGGTTAATACCTTTGGCAAAGATGAAAAAAATTTGGTTGTGATTGGAGTTTCAGCAATTTTTTATGGCAATAGGGTGAATGATCCCTGTGTCCCTGTGTCCTTGCTTATTAAAAATTTAAATGATTGGAATATTTTGCAGACAAATCCCGTAAGAAGTAGGCTGATGGAGGCTGGAGTGAAGTTAGTCAGCGAGGTGGCGGAAGAAATATTCAAGGCGGCATATGGGTGGCGCCTGAAGACTGGGAGGATCGAAGGATAGATGCCCTCTTTGCTGCGACGGATATGGCTTCTACCTTCTCATGCTGGCTTCGCTTCCACTTTTGCTGATGTTTGGGACTAAATGGATGTCCCTGTAATATTGTACTTACTATTATCCTGGTTATCTTCTGTGTAGTCTCTGTTCTTATAACAGAGAGGGTCGTCGCTCTGAGGCTAGATCCTTGTGTCTAGACCTTGGAACACTCTTTCCAGGTTCCTTTCTTCTTGTTGTTTGGGGTTCGGAAGAGGGGAAGGGATGGCTTCTCCTTCTTCCCCAACCTGACAGTAGAATGGATTAGCTGGAATAGGGTGAAATCTCTAGCTGAGGTGTGTTGCGTTTCCTTTTTCTTTTTTTCTGTAACAAGACTTGGTGATTTCTGTTAATGGAAATCGGAGAGGGAGCTCTCTTTTATAAAAAAAAAAAAAAAATGGTCAACAGCCCAAACCCAACCCGTCGATCTGTGCCCGCCCCTTTTTGCCTGAAAAAAAAACCTTCCACCGCCAAATCCGCCGGAACACGCCGTGCGCCGCGCCGGCGGCGCCGCTTTCCCCGCCGACTTCCACCTCCGCCGTCGCCCCTCGCAATGCCTCCTCGCCGCGACCACGTGCGCCGCCTCTCGAACCCCCTCCTTCTCCTCTCCGGCTCCCCGAACCCTAACCGCGTCTCTCCTCGCAGGGCAAGCAGGCGCAGCCCAGGGCCGCTCCCACCCCCGCCCCCTCGTCCACGGCCGCCGGGGGCATCGAGGAGAAGATGGACCCTGCGCCGTCCAACACGGACACCGCAGGGGCCGCGGCCGGGCAGGGCGCCGCCGGCGACGAGCTCTCCGCTCTGCTCAAGGAGTTCTCGCTAGACAGCAGCAGCACCTTCGCCGAGGCGCGGATCCGGGCCACCTTCTACCCCAAGTTCGAGAATGAGGAATCCGATCAGGAGGTGGGTGCTTCGCTGGGTTCCCCGCATCATATGGGTGTTTGTTGAATAGCTCATTAGCTCGTTGCTTCACAGCACAAGTGCCCCCCGAGCAACCGTGGGGGAAGGGAATTGCTCGGTGCTCATGGTCGTTTGCTGCTAGCAGTTCTGCAGTTTCCGTTATTCAGTATTACGTTGACGACCGAACTTTAATTAGTTACATTAGCTAGTGCTTATGGGACTGGCTGCCTTAATGCTCCTGGTACACCTGAACTGGGCTCAGTTTGCGGTTGATGTGCCGTGCTTGTTTCTAAGTTGGTTTGGAAAATAACGTGTGACGATTCTACTATTACGTGTTCAGTAAATCTGATCAATAGATAAATTCTGTTTTCCAGTGATTGTCCTCGTATGATTTGGAATGGTAAAAGAGTAATGGGGGCCTAGTTTCTAACTTTTTAAATCAGTAAGTATTGCTCACTTTTCTAGGTTTCCGTCGCTCTGTGGCGATGTGAGTTCTGTTTCTGAATCATCCATGCACCCCACTGTATTTTCAGCCAGATGGTTGAACCTGCTGTCTGTAATCTGCATTGTAGCTGTAGACCCCCCCCCCCCCCCCCCCCTCTCTTCCTTTACAGTAAGTCAACATAGTTGTAGATAAAGACCTTGATGGGTTCGATCAATACAAACATATTTATTGTTCTTAATGAACATATATTAATGAACTGACTATACAGTACATATTTTAGTAACAGCGGGTTCTCGCTCATTTGGGGTCCTAAATGGGATATTAACTACCATCTGTGTGATTGCAGTCAAGAACCCGGATGATTGAGATGGTGTCACAAGGATTAGCTACCATGGAGGTATATCTAATTCGTCATTTCCCCCTTCTAATTAACTGTTGTAAAGAGCTTATACTGATTGGTTGATGTGTTTACCCTGCTGCCTAAAAAGAAGTGTTTATCCTGCTTAAGATATTTTGTTTTCTTCAGGTTACGCTCAAGCATTCAGGGTCTTTGTTCATGTATGCTGGTAACCATGGTGGTGCATATACCAAGAACAGCTTTGGAAATATGTACGTTCTGCTCTTTTCTCAGCATTATTTCTTGAGCTATCTGTGTTTTGACTGAAGGCAAATTCTGCTTATAGCTACACTGCTGTGGGCGTTTTTGTTTTGGGTCGCTTGTTTCGTGAAGCTTGGGGGAGAGAATCTCCTAAAATGCAAGCGGAATTCAATGATTGTCTTGAGGTATTACACATCCAACGCAGCTTTTGTCAAGAATTTCATGTGTTGACTTTTGTTTTCCATGTTCATGTGTCTGTTAGCCTTTCACTACTTGTTACACGCCAATTGTTTAGCATTCAGTATGGATGCAACTAGGGGAAATATATTATTCTTATATATATTTTTGCACTTGTATTTTAGTCTGCACGTCTCTTTAATTTGCATATTTCTTAATTAGTACAAACTCACATAAGCAAATATAAAATCTAAAGCCTAGCAATTAAATTATAACATGATTTGATGCTTAGTTGACTGTTGGAGCTAGTTTGTTGGAATTAAGCACAATCAAGCATATGCTTACTTTATGCTTTGTGCCTTTTGTCGTCAGCAGTTCCATTAAGATTTCTGATTTTGCCTCTGTTTTGTTCTTCTAGAAAAACCGAATAAGCATTTCAATGGAACTTGTCACGGCTGTATTAGGAGACCATGGGCAAAGGCCTAAGGATGATTATGGTATGCCTATTTTTCTCCTGACTAAATAGTGCTCAGTGTATATTTTGTTTGTCATTATTAGTTCATTCTGATATTGTATTCAGGCTATAAATGCTGCATTATTCTTTCATTTTCATTCTGAACTATGAAGTCACTTTCTGCATTTGTTCCAGTTCATCAATTTCCACATTATCAATTCTATTTTGGCTTTTGTAGCTGTGATTACAGCTGTGACAGAATTGGGTCATGGCAAGCCTCAATTCTATTCTACTCCAAAGTTGATTGAATTTTGTTGGAAATGGCGCCTACCAACAAACCATGTCTGGCTATTCTCCACGAGGTGCTCATTTGATAACATGACTGACTTGTTTAAATGGGACTATAAGAAAGGGTGAAAGACTTTAATAATGAAACCTCATGTAGTTGTACTGTACAGAAGAACTTCCTAACCACTTTTTTGATTTTGGTATCTCATGTTTTGCAATCGTCCAGTGTTTTGAAAACAAATGCAGTGTTATTATGTTTCCACAGTAACTGTTGCTTGAATACGATGATCAGCCAATGTTACTAAATTCTTGTTTCGTTCTCGTGTGTATCATCAACTACTCTTTACATGGATGTGCATTCTTTGAATTATAGCCTATTGGAGCTCTTCAGCGCACTTTCTATATTGTGTTATTGCTAGAAATTGTTCAGCAGCTAGGTTTGTTTGTGTGTCTATGTCACTGTGCAGATATTTTCATGCCATTCATCTGATTGATGGCATGCAAGTATCACTCTCAGATGACCGTACATATGCATTTGCGCTGGGGCCGCTCATAACATCATTGTGCTTTCTGTTTACATCTTCATTAGGAAATCTGCCACTTCATTCTTTGCTGCCTACGATGCATTGTGTGAAGAGGGGACTGCCACATCCGTTTGCAGTGTCCTTGGTGAAATAGCTGATATATCTGTGCGAGGTATGACTATTTCGAAAAATTATTTTTTGCCTGACACTTTATCTTTTACTGCAGCTCTAAACTGAACTGTATATTTTCATCTCTCCCCACCATGGAAGTACTGACTATTTGTTCTAGGGTCAAAGGATCATGTAATCGTGCAAGGTGAGATACTTGAAGGTCTGGTTGCCCGTATTGTCAGTCATGAAAGTTCAGTTCAAATGGAAGTTTTGAGGAACTTTCAACAACCTTCATTAGATGGAGGTAAGCCGCTATAATGAAGTTGTCTTGTTGTTTGAGTTGTTTAAGAAGGTTCCAGTTTATTTATAAATGACCTTGGCCACACTTTCATCTCCATTTTTAGTTTCTTTAATTTGTTTGAAGTCACCTACTCCCTTCGATCCAAATTAATTGTCGGAGCTCTAGTAAAACTTTAGTAATAAAACTTCCTCTCATCTGAAGAAAACCAGGCAACCTTTTTTGTTTTTATATTATACCACATGGTAGTGCTTTTCCTGTTGGTCACTAGTCTGCTTCTGACTCTGAGCATGGTAAACTTTGCAACACTGATGCATATAGTCAATACATATAATTGACCTGATAGTCCGATACAGATACCATTTTCCAAAAAAGTGCCCACACAACTATATGTATTTTAACTATTTTTAATCATTAACAATTGATATATCATGGTTGGAACTGTAGATCACAGAGGTTGATCACACTTGACCAGTTCTGCATAAGCTAATACAAAATAAGTGATTCCAGCAAACATGAAAGTATAGAGTATGAACTTATGTTCAATGGTAGTTCAACCTACCATAGGTGGTTCTAGTTCAAACTTAACAAAAAAGAGGAAACTCACTCCTTGGAAATGAGTGTCACAGATCTGGGAACCTTAAAGTCAGTACACTATGCTTCTATCCTAACAAAGATTTTCTGATGCATTTGAACATGTTCCGAGATTGTTTGGTGCTTCTGAGCTGTGAAGTTGTAAACACTTAATATGTTCTATCGATTCCGAAAGTTGCTATTATATGCAGGCGACTCTGATTTAGGGCTAAGTTTACGAGAAATATGTGCTGCCAATAGGTCAGATGAGAAGCAGGTATTATTTAATGTTGTGAAGTGGTATTCCCATCTCCTTCATGATTTGTCTTCACTTTTGTGTTGGTTCTACCTTGCTGTAACTTCTATTTTTACATGACAGCAAATTAAAGTACTTCTTGAAAATGCTGGATCATCATTGTGTTCAGACCACTGCGATTGGTTTGGAAACAGTGGTCTTGACGCTCAATCTCGAAATGCTGACAGATCACTTGTCACTCATTTTTTGCAAGCACATCCCACGGACTATGCAACTAAGAAATTACAGGTTAGCAGATGTTATTGGTTCTTGTCCAACAAGATGTTCTTCTTGAGTGTAATAGACATACTTCCGTTTTAAATTCATTATAACTGTAATGTCAGTAAGTCAATAGCTTGTTGTTCTGGACTGTTACAGGAGATGATCCGTCTGATGAAGAAGAGAAATCTCCCTGCATCTTTCAAATGTTACTGGAATTACCAAAAAATTGATTCTCTTTCAAATGATAACTTGTATTACAAGATGGTTATCCATGTCCACAAGGATTCTGCTTTTAGACGTTATCAGCAAGAGATAAGGTAAGATTTTGCCATAGTTTATCTCTCATCTCCCTTCGCCATTTATGGTTACATACGCATACTAACTATTTGCTCTGCTTCCCTATACGACAAGTTCCTGTCTACCATGGTCATTTTCCTATACTATTAATGGCTTCTTAGTTCCCACACCCGCCTTGTAATATGAAATGGAGAAAGTGTCTCATTAGCTTTCTCTTTTTGATATTTATTAGCTCTCATGAATCCTGCATTTTTCTTTCTAGGAAAAATCAAGAGTTGTGGCCACTGTACAGAGGTAAGATGAACATTTTGTTTCATAAAACTTTCACCTCTTTTGACAACTAATTATCAGCTCTTGCAATTAGTACCTGTACCGATGCACCTCTGACTGACCTATGTTTCATTGTTAGGTTTCTTCGTTGATGTAAACCTGTTCAAGGCTGCTGAACTTTCCAAAGACAGTAACACTTTACCAGAAAATATCAATGGTGTTTTGAATTCAAGATCGTCAACCAAGGATGGTCTGGTTGATGAGGATTCAAATTTGATGGTTAAACTAAAATTCCTGACCTATAAGGTACTTTGCCATTGTTTTCAGCTTATTTTGGCACTTTGCTCGGTGGTCACTTGTTGAAATATGAACACTATGCTCTTTACCCTGGATTGGTTACTTTCTCTTTGGACTTCCTTTTCTTAACTAGATTTTCTGTTCTTGTGCATGGAAGATGAATATGTATCTTCTAATTACTTTCTTATATTTCTACCTGACAGATAAGGACGGTTTTAATTCGAAATGGCCTGTCCACCCTCTTCAAAGATGGCCTGTCCTTCAAAGATGGCCTGTCTGCCTACAGAACGTACTACCTGAGGTATGTTGTGTAGGCCAATCTACTATACATGGCCACACAGATGTCTTTGAAATGCAAGGAATTTTCCTTGGGCAAGTCATGGTTTCATGCTAAGTTTATAGACCTATGCAATTGATGTAGCTGAGTTGTTTCCCCGGCCCTGATGTCAATGTTCCTGGATGTGTTAATAGGCAACTGGAGATCTGGGGAACATCGGCAAGTAAGCAAAAAGAGCTTGCCAAAATGTTGGACGAATGGTACATTGCTAATCCCCCTCCCTCTCTTCATAGAATATTTATCCTTACAAATGTTTTTGTTAATTCAATCGGTTTACCCGTTGGCAGGGCTGTCTACATCAGACGGGAGTGTGGGGACACGCAACCGTCATCCTCGACATACCTTACCGAAGCTGAACCTTTCCTCGAACAGTATGCGAAGCGCAGCACTGCAAACGGGGCTTTGGTAGGGGCTGCCGGGGGCTTGGTTCAAACAGAAGATGTCCTGGCCATACTCGATACACGAAGAGATGAAGAGGGTGACCTTAATAAGCCAGAACGTGGGGCAGCTCCTTCTAGGTAGCGCTGTCCAGGGACAAGCTCGAGAGTCTAGGCGCAGCTGGAGAGGTAGCACCAAGCTCGTGGAATAGCGTGGCCATTATAGAATCTGAGCTTCAGGTGCGAAAAATGGAAGAAAGAAACTTGGGCCGTCTTGGATGGGAGATGAGTGTGGCAGCACAGATTCTGGTAGAGGGATCTGTTCCCACTCCACGAAACACTACCCTACTAACAGATGGATATATAAGATGACATTTGCGGTAACGACCTCTAACTCTCATCTGTTTCCAAATCTGCACAAAGTAGATGTCAACCCCTTCAAGAGTGTCAGTATTTGATTACATGAGAAAGTTAAGACATCCCCTTCAAGCACAACCAAATATACTACTCCATCTGGTCCATATTAATTGTCGCTGATTTTGTACAAAGTTGTACTAAATCAACGGCAATTAAATATGGATCAGAGGGGGTACATACATCACCTCAAAAAAATACTACTGTATACATGTCAAATTGGACCATCATAAACAGAACACAAAAGAAGAGATAAGGATGAAGTGAATCTGAACATCAAAGGCAAAAAATACTCTAGCCCAGACTCAGTAAACACCTTCTGAACTTGCAAAGATACCTGGCTGTCTTGTAGCTTGATCTTCATAACCAAGTAACACAATAATCGGTGATGATAAAAGTAAAACATAATGACCATATGTCTGGATAAATAGGGAAGACTCCAGCAGTTAAACATGAAACAAAAAAAATACTATTCCCTTTATACAAACTGTGCTGCATTAAGCTTATCAGACAATACTCACTCACATATGGATTTCAACAAATACATGACATAATACGGTTCAACTTCTTGATGGTACATGACATAATACGGTTCAGTTGAGCTTCATGTGCAGCGAGAGATGTCACCAAACAAATACAATTCATTTGAGCACACACATGTCTGTGCAGGTGTACGCTGAACAAGAGAATTACAATTATCTTGCTGAAAATTGAGTTTTTCATGGATGCAGGATTTTTTTGGGTCCTTTATTAATCTAGCAACAGTCTATAAACATCACCAGCCATCCAAAACATTCTAAATCACATTTCGTATCGAAGATAAAAGAATAACTTTCCTTAGCACTATACTACCTTCAGGTCAAACAGAAGTTTCTCTTGCGCAAACATCATGAGCTAAGAACCATCTTCCTTGTTAAGAAGCCATCAACCTACTGAAGGGTGACCAACACATAGCCTGGAGCGCGACGTGGCCCGCAGTTCAATGTTCGATTGAGCACAACACGCTGGAGGAGGCTGCCAATAGCTGAGCAGCAGGAGCCTGAAGTGAAGTATCAGATGTAGAAACTGAATTTGTTTTTGGGAAGAATCAAGAACTCAGATTTAAATGAGTGTAAATCAAGGTTCTCAATTTAAGATTCTTGTCAAATTGTGAGGACAATACTCACTGACGATCTGGGCTAACTGATGTTCTTCAGTTGTGCACCTGAGGTGTGGTATATTTTTTTAACACAAGGTAGTGAGGTATTTAGGGGCTGTTTGGTTCTCGGCCACAGTTTGCCAAGCCAAAATTTGGCAGCCACAGTTTGCCAAGCATGTGTTTGGTTTTTGCCACACTTTGGCTTGCCACACTTTATTGCCCCTATGGCCCATTTGTCAAAGAGACAATTTTTTTGCCAACTTTTGCCAAAGTTTAGCGTCCAATTTCTTAGCCACACTTGTGTGGCTTGCCATACTTGTGTGGCTAGCCACACTTTGGCTTGGCCACTCTTTCTTGCCAATATAAAGGGGGAAACGCTTGCCACCGGCTGGCCGGCCGAGTCTTTGACCAGACGCGCGCAAGCCATAAGATGAGAGGACATCGCACGGCCATGCACGCGCACGGCCCCCCCGACCTCATCTTCTTCCACATCGTTTTCCTTCCACCCTAAACCCTCTGGTTCACTTTCTGTATTTCTCGCATCTGTCCTTCCATGCACGGCGGCACCACCGAGCTCACCATCGTCGACAGCTCTGCCACTGCTGCGGCGAGCCCCTTCCCAGCACGCTGAAAAAACCGAGACCCTTGCTGTTGACACGGGCCGCGCGGGTGCGGACCAGGCGGTCTGTCGTTTGCAAGCTCCAAACCACTACGCTAGAACTTGGACGTGCCCGCTCTGGCTTTGAGAGGACGACGCGCCGTGCTGGGACCCAGCAGTGGAAGGTTTTTGCTGGAACCTCCTCACCGGCGATGAGCTGCGACAGGGAGCACACATGTATGCTGCAACCGGCGACCACGGGTGCTGGAACTGGCGACGTCGGTTGCTGGAAACGGCGACCACGTTTGCTGCCATCGGTGTCGCAAGCCGCCGCGAGATGCTGCAACCAGCCGCCGCAATTCCTGGGACCGGTGTTGCTGGAACCAGCTTTCTTCGTCGGTGGTGACCACGGCAATCGCGGGACGACAGTGTTGCCTCTCCTTTTTTTGCTGGAATTAGCGGCGAGGCTGGAACCGTAGCCGGAAAAAGCTTCACCCTCCCATCGGCAATGCTGGAACCGATGTTAGGTGAAGCCGCGACCAACACCAACGACAAACTGTCAAGGGCGGCACCGCAAAATACCGGTGGTAGACGAGCTGCAACCGACAGCGCCATATGCTGCAACCGCCTGAGCTTAGCTGCTACCGAAGAAGTTGAGAGCTGGAATCGGATTAATCAAAAAGCTGGAACCACTACTAGAAAAACCGCTACTAATGGCGCACCTAATTTGGCCATTAATGGCGCATCACTGGTGCGCCATTACTAGCACGCCATTAGTAATTTTTACTAATGGCGCACCACTGGTGCGCCATTAGTATCTGGTATACTAATGGCGCACAACTGGTGCGCCATTAGTATAGGCCACGGTGCGCCATTAGTATGCCTCCCAGGGGCCATGTATACCCAGGTGCTTTGGCATACTAATGGCGCACGACAACGGGATGCGCCATTAGTAACTTCGGAATACTAATGGCGCACTGTTTAGTGATGCGCCATTAGTGATGCGCCATTTTGAATCTAGATCTGGATCGTGATTTTTTGCCCATTTTTTGCTCGTTTTTTTGCTTGTTTTTTGGCACGACATTATTTCAAATTTTGTTCCTGTTTTTGGATCTTGTACGTTCTTTTGCCATGGTCTTTTGCCGGAGAGGAGTTCGCCGGAGAGGAGTTCGCCGGAGAGGAGGAGGAGGTCACCGGAGAGGCGCTCGCCTACATCGCCGGAGAGGAGGGGGAGGAGGTCGCTGGAGAGGAGTTCACCGGAGAGGAGTTCACCGGAGCATCGGAGAGGAGGAAGGAGAAACCATGAGGGGATGGGAGGAGAGGAGGGAGGAGGAGCTCACCGGAGAGGAGGGAGGAGGAGCTCACCGGAGAGAAGGGAGGAGGAGCTCACCGGAGAGGAGGGAGAAGAAACCGTGAGGGGAGGGGAGGGGAGGGGAGGAGGGAGGAGGAGGTCGCCGGAGAGGAGGACGAGGTCACCGGAGAGGAGAAGTATGATGGAGGAGAGAAGGGAAGATGGAGTGGAGGAGAGGAGGAGATGGAGTGTAGGAGAGGTGGAATGAAGAGATAAGGAGGAGAGGACCACGACTAGCCATATATACGGCATACTAATGGCGCACCGCGGGCAGGTGCGCCATTAGTAACTTTTTTTATTTTTTTGATTTATTTTGAATTTTGAAGGTGGGAAGATACTAATGGCGCATCATGGGCAGGTGCGCCATTAGTAAATTTTTTTTTTGACTTATTTTGAATTTTGAAGGAGGGAAGATACTAATGGCGCACCATGGGCAGGTGCGCCATTAGTAACTTTTATTTTTATTTTTTTGACTTATTTTGAATTTTGAAGGCGGGAAGATAGTAATGGCGCACCATGAGTAGGTGCGCCATTAGTAAGTTTGAATTTTTTTGCCTCTCCAGATCTTAAAAGCCCCGTATCTTTTTTTCTGTTAGGTTTTTGAGGATTTTGAAAATGTTTAACGGGGTTCCCCCGGTTAAATTTGGATGTAACTTTTCGAGTAGATGATTTTTCATATAAAAAACTTTCATCCGAGTTAGTATGCAAAAGTTATGCCCATTTTTACAAATTCTCGCGAGATTTTGCAAATGAAGTCGAAATTCATATTTGCAAATTTTCCCAACAACTAGGCCACATATCACATGGGAAACTTATTTTCTTTTATTTTTTTGACATTTTCATCATTTTCTTTTATTTTTTTTAAAACTGAAAAGGCGATCGGGGGGGGGGGGGGGGTGCATTCGGTGGAAGTGGTGGCCAAGTTACTAATGGCGCACCGTGGCATGGTGCGCCATTACTAGTTCAACTAGTAATGGCGCACCACTCCCACGGTGCACCATTAGTAGTTTTGAAAAAAATTCAAAAAGAAAGTTTTAAAATTTTTTTTTACTAATGGCGCACCGTGGATGTGGTGCGCCATTACTAGTTCAACTAGTAATGGCGCACCACTCCCATGGTGCGCCATTAATAGTTTTGAACAAAAATTTTTAAATTTTTTTTACTAATGGCGCACCGTGGATGTGGTGCGCCATTAGTATTTGGACACTAATGGCATACCAACACATGGTGCGCCATTAGTATATAGTAATGGCGCACCACATGTCTGGTGCGCCATTAGTGTCAATTCCATCTATAGCCCTTTTCCTAGTAGTGAACCTACATAGATGCTGGAACCAGAGACCAAAAATGCTTCTACCGTCGTATGTTTTTGCTGGAACCAGAGATTGGGGGTTGCGAGCACACACATCGTCACCGGTGATGCTGCAACAGAGGTCGGGGAAGCGGTTTTCGCGCCCAGCGACCCCCACGGCGCTACCATGGATGCAACATGGGATCAGGACAAAAAACTGTTGCGCCGATGTTTTTTTTTTTTTTTTTTTTTTTGCTATTTGGCGACGGTGAGTGCCGGCGGCGAGCATCGATGGCGAGGCAAAACACGCAAGGCAGGAACGCGCTCTGCGACTGGGGACAGGCGGCCGCCATGTATTTCTACTTTGTTGTTTTGGGAGAGACGACCGAGAGGGAGGAAGACGATGCACCACGCGGGGGATCAAACGGTTGGATGCTGCCAAATCGGACGCACCTCGGTGACCGCCCAAATTTGGGCCGGCTGGCCAGCACCCATCACTGGCTATATGAAGGGCAGTGCTCCTGCCAATATTTTGCGAGCAAATCATGGATGTTGTCTATGTGTGAGCATATCGATGGATTGAAAATCATTGTAATATAATGCAGGTGGAAAAGAGACCAATCAAACTATCAAACTGAATTGAACTGTGGCGTAGAATTAAACTGAATTTTGAGAGCAGATCAATGATGTATCACTAAATAGAAACCATTGTAATATAGTGCATCAGGCAAAAGAGATTAAGGGGATGTTTGGTTTTAGGCCTTGCATTGCCACACATTACTATACATTTTTTTATCAAGCTTGTCTAAGGTTAGTTCAACAAAATGGAAGACACAAGTTGGCATGCTTGCCACACTTTTTTTTGTATGTAATGTGGGGCCATAGTGTGGCTTGACTAAGTTGTGACTTGAACCAAACACCCATCTAAGTTTTTTTTGAAGGCAAAGCATAGCTTTATAAATCAACGGTGGCTGGGCATATCGCCCAACACACGATCAGCCACAATGGGTGGTACATTGGTGTTCCACTCCATACAAATGTCTGGCAGGCACATACGACCTATCTGAGCTAGTTCATGCGCGACAGAATTCGTCTCTCGACGGCAGGCTCGTATAGTGAACTTCGAGAACCACAACTTGAGCTGTAGTTTTATGTCTTCTATGGCTGCAGCAAAGTGTGAAGAGTCCGTCTTCCAGACGTTCAGGGCATCCGCAAGCAGCTGAGAGTCAGTTTCAAAAACGACTCTAATGGCACCGAGGTCTGCCGCTGTCGCCACCGCCGCTGTCATTGCTCCAACCTCGACAGCAAAGGCATCCACCGTGTGATCTAGCAGGCCGACCCGAGCTATTATCACATGCCCTTCATCGTCCCTAGCCACGACGCCCCATCCACCCAGGCTACCTCCCGGTGTATAGGCCCCGTCCAGATTGATTTTGATCTCATCATTAGCTGGTGGCACCCATTCGATGGAGGTCATTTTACCTGCCTGGTTGTACACCTCCTCATATTCCAGTGCATCACACCTCGTTCGCCTGACAACCTCCGCTATATGGACAGGCAGCTCCCCTTCGCGTATTTTGTTCCTGTTATTCCACCAGTGCCACCAAAATATTACTATGAGCATCCTCTTCCTCTCATCTAGCTCCCACAACTTTTCAAGCATTGCATGCACCCCCCCGGATGCCTTCAAACTCCATGCGTTCTTTCTCAAGGCCCATAGCTCGCCATCCCTCCTTGACTGTCTTGCATTTGAAGAATAAGTGCGCCCCATCCTCCTTCGCCCGCCCACAAATAAAACAGCGAGAGGTCTCCAGCTTCATACCTCTCCTCGTCAGATTAGTGCATAGTGCCAGTGATTGGTGCTTCATCCTCCAAACAAACATCTGCAACTTAACAGGGCATTGCATCTTCCAAATACGCTTCTAGGTTGGATCATCATGCCTCTCTAGCTGTCCCGCGCCGGCAGTGCTCGATCCGGGCGACCCGGTTTGTGCTTGTTTTCCTAGCTCAACATGGAGCTTATAAGCACTCTTGACTGAAAATTCACCCTTTGTATCAAAATGCCAAGCATTAAAATCATCTACCCCCTCCCGAAGGGGAATATTTAGAATATGTTTCGTGTCCTCTTCGCACAAGGTGTCACGGACTAGCCTCTCATCCCATCTGCAGGTAACTGGGCTGATGAGCTCCTTGACTGTAGTGAGAAGGTTTGCCCCCCGCGGTGTGATCACTCTCCGTGACCATGATCTGGGTATCCAAGGGTCTGACCAGATATGCACCGTGGATCCATCCCCAATCCTCTTAATATAACCCTGTTTCATGAGTTCCAAGCCATGCAAGATGCTCCGCCATGAGTATGAAATTCCATCATGTACTTCAGCATCAAGTACGGACCCTCCGTGGAAATATCTCGCTTGCAGAACCCTTGCACAGAGACTGTTGGGATTTTGGAGAAGTCTTCAACCCTGCCGGGACAGCATCGCCATGTTGAAGCTATGCATATCTCGGAAGCCCAATCCACCCATTGCTTCCGGCCTAGCAAGTTTGTCCCGGCTTATCCGATGCATCGGATTTTGCTTGTCTTGCTGACTTCACCAAAATTTACCCATCAGTGTATTCAACTCTGCGCAAAATGTTTTGGTGAGGTCGAAACATGACATGGCGAACGCAGGAATAGTTTGAGCCACACCCTTCACAAGCACTTCTTTGCTTTCTTTTGCTAGAAGCCTCTCCTGCCATCCATGGACTCTCCCACACATATTGCGTTTGATAGAACTGAACGCCCTCCTCCTCGAACGGCCGACATGAACTGGAAGGCCGAGGTACTTCTCGTTCCAATCCTCATTCTGTATGCCAATAAACACCCACCTAAGTTGGTCAAAAGAGAACAACTAAACTGAACTACCGCCCAGAACTAAACACATAACATTACAGAATGGAAATTGTTCCGGTTTGGATCTCTCAAGTTACTACTCACATAAATTCTATGGAAAGCTATTAAAACCTCACATAAATTCTATGGAAAGCTATTAAAACCTTACGCAAAAAGAAAAGGAAGCTACTACATTATACCATATCAAAATCGGTTAACTCATGTCAAGAAAAACAAAATCTAAGGATGTATAAAAGGAAACAAATTTCTCTTCTCCCTCATGCGTCGAGTAATGGATAGTTCTCTCGTGAAAGCTCTCCCCTTCCCATCCGCCAGGCTGCCGGGGGATCGCTGGCCGGAGACGTGCCTCCACCTGCCTCTGCTGCTCCTCCTCCCAGTAACTCTCATTATCCTTCTCTTCTTCTTCCCCTCCTCCCCACCCCTGCCCCTGCTGCAGTCCAACTCCAACATCCCCTGCGGCGCCGCCCCCGCCGACGCCACCGCCGGACGCTGGGTCCCGACCCCGTCTCCCCCGCCGCCTGCCCTCTACAATCAGTCCTGCCCCTTCCACCACAAAAGCTGGAACTGCCTCCGCAACGGCCGCCCCCCGGTCGCCGCGTTCTCCTGGGCCCCCTCCCGCTGCGGCTCCGGCGCCATCGTCCCGAGGGTCGACCCCGCCGCGTTCCTCGTGGCGGCCAGGGGGCGCCGGATCGGGTTCGTGGGGGACTCGCTGTCGGAGAACATGGCCATCGCGCTGCTCTGCGCGCTCCGGTCGGGCGACGCCGGCGTGCGGGAGTGGAAGCGGCGCGGCGCGTGCCGGGGCGGTCACTTCCCCCGGGAGGACGTCGTTGTCGGGTACCACCGCGCCGTGCTCCTCGCCAAGTACATGTGAGTCCTGTGTGCAACTGCATGTCCACGGGCTATGCGCAACTACATTTACGTTTTTTAATAAAATAAAAATGTCGAGAAACAAAAAATAAATTAGAAAAAATAAAAGAATAAAACTTAAAATACACGCTTAGGTCACCTAGACAAGACATAGTTAATTTTCATTAGATGATAGCTAGCCACAACCCTAGAATTATATGGTGTCCATATATAGCTTCTTATATATAGGAGTTCAATTTGCTTGGTTTAATTGTTTATGGTATATATAGTATGAATGTAAAATGGAGGATCCTCGGTAAATCGGGGGCGGTTACTGTAATGTGAGATGTCGGGAGCATGAGTAAACTATACGTAGTTCTGGCCTTCTGGGATATTCTCAGGAAACGATTCGGGTGATGCGTATTTTTTACCCTCTCTAGAAATATAGATGAGTTGCACTTTTAGTTATTTTGGTTTGGATGATCTGTGCCTGGCTTCATGAATCATGATCATTGGTGGGCAAACGACTGAAACTTAACTGAAATGTTGGCTCGACTCTCTGTGAAATCGGGAATTATTCCGTAGCAAATGGTGTTGTGACCCTTCGTGCTTTCTCTGCCGTTGAGTACAATTCTGTAATGCTGTCTGCTGAGTGCTGAACAGTGAATTCTCACGCTATTGCTTTCGTCTAATTTTAGGTTGCAACACATGTTTTTTTAATTGCTCTGAGATCTACTCCCACAAAAATAGTTTCTAGAGGCAGAAGTATACTAATGCGTAAGAGTACCTTTTTATCATCTCTATGTTTTGATGAAGAAACTGAGATCTACCTATAGCAACATCCAAGCATTTTTATTGTCTGGCACATAGTTAGTTTCATGATTTCTAAGTATATTTTAGTATTTCGTCCTACTTTGATTATGTGTTATTTTATATATCCATGTGGTAAAGATGTAGACAGTTTCGTCACTTTCCTGTTGTATAAACTTCAATAATTTAGAAGCTCATACTTGCTAGACTTAAGCAGATAGCATCTGACATTTCAAATGCAATACTGCACGCATTTGTGCTTTTAGACACAACAGGAGTGTATCCTTACTTCTATACTTTTATACTTAATTAAAACTCACATGGTGATAACTAATTAATTATACGATTATACGAAGGTGGCAGCCTGTAGAGAATTCTGAACCTCGGAAGGATGGAATAAAGGGAACTTACAGAGTTGATGTCGACATTCCTGCTGACGATTGGGTAAATATCACCAAGTTTTATGACGTGCTCATTTTCAACACTGGACACTGGTAAGTAGTTAAGTTATCTAGGTTTAAGTTATTTGCTCTATGTTTTTATTATTGTGTTCCCCTCTTTTATGTGCGGCTAGCATAGGCTGAAATTTTGTTTCCTTAATTTCGTTCAAGGGCTACTAAGATTGCTCATGAGTTTCGTTTGATAACAAGTTTTAACATTGCATGTTCTCTATGTTGGAGTCATTTGGAGACTGAGCCGTTTGTGCCTAGAAAAAGCTTTATTTCAGTCTTGAAATGTTATTTATTGTGTGACATAATAACCCTAAGTTAAAAAGTGTCTGGTGATGTGTACTGTCTTATACAGTACTACATTTACTTTATCGTGTGAAAGCTATATTTACAGTTTGATCATGGATTGTCTAACTTTATCAGGTGGGGTTCGTATAAATTCCCAAAAGAGACCCCCCTTGTTTTCTACCGAGGAGGAAAACCAATTGAGCCTCCACTCAGCATCTTTGATGGGCTGAAGGTAGCCCTCAAAAGTATGGGCTCCTACATCAAAAGGGAGGTCCCAAGTAAAACCCTGAAGCTGTGGCGCACGCAGTCACCAAGGCACTTTGATGGAGGCGAATGGGATCACAACGGCAGATGTGTGTCTAACAGGCTCCTGCAAGAACATGAGGTACCATTTGAGGGCCAAGCTTTTCATGATCTGACATCTTCTTCAAAATTTTGAGTCTTAGACCCCCGCCCCCTCCTAAAATCCTGTGCAGCTCGATTCCTGGTTTGATCCGAGGTTCGGGGGAGTGAACAAAGACGCGAGACTAGTGAACTCATTGCTCCAGGAAGCGTTAGTCGACACAGACATCCTGCTGCTCAACCTGACCTACATGAGTGAGTTCCGCGCCGACGCCCATCCGGCTGCCTGGCTCGAGAAGAAGGACGAGGCGGCCGTTTGGGGACAGGACTGCATGCACTGGTGCCTGCCTGGCATACCGGACACGTGGATCGATATCTTGGCCGCACGGATCTTGCACTACTTCAAGCAGGGCAAAGGTTGATGTCGTGTCGCATCGAAGATCGGATTATGATCAGGACTGCAATGTGGATGTTCTGTTGGTACCAAGGGCATGCTGAGCGTGGTAGTTGGAACAACATGACCCCAAATGTTTATCCTAAAGCTAAGGTAGGGAGAGATGAAATCATTCACCGGAGGGCGAGCCGACTTTGTTATACCAATTGGTGTTCCTTTCTATTTTGAACGTGAATCTCGGCTCACGGCCACTGAATGTTGAGTGTTGCATGATCAATATCTTGATTTTTCATATTATTTGTTCAAAGTTACATCACCTTTCAGCGAAACCTGTGACACGGCTAGCCTTATCCGTCCCTTCACTTTAAGCGAAATCCGTGACGGGCTATGGGCCATGAATTATAATGTCAGCGCAGGCCCGAATTGGTTTGGTCCTGCTTTCTTTAAAGCTAATTGGGATTTGATCAAGAATGACTTGCTAAATGAGCTGCACAGCTTCCACAACGGCTCTACTGATCTCAAGCGGATCAACAAAGCCCACATTGTTCTAATTTAATATCTAAACAAATTGGGGCGAACGAGCCTAATTGCTACCGGCCGGTCTCCCTAGAAACCTGCATAGTGAACATTACCTTCAAATGCCTTTCTAACAGAACCCAACCCTTCATCGAGCATCTGATTCACCATGGCCAATCGGGCTTCGTCAGGGGGTAGGGGGATTGTCAGTAATTTTCTATACGCCACAGACATAGTTCAATCTTGCTTCAAACGGAAAAAAGACGGCAATTGTGCTAAATCTGGATTTCCAAAAAGCCTTTGACTCGGTTTCTTGGGCGGCCATTTCTGTTGTCTTGCATGCGAAAGACCCCCCCCCCCCCCCCCCCTATGGTGCTCTTGGATTGACCAACTAAACCACAATCCAACCAATCGTCTCTACTTCTAAATGGTACTCCTGGCCCATGGTCCCAATGCAAACACGGTTTGCGAGAGGAGGACCCTCTCTCTTGCCTTACCTATTCATTCTCATTGCCAATATTCTTCAGTGATTAATTTCCAGGCATCAGTGTTTGGTTTCCTCTGCCACCCGCTAGATGATTCTCTCTCTTGCCCGGTTCTTTAGTACGATGAGGATACCTTAATAATTCTTGAGGCTAGCTCGGATCAACTAATACGTCTAAAATCGATTTTGCTAGATTTCTCTGCTGCCATGGGACTACGCATTAACTTCCACAAGAGTACTTTCACTCCAATCCATGTCAATGATGATCTTACCTCTTCCCTGGCAGCAATTATGGGCTGTTTGGTGGCTTCCTTTCCCCGAAGCTACCTTGGCCTTCCCCTATCCATACACAAACTTAACCTCTTGGACTTCTTTTTCATCATGGACAAAGTGGATGGAAGGCTAGCCGACTGCAGGGGCTTTGTTCTATCCATGGCTGGCAGGGCCATCCTCGTACGTGCAGTTCTCCGCATCCTACCTCTATATGCGAGCATTGCTCCTTCCCATACATACGATCCAGGATATCGATAGTCGTTGTCGGGCTCTTTTCTAGGTGGGACAAGATACAATCACTGGGGGTCAATGTGCACCGTTGTCGTGTGGGGGTCTTGGTTTCTTGTCTCTGCACCAGTTCAACAAATGCCTTCTCCTTAAACACCTACTCAAAGTACACCATCATTGCACACTCTCTGAACCAAACCACCTGGCTTCCACTTACAGCTGGGGCATCACTCATGACCTTGGCGATTCTGCTCGACTTGATACTATCATTTGGTGGGACATTGCAAAGGGTCTTCCACTGCTCCGCTCAATCATCAAAGTAATCCCTGGCGATGGCAAGTCCCAGCTTTTTGGCTGGACTTCTGGATTCCTAACTATACTACCACTCTAGCAGAACAATTCCCAACCTTATTTTCTCATACTATGATGCCTAACGTTTATGTCGCCACTGTGCTCTCCCTACCTCTTTTAAATATCACCCTGGCTTCGAAACTGTCCCACGTAGTTGAAGGCGATCTGCATAATATTCGGGCTTTGCTTGCCACATTTTCCTTGAATGAACAGGTACCTGGCAGGAGAATCAGCAGGCTCGAAGGAAAGATGCTATCTACGAGCCTAGTGTATGGGGCGGTACGGGTGAACGATCTGATGTATTCGACTGCACCTGTCCTTGGGAAAGCGGTGCTGCTGTAGAAGGTGATAGTCGTGTTGTCCGGTCCCTACTCTATCACAGTGAGTGAGGCCATGCGCAAACTACAATCCTTGTTCGTAGAGAATGTCGACCATTGAGGTTGTGGAAAAATCTTGCTTGCATGTTCGTGGGCGTGCAACAAGTCACATTTGGAGGTACAACCAAGAATCTGATAATTTTATTAGCAACCCATTTATTTCTTAAGGTGGTACAGATGGAGGGTTCGCTAACTGCTAGAGCATTGTAGTTCAAGTGACCCATTTCTTTGTTGAGGCAGTGGTGGACCGTTCAGTAGCTTCTAGAGCATTTTTGTATAGCTGATTAATATTCTTTGTGAAGGGAAGTGATGTAGTAGCATTAGTTAGCAACATCTTTTTGGGCATTGGTGATTTGGAGTTACCACAGAAGGTTGTATAAAAGACTTTCATGATATGGACATGTAGTTCCTTGCACCTGCATGCAGTTAATGTGACTTACCTACCTTTACTTTGGCTCTATGACTTGTCATGTTGTATCTCAATCATAATTATTATCTTTCTGTTCGACGTGATTTCCATGGCATGTGTTCGATGGAAAGTCTGACAATGAGCCGTATGCCCTTGCAAAGTGCGTCAGCCCTTGGATATCTCTTCAAATGTTTGACAATCCTTCTCTGCCCCTTCTACATTTTTCGTTAAGAAGGACCAGAATTGATGTGTGTAGATATGTTATAATTAATGTGTGTGTGTGTGTGTGTGTGTGTGTGTGTGTGTGCATATTGATTTTAGTTAATATATTGATTTTAGTTAATGTATTCGATGGATATATTTATATATAGGTTCAATTAATGTGTGTGCACATTGGTTACAATTAATGTATTTGAAGTGTGTGTAAATTAATGCATTCTAAGGAGGTGGGGAATTGTATCCCTAAATTGAATTTCCTCCTCTCCCTGTCTCACACTATCTCACATTCTATATATATATATGCAAACAATGTGTTAGATAGAGCAAGCATATTGTGGTGTTCTTCGATCAGAAAACATACATAAACACTTCCCAAGGAAGTATTAGCATTTTCAACTGTATCGCATTTATGGCCAAGCACACTGGCCTTGCTCATGCACCAACACTGCTCTTGCTGTTGCTTCTCATGTGCTTCACTATCCGTGCACAATGTAAGTCGCATCCTGACTTACTAGTATTTCCTCTCCTCCCGGTAATGAAATCTTTTGCTAATATTATAATGGCATCAAAATGATACAACTCAAAAGAGTTTAACCCTCGTATCTGATGTAGAAGTGCATGCTCTATTCAATGCAACCAAAAGACCAATCTGATGGAAGAGACCAGGCAACACATTATACGTCAACACTCCCCCTCACGTGTGGCTCCCTCAGGCCTAAACGTGGACCGAAAGTGGGCTGCAATTTAATTGCGCCAGCCGGGTCTTGAACTCAAGACCTCTTGGCTCCGATACCATGTAGAAGTGCATGCTCTAGCCAATGCAATTAAAAGACCGATCTGATGGAAGAGACTAGGCAGCACATTATACGTCAACATCTGCAAAATAGTTTGCCCTACTCGTGCACATTTTTCTTTACGAATAATGCTAGCTTGATCTCTAGTTGATTGTGCACTACCACAAAGTTTGTTTGTATTTCATTCCTGTGTCTTATTTATGTGTATATATATGGCTTGCTAAATGCACAATAGTCATTTGATTAGGTAAGCATGCAAGAGAGACTTATGGATATTAGTGGTTGATACATATTTTTGTCACATAGGCCAGATCATGGATGACAAAGTCAACAAGAAGATTCGTTTACCACATGGATTATGCATGCATGATCCAGACTGCACGGGTTCAAATTGCAACTGTTGTTTAGTAAATGACCTTTGCTATGTTTCAATGGAACAATGCATCGATGAGTGCAAAAAACCATATTCTTCTTCAAGCACATCAGCGGCACTGGCCCGTCCTCCTTCGCCATCCCATACATATTGACCAATTTTATGTTGTTCCAATTGATCATGGTAATGTGCCAATTGAGGTGCAATTTGGAAATAAAGAACCATGTAATAGTTTATTTACTGAAGTTCAACTGCTCACCGTCATCATCATATATATAAGTGTTTGTTTTGTTGGAACCCTTTTCATCAGAGCCAGTAAGTCATCTTCAAAACAAACAAAAAGATAATGCTAGAACCGCTTATTACTGGCAATCAGCAAGAGTCTAACCCACGGCTAAAAAAACTATGCACCGAGCAGACGAAAGGAAGTAAATGGAAAGGAAGTACTCCCTCTGTAAAGAAATATAAGAGCATTTAGAACACTAAAATATTGATCTAAACGCTCTTATATCCTTACGGAGGGAGTACATTCGATCTCTATACAAGGGAAACAACGATCTCTATATCTCTATACAGGGAAACAACGATCTTTATGCAGAGGAAACAAAGCTAAATTGATGGGAACAAATAGCTAAAATTACAGGAAGGATCTGCTTCTGTGCCGTTCTGCGATGCCCTGCCGCACCTGTCCTAAGCCAGCATCATGACACTGCACTACACGCGCCGCCCAGCTTGTCTTGCATCTCACCGGCACACGCTGGCCGATTCGCCGTCCTACCTGCACAACACGCGCCGCCCAGCCTGTCTCATGCCTCGCTGGCGCGCCTCCTGGACCCATGCATCGTCCTACCCTGCACAGCCAGCGACCTCAACAATGAGTAGCTCGTCGCCAATGTCAGGTGCAATATCATGTCGCCGATGACCTTGAGAAGATATTGATCATGCAACAAGTTAATAGTAGCAATGAAATGCAAGAAATTCCCTTAAATCTCGCTTGAAAGAACATATGTCGTCTCTGCAGCTCCATCTGAGAGTCTATCTTTTCCCGCCCGTTCTAAAGAATCTTTTCTTGTAGCCTCATCCTTTGTGAACATTGTGTAATGCCGCCTAACAAAAGTGAACAACAATTACTACCTCCATCTGGGATTAGTAGTCCGCCTGGCAGAATCGGCACGACCAAGGCGTAGCAGTTACTTTTGGAAATAAGCACCTTTTCTTAGACTTCCACGCTGAATTAACTGCCAAAAGCATTCCCACCTCTCTCTCGCATGCAGCACCGGCAATTAAATTTGGAGTATTAAATCATACGCCATGTGGCAACTGATATTCCACGAACGGCCTTGTAAAAACAAGACGGCCCTTCTTTGCCCGCCGGACTACTAATCCCGGACGGAGGTAGTAGCTTTCAGGAAAACATAAGAAAAATAAGATGTTGATGTCATGATTTGCAATTATGAAAAGATTGTTGGACCTCAATTGATTGACTCAATTGAAGCTTCATCGTATGGGCACAATGTATGACCTCTCTTGAGTTATAACTATTCAAGTAGTTGTGTCCACGGTATGGACCGAGTAAGTATAAGTCACGCTATTTGGTCATTGTCAAACTTGGAGGTTTCGAATCGAAATAGAAGTGTGGTTACATTAAATTGAGAAATAAATTGTTGTGTATGTGAAACAGAAATGATAATTGGACGTCGGCTATGTTCAGTTGACAAAAATACACGTGTGAGCAATGAAATTGCTATGATAAGATCAGTCTCAGTGACCATGAGAGTTTCGTTGCAATCTTGGAATGATCACGATAGAAACTTGGAAACATTATTCTCAGTCATGCTATGATAGCTAGAATTGCTATGATTATGTATTGTATGTATTGGTTTGCTTAGTGATCTATGTTATTTGGTTCTTGTGAGTACTTTCAAAGTACTCACTTGGCTTCGTTACTTAGGCCAGATCCAACCGAGGTGTTATCTTCCACTGGCCTGAAGCCAGAGTGTTCGTTTGCCAGGAAAATTTCCCAGCTAGTTTCATGTGGATTGGTGACCAACCTTTAGTCATTGGTACCCATGCCCCTAGCTTGTCTTTCGTTGCAGTTAAACTCTGCTATAGTGCCATTTACGGCGTTGTTGTAATACTCCAGACGAATGGCTTCATGAACCATTTTGCGTTTAATTCTGGGTGTGTGATATCAAGTTTGTTAGAGCATCTATAACCAGAGGTTGCAAATTTGGGCACTCAAATGCCCGCGGACGCGCCCGGACGCGCCCGCAGACAGTGACATAGTGTGCCTCAAATTTTACAATTTACAATCACACATCCTATTTTCAAAACATGGGTTACATGCAGGGCCATGCACGTCAATCATCCTGTCCGTCTTGGGTTGGCTGGGCACCAAAAATTTCTCATACTGAACATTTTCACACCCGTATTAGTCCCACCTCGCCGAGTGACAAGCTAGTCGACCAGCTTAAATATCCGGGTCATCCTGAAGTGATAAGCTTCTGACATCATTGCATCCTTTGTTAAGGATATGAACTCTTACTATGAATCTTCTATCTTATCAAATAGAAGATTCATAGTAAGGGTCTATCTCCTTCACGTAGGGAACATTGGTGTCGACTTTTTTTTAATCAATATGTGTCTATGCAGCAAAACTTTTTTTGAATCACTATGTGTCTATGCATCAAAATAAAATAAAAATCTACTGTCATTGTAGTAGGGGTATCAATGTATATGATGGGGACAAACTTGACACTTGATGCACAATCATAAGTCCATGAAATGCAATCTGTCGGTGTCCTGGATACGGGGGTATCCAGACTTGCCTGCCTGGGGCCCACGGCATGGCTCCATCGACGGCCTGGTATGGCCCAGCCTCAACATCAACAAATTCAAGACTCTCGCGAGGGGCCAAGCCTCGCGAGGCGAATGACACCAAGACCTTCTAAGGGACCGGCCTCCTCAGACTGGCTCCCGAGGAGCGGAGATTTCTATGCAAGGCTCACTTCGCGAGGATTGACTGACGTGAGCCATGACGACCAAGGCCAGGGGGGCGCCAGGGGGGCATAGAGTACCAGTTTCCTCTTCGGTGCAAAGGAGACAAGCAGCAAACGCAGAGTCTCGAGGAACCAACCAAAGGCTTCCATTCTTGTGCAACAAGACCAAGACCGCCAGGACAGCAGGACGGAGGTCATTGTCGAGCCCACCGCAGCGTCACGATCAGAGGCTTTTGCAGGCGAAGACCACTATAGTTAGGATAGGATGTACTTGTTTTCTCCCTTCAAAATTGGCCGTTGTGGGATCCCTTCCCGCCTCCATTCGGGAAGAGGACCAAGGCCACTATAAATAGGACCTAGCCACCACTAAGGAGGGGGATCAGATCCATTCCACCCTCACCGGCTCACCAGCTCACTTGAGCCCAAGAACACACCTCCTGAGGCTGTTCTCCTCTATACTAGTTCTTTCTCAGCCCCTCGAGGCAAGTCCACCACAAAGGAGGAGTAGGGTTTTACACCGCAAGGTGGCCCAAACCTAGGTAAACTGTTGTGTCTTTCCTTCCCTGCGAGCTCGACGCGTTAGGCTGTGAGGGTAGCAAGTCAGAAGGCTGGGTAGGTTGAGATCTTCGCGCGTACCCCAGAGTTCGAACCTCTCAAGGGTTTGCGGAACCCGAAATCCGACATTTGGCGCGCCAGGTAGGGGTGCGTCGGATCTTCTCTTCTGTTGATCAATCCACCGCAACTCCGACGGTTCCATGGCTAACGCGCGTCGGGCTCGCGCTGAGCGCCCTGTCGTGGTCGCAGCCCGCGTTGCTCAGACAGCACGGGCGGGTGATGGTTGTCATCGCCGTCCCCCATTGCCAGCGGCGAATGCCGCCACGGGCCCTGCTGGCCACGAGCAGCAAACTTCATCGTTGCACTCCTCCATGCGCCGCTACGGGCGCATCGCTACTCCATCGTTGACTCCGACCGCTTCGTCCTCTCACGCATGTCGTGGCCCGGTGAATGTACAGGCCGCACTGCTCATGGCGCGGGAGCTCCTACGCTACCGCCCGGTCGACAACTTCTATGAGGAGTGGCTCGAACGCATCGCCGAGCTCGTCAGTGCCGCTGGAGACTCTGCTGCACCATCCCGCTCGCTGCCTCAGCCGCCGCCTGCTACGGGCGATGTGGCTCACGGGGCGCCTCCTCCACCTGCTGTGCAAGGCGCCATCGTCGAGCCAAGGCGGGTGGCGCCTCAGCGTGACCCGCAGCGTCAGGCGCCCGCGCGTGATGAAGCAAGCTGTCAAGTGGTGCAGCGGCCCCAAGAACATGCACGTGCGCTCCCCGCACCTCCACGCCAAGACCGTGCACCGCCTATGGTGGTGGTGCACAAGCACCAAGACCAGGCTCCACCACCCCGACGGGCTCCCGTGACCACAACAGGGTGCCGCACATTCACTCCGGAGCTGCGCAACATTGTCTGGCCGGGGAAATACAAGCCTGGCCTGCCCCCACGCTATGACGGCACCACTGACCCCGCCGAGTTCCTGCAGCTCTACGAGCTGAGCATCGAGGCAGCCAGCGGGGATGAGAAGATCATGGCGAACTGGTTCCCCATGGCCCTCAAGGAAGGCGCACGCTCCTAGCTCCTGAACCTCCCTGTGGGATCGGTCTCCTCCTGGTACGAGATGCGTGAGCGCTTCATCGCCAACTTCCAGGGTACGCACGACCGCCCGCCGGCCGCGGGTGACCTGCGACGCGTCAAGCAGCAGCCAGGAGAGACCCTGTAGAAGTACATACAACGCTTCAACAACGTTCGCCTCAAGATTCCCAAGGTGATGGACGAGGCCATCATCTCAGCATTCACCGATGGCGTCCGTGACGTCAAGATGAAGGAGGAGCTTGCCATACATGAATATCTTTGCACAGCTTTGGAGATGTTCAACATGGCAAACAAGTGTGCAAGAGCTGAGGAGGGACGCCTCTCCCTCCTCGAGCTCCCTGATGCAGACCCAGAAGACAAGAAGGCCAAGGCCAAGGATGTGAAGTGCAAGGGACCGGCTGTGCTCGCGGCCGAGCCAGAGATGAAGCGCAGTTGCGATCACCCTGAGTCATCCAAGGGCAGCTGTCCATTCTGCGTCTTCCACAACGTGCACAGCCACAACATCAACGACTGTCAGGAGCTCAGGGCCATCCGCGACGGGCGCCTCGTGAAGGAAATATGCCCTAGAGGCAGTAATAAAGTTGTTATTTATATTTCCTTATATCATGATAAATGTTTATTATTCATGCTAGAATTGTATTAACCGAAAACTTAGTACATGTATGAATACATAGACAAACAAAGTTTCACTAGTATGCCTCTACTTGACTAGCTCGTTGAATCAAAGATGGTTAAGTTTCCTAGCCATGGACATGAGTTGTCATTTGATTAACGGGATCATATCATTAGAGAATGATGTGATTGACTTGACCCATTCCGTTAGCTTAGCATTTGAATGTTTAATATATTGCTATTGCTTTCTTCATGACTTATACATGTTCCTATGACTATGAGATTATGCAACTCCCGAATATCGAAGGAACACTTTGTGTGCTACTAAACGTCACAACGTAACTGGGTGATTATAAAGTGCTCCACAGGTGTCTCCGATGGTGTTTGTTGAGTTGGCATAAATCAAGATTAGGATTTGTCACTCTGATTGTCAGAGAGGTATCTCTGGGCCCTCTCAGTAATGCACATCACTATAAGCCTTGCAAGCAATGTGACTAATGAGTTAGTTACGGGATGATGTATTATGTAACGAGCAAACAGACTTGCCGGTAACGAGATTGAACTAGGTATGATGATACCGAGGATCGAATCTCGGACAAGTAACATACCAATGACAAAGGGAACAACGTATGTTGTTATGCGGTTTGACCGATAAAGATCTTCCTAGAATATGTGGGAGCCAATATGAGCATCCAGGTTTCGCTATTGGTTATTGACCAGAGATATGTCTCGGTCATGTCTACATAGTTCTCGAACCCGTAGGGTTCGCACGCTTAACGTTCGGTCATGATCGGTATTATCTGTTTATGTGTTTTGATGTACCGAAGGTTGTTCGAAGTCCCGGATGAGATCAGGGACATGTCAAGGAGTCTCGAAATGTTCGAGACGTAAAGATCGATATATTGGAAGGCTATATTCGGACATCGGAAAGGTTCTGAGTGGTTCGGGTATTTATCGGAGTACCGGAGAGTTATGGGAATTCGCCGGGGAGTATATGGGCCTTATTGGGCTTTAAGGGAGAGAGAGAGAGGGGCTGCCTAGGGCAGGCCGCGTGCCCCCCAAGGCCTAGTCTGAATTGGACTAGGGGGAGGGGTGGCGCCCCTCCTTCCTTCTCTTCTCTCTTCCCCTTCCTTCTCTCCTACTCCTACTACTTGGAATGGGGAGAATCCTACTCCCGGTGGGAGTAGGACTTCCCAGGGCACGCCATAGTAGAGGGTCGGCCCTCCCCCTCCTCCAATCCTTTATATACGGGGGAGGGGGACACCCCATAGACACACAAGTTGATCATTGATCTCTTAGCCGTGTGCGGTGCCCCACTCCACCGTAATCCACCTCGGTCATATCGTTGCAGTGCTTAGGCGAAACCCTGTGCCGGTAGCTTCATCATCACCGTCATCACGCCTTCATGCTGACGAAACTCTCCCTTGACACTTTTGCTGGATCGTGAGTTCGTGGGATGTCACCGAGCCAAACGTGTGCAGATCACGGAGGTGCCGTACTTTCGGTACTAAGATCGGTCGGATCGTGAAGACGTGCGACTACATCAACCGCATTGTCATAACGCTTCCACTTACGGTCACCGAGGGTACGTCGACAACACTCTCCCGCTTGTTGCTATGCATCACCATGATCTTGCGTGTGCGTAGGAAATTTTTGAAATTACCTCGTTCCCTAACACCTCGGTCATCGCCCCAAGCGCAACGATCAAGGCTACTGCCGCGAAGGTGGCCGAGGTGGAGGACGCTGGGACAGCCGCGACCATCGTTAGGAGTGGCGTGACCAGCCTCAAGAGGACCGCTGGCAAGGCCAGCCTCGCGAGGGGTCTGGAGAGACCAGCCTCGCGAAGATCGTCCTCAGGGCAATGATGGCCTTCCCCCGCTGCCACCACCGCCAAGAAGAAATGAAGACCACCATCAGGACGAGGGGGCTGGGGGTCTCCAGGAGCCTTGTGCCATCCTTGCATCCTGGGCGGTTCCCAGGCTCTAGCCTCTCACCGCATCTTCAAGCAGTTCGCGTGTGAGGTGAACGCATCCCTCCCCAAGCTCGAGGCAACACGCCCGCTCAAGTGGTCCAAGTACGCCATCACCTTCCACTCCTCCGACCAAGTGCGGGGCCACAGCTGGTGCGCTCCCAATGCTCTGCTCGCCCATCATCAGCAACGTGCTCGTCACCAAGACGCTCAATGACAGCGGCGCTGGGCTCAATGTTCTCTCTGTTCAGACGTTCAACAGGCTCCAAGTGCCATACCACCAGCTCCAGCCTACCAAGCCCTTCTCAGGGGTGACTGATGGCTCCACGCACCCGATCGGGCAAGTCCGCCTCCCCGTCACTTTCGGCAAGCGCGACAACTACCGCATCGAGCTCATCGACTTCGATGTCGCCGACATTCGCCTGCCATACAATGCCATCCTAGGATATCCAACTCTCACCAAGTTCATGGCGGCAACGCACCACGGCTACAATGTCCTCAAGATGCCGGGGAGCTGCAGCATCATCACGGTCGCCTGTGAGGAAAAGGACACGGTGTGCTCCCTCGAGCGCCCCTACCAGGCTACAGCAGTTGAGAACAATAACGACGAGGGTGCCATCCACCCTCCTGAGGCCGTTCCCAAGAAGAAGAAGAAGAAGCTCCACTAGGGATCTCGGGAGGATGGGGCGTCCGGCAGCGCCGCCTTAAGCCTGGCGTCTATGGACAGGGCGCCTTCCCCTATCGCATAGGAAGGCGCGCCCGGCGCCCCTCTCAGGCTGGGCTTGGGGGCTCTCCTCTAGAGGGCCTCTGACCTGACCAGCGTCTCGAGGGAGGCGCTCGGGCACCATGTGGAGGCATGCTTTAGCGCATGCTTCCACGGAGAGAGCGTTGGGCGCAGGGCGCCTGACGCTCAGGAGTTCGTCAACAAGGCAGTCAAGGAGATTCAGGAGGCAAGGATCATATGGGGCGATCGCCGCCCACCACCAAGCGCGGCTCCTCACCCAGGCGAGGACAAGGAGTTGCGCGTTTGCGTCAACATCCCAAGGCTCAACAGGGCCGCGTCTCAGGAGCTCTTCTGACCGTCCCGTGTTGGCCAATGCAAGGGCCCCCTCACAGCTGCGTCTGCATGCCCTTTGGTTTGCTGAACTCAGCTACTGCATCCTAGCGCCACATGCGGGGCGTCCTGGCGGCTCAGGAGGCCCGGTGCCAGGTAATCCAGGTGGAGCTGGTGATGGATCCTCATGAGCCCCCAGAGCCTCCCGAGGTTCAGGGCCAGGGCGGCTCATGAGGAGCGGCTTCAGCAGCGCACACCTCCTACTACCCCAACATTTCTCCAATAATGGTGCCAGGTGACATCTTTTAGTTCATTCAGTTGGGGGCGCCCCTCGGGCTGCACTATCCCCAAGCCGCGTGGGTCCGTCCCTGCGGCATGTACCCTTCTTCCGTTTATCAGAGCTGACTAACCGTCTCCCATGAGTTGCTTTATGGTCATCACCCACTTGCTTCGAGTCCTATCTGCTTTGCGGTCTCTATGCATTGCTGACTCGTCCTTTGCTCATCCCGTAACGGGGGCTACACATGCTGGCATGGCGCTTGAGCTCGGGTCCGTCCCAGCAACGCTGACAAATCTGAGGGACCAAGCTCTGGCTCACGACCCGCCTCGTGTATGCCACCTCGCCAGGTCCTCGGTGCCTTCGTCTTCCCGCAGAAAGATCAAGGGTAGGCAACAAGCACAGCTAGGGGTCGTATTCTCCTCCGCAGTTCAACAAGCAGGTACACCTGAAGCCTAGCTATGGGCGGGCCCGGCGGCCACCACCTTATCGTGTGAGTCGCTTGCACGTTAAAGGGGGGGCTCCTGAGCATCGTGCCTCAGGGGCTCCTACTGGCTCTCCAGCCCTCACCCATGGCCTTGACCATGGCATCGCGGCCTGGCATACCAGCGGCGGCTAAGTCTGCTCGAGGGCCAGGACCCGAGGATGTAGAGCACCTAGACAATCAAGAAAAGGGGATGGCCGCCTGCTACGTCTTGAGCTTGCGTTGGTTTTCCTTGAAGAGGAAAGGGTGATGCAGCAATAGTAGCGTAAGTATTTCCCTCAGTTTTTGAGAACCAAGGTATCAATCCAGTAGGAGGCTCCTCAAAATTCCCACATACCTACACAAACAAACATAAGAACTCACAATCGACGCAATAAAGGGGTTGTCAATCCCTTCACGGCCACTTGCAAAAGTGATATCTGATGGAGATAGTATGATAAGATAAATATATTTTTGGTATTTTATAATATATATTGGAAAAGTAAAGATGCAAATAAAAGTAGATTGAAAGCTTATATGATAAAAGATAGACCCGGGGGCCATAGGTTTCACTACTGGCTTCTCTCAAGATAGCATAAGTATTATGGTGGGTGAACAAATTACTGTCGACCAATTGATAGAAAAGCGAATAATTATGAGATTATCTAGGCATGATCATGTATATAGGCATCACGTCCGCGACAAGTAGACTGACTCCTGCCTGCATCTACTACTATTACTCCACACATCGACCGCTATCCAGCATGCATCTAGAGTATTAAGTTCATAAAGAATAGAGTAATGCATTAAGAAAGATGACATGATGTAGAGGGATAAACTCATGCAATATGATATAAACCCCATCTTTTTATCCTCGATGGCAACAATACAATACGTACCTTGCTGCCCCAACTGTCATTGGGAAAGGACACCGCAAGATTGAACCCAAAGCTAAGCACTTCTCCCATTGCAAGAAAGATCAATCTAGTAGGCCAAACCAAACTGATAATTCGAAGAGACTTGCAAAGATAACTTAATCATACATAAAAGAATTCAGAGGAGATTTAAATATTTCTCATAGATAAACTTGATCATAAACCAACAATTCATCGGATCTCGACAAACACACCGCAAAAAAGTTACATCGAATAGATCTCCAAGAAGATCGAGGAGAACATGGTATTGAGATCCAAAAAGAGAGAAGAAGCCATCTAGTTAATAACTATGGACCCAAAGGTCCATGGTAAACTACTCACAACTCATCGGAGGGGCTATGGTGTTGATGTAGAAGCCCTCCATGGTCGATTCCCCCTCCGGCGGAGCATCGGCGAAGGCACCAAGATGGGATCTCGCGGATACAGAAGGTTACGGCGGCGGAAATAGTTTTTTGTTGGCTCTCTAGATGTTTTCGTGGTACGTGGGTAATATAGGAGGAAGAAGTACGTCGGTGGCCGCCTGAGGGGCCCACGAGATAGGGGGGCGCGCCCTCCACCCTCGTGGCCGCCTCGACTGCTTCTTGACTTGCACTCCAAGTCCTCTGGATCACATTTGTTCCAAAAATCATGCTCCCGAAGGTTTCAGTCTGTTTGGACTCCGTTTGATATTCCTTTTCTTCGAAACACTGAAATAGAAAAAAAAAACAGCAATACGGGCTGGGCCTCCGATTAGTAGGTTAGTCCCAAAAATGGTATAAATGTGTAAAGTAAAGCCCATAAACATCCAAAACGGGTAATATAATAGCATGGAACAATCAAAAATTATAGATACGTTGGAGACATATCAAGCACCCCCAAGCTTAATTTCTGCTCGTCCTCGAGTAGGTAAATGATAAAAACAGAATTTTTAATGTGGAATGCTACCTAGCATAATTCTCAATGTAATTTTCTTTTTTGTGGCATGATTGTTCAGATCCAAATGATTCAAGATAAAAGCTTATAAAACATAAGAAATAATAATGCTTCGAAGCATACTAACAAATAATCATGTCCTATCAAAATAGCATAGCCAAAGAAAGCTAATCCCTACAAAATCATATAGTTAGGCCATGCTTCATTTTCATTACACAAAATACTCCTATCATGCACAACCCCGGTTTCAGCCAAGCAATTGGTTCATACTTTTTAACGCGCTTCAGCTTTTTCAACTCTTACGCAATACATGAGCGCAAGCCATGGACATAGCACTATGGTGGTATATGGTGGTGGTTGTGAGGACAAAAAGGGAGAAGATAGTCTCACATCAACTAGGCGTATCAACGGGCTATGGAGATGCCCATCAATAGATATCAATGTGAGCGAGTAGGGATTGCCATGCAACGGATACACTAGAGCTATAAACATATGAAAGCTCAACAAAAGAAACTAAGTGGGTGTGCATCCAACTTTCTTGCTCACGAAGACCTAGGGCATTTTGAGGAAGCCCATCATTTGAATATACAAGCCAAGTTCTATAATGAAAAATTCCCACTTAGTATATGAAAGTGACAACATAGGAGACTCTCTATCATGAAGATCATGGTGCTACTTAAAGCACAAGTGTGGTAAAAAGGATAGTACCATTGTCCCTTCTCTCTTTTTCTCTCATTATTATTTTTTTCTTTCTTTTTTATTCTTTTTTTCTTTCTTTTCTTTTTTCTCTCTTTTTGGCCTTTTTTTTTTCTCTTTTTGGCCTTTCTCTTTTTTTTCTTTTTTTATAAAGTCCGAAGTCTCATCCCGACTTGTGGGGTAATCATAGTCTTCATCATCCTTTCCTCACTGGGACAATGCTCTAATAATGAAGATCATCACACTTTTATTGATTTACAACTCAAGAATTACAACTCAAAACTAGAACAAGATATGACTCTATATGAATGCCTCCGGCGGTGTACCGGGATATGCAATGAATCAAGAGAGACATGTATGAAAATTATGAAGGTGGCCTTGCCACAAATACGATGTCAACTACATGATCATGCAAAGAGCAATATGACAATGATGATGCGTGTCATAATAACGGAACGGTGGAAAGTTGCATGGAAATCTATCTCGGAATGGCTATGGAAATGCCATAATAGGTAGGTATGGTGGCTGTTTTGAGGAAGGTAAATAATGGGTGCATGATACCGGCGAAAGTTGTGCGGTATAATAGAGGTTAGCAAAGTGGAAAGGTGAGTGTGCGTATATCCACGGACTCACATTAGTCATAAAGAACTCATATACTTATTGCAAAAGTCTACTTGCCCTCGAAGCAAAGTACTACTATGCATGCTCCTAGGGGAAGGGTTGGTAGGAGTTAACCATCGCGCGATCCTGACCTCCACTCATAAGGAAGACAATTAAAAGAGCACCTCATGCAACAAATTTCTCACACAACTTTTACCATACGTGCATGCTACGGGACTTGCCAACTTCAACACAAGTATTTCTCAATTTCATAATTACCCACTAGCATGACTCTAGCTAACATTACCACCTCTATATCTCAAAACAATTATCAAGCATCAAATTGATCCTAGTGTTTTATGCACTTTCTATGATAGTTTTTATTATACCCAACTTGGATGCTCATCATTCTAGGACCAAATTCATAACCATAGCAAATACCATGCTGTTCTAAAAGACTTTCAAAATAATATAAGTGAAGCACAAGAGATCAACAATTTATTCAAAATTAAGCCACCGCCGTGCTCTAAAAGATATAAGTGAAGCACTAGAGCAAATACTATCTAGCTCAAAAGATATAAGTGAAGCACATAGAGTATTCTAGTAAATTCTAATCAAGTGGGCTTCTCCCAAAAGGTGTGTACATCAAGGATGATTGTGGTAAACTAAAAAGCAAAGACTAATATCATACAAGACGCTCCAAGCAAAACACATATCATGTGGCAAATAAAAATATAGCTCCAAGTAAAGTTACCAATGAACGAAGACGAAAGAGGGGATGCCTTCCCGGGGCATCCCCAAGCTTAGGATTTTGGCTATTCTTGAATATCTTGGGGTGCCATGGGCATCCCCAAGTTAGGTTCTTGCCACTCCTTATTCCATAGTCCATCAAATCTTTACCCAAAACTTGAAAACTTCACAACACAAAACTCAATAGGAAATCTCATAAGCTCCGTTAGTGAAAGAAAGCAAAACCACCACATAAGATACTGTAATGAACTCATTCTTTATTTATAATGGTGTTAAACCTATTGTATTCCAAGTTCTGTATGGTTCATACCACTTAATACTAGCCATAGATGCATCACAATAAACAAACAACACACGAAAGGCAGAATCTGTCAAAAACAGAACAGTCTGTAGCAATCTGTAACCCTCAAATACTTCTGAAACTTTGAAAATCCTACCAAAATAGGAAGTCCTGGAAAATTTGTCTATTGATCTAGAGCAAAATGAATCAACGCAAAAGCACGTTTCTGTGATTTAACAAAACTAATTTCGTGTGCGCAAAGTTTCTGTTTTTCAGCAGAATCAAATTAACTATTACCATAGGTTATCATATAGGTTCTACTTGGCACAAACACTAATTAAAACATAAAAACACATCTAAACAGAAGGTAGTTGCAAAATTTATTACTAAACAGAAACAAAAACAAAAAAACACAAATAAAATTGGGTTGCCTCCCAACTAGCGCTATTGTTTAACGCCCCTAGCTAGGCATAAAAGCGAGGATAGATCTAAGTAGTGCCATCTTCGGCACTCAATTCATCAATAGAGCACTTGTAATCTTTAGGGGTTTCTCCCTTTTTAGCAATGATTAAACCCTTAGGCAAAAATTCAAGAAATTCATATGTAGCAAAAGGTTCCTTAATGATAGAAAGACAATTGGGATGAACACTTATTGATTTGAGATCCGCATTTCCCTTACTAGAAGATTCACCCTTATTTTTAGGAACATAGATAAATTTGGCAGTTTTGGTAGGAGGATTTGGAGTGTTTTTCACAGAAGAAAACGCCGACCCTAAGTTGGTAATGATATCCTCAAGTTTACCGATTCTTGTAGAGTCTAGATCTATTCTTTCATTAACTATAGGTTCTTTCTCTTTAAAAAAATTCAAAGTAACTCCAACCCTAGATCCATATTGGGTAATTTGATTATGAATCTTTTTATCCAAATTTTCAATCAACTCAACAGTGGAAACTTTATTTTTAATAATTTGAAGACTTTGCATCACATGTTCCAAAGTTAAAACAGTTCCATTAACCAAAAGAGGTGGTGGGCCAAACAAATCTAACATAGCATTATAAGCATCAAACGTATGACTACTCAAGAAATCCCCTCTGGTAATGGTATCAAGAATACATATATTCCAAGGAGTAATGCCTACATAAAAATTGCGAAGAAGAACGGAAGTAGAAAGCTTCCTAGTAGATTTATTTTGAGCATTGCAAATTCTATGCCAAGCATCCTTTAAATTTTCTCCCTCCCTTTGCTTAAAATTAAGAATTTCATGTTCGGGGATAATAACAAGGATAGGAGGACTAGCCATTATGACAAGGTAAACGATCTAACACACGAGCAAACAGAAAAAGGCAAACGAAAGAGAGAGGAGATTGGGAAAGAGAGGGCGGATAAAACGGCAATGGTGAAGTGGGGGAGAGGAAAACGAGAGGCAAATGGCAAATAATGTAAATGCGAGGGAGGTGAGTTTGTGATGGGTACTTGGTATGTCTTGACTTGCACGAAGACCTCCCCGGCAACGGCGCCAGAAATCCTTCTTGCTATGTCTTGAGCTTGCGTTGGTTTTCCTTGAAGAGGAAAGGGTGATGTAGCAATAGTAGCGTAAGTATATCCCTCAGTTTTTTAGAACCAAGGTACCAATCTAGCAGGAGGCTCCTCAAAAGTCCCACGCACCTACAAAAAAAAACATAATTAAGAACTCGCAACCAACGCAATAAAGGGGTTGTCAATCCCTTCACGGCCACTTGCGAAAGTGAGATCTGATAGAGATAGTATGATAAGATAAATATATTTTTGGTATTTTATAATATAGAATGGAAAAGTGAAGATGCAAATAAAAGTAGATTGTAAGCTTATATGATAAAAGATAAACCCGGGGGCCATAGGTTTTTCACTAGTGGCTTCTCTCAAGATAGCATAAGTATTACGGTGGGTGAACAAATTACTGTCGAGCAATTGATAGAAAATCGAATAATTATGAGATTATCTAGGCATGATCATGTATATAGGCATCACGTCTGCGACAAGTAGACCGACTCCTGCCTGCATCTACTACTATTACTCCACACATCGACAGCTATCCAGCATGCATCTAGAGTATTAAGTTCATAAAGAACAGAGTAACGCATTAAGAAAGATGACATGATGTAGAGGGATAAACTCATGCAATATGATATAAACCCCATCTTTTTATCCTCGATGGCAACAATACAATACATGCCTTTCTACCCATGCTGTCATTGGGAAAGGACACCGCAAGATTGAACCCAAAGCTAAGCACTTCTCCCATTGCAAGAAAGATCAATCCAGTAGGCCAAACCAAACTGATAGTTCGAAGAGACTTGCAAAGATAACTTAATCATACATAAAAGAATTCAGAGGAGATTCAAATATTTCTCATAGATAAACTTGATCATAAACCCACAATTCATCGGATCTCGACAAACACACCGCAAAAAGAGTTACATCGAATAGATCTCCAAGAAGATCGAGGAAAACATGGTATTGAAATCCAAAAAGAGAGAAGAAGCCATCTAGCTAATAAATATGGACCCGAAGGTTTGTGGTAAACTACTCACAACTCATCGGAGGGGCTATGGTGTTGATGTAGAAGCCCTCCATGGTCGATTCCCCCTCCGGCCGAGCGTCGGCGAAGGCTCCAAGATGGGATATCACAGATACAGAAGGTTACAATGGTGGAAAGAGTTTTTCATTGGCTCTCTGGATGTTTTCAGGGTACGTGGGTATATATAGGAGGAAGAAGTACGTCGGTGGCCGCCCGAGGGGCCCACTAGATAGGGGGCGCGTCCTGTAGGGGTGGGCGTGCCCTCCACACTCGTGGCCGCCTCGGCTACTTCTTGACTTGCACTCCAAGTCCTCCGGATCACGTTTGTTCCAAAAATCACGCTCCCGAAGGTTTCATTCCGTTTGGACTCCATTTGATATTCCTTTTCTTCGAAACACTGAAATAGGCGAAAAAACAACAATAAGGGCTGGGCCTCCGGTTAGTAGGTTAGTCCCAAAAATGATATAAATGTGTAAATTAAAGCCCATAAATATCCAAAATGGGTAATATAATAGCAGGAACAATCAAAAATTATAGATACGTTGGAGACGTATCACCGCCGCAGGCCCTACCTAGCAGCGCTACCACTAAGGCGAACGGGCACCACTCGAGGGAATCGCTGCCAGTTCACTAAAAGATAAGTCACTTGCATGAATCCCGTGACCCAATCGCACCACTTTCAAAGTCTCGCTCGGGAAGTGCCGCCCCCTTTTCCGTCTCTCTGGCAGCTGCTTGCACGCCAAGGGGGACCTCGTGAGCATCGTGCCTCAGGAGCTCTCACCGGACCTTGGGCCGCTCACCTCCTGGCCTTGACCACGGCATCGCGACCTGGCATACCAATGACTGCTGAGGCCTGCTTGGGGACTGGGTCCCGTCGGTGTAGAGCGCTACGCTACCTAGGGGATGGAAAGGGGGAACCATGCCGGAGTGGGATACGCGGTTTCAACACAGTTACAATAAGAGCAACGCTGGAATTAAAGCATCATGATTTTTACATGCCCCCATGGGGCTGGTCATAATTCTGCATAGGGAAACAAAAGGAGAAAGACTTCGAAGGACCAGGCCGGTGCACATCACCGGCGATGCCGAGCGGCTGCTCTCCTGGCACGGTGGGATATTGGCGGCACGTAACTGTTGTCGCTAGACTCCAAGAGAATCACTAGGCTCGGGAGAATCACTAGATTCCCAGGAGTCGTCGCTGCTGCTGGAGGAGACGCTGGTTGGATCGGAGGCAGGCCCAGCGCCCACGGCCGCGTCCCGCGGGCTGCTTCCTCCGGGGCAGCACTACGGCCTCCGGCCCTCTTTGTCGAAGATCTTGAAGAACAGAGTGGAGGCATCGTCGTACTTGAAGTGGATTGTGAGGGCCCCTTCTGCGCGGCAGGCGCGGGCGACCTCGCCCCATCCGCGGGTCATGAAGACATCGCCAGGAGGCACCACCTCGACCTCAGCCCCGGTGGCCAGACTGCAGCACCCGGCGTGTTGCAGCCACATCTCAAGTGGCCCCCTCGGCGGCTTCTCGTCGGGGAAGAACTCGAGAGACCGATCCACGAGCCGGGCAGCATCACTGCCCACACCACGAACTCGCGCGAGCTACCCTCGGCGTGGGTTCACGGCCCTGCCGGCCGCTCGACTTCGGCTCACCCGCTGCCGCCCTGGATCGCTCGACGGCGGGCATTGGTGTCCTGTGCGCAAGTGTACAAGGGAAGGGGGAAGCCGGGCGGAGGCCATACGTGCCAAGGCCGGGTCACCTCCTACCCTGTGCCGTCGTCGCATGGACGGGAAAATCGTTTCTTGGGCGGAAGTGGTTCGGGCTCCTCTCGAGGGGCCTTTCCCTTCTTTGTCGTGAAGAATCTCCTGATCTGTGCCACGGATGCTACGGCAATGTGTAAAAGAAGAAGGAACGAGCAGCGAGAAGATGAAGATGGAGATGAGCAAGGGGGGGGGGGGCTCTGCCCCTCCCCTCATTTATAACCAGAGGGAGGCCCACCGCCGGCCTACACAATCTCGCGCAATGATGTTCTCTCTGCATTTATCATCGACTTATCAAGTCGGATAGTTATCGAGGCAGCGTGGTGAAGCGGAGACGCCAATGTCCCATCAATCACCACACGTCGTCCAAGACCACAGGCGGTTAGGACCTGTGGTGC
Organism: Triticum timopheevii; assembly: GCA_963921465.1. NCBI lineage: Eukaryota > Viridiplantae > Streptophyta > Magnoliopsida > Poales > Poaceae > Triticum > Triticum timopheevii. The sequence goes on along the minus strand of OY997272.1, from coordinate 52,213,959 downwards.
TTCGTACTTGCCCTTTGGCTTCACTCAGAAGCCATGTCCGAGCACGCCTTGGGCCCGGGGGCTACTGTCGGCGTTCTGGATATGGGGGTACCCAGACTTGCCTGCCTGTGGCCCACGGTGTGGTTCCATCGATGGCCTGGTATGGCCCAGCCTCAACATCAACAAACTCAAGACCCTCGCAAGGGGCCAAGCCTCGCGAGGCTAACGACACCAAGACCTCCAAAGGGATCGGCCTCCTCAGGCTGGCTCCCAAGGAGCAGAGATTTCTACGCAAGGCTCACCTCGCGAGGATTGGCTGACACACTACCCAAAAAAAGACACATCCGTGACATTTTGGGCCGAATGAAAAAAAATTCTGTCATACATATGACACTTCTATGACGATAATTGTGACAAAACCCGGTATCATCATAGATGTGGTGGGCTCCTACTTCTATGACAAAAAATCATGACAAAAAATGGGCTTTTTGTCCTGGGCGGGCCGAAGACGCAGCTGCATGACATTCTTTGGGCCATCCATGACGGAAAAAACCATGGTAGAAGCGAGGGGGAGGAAAATTTCGGGGAGTTGCCGGTTACGGTGGGAGGTCGGGGGCCGAGCGATGCGCGTTTCTCTCGTACACGTACGCGCGTGTGTGTGAGGCGTTGGCTCTAACTGAACCCGAGCGAGGCGTTGGGCTCTAACTGAACCCGAGCGATTGCACTGCAGGCTACGCATTACTGAACCCGAGCAATCGATCGATGGCTGTTAACTGAACCCGATCGAGCGATTCCTTCGCTACTGCTGCTAACTGAAGCCGATCGATGCTGCTTCTGGGATGAATAGTGAGCGTTGTGGGGGGTTTGGATGAACAGTGAGCGGTGGCGTTGCCTCCGGATGAACAGGACCCCGTGGTGTGGAGGCTGGATGAACAGTAGACGGTGGAGGGGTGGCCGTGGAGGGGTGGTTGAACAGGACCCCGTGGTGTGGAGGGCTGGATGAACAATAGATGGTGGAGGGCGTGGAGGGGTGGTTGAATAGTAGCTGGTGGAGTAGCGCAGTGGAGGCTGGATGAACAGGAGCCCGTGGAGGCTGGAGGAGGTCGACGGTAGCCCGTGGAGGCTGGAGGAGGTCGACGGTGGAGATGAACAGTATCCCGTGGACTCCTGTTTTGCGGTACGCCACATCCCTCCTGATGAACAGGACCCCCGTTTCGACCGCAGGAGGTCCATTTCCTCCGTTTTGCGGTACGCCACACCCCTCCCGATCAACAGGACCCCCGTTTCGACCGTAGTGCTCCAACACAAGTCCGTTTCGTCCGTTTTGCGGTACGCCACACCCCTCCCGATCAACAGGACCCCCGTTTCGACCGTAGGAGGTTCGTTTCCTCCGTTTTGTGGTACGCATGACCCCTCCCGATGAACAGGATCCTGTTTCGAACATGGCCGGTCGAACACAAGGCCGTTTCCTCCGTTGTGCCTCTACTACGACACGTGCGCGCCTCTACATCGACCAGTATATATGTACGTACACGTTCGCGACCAGAATGACAACGCTACGTACACTTCGACCAGGTGGGTCCCGACTGTCAGGCACTTCCTTGCGTGCGAAGATGTAGCTGGTGGGTCCCAGTTGTCATGGGGGCAAATCGTTTTTTTTTGCCCGGACGCACTTCCTTGCGTGCGAAGATGTAGCCGGTGGGTCCCAGCAGTCAGGGGGGCGAATCGTTTTTTTGCCCGGACGCACTTCCTTGCGTGCGAAGATGTAGCTGGTGGGTCCCAGCAGTCAGGGGGGCGAATCGTTTTGTTTTTTTTACCTGGACGCACTTCCTTGCATGCGAAGGTGTAGCTGCTGGGTCCCAGCAGTCAGGGGGGCGAATCGTGTTTTTTTCGGACACACTTCCTTGCGTGCGATGGTGTAGCAGGTGGGTCCCAGCAGTCAGGGGGCGAATCATTTTTTTCGCAATATACGATGGTCCGTCCGGTGGGTCCCCGCTGTCAGGTGGAGGAATAAATATTTTGCGCGTCATAAGGAGGCACTTCCTTGCGGCTCCGTGGACCCAGCTGTCAGCCTCTCCACGTACAGTCCACGTCCGATGGAAGTTGTTTCTTGACCACGTTGACCACGCTGCGCTGAGAGCACCATGGCGGTGGACGACGGCGAGGCCTAGGAAGGGGACGACGCGGAGCCGGGGAAGACGCGGCAGTGGATGCACACGCGGAGAGGAGTACGAGGGTTCACTGGTTCGGCTGCGCTGCCGCCGCTGCAGAATAACAGGGGGTGTGGGTGAGCGGAGGGATGGCCTGGCCAGCGGTGGGAGTAGTAGGGGCGGTGAGGCCTCCGCGGCAGCATAGCCGGCCATGGGAGGCAGGAGCAGGCACCACGACCGGCGCTGCTTTGGGCGGCTGGAGCAAGAAGACCAGAGGTTGAAGAAGCATGATGGCCGTTGGATGGACATCGTACGGTCACTGCAGCTAGAATCGTTTATATTGACTAAGCTGACAAATCCCTTGGTATGTCAACTTAGTAGGCCCACAGGTCAGCTTCCGAAACGGTGCGCCCCAGATGTCAGGGGGAGGAATTATTTTTTGGGCGGGTGAAGCTAGAATATCCGAGATTGAAGAAGAAGCACGGCATCCGTTGGATGGACATCCAACGGCCACTGCTGCTAGAACCTTGTGTTGACTATAAGTTGACAAAGCCTTGCATACGCGTAACTCTGTTTTTTTAGGGGACACGTCAACTTAGTAAGGCCAGAAGTGTGTGGCAGAGAACTTATAGCCCATTTGAGATTTGTAAGAATGTGTAGCCATTTTTGAATTCTAATGGAATTTACTACAGCCCATTTACAGTTTGTTAAAGGTACAACCCATTTCAACCAACCGTTCAAAATAGAATTCAATAAAATTTCCCACATTTTGATGGGATCCGAAATATTTTTATCCCGAAATTTCTAGTCAGATTAAATACAATTTCAATATAAATTTATATTACGTAAAAATCCAACAAAACATTGCGCTCGCAATAATTAATGAAATTAAAATTTTCAATATCCAAAAATAATAATTTATAAAGTAATCACGTGTTTGGTGCATTTTTTATAGTTACTGCCCAGTTTTTACAATTACATCCCATTTGTTATTTCTTAAAGCCCATTTTCTTGTTAAGCCTAATGCATCCCTCCTAGAAAAGATTTGCAGCCCAGCGGGGCGGAGAATAACAACTTGACCTTGCTTGGGTATTCCTAAAAAAGTATAGCTGGCTAGCCATTTTCAGCTTGAAAAAAAATTAATATCTGGGCTGGATATCTGGCTTGAGCTAGATGGGCCACAGCCCGCCAAGTTAATACCTGCAATGATGTTTTCGTTGTTGTTCAGAGGAGAAAAATTAATATTTGGGCTAAACATCAAAAAACTCTGCACAAATATGGCTCGAGCTTCTTGGTCCCAGCTATCAGCCGCTTCTTGTGCAATTCTCTCGTTTATTGACTACTCCAGGAGGTTGACAATGGTGTGGGACCGTGATGTGAGAAACCAGGAGGAAGCAAAATAAGTTTTATATATATATATATATATATATATATATATATATATATATATATATATATATATATATATATATATATATATATATATATATAATAAGGAGGCACTTGCGTATGTGAGGCTATGGACCTAGTGGGTCCCCATTGTCATCCTCTCCAAGTAAAGTCATCTCCTCGCCCGCGTGCGCTTTCCGCCCGAAACAGTCAGCGCCGCCCGCCCCGCTTCCCGGTGCAGGCGATTGCTCCGCCTTCAAATGACACAAGTGTCGTCCGTCCATCCATCTGCAGCCCACATTAATGATACGTGGTTGCCGAGGCGGCTACTCCGGTGCCACACGTCCGTCCCTCCGCCCGCCCACCATTTCTATATAAACTGCTGCGCCGGCCATAGCCGCAGTCATCTGCATCCGTTCCCTTTCTCCTGTCCACACCACTACTGCCCACCATGGCTTCCTCGCGCTCCAGCGCTCTTCGGGACGGGCGGACGACGGACCACAAGGAGATGGCAGCCATTGCTGCCGACCGGCTGGCCGGCAGGCAGCTGGAGGACGACGACATCCCAATGGAGAACATGGTAGTCGACGATCCAGCACCAACCCCCTCCTCCGGGCCATCCTAGCCGGTGCATTGCACCATGACCATCGGCGAGGTCCGTGCCAAATATATGGACAGGGTGAGGCAGATGCGTGAGGAGCAGTTCCGGGAGGCACAGGCTGACGCCGCCTACAACCACCATCTCCTCCAGGAGCACCTGCAGGCGGAGGAGCAGATCGCCGCGGAGCGGGCGGCGCAGGAGGCGCTGCTCGACTCGTACCGCTCCGCCCGCAAGGGCCGCCTCGAGCGCTGGCGGTACCGCATGCGGGTGGCGGAGGCTGCGGCCGCCTACAAAGAGGATAGCAAAGAGGGCGATGAAGCGGGCAAGGTGCTGTTTGGCGAGACCGAGGACGAGGCAGAGGACAATGCCGACTCCGATGAGTCCCCGCTCCGCTGGCGTCGATGAGGCCCTGCTCCGCCGAGGCCTCGCGGTGCCAACAACGAGGTAGAGGACACCGCCGACTCCGCCGAGGCCCCGCCCCGCCAACAACGAGGCAGCGGACATCACCGGCTCAGCCGAGGCCCCACCCTGCCGGCAACGTGGGGGAGCATTTCCACCACTCCGCTGAGGCGCCCCCGGCGGCAACAAGACAGAGGACATCGGCGGCTGCGCCGAGGCCCCTCCCCACTGCCAATGAGGCCGCGCCACACAGAAAACAAGGAAGAGTAGAACACGGTAGGTCGCCGCCGCTCGGGTCCAAGTAAGGCCACTGCTGCTACCCTCCGGTTGAAGCCAATCTAGGCGGGTTGACCATTGACGGCCGGTTAGCTTCTTGGCGGCGACGTGGAGTCGGAGAGCTGCGCTGGAGAAGAACGCTGCTTCTACTTAACTGCTGGTGCAGTTGGCTGACTGACACGTGGGCCCAACAGGCCACATGTCAGTTACGCAACTGCACCTGCAGTTAAGTCACTGAAGCTTCTGTTCGGCTCAGCGGGACACAGGTGGGTAGCTTCAGTTAATTAATTATACCTCCAGGGCACCCCTTTTTAGTTGAAGAATGTATGAAATGTAATGAAATCCGGCATGTTTATATGAAATCCGACCGTGTATTAATGAATTTATTTCGATTAGTTCGTATTCCTGTATCACTGGCATTGGATGAACATGCAAAACAATACGTACTAGCATTATTCTCAGGGTGATCACCTCGTTTGCAGCAGTTTCACATGTACTCCCTCCGGTCCTTTCTAGTCTACATACAAGTTTTGTCTGCAGTCAAGGTATCTCTACTTTGACCAATCTTATACAAAAAAGTATGCACTTTCACAATGTGCGAAGTAAAAAGGAACAAAAGGAGTACAAAGAGTTTGAGCAGCTTTTTAGCGTTTCTGTACATTGCAATCAAACACACAGGCCTGGCAATTCATAGAGAACATTCAAAATAATCGATGATTATGCATCTCAGCGACTCACATGTCAGAGGCAATATTTACTTCACAACTAAAGAATAAAGAAAAAATTGATCGACGCTGCTGACAGCAAAGGGCATCCCATTCGAAAATATCAAACGCATGTGTTGCTAAAATCAATGAGCAAAATTTGACAAGGTTGTCCCATTCCAAAATATCAAATTCCTACGATTGTGGAATGGGCAGGGTTTGCCATCAGTTTAGACATTGACATGGCACCTCGTGCTAAATAAATCAGCTGTTCTTTTTGTGCAGTTCCACCAAAATCAACTAAATTCGTGTGTAGCTTGTATGATTTCGCCCTTATATGTTGCAACGCCTTGAACTTATCGGCACCTCCTTTCTTGTGGTGGAAATGAATGATTTGATGTATTCATGAACATTTTGTGCAGTTCCCATTGAAATCAAGCTGAGCACCCCTATTTGCACAAATACAAAAAACTGATTAGTATAAAGCAAATTGTACTATGATTTGACAGTTTCAACAGGCACATCAATGGTCCATGTAGAGCACACTTTTAGAAAAATGGAACTCACCAGAAAGAATCCTAGAACAACATTGTACTCACGCATCACAGTAAACAAATGGAGATTTGTCAGTCCTTCTGAGCTGAAGTTAGTTTGGTCTTGTGGGGAGTAATGTAACCATCCTTCAACTGCTCCTTCTGATGAGAAGATAGACAGGGCTTCTTCATCCTGGCATAATCGGAACTAGTCACTTCACGTACTCCATATTCTTCTTCAGAGGAAGATGATCATGTTGTGCAAAGACAAGATGACTACTAAATGCTAGCATCCCTGTTTGCTCGAAAAAAAGGAAAGGAAATATTTAAAACAACACAGATGAAGCACATCTCAAGGACAATACCACTTTTTCATGACAGTATCTAAATAGTAGCTAGCACAACACCAATAGAGACGACAAAGCTCAATCATATGGATGAAATCAGTGGGCGAGTACCAACCTTTGTCAGGAGGCTGATTGTGTAGAGCATACAGATGAAGCACTTCTCCGGAACCATTTGTTGCTATCTACGGGGGTGGCCATGCTTACTATATACTCCCCGATTAGTTTAATGTTTCCAACATCTTCTTGTGCAGTTCCACTAAAATATATGGTATCTTCAAAGAAGATCCTTGTTTGCACAAGTAGAGATAATTACGTATGGCATCAAATCAGTGGCAAAACAATTGCTCGTTCCAGCCATAGCAATAAATTAAGATGCAAAACTATATCATTACTTGTGTCATCACAATTCCAGTGCTTCATTACAGCACCGGGAGTTGATTTTTGTTTTTCTTCCGCTTGTTCTTCCCCTTCATCACTTGGTTTAATAACAGACAAGCTTCGCCTTCAATGTAAGATTTGGCATGTCAATTAGGGAGCAAAAGTATAGTACTAAACTTAATTTTCTGATGAAAGTGGCAAAATACAGGCCAACAGTTGTGAAATATCCTTATCTTACCTCAATGGGATATTTCGGTGCACATACAGATTGGAAGTCTTGTCTCCATTTGTGCAGTTCACTAAAATCAAGCAACATTATCGTACAAGTAGCATAACATATGAAAGCACACTGCAAAATCATGTGAAAGAAGGCTAGTACTGACCTCTCATGATGCGGAATTCAAACAACTCACAAGAAGAAGATCTGAACCAAATTCGCCTTAACGGATAGGAAGTAAAATCTCCTCTTGTGCAGTTCCACTAAGATCAAGCAATCAAGCAACATTGTCGGTGTGACATTTTGGTTGAACTGCACAAAACACTCTCAAAACAAAAGTGTTTTGTGCAGTGCAACAAAAGGTCACAATGGCAACGAGGTGAAGTAGATAACCCTGTTTACGCAGAGGTGCAAAGGAAACAATTAGTGGTCAATAATGGTGGATGACACAGAAGCCAACAAAAAGAAGCATCTACCTTATCTAAATGGGAAAGAAAGAAAGACAGTAGCATTTCTCAAAAGGTGGCATTGATTAATATTAACATAGAGATTATATTAACAATAAAATTCGTGAAACATGTAATTTGCTTTTAACTATGGCATTGCATCAATTTTCCAGCGGCATTATTAGAGGGTGTTTGTTTACAGGGACATTTTGGTGTAGGGACTAAAAAACTCTGTGTCAGTCCCATCTAAACCAAACAGGAGGGACTTTTAGGGACTAAAAGTGGGCATTTGGGACTAAAGAAAGAAGACCCCGAGGGAGTCTTTTTGGGACTTTTTCCAACAGTTGGCACCTTGTTTCTGTTAGTTCATTACTAGGGGTAACATGGTCTTTTAGCATGTCATTTAATAACCTCTAGTCCATGTTTAGTCCCTGGAACCAAGCAGGTAGGGACTAGGGAGTTTTTAACCAAATAGGGCCTTAGATTAACAACAGCTAATGAGTTGCACGGGACAGTGGACGCACCAGCACCATGTGCATCTACCGATGTACTATGGTCATGCACAGTCTGTTGCAACAAAGAACAAACAACCAAGGAGCATATTTGTGTTGGTCCCAGTTTTGTTATCTTTAGACACCTTTCCCTATGTGAGCACAGCAAATCTAGTCCTGCTCAAACTCTACAGCCTTGTCCCTTCCTTTCCTTTTTGAACTAGTACTTTCGCCCCTTCCTTTTCTCTTTGAACCACATCATAGATTTATGCGATACAACTTTCCCCACTACTTTCCCACATTCCTTTCCTCTTTGAACCATGTCCTAGATTCATGCTATACAACTTTCCCCCTTCATTTCCTCTTTGAACCATGTCCTAGATTCATGCTATATACTTCCTACCTTCCTAAATATAAGTCTTTGTAAAGATTCCACTATGAACCACTTACAGATGTATATAGATGCATTTTAGAGTGTAGATTCATTCATTTTTCTCCGTATGTAGTCCTAGTAAAATCTCTACAAAGAGTTATATTTAGGAACGGAGGGAGTACAACTTTCCGCACTCCTTTCCTCTTTGAACCACGTCCTAGATTCATGGTATACATGCAGCTAGAGCAATGCATGTCGAGTAAGTAAATTATACCTTAAGGTTCTTGGGGCATGGTTTGGTGGGCGACGGGACGGCAGCGAAGAAGAAGGGGTCGGAGGCCCTCCCGCGCCGCTGCTGGGTGGAAAGTGAACAGCTGCGCGGATTCCCTCCCTTGCCGACGGCGACAGCGTTAAGTCTCCTTCCCTTCCCGGCGGACGGATCATGCCGGCTCTTTGAGCAGCAGTGAGGGGAGAGAGAGAGGCCAACGAAGTCTTGTTTAGATCTGGAGAGGGCGAGAGAGTGTGCAGAGAGCAACTACAAGCACTGAGGCTCCAGCGGGAGAGGGTGAGAGAGTGTGAAGAAAGCAACTACAAGCGCTGAGGCTCCAGCGTGTATATATATATACTTGAGAGAGAGTGTGAAGCATGCAAACCCTAGAAAACATTTTGACCAGTCAAAGAATCCTCCTGGCAAAGATTATGCTCAAGTGTAGTTATCGAACCTGAGACCTCAAGTTTGATGGGCGAACAGGCTAACCAGCTACACAACCCTCCCGTTATGTTCAACTAGAGGAAAATAACCTTTTATACATTCCTGCATTCGTGTGACAAGCATGTCGTGTTTTTTTGTGTGTGTGGGAGTCATTGGGATTTCAATCATAATCGTGTCATGTGACTTTGGTGGTAAGACTATCCACAGTGGTGCAGAAATAATGTAGCCTTAGTCACCTTACCTCTCTCCACGTAGTACGTTGGGTCCCACCAGTCAGAGGGTGAAACAAACAAATTAATAAGAAAAATTAAAAGCGCCAACGGTGTATCTTACCTCACACATCTCACTACTGCTCGGGAACACTGTCCAATTGATCCCTCTGTTCGCTCACGTACTATTTTAAGTGAATCCTTATTATAACATGCACACAAATTTTGGGCACTTGTATTCGACTTAAGTCAGTGTGCCACCGTATCTCGTATACTTACTACTCCCTCCGTCTAGGTGTAATAAGTCACATTAGAAGGTGCAACGGGACCAAGGTGCGTGCGTGTGCGTGTGTGTGTTTAACTGCATGTGTGTGTTAGAGAGTGCAACAGATCGACCTACTCCTACAGAGAGATGGTGTGTAGTGTATGATTTTAGCCGCGAGAGTCGGTGCATCCTCTCGTTTCCGGGCGTGTCCGGTAGGGACATGCGGACAGCTGCTACGCCCGCTCCTGACCAGCCTGGCCCACCCAAAGCCCCTCCATCGCCCACGCGCGCTTCCTGCCTAGAACGGTCAGCGCCGCTCCAAAGAATCGGTGCCGCATTCATGCCCGGGAAGAGCGGATGCGACCTCTCACTGGCGCAAGAGTGATGGTTGCTTCGTCCGTCCAACTTACTGCTGGGTCTATGTGATTTGACGGCTCATTGGTCTTTATTACTGAGGTGGTAGGACTGCTGGATGTCCCACGCTTTCGGTGAAAGGAGGTAGTAGATTACAATTTTCTCCATTCTTACAGCGGAGGAGTGCAAGAGCAGTGAAAACATGCAGGCTCAATGATTACATGGCCCACCTCACACTATCACCGTGCGACACCTAACTCTTTACATAGTACTCCCTCCATTCCTAAATATTACTAGATGAGTCCCCGCGCGTTGCCGCGGAACAGATTTCATAGAACTAAAAAAACTCTATAATCGCATGACAAATGTGGTAGCCAAACTAAATAAACTCCCGTCATCATTTAGATCATCCCACGTAAGGAAAAAAGAACAGCCAACTCCTACTACATAATGGGATTATATTTTTCTTTTTGACATGTTAATGGGACTTAAAAGCTCACTTACATGCATGCTACCAGTGCATGCTTGCATGCAGACGTGTTGATATGATTTAAAACCCACTCACATGCATGTGCCACGGTATTTCTGCATGCTTGCATGTGGCTTAGTGCGGAGCCTCTCAACGTCTAGATCAGACGGCTATTATGGACTGATTTACTTCATCTAATGGCTACATCAATTTTGATGATGTGGATCAAAGAGAGGATAGAGAATTCCAAGTAGTGGGGGCTAGCTATTACTAGTAGATAAGTCTTTGTAGAGATTCCACTAGGTGAACTACATACGGAACAAAATGAATGAATCTACACTTAAAATGCATCTATATACATCCGCATATGGTTCATGGTGAAATCTCTACAAAGACTTATATTTAGGAACGGAGGAAGTACTAGTATAGTACGTACTGTAATTTATCAGCGAGATAAATTTGTACAATGCTATGCAGCTTCCAGCTTCTTTTACATGTATCTTGCGTCCAAGGTTGCCCGTTGTAACATTTCATCAAATACAAAGGAGACTAACATGCATGCTGTTGCATCTCAATGATTGACAGATCATAGCAAATATGTACTCCCTCCGTTCCAAAATAAGTGTCTCAACTTTGTGCAAACTTTAGTACAAAGTTGTACTACTACTAAAGTTGACACTTATTTTGGAATAGAGGCAGCTAAAGAAAAAAAGATCCATGCTGTCCCTAGCCCTCGAACCGTGAACCCTGACCAGGCTTCAATTTGCTGGCAACGTTCGAGCTTCCTAATAAATGAAGTTTGCAACCTTTTGACCATCGGATCATTTTGTGCAGTTTCACCAAAATCGAGATGAGCATCCTTGTGGCAAAGAAATTGAAGAAGCGTGATTAGAATAAGATTACTGGGACTAGTTGATGAAACATAAACTCATCACAAATACAGTACGTAGAAGCCAATAGAGGTATGTGCAGGGCAAAGAAGTAGAGAAATATCCACAGGGAGTGATGTGGGCAGCTGGAGTAGTGGTGCAAGCTGGCTGTAAAGGGAGTTGTACCTGAGGGACGTAGCTCAACCTTGAGGAGGGCGGCGGGAGGCGGCAATTGCCCACGTCGCGGCAGTGAGGAAGGGATGAAGGCAACCTCACCGGCTTTGTGAGAGAGAACAGAGGGGACCCCTGATCGGGACGTGCCGACAGTGGGTTTTCGCCGTCGGCGACGACGGCCACCGCATCTACACTAAGCATCCACCCCTTCCCCAAGCGAACGTGATCCGCCGGGATGTTAGAGATGTGGCCACAATCATTTTGTGCGAGAGAGTGTGAAGAGAGCAACCCTAGCAAGCAACCATGTAGGCTAGCCCGTCCTGACTATGTATATAGTGGAGCGGTTTCCTTTTCTCTCCATATGAACCTATCATATTGCGTACGTGCCACTGAAGAAAAAAAACTTTATTTATAAATGAGGCGGCACCTACTACTCGTTCTCCTATAACCTTGCACTTGGCATCTCCAAAATATTAACCTTGCGATTGGCTCTTCGCCTCTTCGGGAAGTCGAGCAATAATGGTAGTGCAGTATATATCGTTCTGGTTATATAAGACCGAATAAATTGCTGCACGTCCACCACGTGGGCGTGGGTCGAGGGGCAAGGGAGAGTGCTACATATGGAGCAAAATGAGTGGATCTACACTCTAAAATACGTCTATATACATCAGTGTTTGGAGTATGTACTAGTAGTTCATATTGAAATCTACTTCCAAACAATATGATATAATCTCTATAACTAAGGTAGTAGGGACGAGGAGTAAATGGAGGGAGTAGTAAATTTTTCTCCTTGTCCTGCGAGCCACCGCGCGCATGGGGGAGGGAGCGGGCATAAGGCGGAGCAAGCTTCACCTCATCCTGCGAGCCACCGCGCCCGTGGGCGGGGGAGACGGCGTACTAAGCAAGCTTCTCCTCGTTCTGCGAGTTGACGGGACACATCAAAAGTCTTGCCTCTAAGGTAGGCCCCACATGGTTTGCCTTTTTTTTAACTTAACACGTCAAGTCACAATTTGTTTGTTCACCCGTGGTAGACGATCCTCCCTCCACCAAGTGGACAACCAGTACACGTTCCAAATTACCATGTGGGCTGCCTTTTTCGTACGGAATTGAGCTCCACCGTGTACCCGCGCGGGTGTGGTTGGGAAAGAGACGGGAGTACGTGCGCCGTGCATGCACCTCTTCTCTTCCTGCATGTCCCCCACCTACGTGGGTGTGTGTGAGAGATACAAACCGCGTTCGTGAGTGTTTTTTGTTTTGGGGTGGGGGTGGGGGGTTGATTTCGTGAATTATTTGTGGGAATATGTGTCGATGACATCTCAAACAAAATTGTGCATGCAATGTGTGTGAAATGGAGGCCTATCCGTATCATACATAGAGGGTCGGGCAATCCACGAGAAGAGAGGGAGGGGTCATAGCTATCGATAGAGTCGAAGAGAGGATCAAGTGGGTGGGTGCGAGATCGATGAAGAGAGCCATCTAAATTGTATGTGTGTGTGTGTGTGTGTGTGTGTGTGCAAGTCAAAGATATAGGGCGACTGGCCTACCGGAACGTTAGAGGGCACATGTCAAGTTTGTTTGTGGCAGGGAGACATGACTAGAGCGCTCGATGTATCGGTGTGTGTGGGGGGGGGGGGAGGGGGTGGGGGAGGGGTAGGGAGAGGCCTAACTATAGAGGTAGAACGACTCGTATGTGTGTTGAGAAGGAGAGACCCAGCTATGTCTTGAGGGAGATCGATCGACATCCATACATAACTGAAGGACGGGAAATATGATGGGACAGAGAGAGAGAGAGAGGAGAGAGAGAGGAAGAGGGAGGGAGGGAGAGGGGTAGAGTGCTGGATGGGTGATGGAGTTGCTTCTTGGAGATGGTGGGAGAGGCCTACTAGACAAACTGAGGGTGGAACTGCAATGTTATCAATAAGAGTGGGGATGTGTTTCTGTGTGTGCCTGTGCATGATAGATCTGTCGGGATGCATCCATGGATGATGAAGGGGAACCATGTGTTTGGTAAGAAAACCTAACTAGATCGGTAGATCAATTGTTGTTTGTCGGAGGAAGGAAGAGACACAACTAATGAGGTAGATCGATCGACGTGTGGGTAAAAACGAGTTATAAGGACCTATCTAGCTATATGTATAGCGAGAGACCGGTCGGTGTACGTCCATTTGTTAGAGGCAAATAAGGCCTAGCGAGACGGATAGACAGAGAGAATGGAGCTAGGAGGTGGTGTGAGAGGCCCAACTACTAGCTAGATAGGGGGAGGAGTGTGCGGTTGTGAGATCGATGAAAAGAGGGGCGAGAGTTTACACGTGTGTCTGACCGTATGAGAGACACAAGGCAAGGACAGATAAAGGAGGAGATTGAAGGTGTGTGTGTGTGTATGTTGTAGGCAGGCATCGCTGGAGAGGTTTATCGATCGGTGTGTGTCGGAAAGGAGTTGTGGAGACTCTGGGAGAACGACCTAAAGAAAAAAAAATGAATGTGCCCGATGGATAGAATGTCGAGGGAGGGGGAGGGCGAGGAGGGCGTGTGCATGCACGAGAGAAAGTTAGTGGTAGCTACAAAGGTTAGAGGATTGTGTGGGTGTAAGAGACTAACAAAGATCATAATTTGATATGAAAGTGGATTCATATATTTGAACAGGAGATCATAGTGTTTTAAACATTGCATGCATGAATATAGCGGTGATACACGTGCTGTGCACATGTTATACCATAATGTGATAATGCATGGCATTTGCAACTCACAACTAAATGCCGAACAATCTAAACCATACTATACATCAAACAATCTCACATTTTATTTGAATTTGTGATAATGTGTGGCGTTTGCAGCTTACAACTAAATATCGAACAATCTAAACAATACTATATATCAAACATTCTCACATTTTATTTGAATTTGTGGTAATGTCTGGTGTTTGCAACTCACATCTAAATACTTGTAGGTGTAGGGGGCGGGGCACCATACATAATGTGATAAACATATTATACATATGAGACATGGTTTAGATTATGAAGATCTAGCTAGAGCTAGAAATGTAATGTGATTTGAAATCAAAATAAAGTGGATTCAAAAAATCTAGTTCGAGTTCATATAGTACACATAGTTCATATGTAACTCGAGACTAATCATGTGGTGTGATGTGAAGATAATACACAAACGATGGTTTAACTTGACAATAATGATGATTGTAGATCTTATTAAAACAGAGAAACGAATTCAAATGCTTTGACTTCACAACAATCATTACTGTAGATCTTATTCAAATAGATAAACGAATTCAAATTTACACTACTGGAATCAGCTACTTTGCCATATGCCAGCTCTTTGGCGTCTGCTAGCGAACGGCAAAGAAGCTCTTTGCCATCAGCTACCGAAAAGCAGACGGCAACGAAACGGCAGACGGCAAAAGAGTCCTTTGCCATCGGCCATTTCTTTGCCGTCCGCTGGCTGACGGCAAAGAATCTTTGCCGTCCGCTGGCTGACGGCAAAGAGGGAGGTGGCACCCACTAACAAAAACACTTAACGTCCTCCCTCTTTGTCGTCCGCAGCGGACGGCAAAGATACAAAAAAGCGGACGGCAAAAACTGGACCTAACTAACCTAACTAGCCGAGCCACCCCCCCCCCCGCCACCGCCCCGTCCCCGCCGCCCTGCGCCACCCCTGCCACTGCCCCCGCCCCTGCCGCCCGGTGCCGCCCCTGCCACCGCCCCCACCCCCACCCGCCGACGCCCCACCATCCCCCCGCCCCGGCGACTCGCCGCCCGGTGCCGCCCCCGCCATCGTCGCCGCCACCGCCGCCCGGCGCCACCCCCGCCACCTCCCCTGCCGCCCGGTGCCGCCCCTGCCCCACACACCGACGCCCCACCATCCCGCCGCCCGGCGCCGCCCCCGCCGCCCGGCCGTCCCACTGCCCCGGAGGCCCGCCGCCCCCCCCCCCCACCCGCCCACCACCCCGGCGCCAGCATCGCCCCGGCTCTGGTGAGTATTTTTTTTCTGTTTTTTTATTGATGTGTAATTGTTAGTGTTAGTGTTAGTGTTAGATTTAGTGTTAGAAAAGAAGAAGATTTAGTGTTAGTGTTAGAAAAAAGAATATGTAGAAGAAAAGAAGAAGAAGAAGAAGAAGAAGAAGAAGAAGAAGAAAAGAAGTAGAAGTAGAAGAAGAAGAAAAGAAGAAAAGAAAAGAAGTAGAAAAAAGATGAAAAAGAAGAAGAAGAAAAGAAGTAGAAGAAGAGAAGAAGAAGAAAAGAAGAAAAGAAGAACAGAAAAGAAGTGATATACATATTTTTTTTTGCTGTTTAATTGCTGTTTAATTGTTATTGTTAGTGTTAGTGTTAGATTTACTGTTAGAAAAGAAGTAGAAGTAGAAGAAGAAGAAAAGAAGAAAAGAAAAGAAGTAAAAGAAGTAGAAAAAAGATGAAAAAGAAGAAGAAGAAAAGAAGTAGAAGAAGAAGAAATGAAGAAAAGAAAAGAAGTGATATACATATTTTTCTTTTTTTTTGCTATTTAATTGTTAGTGTTAGATTTAGTGTTAGAAAAGAAGAAGATTTAGTGTTAGTGTTAGAAAAAAGAATATATATATATGTAGAAGAAAAGAAGAAGAAGAAGAAGAAAAGAAGTAGAAGAAGAAGAAAAGAAGAAAAGAAGAAAAGAAAGGAAGTAGAAAAAAGATGAAAAAGAAGAAGAAGAAAAGAAGTAGAAGAAGTAGAAGAAGAAGAAAAGAAGAAAAGAAAAGAAGTGATATACATATTATTATTCATGTCGGTATTTTTTTATGTTGTACTAATTTCGTTTACTCTTTGTCATGACAGGTGTTGAAAGATGGTGGGTCCTGGTCGGGAGCACTCCGAGGAGCCACCTAATGGACTAACAGCGCAATTTTTGCCGTCTGCTTTCTTTGCCGTCCGCTGCTGATGGCAAAGGCCCCTTTGTCGTCAGCCGCGTAAAGCAGATGACAAAGTAGCTGTTTGCCGGACCTTACTTTGCCGTCCCCTTTTGCCGTCCGCGGCGGACGGCAAAGACCTTTGTCGTCCGCCATTCGTCCCTTTGTCGTCCGCCGTGGCAGATGGCAAAGTAGCTGATTCCTGTAGTGTTAGTTCATATTGAAGCGGTAGTATATACATTTGGAATGCACTAAAACATTCATTTGAGTAGTAGGTTGCATGCATTATACACGTAGCAGAATATTTTAATTGAACATAACATGACTTCAAAGTTTTGAATGACATTTGTAGTGCGCATTGATTTGGTATAGTACATGTTAGGCCTGTCCGGAAATTTCAACCCGCGCCTTGTTAGCCCGAAAAATTTGTCAGGACCGGATTTTCGGGATATCAATTTCCCAGAAAATGGCCCTTGTGCTCACCAGCCCGGGGATTACTGTTAGCTGATGAGACACCAACTTCATAAAAACTCCAAGAAAAATACATAATATGTAGTACAAGACCATTCTGGCCTATGAGTACAACACAAGGTTTCTAGTGGCTGATGGCGGAAGCGGTTTGTGGTTCATTAGTGTCTATGGGACTCCATTTCCCACAGGAACAACTGACCTGGATAACTCCTATCTTCGCGAGGCTGCTATTGTCATTGTGTAGGCTCCAGGGCTGTCATCGCAACGCTTCTCTCCGTGCAAGAAATCTGGCCAAGACAATAGCCAGGGACAAGCCAGTGAGTACTTTTGAATGTACTCGCAAACATTATGAACACAGGTATAATATAACAAATGATAATCAGGCTCTGAAATATTCTATGATCACAACGTCAGTCACAAAATAAAAATCCATGATGCACGCAAGCAGGTTATTCATATACAACATGAATGTGCAATGAGGGAGTAGAAATAGAATGCACCTATCGGGTGTCTGAAGCGACGCCTCGAAAGGATAATAATATAAAGCATGCCTCAGTCGGGCGTCTGAGCGACACCACATAAAGGGCTTATAAATAATTTAAATAACAAGCATGCCACAGTCGGGCGTCTGGGCGACACCACATAAAGGGCTTCTAAGTAATTTAAATAACAAGCATGCCACAGTCGGGCATCTGAGCGACACCATATAAAGGGCTTTTAAATAACAAGCATGCCACAGTCGGGCGTCTGAGCGACACCACATGAAGGGCTTATAAATGATTTAAATAACAAGCATGCCACAGTCGGGCGTCTGAGCGACACCACATAAAGGGCTTACAAGGTAATAATCACAGTGAATATCCAGGAGGTAGAACCATCCTAGGGATACTCAATAATTCAAATAATGTAAGTGGTTAGTCCAAAATGATAATAATCATAATCATCACGAGTCACAGGTCATGATCCATGATCTGGTTTAGCAATTTTTCCTCCGAAGACCGACACTAAGACCGACACTTGACCCATCCCAGACTGTAGTCCTTAACCATGGACACGGCTATTCGAATAGATATAATCTCTGCAGAGGGTGTACTCTTTACCCATGAGTAACGGATTCCTTTAGTCCATCGGGACTAATTCCGTCTACGGTCTTTTAATTGAAAACACACCTGACCGCACACACCAGCCTAACTTATCGGTGTCTGGAATCACCCACGACACTCGTTAAGCAAAACTCTAAGTGGGGAGGCTACAACCTCGACTAGCATGGGATCACAAAATTTATAACGCGCGCAAACTAGGGGAGCTACCCCCTCGGCTACAACCGGAAACACCCATGCTCCCGGACTAGGTGGCATGTCTACCGGATGCAGCCGGTATCTTCCACCATGGCCTCTCTGTACGGTGTGTGCTAGGAAGGGGTTGACAACTTACTGAACCGAGCCCTACCTATGGCAGGGACAAGTGGTAGTACGAAACAAGTATGGGGGTTACTGGAACAAGACTCGATCTACGGTTGACTCAGGAGGTTAAAGCATTTCCTGCATGTTAACCATAAGAAATATATTTCACACCAATCAGACAGAATCACCACTCATCATACCTCACCATGCCTTACCGGACATAACCGTCTCGACGAAGAACTAGAGACAAGGTCGTGTCTACCCAAGACAGAGACTTTCCCGGATTCCTTTCGATAGGCATGAAAGGCATACGAGGGTGATTACTATCAGAAGCATATCAAATTCCAACAGCAAGGAAATCATTATTATGCACTCATGAATAGTATGATCATAGCACCACATAAAATACCGAATACTTCACGTCAAGGTGGTGTCGTATTTGCATAAAATGGTGCACAACAAATATTATGCCAGGGTTCAGAATGCTTGCCTTCAACAGTATGCAAGTGGGGGTGCGCTTTTTGAAAGTTGCCTTCTTCTTCAAAATCCTATTTTACGGAAATTTGAATTAACACATAGTTCCAAAACAGTACAAAAAAGTTGTCTGGAAAATTTTCAAATAAATATGAAAATAAACTAGACAAAACTTGAGAAACAATAGAAAAAGAATCAAATCAATTGGACTTATATTTAAAAAGTTATAGCCAGTCAAAGTTTAGTCAAAATTCTGTTTTTAAAAAATCATAAAAAGAAAACGGTTCGGGGGCTTACGCTTTCGAAGGCGTATTTGGTGGAATGCGCTTCCACTTAAAACATGCTTCGGCGGGGCTGGGTCACTGACAGTTGGTCCATCGGGCCCACTGGTCAGGTTTGACAGTCGCCTGTGCCTTCTTTCTCCTCTGGCCGGGCAGAGGCGGGGCTCCGGCGATCGCCGTCGACGAACGGCGGCTCCCCACGGGATTTCGAGGGCAGGGATGGATCCGCCAGTCCAGGGCGGTCCTTCCGGTGGTCGAGAGGGTTGTGGGGACAAAGGGAGTCGCCGGTGCCGAGCTCCACGCCGGACGGTGGTTTCGGGAGGATTGGGGTCTCGAGCTACGGTGGCTCCCGATCGAAGCTGAGAGGTGGGGTGGCTCCACAAGGTCAAGGGGAGTCGGACGATGGCACTGGATGGACTGGGGAGGCCCTGCTCGCGACGAACGGGACCGGAGCGTGGCGGCGGCCGAACTGACCAGAGACGGGGAAGACGGCCTCCCCCCATCGATTGCTGGCTATGGGAGCACTAAAGGGATGGCTTGAGGTCGCCTGAAGGTCTGGACGAGCTCGGGGCTCCTTTTATAGGCAGTCGAGGTCAGTTCTGCGGCGGCCAGGGATAAGATCGCCGGCTTCCTTCATCCTGTTGCCCAGGGGGTGCGTGGCGGCGACGGGCGCTAGCTGACGTGCTCGCGGATAAGCTCGGGCTGGTCAAGGGCGAGCTGGTGCGCGGCTGTGGCTCGGGCGGCGCCGTCCATGGCAGGAGCCTGGCAGGGCGATAGTGGCGGCTTGCGGTGGTGGCGCAGTGGGGTGCCCGGAGGTGACCAGGGTGGCTCTGCGGTGAGGGAGGGGTCGGAGTGCGTTGGCTGCGAGCGGGAACGGATCAGAACGAACGCGGGGAGGCGGCAACGAGACGCGGCGTCTCGGGCGCACACACGTGCAAAACGCGCGCTCTGGCCACGCCCAGTGCACGCACACCACGTGTTCGGCAAAATGCCAAGGCATGCTAGGAGGTTTGGGTGAGGCTGGGGTTTAACAGGTCTAGGCTAGAGGTGGCGAGGAGATTAGTTGACATGGTGGTTGGGTCAGGGGATCAAGTTCATAACACAAACTAAAAACTAAGCCAAAACTGGGCATCCACACAAGGTGCTTGACAGAATGCCATGGGCTTCTAGGCATCTCTTTGGGTGGCCAAAAACTCCAGATCAGAGTCTCCTTAGATGTAGGTGATGGTGACAAGGTTAGTTTGGCAAGATCAGACTCCTGTTAGTGCAAGTTTTTGAGAAAACCAAATCTGGACAGAAAATAAAGGGCATTATTGCATGGACCAGAAATACTCCAATGGGTCCAATCTCCTGGACATAAGTGTTTGGTAGGGTGGTTTATAAGCAGGAGGGAAAACCATGGGTAATAGAGCAAGATAAAATATGGTTGCAGTTCAAAACACTAAACTGGACCAGAATGAAGATGAGGATGATTTGTTCAAATTTTTCAAAGAACACCAATGGGTTTTTGCATAAGGTTGAAATATACACTACTACTAACATCCCCCAGTTTTGGTGGAAGTTTTAAAGAAATATTTAAATAGGTTGTAGTGCAAATTACAAACTGGACCAGATTTGAACACTTGAGGTAGGGCTCAAAATCTCCAAATGACTAAAAGAGATTTTTGCATAAAAGTGATGTGGGAACATCACATGACATCCCCAAATTTTGGTGGGAATTTTAAAGAAGTATTTGAAAGGGTTGTAGTGCAAATGGAACTCTAAAACTAATGAAGAATCATTTTTAAAGAAATAAAGCTCAAGAAAAATAATTGTAGAAATAATTCCACTGATAAAAAGAAATGGTCTTGGGAAGATATACAAGTCCATCAATATTTTTGAAAGGTTTCCACCTAGAAGGGAAAACTCAAAAATTCAGAGGGACAGAGTGATCTGAAATTAAAAGATAAAACCAAAAAAATGAAAATTTAATTTCCTCACAAAATTTTAATTAATAAATCAAGGTCAAAATTTTGGGGGGTTACAATATTTAAGATATATCTTTGTCTCGTTGTGCTCCGACAACTCCCTCCATCTCAACCCGCGCCTTGCTATTCCGAAATTACAACGCGCGCGAAAACTCCCACCTCCTGTGAAATCTCGACACGCGAAATGCCCGTGGTACCCCTAAACCTAAAGAACCGCCTCAAATCGGTGGGGGTACTTTCGTAACTTACCCCACATTTCGGACAAGCGCGTCTCTAAGCCATGGTTCCCCACTGCCATCCCATCCGCCCACCATTCATACACCAAGGCCGTGAAAATTCGCGATGAAACCCCACACCCTGCTCCGTCCGCCACCCAGCCGAAGCTTCTTCCCCGACGACATCGTCCACAGCAACACCTCGACGTCCGTCATCCACCGTACCGGATGAGGATCCATCGTCGATCTCATCGTCCCACCGGTTCAGCCACCCCGTCCTCCACCTCCAAGGAGCTGCCCCGACGTTCTCCTCGTCTTTTGCGCCACCTCCATTCCCACACCACCGTCTTCACCTGCACCACCAGAAGAGCATTATCATCACCGTTTCCTCGGATGAAGCTGCGGCCTAATTGGCGCCACCAAAGAGGTTGTACACTAATCGCTGCATTTTCTTCTTGATTCGATCTCACGGTGCTGCCGGCGCTCGGTCCCGAGCCGACACGGCGCGGCTCCATCCACGGCGGCGTCGCCAGCCACTTCCTCCACAGCGTCACTCCCTCGGCGGCGACGTCCACATCAGTAGGAGCTGCTGCTGCTTTAGCTCTCGCTCGCGCTACTGCTATGCTCTTGCTCTCGGTCCCCTGCCTGGTCTGCTCTTGCTATTGCTCTTGCTCGCGCTGCTGCTCTCGCTCTTGCTCTTGCTTGCGATGCTGCTCCGATTTAGCTACACTTTAGTCGACTGAATTGACTTTTGGGTCAGTCGATTTTCAGGGGGTGGGGGGCTCGCCGGGGTGAAGGAAGAACCAGCCACAGCGGGGAGGGGGCTCGGCGGAAAGGTACCCCACTATCTATCTTAGGGTTCAGGCTGGGGGCGGTGGCGGGGCGGTGGCGGGGCGGGGCGTGGGGATCGCCGGAGAAAAAGCTCGGCATGGGGGGGCCTAGAGGGATGGCAGGGGCAGTGGCGGACCAGCGGTGGGGAGTGTTTTCGGGGCGGGCAGGGCGGCGCACCGCCGGCCGCGGGCGGCGGGGGGCTGCTGTTTGGCCGGTGGTGGCTGGCGGCTCAGGGGGGTGGAGGTTGAAGATGAACCGCAGGCCCTTGATTTCATATCCAACGGCTGCAAAATCGACTGACCAGAGATGAAAAAGTCAGTCGACCGACGTGGAGCCTCACCTTGCTAGTGTGTTCAGTTTCGATAGCAAAATTCAGTTTCGACAGCAAAATTCAGTTTCAACAGTTAAGTTCAGTTTCGACAGTTAAGTTCAGTTTCGACAGTTAAGTTCAGAGATGAGCGGCTGATGTATTTTACATCTAGCACTTTGTGGTTATGTATTTTACGTCATGTATTGGAGATGCTATTAGAATTCCACTCAGGTTAACGTTGTTCGTTGTCTCTCTTGTCCTGCTTCAGCCTCGGCATCGTACAACTCACCAGAGCTGCTCCAACGACGAAACCCTCCATCATAGCGGAGCAGTACCTCGGGCTCCATCTCTAGACTCCTAAGATCTTCTTCCCCTCCTCCGACAGCAAAGTCAGCCGGAGCATCCTCACCGGCCAACCCAATCACGCTGAGATCGACATGGCTTCGCCAAAGAGGTTGTACACTTGTTGCATCTCTTTTTTACTCTAGATGTTATATATATTGTCCACTGAGCACATAGATTTGTTCCTTTAGTGTCTCCTTGAAAGAAAAAACGTAGGAATTTTAATTTTTACGTGTCCTCCTTTTCAAATTCCTATTCATGAAGCAGAAGACTAAGAGATAGTAGCATAATAGCATTATAATCGTACATTTTCTTGTGGTTTGACTTATTCTCACCATGCTTCTTTGCATCCTGTGATCTTCCAATTGTTGTGAATCAAACACCCAGATTGGCAGAAATCCTGTGTTTTTTAATTCTCTGTTTTGCAAGTGCATTCCTATCCTATTCCTGTCTATTTCCTATCCCTGCATTGTTGGAATCCTCCAATTCAAACGAGCACTTACAGAATTACTTCTCTTACAGATAGTTGTCAAAGAAAACCTTGCGTGGTTTGTCCCGCTCCTGCTGCATGATACGTCTCCGTTGTATCTACTTTTCCAAACACTTTTGCCCTTGTTTTGGACTCTAACTTGTATGATTTGAATGGAACAAACCCGGACTGACGTTGTTTTCAGCAGAATTGCCATGGTTATGTTTTATGTGCAGAAAATAAAAGTTCTCGGAATGACCTGAAACTCCACGGAACACCTTAGAAAAAAACAATAAATATCTTCGCCAAATATGAAGACCAAGGGGCCCACACCCTTCTCACGAGGGTGGGGTGGCGCCCCCCCTCCCCCTAAGCGCGCCCCTACCTCGTGGGCCCCCTGGTGGCCCTCCAACGCCAACTCCATATATTGGCTTTCGAGGAGAAAAAAATCAGAGAGAAGAAATCATCGCGTTTTATGATACGGAGCCACCGCCAAGCCCTAATCTCTCTCGGGAGGGCTGATCTGGAGTCCGTTCGGGGCTCCGGAGAGGGGGATTCGTCGTCGTCATCATCATCAACCATCCTCCATCACCAATTTCATGATGCTCACCGCCGTGCGTGAGTAATTGCATCATAGGCTTGCTGGACGGTGATGGGTTGGATGAGATTTATCATGTAATCGAGTTAGTTTTTTTAGGGTTTGACCCCTAGTATCCATTATGTTCTGAGATTGATGTTGCTATGACTTTGCTATGCTTAATGCTTGTCACTAGGGCCCGAGTGCCATGATTTCAGATCTGAACCTATTATGTTTTCATGAATATATGTGTGTTCTTGATCCTATCTTGCAAGTCTATAGTCACCTACTATGTGTTATGATCCGGCAACCCCGAAGTGACAATAATCAGGACCACTCCCGGTGAAGACCATAGTTTGAGGAGTTCATGTATTCACTATGTGCTAATGCTTTGTTCCGGTTCTCTATTAAAAGGAGGCCTTAATATCCCTTAAATTCCAATAGGACCCCACTGCCATGGAAGGGTAGGACAAAAGATGCCATGCAAGTTCTTTTCCATAAGCACGTATGACTATATACGGAATACATGCCTACATTACATTGATGAACTGGAGCTAGTTCTGTGTCACCCTATGTTATGACTGTTACATGACGAACCACATCCGACATAATTATCCATCGCTAATCCGGTGCCTACGAGTTTTCCATATACTAGTTCTCGCTTATTTACTTTTCCGTTGCTACTGTTACAATCACTACAAAAATACCAAAAACATTACTTTTGCTGTCTTTACTTTTGTTACCGTTACCACTACTATCATATTACTTTGCTACTAAACACTTTGCTGCAGATACTAAGTTTCCAGGTGTGGTTGAATTGACAACTCAGCTGCTAATACTTGAGAATATTCTTTGGCTCCCCTTGTGTCGAATCAATAAATTTGGGTTGAATACTCTACCCTCGAAAACTGTTGCGATCCCCTATACTTGTGGGTTATCAAGACCTTTTTCTGGCGCCGTTGCCGGGGAGCATAGCTCTATTCTTTGAGTCACTTGGGATTTATATCTGCTGGACACTATGAGGAACTTGAAAGATGATCGAACTACTATTTTGCCCTCAACTACGAGGGGAGGTAAGGAACTACCATCTAGCCTTGCACTAGATTCTCCTTCTGTTATAAGTAAGCTTGCGACACCTAAACCTGTTACTGCTATTCATTCTGATATGTCGCATGTTATTGATGATGCCACTTCTGCTATGCATGATACTTATGATGAAACTACTTCTATGCTTGATACTACTGTGCCCCTTGGTGAATTTCTTGATGAGCAAATTGCTAGGGCTAGAGAAAGAGAAATTATTGAACCCGAATACGATGATGTTAGTGATGATGAAAATATGCCTTCTATTCCTGAGGGTTATCTTTTTGATGCGGAATCTTCTGCAGCTATTCTTGCTTGCCAGGATAGATATGAACTTAAGAGGTTGCTAGTTAAATGGAATAAAGAATCTTTTAGAGATAGAATGAGACCCGACCCTGCTTTTGCTACTTCACCTATCTGTGTTCCTGATAAGGATTATTATGATTTTTCTGTTGATCCAGATATAATTTACTTTGGTTGAATCTGATCCTTTTTACGGCTATGAATCTGAAACTGTTGAGGCACATCTTACTAAGTTAAATGATATAGCTGCCCTGTTTACTAATAATGAGAGATCGCACTACCTTTATTTACTCAAAATATTTCCGTTCTCATTAAAGGGTGATGCTAAGATATGGTTTAATTCTCTTGATCCTGGTTGTGTGCAAAGTCCCCAGGATATGATTTATTACTTCTATGCTAAATATTTCCCTACTCATAAGAAACAAGCTGCTTTGAGGGAAATATACAACTTTGTGCAAATTGAAGAAGAGAGTCTCCCACAAGCTTGGGGGAGGCTTCTCAAGTTACTTAATGCTTTGCCTGATCATCCTCTTAAGAAACCTGAAATACTTGATATCTTTTATAATGGACTAACTTATGCTTCCAGAGATTACCTGGATAGTTGTGCTGGTTCTCTTTTTAGGGAAAGAACACCGGATGAAGCTGAAATTCTATTGAATAATATGTTGGCAAATGAAAATAATTGGGCACCTCCTAAGCCACCTCCTGAGCCAGTTCCAGAGCCAATTACTGAGCCTATTCCTAAACCAACTCCTAAGAAGAGAGGTGTTCTATTTCTCAGTCCCGAAGATATGCAAGAGGCAAAGAAATCTATGAAAGAAAAAGGTATTAAAGCTGAAGATGTTAAGAATTTACCTCCTATTGAAGAAATACATGGTCTTAATTTACCGCCTGTTGAAGAAGTATATGATCTCAATTACTTATTTACTGAAGAACCTCCCGATATCCCGACACAGGTAGTAAAGGTAAATTCTCTCTATAGATATGATAAAGCTGAAGTCCCTCCTACTAAAATTGCTAGTCAGTGCTTGGATGAGTTTGATGACTTTATGTTTAAGCAAGATGACTTTAATGCTTATTTTGGTAGACAATTAAAACAGAATACCTTTATGATTAAACGCTTGGGTGATTATATGGCTAATATTAGAGGTGAACTTAAACTTGTTAGCAAACATGCTTCTATGGTTACCACTCAAGTAGAACAAGTACTTAAAGCTTAGAAAGAAGTGCTTGATGAAATGAATAGTAAGAAAAATGATTATGATGTTAGAGTGGCTACTAGAACTGGTAGAATGACTCAGGAACCTTTGTACCCTAAAGGCCACCCTAAGAGAATCGAGCAAGATTCTCAGAGAAATAATATTGAGGTACCTAGTTCTTCTAAGAGGAAGAAAAAGAAAAATGATAGGACCTTGCAAACTTCTAGTGAACCTATTGCTGAACCACCTGAGAATCCAAATGATATCTCTATTTCTGATGTTGAAACACAATCAGGTGATGAACATGAACCTAGTGATAATGTTAATGATAATGTTCATGTTGATGCTCAACCTAGTAATGATAATGATGTAGAAGTTGAACCTGTTGTTGATCTTGATAACCCACAATCAAGGAATCAACGTTATGATAAAAGAGACTTTGTTGCTAGGAAACATGGTAAAGAAAGGGAACCATGGGTTCAGAAACCCATGCCTTTTCCTCCGAAACCATCCAAGAAAAAGGATGATGAGGATTTTGAGCGTTTTGCTGAAATGATTAGACCCATCTTTTTGCGTATGCGATGAACTGATGTGCTCAAAACAAATCCTTATGCTAAGTATATGAAGGATATCATTACTAATAAAAGAAGGATACCTGAAGCCGAAATTCCCACCATGCTTGCTAACTATACTTTTAAGGGTGGAATACCAAAGAAACTTGGAGATCCAGGAGTACCTACTATACCATGCTCCATTAAGAGAAATTATGTCAGTGTTATGCATCTCTCTTTATATCATAGACTTGATTTGAATAAGTTGATACCTACTGAAATATCTTTGCAAATGGCTGATAAATCAACTGCTATACCTGTCGGTATTTGTGAGGATGTGCCTGTTGTGGTTGCAAACGTTACTATCTTAACAGACTTTGTTATTCTTAATATTCCCGAGGATGATAGTATGTCTATTATTCTTGGAAGACCTTTCCTTAATACTGCAGGAGCTGTTATTGATTGCACCAAAGGCAATGTCACTTTTCATGTTAATGGCAATGAGCACACGATACTCTTTCCGAGAAAACAACCTCAAGTTTATAGTATCAACTCTATTGGGAAAATTCCATCGATTATATTTGGAGGTTTTGAATTCCCTCTCCCTACTGTCAAGAAAAAGTATGATATTCTTATTGTTGGGGATTTTCATATCCCCATTGAGGTAACTTAGTGTCATTCGAAATTTCTCTGGTTCCGTGATTATTCGGAATGAGTTTGTTAACAAGACTTGATCAACCTTGTTAGTGGGTTCATTTTGATGATCACGAGATGGATGAAACTAGAAGCACAACCTTCTGTACCCTCTTTATATTTTATGTTATTTAGTAGAAATAAAGTAAAATAGTATTTTTCTGTCTGTCTCCTGACTTATCCGTGCAATATAAAAATATCCCAAAAATAAAAGTCCTTAGAATGCCATGCCAATTTAATATGATTTTTTCGGGAATATTTGAGAATTTACTATGCAAAAATACCGCGGGGGGAGCTGCCACCTGGCCACGAGTGTGGAGGGCGTGCCCTACCCCCCTGGGCGCGCCCCCTGCCTCGTGGGCCCATGGTGGCTGAGGGAGTCCTGGACTAGGGGGTGTCCGGATAGCCGAACTATCATCATTGGCCAGACTCCAAGACTATGAAGATACAAGATTGAAGACTTCGTCCCGTGTCCGGATGGGACTTTCCTTGGCGTGGAAGGCAAGCTTGGCAATACGGATATGTAGATCTCCTACCATTGTAACCGACTCTGTGTAACCCTAGCCCTCTCCGGTGTCTATATAAACCGGAGGGTTTTAGTCCATAGGACGAACAACAATCATACCATAGGCTAGCTTCTAGGGTTTAGCCTCCTTGATCTCGTGGTAAATCTACTCTTGTACTACCCATATCATCAATATCAATCAAGCAGGAGTAGGGTTTTACCTCCATCGAGAGGGCCCGAACCTGGGTAAAAACATCTTGTCCCTTGTCTCCTGTTACCATTCGCCTAGACGCACAGTTCGGGACCCCCTACCCGAGATCCGCCGGTTTTGACACCGACATTGGTGCTTTCATTTAGAGTTCCTCTGTGTCGTCGCCCATAGGCCCAATGGCTCCTTCGATCATCAACAACGACGCAGTCCAGGGTGAGACTTTTCTCCCTGGACAGATCTTCATATCCGGCGGCTTCGCACTGCGGGCCAATTCGCTTGGCCATCTGGAGCAGATCGAAAGCTACGCCCCTGGCCATCGGGTCAGATTTGGAAGTTTGAACTATACGGCCGACGTCCGTGGAGACTTGACCTTCGACGGATTCGAGCCACAGCCGAGCGCGCCGCACTGTCACGATGGGCATGATTTAGCTCTGCGGCCGGACAGTGCCCTGGAGGCCGCACGAGAGTCCGCTCCGACCCTTAACTCGGAGCCGACTGCGCCGATTGAGGATGGGTGGCTAGACACCACCTCGGGGGATGCTACGGCGATGGAGCCGAATACTGACCCTGCCTCTGGTGACTCCGAGGTGCCGGATTCTTCTCCGGACCCCGAACCTTCCGCGCTTCTGCCAATCAGATCCGATGGGGTGCTGATCATGGAGTTCACCGCTGCGGACATCCTTCAGCACTCGCCTTTCGGCGACATCCTGAATGCACTAAAGTGCCTCTCTCTATTAGGAGAGATTTGGCCGGATTATGGCCAGGATGGTTGGGATGCGGACGACGAAATTCAAAGCCCACCCACCACCCACTTTGTAGCCACTGTCGATGATTTAACCGACATGCTAGATATCGACTCCGAAGATATCGACGGTATGGACGACGATGCCGGAGACGACCAAGAACCAGCGCCCACAAGGCACTGGAAAGCCACCTCAACTCACGATGTATACATGGTGGATACACCAAAGGGAAGCGATAACGAGGAACAACGGGACACTGCGAAGGATAATTCCCCTGAAAAACAGCCAAAACAGCGATGCAAGCGCCGCCCGAAGTCCCGCCTCGACAGCAACAGCACCCATACAGACCCAGCCATAGAGCAGGGCGAACCAGTGGACGACGAACATGCCACTAAGAAACCGTCCGAACAGGATGAATTGGACAACCAACCCATCCCCGGTGAAAGCAACAGTCCGGATGACCTCACGGCGGACACATCATCGGAGCATAAGAACCTCCACAAAAGGCTCGTCGCCACGGCAAGAAGTCTGAAGAAGCAGAAGCGGAAGCTCAAAACAGCGGAAGACGTACTCAGAATGAGATGGAGCAAAGTACTCAAGACCGCAGACAAATACGGTGATAGTCACCAAGCAAAGAGCTACCCGAAGCACAAACTATTTCCCGAATTTGACGAAGAGGCCATAGAGCCCCCACAATCAAAAAACAAAGGGGCTGCCCGGTCGGATAGACGACCACATGACAAACAAAGAGCGGCAAGCGGCGCCGCACACAAGCTGGCACACGATCCACATAAGGATCCTCACAAAAAGGATGGCCCGGTCAGGTCCATCTACGGGCCAAGAAGGAAAGCTCCTGAGAGCAAAACAACACGTCGAGTGTTCGAAAATAATGGCACACACAAATATAGGGGCGCTGCACACCCCCTATGTTTCACCGATGAGGTACTGGATCATGAATTTCTAGCGGGATTCAAGCCCGTAAACATAGAGGCATACGACGGAACAACAGACCCCGGAGTCTGGATTGAGGATTACATTCTACACATACCTATGGCTAGAGGAGATGATCTCCATGCCATAAAATACCTACCCCTCAAGCTCAAAGGACCAGCCCGGCATTGGCTCAAAAGCCTCCCAGAAAATACCATTGGAAGTTGGGAAGAGCTCGAGGATGCGTTTCGGGCAAATTTTCAGGGGACTTATGCCCGCCCTCCGGATGCAGACGATTTAAGTCACATAACTCAACAGCCCGGAGAGTCAGCCCGCAAATTCTGGAACAGGTTCCTCACCAAAAAGAACCAAATAGTCGACTGTCTGGACGCCGAAGCCTCAGCAGCCTTCAAACATAACGTCCGAGACGAATGGCTCGCCAGACACCTCGGCCAGGAAAAGCCAAGGACAATGGCCGCACTAACAAGCCTCATGACCCGCTTTTGCACGGGAGAAGATAGCTGGCTGGCAAGATGCAGCACCAGCGACCCGGGTACATACGAGGTTAGGGATGGAAATGGGAAACCACGACGCAGAAAAGACCAGCGCCGGACTAAGGAAAATGGCCCAAAGAGCACGGCAGTCAACGTCGGGTTCAAAAGCTCTCGGCCGAACAGCAAAACATTGCCTCTTAAGGACAACAGTGACGAGCTATCCAACTTAAACAAAATCTTGGACAGGATATGTCAAATCCACAGTACCCCCGGGAAGCCTGCAAACCATACCCACAGAAATTGTTGGGTCTTCAAGCAGTCCGGCCGACTTAACGCCGAACACAAGGGGCTCGACACACCAAGTGAGGAAGATGACGAACCCCACAAGCAGAGCACGGGAAACCCAAAGAATTTCCCACAAGTGGTAAAAACAGTGAATTCACTTCGAGTGATAGCAAGGAAAAAATAGAGCGGTGCCCACTAAAGTACGCGCCGCACGGTCCACCCCAGCGGAGTCCTGAAACTGGATGTCAAAACCAAGAACTTTCGACCATCAGGATTACTCCGGAAGTATCCGAAACGCAGGATGGACTGCTTTGATATCGGGTCCTATAATCGACGGACTACAATTTACACAAGTCCTAATGGACGGCGGCAGTGATTTAAACCTGCTATACCAGGACACAATCCGCAGAATGGGGATAGACCCAACCAAAATTCGCCATAGCAACACTTCCTTTAAAGGAGTGACGCCAGGCCCACATGTCAATTGTACGGGCTCCCTACTACTAGAAGTTGTGTTCGGTTCATCCGACAACTTCCGTCGCGAAAAGCTAATCTTCCATATCGCCCCATTTAAAAGTAGCCATCAAGCACTATTGGGACGCGAAGCTTTCGCCCGCTTTAACGCAATACCGAATTACGCGTCTCTTACACTTAAAATGCCCGGTCCATGCGGCATCATCTCATTAAAGGGTAACTTCGAATGTTCCTCGACCGCAGAAGAACGTGAGACTGCCTTGACGGCCACGCACTAATCCGGCTTTGCTGATCAAAGCCCCTAAAACAGGTCGTTCAGACCCCAGACACGGTTGGGCGAGTCCGGTATAAATAAACAAGGGGCTCACTAGCCGCGTACCCCTTTACAAGGGGCTGCACGCATGAACAATGAGAGCCGATAAAGCTCAATTTTATTCATTTTTAAAAAAAAATCATACTCTGTTTTAAATACATTTTTCGCACGCTCTTTTTCCAAACCAAGTTCTTCTCTTTTTACAGATGAATAACGTGCTACACCCGTCCAGGATACAGCACAACGGAGACACAGGCGCAGACGTGCAGTAGGGACCCGTTACAAGGATTCTTTTCAGATTAAGACCCTGTGTAAACCTTTTTTACTGTCTCTTATTGATACACATCCCCCGATTTCTTACCATAACCGAGGAGGAGGCTGGCGTTTTGGCATCGGCCGCGTCAGAAGTTTTCGCGCGTACCTGGACACTAGGGGCTTAGGGCATTGTTCTGCCCGTTCTCATAAAGACCAAATACCTTAGGGAGTGTTCGGCGTCTGGAGTTAGGCCTTATATGCATCAGCTCCGAATCATGTCTTTGGTCAAATGTTGGGTTTGCCCGGCTCCTATGTTTTGCTGCCTTACATTCCGCTCTATCGGGGCACCAGGAGAACTACTGCTATTGTGCCCCGGTTCGGCCGGGTGAGCACCTCAGTAGAGAAAGCCGAAAACTGACTGTCATGATATAGCGAGAGACTGGTCAACCACTCGATCGACTACAGAAAAGTTTAGAATTCCTCCACTTTGACGAAGGATCGTTTCCCGGTCAGGCACACACGCGCCCCGAGTTCGGAGGGCGCGGTGCCCATAGGGGCTATATAGTAGCCCCACCATCGAACTCCTATAGCTAAGTGAAAGTGATAAAGCATTATAGTCCGGTTGCCTAGTTTGCTACGCTATCACCTCCTTCATAGGACCAAGACGTTGGATTAAGTGTGAAAATGCGCTTTTTGCAAACACCCCCGCACCATGTGCGTGGGGGCTGAAGCCGAAGACTGCCATCTTTCAGGTTATATATACATATACGTTAACGGCCGCACAGGAGATATTTCAATACTTGAACACACAAGTCTAAAAAGCCCTTATATTATAAATGTGGTTTTACAAATCATACATGTCATTTGAACATAACGTTTTTCGAGCACTGCGACTCTATTAAACGAGCGCCCTGCAGGACTTCCTCAAAATAGTGCTCGGCGGGTAATCGGCTTCTGTCCGAATCCCGGGATGCAACGTCAGTGGCATCCATCTCTGCCCAGTATGTTTTGACACGGGCGAGAGCCATCCGTGCACCCTCTATGCATGCCGACCGCTTCACCGCCTTGATATGCGGCACCGCATTAAGGAACTGCTGCACTAAGCCAAAATAACTCTTCGACTCAGGCCTTTTCGGCCACAGATGAGCCACGACATCCTTCATGGCAAGTCCGGACAACCTGTTCAGCTCAGCGCACTCAGCCAACCGATCGGTTAACGGAAGTGGACGCTCCGGATTATGGAATTGAGACCAAAAAAGCTCTTCCATTTCGTGATACTTTTGGCTTCGGAAGTGCACGACCGCGTCCGCCGCACTCGCCGCCAAATTCAGATAAGCATCCTCCGCACCCCACAACTGGCCCAACTGAGCATACATCGGGTCCGTGAACTTCCTACACAGCAGGAAGGGCTTTCCAGCAGCGATATCCCCGGCCTGACGCAGCTCCTCCTTTATAGCCCTCATCGCGGAGCGAGCATCTTTGGCTTCGACAGTGGCCTTCTTCAGGTCCTCTTGCTCCGCTCGGTGTTCTCTTTCGAGAAACTCATAGCGGTCGGTAGCATCCTTTAGCTTCACGGCCATTTCGGCCATCTCCTCCCTGCTTCGGCAGTGAGCAGCCTTTTCGGGTTTTAGCTCTTCGGCCGCCCTCGAGGCAGCCGCATCACTTTTTCTGGCTTGCTCCTTGGCTCGGGCAAGCTCCGCCTGAAGCTCCTCCATAGCAGCGACGCCATCTGCATCAAGCATACATGTTGTAAGGCGTGGGCATCAGCTCCCTTACCAGGTGACCGCGGAGAAGCCACCTACCTTGTGACTCGTCAAGTCGTTTATTGACCAGCGCGATGTCCGCATCCGCAACGTTAAGTTGCCGCTTCAGTTCGGCAACTACATCAGTCTGGCTGGCCACCGAACACCCCGCCACCTGTATGGGAAGGGCGACACCTTATAACTGAGATTATGATCCTCGGCACGCTATCGTTTTCGGCAATATACCGAGTCTTAGGGGCTACTATCTATATAGGGCGCATTCTAAGCGCAAAACTGTCAAAAAGTATGGTCATTTTTACGTACCTCAAACCCCGTCAGTAAACTTCTGACGGCCTCATGCAACCCGCTCTCAGCGGATGAAAACCTTTCAATCACCGTACTCATTAATGTACGGTGATCTTCTGGGATAGACGCCCTCTCGAGCAGATCCTTCAGCTCTTTCGACCATACACCAGTTGGTGTCGAACTCTCCGGCCCCGCCGGACTCGGGGAGACCCTCCGCGACGACACCTCAGCGTTGTCCGCCCCACCTGACGGTGCGGCAGATGGAGGCGTCTCGCTCTCCATCATCTCCGGACGAAGATCCCCCGAAGACGAGCTCAGCTGAGAAGGGCTGAGATCCGAACTATAAGGTAAGAACTTCGGTTATCCTTAGAAATAAAAACAGGGATGTCCCTTATTACAAAACTCCTCTTTTCTACTTACGGCTCGCTGGAGGGCCGATTCCCTTGGGGAAATAGTGCGGCCGGGGTTTCTCCTAGCACAGGACCCTCCGGGGAAGATTTCTTCCCCCGCTTTGAGGCCTTGACCTCCGGATCTTTGGGAGCGGTCCTCTTCTCCCCCTGGAGGGAGGGATTCTCGATCCCCCCTTTCTTGAGAGCCTCTTTAGCAGAGGCGATAGCTTCCCTGTTCCCCCCTTCGCCCTCTTCTAAAGGCACAGCCTCGAGCATCTTGGCTAACACAGGATCCGGCGTGGTCTCAGGGAGGGGGGCCGGACACCTTATTAGCTTTGCTTCTGCTATCCACTCCTGCTCAGGGGACAGCTTTTCAAAGAGCAAGAATTATGATGAATATACGGATAGCACGTCCGGGCACGAGAACTACTTACTTGAGTATCCGGCGATTGCATCTTAGGCCGGCATCCTCGGTCAAGTCCGGACACATCTCTTGTGATCCGAAGAACAGTTTATACATCTCCACGGGCGTCGCACCCATGAAGTGGCGGACAGCTCGCGGTCCCTCCGGATTGAATTCCCACAGCCGGAGAGGGCAACGTTTGCAGGGCAGAAGGCGCCGGATCAACATAACCTGCACCACTACGACCAGATTGATCGCCCTCTCTTGGAGGTCTCGAATCCAGCCCTGTAGTATTGGTACGTCCTTGGACGGCCCCCAGTCAAGCCCTTTGTTGACCCATGACGCCAGCCGCTATGGAGGGCCCGGGCGAAAGGCAGGTGGCGCCACTTGCCTGGTGCCCCTGGGAGCGGTGATGTAGAACCACTCCTGTTGCCACAAACCAAGCTCCTCTTGAAAAGAGCCCTCGGGCCATGGAGCATCGGCCCTCTTGCTTATAACTTCCCCTCCGCACACTGCCAGTCGCCCCTTGATCATCCTCGGCTCCACGTTGAAGGTCTTGAGCCACAATCCGAAGTGAGGGGTAGTGCGGAGGAAGGCTTCGCAGACAACAATGAACGATGAGATGTGGAGGATGGACTCCGGAGCCAAGTCATGGAATTCCAGCCCATAATAAAACATGAGCCCCCTCATGAAGGGGTCCGTCGGGAAGCCTAAACCCCGACGGAAGTGAGACATGAACACCACGCTCTCACCAGGCTCGGGGGTGGGAATGACTTGCCCTTGGGCGGGCAGCCTATGCGAAATCTCGCAGGTTAGATACATGGCGTCTCTCAACTTTAGCACGTCCTCTTCCGTGACGGAGGAGGGCA
Source organism: Triticum timopheevii (assembly GCA_963921465.1). NCBI lineage: Eukaryota > Viridiplantae > Streptophyta > Magnoliopsida > Poales > Poaceae > Triticum > Triticum timopheevii. The sequence goes on along the minus strand of OY997272.1, from coordinate 52,178,651 downwards.
TCCACCGGCCCTGTAGGTCGGAGCCGGACATTGTCGAAGGTCCGAAGCGCCCGAATCTGGAGCCTTGGGTGTTGGAACTCGGGGCGAGGGGCAGATTCGATTGAGGATTGAAGAAAAGGAACAGGCCTTGGTCTCATTATAAAGGGGTAGAATACCAAGAGCCGTCCCCGGGACCGTTTGGAACTCGCCTTCGATGGAGGGGGCGTGGCAACGGGCGCGGTTGGGTTACCCACGTCCGTATTGATGAGAATCCCGGAATAAGGGGACACGATCTCTGCTTTGATAAGACGTGCCAAGGAAACCGCTTCGCTAAACGCGCTGAGGTGGAACAATAAAACAATTCGAGTAAAGGCTTGGCCGTGGCGTGACGTCACGCCACGAAATACGTCAGTAGATTGAACTTGTGTAAATATTATTCTCTCTACGGTGGTATGTGGAATTTATTTTGCAGAGCCGGGCACTATCCTGGTGTTCACAATCTTCTATGAACTATTCGGAGGAGGAACCCGCCTTGCAATGCCGGAGACAATATGCGCGCCGGACTCGTCGTCATTGAAGCCTGGTTCAGGGGCTACTGAGGGAGTCCTGGACTAGGGGGTGTCCAGATAGCCGAACTATCATCATTGGCCGGACTCCAAGACTATGAAGATACAAGATTGAAGACTTCGTCCCGTGTCCGGATGGGACTTTCCTTGGCGTGGAAGGCAAGCTTGGCAATACGGATATGTAGATCTCCTACCATTGTAACCGACTCTGTGTAACCCTAGCCCTCTCCGGTGTCTATATAAACCGGAGGGTTTTAGTCCATAGGACGAACAACAATCATACCATAGGCTAGCTTCTAGGGTTTAGCCTCCTTGATCTCGTGGTAGATCTACTCTTGTACTACCCATATCATCAATATCAATCAAGCAGGAGTAGGGTTTTACCTCCATCGAGAGGGCCCGAACCTAGGTAAAAACATCGTGTCCCTTGTCTCCTGTTACCATCCGCCTAGACGCACAGTTCGGCACCCCCTACCCGAGATCCGCCGGTTTTGACACCGACAGTGGCCCTCCTGCACTTATTCCTGCACCCATCTTCTTCCTCTGCCTCACACAAACACGAAAAACCAACTCAAGCACGAGTTCCAGCCCCCGTTGCTGTGACTTTCAATCTCCTTGCTCAAAGCACCTCTCGCAAAACTGCTTGGGGAGATTGTTCCTTGGTATGTGACTCCTCCATTGGTCCAATTAGTTTTTGTTCTAGTGTTTTATTCATTGCAAATTTGTGCTGCATAGGTGACCATGTTCTTGAGCTTGCATGTCAAATTTATATGGTTCCAAGTAGTTCCAATGCTTTATATAGGCTCTAGGCACTTGTGGGAGTTGTTACTATCAATTTTATTGAAGTTGGTTCACTTTTATTTGAAGTTACTAAAAATTTCAGATTGTTTCAGAAATGATGAAGAAATTTTTGAGGGGCTCGTCGAGCCGAAGGTCTAAGGAAAAACAAAAGGAAGAAGAGCAGAAACCCAAATTTAATTTGCCTCGCACCACGGAGGTCCGGCCGTGTGAATGGCCTTCCGATGACTTCTTGAGGAGAGCCGGGATTTATGAAGATTTATATTTATTGATTGAGAACGCCGGCCTCACCAACTTCCTCCATGACCAACGTCATCAGTATCTCTTACTCACAAATACTTTTGTGCAAAACTTCTACTTTTTCCCTAAGAAATCACCTCCAACATTAGAGTTTCATTTATATGATGTTGTTAAAGAGATGACATTAGCTGAATTCTGCGAAGTTTGTAGAACACCCTTTGAGGGCACCTGAGATGAACCCCACCGTAACAAAGTAGAAGCTTTTATTAACACTATCACTGTGGGAGAAACCAGGAAGGTTTCTGATGCAAGGATCACTAGCATACATTTTCCTGTTTTACGCTACTTTGCCTTATTTGCTAGTCGTTGCTTGATTGGACGCGGGAACTGTGGGGACCTTAGTATTCCTGATATTATTATTCTGTTCCATGGTTTATACCGCAATAACTCTGTTAGTATGGGTGGAATTGTTGCTAGACGGTTAAGTCTGAACCGTACTAAGGGCCCCATCTTTGGAGGCATTTATGCTTCACGCCTAGCTGAACATTTTGAAATACCTATTAGGCATGAGGAGAAAGAAGAAATAGCACTACCCCGTGCTTATTTAGATTATAAGAGTGTGGTAGCGCATGACTTTCTTGTTAAGAGTCGCGAAGGGGAGCTCAAATACAAATTATACTTTGATAAACATCACCCTGAGACTATTACTTTGCCTGCTCCTTCTTTGTTTAACTTGTCCGCAGGTCCTCACATCGTTCCGTGGTCGGCCGTTCAATCCTATCGAATCCTGCACCAGCCCCGGAACCGGAGCCACAAGATGAGCCTCCACGACTATCTGTTTATTCTTGGGATCCAGAGGAGGCTGCCAGCTAGTGGCAGCCGGAGCCTTCTTCGTCGTAGTATGACCCCAGCTTCACCTACGGGTATCCGCCAGGCTATCCCTGGCAACATACCAACTTAGGCCAAAAGCCTAAGCTTGGGGGAGTACGTATTTTCTCACCGACTTTACATTCATGTTCACACACTAGTTGTCGGTACTCATACTCTTTCACTGTAATATCCATGCTAGTTTATTTTCTTTTTCCTACTTTCTTCTTGTGTGTTTGATAAACCTTAAGAAAAAAACCAAAAAAATTAGTAGTAGTTTATTTCTTTCCTGTAGTAATTAAAAAGAAAACCCAAAAATATTTCCCGTTCTTCTTTTGCTTGTTGGGAGCTTTCCCGTGTAAATAGTTTTTATTTTCTTTTCTTTCTTTTGGGGGTTGAGAAGACCATATTGAAAATGCTTAGTGGCTCTTATATGCATGATTGTTTATTTAACTTAGAGCCCATATTATTTGTCTTCTCTCTTGAGTTGAATGCTTGTAGATTCCAGCTTAGTCCAATTCACGTGCACTCTTATTATTATACACACCGTTCGGTCGTGCAAGTGAAAGGCAATAATGATGATATATGATGGACTTATTGGGATGAGAAAAGCTGGTATGAACTCGGCCTCTCTTGTTTTTGTAAATATGATGATTCATCATTCCTGAGTCAGCTATTATGAAGTAAACATATTTGCAATGACATTTAGAGATTATGGTTGCTTGTGCCATGCTTGATTAGCTATGAGTTATAATGGTTTACCTTGCGTGCCAACATGTTATTAGAATGATTATGATGTGGTATGATGGAATGGTATCCTCCTTTGAATGTATTAAGTGACTATACTTGGCACATGTTCACGCATGTAGTTGAATCAAATCAACATAGCCTTCACGATATTTATGTTCATGGTGGATTATATCCTACTCATGCTTGTATTCGGTGTAAATTAATTTTAATGCATGTTTACAACTGTTATCGCTCTCTCAGTTGGTCGCTTCCCAGTCTTTTGCTAGCCTTCACCTGTACTAAGCAGGAATACTGCTTGTGCATACAAACTCCTTAAACCCCAAAGTTGTTCCATATGAGTCCACTATACCTACCTATATGCGGTATTTACCTGCCGTTCCAAGTAAATTTGTATGTGACAAACTCTAAACCTTCAAATAAACATTCTGTTTTGCATGCTCGAATAGCTCATATGCCAACTAGAGCTGCCCTTATCTTTCGTGTTAAGCGGGTTATTCTCAAGAGGAGTGGACTCTGCTCCTCATTGACGAGAAAATGGCTGGTAACCGGGATGCCCAGTCCCATGCTTTATGCAAACTAAATCAAAATAACTACAAACAAAACTCCCCCTGGGACCCGTTGAATGTTGGAGGCACTCGTTGTTTCGAGCAAGCCATGGATTAATGCTTGTGGAGGACGGGGAGTATAAACTTTACCATTCTGTTTGGGAACCGCCTATAATCTGTTTAGCATGGAAGATATCGTCGTCTTTTAGTTGTTATGTTGACAATGAGAGTATGCCACTCAAAATATAATTTATCTCTATTTCAAAACCGAGCTCTGGCACCTCTACAAATCCATGCTTCCCTCTACAAAGGGCCTATCTATTTACTTTTTATGTTAAGTCATCACCCTTCTTATTAAAAGCACCCACTGGAGAGCACACTGTCGTTTGCATTCATTATAATTGGTTTATATTGGGTATGACTTGACTGGATCTCTTTTACCATGAATTACAATGTTTAGTCGGTCCTTGATCTTTAAAGGTGCTCTGCATTTATGTTTTGCAGTCTCAGAAAGGGCTAGCGAGATACCATTTCGTTATATCATGTTATGATTATTTTGAGAAAGTGTTGTCATCCAATTTTTATTATTATGGCTCGCTAGCTGATTATGCTATTGACATGAGTAATTGTGAGACCTACGTGTTATTGTGAGTATGGTTAGTTCATAATAATTGCTGAAACTGAATGCTGGCTTTTCATGTTTACAACAACAAGAGCAAACAGAGTTTGTAAAAGTTTTTCTTTTTCTCTTTCAGTTTGTCAACTGAATTGCTTGAGGACAAGCAAGGGTCTAAGCTTGGGGGAGTTGATACGTCTCCGTCATATCTACTTTTCCAAACACTTTTGCCCTTTGTTTTGGACTCTAACTTGTATGATTTGAATGGAACTAACTCGGACTGACGCTATTTTCAGCAGAATTGCCATGGTGTTGTTTTATGTGCAGAAAATAAAAGTTCTCGGAATGACCTAAAACTCCACAGAACACCTTAGAAAAAAACAATAAAAAATCCATGCGAAAGATGAAGACCAGGGGGCCCACACCCTTCTCACGAGGGTGGGGGGCGCGCCCCCCTACCTCGTGGGCCCCCTGGTGGCCCTCCGACGCCAACTCCAACTCCATATATTGGCTTTGGGGGAGAGAAAAATCAGAGAGAAGAAATCATCGCGTTTTACGATACGGAGCCACCGCCAAGCCCTAATCTCTCTCGGGAGGGCTGGTCTGGAGTCCGTTTGGAGCTCTGGAGAGGGGGATTCATCGCCGTCATCATCATCAACCATCCTCCATCACCAATTTCATGATCCTCAGCGCCGTGCGTGGGTAATTGCATTGTAGGCTTGCTAGACGGTGATGGGTTGGATGAGATTTATCATGTAATCGAGTTAGTTTTGTTAGGGTTTGATCCCTAGTATCCATTATGTTCTGAGATTGATGTTGCTATGACTTTGCTATGCTTAATGCTTGTCACTAGGGCCCGAGTGCCATGATTTCAGATCTGAACCTATTATGTTTTCATGAATATATGTGTGTTCTTGATCCTATCTTGCAAGTCTATAGTCACCTACTATGTGTTATGATCCGGCAACCCCGAAGTGACAATAATCGGGACCACTCCCGATGAAGACCATAGTTTGAGGAGTTCATGTATTCACTATGTGCTAATTCTTTGTTCTGGTTCTCTATTAAAAGGAGGCCTTAATATCCCTTAGTTTCCAATAGGACCCCGCTGCCACGGGAGGGTAGGACAAAAGATGTCATGCAAGTTCTTTTCCATAAGCACATATGACTATATATGGAATACATGCCTACTTTACATTGATGAACTGGAGCTAGTTCTGTGTCACCCTATTTTATGACTATTACATGATGAACCACATCCGGCATAATTATCCATCGCTAATCCGGTGCCTACGAGATTTCCATATACTGGTTCTCGCTTATTTACTTTTCCGTTGCTACTGTTACAATCACTACAAAAATACCAAAAACATTACTTTTGTTGTCTTTACTTTTGTTACCGCTACCACTACTATCATATTACTTTTCTACTAAACACTTTGCTGCAGATACTAAGTTTCCAGGTGTGGTTGAATTGACAACTCAGCTGCTAATACTTGAGAATATTCTTTGGCTCCCCTTGTGTCGAATCAATAAATTTGGGTTGAATACTCTACCCTCGAAAACTGTTGCGGTCCCCTATACTTGTGGGTTATCACTGCGTCGTCGTCCACCCCAGCTCAGCTGCTCCAACTACAGAAGGGTCCAGCACAGTAGGGATCCAGCTCCAGACTGTCTTTCTCCGCCTCAGATCTTCTTCCCTGCTGCTAGCAGCCATGAAAACTGCATTACCATCATCAACCGAGCAGATGACCTCGAGGACTACACGGGTCCGCAAGTGAGGTCACACTCTTTCGTGTCTGCTTATGTTATGCATCGCTTAATATTACATGCTACTTTATCGTCCTGTTCACCGATTAGACTCTGAGTCAGCTCCAAACTAATGGTCAAACTTGAGTTTTTAAATGGTTGTGCAGTACATATCGGGGCCGCTATCAATAGTATCTATCTACTATCTGGTTAATCTCCAGTGTCTACTATGAGTTTCATGTTGGGTGGGAAACAAACAGTAAAGAAGCCATTATCTGTATTTTTTAACTGAAGCCATTATCTGCCTGCTATTATTGGTTTTGGGTCTATCCACAGGTTGCTACCATCACTCTGGATTTCTGCATGCACTCCTTACATAATCTCACTATGTTTTATTCCTATGCATGACAGTTATTGTAAACAATGGAACTGAACATGTAGAGCAAAAGAGACGAGCCTTGCGTGGCAATAAAATTTCATGCAGATGTCGCTCCATGGTAGGCGCAAAGGCAGCCCCCCTCCACCCATTTCGGATTGTAATCGAGAGGAAGATATCTGTTCTGAGGGGGATTCAAAAGGAGAAGACAACTCCTATTTACCCCCTCAGGTCTTCGCTCTAACTTGGCATGCTGATGTTGGTTATATCATGCATATGGTGTCTTCCATTACTTACTTTATACATCAAATATGTCATCTGCTTAGTTTAGACATCCTTTGTGTGAATGCCATCTGTTTAGTTTATTCATCGTTTATGTTAATTATGCAACGCCATCTTGTTTAGCCAGGCATCATATATGTGAATTTTGCAATGCCATCCTGCTTAGCCAGTCATCTTATATGTAAATTATATCAGGCCATCATTTTTTTGCGTTACATATTACATTTGTCAACAATGTTAGTACATTCAACTGCTCTTCGTGTGCATCAGCCATTTGACACGGTGATGGCAAATTCTGGAGTGAAAACAAGGTCTTCAGAGCAGACTATGCTATCTGACGAAGCCCATATCTCGCTGGTTACGGATAGCTCCTCAGAGGAAGATTCAGAGACAGATGACCAGTCCTATCCCCCCCCCCCCCGAGGTGTATGCTCTAACTTGGCAGGGTTATGCTGCTCATATCGTGCGTATGGTGTCTCACATTGCTATGTCATTTGATTAGTTTAGACATGCTTTGTGTGAATGCCACATGTTCAGTGTCTAATTACCATATATGTGAATTATGCATTGCCATCTTGTTGCAAGACATTATATATGTGAATTATACAATGTTATCTTGTTGCAAAGGCATTATATATGTGAATTATGCAATGTCATGTTGTTTAGCCAATCATCATGTATATGAATTATATCATGCTATCATTTTTTTTGTATTACGTGTTCCATTTGTTAACAATGTTTGTATATTCAACTGCTCTTCCTGTGCATCAGCCATTTAAAGTGGTGATGGAAGTATCAGGAGTGAAAACAAGGTATTTAGAGCAGACAATGCTACCTGCTGAAGCAGACATCTTGCTGGTTACAGAGAGCTCCTCAGAGGAGGATTCAGAGACTAATGACCAGTCCTATTTCCCCCTGAGGTCTATTCTCAAACTTGGCAGGGTTATATTACCCATGTCATGCATGTTGTCTTGCATTGCTTAGTTTTTACATCATATATGGATTGCCATCTGCTTACTTGCTTACGATATAAATCATATATTTGAATTATATCATGCAATCATGTTTATATAGTACATACACATCATCTATCTGAATTATGGCATGGCAACCCATTTAATAAAGACATCATATAGTTATATCATCTCATCCTATTTAGTGTTTACAGTCATCATATTTTGAATTATGGCATTCTATCCGTGAATGTATGTGAATTATGGCATGCCAATTTATTTAATAAACACATTATATAGTTATGTCATGTCATCCTGTTTACATAGTCTCATATGTTGAACTATGTCTTTCCATCTTTTTTAGTTAGCCATCATAATATGAAATTGTGTCATGCTATCCTGTTTAGTTAGCCATCATATATGTGAAATTGTGTCATGCTATCCTGTTTCGTTAGACAACATAAATATGACTTATTTCATGCCCTCTTTTATTCCCCACTATCCATTGCACCTGTCTATCATACAATGTCTATACTTTCAATTACTTTTCTTGTTTATCAGCCATTTGAATTGGAGAGCATGATGGCAGTATCTAAGGGAGTAACAACACGGTCTTCAGAAAAGATAGTGCTACCAGTTGATGCAGATAGAACCACGGTTGTACTTGCCCAAGGACCAGATCCACCACACATAACCCAGACTCTCGCAGATTGTACCCCTACCCAGTTGGACAGAGAACCAGCTACACCCCTTCTAACCCCAACCCCGGCAGATAGTAACCTAGTTCCAGTTGACACAGCACCGTCTCCACCACAGAGCACCCAAACACGAGCAGTTAGTAAGGGAACTGCAGTGCCCAAAGCACGAGGACCACCACTCCAAATCCCAACTGAACGCTTAAAGGAGAAGAAGGTTTGTTCTCAGGTCAGGTTCCGTAGCTATGGTTCATACTCCTTTGCTGTTGCATTACTGTATTTACTCATACCAACTATTTTCAAATTTGAAGGATGGAATTGAAACTCCAATGGCGCAACAGGTATGTTTTAAACCTATTTCTTTAACTGGTTTTCTGTTGTAACCTGCTCTATGTTGATTTCAGTTTCAATTGAATAAACAGTTATGTTCTCATGTCATGCACATTACAAGTGTTGTTATTGCTCTATAGTTACCCACACTTATATTCTATCTATTCTGCTTTGTCTTGGACAAATATTATTTGAACTGTGTCTCTATCTTGATTTGGCAACAAAAGCTAGAATGATATAGACCATAAAGTGACCATGGTACATAGATATATGTTTGTTTCATGCTGTTATCCTGTCCACTTTACTACTGAACTCATTTACCAAAATGAGTTTCATATACAACACGGTAAACATGTGATGTGTCTGCTTGTTTCTCTTTTAGAATGCGGACAAAATATTGGAGAACAGTACTGCATTATCCAATGGTAACGAAAGTAATGCAGATAAGGTTCAAGATAGTGAGACATCCCTGTTGGTCTCCAAGAAAGCTGATAAAAACTATCTTGACGACACTGAGGGAACCCAAAAGTCCTGTCTTAATGTAGTGCTCGAGTTACTGGACACTACTGCTGGCTCAAGCTCTTTGAACTCGCTGCCTGAATCAGTTCGTCTTCTTGAGTCTCAACTTCAAGTTGAAAGACATCGATTAGATATGCTGCGACAGGAAGCTGAAGGACTGAGGAAGTCCTTGCAGAATTTAGATGCATATTTTCTGGTGCAACAGCAAGCGCTGGAGGATTTAAGCGCCAAACAAGAGAAAGTTAATAAGCTTGCTAAGCATCTTGCCAGCATTATGGGTACCCAGGATATTGCTTCTTGAGATCTTCTGAAGTGGTTTCAGTTCTGGATTTGTTTTACTACGGCGTTTATTTGCGCTGGTCGCCAACTTTGACAACCAGTGTATATGATATGCTGCTTTGTTCCCTATATTTGCACTGGTGGCGAACTTTGATGCCCAGTAGATGTAATATGTGTAATAGCCGTGATAGCCTAGCATTAGTTGCTTGCTTATTTATTTCCTTGTTGTCTTGTTTATTTGTTTGCTTGTAGTCATTGCAGTTCTTTTTCCGCGGTTTGCTAATGGCTGCAATAACCTATTTTTTAAAACTAGCCCACAATAACCATGGGCTAATATTTATTGTAGTGACACTGGGCCTCCTACTGGCCGTAGAAACAGTGGGCCTTCTACGGGCCATAGAAACAATGGGCCTTCTACGAGCCGTAGAAACAATGGGCCTTCTGCGGGTCGTATCATCAATGGGCCTTATATGGGCCGTATGATCGATTGGCCAAACATGGGCCAAACAGACCGCATTATGGCCATAAACGGGCTAGAGTTGGAATCGTCCGTTCATGGGGCGACCATAACGGGCCATCGTTAATAGGCCGTATTTGATGAGGCTATGAAAACGGCCCAACGTATTAACGGACCACAAACGGGCCGACTGTAACCACGGGCTGAATTTGGCCCACAAGCAGAAAATGACAGTAACAGGCCGTAAGTAAACGAATGCTGGAAATGAGCCCAAGAATAAATGGGCTCTGAGAAGGCCGAAAGATAACATGGGCTGGAAACGGCCCAACAGAATAACAGGCCGTTAATGGGTATAAAGTGATACACTATTCATTACGGGCCAGTTTCACCACGGACCGTTAATGGGTGTAAAGAGATACACTGTTCATTACGGGCCAGTTTCACCACGGGCCGTTAATAGGCCAAGAGTTACATAGGGCCTCATATGGGCCGAAAGACGTCATGGGCCATACATGCGCCAGAAGTGAAAACGGGCTGGAATCATATTGGGTGGCCTAGATGACGCTACTGGGCCTAATTCGGATAGGGCGTAAGGGGCCTTGGGTTAGCGGGCTGTAAATGGGCTATATGCGAACAGGCCGTTAACAGGCTTTCCATGGGTCGGCCCGCCACCTTTTGAGCAAGTCAAATGGGCTGTCCTTTTCACAGGAATGGGCCTCTGTTGGGTCATGCCACGTGTCGACGTATCATAGGCGCCTTACGTCTAATGAGTGGATGACATCTGTCCCAACGATGAGCCGACACGTGTTACCTCCAGCCAATGATGATTTTACACGTGGAAAATCCCCATTGGCCGGGGCTGTTAATGGGTTATCGGATCCAAAAACCGACCCGATAGTTTAACGGCGTTCCATTACGGTGGATGCCACGTGTCGGTCACCCTTGACGAAAGCACTTCTGTGACGCGCGATTTATCGTCATGGAAGTGGACACTTCCGTGATGATAATTTTGGTAATGTCATGGAACACTTCTACGATAGCACAGGTATGACTATCTTGATTCTGTCATAAAATTGTCACGGATGTACATGCATGACAAAAAATGCGACCTACTGTGACAAACACGTATCATCACGGAAGTGTATTTTTTTGTAGTGATGTGAGCCATGACGACCAAAGCCAGGCGGGCCCAGACGGGAGCTAGGGGGTGCAGAGTACCAGTTTCCTCTTCGGTGCAAAGGAGGCAAACAACAGACGCAGAGTCCCAAGGAATCACCAAAGGCTTCCATTCTTGTTCAACAAGACCAAGACCGCCAGGACGGCAGGACGGAGGTCATCGCCGAGCCCACCGCAGCATCACGACCAGAGGATTTTGCAAACAAAGACCACTTTAGTCCGGATAGGATGTACTTGTTGTCTCCCTTCAAAGTTGGCCGTTGTGGGATCCCTTCCCGCCTCCATTCGGGAAGAGGACCAAGGCCACTATAAATAGGACCTAGACACCACTAAGGAGGGGATCAGATCCATTCCACCCTCACCAGCTCACCAGCTCACTTGAGCCCAAGAACACGCCTCCTGAGGCTATTCTCCTCTGTGCTAGGATTTTACATCGCAAGGTGGCCCGAACCCTGGGTAAACTGTTGTGTCTTTCCTTCCCTACGAGCTCGAAGCATTAGGCTATGAGGGTAGTGATATGTCTCCGTCGTATCTATAATTTTTGATTGTTTCATGCCAATATTCTTCAAGTTTCATATACTTTTGGCAACTTTTTATACTATTTTTGGGACTAACATATTGATCCAGTGCCCAGTGCCAGTTCCTGTCTGTTGCATGTTTTTTCTTTCGCAGAAACCCAATATCAGACGGAGTCCAAACGGGATAAAAACGGACGGAGATTTTTTTTGGAATATTTATGATTTTTGGGAAGTAAAATCAACGCGAAACGGTGTATGGGGTGGCCACGAGACAGGGGTGCGCCCTCCCCCCTGGGCGCGGCCTGGGCTCTCGTGGGCCACCCGTAAGGTGGTTGACGCTCTTCTTTTGGCCCAAGAAAGCTAATTTTATGAGAAAGATCTGGGCGAAAGATTCACCCCAATCAGAGTTACGGATCTCCGGATATTTAAGAAACGGTGAAGGGGTAGAATCTGAGAACGCAGAAACAGAGAGATAGATCCAATCTCGGAGGGGCTCTCGCCCCTCCCAAGCCATGGGAGCCAAGGACCAGAGGGTAAACCCTTCTCCCATCTAGGGAGGAGGTCAAGGAAGAAGAAGAAGAAGAAGGTGGCTCCCTCCCCCTTGCTTCCGGTGGCACCGGAGCGCTGCCGGGGGCCATCACCATCACCGCGATCTTCACCAACAACTTCACCGCCTTCATCACCAACTCTTCCTCCCTCTATGCAGCGGTGTAACCTCTCTCTTACCCGTTGTAATCTCTACTTAAACATGGTGCTCAACGCTATATATTATTTCCCAATGATGTATGGCTATCTTATGATGTTTGAGTAGATCCGTTTTGTCCTATGGGTTAATTGATGATCGTGATTGGTTTGAGTTGCATGTTTTATTATTGGTGCTGTCCTATGGTGCTCCCCGTGTCGCGCAAGCGTGAGGGATCCCCTCTGTAGGGTTTGCAATATGTTTATGATTTGCTTATAGTGGGTTGCGTGAGTGACTGAAACACAAACCCCGAGTAAGTAGGTTGTTTGCGTATGGGATAAAAGGGGACTTGATGCTTTAATGCTATGGTTGGGTTTTACCTTAATGAATCTTCAGTAGTTGCGGACGCTTGCTAGAGTTCCAATCATAAGTGCATATGATCCAAGTAGAGAAAGTATGTTAGCTTATGCCTCTCCCTCAAATAGAATTGCAACAGTGATTACCGGTCTAGTTATCGATTGCCTTGGACAAATAACTTTCTCGTAACAAAAAGCTCTCTACTAATATTTACTTTATTGCTTCTTTATCTAAACAGCCCCTAGCTTTTATTACACACTCTTATTATCTTGCAAACCTATCCTATCACACCTACAAAGTGCTTCTAGTTTCATACTTGTTCTAGGTAAAGCGAACGTCAAGCGTGCGTAGAGTTGTATCGGTGGTCGATAGAACTTGAGGGAATATTTATTCTACCTTTAGCTCCTCGTTGGGTTCGACAGTCTTACTTATTGAAAACTGTTGCGATCCCATATACTTGCGGGTTATCAAGACCTTTTTCTGGCGCCGTTGCCAGGGAGTCATAGCGTGGGGTGAATATTCTCGTGTGTGCTTGTTTGCTTTATCACTAAGTAATTTTTATTTGCTGTTCTTAGTTGTTTTCTATCTTTAGCTATGGGTAGGAAACGCAAAATACCAAAAAAAATTAGTTGTACCTACTGCTCCAATGGTTGAAGAACCACTCAAAATCTATCACACTCCTGAAGCTTTTTACTTGGATCATCGATCCCTTTGTGCTCGTGCTGAAACCCCCACTAGTTTAGTTGAGGGCAAATCTTTAGATGAGCATGCTTGTTTTGTGCGACATCGTATATCTGAAAAAGGGAAACTATTATGGGATCAAATTCAATGTTTGCAATGCTATGCTTGGAATTTATGCGAAATTTATGATGTTACTTGTTGTTCTGAAAACCCTAAGAAACACCTTCCCTACCAATGTGAGTTTATTGATAATGGAATCGTATCTTCGTATGCTAAGGGTGTTTATAATTACTATGATGTTCAACAAATTGAAGAATTTGTTGCTTTTAGGGGTGCTTTTGAAATTGCTTCTTTGATTGAAAAGTATGATGCTACTCTTTACAAATCTGAAAGTTTTGCCATACTTGAATATTGTTATGATAACTATGCTTCTAATGCCAATGGTATACCATATATTGAGAAATTCTCCGCTGTCCAAGAAGAGACTAATATTTTGCAGGAAGCTATGGAAGAAGAAATTGATGAAACAATGAGCTCATTGGATGAAAAAGATGATGAGGAGAGCGAAGAACAAAAGGAGGAAGAGCGGATTAGCTACCAGTGCCCACCTTCTAATGAGAGTAACCCTCCAACTCATACATTATTTAATTCCCCTTCGTGCTTACCGAAGGATGATTGCTATGATCCCTTGAATTTGTTTGAAATATCCCTTTTTGATGATGCTTGCTATGCTTGTGGCCAAGATGCCAATATGAATTATGCTTATGGAGATGAACTTGCTATAGTTCCTTATGTTAAACATGAAATTGTTGCTCTTGCACCCACGCATGATAGTCCTATTATCTTTTTGAATTCTCCAAACTACACTATATCGGAGAAGTTTGCGCTTAGTAAGGATTATATTGATGGGCTGCCTTTCACCATTGCACATGACGATTTTGATGAATGTAATATGCATGTGCTTGCTGCTCCTACTTGCAATTATTATGAGAGAGGAACTATGTCTCCACCTCTCTATGTTTCCAACACGATAGAATTGCAAGAAACTGCTTATACTATGCATTGGCCTTTACTTGGTGTGCATGAATTGTTCTTTTATGACATGCCGATGCATAGGAAGAGAGTTAGACTTCGTTGTTGCTTGATTTATGTTACTTTGTGCTCACTACTAAATTACAAATCATTGTTAATTAAAATTGGCTTTGATATACCTTGGGATCCGGGTGGATTCATTACTTGAGCACTATATGCCTAGCTTAATGGATTTAAAGAAAGCGCTGCCAGGGAGACAACCCGGAAGTTTTAGAGAGTCATTTATTTCTGTTGAGTGCTTTCATATAGTTTAAAAACAAAAAAATAAAGAGGGGAACCTAAAAACTTTTCAAAAAGGAAAGTGAAAGTGAGAAAGACGAGCATTGTTGAAGTGGGAGCTAGCCTTGAACTTTGTTCATGCTCACAGAAACTTTGTGAATCTTGATTATAGAAAATTTTCAACAAAACTAATTATCCCCTTGTACAATTCCATTGTATTATAAAAATAATGTGCCAAGGTTTGCCTTTAGGATGCTTACAATGTTTGTTGGTTTGTACGGTGCAGGACAAAAACTTTGGCTGTAGTGCGCGATTTTACATTTTTAACTGGAACGTCAAAAGGTTATGATTCCTTTTGCACTGTCTTGCTATACAACTTATTTATTTTTCCTAATTTTGGTAGAATTTTTGGGGTACCAGAAGTATGGTGGTTGTTCAGATTGCTACAGACTGTTCTGTTTTTGACAGATTCTGTTTTTGATGCATAGTTTGCTTGTTTTGATGAATCTATCAATTTATATCAGCAGATTAAGCCATGGAAAAGCTATATTACAGTAGACACAATGCAAAAACAAAATATGAATTGGTTTTCAACAGTACTTAGAGTGGTGATTTGCTTTATTATACTAACGGATCTTACCGAGTTCTCTGTTGAAGTTTTGTGTGGATGAAGTGTCTAAACGAGGAGGTCTCGATATGAGGAAAAGGAAGAGAGGCAAGACCTCAAGCTTGGGGATTCCCGAGGCACCCCAAGTAAATATTCAAGGATACTCAAGTGTCTAAGCTTGGGGATGCCCCGGAAGGCATCCCCTCTTTCTTCAACAAGTATCGGTATGTTTTCGAATTCGTTTCATTCGTGCATTATGTGCAAGTCTTGGAGCATCTTTTGCATTTAGTTTTCATCTTTATTTTATGCACCATGCTGGTATGGGATAGTCCTTGGTTGATTTATAGAATGCTCATTGCACTTCACTTAAATCTTTTGAGTATGGCTTTATAGAATGCTTCATGTGCTTCGATTATATCATTTGAAGTTTGGATTGCCTGTTTCTCTTCACATAGAAAACCGCCATTTGTAGAATGCTCTTTTGCTTCACTTATATTTGTTAGAGCGTGGGAATATCTTTTGTAGAAAGAATTAAACTCTCTTGCTTCACTTATATCTTTTTAGAGAGATGACAGGAATTGGTCATTCACATGGCTAGTCATAAAATCCTACATAACTTGAAGATCGCTGAATATGATATGTTTGATTCCTTGAAATAGTTTTGCGATATAAAGGTGGTGATATTAGAGTTATGCTAGTGGGTGGTTGTGGATTAGTAGAAATACTTGTGTTGAGGTTTGTGATTCCCGTAGCATACACGTATGGTGAACCTCTTTGTGATGAAGTTGGAGCACAATTTTATTTATTGATTGTCTTCCTTATGAGTGGCGGTCGGGGAGGAGCGATGGTCTTTTCCTACCAATCTATCCCCCTAGGAGCATGCACGTAGTACTTTGTTTTCAATGGCTTGTAGATTTTTGCAATAAGTATATGAGTTCTTTATGACTAATGTTGAGTCCATGGATTATACGCACTGTCACCCTTCCACCATTGCTAGCCACTCTTGTGCCGCGCAACTTTCGCCGGTACCATACAACCATCATATGCCTTCCTCAAAACAGCCACCATACCTACCTATCATGGCATTTCCATAGCTATTCCAAGATATAATTCCATGCAACTTCCATCATCATCATCATATACATGACTTGAGCATTCATTGTCATATTGCTTTGCATGATCGTAAGATAGCTAGCATGATATTTTCATGGCTTGTCTGTTTTTGATGTCATTGCTATGCTAGATCATTGCACATCCCGATACACCGCCGGAAGCATTCATATAGAGTCATATCTTCGTTCTAGATATGGAGTTGTAAGTAAATAAAAGTGTGATGATAATCATTATTAGAGCATTGCCCTAGTGAGGAAAGGATGATGGAGACTATGATTCCCCCACAAGTCGGGATGAGACTCAGGACTTTATGAAAAATAAAAGAGGCCAAAGAAGCCCAAATAAAAAAAGAGGCCAAAGAAGCCCACCAAAAAGAAAGAAAAAGATAAAAAAAGGAAAAAGGAAAAAGAAAAAATGAGAGGAAAAGAGAGAAGGGACAATGTTACTATCCTTTTACCACACTTGTGCTTCAGAGCAGCACCATGTTCTTCATAGAGAGAGTCTCCTATGCTTTCACTTTCATATACTAGTGGGAATTTTCATTATAGAACTTGGCTTGTATATTCCGATGATGGGCTTCCTCAAATGCCCGAGGTCTTCATGACCAAGCAAGTTGGATGCACACCCACTTAGTTTTCAGTTTGAGCTTTCATACACTTATAGCTCTAGTGCATCCGTTGCATGGCAATCCCTACTCACTCACATTGATATCTATTGATGGGCATCTCCATAGCCCGTTGATACGCCTAGTCGATGTGAGACTTCCTCCTTTTTTGTCTTCTCCACATAACCCCCACCATCATATTCTATTCCACCTATAGTGCTATGTCCATGGCTCACACTCATGTATTGCGTGAAAGTTGAAAAAGTTTGAGATTATTAGAGTATGAAACAATTGATTGGCTTGTCATCGGGGTTGTGCATGATTAAATACTTTGTGTGATGAAGATAGAGCAATAGCCAGACTATATGATTTTGTAGGGATAACTTTCTTTGGCCATGTTGTTTTGAAAAGACATGATTACTTTATTGGTACACTCGAAGTATTATTGTTTTTATGTCAAATGATAGACTATTGCTCTGAATCACTCGTGTCTTAATATTCATTCCATGATTAGACATATGATCAAGATTATGTTAGGTAGCATTCCACATCAAAAAATATCTTTTTTATCATTTACCTACTCGAGGATGAGCAGGAATTAAGCTTGGGGATGCTGATACGTCCCCGTCGTATCTATAATTTTTGATTGTTTCATGCCAATATTCTTCAAGTTTCATATACTTTTGGGAACTTTTTATACTATTTTTGGGACTAACATATTGATCCAGTGCCCAGTGCCAGTTCCTGTCTGTTGCATGTTTTTTGTTTCGCAGAAACCCAATATCAAACAGAGTCCAAACGGGATAAAAACGGACGGAGATTTTTTTGGAATATTTATGATTTTTGGGAAGTAAAATCAACACGAAACGGTGTCCGGGGTGGCCACGCGACAGGGGGGCGTGACATCCCCCCCTAGGCGCGGTCTGGGCTCTCGTGGGCCACCCGTAAGGTGGTTGACACTCTTCTTTTGGCGCAAGAAAGCTAATTTTATGAGAAAGATCTGGGCGAAAGATTCACCCCAATCGGAGTTACGGATCTCCGGATATTTAAGAAACGGTGAAGGGGTAGAATCTGAGAACGTAGAAACAGAGAGATAGATCCAATCTCGGAGGGGCTCTCACCCCTCCCAAGCCATGGGAGCCAAGGACCAGAGGGGAAACCCATCTCCCATCTAGGGAGGAGTTCAAGGAAGAAGAAGAAGAAGGGGGGCTCTCTCCCCCTTGCTTCCGGTGGCGCCGGAGGGCTGCCGGGGGCCATCATCATCACCGTGATCTTCACCAACAACTTCACCGCCTTCATCACCAACTCTTCCTCCCTCTATGCAGCGGTGTAACCTCTCTCTTACCCGCTGTAATCTCTACTTAAACATGGTGCTCAACGCTATATATTATTTCCCAATGATGTATCACTACTAGGGAAAACCTTATACACAGAAATATAGCAACAGCGCGGGTCAAAAAACTGCGCTAGTGCTATATAGCAGTAGCGACCAAATAAAAACCGTGCTACAGACACAAATTTAGCAGTAGCGCTTGTGGTAAAGAAAGCGCTACTACTAATATTCCCATTGGCAGAATGCTAGGCTACGCATAGCAGTAGCGAGCTTCACAGAAACGCGCTATTGCTAGAGCATAGTTAGCAGCGCGTTTCCTGAGAAGAGCGCTACTACTAATGGAAATAAATAAGATGAAAAACAAATAGAAATTTAAATGAAAATGAAAGAAATAGAAAAAGGAGAAAGGGAAAAATAAAATGTAAAGCAAAATAAATGAAAAAGCGAAAAATCGGAGGAAGGCATAGCAGCAGCGTTTGTTTGTAAGAGGTGCTATAGCTAACGTAGCTGCAGCGCGTGTCCTAGACCCCCGCTATAGAAATAGAATAGGATATTAGCTATAGCAGCAGCGCGTTTTGAGGAAAGAGCTATAGCTAACTTAGCTATAGCGCGTTTTGCGAAACGCGCTACCGCTAAGTTTGACTTAGCCAAAAAACCGTTTCCCCCCGGCCACCACTTCCCCCAAATCCCTCAAACCCACCCCGCGCGCGCGCCGCCGTCTCCCCGATTCACAGTCGCCCCACACTTCGCCGCCGCCGATGACGCCACCAGAGCCGTGCGCCGTCGACGACACCGGAGCCACCCCCAATGCCACAGAGCGTCGCGGCCTCGTCAACGCCACCGGAGCCGCCGTCGACGCCACCTTCCTCGCCGTCACCGGAGACGCCCCTGCCTCCCTCGCCACCACTGCCTCCGTCGCCACCACCGGAGCCATCATCTGTAAGCCCCCACCCCTCCTCTCTCTCTCTCTCATGCATAGGTTAGCCAGTTTAATTAGGTTAATTATCTAGGTTAGGGCAAAAATTTAGTTAGGGCATTGACAGAGAAGTACTTAGGTTAACTAGTTTAATTAGGTTAATTATCTAGGTTAGTGCAAAAACTTAGTTAGGGATTTGACCGAGAACTAGTCAGGTTAACTAGTTTAATTAGGTTAATTATCCATGTTAATTAGTGCAAAAATTTATTTTAGGCTTTGACAGAGAACTAGCTGCGTTAACTAGTTTAATTAGGGTTAATTATCTAGGTAAACTAGATTAACTAACTAGGTTAAATAGGTACGTTAATTAGGTTCGTTGGATTAACAAGCTAGGTTAAGTAGATTGGCAAAGGTTTTTGATTTTTGAAAAGACCACTATTTTTCAAGGAAAAGAATTTAGGCAAATTTTATTTTTCATTGAAGTGGTCATGTTATATCTTTTCATTGAAGTTGTTCGATTGTGCCCAAGTGGCTTTGTTATTTCCAGGGATTGATGCTGAGTGGCCTATGTTTTGCCAGAATGTTGATTCATTTCTGTTCCGGCAAATTTCAGGTTCTCGATTTGTCCACTTTTTAGCAAAGGTCATGCCGAAATTTCCCGTGAATTTCGGCATGACTTGTGCTACAAACTAGGACATATCCAGTGCCTGGGATTTGCCGCACCAGGAAGGAGTCAACATTCCTGCAAAACAATAGTCCTTTTTTATGTCATTATTCATTTTATTAGGTCTAGAATTAATTGACTAGATTTAATCATAGGAAACATGGCTAGCAACGATGAAGGATAGGGTTCTGGTGATTGCGACGACGTCTACCGGGCGGCAGACGAATTTTTTAGCTTTACCGACGATCAACAGATGTTGTTGCTGGGCCCACCGGTGGCATCGGGGACTAAGACCGACACACAGACCGGTGCTAAGACCGATACGCAGACCGGTGCTAAGACTAACACCGGCGCTGAGATTCAGACCGGCATCGAGACCGGCGCTGAGACCGGTGCTGCCTCGGGGAGCGGAGCTGGTGTAGAACCGAAAGCAAAGAGGCAACGGGTTCCTAACAAACTCGGGACTACTAGACTGGTGGTCACGGAGGTGGACGACGGCAATTTTGAGCCAAAGGCGCCCGAGGAAGCGCGCGTGTGCTACGGCAATCAAATAGGCTGCATCATACGGACAACCGCCACCATCAACGATGAGAATCTAAAGAAGATAGAAAATATGAGGAGCTCCCTCCTAAAGAAGTTTCACCAGATATTCTTGTTCCCGGGCCGGAATGAGAAGGATTATGAAGATCCAGACAATGACCCGGCAATGAAGAAGATAAACAAACATGCCATGACCAAGTTTAGCAACGCGTTGGCCGCCTAGAAAAATCGAGTGAAAGCAAAGATCAACGACGGGGAACCCTACTCCGAGATTGTAAAGGAAAGTCCGACAATCACGGAAGAGCAGTTTCAAATATTCAAGGAGGCTTGCGAGGCCGAAGCTGCCAAAGAAAAGTCTAAGTACATGAAGGGGCTTCAAAAGAGGAACATTGGGACCCACCACCTCGGAAGTCGTGGTTACGGTGGAAAGAGGTCCAAATGGGCCAAGGAGGACACGGAAGCCACGAGTCTGGGCATCCCAGACCCCTTGGCGGATTTCACCGTCCCGTAGGAGCGTGACGTCCTGAGGGCCCGCCACCGTTGGGACCCACTGAAGAAGGTTTATGAGACAACACCGGTCATTACGGAGTTCATGAGACTGCTGGTAATTTTAGTTTCTGATCAATTCGACTGCACACGTTAGTCATATTTGTAAACGATCCTTGTGCCTTTTGCAGAGAGAGCAACACCGGATTGCGGCCGAAAGCGACTCGCCGTCTGAGGCATTGGCGAGGCCCAAGTGAAACACTCCATTCAACCGGGCGTTGAACATATTGAAACGACAACTGGTGGATACTTGACCATCGTATGGACGCGTGCACGGTGTCGGAGACGGCGCCACGTGGAAGAAGTACTACCGTGAGACCACGGAGGAGAAAAAGGAAAGACGGAGGTTAACTGAAGAAAGCATCGACAAGAAGGTTGAGATTGCGGTTGAGAAGAAATCATCTCAGACAGTCGCAACAGCGGTAGCTGCCGCAAAACAGGCGATTGCAGATATATCTACTTCCTTGGTGACGGGCGTTCACACTTGGACAAGGGAAAATCCAAAAAAAAATGCAGAGGACTTTCCCCTTGCTGACTTCTTGGTAGCACATGCTCCCGCACCGGCTCCCGCACCTGCTCCCGCACCGGCTCCCGCACCGGACGTGCTCGGTGGTGCCTCCTCTTTGGCTGAGCTCGACGCCCTCACGGTATCTGCCACACCGGCCCCCTTCAATATAAATGTATAATCTCCCGTTTTCGTTGCCTTTCGGATGTCTCACGTCGCAGACTTTTATTTGCATGCCGACGAAACCCCGTGCACCATATTGTACACCATCGGCGAACAGAAGGTGGACATGGGGAAGGGGACGATAATGGAGCCGAAGGAACCATTGTTCCACAGCCGGTCGATCCCCCCGAACGTCTTCAAGGTTTCCGTGGCCAGCGTCAGACCGGGCCACGAGAATTTGCCTCCTCTAATACTAGTGGGGGATGAGGACGAGACCCCACGGCGGCTTGGTGATTGTTGCAATGGGTGGGTCCTATTGTGGCCAAAGAGTCTGCTTCGTCTGGAGGCGGCCGGGAGCACACCCACGAGCACGCAGCCTCAGCAAGGTATGAACATCAACACCCACCTACCCAATTAGCGTCGGGTGTCGGGTTGGGTGATAGCGGACGGGTAAGCAGGTGGCTCCATTAGAGGCTAATGACGTCGCCATGGATGAGGATGAGGATGACGATGGCGCTGAACAGTATGTCTATACTGGCGCCTCCTCAGGGTTTGAGCATCATGAGTCGGTGCCTGAATTACCGTCTCAACGTGTTATTGATGACCATCCGGTGGTAAAGAAGCCTAGGAAGAGAGCGAGGAAAGGCAAAAAAGTTGATTCTATGATCCAGCCGCCTCAGCAGCCTCGACTTCAGGACCGTGTAGATATCCCCGATGCGGATAAATGGCATATCCCCGGTCGACCAATCCTACCTGAAACAGCGCTACGGGCCAGATTCGGCGATCTAAGGAGACTTCATGATGATGTGCTGCGGGTAGAGAAAGGCCTCATCGCCTCGAAAGATCCAGGATACCCACTCTACGTGGTTAACGTTCCGCAGCAAATGTCGTACATCAAGGGCTTCCCCGCGGATAAGTTCTTCCTCCGATTCAATTACATATTCGACATGTTTCACGTGAAGAAGCTGGATTTTACTTTTGTCCGCCTTTATGCCTTGCACATGAGCTACATCATTGGGGTTGAGCAGATATCTCATATCTGTGTCGCTGACCCGTACTACATGCACGAGGGCTTCTTGGGAGTCTATGCACAGCATCATGAATACGCGAGGGATTACATCGTCAGTTTCATGCTCGCCAATAAGGATAAGGAGGCGATTCTCATGCCTTATCATCCCGTGTAAGTCATCCGCGCTGATATCCTTCCTTCGATTTCAATAATTCATTTGCACGGTGGAGGCTAATTAATTTGAGGTGTACTTATTTTGCGCAGCGGCGGACGCGCCGTCCTCATCATCCTCTACCCCCGATTCTCCCACGCTCTTTACTTGGACTCGTCGAAGAACATTCACAAAAAGGATTACACCCACATCAAAGATGTTCTCGACAGTGCTATGTTTTACTACCAAGCAAGGGGTGGAGAGGTTAGGGACAAGAAGAGAAGGGGCGGCAGGCCCGCCTTCAGCCATAAGACTGACTTCTGCTGCATCCAGCAACCGAACGATTCTCTTAATGATGGATTCTATGTCCTACACCACATGCTGGAGTACCGACGGGATCACCAGAACCTTCACATGGCACCTAGATCTAGCGATGCCCATATTCTGCAATGGGCAAAGGACATAGGAGAAATCGAGGATCATCGACTTCGAGCTGAGTTCTATAACATCCAGCGCGAACTTGCCCAAATCATCATGAATGAGGTCGTCGGAAAAACAGGGATGTTCCATGCAGAAGAACAAATGTCGCGGGAAGACGTCCGAACATGGATAGCCTCTCAGCGTCTCGACATGAAGCCTTTCACTAAGCTCGATGACTATCTCCCTGACATGGATGGATGGCACGACATGATGGAGTGATTGTCGATATATGACAATGTGTCCGTTTAGTCCATACTTTCTTTTATGACAAAACTTTGAGTTATGCACGGTGAAACTTTATTTGTGATGTAATTAAACCGTCCTCCTCCTCAACTAGCGAAAATCACTCTAGTTAGGTCATTTTGGGTACGATGAACTTTGTTATTTATGCTTATGATATGTTGTTTCTATTTTTGCCAAGTCTGTCTCTTTGTGTTGCTCAACTATATATGTTGCATATCATCGACTCATGTGACGATGCAGGTGCATAGATCATAAATGGCGAAGAAGTGTTACGCCAGGAGTATATATACGACAAGTGGCCGGAGTGTCAGGCCCAGGTGTACCGGTTTTCGGT
Organism: Triticum timopheevii; assembly: GCA_963921465.1. Lineage (NCBI taxonomy): Eukaryota > Viridiplantae > Streptophyta > Magnoliopsida > Poales > Poaceae > Triticum > Triticum timopheevii. Next base: position 52,154,718 of record OY997272.1, on the reverse strand, counting down.
TTCCGAGCGACACGCAGTACTTAGTTTAGGTTCATGCTAATGCGAGAGAGGGATACGAACTCATGTACTCAAAGTGATAGCTATTCTCGTGTATATCATTGTTTAGATGGATGACGATGTATTTGCAAGTAATCGAGACTTGTATCGCTATTTTCGAGATTGATGACGAGAGGCCACTTTGTGTTGGATGATGATTATGATGATGACATGATTTGATGAGATTAATTGTATGTATATGCTATGATTACATTTGTATGTGGATGATATGCTAAAGATTATTGTATAAAGCCTATTCAAATGCAAAACAAATAAAAAACAAATCTGCAGGAAAAAAAACTAATAAAACTAGTAGTAGCGAGGGGGGGATTTAGCAGTAGCGCCGACTTACCAGTAGCGCTTACCTATAAACGGCGCTGCAGATAATATCAGTAGCGTCCTTTTCTAAAGAGCGCTGCAGCTATTCATGTGTAGCAGTAGCGTGGGTCAACACGCGCTACTGCTATACGTTAGCTGTAGCGCCTTATTAGTAGCGCCGGTACCCGCGCTACTGAGAGGGCCAAAACCCACGCTGCTGCTAGGCTTTTCCCTAGTAGTGTATGGCTATCTTATGATGTTTGAGTAGATCCGTTTTTTCCTATGGGTTAATTGATGATCGTGATTGGTTTGAGTTGCATGTTTTATTATTGGTGATGTCCTATGGTGCTCTCCGTGTCGCGCAAGTGTGAGGGATCCCCGCTGTAGGTTTTGCAATATGTTTATGATTTGCTTATAGTGGGTTGCGTGAGTGACCGAAACATAAACCCGAGTAAGTAGGTTGTTTGCGTATGGGATAAAAGGGGACTTGATGCTTTAATACTATGGTTGGGTTTTACCTTAATGAATCTTTAGTAGTTGCGGACTCTTGCTAGAGTTCCAATCATAAGTGCATATGATCCAAGTAGAGAAAGTATGTTAGCTTATGCCTCTCCCTCAAATAGAATTGCAACAGTGATTACCGGTCTAGTTATCGATTGCCTTGGACAAATAACTTTCTCGTAACAAAAAGCTCTCTACTAATATTTACTTTATTGCTTCTTTATCTAAACAGACCCTAGCTTTTATTACGCGCTCTTTATTATCTTGCAAACCTATCCTATCACACCTACAAAGTGCTTCTAGTTTCATACTTGTTCTAGGTAAAGCGAACGTCAAGCGTGCGTAGAGTTGTATCGGTGGTCGACAGAACTTGAGGGAATATTTATTCTACATTTAGCTCCCCGTTGGGTTCGACACTCTTACTTATCGAAAACTATTGTGATCCCATATACTTGCGGGTTATCAGGTAGCGAGTCGGATGGCTGGGTAGGTTGAGATCTCCGCACGTGCCGCAGAGTTCGAACCTCTCAAGGATTTGCGGAACACGAAATCCGACACAATCTAGTGTCAAATTTATCTCGATCACACATGCGAGAATTGATAGACCTACACAACAACAGCCAAGCTTGCCGACATCCGCTGGCTGATGACCCGCAAGTATACGGGATAGTTGTAGCCTCTTTCGATAAGTAAGAGTGTCGAACCCAACGAGGAGCTAAAGGTAGAACAAATACTCTCTCGAGTCCTATCGGTCACTGATACGACTCTACGCACGTTTGACGTTTGCTTTACCTAGAACAAGTATGAAACTACAAGTACTTTGTAGGTGTGATAGGATAGCTTTGCAAGATAATAAAGAACACGTAAATATAAACTAGGGGCTGTTTAGATAAAGATGCAATAAAGTAAATATAGCGAGTGCGGAAAAGTGGTGATAGGAGTTGTGGAATTGTCCCTAAGCAATTGACTACGTCACTAGACCGATAATCACTATTGCAATTCTATTTGAGGGAGAGGCATAAGCTAACATACTTTATCTACTTGGATCATATGCACTTATGATTGGAACTCTATCAAGCATCCGCAAATACTAAAGATTCATTAAGGTAAAACCCAACCATAGCATTAAAGTATCAAGTCCCCTTTATCCCATACGCAAACAACGTACTTACTCAGGTCTGTGCTTCTGTCACTCACGCCACCCACCATAAGCAAATCATAAACATATTGCAAACCCTACAGCGGGAATCCCTCACGCTTGCGCGACACAGAGGGCACAATAGGACAGCACCAATAATAAAACGTGCAACTCAAACTAATCATAGCAATTCATCAATCACCGATAGGACAACGAAAATCTACTCAGACATCATAGGATGGCAACACATCATTGGAAAATAATATGAAGCATAAAGCACCATGTTCAAGTAGAGGGTACAGTGGGTTGCAGGAGAGTGGACCGCTGAATATAGATGGGGGAAGGTGATGGAGATGTTGGTGAAGATGATGGAGGTGTTGGTGAAGATCGCGGTGATGATGATGGCCCCCAGCGGCGTTCCGGCGCCATCGGAAGTAAGGGGGAGAGAGCCCCCCCTTCTTCTTCTTCTTCCTTGACCTCCTCCCTAAATGGGAGAAGGGTTTCCCCTCTGGTCCTTGGCTCCCATGGCATGGTAGGGGCAATAGCCCCTCCGAGATTGGATCTATCTCTCTGTTTCCGCGTTCTCAGATTCTACCCCTTCACCATTTCTTAAATATCCGGAGATCCGTAACTCCGATTGGGGTGAATCTTTCGCCCAGATTTTTCTCGTAAATTAGCTTTCTTGCGGCAAAAGAAGGGCATCAACCGCCTTACGTGTGGCCCATGAGAGTCCAGGGCGCGCCCAGGGGGGAGGGCGCGCCCCCTGTCTCGTGGCCACCCCAGACACCGTTTCGCGTTGATTCTTCCTCCGGAAATCCCAAATATTCCAAAATACTTCTCCGTCCGTTTTTATCCCGTTTGGATTCCGTTTGATATGGGTTTCCTCTGAAACATAAAACATGCAACAGACAGGAACTGGTACTGGGCATTGGATCAATATGTTAGTCCCAAAAATAATATAAAAAGTTGCCAAAAGTATATGAAAGTTGAAGAATATTGGCATGGAACAATCAAAAATTATAGATACGACGGAGACGTACCAGCATCCCCAAGCTTAATTCCTGCTCTTCTTCGAGTAGGTAAATGATAAAAAAGATAATTTTTGATGTGGAATGCTACCTAGCATAATCTTGATCATATGTCGAATCATGGCATGAATATTAAGACATGAGTGATTCAAAGCAATAGTCTATCGTTTGACATAAAAAAATAATACTTCGAGCATACCAATAAAGCAATCATGTCTTTTCAAAACAACAAGGCCAAAGCAAGCTTATCCCTACAAAATCATACAGTTTGTCCATGCTTCATTTTCGTCACACAAAATGCCCCCATCATGCACAACCCCGATGACAAGCCGAGTAATTGGTTCATACTTTTTAACGCGCTTCAGCTTTTTCAACCTCACGCAATACATGAGCGCAAGCCATGGATATAGCACTATAGGTGGAATAGAATATAATGATGGAGGTTATGTGTAGAAGGCAAAAAAAGAGAAAGTCTCACATCAACGCGGCTAATCAACGGACTATGGAGATGCCCATCAATTGATGTCAATGCGAGGAGTAGGGATTGCCATGCAACGGATGCACTAGAGCTATAAGTGTATGCAAGCTCAAACTGAAAACTAAGTGGGTGTGCATCCAACTTGCTTGCTCATGAAGACCTAGGGCATTTGAGGAAGCCCATCGTTGGAATATACAAGCCAAGTTCTATAATGAAAATTCCCACTAGTATATGAAAGTGACAACATAGAAGACTCACTATATGAAGAACATGGTGCTACTTTGAAGCACAAGTGTGGAAAAAGGATAGTAACATTGCCCCTTTTCTTTTCTTTTTTTTTTTCTTTTTCCTTTTTTTGGGTGGGCTTCTTTGGCCCCCTTTTTTTATTTAGGCTTCTTTGGCCTTTCCTCTTTTTTTCTTTTTTTCTTTTTTTTATGGGGCAATGCTCTATAATGATGATCATCACACTTTTATTTACTTACAACTCAACATTACAAATCAATACTAGAACAAAGATATGACTCTATATGAATGCTTCCGGCGGAATACCGGGATGTGTAATGATCTAGCGTAGCAATGACATCAAAAAACGGACAAGCCATGAAAACATCATGCTAGCTATCTTACGATCATGCAAAGCAATATGAAAATGAATGCTCAAGTCATGTATATGATGATGATGGAAGTTGCATGGCAATGTATCTCGGAATGGCTATGGAAATGCCATGATAGGTAAGTATGGTGGTTGTTTTGAGGAAGATATAATGAGGCTTATGTGTGATAGAGCGTATCGTATCACGGGGTTTGGATGCACCAGCGAAGTTTGCACCAACTCTCGAGGTGAGAAAGGGCAATGCACGGTACCGAAGAGGCTAGCAATGATGGAAGGGTAAAAGTGCGTATAATCCATGGACTCATATTAGTCATAAAGAACTCATATACTTATTGCAAAAGTTTATTAGCCCTCGAAGCAAAGTTCTACTACACATGCCCCTAGGGGGATAGATTGGTAGTAAAGACCATCGCTCGTCCCCGATCGCCACTCATAAGGAAGACAATCAAAGAAACACCCCATGCTTCAAATTTGTCACACAACGGTTACCATATAGGCATGCTATGGGACTTGCAAACCTCAACACAAGTGTCTCTACAATCCACAACCACCCACTAGCATGACTCTAATATCACCACCTTTATATCGCAAAACTATTGCAAGGAATCAAACATATCATATTCAGCGATCTACAAGTTTATGTAGGATTCTATGACTAACCATGTGAATGACCAATTCATGTCATCTCTCTAAAAAGATATAAGTGAAGCAAGAGAGTTTAATTCTTTCTACAAAAGATATGCCCACGCTCTAACAAATATAAGTGAAGAAAAAGAGCATTCTACAAATGGAGGTTTTCTATGTGAAGAGAAACAGGCAATCCAGACTTCAAATGATATAAGTGAAGCACATGAAGCATTCTATAAAGCCATACTCAAAAGATTTAAGTGAAGTGCAATGAGCATTCTATAAATCAATCAAGGACTATCTCATACCAGCATGGTGCATAAAAGAAAATTGAAAACTAAATGCAAAAGACGCTCCAAGACTGGCACATATCGCATGAACGAAACAAATATGAAAACATACCGATACTTGTTGGAGAAAGAGGGGATGCCTTCCGGGGCATCCCCAAGCTTAGACGCTTGAGTCTCCTTGAATATTTTATTGGGGTGCCTTGGGAATCCCCGAGCTTGAGCTCTTGCCTCTCTTCCTTTTCCTCATATCGAGACATCCTCGCTTAGACACTTCATCCACACAAAACTTCAACAGAAAACTCGGTAAGATCCGTTAGTATAATAAAGCAAATCACAACTCTAAGTACTGTTGAAAACCAATTCATATTTTGTTTTTGCATTGTGTCTACTGTAATATAGCTTTTTCATGGCTTAATCCACTGATATAAATTGATAGATTCATCAAAACAAGCAAACTATGCATCAAAAACAGAATCTGTCAAAAACAGAATAGTCTGTAGCAATCTGAACATTTACCATACTTCTGGTACCCCAAAATTTCTACCAAAATTAGGAAAAATAAAAAAGTTGTATAGAAAAACAGTTCAAAAGGAATCAGAACCAATTGACGTTTCAGTTAAAAATGTAAAATCGCGCACTACAGCCAAAGTTTCTGTCCTGCACCGTACAAACCAACAACCATTGTAAACATCCTAAAGGCAAACCTTGGCACATTATTTTTATAATACAATGGAATTATACAAGGGGATAATTATTTTTGTTGAAAAGTTTCTGTAATCAAGATTCACAAAGTTTCCGTGAGCATGAACAAAGTTCAAGGCTAGCTCCCACTTCAACAATGCTTGTCTTTCTCACTTTCACTTTCCTTTTTGAAAAGTTTTTAGGTTCCCCTCTTTAATTTTTTGTTTTTAAACTATATGAAAGCATTCAACAGAAATAAATGACTCTCTAAAACTTCCGGATTGTCTCCCAGGCAGCGCTTTCTTTAAAGCCATTAAGCTAGGCATTTAGTGCTCAAGTAATGAATCCACCCGGATCCCAAGGTATATCAAAGCCAATTTTAATTAACAATGATTTGTAATTTAGTAGTGAGCACAAAGTAACATATATCATGCACCAACGAAGTCTAACTCTCTTCCTATGCATCGGCATGTCATAAAAGAACAATTCATGCACACCAAGTAAAGGCCAATGCATAGGATAAGCAGTTTCTTGCAATTCTATCATATTGGGAACATAAAGAGGCGGAGATATAGTTCCTCTCTCATAATAATTGCAAGTAGGAGCAGCAAGCACATGCATATTACATTCATCAAAATCATCATGTGCAATGGTAAAAGGCAACCCATCAATATAATCCTTAATAAGCACAAACTTCTCCGATATAGTGTAGTTTGGAGAATTCAAAAAGATAATAGGACTATCATGTGTGGGTGCAATAGCAACAATTTCATGTTTAACATAAGAAACTATAGCAAGTTCATCTCCATAAGCATAATTCATATTGGCATCTTGGCCACAAGCATAGCAAGCATCATCAAAAAGGGATATTTCAAGAGAATCAACGGGATCATAGCAATCATCATAGCAATCATCCTTCGGTAAGCATGAAAGGGAATTAAACAATGTATGAGTTGAAGAGTTACTCTCATTAGAAGGTGGGCACGAGTAGCTAATCCGCTCTTCCTCCTTTTGTTCTTCGCTCTCCTCATCATCTTTTTCATCCAATGAGCTCACAGTTTCATCAATTTCTTCTTCCATAGCTTCCTGCAAAATATTAGTCTCTTCTTGGACAGCGGAGAAGTTCTCAGTATATCGTTTAACATAGGCATTAGAAGCATAATTATCATAAAAATATTGAAATATGGCAAAATTTTCAGATTTGTAAAGAGTAGCATCATACTTTTCAATCGAAGAGGCAATCTCATAAGAACCTTTAAAAGCAAATAATTCTTCAACTTGTTGAACATCATAGTACTCGTAAACACCCTTAGCATACGAAGAAACGATCCCATTATCACTAAACAAGCATTGATAGGGTAGGTGTTTCTTAGGGTCTTCAGAACAACAAGTAAACTCATATATTTCACATAAATTCCAAGCATAGCATTGCAAACGTTGAATTTGATCCCATAATAGTTTCCCTTTTTTAGATATACGGTGTCGCACAAAACAAGCATGCTCATCTAAAGATTTGCCCTCAACTAAACTAGTGGGGGTTTCAGCACGAGCACAAAGGGATCGAAGATGATCCAAGTAAAAAGCTTCAGGAGTGTGATAGATTTTGAGTGGTTCTTCAACCACTGGTTCAGTAGGTACAACTTTTTTTTTTGTATTTTGCGTTTCCTACCCATAGCTAAAGATAGAAAACAACTAAGAACAACAAATAAAAATTACTTAGTGATAAAGCAAACAAGCACACACGAGAATATTCACCCCACGCTATGACTCCTCGGCGGCGGCGCCAGAAAAAGGTCTTGATGACCCGCAAGTATACGGGATAGTTGTAGCCTCTTTTGATAAGTAAGAGTGTCGAACCCAACGAGGAGCTAAAGGTAGAACAAAATACTCTCTCGAGTCCTATCGGTCACTGATACGACTCTACGCATGCTTGACGTTTGCTTTACCTAGAACAAGTATGAAATTAGAAGTACTTTGTAGGTGTGATAGGATAGGTTTGCAAGATAATAAAGAACACATAAATATAAACTAGGGGCTATTAGATAAAGATGTAATAAAGTAAATATAGCGAGTGCGGAAAAGTGGTGGTAGGAGTTGTGGAATTGTCCCTAAGCAATTGACTACGTCACTAGACCGATAATCACTATTGCAATTCTATTTGAGGGAGAGGCATAAGCTAACATACTTTCTCTACTTGGATCATATGCACTTATGATTGGAACTCTAGCAAGCATCTGCAAATACTAAAGATTCATTAAGGTAAAACCCAACCATAGCATTAAAGTATCAAGTCCCCTTTATCCCATACGCAAACAACCTACTTACTCGGGTCTGTGCTTCTGTCACTCACGCCACCCACCATAAGCAAATCATAAACATATTGCAAACCCTACAGCGGGAATCCCTCACGCTTGTGCGACACGGAGGGCACAATAGGACAACACCAATAATAAAACGTGCAACTCAAACTAATCATAGCAATTCATCAATCACCGATAGGACAACGAAAATCTACTCAGACATCATAGGATGGCAACACATCACAGGAAAATAATATGAAGCATAAAGCACCATGTTCAAGTAGAGGGTACAACGGGTTGCGGGAGAGTGGACTGCTGAATATAGATGGGGGAAGGTGATGGAGATGTTGGTGAAGATGATGGAGGTGTTGGTGAAGATCGCGGTGATGATGATGGCCCCCGCGGTGTTCCGGCGCCATCGGAAGCAAGGGGGAGAGAGCCCCCCTTCTTCTTCTTCTTCCTTGACCTCCTCCCTAGATGGGAGAAGGGTTTCCCCTCTGGTCCTTGGCTCCCATGGCATGGGAGGGGCAAGAGCCCCTCCGAGATTGGATCTATCTCTCTGTTTCTGCGTTCTCAGATTCTACCCCTTCACCGTTTCTTAAATATCCGGAGATCCGTAACTCCGATTGGGGTGAATCTTCCGCCCAGATTTTTCTCGTAAAATTAGCTTTCTTGCGGCAAAAGAAGGGCATCAACCGCCTTACGGGTGGCCCACGAGAGTCCAGGGCGCGCCCAGGGGGGAGGGCACGCCCCCCTGTCTCGTGGCCACCCCGGACACCGTTTCGCGTTGATTCTTCCTCCGGAAATCCCAAATATTCCAAAATAATCCTCCGTCTATTTTTATCCCGTTTGGATTCCGTTTGATATGGGTTTCCTGTGAAACATAAAACATGCAACAGACAGGAACTGGCACTGGGCACTGGATCAATATGTTAGTCCCAAAAATAATATAAAAAGTTGCCAAAAGTATATGAAAGTTGAAGAATATTGACATGGAACAATCAAAAATTATAGATATGACGGAGACGTATCACTGGCGCAGCTATTTAAGTCGGGCGGCGTCTGCCTCGCCCGGTGATGTGGGACTAAAATTTGGTTGCACCGATGAGAGAGGAAGGAGCTTCGATCGCTGCAGGTGGGACCACTATGACCTGCAGCGGGGTTAGCGGACGTGCCCGGGCGTGCCCGGGCGCCCCCATATCTGCCTCATATTTGGGCTGGATATGAGGGGTGCTGGTCAGCTCGGACATTTGAGGACTGTTCAAGGGTTCCGTCTGCGTCGAAAAAACGTGACCGGGCGGCCAGCCCAGGCGTATGAGGCGGATTTGAAAGGTCCGGGTGTAGATGCTCTTAGAGCATCTGTAGCATACCCCATATAAAGCCGCGACCCGCAAAATAACTGCCAAAATACGGGTCGGCGCGGAAAATGCTGCCCGATCAGACGCTGCAAATGCGTCCGGCCCATAATTGTTTTTGCGGGGCGCGGCAAAAGATCGCCCTCAACCTTTAGATTGAGGCCGACCCGAGCTCGCCCCCTATCTGCAGTGAGATTTGATGCGAGGGAAATTTCCGCGTGGCTGTTCCTGCTCCCCCCCCCCCCCCTCGGCCGCCATTGCCCCGCCACTGCTCGCTCTGTTCCATCTTCCCCGGCCATTCTTCGCCGCCATGGAAGCCTCCCAGCCATCCCCCGTCACCGTGGAGGTCGCGCACGTGCAATCCCCTTCGGTGGATCAAGTCATCCACGCTGTCGCCCAAGGCACCACCGCGCCTGCCCACAAGCGGCAGACAACGTCATCGTGCAGGGCGGCAATCCAGTTAGCCCCGCCAGGAAGGCAAGCGTGTCGGACGCCACCGCCGCTACGAGATCTGCCCGGCCGCCGGCGGAGAAGGTGGGCAAGGTTTCAGGCGTGAGGCGTAGGAAGGTTTCTACAAAAAGGCCAGCGCCTTTGTCCACTCCCTCCGCCCCGCCAAGATGTTCCCCAATGATGCCATTCAACGATGCTGCTTCCACCGCAGGCGAGGTGTTCGATGAAATGGCCGGAAGGTATGCATCTTCGGTACCTTGTACTTGCGTCGCTTTTCGCCATTGTGGTAGCTCGTGACTTGATCTCACTCACTGTAGCGGTGGTTCAAACAATGCCACTGCCGAGTTCGTGAACTTGTTGACACCAATACCGTCGCCATCGATCAAGCCCCATTCGCTGATTTTGATTACAATGAAATGGAGGGTGGCGTGGATGATCATGGTGGTGAATATGAAGTGGAGGAGGTAGATGAGGAGGCGTATGAGCAAGCAAAAGCAAAAAAACATGAGATCGAAGAACTAATGATGTTGGAAGATCAAATCTTGATTAAGGCTTGGAGTGAGGTGTCTCTTGATGCTTGCACGGGTACATCTCAAACCGCCAAAAGGTATTGGCAAAGAATCTAAGATCAATACTTCCACATGATGGGGAAGCATCCAATAGGATTCCGCAGACCTTCCGATCAGTCCAAGGTCATTAGGACATGATCAAGCCGATTTGTAGCCATTGGGTTGCTTGCTTGGAACAAATTCGCAATGCACCTCCAAGCGAAACCGTGGAATCCGACTATGTGAGTTTGTTTTCGCGTCCCAAGTTGTGCACATCATTTGTACCATATGAAGTCTTTGCATCATTTGACTTTTTTTGAATTATGTAGGAGAAAATTGCCCAACAAAGATACAAAGACATGGAAGCGTCCGAAGGCAAATTGTTTAAACTAGAGCATTTGTTGGGACTTGCTCAAAGAGTGTGACAAGTGGAAGTTGGTTGACAAAGAATCCACACCGAAGAGAGGTTCACTTATGAAGATGGATGAAGATGAAGATGATGATGGGCCAAGAAACTTGAACAAGCCCGATGGTGACAAGAAGACAAAGGAGAAGATCAAGAGGGAACACGAAGCATCGAGCTTACGGGACAAGATTGATGCCATGGTGCAACCAAATGAGTTGATATTAGCGAAGACCTTGGAGACAAAGAAAGAGTTGGCCGAGAAGAAGGCACGAGAGAAGCAAGAAAAGTGGTAATTGTTCAAGGACGAGGGGTTGCGCAAGGTGGCCATTGAGGAGAGAAGAGCACGTGCCGCTGAGAATAAAGCCATGTCCAAGTTTCTTGCCGAAGAGAATTGGATCATGACATTGAACCGCAATGACATGGACGACATCACCAAAGAATGGCATGATAGGGCAAGGAGAGACATCTTGAAGAGGAGGATGCTTGCTGCGGCCGGTGTGTGTTACAGTGTCGGCGATGTTTCCTCATCGGGATTTGGAACCAATGTCGCCGATGCATTCAGTGCGCCCAGCAATGCTTTCGGTGCCGGAGTTGGAACAAGTGCCGACGATGGATTTGGTGGCGGCGATGGCATCGATGGAGGTGGTGCGGAGTGAAGATCATGACGACGGGTGAAAAGCGACCAAGATGATGATGGACGTGGTCGTCGCTTTTGCATGAAGTCCTTTTGTGTTTGTCGTACAAAACAATGCTTTTATTTGCGCGCGAACTATATTTTATTGTTTGTATTTGAACTCAATTGTTAGAATCGCTGTCAAATTCGCTTATTGGGATTTTCGGTTTGCGGGGCGACGCGAGCTGCGGCCGAGCAGACCCAGGGTAGCCGACCCGTAAAAGAGCATATTCTGCGAATATCCCTTTTTACTGGTCCGTTTTGCAGGGTTTGACTCTGTCGCCGCCCGCGCCAACCCACAAAGCCGTTTTTCCGCGAACTGTATATGCGTTTTGCGGGTCAGCATTATACGGGGTCTGCTAGATATGCTCTTATGTCACCGTGAATCTAACAATGAGCGAAAATCATAGTTAAAATTATGAAATGAAGATCTGAACAACTGAAGCACACAGGAAGAAGGGAAAAGCTCTTCCCACCGGGAAAAAGAACAGAGAAAAAAAATCTTTTCTTTCCCTTCTCTCTCTCGTCTCATCCGCCTCGCCGCCGGGGGATCGCCGGCCGGACCCCATCCCGCAATGCCGCGCCTTCGCCTGCCTCTGCTCCTCCTCCTCCCCGTCACCTTCACCATCTCCGTCCTCCTCTTCCTCTCCTCTTCCCCTCCCCCGCTCCCGCCACAGCCCCCCATCCCCTGCGGCGCCGCCCCCTCCGACGCCACCGCCGGCCGCTGGGTCCCGACCCCGTCCCCCCCGCCGCCTCCCCTCTACACCCAGTCCTGCCCCTTCCACCGCAACGCCTGGAACTGCCTCCGCAACGGCCGCCCCCGCGTCGCCGCTCTCTCCTGGGCCCCCTCCCGCTGCGGCGCCGTCCCGAGGCTCGATCCCGCCGCGTTCCTCGCGGCGGCCAGGCGGCGCCGGATCGGGTTCGTGGGGGACTCTCTGTCGGAGAACCTGGTCGTCGCGCTGCTCTGCGCGCTCCGGTCCGGCGACGGCGGCGCGCGCAAGTGGAAGCGCCGCGGCGCGTGGCGGGGCGGCTACTTCCCCCGAGACAATGTCGTCGTCGCGTACCACCGCGCCGTGCTGCTCGCCAAGTACACGTGAGTCCTACCACCATGTCTGCTCAGTGCTGCTCCATGATTCTTGTAGATTGCAACACAAGATCAGAAACTTTGATTAGGATGAACTGTAGATCTATCTTGCTTAGGATAGTTGCATTTAGGATCCAGACAGCTAGAATGCATCTTTGTGTTTGGTACTAGGGTGGACGAACTGTAGATAGACTAGATTTGTCCATAGATAGCTGCTTATAAGAATTCAGTTTGCGTTGTTTGTTTGTGATATCTGTATGTAAAAAAGAGAGGATTTTTGATAATCAGGGACAGTTACTGTGACAGGGGATGTCGCAAGAATGAGTGTGCAATACTAGTATTTTTTTTTAAATATTCTCGGAAGATAATTCGGGTGATGCATTTCTTTTACCCTCTAGAAATCTGGATGAGCTGCACTTCTAGTTATTTGGTTTCGAAGATCTGTGGTTGGCTTCATGATTCATGATGTGTGTGAGGGACTCAAACTTAACTATGGTGGTAGTTCTGCTCTCTTCGAGAAATCAGGAATTATTCCATAGCAAGTGGCGTCATGGTGCTACATGCTTAATCTCTGCACTGGTTGGCTGCTGAGCACAATTCTGTAGTTTTGTCTGCCGAACAGTGAATTCTTGTGCTATTGCTTCCGTGTTTATTGTAATTGCAACACATGCTCTTTACTCTCAGATCCATACAAGAAAAGCATTTCCCAGATGCAGAAGTATATTAATGCATAAGAATACATCTTTGTCAATTTTATGAAATTGAGATCTACCTATCGGAACATCCTTATGATTCTGATTGTCTGCCACATCCTTTACTTCGATGATTTCTTTGTAGATGTTAGCGTTTTATCCTACTGTTACTGCGTGTTTTGTTTCCTATATCCATATGTTAGGAATGCATAGATAGTTCCGTTACTTTCGTGATGTATGAGCTTCAGTAATGTGGAATTTTGTATCGGTAATTTAAAAGTTCATACTTATTAAACTTAAACTGATAGCATCTGACATTTCAACTGCAAAACTGCATGCACTTGTGCTTTTGTACACGAACAGGACTGTATGGTTTATATGATAAAATCTTAAAACTCACATGGTGATAACTAATGATACAAAGGTGGCAGCCTGTAGAGAATTCCAAACCTCAGAGTGATGGAATAACGGGAACTTACAGAGTTGATGTTGACATTCCTGCTGATGATTGGGCAAATATCACTGAGTTCTACGACGTGCTCATTTTCAACACTGGACACTGGTAAGTATTTACTCGATGCTTTGTTATTGTGTGTACGCTAACATAGGGTGAAACCTTAATTTCGTTCTAGGGGTACTGAGTTTCTTCATGAGTTTCATAAGATTATATTTACTTGATGCTTTGTTATTATGTGCACACTAGCATATGTGTTAACACTGCATATTCTCTATGTTGGAACCACTTGGAAATTGTGCTGTTTGTGTCTAGAAAAAGCGTTTTTCCTTTCAGTGTAATTTTATTTGTTTTAAATTTTCTCGGTATACTTACCATTGTGAAATAAGAATGCTGAGTTAACTAGCATCACGATGTGTATTGTTCTTATACATTTCTTCTATTCTGTGGCAACTATACTTGTAGTTTCATGAGTCATGACTGCGTTTCTCATTATCAGGTGGGGTCCGGATAAATTCCCAAAAGAGACTCCCCTTGTTTTCTACCGTGGAGGAAAACCAATCGAGCCTCCACTCGGCATCTTTGATGGACTGAAGGTAGTCCTCAAAAGTATGAGCTCGTACATCGAAAGGGAGGTCCCAAGTACAACAATGAAGCTGTGGCGCACACAATCACCCAGGCACTTTGATGGAGGCGAATGGGATCACAACGGCAGTTGCTTGTCTAAGAGGCTCCTCGAAGAACACGAGGTACCATTCTAGGTCCAAGCTTTTCATGATCTGACATTTTCCTCAAAAAAAAAAAGTCATGACCCCCCTAAAATCCTGTGCAGCTGGATTCTTGGTTCGATCCCAGGTTTGGGGGAGTCAACAAGGAAGCGAGATTAGTAAATTCAGTGATCGAGGAAGCTCTAGTCGGCACGGATATCCAGCTGCTCAACCTGACCTACATGAGCGAGTTCCGCGCCGACGCCCATCCAGCTATCTGGCTCGGGAAGAAGGACGCGGTGGCCGTCTGGGGGCAGGACTGCATGCACTGGTGCCTGCCAGGCGTACCGGACGCGTGGGTCGACATCTTGACCGCGCGGATCTTGCACCACTTCAAGCAGGGCAATGGTTGACGCCGTGTGCGGTGAAGTTCAGGCCTGTAAATTGTCTGCTGGAAGGAAGATAATGCTGAGCTCGGTGCTTGGAACGATACGAACCCGAATTTTCATCTGAAGGCGAGATGAGATCGTTCACTAGAGCGCCGTGAGCCGACTGTTTGGAGTCTTGTTGTGAGAAACAATGCTGGTGTAGTTGGTCTGTCATACCGATTTTGGGATTGCGCTTTGGAACACATTGCAGCCCTTGCAATTTCAGATGTAAAACGTGACTGCAACTGGGTATCTCTCTGTATCTGTAAATGCAGCATATTTTTGGACGTGTGGCTCAGCTCACGGCCACTGAATGTTGAGTGTTGCATGATTATGTTCTTCAATTTTTGTTTCTCTCGTCTACCTCTGACACTGCAGTCATGCTTTCTAATAGGCGGTGTAGTCCCGAGGGCCTGAAAAAACTTACGCATATTGCAAAAAAATATATAAAAAAAATGGCACCACTGGAATGCGTGCATGCAAAAAAAAACTCCCTCCGTCCCAAAATAAATGTCTTAAATTTGTACTAACTTTAATATAAATTTGTACTAAATTTGAGACACTTATTTTGGGACGGAGGGAGTATATCCAAAATGCGTTGCAGTGTTGTGTCAAGTCTAAAGTCTCTTTGGATTAGAATTTCATTCCTAGTGGTGGCAATGGTGGCTAAGAATGATGCTTCGCCGACTCTGGTCCAACTTGTGTTGGCATAGACCTGTGGTTGGATGGTGAGGAGGACAGTGGTATTCTTTGTCCATCATAGTTTAAGTTTCAGACTTAACATTGGTGCTCGCGGTTTTTTTGATTTATTTCAGGCCTTCTGCGCGAGGTGCTGGTATTTTTTCTAGATTTATTTCAGCCCTTCTGGCGATGTGTGTTCAGTGGAAGGAGACGTTCTCATCGACTACGAAGACGTCTGTGACGACTTCGTAAATCTCAAGATGACGTGCCGGCTCAGTCTCTTAGAGGTGCTCATAGGGGTAGAGTGTGCGTGCGTGCACTCATAGAGATGAGAGTATCTATGTTTGTATGAGCATTTGCGTCTCTACTGTGTTAAAAAAAAATACAGGAGTGCGGGTCTTCCGGCTACGATACGGTGACGCCTGCGGGTGCCACCATTCCTCCCTGGCGGGTGTCCGTGGTCTTCATTCCCCTCTACCCTCCGCGTGCCGGGGGAAACCCTAGGACACGTCCGGGCAGCAGCGTCGTCGGCGTCGCATTCCTTTCTGGAGGTGCTGCTTGGTACGCGGAGGATCGGAGCCTAGGATTGTGGTGGGTAGATTTCGGAGGGCGCAGCGGTAGTGGGTCATCCGCGCTTTGTCGAGCTGCCGGTGTTGGCATTGTTTCTTCTTCTTTTTCTTTGGCTTGTTGTGCTGCTCGCCGCAGCGTATGCTATGTAATCGATGTTGGTGCTTTGAAATACAAAGCGGGGCGGGCGGGGGGGGGGGGGGGGGGGTGAGGGGGAGACCTTTTTTTGGTAAAAATACAGGAGTCCAAACATGTGGATGGACAGGGTAATTGGTCATACTACTTGTTATTCGGTCAATTACCCTGAACTTTCATAAGCCGCGTCTTATGTTATAAAATTCCAGCGCCATGTGCAACTGCTGATATCCATAAATTCAGCTTCGCACCTTCACAACGATCATAGCCGAATAGGTGAAAATTCCACAAGAGGCTACGAGGCTGGTGAGTTTTTACTCTATACAAAATCGGTATAGTTGAATGCTGACTCGACGAGGCTACGACGTTAGGCGCACTTTTGCTCTGTGTGCAAAATTAGTATGGTTGGATTCGCATGAAGGCACACTTTTTGATTACATGCTGAATTATCCACATATATATAATTATGACTGTGTGCATCAATTGATGCAGAAGCCGGGGGTGTGTCCTCCTTTTCGAAAAATGTAAAACGTATGTGTGGTTGGATCTGTTGTATGTTTGGAATTGTTGGATGAATCGGACGGCGGATATCGAATCAAATCCACCGCGATGACGTGAAGAAAAAACAAAGCGGGGCCCGACTCCAACTCCTCCCTCCCTCCCTCCCTCTCTCTCCAGAACAGCTCGGGAAAAAAAAACGAATCCCCTCTGCCAGCAGAAGCAAAGCATCCGAACTTCAGAGGCGAGGCAGATTGGTTCGCGGGGCGGCGGTGGAGGAGGCATCGCCGGCGGCGAGCTCGTCTTACCCTACCGCGCGCGGGACCGATACGCCGTCCTCCGCCGGCGCGAGCAATGGCGGCGGCGCCGCGGGGCGAGGAGGCGGCGGCGTGGTCGGAGGAGGCGGCGCGGCTGGTCTGGGGCGGCGCCGTGCCGCTCCAGGTCGACCTCCACGACGCCGACGTGACCGCGCTCCCGCCGCCCCCGCCCTTCCTGGTAAGATGCCGCCCCGCATCGACTGTGCCCGCCATCTGAAATCCCAAATCTCGGTGCTGCGCGATTCTTGATTTCTGGATGCTAGGATCACGGGTGCTGATATGTAGTAGTAGTTCAGATTGCTTGCTCTCGTAGGAAGTTTAGACCCTTGGTTGAAGATCTCGAGGTCTTCTGGCCTGCCCGTGAGCTCCAAAAGCCTGGATTTTAAGGCAAACCCTCACTAAAGTTTGGTACTTTTTTCTTGCATATGAGCATGGAGTTCATTCTGCTTACAGAGTCTTTTCTAGTATGCTCCACATCCTGTTTAGGTAATTAACTGAGTTTGCTGCAGGGAGCAGACATGCTCTTCATATGTTTGGTGTGCTGAAAAAAAAAGAGATAGTTTTTTTTACAAATTTCACTTGCTGCCGTATGAAATTCTTGTGGTTCTCTTTCACATTGCTATCTATTTTAGGTTGATAACGCAGTCTTATCTTAATCCTGCCACGTAATCTAGAGATGACAAAAAAAAAGGTGTTCAATGGGTTGTCTCATAGTCTTATCTCTATTAACTAGATATTCCTAAAAATGTGGTGACAGATTTTGTTGCTAAGAGACCATCTCTTATATCTATTTTAGCTCGCAGTCCAAGCTGATAGTCATGTGAGATCACTGTTGCTCGTTTTTGTTGGCATCTTGTGTTGCAAAGAGTTTCCACATGATTGCCACTATTTCTTTTAGCACGTACATTACATTACTGCCATTTTCACTCCTGCCAAAGCGCTTATCTTCCTTTCCACAGGAGTATCTGTTTCATTTATTGACTTTTATCTTGTCTACAACAGACTTTAGGACCAAGAATTGGGTATTTTCCATTGTTGGTGTCGACTATAAAGGCTCATTTCAGCAGCTCACTCCCACCAGGTGTTGATACTGTTTGGTTTGAGTATAAAGGGCTGCCACTGAAATGGTAACATATGTTATCTCCTATACTAATATTAATGATGGTCTATCACCTTATTAAATCTTGAGAACCCATGTTATTGCTGCCGCTTTTGTTTGCTGATAACCCTTTTTATGTTCACATTGTTAGGTATATACCCATTGGTGTTCTTTTCGACCTTCTCTGTGCAGATCCAGAAAGGCCATGGAATCTAACAGTAAGGCTATGAGTCCTCTAGCACTTTTGTATAGACACATTTCCTTTTATGATTTGTTTAATTTGCAAAGTGTTTTTCTGGTGTTGAAGGTTCATTTATGCCTTAATGGGACGCTGGATTGGTAGAAACCTTTTGATTAACCATGTGCATTTTCTCTTAACGTTTACGTTTGCTGGAAATACTGTTAGATATTTATGCCATAATGTTCTCAGGATCTAGTTGGTTACTTAACTCAGAAATTAAGTTCAATAAATTACAAATTAGAGTGCAAAAGTATTTATGTGCAAGCCACACATTATGTAATCCTTGCTTAATTGCAATCAGCCATCCATCAGTGTACGAATAGTAGAAACCAAGTTTATAACCATCTACTCTTACAGGTACATTTTCGCTTGTATTTTTTGAAAAATTAGACTTTCTGAAAACATGAGTCATTTGCATGAATCTGCTATTCCGTTTCTACATGTGGTTTTCCCTGTTACTTGCTCCAGTTGTTCGCCGTATGCACACAACTTACGCATAAAATTTGTAGGTTCATTTTAGGGGGTATCCTGCAGATATATTATCACCATGTGAAGGTGAAGATAGTGTAAAGTGGAACTACAACAATTCCCTGAAAGAGGTTCGTTTTGAGAACTAGTGTTACCCGGCAACTCTTTCTCCCAATCTCAAACAGTAGTGTAATAATTTATCTTTTTCAGGCTGCCTTCATCATAACTGGAAACAGTAAGAATGTGATGAATATGTCCCAGGCTGATCAACTTGCTATGTGGGAATCAGTGAGGAAAGGTAAGCTCGCCAGAAACAACTTTTCTGTACAAAGTATACCTAGTTTCTACCATTTGTGGATGATACATTCTCTCAATGCTTGTAACTTTCGTGCTTTGACTACAGCATGTTATTTTGTTATTACTTATTATAGGTGACTTGGATAGTTATATGAATATCTCGACCAAGCTTAAGCTTGGACCGTTTGAAGAGGACTTCTTAGTACGGACTTCCTCGTTAGGGCCTCAACAAGGTTCTGATGAGCCTGAGTCTCCTGGATCTGTCAAACCATGTATGCTCTTCGGTCATTCAACTGTTTACTTTTGTATTAGTTGAAAGTTTCATACCAAATTTATTTTGTTTTATTTTTGTTTGGGCATTTTTTATATATTAGTTAATTGATGCATCCTTTTCATGTTCGTAAAACTAAACATACACTTTCAAGTTGTACAATAATGGACCTATACATTATTGGAGTCGTATGACATTAAGATACATCTATGATAAAAATGGATTTGTGTCACATTAAGAAATCACCATCTGCTCTGATAGATCTATTCAATTAATACCTTGTTAGGCAGGGTACCTGTTCGATTATACGTGCGCAGAGTTCAAGAAGACCTCGAGTATTTAGAAGATGCGATTCCTATCAGTGACTGGGAAAGTATATCCTATATAAATCGGCCATTCGAGATCCGGAAGGAGGGAGGTACGTAGCTCCGCTGCCAATATTTATGTTATCATTTGAATGTCAGTATGGATTGAGGAAGGATTTTGCTTGTTGTAATCACCAACCATGTAATAGTGCTTTTCAGAAAAATGTTAAATATTTTGTATTACCGTCGTCTGGAGATTATCCCCAAACTGAGAAGCATGAACATCTACATTTCTTCCATTGGAAAATTGGCGCAACTTCTGTTTATCCATTTATTTTGAGAGGATATTTATCTATCTATGCTACTATTTTACTTTCTGCTTTGCAACATCTTTCGAGAAAGCCAGGGTAAAGGGTTTAAGATTTCCTCTTTAACGAGAAACAAGTGTGACTGTAATCAGAGTTCACCCCTGAAACTGTGCAAACTACATGTTTACAACTGCCTTCCACTCACCCCCTTTGTTTCACGGTGGTTATGGTGTCGCGATAACGGTATTTCTTCTTGACATATAGAGTAGTTCACTTTGCTCTGTTCTGCAGGTAGAAGCTACATCGCCTTGGAACATGCGT
Organism: Triticum timopheevii; assembly: GCA_963921465.1. Taxonomy (NCBI): domain Eukaryota; kingdom Viridiplantae; phylum Streptophyta; class Magnoliopsida; order Poales; family Poaceae; genus Triticum; species Triticum timopheevii. The sequence continues at coordinate 52,134,403 of OY997272.1, read as the reverse complement.
TGGAGACGTTGCTATCAGAGTTCTTCAGCTCGAAGCCCACAGCTAGAGCTAGAGCTGCTGATCCTGAACCCGCGGCGACGACACCAGACTCAGAACCCGACGATTCAGATACCAGTCCAGGCACTCCTCATGACGAGAAACCAGCTTCTTCGGGTCCGCAAGAGACAGGTGTGGCCAAGAAGACCAAACTGAAGCTGGTGAGGGTGCAAGGCATCGAGCTCGACATGGACATACCGTTCCTTTGGGTGGCCAACAACCTGAAGAGCCCCGAATGCTACCTCCATGTTTGTGTATACGTTGGGGCATGAATGTAACAGTGACACAAGAACAGTAGACGAAAGGTTAGATACCATAGGAGGGGGAGTGCCTTCTAGACCAGGAATGGCCTGCTGGTCTTGTTCTTTGGTTGTACATACATACTGATGGTAAAATCCTGACCGTTTAGGTGTGTCGATGTATGATCTGCAGGCGCCGGTGCGGGTTTGAATACGATGATGAATGGAATGATTCCTGTTTCACAATTCATGATGCTGTACTATGGTGGTATGGATATGGAATTGCTGCAGGAAGTTGGGAAGAAGAGTATTCAGTGCATGGTGGTGGTGTGTAATTCATATGACATCTCTGTCAAATTCAAGCCAAGCCAATTAATTGCTTATAACTTACAGCGTCTCTAGCGGATCCCGGAAAATGCTCACCCGTAAAACTTGTTTATAGTTTGCGAAAAAACGGTTTTGCGGGCCGACGCGGGCTGTGGCCGAGCAAACCCTGCGTAGCCGACCTGTAAAACAATATATTCGCGGGGTTTGCTCGGCCGCAGCCCGCGTGGACTTGCAAACCGAAAACCCTAGATTAGCCAATTTGACAACGATTCTGACGATTGAGTTCAAATTCGAAGAATAAAACATAGTTCGCGGGCAAATAAAAGCATAGTTTTCTACGACAAACGCAAAAGGACTTCATGCAAAAGCAACGACCACGTCCATCATCATCTTGGTCGCTTTTCACTCGTCGTCATGATCTTTACTTTGCACCACCGCCATCGATGCCATCGCCGCCTCCGAGTCCATCACCGACACTTGTTCCAACTCCGGCACCGAAAGCATCGTCGGACGCACTGAAAGCATCAACGATACTGTGTTCCAACTCCTGATGGAAAAACCTTTGGTTGTACATACATATTGATGGTAAAAATCCTGATCGTTTAGGTGTGTCGATGTAAGATCTGCAGCCGCTGGTGCGGGTTTGAATATGATGATGAATGAAATGATTCCTGTTTCACAATTCATGATGCTGTACTGTTGTGGTATGGATATGGAATTGCTGCAGGAAGTTGGGAAGAAGAGTATTCAGTGAAGGAAATATGCCCTAGAGGCAATAATAAAGTTATTATTTATTTCCTCATATCATGATAAATGTTTATTATTCATGCTAGAATTGTATTAACCGGAAACATGATACATGTGTGAATACATAGACAAACATAACGTCACTAGTATGCCTCTACTTGACTAGCTCATTAATCAAAGATGGTTATGTTTCCTAACCATAGACATGTGTTGTCATTTGATTAATGGGATCACCTAATGATGTGATTGACATGACCCATTCTGTTAGCCTAGCATTTGATCGTTTAGTATATTGATATTGCTTTCTTCATGACTTATACATCTTCCTGTAACTATGAGAATTATGCAACTCCCGTTTATCGGAGGAACACTTTGGGTACTACCAAACGTCACAACGTAACTGAGTGATTATAAAGGAGTACTACAGGTGTCTCCAAAGATACATGTTGAGTTGGCGTATTTCGAGATTAGGTTTTGTCACTCCGATTGTCGGAGAGGTATCTCTGGGCCCTCTCGGTAATGCACATCACTATAAGCCTTGCAAACAATGTGACCAATGAGTTGGTTATGGGATGATGCATTACATAACGAGTAAAGATACTTGCCGGTAACGAGATTGAACTAGGTATTCGATACCGACGATCGAATCTCGGGCAAGTAACATACCGATGACAAAGGGAACAACGTATGTTGTTATGCGGTTTGACCGATAAAGATCTTCGTAGAATATGTAGGAACCAATATGGGCATCCAGGTTCCGCTATTGGTTATTAACCGAGAATAGTTCTAGGTCATGTCTACATAGTTCTCGAACCCGTAGGGTCCGCACGCTTAATGTTACGATGACAGTTTTATTATGAGTTTATAAGTTTTGATGTACCGAAGTTTGTTCGGAGTCCCGGATGTGATCACGGACATGACGAGGAGTCTCGAAATGGTCGAGACATAAAGATTGATATATTGCACGACTATATTCAGACACCGGAAGTGTTCCGGGTGATTTCGGAGAAAACCGGAGTGCCGGAGGGTTACCGGAACCCCCCCCCGGAGAGTATTGGGCCTTATGGGCCTTAGTGGAAAGGAGAGAGGGGCGGCCAGCATGGGCCGCGCGCCCCCTCCCCCTCTGGTCCGAATTGGACTAGGAGGGGGGGCGGCGCCCCCCCTTTCCTTCCCCCTCTCCCCCTTCCTTCCTCCTCCTAGTAGGAGTAGGAAAGGAGGAGTCCTACTCCTACTAGGAGGAGGATTCCTCCTCCTTGGCGCACCCTCTAAGAGCCGGCCGGCCTCCCCCCTTGCTCCTTTATATACGGGGGCAGGGGCACCCCATAGATACACAAATTGATCTACGGATCGTTCCTTAGCCGTGTGCGGTGCCCCCCTCCACCATATTCCACCTCGGTCATATCGTCGCGGAGTTTAGGCGAAGCCCTGCGCTTGTAGAACATCATCATCGTCACCACGCCGTCGTGCTGACGGAACTTATCCCCGAAGCTTTGCTGGATCGGAGCCCGGGGATCGTCATCGAGCTGAACATGTGCTGAACTCGGAGGTGCCGTACGTTCGATGCTTGGATCGGTCGGATCGTGAAGACGTACGACTACATCAACCGCGTTGTCATAATGCTTCCGCTTACGGTCTACGAGGGTACGTGGACAATACTCTCCCCTCTTGTTGCTATGCCATCACCATGATCTTGCGTGTGCGTAGGAATTTTTTTGAAATTACTGCGTTCCCCAACATCCATTGCATGGTGGTGGTGTGTAATTCATAAGACATCTCTGTCAAATTCAAGCCAAGTCAATTAGTTGCTTATAGCTTAGAGCATCTCTAGCAGACCCCGTAAAATGTTGACCCGCAAAACTTGTTTACAGTTCATGAAAAAAAACGGTTTTGCGGGCCGACGCGGGCCGGCCCGCAAACCGAAAACCCCAGATTAGCCAATTTGACAAGATTCCGACGATTGAGTTCAAATTCGAAGAATAAAACATAGTTCGCGGGCAAATAAAAGCATAGTTTTCTAAGACAAACGCAAAAGAACTTCATGCAAAAGCAACGACCACATCCATCATCATCTTGGTCGCTTTTCACCCGTTGTCATGATTTCCACTCTGCACCACCGCCATCGATGCCATTGCCACCTCCGAGTTCATCACCGGCACTTGTTCCAACTCCGGCACCGAAAACATCACCGGACGCACTGAAAGCATCAACGATACTGTGTTCCAACTCCTGATGGAAAAACATCACCGGCACCGAAACACCCACCAGCCACACAAGTTGATCTACGGATCGTTCCTTAGCCGTGTGCGGTGCCCCCCTCCACCATATTCCACCTCGGTCATATCGTCGCGGAGTTTAGGCGAAGCCCTGCGCCGGTAGAACATCATCATCGTCACCACGCCGTCGTGCTAACGGAACTCATCCCCGAAGCTTTGCTGGATCGGAGCCCAGGGATTGTCATCGAGTTGAACGTGTGCTGAACTCGGAGGTGCCGTACGTTCGGTGCTTGGATCGGTCGGATCGTGAAGACGTACGACTACATCAACCGCATTGTCATAACGCTTCTGCTTACGGTCTACGAGGGTACGTGGACAATACTCTCCCCTCTTGTTGCTATGCCATCACCATGATCTTGCGTGTGCGTAGGAAATTTTTTGAAATTACTGCGTTCCCCAACAGTGGTATCAGAGCCTAGGTTTTATGCGTTGATGTTATATGCACGAGTAGAACACAAGTGAGTTGTGGGTGATACAAGTCATACTGCTTACCAGCATGTCATACTTTGGTTCGGCGGTATTGTGAGATGAAGCGGCCCGGACCGACATTACGCGTACGCTTACGCGAGACTGGTTTCACCGTTACGAGCACTCGTGCTTAAAGGTGGCTGGCGGGTGTCTGTCTCTCTCACTTTAGCTGAATCGAGTGTGGCTACGCCCGGTCCTTGAGAAGGTTAAAACAGCACCAACTTGACGAACTATCGTTGTGGTTTTGATGCGTAGGTAAGAACGGTTCTTGCTAAAGCCCGTAGCAGGCACGTAAAATTTGCAACAACAAAGTAGAGGACGTCTAACTTGTTTTTGCAGGGCATGTTGTGATGTGATATGGTCAAGACGTGATGCTATATTTTATTGTATGAGATGATCATGTTTTGTAACCGAAGTTATCGACAACTGGCAGGAGCCATATGGTTGTCGCTTTATTGTATGAAATGCAAACGCCCTGTAATTGCTTTATTTTATCACTAAGCGGTAGCGATAGTCGTAGAAGCAATAGATGGCGTAAACGACAACGATGCTACGATGGAGATCAAGGTGTCGCGCCGGTGACGATGGTGATCACGACGGTGCTTCGAAGATGGAGATCACAAGCACAAGATGATGATGGCCATATCATATCACTTATATTGATTGCATGTGATGTTTATCCTTTATGCATCTTATCTTGCTTTGATTGACGATATCATTTTAAGATGATCTCTCACTAATAATTAAGAAGTGTTCTCCCTGAGTATGCATCGTTGCGAAAGTTCTTCGTGGTGAGACACCACGTGATGATCGGGTGTGATAGGCTCTACGTTCAAATACAACGGGTGCAAAACAGTTGCACATGCGGAATACTCAGGTCATACTTGACGAGCCTAGCATATACAGATATGGCCTCGGAACACGGAGACCGAAAGGTCGAACGTGAATCATATAGTAGATATGATCAACATAGTGATGTTCACCATTGAAACTACTCCATCTCACGTGATGATCGGACATGGTTTAGTTGATTTGGATCACGTGATCACTTAGATGACTAGAGAGATGTCTGTCTAAGTGGGAGTTCTTAAGTAATATGATTAATTGAACTTAAATTTATCATGAACTTAGGACCTGATAGTATTTTGCTTGTCTATGTTTGTTTGTAGATAGATGGCTCGTGCTGTTGTTCCGTCGAATTTTAATGCGTTCCTTGAGAAAGCAAAGTTGAAAGATGATGGTAGCAATTACACGGACTGGGTCCGTAACCTGAGGATTATCCTCATTGCTGCACAGAAAAGTTACGTCCTGGAAGCACCGCTGGGTGCCAGGCCTGCTGCTGATGCAACTGACGACGTTAAGAACGTCTGGCAGAGCAAAGCTGATGACTACTCGATAGTTCAATGTGCCATGCTTTACGGCTTAGAACCGGGTCTTCAACGACGTTTTGAACGTCATGGAGCATATGAGATGTTCCAGGAGTTGAAGTTAATATTTCAAGCAAATACCCGGATTGAGAGATATGAAGTCTCCAATAAGTTCTATAGCTGCAAGATGGAGGAGAATAGTTCTGTCAGTGAACACATACTCAAAATATCTGGGTATAATAATCACTTGATTCAACTGGGAGTTAATCTTCCTGATGATAGTGTCATTGACAGAATTCTTCAATCACTGCCACCAAGCTACAAGAGCTTCGTGATGAACTATAATATGCAAGGGATGAACAAGACTATTCCCAAGCTCTTCGCAATGCTAAAAGCCGCGGAGGTAGAAATCAAGAAGGAGCATCAAGTGTTGATGGTTAACAAGACCACCAGTTTCAAGAAAAAGGGCAAAGGGAAGAAGAAGGGGAACTTCAAAAAGAACAGCAAACAAGTTGCTACTCAAGAGAAGAAACCCAAGTCTGGACCTAAGCCTGAAATTGAGTGCTTCTACTGCAAGCAGACTGGACACTGGAAGCGGAACTGCCCCAAGTATTTGGCGGATAAGAAGGATGGCAAAGTGAACAAAGGTATATATGATATACATGTTATTGATGTGTACCTTACTAATGCTCGCAGTAGTACCTGGGTATTTGATACTGGTTCTGTTGCTAATATTTGCAACTCGAAACAGGGACTACGGATTAAGCAAAGATTGGCTAAGGACGAGGTGACGATGCACGTGGGAAATGGTTCCAAAGTCGATGTGATCGCGGTCGGCACGCTACCTCTACATCTACCATCGGGATTAGTTTTAGACCTAAATAATTGTTATTTGGTGCCAGCGTTGAGCATGAACATTATATCTGGATCTTGTTTGATGCGAGATGGTTATTCATTTAAATCAGAGAATAATGGTTGTTCTATTTATATGAGTAATATCTTTTATGGTCATGCACCCTTGAAGAGTGGTCTATTTTTATTGAATCTCGATAGTAGTGATACGCATATTCATAGTGTTGAAACCAAAAGATGCAGAGTTGATAACGATAGTGCAACTTATTTGTGGAACTGTCGTTTAGGTCATATCGGTGTAAAGCGCATGAAGAAACTCCATACTGATGGGCTTTCGGAATCACTTGATTATGAATCACTTGGTACTTGCGAACCATGCCTTATGGGCAAGATGACTAAAACGCCGTTCTCCGGAACTATGGAGCGAGCAACTGATTTGTTGGAAATCATACATACTGATGTTTGTGGTCCAATGAATGTTGAGGCTCGCGGCGGGTATCGTTATTTTCTCACCTTCACAGATGATTTGAGCAGATATGGGTATATCTACTTAATGAAACACAAGTCTGAAACATTTGAAAAGTTCAAAGAATTTCAGAGTGAAGTGGAAAATCATCGTAACAAGAAAATAAAGTTTCTACGATCTGATTGTGGAGGAGAATATTTGAGTTACGAGTTTGGTCTACACTTGAAACAATGTGGAATAGTTTCACAACTCACGCCACCTGGAACACCACAACGAAATGGTGTGCCCGAACGTCGTAATCATACTTTACTAGATATGGTGCGATCTATGATGTCTCTTACTGATTTACCGCTATCGTTTTGGGGTTATGCTTTAGAGACGGCCGCATTCACGTTAAATAGGGCACCATCAAAATCCGTTAAGACGACGCCTTATGAACTGTGGTTTGGCAAGAAACCAAAGTTGTCGTTTCTTAAAGTTTGGGGCTGCGATGCTTATGTGAAGAAACTTCAACCAGATAAGCTCGAACCCAAATCGGAGAAATGTGTCTTCATAGGATACCCAAAAGAGACTATTGGGTATACCTTCTATCACAGATCTGAGGGCAAGATTTTCGTTGCTAAAATCGGATCCTTTCTAGAGAAGGAGTTTCTCTCGAAAGAAGTGAGTGGGAGGAAAGTAGAACTTGATGAGATAACTGTATCTACTCCCTTATTGGAAAGTAGTTCATCACAAGAACCGGTTCCTGTGACAACTACACCAGTTAGTGAGGAAGCTAATAATATTGATCATGAAACTTCAGATCAAGTTTCTACTGAACCTCGTAGGTCTACCAGAGTAAGATCCGTACCAGAGTGGTACGGTAATCCTATTCTGGAAGTCATGTTACTTGACCATGATGAACCTACGAACTATGAGGAAGCGATGATGAGCCCAGATTCTGCAAAATGGCTAGAGGCCATGAAATCTGAGATGGGATCCATGTATGAAAACAAAGTATGGACTTTGGTTGACTTGCCCGATGATCGGCAAGCCATTGAGAATAAATGGATCTTTAAGAAAAAGACTGACGCTGATGGTAATGTAACTGTCTATAAAGCTCGACTTGTTGCGAAAGGTTTTCGACAAGTTCAAGGGGTTGACTACGATGAGACTTTCTCACCCGTAGCGATGCTTAAGTCTGTCCGAATCATGTTAGCTATTGCTGCATTTCATGATTATGAAATTTGGCAAATGGATGTCAAAACTGCATTCTTGAATGGATTTCTGGAAGTAGAGTTGTATATGATGCAGCCGGAAGGTTTTGTTGATCCAAAAGGTGCTAACAAAGTGTGCAAGCTCCAGCGTTCCATTTATGGACTGGTGCAAGCATCTCGGAGTTGGAATAAAGGCTTTGATAGTGTGATCAAAGCATATGGTTTTATACAGACTTTTGGAGAAGCCTGTATTTACAAGAAAGTGAGTGGGAGCTCTGTAGCATTTCTGATATTATATGTAGATGACATATTATTAATTGGAAATGATATAGAATTTCTGGATAGCATAAAGGGATACTTGAATAAAAGTTTTTCAATGAAAGACCTCGGTGAAGCTGCTTACATATTGGGCATCAAGATCTATAGAGATAGATCAAGACGCTTGATAGGACTTTCACAAAATACATACCTTGATAAAATTTTGAAAAAGTTCAAAATGGATCAGGCAAAGAAAGGGTTCTTGCCCGTGCTACAAGGTGTGAAGTTGAGTCAAACTCAATGCCCGACCACAGCAGAAGATAGAGACAAAATGAAAGATGTTCCCTATGCTTCAGCCATAGGCTCTATCATGTATGCAATGCTGTGTACCAGACCTGATGTATGCTTAGCAATAAGCTTGGCAGGAAGGTACCAAAGTAATCTAGGAGTGGATCACTGGACAGCGGTCAAGAACATCCTGAAATACCTGAAAAGGACTAAGGATATGTTTCTTGTATATGGAGGTGACAAAGAGCTAGTCGTAAATGGTTACGTTGATGCAAGCTTTGACACTGATCCGGACGATTCTAAATCGCAAACAGGATACGTATTTTTATTAAACGATGGAGCTGTATGTTGGTGCAGTTCTAAACAAAGCGTCGTGGCGGGATCTACATGTGAAGCGGAGTACATAGCTGCTTCTGAAGCGGCAAATGAAGGAGTCTGGATGAAGGAGTTCATTTCCGATCTAGTTGCCATACCTAGTGCATCGGGACCGATGAAGATCTTCTGTGACAATACTGGTGCAATTGCATTGGCAAAGGAATCAAGATTTCACAAGAGGACCAAGCACATCAAAAGACGCTTCAATTCCATTCGGGACCAAGTCCAAGTGGGAGACATAGAGATTTGCAAGATACATACGGATCTGAATGTTGCAGACCCGTTGACTAAGCCTCTCTCACGAGCAAAACATGATCAGCACCAAGACTCCATGGGTGTTAAAATCATTACTATGTAATCTAGATTATTGACTCTAGTGCAAGTGGGAGACTGAAGGAAATATGCCCTAGAGGCAATAATAAAGTTATTATTTATTTCCTCATATCATGATAAATGTTTATTATTCATGCTAGAATTGTATTAACCGAAACATGATACATGTGTGAATACATAGACAAACATAACGTCACTAGTATGCCTCTACTTGACTAGCTCATTAATCAAAGATGGTTATGTTTCCTAACCATAGACATGTGTTGTCATTTGATTAATGGGATCACATCATTAGGAGAATGATGTGATTGACATGGCCCATTTCGTTAGCCTAACATTTGATCGTTTAGTATATTGCTATTGCTTTCTTCATGACTTATACATGTTCCTGTAACTATGAGAATTATGCAACTCCCGTTTACCGGAGGAACACTTTGGGTACTACCAAACGTCATAACGTAACTGGGTGATTATAAAGAAGTACTACAGGTGTCTCCGAAGGTACATGTTGAGTTGGCGTATTTCGAGATTAGGTTTTGTCACTCCGATTGTTGGAGAGGTATCTCTGGGCCCTCTCGGTAATGCACATCACTATAAGCCTTGCAAGCAATGTGACCAATGAGTTGCTTACGGGATGATGCATTACATAACGAGTAAAGATACTTGCCGGTAACGAGATTGAACTAGGTATTCGATACCGACGATCGAATCTCGGGCAAGTAACATACCGATGACAAAGGGAACAACGTATGTTGTTATGTGGTTTGACCGATAAAGATCTTCGTAGAATATGTAGGAACCAATATGGGCATCCAGGTTCCGCTATTGGTTATTAACCGAGAATAGTTCTAGGTCATGTCTACATAGTTCTCGAACCCGTATGGTCCGCACGCTTAATGTTACGATGACAGTTTTATTATGAGTTTATAAGTTTTGATGTACCGAAGTTTGTTCGGTGTCCCGGATGTGATCACGGACATGACGAGGAGTCTCGAAATGGTCGAGACATAAAGATTGATATATTGCACGACTATATTCACACACCGGAAGTGTTCCGGGTGATTTCGGAGAAAACCGGAGTGCCGGAGGGTTACCGGAACCCCCCCCCCCCCCCCGGAGAGTATTGGGCCTTATGGGCCTTAGTGGAAAGGAGAGAGGGGCGGCCAGCATGGGCCGCGCGCCCCCTCCCCCCTCTGGTCCGAATTGGACTAGGAGGGGGGCGGCGCCCCCCCTTTCCTTCCCCCTCTCCCCCTTCCTTCCTCCTCCTAGTAGGAGTAGGAAAGGAGGAGTCCTAATCCTACTAGGAGGAGGATTCCTCCTCCTTGGCGCACCCTCTAAGGGCCGGCCGGCCTCCCCCCTTGCTCCTTTATATACGGGGGCAGGGGCACCCCATAGATACACAAGTTGATCTACGGATCGTTCCTTAGCCGTGTGCGGTGCCCCCCTCCACCGTATTCCACCTTGGTCATATCGTCGCGGAGTTTAGGCGAAGCCCTGCGCCGGTAGAACATCATCATCGTCACCACGCCGTCGTGCTGACGGAACTCATCCTCGAAGCTTTGCTGGATCGGAGCCCGGGGATCGTCATCGACCTGAACATGTGCTGAACTCGGAGGTGCTGTACGTTCGGTGCTTGGATCGGTCGGATCGTGAAAACGTACGACTACATCAACCGCGTTGTCATAACGCTTCCGCTTACGGTCTACGAGGGTACGTGGACAATACTCTCCCCTCTTGTTGCTATGCCATCACCATGATCTTGCGTGTGCGTAGGAACTTTTTTGAAATTACTGCGTTCCCCAACATTCATTGCATGGTGGTGGTGTGTAATTCATAAGACATCTCTATCAAATTCAAGCCAAGTCAATTAATTGCTTATAGCTTAGAGCATCTCTAGCAGACCCCGTAAAATGTTGACCCGCAAAACTTGTTTACAGTTCATGAAAAAAAAAACGGTTTTGCGGGCCGACGCAGGCTGGCCCGCAAACCGAAAACCCCAGATTAGCCAATTTGACAAGATTCCGACGATTGAGTTCAAATTCGAAGAATAAAACATAGTTCGCGGGCAAATAAAAGCATAGTTTTCTAAGACAAACGCAAAAGAACTTCATGCAAAAGCAACGACCACGTCCATCATCATCTTGGTCGCTTTTCACCCGTTGTCAGGATTTCCACTCTGCACCACCGCCATCGATGCCATTGCCACCTCCGAGTTCATCACCGGCACTTGTTCCAACTCTGGCACCGAAAGCATCACCGGACGCACTGAAAGCATCAACGATACTGTGTTCCAACTCCTGATGGAAAAACATCACCGGCACCGAAACACCCACCAGTAACCGCTAGCATCCTCCTCTTCAAGATGTCTCTCCTTGCCATATCATGTTATTCTTTGGTGATGTCGTCCATGTCATCGCGGTTCAATGTCATGATCTTGTTCTCCTCGGTGAGAAGCTTGGCCATGACTTTGGTCTCATTGGCAAAGACTCTTCTCTCCTCAATGGCCGCCTTGTGCAACCCCTCGTCCTTGAGCAATTGCCACTTCTCTTGCTTCTCTCGTGCCTTCTTCTCGGCCAACTCTTACTTTGCCTCCAATGTCTTCGCCAACATTAACTCATTTGATTGCAACATGGCATCTATCTTTGTCAGTGCGACGAACATGTGCGTTCGCCACCCTGAGTTATGCACCGGCATACAACAAGTCATACATTTAGTATCAAGGCTTGGCGTAAGATGAGCCAGAGAAGCCGCTCTTCATGAGATCAAGGAAAGCATTAAGAAGATCAAGGTGACCAAGAAAACTCCCTAGAAAAGCCTCCCTTGCCGGGCAGGCGAGCCCGGCAGGGTCGAGGCTACGCCTGGGGACCGAGCCCAAGTCACCCCCGACAAGGTTCCCGGGGCCGCCAAGGCCATAAAACAAGAGCCCGACCGGTCCCATACCGGTAGACCCCCGCCAAGACGCCACCGCTCCACCTCATCGCACGCAAGTCACTAATCGATTTGGTGTCAAGCTCTCAAGTGGCTAGGTGGATTCTGTCAGGTACGTGGTAACCTGTTGGAGAAGAGATTAGCTTTATTGACACCCGTCCAGATGGCGTGTCATGCTAAGAAGGATAAGATGGATGAGCGACGCGACACGCTTGCCGGGCGTCAACCTCAACATGACACCTAGCAGTGCATTTAATGCACCTTGTCCTAACTGCTAGAGTTAGGTATGATAACACTGTTAACCATCTAATCACATGATAATGACTGTTTTGACACTGTGATCGCCCCTTAAGCTATAAAAGGAGGCGCGAGGCAACCTAGTAAAGGGTTCGAACATTTTGACCCATGAGCATTTGTATGTGCACGCTGCTCTCCCCGAGGCACTGTTGCCGGGCTTGGGCTCACCGCGTCTTCGTGTTCCTCCACATCAATCCACCATAGCAGGAGTAGGGTTTACGCTGCAAAGCGGCTTGAACCTGGATAAAAGAGAGTAGTCCATCGCCGCGTTGCCCTGCTGTTTCTGCTCTTTCTGCAATGTGACCGTCCCCTCGCCGAATCACAAAGGGGCAACCCTGCCCCATAGGTGATCGTGCTTCCACGCTGACAATCTTGTCCCGCAAGCTCGATGCCTCGTGTTCCCTCTTGATCTTCTCCCTTGTCTCCTTGTCTCCATCGGGCTTGTTCAAGTTTCATGGGTCATCATCATCTTCACCATCATCCATGTTCGTAAGTGAGCCTCTCTTCGGTGGGGATTCTTTCTCAATCAACTCCCACTTCTCACACTCTTTTAACAATTCCCATCAATGCTCTAGTTTAAATAACTTGCCTTCGAAAGCTTCCATGTCTTTGTATCTTTGTTGGGCAATTTTGTCCTGCACAATTAAAACAATTTCAAATGATGCAATCAGTTTAAATGCTACAAATGATTTGCACAATTTGGGACGTGAAAACGAACTCACATAGTTGGATTCCACGGTTCCACTTAGCAAGCAACCCAACGGCTACATTTTTTTCGATGGTACCATTAATTTTGTATGTTGGGTTACCCATGTATATGTGATTATGACTATGTGCATCAATTGATGTAGAGGGCGAGAGTTTATCTTTTTTCAGAAAAGGATAATTATATATGTGGTCCTATCTGTCATATTTGGATGAACCACGTTTTTTTAGAACGAAGGCTCGCGAAGAGCCCGGCTTTGAATTAACAAAGCCATCAACCCCAGGATTACAAACTCTGGAGAACAACCTCGACACAAACCAGAAAAAAGAAAACACGGCAAGATACAATGGTACCGGGAGCAGCTCACATGCCAGACATACAACAAACTGAAAAAATCTACATGAAGCACCAAGCTTGAAGATGACAAGGCCTCTTGCACGCGCGAAGCCTAGGAGAAGGGGGATGCCGGCGAAGGAGAGGAAGATCAAATGACCGAGAGAGGCAGCCATTGCCACAACACCTGGGACCAGCCGGGAAACACCACCATCCAGATCCATCGTCGAAAGAGGCCCCTGCCTCCTCGCCTGGCTCGAAAGGCGCCGAACCGTCGACAATGAACACGTTCACCCTAGAACCTGGATGAGTGGCACCGATGGCATCCACATTATTGGGACTAGGCAGACGCGACCTGTCGTCAACTTCTCACCTAGAGCATAGCATCACCGAAAACCAAAGACTCGGGCAAATCAAGGGGAGAGCTGCCAGGATGAACTACGGAGCAGCAGCCAGGGACAAAGCCTGAACTAGGGGGACTACCACCGCTGGAGTTACTGCTGCCGCCGACACCCACCACACACATCACAACGAAGACCGAATTTCCACCTTGCTCCCAAAGCAGCGCCTTCAAGAAGGATACGGCGCCAAGGGCGTCGCCGCCGCCCAACAGCGTTGGGGTTTTCACCCGGGAGTACAAGGGGGAGGGGGTGGGGAAGGTACACCTGACCAGCGCCTCCAAGAAAGGTGCGCGGCGCCCGCGGGCGTCGCCGCCGTCACAGCCAAAGGACGGCTAGGGATTTCTCCTAGGGGGAGGGGGTGGATGAACCACGTTCAGAATCGGACGGTGGATATCGAATCAAATCCATCGCGGTAACGTGAAGAAAAAAGAGAGGCGCCGGGCCCCGACTCCAACTCCTCCCTCTTCAGAAGAATCCTCCTCTCTGCAAGCAGAAGCATAAGCAAAGCATCTGAAGTTCCGAACTTCCGAGCTGAGGCAGACTGGTTCGCGGGGCGGCGGCGGAGGAGGCGTCGCCGGCGGCGAGTTCGGCTGACAGCCTGACACTACCGCGCGCGGGACCGGTCCGTCATCCTCAGCTGGCGCGAGCAATGTCGGCGGCGCCGCGGGACGCGTGGCCGGAGGAGGCGGCGCGGTGGCACTGGATTGGCGCCGTGCCGCTCCAGGTCCACCTCCACGACGCCGACGTCACCGCGCTCCCACCGCCCCCGCCCTTCATGGTAAAGATGCCACTCCCCATCCACTGTGCCAGCCATCCCAAATCCCACATCTCGGCGCTGCGCGATTCGAGTTCTGATTGCTGATAGGTTTTCGTCCAGATTTCTTGCTCTCTAGGAATTTTAGACCCTTAGTGGAAAATTCCGAGGTATTTTGGCCTGCCCGTGAGCTCCAAAAGCCCAAATTTTTTAAAGGCAAACCCTCGCCAAATTTTGTTGCTCCCTCCGATCCATATTAATTGTCGCTGATTTAGTACAAGCTCGTGGGACTAGTATTTTCTTGCATATGAGCATGGAGTTGATTCTGCTTGTGGTTCTTCACAAGCAATGAAGTTATCAGTTACCTTGCATGCTCTTCATATGTTTGATATGCTGAAGATAAATATACATTTGCTGTATGAATAAAATATACTCCTGTATTCCTCTTTCAAATTGCAATCTATTTTAGCTTAAAGCCTGAGCTGATAATGGTGTCCTAGATAATTGATGCTCGTTTTTTGTTGGCTTCTGATGTTGCATAGAGTTTCCACATGATTGCCACTGTTTCTTTTCTTCTTATCCGCAAGCGTAAGAAAATAAGACGATACCTCCGTGTGCTACACTGTTGCTATTTTCGCCCCTGCTACAGCATTCATCTTCCTTCCCATAGGAGTACTTGTTTCATTTAGTGATCTTTATCTTGTCTACACCAGCTTTTTGGGCCAAGAATTGGGTATTTTCCACTCTTGGTGTCGATTATAAAGGCTCATTTCAGCAGTTCGCTCCCACCAGGCGTCGATACTGTTTGGTTTGAGTATAAAGGGCTGCCACTGAAATGGTAACATATGTTATCTCCTACTAATATTAATGATGGTCTATCGCCTTATAAATCTTGAGAACCCGTGTTATTGCTGTCGCTTTTATTTGCTGACAGCCCTTTTTACCGAAAAAGGCTTTCGCCCCGCTTTATATATAAAGCACCAAACCACAAGCATCCAGTACAACCACATGCTACGCCACCACAACACACGCACACACCCAAGACAGGATACATAGGCGCTGAGCGCAGCAACACCACTCCTAGCACTACCGCCCCGAAGAGATGAAACTACATATGACGAACCATGCGCTCCAAGGCGGCGCCTTCAGGAAGGATACGACGCTGGAGCGCCACCACCGCCCGATCCAAGGATCAGAGTTTCCCCCGGAGCCGCATGACGGGCAATGAGAGCCTCGACGACGCCTTCAAGAAGGGAACGATCTTCGCCGCCGCCGGTCCGTCCGAAGATAGAGCAGGTTTTCACCTCGACCCACAATCACCGCCACCGAACGCCACACCCCGGCAACCACGCCGTCCACACGACCATGATGACCGGGCAGCACCAAGGCACGGGCCTTGTCCAAGAGCACCGCGCAACCACCACCACCAGGGCCGCCGCCCCAGCATCCAAGACCTCGACACCACCTCACCCGTGACCCGCCGCTACCCCAACCGAAGAGACGAGTGGAAAGGGCCCGCCTTTCGCACCCCTGGACGACCC
This sequence comes from Triticum timopheevii, assembly GCA_963921465.1. Taxonomy (NCBI): domain Eukaryota; kingdom Viridiplantae; phylum Streptophyta; class Magnoliopsida; order Poales; family Poaceae; genus Triticum; species Triticum timopheevii. The sequence continues at coordinate 52,118,218 of OY997272.1, read as the reverse complement.
CCAGCGCCGAGACCCAATAGGCCGGCAAAAACTGGCCTCCATCGCCCGTCCTACAGCCCCAAGCGCGAGACGAGCTCCGTCCTGCTGCCGGGCGTGAGACGAGCTCCGTCCTGCTGCCGGGCGCGAGACGAGCTCCGTCCTGCAGCTCCAGGCGCGAGACGAGCGAAGGACCGCAGCTGGGAGAGGGCCAGCCCTAGGACCGAAGTAACGCCCGGGCGACGAGAAGATGGAGCTGCGGTCGAAGCGGTCTGACCGCAAACGAACCGACGCCGGAGATAGCCGGCCGTCGCTGCGGGCAGATCCGCCAAACCACCGTGTAACAGCCGCGTCGCTGAACCATACAACACCACGGCTGCCCACGGCCGGAGCAGCAACCAAGACGGGCTACTACCCCACCCCGCGCCGCCCGCCGGAATCCAGCCATGAGACCAGGCCGGGCATGCGACCACCCGAAGCCTCTGCTCCGCCGCCACCATCCGCCCCCAGAGAACCAACCAGAGCTGGAGAAGATCGACGGAGGTCCTCCCGAGCCGCCCGCAGCCCACCGACACCCAAATCTGACCCAGGACGCGGCCACGGGCACGCAGCCGCCGCGTTGCAGGCTGCAGCTGCCAGGACGCCGCCGAGCCACGGCACGACACCGACCGGAGCCACCGCCACAGCACCGCCAGGCCCCACGTGCGCCTGACGTCTCCGACGGGCAGGCCACCCCGCGTCGCCCAGATCCGAGCGGAGGAGGAAGAAGCCCCCGCCGCCAGCCACCGCAGGGGCTTTGCCCTGACGGATCTGGCCGGCGGCGGCGGGGGGAGGAGCGAGGGAAGGGAGGTTAGAGGCGGGGGACGGCGGTGCCCGCCCGAGCCGCCCGCGGGGGAGGCGGCGCGGGGGTCGGGGGTAGGGGTCGGGAGCTGCCAAGAGCAAGCTATTCTGATGATGAGTTCATGTTCACAGCCCTTTTTATCTTCGCATTGTTAGGTATATACCCATTGGTGTTCTTTTCGACCTTCTTTGTGCTGAACCAGAAAGGCCATGGAATCTAACGGTAAGACTATGAGTCCTCTAGGACTTTTGTTTATACACCTTTTCTTTTATGTTTTGTTTAATTTGCAAGGTGGTTTTCTTGGTGGTGAAGGTTCATTTATACCATAATGTGATACTGGAGTAGTAGAAACCTTTTGATAAAAAAATGTGCACTTTCTCTTAACGTTTAAGGTTGATGGAAATACTGTTAGAGATTTATGCCATAATGTTCTCAGGATCTAGTTAGTTACTTAACTTAGCAAGTAAGTTCAATAAATTACCAATTAGAGTGCAAAAATATTTATATGCATGCCACATATTTTTGTAATCCTTGCTACGAATAGTAGAAACTAAGTTTATAACCATCTACTCTTACAGGGTACTTTTTCAATAGTAGTTTTTGAAAAATTAGTCTTTCTGGAAACACGAGCCATTTGCATGAATCCACTATTCTGTTTCTATATGTGTTTTTCCCTGTTGCTCCAGTTGTTCGCCGTGCACACAAGTTACGCATAAAATGTGCAGATATATTATCACCATGTGAAGGTGAAGATAGTGTAAAGTGGAATTACAACAATTCCCTGAAAGAGGTTCGTTTTGAGATCTAGTGTCACCCAACAACTCTTTCTTCCGATCTCAAACAATAATGTAATATTTTCTCTTGTTCAGGCTGCCTTCATCATATCTGGAAACAGTAAGAATGTGATGAATATGTCCCAGGCTGATCAACTTGCTATGTGGGAATCAGTGAGGAAAAGTATGCTCGCCAGAAACTACCTTTCTGTACCATTTGTGGAAGATCCATTCTCTCAATGCTTGTGACCTTCATTCATGCTTTGACTACAGACATGTTATTTTGTTATTACTTATTATAGGAGACGCGGATAGTTATATGAATATCTCTACCAAGCTTAAGCTTGGACCGTTTGAAGATCACTTCTGGACTTCCTCGTTAGAGCCTCGACAAGGTTCTGATGAGCCTGAATCTCCTGGATCTGTCAAACCATGTATGCTCTTCTGTCATTGGGTTGTCTACTTTTGTATTAGTTGAACGTTTCATACCAAATTTTTTTGTCTGGGCATTTTTTATATTAGTTAATTGTTGCATGCTTTTCACATTTTTAAAACTTCATATACACTTCCAAGTTATACAATGATGAACCATACATATTATTGGATTCGTATGACATTAAAATACGGCTATGACAAAAATGGATTTGTGCCGCATTAAGAAATCATTGCTCTGATAGATCTATTCAATTATACCTGGTTAGGCAGGGTACCTGTTCGATTATATGTGCACAGAGTTCAAGAAGACCTTGAGTATTTAGAAGATGCGGTTCCTGTCAGTGACTGGGAAGGTGTATCCTATATAAATCGGCCATTCGAGATCCGAAAGGAGGAAGGTATGTGGCTCTGCTGCCAACATTTATGTTATCATTTGAATGCCAGTATGGAGGGAGGAAGGATTTTGCTTGTCGTAATCACCGACCATGTAGTAGTGCTTTTCAGAAAATTGTTAAGTATTTTGTATTACCGCCATCTGGAGGTCATCCCCAAACTGGGAAGCATGCACATGTACATTTCTTCCATTGGGAAACTGGTGCAGCTTCTGTTATTTTTAGTGGATATTTATCCATCTATTGTAAAGACCCTGCTACTATTTAACTTTCTGCTTTGCGACACCTTTTGAGCAAGCCAGGGCAAAGGACTGTAAATTACCGAGTCTAACATTTTGTTATCTTTAGCGAGGAAACAAGTGTGACTGAGTATAATCACCCATGAAACTGTCCAAACTACATGTTACCAACTGCCTTCCGCTCACATTCTTTGTTTCATGATGGTTATGGTGTTGCGATAACAATGAGATTTCCTTCACATATACACATCGTGCTGTTTTGCAGGTAGAAGGATAACTACCCTGGAACATGCCTTGGAGACTTTGCTACCAGAGTTCTTCAGCTCGAAGCCCACAGCTAGAGCTGCTGGTCCTGAAGCTGCGGCAGCGACGCCAGAGTCTGCACTGGACGATTCAGATACCACTCAAGGGACTCCTCGCGACAGAGAAGCAGCTTTGGCGAGTCCGGAAGAGATGTATGTGGCCAAGAAGGCCCGAGTGAAGCTGGTGCGGATACAAGGCATGGAGCTCGGCCTGGATACGCCGTTCCTCTGGGTGGCCAACAACCTGAGGAACCCCGAATGCTTCCTCCATGTCTGTGTATACATCGGCGCATGAATGTAACGGTGATAGAAGAACAGTAGATGAAAGGTTAGATGCCAGAGGACCAGGAACGGCCTGCTGGTCTTGTTCTTTCGTTTGTACATACAGATGGCAAAATCCTGATCGTTTAGGTGTGTAAGATCTGCAGCCCCCAGTGCGGGTTTGAATACGATGATGAATGGATCGATTCCTGTTTCGCAGTTCACGATGCTGGTTTATGGTGGTGTGGAATTGTTGCTGGAAGTCGGGAAGGAAGAGTATTCATATGCCACATCTGTCAAATTCGAGTTAAGTCATTTAATTGCTTTCAACTTAACTTCATCTTGTAAAAATAACAGTTAAAACTGTTTTCAAGCAATGCCTGGTACCACGCCACTTCGCGCAATGATTCACCTTCTTCTTCGTTGGACATACATCTTGAGCAAATGTGCTGCCGCAATGTGTGGGTATTATATTTAGTTGTGCCCTATGATTTTCCTACTTTGTTAACAAACAGCCTGACTGACCACTGATTTGCTTGGACTGACAAATTCATTCATGCTGCTAGAATACTGGAGATTGAGGATGCGATTTATCGAATCTTTTGAATTTTTAAGAACCCGATGTAATTGCTGAAAACTGCCATTGCACAGCACTGGGCATTTTACATATCTTTCATTTGATATATGCACAGAAAACAAATGCTTGCTAACTGAAGCGGCTTGTATTTATTGCAGGGTCATATCACTCCAGCTCGAACATCTCGAGCCGAGGCTCCTCTTTTGCTCCATGCTCTTCTATATATATGCTTACCGGCAAACATGAGGTACGCATCTCTGCCGCTGCAGCTCGTAGCAATGCCCCGCTCTCGAGGCAGTGCCTTTGAGCCTCAACACGTAAACCAAGCACTCCTGCATCCTATCTTTATATATGTACTTCCTCCGTTCCAAATTTGAACTAAAACCACGACGAGTAATTTGGAACGGAGGGAGTACCTAGGACTAGGACGGAGTCTTGTTGGTGGCTGTAGGTTGTACTACCTGTATTGACAAAGATATGCAGTGACATTGTGACAGTAACCAGTGCAGACACACTTGCCTTGGTGATATGAACATGAGATCTCTGCAATGCAATTTAATTAGCTTCTTTGTTGACTTGTCCGAGGCAGGCAGATAGCCATATATGCCGGCTCAAGTCCTACCAAATTGTATCAGCGTTTCCAAACCTCCCTTTCTTTTTATTGTTGATAGGCCAAGGCGTGCACTTCGATTAATGTAGGAAGGAGGCTTGGTCACCAAAAAAAATGTATAAGTCTGTTTATTTTAGTTTTCTTGACCTGATCCGATGCATTTTGTTTTAGCTACATAAACAAATAAAATTGGATTGTTTTTCTTAGGAAAAAAAGAATAATAAAAAATAAAGGAACTTTCGAAACTCTCTAGAACTTCAGTTCCACTGGTTTACCTGAAGCATGAAGTAATGTTGCCTGCATGTGCACAGTTTTGAGAACGGAAAAACAGTTACACTGTTACAGAACTTGCTCTAGTGCTACTGTTGCAGAACACCATGGCTCTGCATTCATTTGATACAGTTGTAAAGAAACTTTGCTCTAGGAAAAATTACTAACTGAAACGACACATACATTTTTTATTATGCAGGATCATGCCTTATACTAGCTTGTTTATTCTGGATTTCTCGAGTCGAGGCTTCTTTTTCTGCTCCATGTTCCCCTATAAACTTGAGGTACGCATCTCTGATGGCATGCATCTCTTCCGCTGCCTCTCTAGTTGGTGCTCGGTCTCGAGGTTGTTGCTTTGAGCAGGATATGCCAAGCCTGAAGACTGCAACCAGTAACTCCTGCATTCTAATACTTGTACTGTTATCAGGTTGTCCGTTGTGCAGCCACATTGTTGGGTCAGCTATCTATCTCCAAGCTTCTATCTGGAAGAGCATCCTCAGCAAACTTATGCAGACCCAATGAATGAATCTCTGAATGCGCCTTCTGTTGGGCTCCTCCCGGTAAACATCTCAAGTAGCAGTATGCCAAGGCTATAAACATCACCAGCTGTTGAGACCGCAGAGCCTTCTCCATACTCTACAATTATGCAAAGCTTTCTGGTTAGCATGCCATATTCGAGTGAAAAGGACAATATGAAATTAGAAGGATTTTGGTCACCTGGAGCAACATAGCCTATGGAACCTCTAATTCCAGTTGAGCTATATGAACTTTGCATCCCCTCGCTTGTATTTTCTTGAAGGATCCTTGATATGCCAAAGTCTCCAACTCGTGCACCCATGTCTCCAGCAAGAAGAATAATGCTCGGCTTTAGATTGCAGTGGATTACCAATGGTTGACAGTAGTTGTGCAGATATTCTATTGCGTCCACAATATTAGCAGCAATATCAAGCCTCTGTGCAAGGCTAAGCGTGTTGTTTGTAGTGAATTCTTGAGATTTTGGATGAAGCCAACCATCCAAGTTACCATTGGGCATGAACTCAAAAACTAATGCCTTGAACTCTTCACCTTGGTGATTGACACTCGAACAAGAAGTAATGATCTTTGAGACAACGGTGCCGTATCCTTCTCATGGCCTCACATTCAACCTCAAAACTCTTGGAACACCTAGATTGACCAAGATTAAATACCTTGACAGCGAATGTTTTCTATCTTCATCAGTGTCCAAAACACACTTATAAACCGCACCATAACTTCCTCTCCCAAGCAAGTTGGCTATTGAAAATTCATTGGTTCCCCTCAATAATGCATGATATGGCATTCTCTTGTAATGGTCATCAACAGTTGCATTGTGTGCTAATGTCTTCTTGCTTGGTTTGAGCTTCTTGCAAAATATCCAAAGAAGAAGAATGACTGTTGCTAGAGAAATCACAAGAGACTTTGGCATCCTTATTCTGTTCTTGCTTGAGGGGCTTGAGGGGCATGGAGCCAAGTGAAGTTAAGGTGCACCACCACACAAATTAACATTCCCAACAACTGCTAAGTAAGTGATGTTCTGAAAACACCTTCATCTGGCACCTCATCATGCAAATTATTGAAGGATATATCCAGTTCAGACAATGATGTCAAATTCTTTAGAACTGATGGGATTGACCCTGAGAAGTTGTTGTGTGCTATGTACAGTTCGTGCAGGTTTCCAATATTGCCAAGGGCATCAGGAATATTACCAGAGAACTCATTCATGGTCAGGTTCAATACTCTGAGCCCCTTTATATTTCTCAGTGACGGAGGTATGCTTCCCTCGAACGAATTGTTGTCTAATGATAGCCATTCCAACACTAAGCAGTTCTGAATACTATCAGGAATCTTGCCAGACAACCGGTTTCCTGATAGAGTCGGTCGGTTAAGATCTGCCAAACCACCAACTTCAATAGGAAGGGGACCAGAAAGGGGATTGTGTGACAAGTCCAAATACCAAGAAAGGCTGGGTAATTTGAAAATCTCTGTGGGTATTGAACCGTTAAGATGGTAATTCTTTGACAGATCAAGAACAAAGAGGTTTTTCAACGCTCCTAGGCTTGCCGGAATTGGCCCCTCCAAGTTGCCATAATATGCATAAAGCCTATTTAACTGTGAAAGGTTTCCTAGCGATGATGGTATGAGCTCAGACAAGCTATTGTTGTATAGGCCTAGCTCGACCAAGTTCTCCAGCTTACCGATGCTCTCTGGAATCGCTCCGGATATGGAGGTATTTGCTATCCCAAGCACTTCCGGATATGATGGATGCTGATTAAATAGAATTTACGATCACACAATCCGTTGTTGTCTAGTCGAAGTTTCTTTCTATACTCGTGCCTTTTCCCTGTGTTTTTTCAGGCTATGTACGCCCGCCTTTTTTTTCTTTTTCCATTAGTGAAGCCTTTTGAGCCTTTTCTCCACCCACCTCTCAGGATCTTGTTTTCTTTGCTTAGAAAAGTACCAAAAATATAGTTGCGCTTCTTTTCTCATGATGCCTGCAACTACAGTTCCACATCTGCTTATCGGCACAACTATAGTTTTTTTCCTGCGAAATTGGGCGCAACTATAGTTGCATGTTCCTCTATTGTGGAGAGCAACTAATTAACGAGCAAAAAACGACCCCCGCGTCGTCTCCTCTGGAGGCGACTCGGGCGGACCCCCGACCCCGTCGCCGAAGCCCACCCCTCACCCCCCCCCCTCCTCCCTCGCCGCCGCCGACACACGTCGCTGGGCAAAGCCCGCTGGCGGCTGGCGGCGGCGGGACCTGCCCTTTTTCTGTTTGGGAGCTCCAGGCGGCTGGCTGCGGCTGGTGGATCTCGTGGTGGTGCGCGGTGGCAGTCCGGCTTGGCGAGCTCTCGAGTTCCGGCGGCTCGGGGTTTCCCGGTGGTGGCTACTGTGCGGCGCGTGCGGTGGAGCCGGGCACGACTTGTGCTGGTGCAGGCGCGCGTGCATCTGCCTGGATCTGGATGGTGCCACCACCATTGCGTGGCTCCAGATCTGGGCAGGCGCCCGCGTTCTCCGGCCTCCCTCCTGCCACCCTGCGCTTCTGCGCCGCTGGTGCCTGCTGCCGGCTCCGGGCCGGTCCAGCTTATGTGAGGGTGGAGGTGGAGGGGGTCCCAAGCTTCATGGCGACAGCTGTTGCGGCCCTCTTCTCATGGCGCAGTGGGGGTGCTCCTCTCCCCTCCCCGGGGCTGCTGCGGCGGCCGGAGGTGACCCGGTCTTCGGATTTTGAGGCGAGGCATTGTGTTTGGCTCCGGGTGAAAACCTTGCAGAGACCTCGGTTGATGCCGGTGACGCGCGGTGCCTTTTGGTGTCGTCCTCCTCCCTGTAGGCGCATTGCTGAGGAGTCCAAATCACTCAAATCTCTCAAGTCTGGGTCTCCGGGCGAAAGTACATGATCTGGTTTTGCTGGATCTGGCGATGACGGTGTTGTGTACGTTGCTACCTCCATGGAGGCATCGTCTTGGAGACCTTGACTGTGGGTGGTTACCGATGACTCATGTGGTTGGTTGGAGGTGGTGGGTGGTTGTTGGTGGTGGTGCGGCCGGCTTGGGGTTGGCGGTGGTTTTGTCCTCTTCTTTGGCGGTGTTCGTGCTCGAGTGCTCCTTGGTGTGTCTCTGCTAGGTGGTGCCCTGCGGCTACGCCGGTGGCACAAAGGTGTCGTGGCGCAGTCTCGCCCTCGTATGACCGTTCGAATGTACCCCTAACACAGCTGGTGTCGCGGTGTTGTGCAGTCTTGGTTGCGCAGGTGCCTTTCGATTGCGTCGACGGCACAGTGCCATGGTTTGGTCCGCTAGGCGATGCTCTTTGACTACGCTGGTTGCACACAGGCGCCGTGACATTCGTCTCGGTCTCGTGTGACCCTTCGAATGTGCCCCACGACACAAGTGGCGTCGCGGCGTTGTGCAGTCTCGTATGCGCGAAGCCTTTCGACTGTGTCGACGATGCAGTGCCGTGGTTTGGTTTTGGCTGGCCGATGCCGTTCGATTACATAGGCGGTGCTCTTTGTTTGTTTTGTGTTGTGTTTCCCTCTTTCTTCTCTCTCTTGTGTGTTGTCAGTATGTGTTGTTTTGCTTTATCTCTTCTCCCTTGTGCCCCATGTACCTCTGGTTCACTTGAACCCTATCTTGCAACAAGGCTGCAAAGTCTTTATAGGCAAAATGAATACAATTCAGGTGGGAGGCTTCGCCTCCCCCCGGTGACATTAAAAAAAACTAATTAGCGAGCGCTCCTTCGGAAGCCTCGCAACGATCAGCGCCACTTGGTGCGCTCTCAGCGGTTTGCCACATGTCGCGCTCTGGGCGCTCCCTTCGGATTTCGTTTTTTTTTAAATTTTTCCGCATGCGTTTTCGGCTTTCTAAACGGTTTTTTCCTTGTTTTTTCGATGTTTTGGTTTCCACCGGTCTTCCCTAGCTTTTCGACCAAATTTTTTTTTGATTTTTTTTGTGAAAAAAACGCGCTTTCTTTTTTTTCTTTCGCGAGAGTCACGGTTTTGTTTCCGCGAGAGGCATGGCCGTGCCTCTTGGAAACGGAAAAAAAATGCATTTTCTGTTTTTTTTCCTTTCATGAGAGGCACGGTTGTACTTTCGCGAGAGTCACGGCTATGCCTCTTGGAAAGGGAGAACAAAACGCGTTTTCTATTTTTTTTCTTTCGCAAGAGGCACGGTTTTGCTTCGGCGAGAGGCACGGTTTTGCTTTCGCGAGAGTCACGGCCGTGCCTCCTCAGAAATGAAACAAAAAACGCGTTTTTTGTTTTTCTTTTCTTTTGGAAGAGGCATGGTTTTGCTTCCGCGAGAGGCACGGTTGTGATTTCGTCAGAGGCACAGGCGTGCCTCTTTCGGAAAAGGAAAAAACCCGTGCTCCCAGTTCGGTTTTTTCATCCGGTTTTTTTCATGAAAAAAAAGGTTCGTCAAAATTTATCAACATGGGATCTAGTTTTGAATATCTCGACGCGAGGAATCCAACGGCGAAAGCGGTTCGAGATTTGGACGCACGGTTTAAGAGATAAAACATTTTGATCAAATGGATCTACGAAAAAAGGGAAAACTCTCAGGTTGCGACAAGTGGCGCACATGCAGCGCGCCACTTGTCGCAACCTGGAGAATTGGAATGATCTCCGCAACAAGTACTCCTTAACTAGTGATTTCGTCTATTGTGCGCAACTGCATGTCCACGAATCACGCACGACTGAAGTTGCACACTCCATCTACTGTGCGCAAGTGTCCTTGCGTATTCTTTTAAAAGAAGAAATAGAATAAGAAAGGGTGAAGAAAGAAAGAACAAAAATGAGATAAAATAAAAGTGAAAGAATAAAAAAATTGAAAAATAAACAGAAAAAGCAATCTTATGTTGATGTTATTTAGATGAGACTTCCTTAAATTTTGAGAGCTAGTGACAAGCACGGGTAATTTTAGTTAATCATTTTCTAAGACACGCGAGAGTCGACTCAGAAACCCTATAAACGCCACCCGGCATTTGCCCCTCTCCCGTCGGGCAAAGCTCATGCGGCACTGGAGGCGGCGGGGAGGACCAAATCAAGGAGCCATGTTATGGAGGCGTTGGAGGGTTGCTGTGGGATGAAAGAGATGTGGGCTCAAACGACAGTCTTCGTTAGGCGGTGCGCGATGGCAACGTTGGTAAACCCGGAAGTGGCTAGATGGATCAAGCGTGGAGATCTTCATCCGTGGCTCGGTCTGGCTGGATTGCCGGAGAGGAGGGTGTTGATGCACGGTTTTGGATAGTGACAAGCTCGGTATCAGCCTCAGACTTGTGTACAACGGTATGGGTGGATTTTTTAAGGTTTTCTTTAGGGAGTCTTCATGTTTGGTGTGGGGCAAAAAATCGGCGGCATTGCCCCAGGTTAGGAATATTGTTCTTTTGGCCTTATTCTCATTCTCTTGGTGTGCTTTTCGTCGATAGAGGGTGTGTGGAGACGTGTCTCCGACGTTCCTCTTGGGATCTGACCGGTTTTATAGGTTTCCAATGTGTTCATTTGAATTCGGCCGACTTTCGTGGTATTTTGAGTTTCTATATGCCCTTATCGGCATTTTTTGTCTCTCTCTAGGATAACGATTTGCTTTGCAGCGGATCGTGGCTCCCAGTGCCTCATCGACGAGTTTCTAGCCAGTGCTTCTACAAGCTCCTAGGTTTTTAAAAAGTTTGCTCCATCGAGGTGGAGGCCCAGAGGCGGCATCGAGCTATACTCACGGCAATGATGTTGTTGGATGCAGGAGGAAGAAGACTTGGACACCCCATGATTTGAATGCATTTTTTTTTCTGTAAGGGTGTGTTCTTAAGAAACCATGATACTTAATACACGGTCTTGGTCCTTTTCACAAAAGAAAAATAGATGACAGCTAGTGGAACCCAATATTTTTCTAATTTAATTTTAGTACTATCAATTTTAAGCCGTCAAGATTTTTTCCGAGGGGCAAAGCTGTTAACGGTCCGGCCGTCAACTTCGCGCGCGTCCCCCTCCTTTCGCGTCCCTGTTTCCCTTGTATAAATAGCCAGCGCCATCTCCTTCTCCTACCTCCGACCGTCCTCGATCCTCCTCTTCACACGCACATCTCTCCCCGCACACGCGCCAAGCCAAGCGCTCTCTCTCGCATCGACAATGGCGGACGAGAAGCTCGCCAAGCTGCGCGAGGCCGTCACCGGCCTCGGCCAGATCAGGTCGATCGCTCGCTCCCTCCCATTGCTGCGTGTCTTTGTCTGCACGTCGGTCTTGCCCGATGGACCGCTTGCTTAATTTCTTTCTTCGTGCTGCGTTGCGTGCAGCGACAAGGAGAAGTCCGGGTTCATCAGCCTCGTCTCCCGCTACCTCAGGTAATTTCTTTGTGCTGCACCAGAGATGGTTCTGCTCCCGTTCGTCATCCATGGCGTGGATGTTGTTCTGAGTTCTGAGTTCTGACCATGGCTGGTTTTCTTTGGCGGCGAGAAGCGGCAACGAGGAGCAAATCGAGTGGGGCAAGATCCACACGCCGACCGACGAGGTGGTGGTGCCATACGACACCCTAGCGGCCCCGCCGGAAGGTGCGCGCCGACGAGACGGCCATCTTCTCCTTCTCCTTCTCCTTCGTCGTCTTCGACACGAAACTGAATTTTGTGATGACCCTATCTCCTGAAAAAAAATTGCAGACCTCGCGGCGACCAAGGCGCTGCTCGACAAGCTCGCGGTGCTCAAGCTCAACGGCGGCCTGGGGACCACCATGGGGTGCACAGGCCCAAAGTAAGCTGCCACATTCATCTCATCCACATACATGGTGCTGATCACGATTAGCACATTGACCTCTCGACGAACATTTCAGGTCGGTCATCGAGGTGCGAAACGGGTTCACCTTCCTCGACCTGATCGTGGTCCAGATCGAGGTAGGGGCCGGGGTCGAGCATCATGCACGCATGATCGATCATCCATTGTCTTTCTTTTCTTTTTGAGATCCAAAGCAAATGCTGCTGCTCTACCTGTGTTTTACAAGGCTGCATTCACTGACACTGTTTCCTTTTGCAGTCCCTGAACAAGAAGTACGGCAGCAACGTGCCGCTGCTCCTGATGAACTCCTTCAACACCCATGACGACACCTTGAAGGTAGATCGATCGCCACCACCCGAATCTCCCCCGACGACATTCGCGTTTGAAAAACATTTTCCCCTCATCGTGCTGATTAGTTAGTACATTTGCGCCGCAGATTGTCGAGAAATACGCCAATTCAAACATCCAAATCCATACGTTCAACCAGGTATGTCGAGACAGATTCCATGTTGGTGTTTCAGTCAGGTATGTATGCTCATGACGTTTGCCAATTCTGTTATGATATGCAGAGCCAGTATCCTCGTGTCGCCGCCGACGAGTTCTTGCCGTGGCCTTCCAAGGGGAAGACTGACAAGGATGGCTGGTGAGACATTCATGCGTCACCAGATCAGCAAATTCTAGTTTTAACAGTAATCACAGTGTAAATTTAACCACATCTTCTTTGTTACACAAATATGTGAAGGTACCCTCCTGGCCATGGTGACATCTTCCCATCCCTGATGAACAGCGGCAAGCTCGATTTACTACTCTCGCAGGTTCGCAATCATCCGGGGAAAAGTTCTCATCCAAAGTTTCCACGCATGTAGTAACATTATTGTTATGTTTTTACACTATTGCAGGGAAAAGAATACGTTTTCATCGCAAACTCAGATAACTTGGGCGCTATAGTTGACATGAGTATCCTTACATACACATGATATTCAATATTTACTTTGACAAAAAATTCCAGCTGTAAGAAAAAGGATGCCCTGCTTATTTACTTAACTATTGAATAGAGATACTGAACCACTTGATCCACAAGCAGAATGAATACTGCATGGAGGTATGTAATTTCATAAATATATACATTGAAGATAGATTAAATTTGGTTTGTTGGTAAAGAAGATTAACAGCCTTCCTTCAGGTTACCCCGAAAACTTTGGCCGATGTGAAAGGTGGCACACTGATCTCATATGAAGGAAGGGTTCAGGTTAGCTTATATTTCTTCTTTGTCGTCGCATAAGTTTGCAAAACCAATTTCATGAATGATAGCGGGGAACTGCGTCTGGAAACATAACGACAACAATTTTCCCTTTTATTTTTTCAGCTTCTGGAGATTGCACAGGTTCCTGATGCACATGTAAGTCATAAACTAGAAACTGCAATGGCATAATAAATGATAAAAAAACCAGACAGCACCGCGGCAATTACTGTTCGTCTTTTCTGAGATTGCTTCCACATTTTTCTGAAACCTAGGTCAATGAGTTCAAGTCAATTGAGAAATTCAAGATCTTCAACACGAACAATCTGTATGTGTGTTCATAGTTTTTGAATTCAGTTTTATAAAGACCATTTCATTGTTATATAACACTACTACCTGCTTTTATAGATGGGTGAGCTTGAAGGCTATCAAACGCCTTGTCGAGGCTGATGCACTCAAGATGGAGATCATTCCAAACCCGAAGGTAATAATGCACTCTAGAGAATTATTTTCAAACAAGGATTGCGCCATGAGCTTTGTTAGTTTTACTTACGATTTGTGAAGAATTTAACAAAGATTGTGATGGACAACAAAATCATTTCAGGAAGTCGAGGGCGTGAAAGTCCTTCAGTTGGAAACAGCAGCCGGTGCCGCGATCAGGGTACTAACAAACTACTACTAACCAATATACCCATAGTCATAGCCTTATGCTAGACATAAATATGACAAATCATATATCTTTTGAATCAGTTCTTTGACCACGCAATCGGCATGAATGTTCCAAGGTCCCGGTTCCTACCGGTAAAGGCAACATCAGACTTGCAGCTAGTACAGGTTTGTGCTATATGCTGAACAATTTCTTTAAGTTAACACTCCTAATTCTAACTCAAATTACTTTTGCCCTGCAGTCTGATCTGTATACCCTGGTTGATGGCTTCGTTACACGCAATTCAGCTAGATCAAACCCATCAAATCCCTCAATTGAGCTTGGCCCTGAGTTCAAGAAGGTCAGGCTCCAACACTAACTCATCGCCAGAATGAAAGAGTTTTACCATTAACTTTTAAACTCCAAATATAAATAAGCCGATCTTGTTTATGCATGCACTGGCAGGTTGGGTGCTTCCTTGGGCGCTTCAAGTCGATTCCTAGCATTGTTGAGCTCGACAGCTTGAAGGTTTCCGGTGATGTTTGGTTTGGTTCTGGCATCGTGCTGAAGGTATTCAGACAAAGTTGTTGAATTATTACAATCTTCACTGTAGTTGCAGTTCTTAGCCAACATGTTCAGACTATTTATGACCTGCCATTTTCAATGAATGGATTACCTGGATAATGTATAGCTTCACTTCTCATATGATTGCTGTTCTGACTTATGGCTATTTATGAACATATACATGTCAAAAGTATTTAAAGCTTGGGAGTAAAGATGTATGTTTTTTTAAACTTTTGTAGGGCAAGGTGACCATCACAGCAAAACCTGGTGTTAAGCTGGAAATCCCAGATGGAAAAGTGATTGAGAACAAGGTATCTTTCCCAAGATGCACGTTCTCGTTGGTGTTTCACAAATTCAGCAGTTTAAAAGCAACAGAGATCTTAGTTTTGTCTGTTTACTTGTTTATCAGCATTGGAATAAGTTTCAAATTAAACGAAAGAATTACTGACATCATTCAAAAATCAGAAGTCTTACATAATTGACTAAATTTCATCATTTAGTTTCTGGGTAACAAACTAAAACCTTAATTCAGATGTCCATTTATATGTCCCAATCAAAAACTAAGCTGCTAGCACCATCCATCTTTTTCTATAACAAAATATCTTTTTCTTTTATTTCAGGACATCAACGGCCCTGAGGACCTTTAAATGAGCATCGGAACATGCTGACATCACAATGGCAGATCAATTTTACTATATAGAATCTGCTATGAGTCATACATGCACCATGACATTGTGGTGAATATCTGTGATACAGTTTGCTTCAACATAAATACATTGAAGTGAACATTTCTACCTACTTAAGTTTTGCTTCTAATCTTAAATTTTGCTCCCTCTGTCCCATAATGTAAGACGTTTTTTTGACTCTAGTGTAGTGTCAAAAAAACGTCTTACATTATGGGACGGAGGGAGTACTTGTTAGAAACAAGTCCTTTCAGGGCAAACAAACAAAATCGACAAAACACAAAAGCTTTGCGTCCCAACGTTTCGATATATGTCCAGCCAAAATATAATATTAACATATTCTCGGTTACAGCTCTCGTTGATAAGAACGAAAAAAGTATAAAGCAAATACATCCCTCTAAAATTTGTGAAGCTTCACAGGTACCTCATCAGTAATTTCATGTATAAAATGGTCAGCTATCTGCAGGAGGGATCACTTCCAAAAGCTCTATATCCAGTTCAAAACTAGCATCAGCCTGCAAAGCAGGATGGAATTAAATAACTCGTCAATAGCTAAATGCACTCAGATGCTCAATCATCAAACTAGAAGAAACCGAGGTTTTACCGGTATCTCGCCCTGCCCCTTTTTCCCATAACCCAGGTCTGGAGGGACAATCACCCTCCTCTGCAAAACCAACATCCAAACAGAGCAGAAGTTCAGGTCAGTGACATGGTAAAGACAAAAAACACCGGATTATCTGGCTTCACATGTGCTAGTTCTCTTTGTCCATACCTTCCCCCCAACTTTCATCCCCTCGGTTATCATGTACATGGCCCGTGGAGGCTTCGGCGAAGCCTGCGCGGAGAACAGCCCGTTGGCGGTGTCTGCGAAATCGCGCTTCCGCTCTTTTCCAGGCAGCGATCCGACGGTGAACACATAGGGCTACTAGAGGAAGACAGACAGAAATCTTAGTTCCTAGTGCCATAAATCAGCGGCACTACCATGCAGTGACAGGAGTATTTTGCCACATAACCTGTGCGATACTCCGGTTCCCCGCCAGGAGCTTGGCCTCGCGGCTCGACACCACGGTGATGCTGCGGTATATGCAGTCGAAATGAACCTTCAGAAGAACAGCAGTGACAATCAGTTTCAGTTAGAGGCTGAAGAGCACAAGAATGAAGAGCAGGGATGAACTGATTACCTGGACAGTTGATCCCTTCTCGGCAGTTGGGCCCTTCCCTTCAATGAGATCGTAGTACTTCAGGCCATCAGCTGCCCACCAATAGTTCTCAGATCAGATTACTCGAGCATCGCGATGAAGCGGAGTTTAATTTAACCAATGTAATAGTGATGATTCATGGAAAAGAGAGACTGTAACTTTGATTGTAAACATAATTGGCATTTCTTAATATCACATGGATCAATTGACAGCAAAAAAAAAAAAAAAATGAAATACTGTATGAGACTAATCAGTTTCAGAATTCAGCCGGAAAGGGCCAAACTTTTGGGCGGAAATCTGAGCAGGAACCAAGGGCGCGGGGGGAGGAGGCTCGGCGACGTACGTGTGGACGCGTAGTCCTCCGGCGCGATGGTCCGGCGGCCCCTCCTGGCGGCGAGAGCGGGTGCCGGCGGCGAGGACGAGACGGCGGTCAGGAGGCCGGCCGAGAGGAGGAGCTGGGCGGCCGCCCGCCGCCGGGAGACACAGCAGGGGACGGTGGCCTCCCTCGGAGCCTGGGAGCGAAGGGAGTGGCGGTGGAAGGTTCTGGAAGGCAGGGCGGAGGGAGCCATGGACGGCGGAGGAGGAGGCATGGGGGAAGGATGATGGTGGGTCGCAATGGCGCGCGCTCGGCTGCCTGCCGCCACCACCACATCAGCATATCCATAAACGGTAGGGTGCAGAAAAAAAATCAGAATATTCCATTTTCCCCATTTTATGCCTTATTGTTTATTACTCCTGTTATATTGATTTCTTTTAGATCCTTTGCTTAAATTTATTTATTTTCTTACAATGTTGACAAACCACATTGTGTGTGGTGTTTATTTCCCCTTTTACGCATTCCTTCATATTTATTTTATTATTACCGGTGTTTTTGTAATTGCCTGTAAAGTTAGATTATAATGTTCACAAAATAATAGAAACTGCGGTATTTGTGATATAAGGAGAGAAAAATCCAGTGTTCAGCGCAAGATACCTGTTATATTCTGGCATGTTCAGTTTTCAAACAGTGAATGTGATTGTTTTTTTTTTACAAAGATTATCCTTGTAACTAATTGCACTTCCAACCAAGAACATAAAAAAATATATATATTATGATGCAGAAATTCAAGTCTCTGCAATCTCATAAAAATGAAATGAAATGACAGACCTGCCTGCTCAGTCACATCCATTCAAGGCCAAGGCAGCAACAACCATGGCAAGAGAAACTCTGAAGAAGATAAAAAGGCACTCAGGCAAACACATTGCTTCCATTCACACCACCATCAAGGACAAGAACAGCTTATATACAAGCTCCCAGTTGCCAGGAACCTACAGAACAATCTCCCCTACACAGCCTCTGAAAGTCTGAGAATCTATTTCCCCCTCCATTAGATCAGGTAAGCTGACCCCAAGACATCTTACCTCGAGTCGAAAACGTGTACATATAATATCTTAGCTTTTGTACACATGAACTAGCCTTCTATATCAATGACGCTGCCGCCGTTCCTGACCGGCCTGGCCGGCCTCTCTACGTCGAGGGCGGCCATCGGCGTGGTGGCCGTTGCGCTCGCAGGCAGGCTCATGGACCGCTTCTTCCGGTTCTTCGGCGGCTCCTTGTCGTCGACGAACGAGATGAACCTCCGGAGGCTCTTCTTCGGCTCGTGCCTCATGTACTTCCGCAGCATGATGCCGAAGTAGATGAGCAGCGAGACGACGCACGCCACCCCGCAGATGAGGAACAGGCCCCAGAAGCTCTCGAGGCGGAGCTGGTTCGAGTTGATCATCTCGCTTTCGTCGGCTGCGCACTCGCCTGTCTTGAGCCACTTGTCGTGGATCCGCTGCAGCTCCCCGTTCTCTGACAGTGACAGGATCGCGGTCGACAGGTCCACTTGCAGAGGGGAGTCCCTTGGAAATGCCTGGGACAATGAACTTTTGTAAGGTGCTAAGTATTGATTCATGAAATTAAAGCAGGTGTAGATTTTAGATTTCACCAGTAAAAAGAAGTGCAAGAAAGGTTACATAATACTACTAGACAGCATACACACCTATTGGAAGTTAAAACTGTTATTTCAGGGTTTTTAACACCAAAATATTGTATCCTTGTATTTTGAAGCTATGTTCAATAACTTAGTTTAAATGTACTTACAAAGCCCCATCCTCTGCTGGTGAAATCTGAGCCGGCTACCGCAATCTTGCAGTAAGTTGACAAAAACAGTTCGACATAGGGGCGCTCGTCAACGATGGCCATAACACCTCCTTTC
This sequence comes from Triticum timopheevii, assembly GCA_963921465.1. Lineage (NCBI taxonomy): Eukaryota > Viridiplantae > Streptophyta > Magnoliopsida > Poales > Poaceae > Triticum > Triticum timopheevii. Next base: position 52,099,703 of record OY997272.1, on the reverse strand, counting down.
TTAGGGCCAAGCTCGAGGGCTTTAGCATATTCTTTTGGGGAACCGAGAGCTCTTAGCCTTGACCGTGAGATGTTCAGTTCATTAACCATGTAGTCTTGTGCAAAAGAACCAACTTGGAAACCAACAGGAGCATCGCTATTTTTCAGGTCATCGATTCCTTTTATAGAAGTATCAAGTTGTTGCACGGTCAGGATGGAAGTAAGACTCGCGGTATAGCTGGATTGAATGATCAAAACAACAAACAGCCATATGATTAACACGCCGCGCCCTAAGGTGCTCATAGTATTTTCTCCTGGGAACAAATACAGATGAAAATCATGAGTCATGTGTCAGAACAAAATTACTTTATATATATAGCCAAAAAAACACAAGAGATAGGTTGGTTTACTCACTGTGTGCAAAGAACAAAGTCGAAAAGCTGAACCTGCAGACAATAGAAGATTGAGATTATAATCACAGTTTTGAGAGCAAGGAATGACTCTGTCATAAGAGCATTTTGCAAGAGTATGTGAAAAAAGAAGACAATAAAACCAATGCATCATATATATATATATATATATATATATATATATATATATATATATATATATATATATATATATATCACCACAAGATAATAGTTAATTGATAATCACTACTCCCTCCGTTCGGAATTACTTGTCGCGAAAATGGATGTATCAAGACGTATTTTAGTTCTAGATACATCCATTTCCGAGACAAGTAATTCCGAACGGAGGGAGTAGATGCTTAATTTGGGCGCATTAACTGGCAATTGTTCTAGTGAGGATACAAAAGGTGCAGGTAAGCTCCTTACCAGAAAATAGTAATTATTTGTTCTCGTGGCGAGCCGCGAAACTCATCATTGATTCGATGTTCAAGAACCCAAACAACCACACCCACAACAAGAAAGAACAATCCAGTAACACACCACATCTCCAAAGTAAATGGCTGCAAGAATGCCCAGGACGTTGTTATATGCCTTTTAACCGGAGCCAAGATAACCAATCCTGTTTCAATGAAAGGCTGGGTGAAATCAGCATTTACTGTGCGCTTCATTGTAACTGCGATATCCCCTACAGCTCCATCAAGCTCCTGCAGAACAAGATAACCCTGGTCAGTACGGCATGATGGAATGTGTAGAAAAAGGAAAAAACAATTCATACTTACATTTGATTCAACCATCTCTATGAGTTTGTCATAATGAGGATTTTCAGTACCACTCCCAAAAGGTACAAACTTGTAGGTAACAGGATAAGGAAGCAAAGCCAATGCCTGAGTAAAGACATCAATGCAATAACCCTTCATTGATCCGGTAACATTGTCTTTCGTGACAAACTCCCTGAAGCTGAATCTGTTGGGAATACCAATTTTCAACTCCTTGGCATTAGAAGGGAAAACCCATCCTCGAGGCCTCTGTGCAGTCTGCCCAGGCCAAATAACATCATAGAGTTGCTGATTGGCTAGAGAAGTATTTGGGGGCTTTGAATATAGAGCCTCTGGAGGGACAGTTGACAACAAGCCAGAATAGTTTGACCAAAAACCAATGGTCCGCATGCCATTTCCGATGACGTTTATGATCTCATATGCAGGATGAATTAGGTCACCTGAAGCATCGAATTGCACGTGCCCAGACGGCCCAGTGAAGTTTACCTTTCTAATCTTCTCCAATAATTTCCTTCCCTTGTCAAAAATACTCATTGCTTCAAGGTGAAGAGTTCCCCCAGTTGCATCACGCAACCGCGAGTCATTTGAGAAGGAAATGCTACCACCATCATCGAAGAAGGCATCCAGAGCCCGAGCTACTGTCCATACACTATCATAAACATAAAAACCATAAGTATTTACACGAAGATCACTATGGTTGTACTTCTGACTTTGCCTGCTCCACTTGGAGATCAAGTTACTTTTCATCTTTGAGTTGGGGATATGTGGCCGTAAAGTAAGAACACCTTGCATACCAGATATAGTCTCAGCAGGAACTGATGAATTAGCATCAAGATATGCAGAAAGCCAGTCAGTTGCAATCCATACATAGCCATTGCCCATCATGTTTAGTCGGTTTGCCATAGAAAAAAGCTTGAGTCCAGGTTCAGCACCAGTATGCAGGATGATAACACGAGACTCCATATAACTGACACTAACCAACAAATTAATGAGCTCACTCTTTTTAGCATTTGCAGGAAATCCAATCTTGTAGGAGATTTTGCAGCGCTTCGCAGTGAGTGCGTCATCCAAAGCAGCAATGCCATTTCGACCATAATCATCATCAACATATATGGCAGTCACTATCTTCCAGTGGTTGTAGTCCACAACTGCTGCCACAGCCGCCATTTGATAGAGATCACTGGGAGCAGTCCTGACAAAGAATGGGAACTGTATCGATGAAAGAGTAGCATCAGACGCAAAGGACATCAAGGGGACTCGGAGCTCATTTGCTACATATGAAATGATATGAGCAATTGCGGAGCACTGGGGGCCAACGATTGCAATAACATCAGTCTCCATGAACTGCAATGCTGATACAAGGAATACGATATCATTGTCACAACTCCAGAACAGAAGCAACTATTTTAACAATACAAAACGACAACGTTAAAGCTAGTCTACCTTGAACCATGCCAAGGAAACCATCAAAGCAATTTGTATCCTTGGTTTCAACCTTTAATGTTGTTCCATTTAGAACTGTTGGATCAGAGTTGATATCTTCCAAGGCTGCATTGATGGCAATCGCCGCAACACCTCCAGTGGTGGAGTTCAATTGAAGAATAGACCCAATATTCACAACTGGAGGCCTTGCAGCTAAGCTCTTGGGGATGCCATTAGGGTACAGGAGCAGAGAGAGAACCAACACCATGGGAAAAGCTATCCCCATTGTCCCTCAAACGGTGCAAAGGCTACTGGATGCTTATTCGCATCTTAGAAGATTATTAATGAGTTCAGATCCCCCTGTAAGAAAGAATCACAGAGCAGATGTTATTGTGATACGAATGCATAGTTCTTGTATTCCCTAAGGTAACATAGTCGGTGTAGACAGTACCAAAATTTGAAGCCTCGGTTCAAACGTCCAAAGGAAAAAAAAACAGTAACAAAGAAGCAAATAATAATTTGAAGGATGCACTAGCTGTAATTAAGAAACAAACAGACTGAATATTGCAAAAAAAAAAAAAACTGAACTGAGCAACAACAGATGTTTCGACCAAACACGTTAAGAATGAAAGCAATCCATTTGTAGTAAGCGACACAACATTTCGGTTTGTGCCATTGATGTTATCCGCTTATACTGCTCCTAGGAAGAAGATACACATCGTAGGTTGGGCCGGTAAGCATCCAGCATTTTTGTTCACATATACTCTCATCCAAGAAAACCAAAAATCATTATGGTCCTTGAATTAAAAGCCAAACGTGTGGTGTGGACCAACTGCTCTCAACAGATTTCAGTTTGCACACCATATTGCTGTGCAGGGAACACACTTTGGATTATGCAGCGTATAAGGTATTTATTCTAATCCTTAACCCCTTGTGTCAATCATCAGACAGCAAACAAACAAACAAACAAACAAATAAACATATTATACCAGGATACTATGCTTAAGGGTGCTTCCTGCAAAAAGGAAACACAGACTAAGATGCCAGCAGAGCTAAGTACCAAACCAGCTAAGCACAGATTCCAGCATTTCATTCGTTTAGCAACTGACGATAAACGGACTGAAGAACACAAAGGAGACCAGGACGGCGGACACCGTAAGGAGGCAATCAGCCGAACGCTTTGTGGGCGGGCTAAGACCCAGTGGTAACACCATCACAGCAACCAGGGCTGCCAATACCAGGAGATCAGTCCACAGGCCACAGCCAGTAGGGGGTCAATCCAAATGTTGAAAGAAAAACAGTAACAAAGAAGCAAGTGCCAATCTGAAGGAAGCAATTAAAAAACCAACGGACTGAATATCGCAAAGAAAAGCAATTGAAAAGAACAATGGCAGATGATTCAACCAAACTCGTTAACAAGAATGTGAAAAACACCCATTTCTGGTAAGCAACACAACATTTGGTTTGTGCCATTTATGCCATCCAAAGTCCTAGGCCGGGCCGGCATTTTTGTTCATACCTACTCATCCAAGAAAAACCGAGAAGCGATGTGGCCCTCGATTGCAAGCCAGAACATGTGACCCAGCAGATTCCAGTTTCCCCACACTATTGCTACGCCGAGAGGGAGAGAGAGAACAAAAGCCGCAGGTGCCGAACTTTGGATTATGCAGCAAGGCATCTATTCTATTCCTTCCTTGCTTCACCCCCTTTTCTCTTGTCAATCAGACGGACAGCAAGCGAACAAAGAAACGCCAGGATACTACTAGTAATGCTCAAGGTTGCTTCCTGCAAAAAAGCAACATTTGCCTGCAAAAATGGAAGCATTTGCGTGCACAGATTTGGGTCAAACCAACTGACACAAATTTCGGCATTTCGTCAGTTGAGCAACTGACCATAAACGGAACGGAGTGAAACCACTAAGACCAGGCCGACCGACACCGCGCGGTACGGCGCGGCGCGGCGGCCACCGGTCGAACACCTCGAGGACCGGCGGCGGCGGCACGGCGGCCGGGGCCGCCATTGCCGGGGGGTCAGTCCACAGTCACTAGGGGAGGGGAAGACCGCAGCTTGACCTCGGGTTCCTCGGGCAGAGGACCCAAGAAACGGCGGAAACGGCGGGCATTGGCGGCAGGGGAGGGGATTACAGAGCAAGAACAGGGGGAGAAACGCAGAGAGATTTGGACTTACGGGGCTGGATTCGGCGCCGGAAGAGGAAATCTCGGCTTCTGCGGCGGCGGCGCTCGCTCGACGAAGACGGCGGCTCGGGGCAGGGAGGGAGAGCAGGGGGGAGCAGGCGGAGGAGGGGGACCCCACGACGGCGACCGGGAGCTGCTTCCGTCGAGCTCGTCATCATATTATTTTTAGGTGAAGGTATTATAGCGGGGAGGGGACAGGGGAGGAAGAGGGAGATGGAGATGTACCCGACGCCCTGACAGGCGGGTCCCACCCCGTGGGGAATGCGAATGCGAGCACATGGTCTGCCATGTCGGCCTCGGCCATGGTCCTATTACAATTTACATGATGGCAAATCATTTTTTTGTGATCTACATATTGGATTTCTCTATTTTCCACACTAAAGAAAGAAAAATAGTTTGAACTCATCAAAAAGAAAGGTTTCAACATCGGCTTGGTTTGGCGATGCTAGCGCGGTTGTCTGCCCAAGATCTCCGGGTGACCTCTCGCTGATATGCTTGGCGCGATTGTCGGTCTCCGTCGTACGCGGTACTTTATTTATTGTGGCGGCGTTGTCCCTCGAATGTCTTTGCTAGTATTTCGGTGGTTGGATTTCTTCATGTTGCCCATTATATTGTCGGTATGATTTACGGTGGCTCAACGACGACAGGTTCACCCGCATCTTCATTTTGGAAACAACATCTATGTGTCTCCGATGTTTTATTGATACTATATAAACCAGTTGTTGTTTTGGAAAGAACATTAGTCTGTCTTGAGCTCTCAAATATGTATGGGTGTTGGCTAGATTCCCTTTAGCATTTCAAAGAAGGGTTGCTTTGATGGTTTCGTCTGGAGATGGATTAAACATGAGGATCATTTTTGTTTGTCTTGTGAGAATTCAATATTCCGCTTGTAACATACAAATGAAATGTGCCCTCGTTCTTAAATACAAGCCATGTTTATTTTGTCTCAAACCAAACTTAGTTAAGCTTGAGCAATTTCATAAAACAAAAAAAAACACATTCACGTGAAAGAAAATCGACAAAAAGGGGCCGCATGACCCACATTTTCGTAAAAATGGAGTCTGGGATACAACAAAACAGCAACGCCCGGCTACCACTACCCTTAAAACGAATGCATCTCCGCACAACTACGAAATAATGAAAAGAAAACCTAAAAAAAATCGGCATCCACGCAATCAACGTCAACAAGTGCATCATGACCCTCGCAAAAAAAAACCGGAAATGTTAACGCCCACACGTGTGTGCGTTTGCAGATCGCCCACACGCCTTCACCACCACTCATTTTGCCACGTATGAATACATGACATCAGTAGAAATCTTTTTGGTTTTTGGCTTAAAAATGTTTTATCTCCTAAATAAAAAAGCGAACTAAAAATCCGTTTTCACCATTAAATCCGTCTCGACGAGATCTTCAAAACTAGACCCCATGTTGATATGTTTCGACGAAATTTTTTTTTGCCCAGAAGTTGCCATGATGTTTACACTATAGTTGCCATAGTGCTTAAACTAAAGTTGCCATGTGGCAATTTTAGTTTGTAGATCATGGCAATTTTAGTTTTTTTATGATGGCAATTTCAGTACTTTGACCATGAAAATATTTTTTTATTGAACCATGGTAATTTTAAGTGCATGTATCGTGGCAATTTTAGTTTATGGTGCATGGCAAGTCTAGTTTCTTAATTCTTTGGTTTATAATATGTTAAAATTAATTTTAAATATAAAAGAAAATAGTTGAAACATATCATGGCAACTTTAGTGTAAATATCATGGCAATTCATGTGCAATAGACATGGCAACTTTTAACCAAAAAAAATTCACCGAAATATATCGATATGAGATCTAGTTTTGAAGATCTCGTCGCGAGGGATTTAATGGTGAAAACGGATCTTCAATCGGATTTTTCATTTAAGAGATAAAACATTTTAAAAACTGAAAATCCAAAAAGATTCTTGCATGCATGCATGCGATGACGTGGCAATCTATTTACATTAGAGACGTGTGGTGCGTCTCCTTTCCCGCCACACGTGTGGTAGCTATCGGGACAAAAAAAAATGCATCATGAAATGTGCTTCTTTTCACCCCGCAAAGAAAAAAGTGCTTCTTTGCACGGTGTATTTTAGGGCATGTACAATGGTGCTATCTTATGAGTGCCACGTAGGATAGATGATGAGGTGGAGGAGAGAGAACACATAAGAAAAGACTTGTCTTTTCTTATTTAAGAGAAGACAAGAGGTGATCTCTTAGCACAATATGTCTCATCACATTTTTAGGAATTGCTAGTTATTGAAGATAAGGCTAAGAGATGACCCATTGTATACAATTTTTTTTGTCATCTCTAAATCACATGCAAGACTTAAGATAAGACTACCTTATCAACCATTGTACATGCCCTTATGCGCTACTCTAGACGTGACAAAGAAAATCATATGAGCCTTGTCAAGCTTGAACAAGTTTTGACAAAACGGAGAGGGAAAGCGTGATGCACGTGGAAGACCACATCGAGCTGAGGCCGGTCACCATTGCATGGGGCCACGTGTCGATATGTCGCCGGTGAAGACGCATGCGTCCGGCCGGCCGGCCGGTCCAGCCGACGCCGTTTCTCCTTGTCCCGATCGTCCGTTGCGTACGGTACGTGACATTGTACGGTGGTCCATGCATGATTTGTACTTTGCCGCTGCGTGTGCATGCAACCTTGCTAAAAAGAAGAACCCTAGCTAGAGTGCGTGGCCGGGCAAAGGAAGGCATCTTTGCAAGCTGCCCATTTTCTTTAATAAAAATATATCTGAAGAATAGAAGAAAAAAATAAGCATGTGCGCGATTATTTAATTTCCTGGTCACGTCACAACGATTGGATCCTCGCGTGCTCGATTAGATTAGACTATGGTGAAATATAGGATAACATCCATGTAAGTCGGTTGTCGCTCTCATTGCCTCGTCCGTCGTTGCTTAATTGATTCCTTTTACAAGGTTGAAGCCTTGGTTTGAAACTTGGACTATGTTGCGTATATATGCATGTCACACATGTAATAAAGAAATTCATGTAGGAATGACAGGGACGACTGCTGATGACCATGGAGGGAAACATGATGTGGATGCCTTGGGCAGACAGATGCAGCAGCCCTAGCTTCCAACCATTTTCAGCCTACATATCAATGAAATATACGAAAGTTTTGCGTATTCACGAAAAAACCCATTTTCAGCAGTAATCAATATGGTTATAACATACTCCATCTGTCCAGAATTATTTGTCATCAAAATGGATGAAAATGGATGTATCTAGAACTAAAATACATCTACATACATCTATTTCAATGACAAGTATTTCCAGACGGAAGGAGTAATTACTACTAACTGATCAAGTCAACCTCAGCTGTTATACTTAGCTCACATGAGAGAGAGAATGAAAACCAAACGTGTACCACAAGCTCGACATGAAGCTGTCTCGCATATCTCTTGTTCATGTATCTACTAAATTTAGGAGCATGGACCTGGACCTCCATGCCTTTAATTATGAGAAATTGTTTTCTGTAAATATATATACTCCCTCCTATCCATATTAATTATTACTACTAAATCAGCGAGGATTAATATGAATCAGAGGGACTACTGTTTTTTTCTTTTTGCGGATGAAATATATATAGTATCATTATTTAGGTCATAACCAAGACAAGGGTATATAATGTGTGTTCTATTGAGATTCCATTAACATTGTTTGACATTCCCTAAAAAAACATTATTTGCCACTGAGACGTATTGTAAAGTATGCCTTTTTTTTCCAGGAACACAGACAGCGTTGTTGCTCACTCGTTGCTTTCCCTAAATGATGCTTGTGAAAATTATTAAAAACGTAATGACATGAAATTATTTTTGATGGAATATCTGTAGGCATCCTAGCTAGAGTGTGTGACAAGGCAAAGGATGGTATTGAATAGATTTTCCAAGATTGATAGAAACCCGAACAGTGAAAACAAACATAGTGTGTTCTTTCCTGGTCATGTCACAACGATTGGATTCTTGTATGCTTGACTAATTAGATTATGGTAAGATATGATGGATCATTGGCATGATGCAAGTTGTTGGTGGATGCCCTCTTGTCTGATCTGATTAGCTGCTAGTATGTATTGTTGCTTTGAGAATATGAAAAGCTTGGGTTGAAAAACCTGGAACTGAATGATGCACAAATGGAAGAGCATAGTCACCTGTCATGAGAAAATTAGCAGTAGTAGTACTATTTTCGAACGAGAGGGACTTCGACCTGATCAGCTGCGAGGTCGACTACATGATGTGGACGCGCGCGTGCAGACGGAGATGCAGCAGCCCTAGCCTTGAAATCATTTTCAGCAGTAACCAATCTTAGCTGCCGACTGGTCAGTCAAGTCAACCTCAGTTGTTGTACAGTATCAAACGTGTAGCACAAGGTCGGCAGGAAGACGAAATGTCACCCTGTCACATATCTGCTATGTTTAGGAGCGGCCTGGCCTGCCTTTAATTAGCTAGGTGGAATAATTTGTGATCTAAGACGTCTTATAAAAATTTATAGAGAGAGTACATCATTCTCCTATGACATAATAATAAGGACTGGAATTGGTAAGTACTCCCTCCGTAAACAAATATAAGAGCGTTTAGATCACTACTTTAGTAATCTAAACACTCTTATATTAGTTTACAGAGGGAGTAATTGATATATCTCGCGCTCTGAGATTTACGTGCGGCGTCGCCGATCTAGATACAACTCTCTTCCTTTACGTACCCGTACTGATCACATCTTCCAAAAATTCATTTGAGAAGCAGTTTCATGCATGGAGGTGTTTCCTTTTCATAAAATCTAGGCGAGAACTGATCAGATATTTTAAATTATATGAATATGATGGAGGGAATGGGTGACCATACTCGAGCTTGTGATGCACCGGGCAAGATTGCAACTAGGGCCAAGTTTATATTATGTGCTGGTTGCAGCCAGTTTCTGTAGGAGAATTTGGCTGCTTATTCTCATGTGCATGCATGCATGCATGCATGCACCGTCCTTGATGCTTCGTCGGCCTTGCAAGCTACGCATTGCATCTAGCCCTGCAGCAGCTACCATACCAGGTGATATATAAACAAGCTAGTACGTACGTAGCTGCTAGAGTCATGTGATTGGTTCCGTACGTACGTCGTGATAATCCAGCTTTGCTTCACATGTATGTAAACTCTAGCACAGAAAAAGGGCGCATTTCTGAAAAGGTGAAAAAAGGGATAGAACGAACGCACGCAGTACCCAGTGAGGCTGACATCTCCACCACATGCGATAGGGCATCTGATGCCGCCTGGCAAAGCTCTCTAGGCTTAGGTTTACGTTCATATAATTCCTTGCGCAGCGTACGTTTTGTTTTCTGATGAGCATGCGCGCATGGGCCTTATTTTTATTTTCATCTATATGGCTTTCGGCTGCCAGAATGGTGCGATCGTGCATGTCACCGAACAGATAATATGCTCGGATGCTGATGTTTCGCACATCAGCAAGAAAAGCACCGTGGAAAAGTGATGGCATGTTTGGCTCGATCGACCTGGGCTAGCTACATTGTCATCTCAGACCACTCACACGCACTGACCAATTGTCCGAATGATTCTCTGGCTGCTAGAATTGGTTACTCCACTAGAAACCTTTTTTTTAGGAAGGATTGTTCTATGGTTCTTTTTCACTGTATTTAATACTTACAAAAATCTCAGCCAGTAAACTAACAAACTCCCGTTTTTTCAAAGCCAAACACGGTCAACTAATAAGAGAGATCTGAAATTGTGACAAACTCATGATAGATGATTTTGTTTCAGGTGCTTTAGATCTACGCAAAGGTTCAATGGCGACAACTGCGGCTCCATGGCGCTGGTCCTTAGGGGCATGTGCACGAAGCTTTCCCGGCTGTCATCGACATGGTCAAGCTGGCTCGGGTAAGGAAGCGGCAACTGCGGCATGTAGGCATCTCGTTCTGGTGGAAGTAGTGGTCGTTTGGTGGTCTTAGAATCTCGATGTAAATTTCTATTATGTTTGAGTTGTTTCGTACTTTTGATGAACTTTTGTAATAGATCTGATCACTTTTGTAAAAAAAAGGTTCCAGCTTTGAAGACAACCGTCATTCTTTCTTTTCACTCTATGCATGCTTCAGTAGGATCAAATCTTGCTTCAAAAGATGCTTCAAAGAGATGAGAGCAGGGGCTCCCCTTTTCAAGATCTTGCCCATTTCTTTGAGACCATATGTGCCAACATCCCAGAATAATGACATCAAAAGTGATTCCTTTACGCAGGAGTTGGATGACTTGCAACACTTCATCATATATAGAAAATACCTTTCAGCTTGTTGGGAAGAATGGGGTTCCAATTATTTGTAGCCATGTCACAATTCCAGAAAGAGTCTTTTCAACATTTTCATTGCATACAACGCAATTGTAACAACCAAGATACATGCATTTTCGTTTAGTCATATTTCATGTATTAACTCTGTCCTGTAATAAGAGCCAAAAGAAAATCTTATGTCTCAGTCTGGCAACACATTTCCATAGCCACTGCAAAATTGTGTGAGCTTTCTATATATTTCTGGGGGAATAATGAAGGCCTTTCCATCTGTATATCCATGCACCCTTCTAATTAGACATATTAATTTGATGAACTAAGTCAATGGCCTCAGTGAATTGAGCATGAGCTTGCAGGGTCGTAGGCCTATGAAAATGGAGAGTCAAATCGTCACTATGAATAAAATCAGCCAAAGAGAGCTTTTCCTTCAATGACAAAGAGAACAGGTCAGGGGACTTTAGAGATAGAGGCAACTCATGCCAAAAAAGAATGGAGTCTCTAGACCCAACTTCTACCTGACCAATATCAAGGGATGCATCTTGAAATATGTTTTGTCTATGGTGCATTTGTATGGTATTGTAGATATGAAATCTTTCCCTATAAGCCTCATTAAACTTGACATAGATTTGAACTGAGACAAAACTAACGCGATGTATGTTTTTGGAATTAGGGGCCTGTTGAGTATATGTGTTATGTGAAAAATCATATTTGGCACTTTCAGGGATAACAAAGGAAACCAAAAGCTTCATGTTATCCTACTAAATAACATTTTGGAGGCCTTCTTTTGCCATTTTGGCAATGATACACACCTATAGATGAATGAGGCATATTATTTGGTTGAATATAGTTTCCAAAATGTATAAACCGATATAAATACCATGTAATTTCCTGCATTCATAACAGTAATCTGGCTGACTTCATTACTCTGACGAGAATTACACATTTTTTTAATAGACTTGTGTATGGCATGTTTCTTGGAGAATTACACTTTGATTCCCAGTTTCGCTTAATTACGGTGCTTCACAACTAGTTTTTAAAACTACACGCATTTTTTCTACACGCATCCACTGTCCTGTTATATATTTGACTGGATGCATGTGCTAACCAAGTTTGCCTAAAAAAGCGAAATCAACTCATATATAGCAACTCATGGGTATATATACTAGAAGGGTGAAAAAGCTATAGAATAAACATAATCTTATTGACGCTTTGTTTGGTCAAAATACACAGTGTGAAAGAAAATGTTCTTTGTACTTTCTGCTTCTGTAGGACAGAATGGGTAGAAGCAATGGTGTACTCATCTTTGTTTATTTAAGATATCTACATACTTGCGACTGTCTTAAATTATTCATTATCATTCTTCAACTTTTTGTTATTTTTTATCTCCTTCCTCTATCCTTCAAATATTTTACAGCAAATAGGTGGTAACAAATAGGGAAATGCTTTGAAAACAAATAAGTTGTAGAAATGGCCCATATTTAGAGGATTCACTTATGTATTGCAAGAAAATTGCAGCTTCATTTTACAAGATGAAAATATGCTAATTTTCATTTGTCATAGGGGCTTATTAATTTCTAATATAAAGTCTTTCTAGAGATTTCAATATGGACTACATACGGATGTAGTAGTCAATTCTATGCATGCTTAAAAGATAAGGTCCATTTGAAATTTGATACACAAAAATAGTCATGCTTTTTGAGAGTACGCAAGAAATTATGTACTATAAAGGTTACAATAATGATCACGAGTAGCAGTAACTGAAGTGTCAAAGAACATGTTTCAAAATTGAGAAGAAAATAAGCATCCGGCCAAATTCCTCTACAACCACAACCCTCCACTCGAGGGCAGTACCCAGCTGAAAGAGGATCTGCCAGAGAGGGCATGAATGCAACTTCTTTGAACTATATGATGCATGGTTTAGACAATGCATGACCCGTAGCAACGCACATGCATATTTACTAGTATGTATAATTAGGGGTGAACTTGTGAACGGGCACATGAATGGAACTCAAACAGACAATCATATGCAAACAAGACCTGTGTTTGTCTTTTATTCTCAAGTTTGAACTAGTATAGTTCAGGTTCTTACATGACCTGTGCATGTCACTTTATTTTTTCACCGTTACAACGACCAAACCATGGTCTAAGAAAACGGTGTTTCATATATCTAGTACTAGAGTTCTTCTCTTCTCAGTTACTACTGACAATGCCAAATGGCGCAATGGTAGTCGAGCAATATGGAGGGATGTAGACATTGCACATTGCTGGTAGCGTCTGCAGCGCTAGGTTCCTTATTTCCTCGAACTGGGGCAGTTGTTGAGGTTGGACAGAGCCCTGGGCCTGTGGGTTTTGCTGAGATGGATGGAAGGAGCCCTGGCCTGCTGGATATTGTTGCTGAGGTTGCTGGTAGGAGAACTGGCTCGACGGTTGTTATTGTTGTTGTTGTTGTTGTTGTTGTTATTGTTGTTGTTGTTGTTGTTGTTGTTGTTGTTGTTGTTGTTGTTGTTGTTGTTGTTATTGATACAGAATAATAGCATGAACGACATTGTGGATGGCTTGGCACCGCGACTGCTTGGGGGTCTGCCGCAGTTGCTGACAACATAATTGTTGCAACTGTTGGTAACTTTGTTGCAATACTTGTGAGCTTGCATGTGCTATATTGGGTTGTTGCAAGACGACATCCTTGCAGGGAATCAGTTGTTGTTGCAGAATTTGTTGAAGGATTTGTTGTTGTTGTTGTTGTGCTTGTTGCTGCCAAATTGGTTGTTGTGGTTGCGGATACTGTGGTTGCGGTTGTGGATATGGTTGTTGTGGTGGAAATGGTTGCGGCTGCGGATATGGTAGTTGTGGCGGAAATGGTTGTGGCTGTGGAAATGGTTGCGGCTGCGGATATGGTTGTTGTGATGGAAACGGTTGCGGCTGCGGATATGGCTGTTGTGGTGGAAATTGTTGTTGCTGCCCTGGGAATTATTGTTGTTGCACCAATGGGACTTGCTCTTGTAGTAGTTGCTGAGATGGATTTTGTGGTTGCAATTGTGGCACTGGAACTCTAACTGCAGTTGTGGCAGTGGTCGCCATGATAGCAAGGAGGGCAAGGATGAGAAAGGTCTTCATGGTGGATTTGTATTGACCACTGCTTGCTTGGCTTGAATGATGCACTCTACTTATGAGAATGATGGATGGGGAAGGATGATCATCATGCTATAGGCCTATTTATAGCTGCCATGGCATGACCTCCTTCACAATTGGCATTTGCTTGTCTGGAAAGTGCTTGGATGCTTCCCGAAATCATAATTTGGTATGTTGTGTTTGGTGGCACTATAATTCCACCACCAAAAAGTTGTGATAACACACATGACTCATCTTAATCACTTTACAGCTCAAACACTAATCAAGATTGCCTAATTTTCTGAAACTAAGTTTGTAATGTTATGTAAGTTGTTACGTGTTGTTGGGGAACGTAGTAATTTCAAAAATTTCCTACGCACACGCAAGATCATGGTGATGCATAGCAACGAGAGGGGAGAGTGTTGTCTACGTACCCTCGTAGACCGAAGCGGAAGCGTTGATGCAACATAGAGGAAGTAGTCGTACGTCTTCCCGGTCCAACTGATCCAAGCACCGTTACTCCGGCACCTCCGAGTTCTTGACACACGTACAGCTCGATGACGCACCCCGGGCTCCGATCCAGCAGAGCTTCGGGGAGGAGTTCCGTCAGCACGACGGCGTGGTGACGATGTTGATGTTCAACTGTCGCAGGGCTTCGCCTAAGCACCGCTACAATATGACCGAGGTGTAATATCGTGGAGGGGGGCACCGCACACGGCTAAGGAATGATCACGAAGATCAACTTGTGTCCATGGGGTTCCCCTTGCCCCCGTATATAAAGGAATGGAGGAGGGGAGGGCCGGCCCTCTCTATGGCGCGCCCTAGGGGAGTCCTACTCCCACCGGGAGTAGGATTCCCCCTTTCCTAGTCCAACTAGGAGACCTTCCAAGTAGTAGGAGTAGGAGACAAGGAAGGGGAAGAGAGAAGGGAAGGAAGGAGGGGGTGCGGCCCCTCCCCCTAGTCCAATTCGGACTAGGCCATGGGGGGGCGCGCGGCCTGCCCTAGGCAGCCCGTCTCTCTTTCCCGCAGGGCCCAATAAGGCCCAATACTTCTCCCCGCCGAATTCCCGTAACTCTCCGGTACTCCAAAAAATACCCGAATCACTCGGAACCTTTCCGAACTCCGAATATAGTCGTCCAATATATCGATCTTTACGTCTCGACCATTTCGAGACTCCTCGTCATGTCCCCGATCTCATCCAGGACTCCGAACTCCTTCGGTACATCAAAACTCATAAACTCATAATATAACTGTCATCGAAACCTTAAGCGTGCGGACCCTATGGTTCGAGAACAATGTAGACATGACCGAGACACGTCTCCGGTCAATAACCAATAGCGGGACCTGGATGCCCATATTGGTTCCTACATATTCTACGAAGATCTTTATCGGTCAGACCGCATAACAACATACGTTGTTCCCTTTGTCATCGGTATGTTACTTGCCTGAGATTCGATCGTCGGTATCCAATACCTAGTTCAATCTCGTTACCGGCAAGTCTTTTTACTCGTTCCGTAATACATCATCTCGCAACTAACTCATTAGTTACAATGCTTGCAAGGCTTAAGTGATGTGCATTACCAAGAGGGCCCAGAGATACCTCTCCGACATTCGGAGTGACAAATCCTAATCTCGAAATACGCCAACTCAACAAGTACCTTTGGAGACACCTGTAGAGCACCTTTATAATCACCCAGTTACGTTGTGACGTTTGGTAGCACACAAAGTGTTCCTCCAGTAAACGGGAGTTGCATAATCTCATAGTCATAGGAACATGTATAAGTCATGAAGGAAGCAATAGCAACATACTAAACGATCGGGTGCTAAGCTAACTGAATGGGTCATGTCAATCAGATCATTCAACTAATGATGTGATCCCATTAATCAAATAACAACTCTTTGTCTATAGTTAGGAAACATAACCATCTTTGATTAACAAGCTAGTCAAGTAGAGGCATACTAGTGACACTCTGTTTGTCTATATATTCACACATGTATTATGTTTCCGGTTAATACAATTCTAGCATGAATAATAAACATTTACCATGATATAAGGAAATAAATAATAACTTTATTATTGCCTCTAGGGCATATTTCCTTCAGTCTCCCACTTGCCCTAGAGTCAATAATCTAGATCGCATCGCCATGTGATTAACATCGATAGTTCACATCATCATGTGATTAACACCCATAGTTCACATCACCATGTGACCAACTCCCAAAGGGTTTACTAGATTCAGTAATCTAGTTCACATCGCTATGTGATTAACACCCAAAGAGTACTAAGGTGTGATCATGTTTTGCTTGTGAGAGAATCTTAGTCAACGGGTCTTTCACATTCAGATCCGTTATGTATTTTGCAATTTTCTATGTCTACAATGCTTTGCATGGAGCTACTCTAGCTAATTGCTCCCACTTTCAATATGTATCTAGATCGAGACTTAGAGTCATCCAGATCGGTGTCAAAACTTGCATCGACATAACCCTTTACGACGAACATTTTGTCACTTCCATAATCGAGAAACATATCCTTATTCCACTAAGGATAATTTTGACCGTTGTCCAGTGATCTACTCCTAGATCACTATTGTATTCCCTTGCCAAACTCAGTGTAGGGTATACAATAGATCTGGTACACAGCATGGCATACTTTATAGAACCTATGGCCAAGGCATAGGGAATGACTTTGACTTTCATTCTCTTTCTATCTTCTGCCGGTCGGGTTTTGAGTCTTACTCAATTTCACACCTTGTAACACAGGCAAGAACTCTTTCTTTGACTGTTCCATTTTGAACTACTTCAAAATCTTGTCAAGGTATGTACTCATTTGAAAAAAACTTATCAAGCGTCTTGATCTATCTCTATAGATCTTGATGCTCAATATGTAAGCAGCTTCACCGAGGTCTTTCTTTGAAAAACTCCTTTCAAACACTCCTTTATGCTTTGCAGAATAATTCTACATTATTTCCGATCAACAATATGTCATTCACATATACTTATCAGAAATGCTGTAGTGCTCCCACTCACTTTCTTGTAAATACAGGCTTCACCGTAAGTCTGTACAAAACTATATGCTTTGATCAACTCATAAAAGCGTATATTCCAACTCCGAGATGCTTGCACTAGTCTATAGATGGATCGCTGGAGCTTCCACACTTTGTTAGCTCCCTTTGGATCAATAAAACCTTCTGGTTGCATCATATACAACTCTTCCTCCAGAAACCCATTCAGGAATGCAGTTTTTACATCCATTTGCCAAATTTCATAAATCGTGGCAATTGCTAACATGATTCGGACAGACTTAAGCATCGCTACAGTTGAGAAAATCTCATTGTAGTCAACACCTTGAACTTGTCAAAAACCTTTTTGTGACAAGTCGAGCTTTGTAGATAGTAACACTACTATCAACGTCCGTCTTCCTCTTGAAGATCCATTTATACAATATGGCTTGCCGATCATCGGGCAACTCCACCAAAGTCCACACTTTGTTCCCAAACATGGATCATATCTCAGATTTTATGGCCTCAAGCCATTTCGCGGAATCTGCGCTCATCATCGCTTCCTCATAGTTCGTAGGTTCATCATGGTCTAGTAACATGACTTCCAGAATAGGATTACCGTACCACTCTGGTGCGGATCTTACTCTGGTTGATCTACGAAGTTCAGTAACAACTTGATCTGAAGTTTCATGATCATCATCATTAAATTCCTCACTAATTGGTATAGTAGTCATAGAAACAGATTTCTGTGATGAACTACTTTCCAATAAGGGAGAAGGTACAATTACCTTATCAAGTTCTACTTTCCTCCCACTCACTTCTTTCGAGAGAAACTCCTTCTCTAGAAAGGATCCATAATTAGCAACGAATGTTTTGCCTTCGGATCTGTGATAGAAGGTGTACCCAACAATTTCCTTTGGGTATTCTATGAAGACGCACTTCTCCGATTTGGGTTTGAGCTTATCAGGATGAAACTTTTTCACATAAGCATCGCAGCCCCAAACTTTAAGAAACGACAACTTTGGTTTCTTGCTAAACCATAGTTCATATAGTGTCGTCTCAACGGATTTAGATGGTGCCCTATTTAACGTGAATGCAGTTGTCTCTAATGCATGATCTCAAAACGATATTGGTAAATCGGTAAGAAACATCATAGATTGTACTATATCCAATAAAGTACGGTTATGACGTTCAGACACACCATTATGATGTGGTGTTCCAGGTGGCATGAATTTGTGAAACTATTCCACATTGTTTTAATTGAAGACCAAACTCGTAACTCAAATATTTGTCTCCGCGATCAGATTGTAGAAACTTTATTTTTCTTGTTACGATGATTTTTCCACTTCACTCTGAAATTCTTTGAACCTTTCAACTATTTCAGACTTATGTTTCATCAAGTAGATATACCCATATCTGCTCAAATCATCTTGTGAAGGTCAGAAAATAACGATACTTGCCACGAGCATCAACACTCATTGGATCGCATACGTCGGTATGTATTATTTCCAATAAGTCAGTAGCTTGTTCCATTGTTCCGGAGAACGGAGTTTTAGTCATCATGCACAAAAGGCATGGTTCGCAAGCATCAAATGACTCATAACCAAGTGATTCCGAAAATCCATCTTTATGGAGTTTCTTCATGCGCTTTACACCGATATGACCAAAACGGCAGTGCCACAAATAAGTTGCACTATCATTATTAACTTTGCATCTTTTGGCATCAATATTATGAATATGTGCATCACTGCGATCGAGAGCCAACAAACTATTTTCGTTGGGTGTATGACCATTGATGGTTTTATTCATTTAAATAGAACAACAATTATTCTCTGATTTTAAATGAATAACTGTATTGCAATAAATGTGATCAAATCATATTCATGCTCAATGCAAACACCAAATAACATTTATTTAGGATTAACACTAATCCCGAAAGTATAGGGAGTGTGCAATGATGATCATATCAATCTTGGAACTACTTCCAACACTCATCGTCACTTCCCCTTCAACTAGTCTTTGTTTATTCTGTAACTCCTGTTTCGAGTTATTAATCTTAGCAACCGAACAAGTATCAAATACTCAGGGGCTACTATAAACACTAGTAAAGCACACATCAATAACCTGTATATCAAATATACCTTTGTTCACTTTGCCATCCTTCTTATCCACCAAATATTTAGGGCATTTCCGCTTCTAGTGACCATTCCCTTTGCAGTAGAAGCACTTAGTCTCAGGCTTAGGTCCAGACTTGGGCTTCTTCACTTGAGCAGCAACTTGCTTGCCGTTCTTTTGAAGTTCCCTTCTATCCCTTTGCCCTTTTCTTGAAACTAGTGATCTTGTCAACCATCAACACTTGATGCTCTTTCTTGATTTCTACCTTCGTCGATTTCAACATCACGAAGAGCTCGGGAATCATTTTCGTCATCCCTTGCATACTATAGTTCATCACGAAGTTCTACTAACTTGGTGATGGTGACTAGAGAACTCTGTCAATCACTATCTTATCTGGAAGATTAACTCCCACTTGATTCAAGCGATTGTAGTACCGAGACAATCTGAGCACAAGCTCACTAGTTGAGCGATTCTCCTCCATCTTTTAGCTATAAAACTTGTTAGAGACTTCATATCTCTCAACTCGGGTATTTGCTTGAAATATTAACTTCAATTCCTGGAAAATCTCATATGGTCCATGATGTTCAAAACATCTTTGAAGTCCCGATTCTAGGCCATAAAGCATGGTGCACAAAACTATCAAGTAGTCATCATATTGAGCTAGCCAATCGTTCATAACGTCTGCATCTGCTCCTGCAATAGGTCTGTCACCTAGCGGTGCATTAAGAACATAATTCTTCTGTGCAGCAATCAGGATAAACTTCAGATCACGGATCGAATCCGCATCATTGCTACTAATATTTTTCAACACAATTTTCTCTAGGAACATATCAAAATAAACATATGAAAGCAACAACGCAAGCTATTGATCTTACAACATAATTTGCAAAATACTACCAGGACTAAGTTCATGATAAATTTAAGTTCAATTAATCATATTACTTAAGAACTCCCACTTAGACGGACATCTCTCTAGTCATCTAAGTGATCACGTGACCCAAATCAACTAAACCATAACCGATCATCACGTGAGATGGAGTAGTTTTCAATGGTGAACATCTTATGTTGATCATATCTACTATATGATTCACGCTCGACCTTTCGGTCTCCGTGTTCCGAGTCCATATCTGCATATGCTAGGCTCGTCAAGTTTAACCTGAGTATTCTGCGTGTGCAAAACTGGCTTGCACCCGTTGTAGATGGACGTAGAGCTTATCACACCCGATCATCACGTGGTGTCTGGGCACGACGAACTTTGGCAACGGTGCATACTCAGGGAGAACACTTCTTGATAATTAGTGAGAGATCATCTTAAAATGCTACCGTCAATCAAAGCAAGAATAAGATGTATAATAGATAAACATCACATGTAATCAAAATATGTGTTTGATATGGCCATCATCATCTTGTGCCTTTGATCTCCATCTCCAAAGCATCGTCATGATTTCCATCGTCACCGGCATGACACCATGATCTCCATCATCTTGATCTATATCAATGTGTCGTCACATGGTCGTCTCGCCAACAATTGCTCTTGCAACTATTGCTATCGCATAGCGATAAGGTAAAGCAATTATTTGGCGCTTGCATCTTATGCAATAGAGAGACAACCATAAGGCTTTTGCCAGTTGCCGATAACTTCAACAAAACATGATCATCTTATACAACAACTTATATCTCATCACGTCTTGACCATATCACATCACAATATGCCCTGCAAAAACAAGTTAGACGTCCTCTACTTTGTTGTTGCAAGTTTTACGTGGCTGCTATGGGTTGAGCAAGAACCGTTCTTACCTACGCATCAAAACCACAACGATAGTTTGTCAAGTTGGTGCTTTTTTAACCTTCG
Source organism: Triticum timopheevii (assembly GCA_963921465.1). NCBI lineage: Eukaryota > Viridiplantae > Streptophyta > Magnoliopsida > Poales > Poaceae > Triticum > Triticum timopheevii. The sequence continues at coordinate 52,078,520 of OY997272.1, read as the reverse complement.
CAAGGACCGGGCGTAGCCATACTCGGTTCAACTAAAGTTGGAGAAACTGACACCCGCTAGTCACCTGTGTGCAAAGCATGGCCGTAAAACCAGTCTCGCGTAAGCGTACGCGTAATGTCGGTCCGGGCCGCTTCATCCAACAATACCGCCGAACCAAAGTATGACATGCTGGTAAGCAGTATGACTTATATCGCCCACAACTCACTTGTGTTCTACTCGTGCATATAGCATCAAACCATAAAACCTGAGCTCTGATGCCACTGTTGGGGAACGTAGTAATTTCAAAAATTTCCTACGCACATGCAAGATCATGGTGATGCATAGCAACGAGAGGGGAGAGTGTTGTCTACGTACCCTCGTAGACTGAAGCGGAAGCGTTGACGCAACGTAGAGGAATTAGTCGTACGTCTTCCCGGTCCAACCGATCCAAGCACCGTTACTCCGGCACCTCCGAGTTCTTGACACACGTACAGCTCGATGACGCACCCCGGGCTCCGATCCAGCAGAGCTTCGGGGAGGAGTTCCGTTAGCACGACGGCGTGGTGACGATGTTGATGTTCAACTGTCGCAGGGCTTCGCCTAAGCACCGCTACAATATGACCGAGGTGTAATATCGTGGAGGGGGGCACCGCACATGGCTAAGGAATGATCACGAAGATCAACTTGTGTCCATGGGGTGCCCCTTGCCCCCGTATATAAAGGAGTGGAGGAGGAAAGGGCCGGCCCTCTCTATGGAGCGCCCTAGGGGAGTCCTACTCCCACCGGGAGTAGGATTCCCCCTTTCCTAGTCCAACTAGGAGACCTTCCAAGTAGTAGGAGTAGGAGACAAGGAAGGGGAAGAGAGAAGGGAAGGAAGGAGGGGGTGCGGCCCCTCCCCCTAGTCCAATTCGGACTAGGCCATGGGGGGGGCGCGCGGCCTGCCCTAGGCAGCCCCTCTCTCTTTCCCGCAGGGCCCAATAAGGCCCAATACTTCTCCCCGCCGAATTCCCGTAACTCTCCGGTACACCGAAAAATACCCGAATCACTCGGAACCTTTCCGAACTCCGAATATAGTCGTCCAATATATCGATCTTTATGTCTCGACCATTTCGAGACTCCTCGTCATGTCCCCGATCTCATCCGGGACTCCGAACTCCTTCGGTACATCAAAACTCATAAACTCATAATGTAACTGTCATCGAAATCTTAAGCGTGCGGACCCTACGGTTCGAGAACAATGTAGACATGACCGAGACACGTCTCCGGTCAATAATCAATAGCAGGACCTGGATGCCCATATTGGTTCCTACATATTCTACGAAGATCTTTATCAGTCAGACCGCATAACAACATACGTTGTTCCCTTTGTCATCGATATGTTACTTGCCCGAGATTCGATCGTCGGTATCCAATACCTAGTTCAATCTTGTTACCGGCAAGTCTCTTTACTCGTTCCGTAATACATCATCTTGCAACTAACTCATTAGTTGCAATGCTTGCAAGGCTTAAGTGATGTGCATTACCGAGAGGGCCCAGAGATACCTCTCTGACATTCGGAGTGACAAATCCTAATATCGAAATACGCCAACTCAACAAGTACCTTTGGAGACACCTGTAGAGCACCTTTATAATCACCCAATTACGTTGTGACGTTTGGTAGCACACAAAGTGTTCCTCCGGTAAACGGGAGTTGCATAATCTCATAGTCATAGGAACATGTATAAGTCATGAAGGAAGCAATAGCAACATACTAAACCATCGGGTGCTAAGCTAACTGAATGGGTCATGTCAATCAGATCATTCAACTAATGATGTGATCCCATTAATCAAATAACAACTCTTTGTCTATGGTTAGGAAACATAACCATCTTTGATTAACAAGCTAGTCAAGTAGAGGCATACTAGTGACACTCTGTTTGTCTATATATTCACACATGTATTATGTTTCCGGTTAATACAATTCTAGCATGAATAATAAACATTTACCATGATATAAGGAAATAAATAATAACTTTATTATTGCCTCTAGGGCATATTTCCTTCACGTGTAAACTAGATAATCATTGCTTGCACAGAACTTAGTTTGTAATCTTGTGTGACCTGTTAAGATAGATGAGACTAGTAATGTAACTTGCCATAGTAGGTCATGACTCATCAAATTCCTTTTACATGTCAAGTGTTGTAGTGTTCTAGAAGTTATTAGCAAACATCAATTTCGTAATGTTCTACAAGTTGTTACGTGTAAACTAGATAAGATTGACTTGCACACAAAAGGATTGTAACCATGTGTGACCTGTTAAGATAGATTAGAGTAGTAATGCAGCTTGCTTTGATAGACCATGACTCAACAAATTGCTTTTACTTGTCTTAAGTGTTGTATATGTTGTACAAGTTATTAACACTTTTCAGCTTAGTATGGCTTGCAATGTGTGCGCATGCCAAGGTATGTGTAGCTTCTATTTGTTTGTAGATCTTATTTTGTTTTACGCGAAATCATGCAAATGATCATCTACGGTAACGCTTGCGAGTGCAGCTGCAACAATGTTGGCAGGGTCGGAGGGAGGCTGTGGGATGACATGAGTTGTTGTGACAACCTATAGTTCATTATGTTTTTTTGGGTGGCACCTATAGTTCATTATGTGTGGAAAGATACATGTTCTGTATTTCATGCGCGCTAAAAAACTTATGTTTTAAAATTTTCAAACTGGCCCTGTCTTTTCTAAGGGCTGCTACTGATGGCCAACTTGAAGACATGTGGTGCATTGGGCCTTGGACGCTGTACAGAGCCCAACTAGGCTCGCTCAGAGGGAAAAAAAACTCCCATGGATCGCTCCCTTGACGACCTCTCTCCTCTCTCGTGAACTGGGCACGCCGCACACCCACTCCCCTCCATGCACCGCTACCCCTCCCTTCCCCTCCCCTCACGCGTCGCTGCCGCCAACGACCTCGTCTTCCTCACGCCGCCTCACCGCCGTCGTCCGCCCTTATTGTTGGGGAACGTTGCAGAAAATTAAAATTTTTCCTACGGTTTCACCAAGATCCATCTATGAGTTCATCTAAGCAACGAGTCATGGGAGAGAGATTGCACCTACATACCAGTTGTAGATTGCGTGCGGAAGCGTTCAAGAGAACGGTGATGATGGAGTCGTACTCGCCGTGATTCAAATCACCGATGACCAAGTGCCGAACAGACAGCACCTCCGCGTTCAACACACGTACGGAGCGGATGACGTCTCCTCCTTCTTGATCCAGCAAGGGGGAAGGAGAGGTTGATGATGATCTAGCAGCACGACGGCGTGGTGGTGGATGCAGCAGAACTCCGGTAGGGCTTCGCCAAGCTGCTGCGGGAGGAGGACGAGGTGTAGCAGGGGGAGGGAGGCGCCAATACACAGGGTGCGGCTGCCCTCCCCCCTGCCCTCCTTTATATAGGCCCCCAGGGGGGCGCCGGCCCTGGGAGATGCAATCTCCCAAGGGGGGCGGCGGCCAGGGGGGTGGAGTGCCCCCCAAGGCAAGTGGGGCGCACCCCCCACCCTAGGGTTTCAACCCTAGGCGCAGGGGGTGGGCCAAGGGGGGCACACCAGCCCACTATGGGCTGGTTCCCCTCCCCACTTCAGCCCATGGGGCCCTCCGGGATGGGTGGCCCCACCCGGTGGACCCCCGGGACACTTCCGGTGGTCCCGGTACAATACCGGGTGACCCCGAAACTTTCCCGATGGCCGAAACACCACTTCCTATATATAATTCGTTACCTCCGGACCATTCCGAAACTCCTCGTGACGTCCGGGATCTCATCCGGGACTCCGAACAACATTCGGTTTGTTGCATACTCATATTCATACAACCCTAGCGTCACCAAACCTTAAGTGTGTAGACCCTACGGGTTCGGGAGACACGTAGACATGACCGAGACGGCTCTCGTGCAATAACCAACAGCGGGATCTGGATACCCATGTTGGCTCCCACATGCTCCTCGATGATCTCATTGGATGAACCACGATGTCGAGGATTCAAACAACCCCGTATACAATTCCCTTTGTCAATTGGTACGTTACTTGCCTGAGACTCGATTGTCGGTATCCCAATACCTCGTTCAGTCTCGTTACCGGCAAGTCACTTTACTCGTACCGAAATGCATGATCCCGTGACCAAACACTTGGTCACTTTGAGCTCATTATGATGATGCATTACCGAGTGGGCCCAGAGATACCTCTCCGTCATACGGAGTGACAAATCCCAGTCTCGATCCGTGTCAACCCAACAGACACTTTCGGAGATACCTGTAGTGCACCTTTATAGTCACCCAATTACGTTGTGATGTGTGATACACCCAAAGCACTCCTACGGTATCCAGGAGTTACACGATCTCATGGTCTAAGGAAAAGATACTTGACATTGGAAAAGCTCTAGCAAAACGAACTACACGATCTTGTGCTATGCTTAGGAATGGGTCTTGTCCATCACATCATTCTCCTAATGATGTGATCCCGTTATCAACGACATCTAATGTCCATAGTCAGGAAACCATGACTATCTGTTGATCAACGAGCTAGTCAACTAGAGGCTTACTAGGGACATATTATGGTCTATGTATTCACATGTGTATTACGATTTCCGGATAATACAGTTATAGCATGAATAAAAGACAATTATCATGAACAAGGAAATATAATAATAATCCTTTTTTATTGCCTCTAGGGCATATTTCCAATAGTCTCCCACTTGCACTAGAGTCAATAAGCTAGTTACATTGTGATGAATCGAACACCCATAGAGTTCTGGTGTTGATCATGTTTTGCTCGCGAGAGAGGTTTAGTCAACGGATCTGCGACATTCAGATCCGTATGTACTTTGCAAATATCTATGTCTCCATATTGAACATTTTCATGGATGGAGTTGAAACGACGCTTGATGTGCCCGGTCTTCTTGTGAAACCTGGGCTCCTTGGCAAGGGCAATAGCTCCAGTGTTGTCACACAAGAGTTTGATCGGCTCCGACGCATTGGGTATGACTCCTAGGTCGGTGATGAACTCCTTCACCCAAATTGCTTCATGTGCTGCCTCCGAGGCTGCCATGTACTCCGCTTCACATGTAGATCCCGCCACGACGCTCTGCTTGCAGCTGCACCAGCTTACTGCTCCACCATTCAACATATACATGTATCCGGTTTGTGACTTAGAGTCATCCAGATCTGTGTCGAAGCTAGCGTCGACGTAACCCTTTACGACGAGCTCTTCGTCACCTCCATAAACGAGAAACATGTCCTTTGTCCTTTTCAGGTACTTCAGGATATTCTTGACCGCTGTCCAGTGTTCCTTGCCGGGATTACTTTGGTACCTTCCTACCAAACTTACGGCAAGGTTTACATCAGGTCTGGTACACAGCATGGCATACATAATAGATCCTATGGCTGAAGCATAGGGGATGACACTCATCTCTTCTTTATCTTTTGCCGTGGTCGGGCATTGAGCTGAGCTCAATCTCACACCTTGCAATACAGGCAAGAACACTTTCTTGGACTGATCCATTTTGAACTTCTTCAAAATCTTATCAAGGTATGTGCTTTGTGAAAGACCTATGAGGCGTCTCGATCTATCCCTATAGATCTTGATGCCTAATATGTAAGCAGCTTCTCCAAGGTCCTTCATTGAAAAACACTTATTCAAGTAGGCCTTAATGCTATCCAAAAGTTCTATATCATTTCCCATCAAGAGTATGTCATCTACATATAATATGAGAAATGCTACAGAGCTCCCACTCACTTTCTTGTAAACGCAGGCTTCTCCATAAGTCTGCATAAACCCAAACGCTTTGATCATCTCATCAAAGCGAATGTTCCAACTCTGAGATGCTTGCACCAGCCCATAAATGGATCGCTGGAGCTTGCATACTTTGTTAGCATCTTTAGGATCGACAAAACCTTCCGGCTGCATCATATACAGTTCTTCCTTAAGATGTCCATTAAGGAATGCTGTTTTGACGTCCATCTGCCATATCTCATAATCATAGTATGCGGCAATTGCTAACAGTATTCGGACGGACTTCAGCTTCGCTACGTGAGAGAATGTCTCATCGTAGTCAACCCCTTGAACTTGTCGATAACCCTTAGCGACAAGTCGAGCTTTATAGATGGTAACATTACCATCCGCGTCCGTCTTCTTCTTAAAGATCCATTTGTTTTCTATTGCTCGCCGATCATCGGGAAAGTCTCTCAAAGTCCATACTTTGTTTTCATACATGGATTCTATCTCGGATTTCATGGCTTCAAGCCATTTGTTGGAATCTGGGCCCGCCATCGCTTCTTCATAGTTCGAAGGTTCACCGTTGTCTAACAACACGATTTCTAAGACAGGGTTGCCGTACCACTCTGGTGCGGAACGTGTCCTAGTGGACCTTCGAAGTTCAGTAGGAGCTTGATCTGAAGTATCTTGATCATCATCATTAACCTCCTCTCTTGTCGGTGCAGGCACCACAGGAACATCTTCCTGAGTTGCACTACTTCCTGTTTCAAGAGGCAGTACTTCATCAAGCTCCACTTTCCTCCCACTTAATTCTTTCGAGAGAAACTCTTTTTCTAGAAAGGATCTGTTCTTGGCAACAAAGATCTTGCCCTCGGATCTTAAGTAGAAGGTATACCCAATGGTTTCCTTAGGGTATCCTATGAAGACGCATTTTTCCGACTTGGGTTCGAGCTTTTCAGGTTGAAGTTTCTTGACATAAGCATCGCATCCCCAAACTTTTAGAAACGATAGCTTAGGTTTCTTCCCAAACCATAATTCATACGGTGTCGTCTCAACGGATTTAGATGGTGCCCTATTTAAAGTGAATGTAACTGTCTCTAGAGCGTATCCCCAAAATGATAGCGGTAAATCGGTAAGAGACATCATAGACCGCACCATATCCAATAGAGCGCGATTACGACGTTCGGACACACCATTACGCTGAGGTGTTATAGGCGGCGTGAGTTATGAAACGATTCCACATTTCCTTAAGTGCGTACCAAATTCATGACTTAAATATTCTCCTCCACGATCTGATCGTAGAAACTTTATCTTTCGGTCACGTTGATTCTCTACCACATTCTGAAATTCCTTGAACGTTTAAAAGGTCTCAGACTTGTGTTTCATTAAGTAGACATACCCATATCTACTCAAGTCATCAGTGAGAGTGAGAACATAACGATATAGCCTCAACGCTCATTGGACGGCACACATCGGTATGTATGATTTCCAACAAGTTGGTTGCTCGCTCCATTGTTCCGGAGAACGGAGTCTTGGTCATTTTGACCATTAGGCATGGTTCGCATGTGTCAAATGATTCATAATCGAGAGACTTTAAAAGTCCATCAGCATGGAGCTTCTTCATGCGCTTGACACCAATGTGACCAAGGCGGCAGTGCCACAAGTATGTGGGACTATCATTATCAACTTTACATCTTTTGGTATTCACACTATGAATATGTGTAACATTACGCTCGAGATTCATTAAGAATAAACCATTGACCATCGGGGCATGACCATAAAACATATCTCTCATATAAATAGAACAACCATTATTCTCGGATTTAAATGAGTAGCCATCTCGTATCAAACGAGATCCAGATACATGTTCATGCTCAAACTTGGCACTAAATAACAATTATTAAGGTTTAAAACTAATCCCGTAGGTAAATGTAGAGGTAGCGTGCCGACGGCGATCACATCGACCTTGGAACCATTCCCGACGCGCATCGTCACCTCGTCCTTCGCCAGTCTCCGCTTATTCTGCAGCTCCTACTGTTACAAATATGAGCAACGGCACCGGTATCAAATACCCAGGAGTTACTACGAGTACTGGTAAGGTACACATCAATTACATGTATATCAAATATACCTTTAGTGTTGCAGGCCTTCTTGTCCGCTAAGTATTTGGGGCAGTTCCGCTTCCAGTGACCCTTCCCTTTGCAATAAAAGCACTCAATCTCAGGCTTGGGTCCATTCTTTGACTTCTTCCCGGCAACTGGCTTACCGGGCGCGGCAACATCCTTGCCATCTTTCTTGAAGTTCTTCTTGCCCTTGCCCTTCTTGAACTTAGTGGTTTTATTGACCATCAACACTTGATGTTCCTTCTTGATTTCTAGCTCTGCTGACTTCAGCATTGAAAATACTTCAGGAATGGTTTTCACCATCCCTTGCATATTGTAATTCATCACAAAGCTCTTGTAGCTTGGTGGGAGCGACTGAAGGATTCTGTCAATGACCGCCTCGTCCGGGAGGTTAATGTCCAGCTGGGACAGGCGGTTGTGCAACCCAGACATTTTGAGTATGTGCTCACTGACAGAACTATTTTCCTCCATCTTACAACTATAGAACTTGTCGGAGACTTCATATCTCTCGACCCGGGCATGAGCTTGGAAAACTAGTTTCAGCTCCTCGAACATCTCATATGCTCCGTGTTGCTCAAAACGCTTTTGGAGCCCCGGTTCTAAGCTGTAAAGCATGCCGCACTGAACAAGGGAGTAATCATCAGCGCGAGACTGCCAAGCGTTCATAACATCTTGGTTCTCTGGGACGGGTGCATCACCTAGCGGTCCTTCTAGGACATATTGTTTCCTGGCAGCTATGAGGATGATCCTCAGGTTCCGGACCCAGTCCGTATAGTTGCTGCCATCATCTTTCAGCTTGGTTTTCTCTAGGAACGCGTTGAAGTTCATGTTGACATGAGCGGCGGCCATTTGATCTACAAGACATATTTGCAAAGGTTTTAGACTAAGTTCATGATAATTAAGTTCATCTAATCAAATTATTATAATGAACTCCCACTCAGATTAGACATCCCTCTAGTCATCTAAGTGTTACACGATCCGAGTCGACTAGGCCGTGTTCGATCATCACATGAGACGGACTAGTCATCATCGGTGAACATCTCCATGTTGATCGTATCTTCCATACGACTCGTGTTCGACCTTTCGGTCTCTGTGTTCCGAGGCCATGTCTGTACATGCTAGGCTCGTCAAGTTAACCCTAAGTGTTTTGCATGTGTAAAACTGTCTTACACCCGTTGTATGTGAACGTAAGAATCTATCACACCCGATCATCACGTGGTGCTTCGAAACGACGAACTTTAGCAACGGCGCACGGTTAGGGGAGAACACTTCTTGAAATTGTTGTAAGGGATCATCTTATTTACTACCATCGTTCTAAGTAAACAAGATGCATAAACATAATAAACATCACATGCAATTATATAGTAGTGACATGATATGGCCAATATCATATAGCTCCTTCGATCTCCATCTTCGGGGCTCCATGATCATCTTCGTCACCGGCATGACACCATGATCTCCATCATCATGATCTCCATCATCATGTCTTCATGAAGTTGTCACGCCAACGACTACTTCTACTTCTATGGCTAAAGCGTTTAGCAATAAAGTAAAGTAATTTACATGGCGTTCTTCAATGACACGCAGGTCATACAAAAATAAAGACAACTCCTATGGCTCCTACCGGTTGTCATACTCATCGACATGCAAGTCGTGATTCCTATTACAAGAACATGATCTCATACATCACAATATATCATTCATCATTCATCACAACTTCTGGCCATATCACATCACATGACAATTGCTGCAAAAACAAGTTAGACGTCCTCTAATTGTTGTTGCATCTTTTACGTGGCTGCAATTGGGTTCTAGCAAGAATGTTTTCTTACCTACGAATAACCACAACATGATTTTGTCAACTTCTATTTACCCTTCATAAGGACCCTTTTCATCGAATCCGCTCCAACTAAAGTGGGAGAGACAGACACCCGCTAGCCACCTTATGCAACTAGTGCATGTCAGTCGGTGGAACCTGTCTCACATAAGCGTACGTGTAAGGTCGGTCCGGGCCGCTTCATCCCATAATACCGCTGAAGCAAGAAAAGACTAGTAGTGGCAAGCAAGTTGACAAGATCTACGCCCACAACAAAATTGTGTTCTACTCGTGCAATAGAGAACTACGCATAGACCTGGCTCATGATGCCACTGTTGGGGAACGTTGCAGAAAATTAAATTTTTTCCTACGGTTTCACCAAGATCCATCTATGAGTTCATCTAAGCAACGAGTCATGGGAGAGAGATTGCATCTACATACCAGTTGTAGATTGCGTGCGGAAGCGTTCAAGAGAACGGTGATGATGGAGTCGTACTCGCCGTGATTCAAATCACCAATGACCAAGTGCCGAACGGACAGCACCTCCGCATTCAACACACGTACGGAGCGGATGAAGTCTCCTCCTTCTTGATCCAGCAAGGGGGAAGGAGAGGTTGATGATGATCTAGCAGCACGACGACGTGGTGGTGGATGCAGCAGAACTCCGGCAGGGCTTCGCCAAGCTGCTGCGGGAGGAGGACGAGGTGTAGCAGGGGGAGGGAGGCGCCAATACACAGGGTGAAGCTGCCCTCCCCCCTGCCCTCCTTTATATAGGCCCCCAGGGGGGGCGCTGGCCCTGGGAGATGCAATCTCCCAAGGGGGGCGGCGGCCAGGGGGGTGGAGTGCCCCCCAAGGCAAGTGGGGCGCCCCCCACCCTAGGGTTTCAACCCTAGGCGCAGGGGGTGGGCCAAGGGGGGTGCACCAGCCCACTATGGGCTGGTTCCCCTCCCCACTTCAGCCCATGGGGACCTTCGGGATGGGTGGCCCCACCCGGTGGACCCCCGGGACAATTCCGGTGGTCCCGGTACAATACCGGGTGACCCCGAAACTTTCCCGATGGCCGAAACACCACTTCCTATATATAATTCTTTACCTCCGGACCATTCCGAAACTCCTCGTGACGTCCGGGATCTCATCCGGGACTCCGAACAACATTCGGTTTGCTGCATACTCATATTCATACAACCCTAGCGTCACCGAACCTTAAGTGTGTAGACCCTACGGGTTCGGGAGACACGTAGACATGACCGAGACGGCTCTCGAGCAATAACCAACAGCGGGATCTGGATATCCATGTTGGCTCCCACATGCTCCTCGATGATCTCATCGGATGAACCACGATGTCGAGGATTCAAACAACCCCGTATACAATTCCCTTTGTCAATTGGTACGTTACTTGCCCGAGACTCGATCGCCGGTATCCCAATACCTCGTTCAGTCTCGTTACTGGCAAGTCACTTTACTCGTACCGTAATGCATGATCCCATGACCAAACACTTGGTCACTTTGAGCTCATTATGATGATGCATTACCGAGTGGGCCCAGAGATACCTCTCCGTCATACGGAGTGACAAATCCCAGTCTCGATCCGTGTCAACCCAACAGACACTTTTGGAGATACCTGTAGTGCACCTTTATAGTCACCCAGTTACGTTGTGACGTTTGATACACCCAAAGCACTCCTACGGTATCCGGGAGTTACACGATCTCATGGTCTAAGGAAAAGATACTTGACATTGGAAAAGCTCTAGCAAAACGAACTACACGATCTTGTGCTATGCTTAGGAATGGGTCTTGTCCATCACATCATTCTCCTAATGATGTGATCCCGTTATCAACGACATCTAATGTCCATAGTCAGGAAACCATGACTATCTGTTGATCAACGAGCTAGTCAACTAGAGGCTTACTAGGGACATATTATGGTCTATGTATTCACACGTGTATTACGATTTCCGGATAATACAGTTATAGCATGAATAAAAGACAATTATCATGAACAAGGAAATATAATAATAATCCTTTTTTATTGCCTCTAGGGCATATTTCCAACACTTATCCTCTCCCCAAAGCCATCGACCTCATCTCTCACCATCTCCCCCCTATCTCATCAGAAGAGCAGAGGGACGTTTTTATTCTCGAATACAGAAGAGGGAGATCGACCAGGTCAGGCGCCGCCCATGGTAGCGGCCACATCCGCTACAGGCGCAACCACCTCGCCGAATAGGAGATAACATAGGTAGATAGATTAACACCATGCATAACACTTAGTTTGCACCATAGCTAGCTAAATTTTTTAGAATCCTTAGATTCTAAAAGGAAAAAAAGATATGCTCAAATTTCAGTTTTTTGACTTTTTGTTAAATCTGGTCAAGCTGTTGGCAAACTATAGTCAAACTACTTATTCAAAAATATTAGTGTTAATAAATAATTATTTTTAGTTTTTTTGTCTTTTGGTCAAACTATGGTCAAACTATGGTCAAATATGGTCAAACTGTGGTCAAACTATGGTCAAATCTAGTCAAACTACTTATTCAAGAAATATTAGTGTTAATAAATAATTATTTTTAGTTTTCTTTGACTTTTGGTCAAATTGTGGTCAAACTATGGTCAAATCTGGTCAAACTGCGATCAAACTATGGTCAAATCTTGTCAAACTATGGTCAAACTACTTATTCAAGAAACATTAGTGTTAATAAATAATTATTTTTAGTTTTTTTGACTTTTGGTCAAACCATGGTCAAACTATGGCAAATCTAGTCAAACTATGGTCAAATCTGGTCAAACTATGGTCAACCTATGGTCAAACTACTTATTCAAGAAATATTAGTGTTAATAAACAATTATTTTTAGTTTTCTTTGACTTTTGGTCTAATTGTGGTCAAACTATGGTCAAATCTGGTCAAACTGTGGTCAACATGTGGTCAAATCTTGTCAAACTGTGGTCAAACTATGGTCAAACTACTTATTCAAGAAATATTAGTGTTAATAAATAATTATTTTTAGTTTTTTTGACTTTTGGTCAAACCGTGGTCAAACTATGGTCAAATCTGGTCAAACTATGGTCAAATCTGGTCAAACTGTGGTCAACCTATGGTCAAACTACTTATTCAAGAAATATTAGTGTTACTGAATAATTATTGTTTTTTAGAATAATAGTTTCAAACTCAAACGGTGCTTAATGCTCAAGTTCAACTCCTAAGGGTTAATACGATTGACATCTTGATATTGTGAGTAAAACAACAAGTGCAGACTTGAAAACTAGGAGAATAGAATTCGAAAGTTAAGCGTGCTCAGGCTGGAGTAGTGAGAGGATGGGTAACCGGCCGGGAAGTTAGACGATTTGGAATGAGTGGTTCACGTGGAGGGCCTTTAGTCCCGGTTCGTAACACAACCGGGACTAAGGGGGGGGGGGGCTTTAGTCTCGACCCTTTTGTCCCGGTTCCAGAACCGGGACTAAAGACCCTTTGGAACCGGGACAAAAGGCCCATTTTCTACTAGTGCCTGTCGTCTCGGCAAACATGTTCGCCTCCCGTTTAATAACTCCACCACCATAGCTTCTTTTCCTTTTAAGTTGATTCATAGCGATGTGTGGACCTCTCCGATTCCTAGTAACTCGGGCTACTTATATAATCTGGTTATCCTTGATGATTATTCTCACTATGTGCGGGCGTTTCCTTTACGACAAAAGTCGGATGCACTCTCCACTTTGACGGCTTTTTACTCCTTGTCAGCATGTAGTTTGGGCGTCCCATCCTTGCTCTTCAGACTGACAATGGAAAAGAGTTCGACAACCTTGCTTTCCGCACTTTTCTGTCACACCACGACATAGTTTTTGGTCTCACATGCCCATATACTTCACAACAGAACGGTCGAGCCAAACGCGTCCTTCGCACTCTGAACGACTGCGTTCAGACGCTCCTGTTCCATGCTAATGTGTCGCCTCATTTCTGGCCGGACGCACTCGCTACTGCTTCACTTCTCCTTAACCTTCGCCCCTACCGTCCACGGTGGAACTATGCACCTCACCATCTTATCTTTAATTAGTACGCCCCCATCTTATGATGGCTTGCGTATTTTCAGGTGCCTTTGCTATCCTAGCACCGCCGACTCCGCTCCTCACAAACTCGTACCTTGTTTTGTCACTTGCATCTTCATCGGCTACCCCTCGAACTCCAAGGGATATCGGTCCTACGATCCCGTCTCTCACCGTGTGTTCACTTCCCGGCACGTTTACTTTGATGAGCATGTGTTTCCGTTTCAGCAGGTACCCCCGGCTGTTCCTCACGGCACCAGTGACGCGGGCTCCTCGACGCCTCTCCCAGGGCGCTCGCGCGCCTCTCTTGGCCCGCCCCTGGCTTTGAGGTGCGCCCCCCGCATGCGGTGCCTCCTACAGCCGTAGTGCTGGCGCCCCCAACGCCCCCGACGTTGGCGCCCGCGGCCCCCCCGCCCCCCTCAGCGCCCCCGGCCTCCTCGGTGCCTCATGTGGCCGGTCCGGTCACTCACGCTCGTACGGGCGTTTTTCGCCCGAGCTCGCACTACGCCTCGGATGAATACGTGCATGTAGCGTCCACCTCTGAGCTGTCGCTGTTGCCATCCTCCGTTCGAGCCACTCTTCGTGACCCGCTCTGGATGGATGCGATGCAAGAGGAGTTTGACGCCCTGTTGCGCAACCGGACGTGGCAGCTTGTTCCTCGTCCCCGGCATGCCAACATGATTACTAGGAAGTGGGTCTTTAAACACAAGCTCCGTCCTAATGGTACCCTTGATCGTTACAAAGCGTGTTGGGTCGTTCGTGGCTTCGGACAGCGTGCTGGCATCGACTTCGCCGACACCTTTGCTGCGGTCATCAGGCCCGGCACAATACGCACGGTTATCCACCTTGCGGTCTCCCGTGCTTGGCTGGTGCACCAGATGGATGTCTCCAACGCCTTCCTCCATGGTCACCTCGAGGAGCAGGTCTTCTGGTAGAAGCCCACCGGGTTTGTTGACCCGACGCTTCCTGACCACGTGTGCCTGCTTTTGTGTTCCTCGTACGGACTCAAGCGGGCTCCGCGCGCTTGGTACTAGCGCATCGCAGTGTTTCTCCACCAGCTTGGGTTCGGCTCTTCCCGCTGAGATGCCTCGCTCTTCGTCTACCATCAGGGCTCTGACACGACCTACTTGCTACTCTGTCGACGATATCATCCTGACGGCATGTACGGCTGGTCTGCTCAGTCAGCTCACGGCTCGTCTTCGCGCTGAGTTTGCCATCAAGGACTTGGGTCCTTTGCACTACTTCCTCGGTGTCGAGGTGGTGCACCGTACGGATGACTTCTTCCTTCATCAGCGGAAGTACGCTCACGAGCTCCTGGAGCGCGCCGGCATGCTTAACTGCAAGCCCCCCGTTAAGTCTGTTGATACAAAGGCCAAGCTTTCTGCCACGGATGGTTCTCCTGCTTCGAATGCTGCTTTCTATCGGTCTATCGTTGGTGCTCTCCAGTACCTCACCCAAACTCGACCGGAGATCCAGTATGTCGTGCAACAGGTGTGTCTTCATATGCATGCTCCTCGAGAAGTTCACTGGGCTGCCGTCAAGCGGATTCTTCGCTATATCTGTGACACTATGGATCTTGGCGCCACGCTTCACGCCTCCGCCGACACCGCCCTCACCGCCTACTCCGATGCAGACTGGATGGGCTGCCCTGACACTCATCGCTCCACTTCGGGCTATTTTCTACCTTGGACCCTCATGTTGGGGAACATAGTAATTTCAAAAAAATTCCTATGCACACGCAAGATCATGGTGATGCATAGCAACGAGAGGGGAGAGTGTTGTCCACGTACCCTCGTAGACCGAAAGCGGAAGCGTTATGACAACGCGGTTGATGTAGTCGTACGTCTTCACAATCCGACCGATCCAAGTACCCAACGTACGACACCTCCGAGTTCAGCACACGTTCAGCTCGATGACGATCCCCGGACTCCAATCCAGCAAAGTGTTGGGGATGAGTTCCGTCAGCACGGCGGCGTGGTGACGATGATGATGCTCTACCGGCGCAGGGCTTTGCCTAAACTCTGCGACGATATGACTGAGGAGGAATATGGTGGAGGGGGCACCGCACACGGCTAAGGAACGATCCGTAGATCAACTTGTGTGTCTATGGGGTGCCCCCGCCCCCGTATATAAAGGAGTGGAGGAGGGGGCCGGCCAAGGGGAGAGGCGCGCCCTAGGGGTGTCCTACTCCCATCGGGAGTAGGATTCCCCCTTTCCTAGTCCAACTAGGAGTCCTTCCAAGTAGTAGGAGTAGGAGACAAGGAAGGGGAAGAGGGAAGAGAAGGAAGGAGGGGGCGCCGCCCATCCCCCTAGTCCAATTCGGACTAGTCAATGGGGGGGGGGGCGCGACCTGCCTCTTCCTCTCCCCTAAAGCCCAATAAGGCCCATATACTTTTCCCCCCGTATTCCCGTAACTCCCCGGTACTTTTGGAGACACCTGTAGAGCTCCTTTATAATCACCCAGTTACGTTGTGACGTTTGGTAGCACATAAAGTGTTCCTCCGGTAAACGGGAGTTGCATAATCTCTTAGTCATAGGAACATGTATAAGTCATGAAGAAAGCAATAGCAATATACTAAATGATCGTGTGCAAAGCTAACGGAATGGGTCATGTCAATCACATCATTATCCTAATGATGTGATCCCGTTAATCAAATGACAACACAAGTTTATGGTTAGGAAACATTACCATCTTTGATAAACGAGCTAGCCAAGTAGAGGCATACTAGTGACACTATGTTTGTCTATGTATTCACACATGTATTATGTTTCTGGTTAATACAATTCTAGCATGAATAATAAACATTTATCATGAAATAAGAAAATAAATAATAACGTTATTATTGCCTCTAGGGCATATTTCCTTCAGTCTCGCACTTGCACTAGAGTCAATAATCTAGTTCACATCGCCATGTGATTTAATACCAATATTCATATCTGTATATGATTAACACCCATAGTTCACATCTTCATGTGACCAACACCCAAAGGGTTTACTAGAGTCAATAATCTAGTTCACATCGCTATGTGATTAACACCCAAAGAGTACAAAGGTGTGATCATGTTTTGCTCGTGAGAGAAGCTTAGTCAACGGTTCTGTCACATTTAGAGCCGCATGTATTTTGCAAATATTCTATGTCTACAATGCTCTGCACAGAGCTACTCTAGCTAATTGCTCCCACTTTCAGTATGTATCCAAATTGAGACTTAGAGTCGTCTGGATCGGTGTGAAAGCTTGCACCGATGTAACTCTTTACGGCGGGCTCTTTTATCACCTCCATAATCGAGAAATATTTCCTTAGTCCTCACTAAGGATATTCTTGACCAATGTCCAGTGATCTACTCCTAGATCACTATTGTACTTCCTTGCCAAACTCAGTGGTAGGGTATGCAATAGATCTGGTACACATCATGGCATACTTTATAGAACCTATGGCCAAGGCATAGGGAATGACTTTCATTCTCTTTCTATCTTCTGCCATAGTCGGGTTTTGAGTCTTACTCAACTTCACACCTTGCAACACAGGCAAGAACTCTTTCTCTGACTGTTCCATTTTGAACTACTTCAAAATGTTTATCACGGTATGTACTCATTGAAAAATCTTATCAAGCGTCTTGATCTATCTATATAGATCTTGATGCTCAATGTGTAAGCAGCTTCACCGAGGTCTTTCTTTGAAAAACTCCTTTCAAACAATCCTTTATGCTTTCCAGAAAATTCTACATCATTTCCAATTAATAATATGTCATTCACACATACTTATCAGAAAGGCTGTAGTGCTCCCACTCACTTTCTTGTAAATACAGGCCTTTCCAAAAGTCCGTATAAAACCATATGCTTTGTACAACTCATCAAAGCATATATTCCAACTCCGAGATGCTTGCACCAGACCATTGATGGATCGCTGGAGCTTACACATTTTGTTAGCACTTTGACAAAACCTTCTGGTTGTATCATATACAACTCTTCTTTAATAAATCCATTAAGGAATGTAGTTTTGACATCCATTTGCCAGATTTCATAAAATGTGGCAATTACTAACATGATTCGGACAGACTTAAGCATCGCTACAGTTGAGAAAATCTCATTGTAGTCAACACCTTGAACTTGTCAAAAAACCTTTTTGTGACAAGTCGAGCTTTGTAGATAGTAACACTACTATCAACGTCCGTCTTCCTCTTGAAGATCCATTTATTTTTCTATGGTTTGCCGATCATTGGGCAAGTCCACCAAAGTCCATACTTTGTTCTCATACATGGATCCTATCTCAGATTTCATGGCCTCCAGCCATTTTGCGGAATCTGGGCTCATCATCGCTTCCTCATAGTCCGTAGGTTTATCATGGTCTAGTAACATGACTTTCAGAACAGGATTACCGTACCACTCTGGTGCGGACCGTACTCTGGAAGACCTACGAGGTTCTGTAGTAACTTGATCAGAAGTTTCATGATCATCATCATTAGCTTCCTCACTAATTGGTGTAGGAATCACTGGTACTGATTTCAGTGATGAACTATTTTCCAATTCAGGAGAAGGTAGAGTTACCTCATCAAGTTCTACTTTCCTCCCACTCACTTCTTTCGAGAGAAACTCCTTCTCTAGAAAGGATCCATTTTTAGCAATGAATATCTTGCCTTCGGATCTGTGATAGAAGGTGTACCCAACAGTTTCCTTTGGGTATTCTATGAAGACGCACTTCTCCGATTTGGGTTTGAGCTTATCAGGATGAAACTTTTTCACATAAGCATCGCAGCCCCAAACTTTAAGAAACGACAACTTTGGTTTCTTACTAAACCACAGTTCATATGGTGTCGTCTCAACGGATTTAGATGGTGCCCTTTTAACGTGAATGTAGCTGTCTCTAATGCATAACCCCAAAACGATAATGGTAAATCAATAAGAGACATCATAAATCGCACCATATCCAATAATGTGCGGTTACGACGTTCGGACACACCATAACATTGTGGTGTTCCAGGTGGCGTGAGCTGTGAAACTATTCCACATTGTTTTAATTGAAGACCAAACTCGTAACTCAAATATTCGTCTCCACGATCAGATCGTAGAAACTTTATTTTCTTGTTACAATGATTTTTCCACTTCACTCTGAAATTCTTTGAACCTTTCAAGATTTCAGACTTATGTTTCATCAAGTAGATATACCCATATCTGCTCAAATCATCTTGTGAAGGTCAGAAAATAACGATACTTGCCACGAGTATCAACACTCATTGGATCGCATACATCGGTATGTATTATTTCCAATAAGTCAGTAGCTTGTTCCATTGTTCCGGAGAACGGAGTTTTGGTCATCTTGCCCAAAAGGCACGGTTCGCAAGCATCAAATGATTCATAACCAAGTGATTCCAAAAATCCATCTTTATGGAGTTTCTTCATGCGCTTTACACCGATATGACCAAAACGGCAGTGCCACAAATAAGTTGCACTATCATTATTAACTTTGCATCTTTTGGCATCAATATTATGAATATGTGTATCACTATGATCGAGATACAACAAACTATTTTCATTGGGTGTATAACCATCGAAGGTTTTATTCATGTAGACAGAACAACAATTATTCTCTAACTTTAAATAAATAACCGTATCGCAATAAACATGATCAAATCATGTTCATGCTCAACGCAAACGCCAAATAACATTTATTTAGGTTTAACACTAATGCCGAAAGTATAGGGAGTGTGCGATGATGATCATATCAATCTTGCAACTACTTCCAACACTCATCGTCACTTCCCCTTCAACTAGTCTCTGTTTATTTTCTATCTCCTGTTTCGAGTTACTAATCTTAGCAACCGAACAAGTATCAAATACTTAGGAGCTACTATAAACATTAGTAAGGCACACATCAATAACCTGTATATCAAATATACCCTTGTTCACTTTGCCATCCTTCTTATCCACCAAATATTCAGGGCATTTCCGCTTCCAGTGACCATTTCTTTTGTAGTGTAAGCACTCAGTTTTAGGCTTTGGTCCAGATTTAGTCTTCTTCACGGGAGTGACAACTTGTTTGCCATTCTACTTGAAGTTTCCCTTTCTTTCCCTTTGCCCTTCTCTTGAAACTAGTGGTCTTGTCAATCATCAACACTTGATGCTCTTTCTTAATTTCTACCTTCGTTGATTTCAACATCACGAAGAGCTCGGGAATCGTTTTCGTCATCCCTTGCATACTATAGTTCATCACGAAGTTCTAGTAACTTAGTAATGGTGACTAGAGAATTCTGTCAATCACTATCTTATCTGGAAGATTAACTCCCACTTGATTCAAGCGATTGAAGTACCCAGACAATCTGAGCACATGCTCACTAGTTGAGCGATTCTCCTCCATCTTTTAGCTATAAAACTTGTTGGAGACTTCATATCTCTCAACTCGGGTATTTGCTTTGAAATATTAACTTCAATTCCTGGAACATCTCATATGGTCCATGACGTTCAAAACGTCTTTGAAGTCCCGATTCTAAGCCGTTAAGCATGGTGCACTAAACTATCAAGTAGTCATCATATTGAGCTAGGCAAACGTTCATAACGTCTGCATCTGCTCCTGCAATAGGTCTGTCACCTAGCGGTGCATTAAGGACATAATTCTTCTGTGCAGCAATGAGGATAAACCTCAGATCACGGATCCAATCCGCATCTTTGCTACTAACATCTTTCAACACAATTTTCTCTAGGAACATATCAAAATAAACATATGAAAGCAACAACGCGAGCTATTGATCTACAACATAATTTGCAAAATACTACCAGGACTAAGTTCATGATAAATTTAAGTTCAATTAATCATATTACTTAGAACTCCCACTTAGACAGACATCTCTCTAGTCATCTAAGTGATCACGTGATCCAAATCAACTAAACCATGTCCGATCATCACGTGAGATGGAGTAGTTTTCAATGGTGAACATCACTATGTTGATCATATGTACTATATGATTCACGCTCGACCTTTCGGTCTCCGTGTTCCGAGGCCATATCTGTATATGCTAGGCTCGTCAAGTTTAACCTGAGTATTCCGCGTGTGCAACTGTTTTGCACCCGTTGTATTTGAACGTAGAGCCTATCACACCCGATCATCACGTGGTGTCTCAGCACGAAGAACTTCCGCAACGGTGCATACTCAGGGAGAACACTTCTTGATAATTAGTGAGAGATCATCTTAAAATGCTACCGTCAAACAAAACAGAATAAGATGTATAACAGATAAACATCATATGCAATCAAAATATGTGACATGATATGGCCATGATCATCTTGCGCCTTTGATCTCCATCTCCAAAGTACTGTCATGATCTCTATCGTCATCGGCACGACACCATGATCTTCATCATCTTGATATATATCAATGTGTCGTCATATGGTCGTCTCGCCAACTATTGCTCTTGCAACTATTGCTATCACATAGCGATAAAGTAAAGTAATTATTTGGCACTTGCATCTTATGCAACAAAGAGACAACCATAGGGCTTCTGCCAGTTGCCGATAACTTCAACAAAACATGATCATCTCATATAACCACTTATATCTCATCACGTCTTGACCATATCACATCACAACATGCCCTGCAAAAACATGTTAGACGTCCTCTACTTTGTTGTTGCAAGTTTTACGTGGCTGCTACGGGCTGAGCAAGAACCATTCTTACCTACGCATCAAAACCACAACGATAGTTTGTCAAGTTGGTGCTGTTTTAACCTTCGCAAGGACCGGGCGTAGCCACACTCGGTTCAACTAAAGTTGGAGAAACTGACACCCGATAGTCACCTGTGTGCAAAGCACGGCGGTAAAACCAGTCTCCCGTAAGCGTATGCGTAATGTCGGTCCGGGCCGCTTCATCCAACAATACCGCCGAACCAAAGTATGACATGCTGGTAAGCAGTATGACTTGTATCGCTCACAACTCACTTGTGTTCTACTCGTGCATATAACATCTACGCATAAAACCTGGCTCGGATGCCACTGTTGGGGAACGTAGTAATTTCAAAAAATTTCCTACGCACACGCAAGATCATGGTGATGCATAACAACGAGAGGGGAGAGTGTTGTCCACGTACCCTCGTAGACCGAAAGCGGAAGCGTTATGACAACGCGGTTGATGTAGTCATACGTCTTCACGATCCGACCGATCCAAGTACCAAACGTACGGCACCTCCGAGTTCAGCACACGTTCAGCTCGATGACGATCCCCGGACTTCGATCCAGCAAAGTGTCGGGGATGAGTTCCGTCAGCACGACGGCGTGGTGACGATGATGATGCTCTACCGGCGCAGGGCTTCGCCTAAACTCTACGACGATATGACCGAGGTGGAATATGGTGGAGGGGGGCACCGCACACGGCTAAGGAACGATCCGTAGATCAACTTGTGTGTCTATGGGGTGCCCCCTGCCCCCGTATATAAAGGAGTGGAGGAGGGGGCCGGCCAAGGGAAGAGGCGCGCCCTAGGGGTGTCCTACTCCCACCGGGAGTAGGATTCCCCCTTTTCTAGTCCAACTAGGAGTCCTTCCAAGTAGTAGTAGGAGACAAGGAAGGGGAAGAGGGAAGAGAAGGAAGGAGGGGGCGCCGCCCCTCCCCCTAGTCCAATTCGGACTAGTTAATGGGGGGCGGGGGCGCGGCCTGCCTCTTCCTCTCCCCTAAAGCCCAATAAGGCCCATATACTTTTTTCCCCGTATTCCCGTAACTCCCCGGTACTCCGAAAAATACCCGAATCACTCGGAACCTTTCCGAACTCCGAATATAGTCGTCCAATATATCGATCTTTACATCTCGACCATTTTGAGACTCCTCGTTATGTCCCCGATCTCATCCGGGACTCCGAACTCCTTCGGTACATCAAAACTCATAAACTCATAATAAAACTGTCATCGAAACCTTAAGCGTGCGGACCCTACGGGTTCGAGAACTATGTAGTCATGACCGAGACACGTCTCCGGTCAATAACCAATAGCGGAACCTGGACGCTCATATTGGCTCCCACATATTCTACGAAGATCTTTATCGGTTAGACCGCATAACAACATACGTTGTTCCCTTTGTCATCGGTATGTTACTTGCCCGAGATTCGATCGTCGGTATCTCAATACCTAGTTCAATCTCGTTACCGGCAAGTCTCTTTACTCGTTCCGTAATACATCATCCCGCAACTAACTCATTAGTTGCAATGCTTGCAAGGCTTAAGTGATGTGCATTACCGAGAGGGCCCAGAGAAACCTCTCCGACAATCGGAGTGACAAATCCTAATCTCGAAATATGCCAACCCAACATGTACCTTTGGAGACACCTGTGGAGCTCCTTTATAATCACCCAGTTATGTTGTGACGTTTGGTAGAACACAAAGTGTTCCTCCGGTAAACGGGAGTTGCATAATCTCATAGTCACAGGAACATGTATAAGTCATGAAGAAAGCAATAGCAATATACTAAACGATCGTGTGCTAAGCTAACGGAATGGGTCATGTCAATCACATCATTCTCCTAATGATGTGATCCCGTTAGTCAAATGACAACACATGTTTATGGTTAGGAAACATAACCATCTTTGATAAACGAGCTAGTCAAGTAGAGGCATACTAGTGACACTATGTTTGTCTATGTATTCACACATGTATTATGTTTCCGGTTAATACAATTCTAGCATGAATAATAAACATTTATCATGAAATAAGGAAATAAATAATAACTTTATTATTGCCTCTAGGGCATATTTCCTTCACCTCACTTATCTCGTGGTCGTCCAAGCGGCAGCCTACGATCTCACATTCCAGTGCTGAGGCTGAGTATCGTGCGATGGCCAATGCCGTTGCCGAGTGTTCGTGGCTTCGCCAGCTACTTCAGGAGCTCTCTTGCCCTGTTGACCGTGCCACAATGGTCTACTGCGACAATGTCTCGGCGATCTACCTCTTCGCTAACCCGGTGCATCATCGACGGACCAAACATATTGAGTTGGATATTCATTTTGTTCGGGAACAGGTGGCCCTTGGCCATATTCGTGTTTTACACGTCCCTACTTCCCAACAATTTACAGATATCGTGACCAAGGGCTTGCCTACAGCGTCATTTGAGGAGTTCCGGTCAAGTCTTTGCGACAGCCACGGTGCCACTTCGACTGCGGGGGGGGGGGGGGGGGGGGGGGGGGGTGGGGTGGGGTGTGGGGGGGGGGTGTTGAGTATATGTGTTATGTGCATATTGTGTATTGGGCCCGCCTCCTAGTTCCTTGTATAGTTGAGGTCCGTGGCCCATCTTTATACATCATATATACGTGCCTATGCACGAGAGCAATACATCGTGCAATTCACATATTCTACGGGGCCAAGTGAGATGTGCATTAGAGCATCTACAGTCGGACACCTCATATTATCCCTATACGTCCGGATGCATAGCCCGGTCACTTTCCAGACAGGCGAGAGAAGGAAAAAGATGACTCAACCGGACCCCCACTTCGTCCCCGTACGTCTGCGTCGTTT
Organism: Triticum timopheevii; assembly: GCA_963921465.1. Lineage (NCBI taxonomy): Eukaryota > Viridiplantae > Streptophyta > Magnoliopsida > Poales > Poaceae > Triticum > Triticum timopheevii. Next base: position 52,054,346 of record OY997272.1, on the reverse strand, counting down.
GCAACCCTCACTCATGAGCATATATGGGGAGGATATGAAGGCGCGTCGGTCAGTCCGTCATGTAGGATGCGGCCCACCCGGCCCATCTTTTCTCTTTCTTTATTCTTTATGTTTCTTTTCTCTTCATCTCCACAAATCACATTCAAGTGACTGGGCATATAAGGAAGAAAATGGCGAGCATGGTTGTATGCACGAATAACGTTTGAGGGCTCAAACTTTCTAAGTCCAGCTGTAGATGCTCTTACAACTATGTATTGAGCTACCACGGTAGGGTTGTTGGGTTTGTCAAATGAAGAGCATCCGATACTCAAAAATGGCCTTGGCAAATTCTAAGATATTATCCACGATCTTGTCTTGTAGTACTACTAAGTTCTTTCCTTTTGGATTTAGAGAGCGATTTAGAGGGGTAGCGTGATGCACGTGGTAGACTAGATGAGCTGAGGCCATCATTGCACGGCGATCACGTGGCGGGAAGTCACCGGTGAAGACCCATCCGGCCGGTCCCACTCGTCCGTCGCGTACGGTACGTGCGGCCTGGCTATTCTATTCTCACGCCACGGTACGGTGGTCCACGACTTTTGTACTTAGCCGGTTGACGACATTGCTGCTCATGCATGCAACCTTGCTCCAAGAACCCTAGCTACCTAGAGTGCGTGGCCGACAAAGGAAGGTATTGATCTGATCCTGCAAGCTAGCTGTGCGTTTTTAAAGCCAGATAAGGAAAAGAAACCCTAGCTAGAATGAGGAAAGTGCGCTCTCCATCACTGATCATTTCCTGTTCAGTGTTCACCTACGTCACAACAATGATTGGATTCTCGATGTTATGCTTAACTAATTAGGCTGTGGTAAGACGTGGATTTACTCTATGGGCATGACATGCAGGCAAGTTGGTGCTCCCTTCTTTTCGTTTTACAGGGCTCAATTTAAAAATTGCTTCAACCAAGGTATATGATGAATGATAGAATTCATGCATTGATGAGTTTTATCTTGATCCTTTGCAAGCAATGATTTAATGCATCTTGAAATATGATATGTAATAGTAAATAGTAGTAGTGAGACTTATAAAAAGGGGAAAAAATAAAATTTATGAGCTGAGCTCTGTAAACCAGAAAGGAACGAGTAGTTTGCTGCCCTCTTGTCAGATTAGATGCTGGTGTATGGGATACGGCTGTTCTGATCCCAAGCTCATGTGAGCTCAGGTGAACAGTAAAATCAAAAGAAAATGGATTTTTCTTTTAAAATCTAATTTTTTGTGTGAAACATTAACAAAAGTTTTAATAGCTTGCAAAATTTCAACACCAAATGGCATATGCTGAAAATCTAAAAAAAAAGAAAATCGATGCTCTAAAATGTTATTTTCAAACACATTTTGGAGCCTTGATTTTATTAGGCCAGATTTTTCACGAATGTCATATGGTATTGAAATTTTGCAAGCTATTAAAACATTTGTCGATGTTTCACACACACAAAAAAAAGGCGAACTTTTTTTTAAAAATTATTTGTTTTTATTTTACTGTTCACCCGAGCTCACATGAGCACGGGATTAGAAGAACACTTTTGTTGGTGTATGTTATTTCTTTGAGGATGGGGAAAGCTTTGTTTGAAAAAAAAAACTAGAATTGACGATACAGTGTATCGGATACTCAAATGGAAGTGCACATGTCGTGTGTAATTAAAATATTAATATTTGAGGTTCAATTTTTTTATTACTACTCCTTCCATCCCGAACTACTTGTCCTAAAACTAAATAGTAATGAAGGTATCTAGAATTTAAAATATATCTAATACATCCATTTCAACGCGGGCGAGAAGTATTTCGGAACGACCAATGGGGCACGCACGTATAGACAGAGGTTGAACCATAAAGCAGCCCTAGACCCTAGTTTTCAACCACTTTCGGCACACAGTAATCAATCTTAGGCATTGTTCGGTACCGCTCCGCTCCACAGCTCCGGAAGCGGAGTTGGTGGAGCTGCAGTTCAAAACGGTAGAGTGCAATTTCCCCGCTCCGTAGATTCCGGGAGCGGGGTGATTACCGAACACTGCCAAGAGGTAATTCAACTCAACCTCGGTTGTTGTGAGCTAGCATGAGAAAATGGAATTTATCAATGTGTACTACAAGGACGGCAGGGAGACGAAACGTCATCCTGTCACATATTTATCTGTCGGTCCTGTATGGTTGTATCTGCCATATATAGTACTTTCTCCGTTCACATTATGTGTATAAGATTTGTCTAAAGTCAAACTTTATAAAATCTGACCCTTTTTATAGAGAAAAAATTCAAAATGTACAAAATCCAGATGGCTATAGTATATTTAGGTCATTTAAAGTCAACTCAGTTGCACCCAGTTTCTATACGAGTTCGGTTGCTTTTATGTGAAGTTTATGCATTTCCAAGCAAAAAATATATGTGCATGCAGCCTTGTGTTATGCACTTATGCTTGGTTGGCCTTGCAAGCTAGGTATTGCATCTAGCCCTGTGGCTACTTGGTAATCCTTCCTCCCATAATATAAGACTTTACATTATGAGACGGAGGGAGTAGTTGCTAATTAAACAACTTAGGTGGAGTCGGATGATTAGTTCCGTACCTAGTGTTGCTAATCCAGCTTTGCCACTTCACATGTAAACTAATATTCTGTATTCCTTTTATGCATGTCATCCCTCTCCGTGCTCAGAAACATTGTTTATATAGCTGTAAAACCAAATGATTCTTACTGTCTGTTTTCTTTTGATGGTTTGCCCATTTTAGCACATAAAAAGGGGCGCATTTCTCGAAAGTTTAAAAGGGATAAAACATACTCCCTCCATTCCTAAATATAAATCTTTCTAGTGATTTCAATAGGGACTATATATGGAGCAAAATGAGTGAATCTACACTCTAAACTATGTCTACATATATCCATATGTAGTCCCTCTAGAAAGACTTATATTTAGGAACAGAGGGAGTACTAACGTAGTAGTGAGGCTCACATCTCTACCTGCATGCATGTGATTAGCATCTGATGCTGCCGGGGGGACTGTCTCTAGGCTTTACGTTTAAAATTCTTGTGCAACGCAAGTACATGAACATGCATGCGTTGGATATTCTTTGCTGCAGACTTTGGGCCGCCAAAATGGTGTGACCGTGCATTGCACCAAAGGAATACTCGAATTTTGTTGTTTCACACATCAGCAACAAAGAATCATTAAAAGTACTGACAAGTTTGATTTGAGGAACGGGGTCGTGAGTTGTCGACCAAACACTGCCGCATGACCAACTTGTTTGATTTGTGGTTCGAGTGACGACGACATCCTATGGCTACTAGAACCGGCTAGTTCATTACAAACTCCGTGGTTTGGTTTCTGTGAAGCCGTCATCTCTTGGACTCTTGGCCACCCACTATCAGAAACTGTACTTTTCCCGGCGGCCAAAAACCAACAGGAAAATAGCTATTGCCTCCAGGAAATTATTTCCTGTTGGAGGAAAAATCCATCAGGAATAAAATGATAGGGAAATGTGTTCATGCCTGCGGGTGGCCGACAGGAAAACAATTCCTGTTGGCATTTCCTGTCAGCAGCCCACGGGAAAATCTGTTGTCTCATCGGGTTTATTGAACACCTTTTTTGACGGGTGGCCGTCAGGGAAAGACCGCCAAGTATATACTTTTCATAAATTGCCTACTTCCATTCCATAACCTTAAATAAGTGCAAATTCATTTGATAAATAGGCATACATCCATTGGCCCATATATAAGAAAATGCATCCAAAATCAATGTTTACATAACACATATCAATCCACTAAAAGATGATTCATCATCCAGCAATTGATATGTGATAATTTGTACAAGCACTTGCTCGAAAGCAAAAAAAAATCTACACATACATGACACCAATCTGATTCTCATCCATCACATTGCACAGAGCAATGGCAACAAAATACACACATTTCTAAGTCACCTAGGTTCATGATTAGGAGCATCACCTACATACATATCACTTTACTATTTTCCATCAATCAAATTGCAGCAAAATACTAAGCGACTAATTAAGTTTGCTAATGAGAATGTACTACCTCTAGAGAGATCCAAAATACCATAAGAAGGTCATTCATTAGTTCCAAGTACAGGTGGACTAGTGAGATCCTCCTCCGGATACACAGTTGTTACCATCAATGTTTCACCATCATTGCTATCTCCAGTGTTTCAAAAAATGTTAAGAATTTTTTAAAAATAATTTAATTTTCAGAAAATGTTCAGAATACAATTTTTTTTCAAAATTTCAAATTTTGTTAAAATTTGGAAAGATGTCCAGATTTTCAAGTTTTGTTAAGATTTTGAAAAAATGTTCGAGATTTTAAATTTCGCTTCAATTTTACAAAAAAAAATTCGGATTTTTAAAAAGAATCAAAAAATGTAATTTTGTAAAAAAATCAAACTTTCAATTTTTTTAAAAACTTAAATGTTTAATTTTTTAAAAAATGTTGTTTTTTCTATGTTTCAAACAATTTTTCAAATTTTTGAAATGTTTTGTTCACTTATTTGAAAATACCAGTTGCTACAGTGCCGACAGACATGTGTAAACAGATGCAAGCTGCCAAACAGAGTCTCAGCTTAGCATGTCCCAACACATACACTGCTACAAAACAGCAGGAAATGCATGTACTTAACATGTTTACACTGAGCATGTATCAGAGGAGAACAACCATGTTAGGTTGGGAAAGCTACCAAACATATCCATAGGAGCTGAGCGCAGCAACACCACCCATAACACTACCACAATAAAGAGACGAAGCTGCATACAATGAACCGTGCACTACTGGAATCAGGATATTTGCCGTCAGCTAGATCTTTGCCGTCTGCTAGCTGACGGCAAAGAAGGTCTTTGCCCTCAGCTTAATAGAAGCTGACGACAAAGAAAGAGCTGACGGCAAAGATCATGTTTGCCGTCAGCCAACTCTTTGCCGTCCGCTAGCGGACGGCAAAGAATGAGGGTGGCCCACTAACGAGTAACACCTAACGGACAATTTCTTTGACGTTCGCTAGCAGACGGCAAAGAAAGTGGCCAAACTAACGTCCACTAGCTAGGAGCAGACGGCAAAGAACCGTGCCCTAAACTAAAATCCATCGATGCCTGCCCGTGCCCCACATCTCTAACTCTTCCCTCTCTCTCTACACCCGTGCCCGAGCCGCCGCCGCCCCGCGCCACCCCCATCGCCGCGCCGCCCCAGCAGCCCCAGTGACCCCCTTCCCCGCCCCGGGCCATCCCCGTCGTCACACCGCGCCGCCCCGGCCCGCCCCGTGCCCGAGCAGCCGCCGCCCCATGCCACCCATGCTGCCGCGGCACCCCTTCCTCCACCCCGGCGGCCCCGGCGCCCCTCTGCTCCACCACTGCGGCCGCCCCGCCGCTCCGGCGCCCCCTCCTCCACCCGGCGGCCCCGGCGCCCCTTTGCTCCACCACCGCGGCCGCCTCGCCGCTCCGGCGCCCCCTTCCTCCACCCGGCGGCCCCGGCGCCCCTCTCCTCCACCACGCGGCCGCCCCACCCCTCCGGCGCCTCGTCCTCCACCTGGTGAGACCTCTTGTATTTTTTTTTCTGTTTTTTTTTCTGTATTTTAAGTTTAGTTTAGGTTTACTTTAGGTTTGGTTTAGTTTAGGTTTACTTTAGTTTAGGTTTAGAGCAGAGAGCGTTAGGCTGTGTTTGATAGCAAGGTATTGCAAAAACAGAAGTATTGAATACTACATTATTTTAGCCTGAAGGTGCAAGATACCGCAGTTTTGAAATATCAAAGTATTTTGAAGTATTGGGAATACTCTGACCTGTTTGGCTGGTGCTTTATGCAACGAGTAAATTAGCTAGCTAGGCAGTTGATAGCAGCTACAAACACGCATGTTAGGTAGTTGGATTCACTCAATGGTTTAGTTGATCGGAATTGATTAGTTGGGTATGGACACTCGTGTGTTGTGGTCGACACTCGTGTGTTGATCGGAATTGATTTGTTGATCTGATTTGAGGTATGTTTGTTTTATTGGTGTGTGGCACCTCGAGCCACCTAAAATATGGTGCAACTATGATTGTTGCCACAAGTATTTCAATGTGATCACACCACCTAAAATAATAAGAAGAAGATAATTAAAGAGGAGGAAGAAGAAGTGTATTTTTCCCTATTTTTAGATTACTATGCTCCTTTTTCAACATTTTCAGTTTTCTTTCACGTCTAAAGAAATCCCTAGTTTTGAAGGGTGCCAATTGCCATTGCCAACTAACCTGCCAAATTAATTAAGTGTTGTTGATGTTGTTGAGCACAAGTGCATTGCTTTTTTTTCTCAGTTTTCTTTCATGTCTAGAAACTTGGCTCTATGTTTATAGATATGCTTCTAGATACTAATTGGTCTCTTCTGTTGCTTATTAGAGATGGGGAGAGGCCGTCACCGCAGGCTCTGCTCTGCCACACCGGAGTATGAGTTGGATGCTTCCGAGTTCTTCAGTATCATACTTGAGACTTCCTACAAGAGGCAGGTATATAAAAGGAGAGATCTCCCCTTCACCCATCTCATTATGATAACTCTGCTGTTTGCTACAAAACTCCTTGTCCCAAACTGCAGAGGCTGCCTGACACTTCTATGACGATGCTGGACGGCCATCGGCCAAAGAATGTGAAGCTGCGACAGGCCGGCAGCGGGCTTCGCAGGCTTTGGGACGTGGAGTTGGTGATCAGGTATGGCCACATGTACCTGTGTCGTGGCTGGGAGCAGTTCTACCGTGCCTACGACCTGCGGCACGGGTACTTCCTTCTCTTTAGGTACGACGGCGACACCATGCTCACCGTGAAGGTGTTCAACACGATTATGTGTCGCATGCGCTACCAGGACGACGATGATGCTAGTACGTTCTGCCTCTTCTTCCACTACATTTTGCTTTGTCTCACATCGATTGTTAACGGTCATTGTTGCATTTGGTTAGGAAATGGGAGCAGCAGCAGCGACTCTGGCTATAGCCAAAGCAGCAGCGACTCTGGCTGCAGCAAAAGCAGCAGCAAGGATGATCCGAAATGGAGTGGGGAAGAAGAGGAGCAGAGTGGGGATGACGAGGTGCAGGCTGACGATGGGTAATAGATGGTGGTGGCTGAGGATGACGTAGCGACGATGGTGGCTGACGATGGGCAAGAGATGGTGGTGGCTGAGGATGACCTAGCGATGGTGCTGCCTGAAGATGGCCTCGCGATGGTGGTGGTGCCTGACAATGACCTCGCGATGGTGGTGGCACCGGCGATCCCACAGCCGGGCGACATGACCATGCCAATTGTGGTAGAAGACTACATCCCACTGCCTCCACTGCCTCGCCGCTCTTGGCGCATCAGGATGAGGAAAGAGAAGGAGAAGAAGAATGAGGAGTGAACTATGTCAGGTATGTTAGATCTCCAGAATGATCTATATATACTTAGCTTTGTTTCCTCCGAAATGACATAAGTTAGCTCTAATATGCTAAGTTATCTCTAATATGCTTAGTTTCCTAGGTTTGCTCAATAATGACATACACTTGGCTTCCTTGTATAAAAATGGCATAATTATGCTTAGTTAACTAAAAAATGGCGTAATTAGTTAAGTTAGCTCCAAAATGACCCATTTAACCTAGGTTAGCTCCAATATGATCCATTTTACCTAGGTTAGCTCCAAAATGACTAAGTTTACCTAGGTTAGCTCCAATTTGATCCATTTTAGCTAGGTTAGCTCCAAAATGACCTAGTTTACCTAGGTTAGCTCCAAAATGACCAAGTTTACCTAGGTTAGCTCCAATATGATCCATTTTAGCTAGGTTAGCTCCAAAATGATCAAGTTTACCTACGTTAGCTCCAATATGATCCATTTGAGCTAGGTTAGTTCCAAAATGATCAAGTTTACCTCGGTTAGCTCCAATATGATCCATTTTAGCTAGGTTAGCTCCAAAATGGCCTAGTTTACCTAGGTTAGCTCCAAAATGACCAAGTTTACCTAGGTTAGCTCCAAAATAACCTAAACCTAGGTTAGCTCCAAAATGACCAAGTTTACCTAGGTTAGCTCCAAAATGACCTAAACCTAGGTTAGCTCCAAAATGACCAAGATGGCATAATATGCTTAGTTCACTCAAAGATGGCATAATTAGCTAGGTTAGCTCCATTTTACCTAAATATTCTTACTTCTTATTCCAGTCTTCTTCTTCTTCTTCTTCGTTTTCTTCTTCTTCATGTTCTTCTTCTTTTTCTAACTTTCTTGTTTCCCATTTTGTAGATCTCATTTAATTCACAGAAGCTTGCATGGATGGAGTGCTTCTTTTCCCTTTCTGCTTTTATTTTGTATCGATGAACTTGCATGGATGGAACTTGTTATATGGATGGATGGATAACGGTGTTGGATCGACAATGTGAAACTTTTGTAATATGTATTGATGGAACTATGTACGTGTTGGGTATGTATGTATATATGATGAAACTTGTGTGTTGGATATGTCTTTTGTGAAATTTGTGTGTTCAAATTGAATGAATTTAAGAAAAAAACAGAAAAACAGGGGCTATACAGGATCTTTGCCATCCGCTGGCAGACGGCAAAGAAATTTGCCACCAGCTAGCGGACGGCAAAGAAATTTGCCATCAGCCAGTGGACGGCAAAGATGCCACGTGGCAGCTCCCTGTTCAACCTGGGGCTGTCCTATTTGGTTACTTTGTCGTCTGCCAGCTGACGGCAAAGCTCGCCGTTTGCCCCCTAACGGTTGGACATTGTCACGTTTGCCGTCCAGGACCGTTGCCGTCAGCCGGCTGATGGCAAAGATCGTTTCATCTTTGCCGTCCGCCAGCTGACGGCAAAGAAGCCTTTGCCGTAGCCAATTCAGCAGGACATGTTGCCATCAGCTGACGGACGGCAAAGGTCTTTGCCGTCCGCCTTGTATGCCTTTGCCGTCCGCCATGGCGGACGGCAAAGAAGCTGATTCCAGTAGTGGTGGACTCCAAGGCGGCGCCTTCAGGAAGGATATGACACCGGAACACCGTCACCGCCCGATCTGAGGATTAGAGTTTCCCCTGGAGCCGCATGATGGGCAGTGAGAGACGTGACAACGCCTTCAAGAAGGGAACGAGCTTTGCCGCCGCTGGTCCGTCTGAAGATAGAACAGGTTTTCACCCCGGCCAACGCTCAGCGCCACCGAACGCCACACCCGGCTACCACGCTAACCGCACGGCCATGGCTACCATGCAGCACCAAGCCACGGGCTCTTCCCAAGAGCACCGTGCTACCCCCACTAGGGCTGTCGTCCCGGCATCCAAGACCTTGACACCACCTCACCCAAAGAGACGACCCAAAAGGTCCAACCTTTCGCACCCCTAGGCGACCCCCAGCGTCGAGACCAATAGGCCGACCAGCACTGGCATCCATCGATCCATCCTGCAGCCCCGAGAGCGAGACGAGCTCGGTCCTGCAACACCATGACGGGGACGAGGTCAGTCCTACTGCATCATGCGCGAGACGAGTTTGGTCCTACTGCACTGTGCGCGAGACGAGCTCAGTCCTGCTACGAGCGATGGACCAAAGCTGGGAGAGGGCCACCCCTTCGATGGAAGTAACGCCCGTGCAACAGGAGATGTGACGAAGGTCGAAACAATCTGATTGCAGACGAGTAGACACCGGAGATGCCAGCCGCCGCTGCAGGCAGATCCGTCGAGCCACCGTGAAGCCGCCACGACACCGAGAGGCCACCACCATGCGTCCAACTTCCCCACGCTGCTGCCCACGACTGGAGCAAAGGCTATGCCAGGCCGCTGCCCTACCCGCGTCGCCCGGTGAGCTCCATGCGCCGGAGCTGACGGGCACGCACGACTAGATCAGCCCCGCGCCAGCACCGGGCCAGGCGGATTGGAGCCAGCCCCCCAACAGCCGACCACACCACCCGGACCTGCACGCACTACCACTACCATCTGGGAAGACGGATCCTTGTCGCCACGGCCCACGTCTCGATGGAGGAAGCCCGACGGATTTGGTTGAAGCCCAGTCGCCACCACCGCCACACGCACCGCGAGCCATCGCGCCGCCTGATGCCCAGCGACACCTGCCACCGCAGCAGCCTGCCGCCACGCCGCGTCCATGCTGAAAGGAGCAGGCCCGCGCTGGTCCCCTCCTGCAAGGAATCAAAATTGCCCCCCCCCCCCCGCCGCCGTGCAGGCTTTGCCCGGCTGAGCCCAGTGGCAGCGGCGAGGGAGAGGGGAGGAGAGCTGGGGGACCCTGGCGGCGGGGGGCTAGGGTTTCCTCCCGGCCGCCGCACGGGGGCGACACAGGAGAGAGGGGAGAGCCCTGAAGTTCACTTCAAATTTTTCCTGGGCTGAAAGAAGAAAGAAAGAAAAAACCTACTAGTAATTTAGGGTTCAAATATCTAAAATAGCCCCATCTATCTTTATCTTTACCTGATAATAAAGGATGGAGGCTTTCATAGTTCTTCATAAGTCATCTCTTTATATCGGTTAGTTTTGTGTTGATCATATAGATTGACGGTTGAGATTTAGCGGCGCACGATAGGGCAAGATATGCACTAAATCAGGAAAAATAGTCGTGGCCTTCCGCGCCGCCAAAAAAACAGCCCTCGGCCTTCTTCCTCTATCATGCAAAATACAAATTGTGAAAGCTACGATCCCTTCCTTCACGTTTCACAATCGTGTCCGTTAATGACTCCTCGACCAGCGGCCACGACTTCCAACTCCTTGATAATAAAAACAGTCAATCTCCAAGCCTGGGACAAGAAACCCTAGAGCTAATTAACCATGACGTTGCCGATGATCTGATCGAGATGACGATGACGGGAACAAGCAACATGGAGCGACATTGCCGATCATCTGACTGAGACAACGACGGTGACGAGAACATAGAAAACAACGACCTCATCGAAGCAACCTCGTAGCGAGGGTAAGCGAGGGAGAGGAAGGAACCTATAGCTAGCGGCAGCGGCGCCAATCATGGGAGCGACATCCATCGTGTGCTGAAGGAGGCGACTTCGACGGGAACAATCTCAGGAGAGCGAGATTTGTGGTGCGTGGAGGCCATATGCAAAGCCCCTCCCGTGAGTACCCACGTTGATCTAGCAACACTTGTCCTTGTGATAAGTCAGACGGAACCTGGCTCTTGTACGCCCATGGCTCCCTAGATCAGCTCGATTGCGCATTCTGCTAGCTCGCGATAGCATGTCTAGATTAGCTCGGCTTCAACCGAGGCGGCGCGGCCATGACCGATTGCTGGCATTCCGTGAACAACGGGTAGCACCGCACCGGCAAGCAGACTGGCGGTGGCGGCAGAACAGGAGGACGTCGTGGCCTCGCCTTGGCACAACTGTCGAGATGGAGATGGAGCGATTGAGAGCCAAGGGGGTCGAGGCGTGAAGAAGCAAGACGAAACCCACCCCCGCCGGCGACGGCACATCGTGCATTGACGCCATGGTCTAGAACCTCAATCAATTGATTCTCATCCGAGGATCTAAGAAACCCAACCGACGAGGTCCCCGCGTCGCCTAGGGTAGGCGACACGGGCGGCAACCCCCGACCGCGCCGCCGCCGGGCCCCCCTTCTCCAGCTAATCCCCTCGCCGCCGCCGGAGACCACCACCGGGCGAAGACCGCGTCGTGGCGGCGGCGGCGGGGCCTTCCCCCCGTGGCGCGGCTCTCCTCTCCCGCGGGGCCCCGCGGCTGGCGGCCTGCCTGCGGCTCGGATCCATGGCGGCGGCCATGGCTGGTGGCACGCGGCGCAGCTTGGCGGCGGGCGGCGCCGGCGTGGACAGATGGGCCACTTCCCTGGCCATGTGGATGGCGGGGAGGTGGTGGGCTTCGGCTGCGGCGGATGTTCCTCGCTGGATGTTGGTGGCCATGGTGATGTTCGTCCTCGACCCCGATCTACTCCGATCTGCAGCGGATCCGGCCCTTGGTGGCTTCAGTCACCGTTCTTGGGTGCTGGCCTTGCAGATCCGGTGGCTGGAAGGGTTCCGGGGAATCTCTTGGCCGGCGTGGCGGCCACTCCGATGGCAGTGCCTCTGGGTGTTGCTTCCCTCGTTGGAGGCTTCGGAGAGGACCTCCTTCCTTCTACCCCTCCCAGGAGCTCAGGTGAAAACCTCAGACCCTCCTGTTCCAAGCGACGACGACACCACGGTGGCGTGCTCCTTTCTGAAGACGTTGCTCGGGGGCTGCTCAAGCGGCGGTGGAAGTGGCGACGGTTCGGTGTCGACATATGCATTCTGGCCAGCTTCATCTTGGAGGCTGTGGCGACGTAGGCGACGCTCGTCTGATGGAGCTACTGCCGATGGTCGAGGCATCGTCGGCAGTCTGCGCCATTAGGTTCGGGATGCTCGGGGGGAAACCCCAGATCTGGGTCTTCCGGATCGGATGATGATGGCGTTCTATCACTTTCCCTTCTGGGGGCATCGTCTTGGAGCAAGTGCTGGCTGGAGGGATGGTGGAGCGGTGTTTCATCTCACACATTGATGGCGGCGGAGATCGATGGCATGGCGCTGTGGAGACTCGACGTCCGATGCGCGGAGATGGGCTCGCGCAGGAGTAGGTTGCTGTTTGGCGTCATGGTGACGTCGGCAGAGTGGCCAGACAAGGTAGAAGCCTCAATATGATTTGAAGACCTGTGGAAGATGGCGGCGACGACACACGAGTGCGTCTGACCGGATTGTGCCCCAGACCCGGTATGTGCCTCGGCTGGGGCTTCCGAATGAGTTTCGGCTTCCGGATTTTGATGTTAGGCTTAGGTGAGTGGTTTGGGTAGTGGCCCAGCTAGCACCCCTTCATCATTTCGGATAGGAGTAGCGGCATATGTTGCCAAGATGGTGGATTCAAGCACATTTTTGTAATACTTTGTAAGGTCCTCGAGAATAATCAATAAAGTGACCGTATGCATCTCCCAGATGCAGAGGCCGGAGGTCATCCTCCTTTTCTAAAAAAAAAAATGATTCTCATCCATGTCAAGATGCCCTAGCACCGTCAAGGTCTAGAACCTTAATTGACTATCATCCACGCTATGAACAAGGAGCCCAACAAGAACGATCTTGAGACTCACCGACAGGGGTCTCCATAAATTCCGGTCTGGGGTCTCCATAAAATCCGGTCCGCTGCCGCCACTGATCAGGCGCGAGGTGCTAGGCCATGGCGCTCCTGTTGTCCCGCAATTCCGGCGATCGGCCATGTGCGCGCTTGCCTTAGTTACAGAGAGCTAGAGCGGATGGGGCACGCCATCGAGCCGATCGAGGAAGCCAGAAGCATGTGAGAACGAGATTCGGTACGATGCAAAGCAGGGACAGGTGTCACCAGATCAACGAGAGTACGCACGGAAGAGGCTTTGCATACGGTCTCCACGGAATCTTTTTTCCCGATGGGAATACATTGGGATTGCAAGGGCATCACTTTTGGGTCCCTTATCAAGTTGTCCTTCACGCTCGCTGCCCACAGGGAAGGTCCTGCATAGTTTTGTCCCCATGAGGTCCTGCACGCATGTCATGTGGAGCGATGAAGAAGAGGATGACTTGGGTGTTGTTGTGAGGCCAGACGAGTCATCATGCAAATCCGAGAGCGTCCAACAGCGGAGTCATCTGAAGAGTCCGTAAGCATGTCCATGTGTTATGTCCAGGCACGACACTCCATCGGCGTTCCACCAAGAAGTTGGATCGGAGGCACTGGACGCAGGTAAGCATGCACGTTTGATGAAAGTCTCTTTCTTTTGGCTAATTGCATACATGAATTTTACCAGGATTTTACTACATAAGAGTTTGAATGACACCACACGAGATATGAAGAGATGAAGCACTCTATCCAAACAGGAGAAGTAAAACTTCACATTGTTAGCGTTTGTACATTGCTTGTATTGTGTAACCTCCTTTGTATGTGTATATGACTGAGTCTAGCCACGCCTGGCCTGCGTGCCACCTTTGTAGGGGCATTGGGCAGACTCCCATTGTACTTAAGATGTAATCTATAACTCCAAAGCATCAATCAAGGAATACAGTTTCGAACTTGGTATCAGATAGCCAGGGCTATGGCTGCGGACGACTCCTCCTCCTCCGCCGCCCCCACCTCCGGCACATCGCCAGCCTCCCTCTCCTCCGATGCGCCTGCGGCTCCCTCCGCCTCGGCTTCCTCCATGACTGCCTCGCCGCCCTTCGTTTTTGGAACCACCCCCTCCCTCTCCCATGGAACCACCGGGTCCTCTGGATCTCGTTTCGCCCCCATCTTCTCATCGGCTCCACAAGCGCCGCCGCCGCCCGCACCTCGCAACCCCATCTTCTCTGATCACATCACCAATCACATTAAGTTTCTTCTCAATCCCGCTGATCACAACTATCACAAGTGGAAGTCATTGTTCCTCATGGTCCTGGTTCGCTATGGAGTCCTCTTTCTCATCGAGCACCCCCTCCCCCCCAACGCCGATGCCTCCTATCACGAGCTCGATGCTCATGTTGCTCTATGGATCTACGCCACTCTTGCGGATCCCATGGTCGACCATGTCGTCGGCGCCACCACCACCTACGCTCTCTGGAAGAAGATCCGCGATTTCTTCCTCGCCAACCGTGCTGCCCGGTATATGATCCTCAACCGGCAGTATCGAAATCTCAAGCAGGGTGACCTACCCGTGGCTGAGTATGCGCGCCGCATGAAGCTCCTCACCGACGGCCTCCCGGACATCGACCACGCCGTTACGGAGACCGACCTCACCACCCAGTTCCTCCATGGAGTCGACAAGAGGCTTGACACCATCCGCGTCGTTCTCGGTGACCAGGGCCTCCCGTTCGACACCGTCCTCTCGCGGGTGGTCCTGGCCGAGGAGTCCCAGGCGCAACGGGCTGCCGAAGAGAGCGCCTCCGCCTTTGCTCTCCCCGGTGGTGATCGCGGCTCCGCCAGTGGTTCTGGCCTCGGCTCGCGGGGCACCGGTGATTGCGCTTCCAGCAACTCCTCCGACCGGACGCCATCCGATCGCTCCTAGGCTCCCCACCCGCCGCCGCCGTCCTCTGACCGTGGCCGCGGTGACCGCGGACGTGGGTGCGGTCGTGGGCGCGGCCGTGGGCGCGGCGACTCCACTGGGCGTGGCCATCCGGCGCCCCTGCCTTCGCCCTTTACCGGGTACTTTGCCCCGTATGGCATGGCGCTCCCGCCGCCCCGCTCCGGTTGGGTGCCACCCAACGCTGCCGGCGTTCTCGGCCCCCGTCCGGGCGCTCACGCTCAGGCCTACAACGTGTATCAGCCACCGTCTCCGTCGCCCTACTACCCGCCTCCCCAGCCCTCATGGGAGCACCTCGCCATGCTAAATGCTGCCTACAGCAACTCCGGCTTCCCCGCCAACCCTACCCCCGAGTGGTACATGGACAGCGGCGCCTCCTCGCATGTCACCGGCAACCAAGGTACCTTGACCACCTCTAGTTTTTCCTTAAAGCATGTTCCTTCTACTATTCTTGTCGGCAATGGACACCACCTACCCGTCACGACCACCGGTGGCACCACTCTCCCTCCTCACGATTTCTGCCTCATTGATATTCTCGTTTCTCCCACTGTAGTTACTAGCCTTATCTCCGTTCGCAAGTTCACTACTGACAACTCTTGCTCTGTTGAATTTTTCCCTTGTGGTTTTCTTGTGAAGGACCTACACACTCAGAAGGTGCTCATGACCTCCGCTAGTACCGGTGATCTTTATCCCTTCATTGGCAACACACCGGCGCGTGCCTCGGCCTTCCTCGCTGCTTCTCCGGACGTGTGGCACTGGCGACTTGGGCATCCTGGCGCTCATAGCTTCTCTTCCATCACATATGATTTTCTTGTTGATTGTAATAAATCCCCCCACTCTCCCTGTAGTGCTTGCCAACTAGGGCGTCAACCACGTCTCCCTTTCCCTTCTTCTACTAGCAGAACATTTGCGCCTTTTGATTTAATCCATTGCGATCTGTGGACTTTGCCGGTTGTAAGTTTTTCAGGCTTTCAATATTATCTTATTGTGTTAGATGATTACACCCACTATTCTTGGACATTTCCTTTACGCCACAAATCCGACACATCCACTGTTATCCGACGCTTCTTTGCATTCGTCTATACACAATTCCATGTAATAATCAAAAGCATGCAATGCGACAACGGTGGCGAATTCATCAACACATCCCTACGCTCGTTCTTTTCCTCCACCGGTGTTGCCTACCGTTTCTCCTGCCCGCACACCTCTCCTCAAAACGGCAAGGCCGAGCGCCTCATTCGCACCACAAACGACATCGTTCGTACACTACTCCTCCAAGCCAACCTCACGCCTCCCTTTTGGGTCGAAGCTCTACACACGGCCACATATTTACTCAACCGGCGTCCCTCCCGTGCCATTGCCTCCCACACCCCTTATTTTCTCCTCCATGGCATTCATCCTACGTATGATCATCTTCGCGTCTTCGGGTGCCTGTGTTTCCCTAACACCCATGCCACATCCGCTCACAAGCTAGCTCCACGCTCCACTCGCTGTATTTTTCTCGGTTATCCCCTTGAGCACAAAGGGTACAGATGCTATGATCTCGCTACGTTATTTTCGACGAAACGAGCTTCCCATATCAGCCGCACACATCTTGGCACGAGCAGCCCTCCTCCACAGACAATCCCCATGCAGATCCCCCCATCCCGTGCATGCCTCGGATCCGGTGCCGTCCCCACCAGCCGATCCACCCGCGCCTCCTGATTCGCCCTCCACTCCCCGCGCCAGGCCCCACCAAATCCCACCTACCCCTCCTCGATCGCCCAGCAACCCACCCTCGCCACCCGATTCGTGCGCGGCCTCCCACCAGCCCCCACCCACCCGACCGCTTCCTCCGCGGTCCCACCATCCCCACACGCGCCCTCGCCCTCGATTCCCGCATCACCTGGCGAATCAGCCTCGCGATCCGCGTCTGCCACCCGCACGCCCGCGTCTGCCGCCTCTGCCACGCCTCCTGCGACCCGATCTTCCTCGGATCACCCGCCCTGCGCTGCCTCTGGCCCCACAGCATCCACCTCACCTTCCGCGCCATCCACTCCTGCCGTGCCACGTCTCCCGCGCCATGCAATTCCCGTCCAACCCCCACACAATGCACATCGCATGTCTACACGAGCCAAAACTGGGTATCTCATGCCCAAACGCCTTTTTCTCGCCGATGCCACTTCTTCCACCATATCCTCACTTCCACCCACCTATAAATCAGCTCTCAAAGATCTCCATTGGCGCCAAGCTATGCTAGAAGAATACAATGATTTAATGAACAACTTCACTTGGTCTTTGGTGCCTAAACCTGCAGGTGTCAACGTGGTCACGGGCAAATGGATCTTTCGTCACAAGTTCCATTCCGACGGCACTTTAGCTCACTTCAAGGCACGCTGGGTTGTTCGGGGCTTCACTCAGCAAGAAGGCATTGATTATGGAGAGACTTTCAGCCCGGTTGTCAAGCCGGCCACCATTCGTGTTGTGTTGAGCCTTGCCACATCCCACTCTTGGCCCATCCATCAGCTCGACGTGAAGAATGCCTTTCTTCATGGTGATCTTCACGAGACGGTTTATTGTGCTCAACCAGCTGGGTTTGTGGATCCCACTTGACCGGACCATGTTTGCCACCTTCGCAAGTCTCTCTATGGCCTCAAATAGGCTCCACGCACTTGGTTCCTTCGGTTCCAGGCTTTTCTCCTCTCTCTTGGTTTTCGAGCCTCCAAGAGTGACTCCTCGCTCTTCATATTGCATCATGGCGCCTCCATTGCATACTTGCTAGTTTATGTCGATGACATCATTCTCACTGCAAACACCACCACTACACTCCACTCCATCATTTCCTCGCTCAAGCACGAGTTCTCGATGTCTGATCTTGGCGCTCTCCACCACTTCTTGGGCGTCAATGTCACCCCAAACGAGTCCGGCCTCTTCTTGTGCCAACAAAAGTATACTCTTGAGATCTTGGACCGGGCCAAGATGCTCAACTGCAAGCCGGTCTCCACACCGGTTGACACAAGCGCAAAGCTGTCCTCCCATGATGGCATGCTTCTCTCCAACCCCACACTCTACCGTAGCCTCGCCGGTGCCTTGCAATATCTTACCCTCACGCGTCCCGACATTGCCTACGCTGTCCATCAGGCTTGTCTTTTCATGCATGCACCTCGCGACTCTCATATGCAGCTCGTGAAGCGGATAATTCGCTACTTGCGCGGCACCTCTCATTTCGGACTTCAGATTTACAAGTCCTCCACTGCCGACCTCATTGCTTATTCTGACGCAGATTGGGCAGGATGTCCGGACACCAGGAAGTCCACTTCTGGATTTTGTGTCTACCTCGGTTCTAATCTTGTCTCGTAGTCCTCGAAGCGACAAGCCACCATCTCACGCTCTAGCGCCGAAGCGGAATAGCGTGGGGTCGCCAACTGTGTGGCCGAATCTTGCTGGCTACGTCAACTTCTCTTCGAGCTCAAGCAACCGCCATCTCGCGCCACCATCGTTTACTGTGATAACATCAGTGCCTCGTACCTCGCTTGCAACCCGGTCCCACATCAACGCACCAAACACATCGAGATCGACCTGCACTTTGTACGCGTCAGGGTGGCTCTCGGCGAGGTCCGCGTTCTACACGTCCCTTCGAGCTCCCAGTTTGCAGACGTGTTCACAAAGGGGTTACCATCCACGGTGTTCTTCGACTTTCGGTCCAGCCTCAACATCCTACCCAACGGAGTTCCGGCCGAGGGGGGGGGGGTGTTAGCGTTTGTACATTGGTTGTATTGTGTAACCTCCTTTGTATGTGTATATGACTGAGTCTGGCCACGCCTGGCCTGCGTGCCACCTTTGTAGGGGCGTTGGGCAGACTCCCATTGTACTTAAGATGTAATCTGTAACTCCAAAGCATCAATGAAGGAATACAGTTTCCAACTCACATGAGTGTACAATTTTACAACGCTCATTTTACAATGATTTTCATTGGGTCCAAGTAAATCATAGCGATAAAGCAAAGCTTTTCTCTTTCGAGTCAGATCCACTTCGTTCTGGTACCGTATTGGCCGAAATCATCTTTTTGGGGGTGCTTTCAATGTAGAAATAAACAGATGCTCACCTTGTTGCAAAAATAACATAGCACGAGTATATTTGTCTACCCTCTAATTCCTCCGCCAACTCTGTGGTGCAGCTCACAATGCGTATATGAGGCTAGAGGGTAGGGACATATTTATACTCATATTCATGAATGTTCAAATCTGTATCCAGATAGAATTCAGTTAGACTCATAATCGAATTAACCAACCATGATCATAACCGATTATTTTCTGAGTCAAATTCCTGCTTATCCCTAAGCACATATATGTGAGATATATGCCACGTTTAAATAGTATATGGTTCCTATTTAAACGTGTAGACTTATCAATCTACATAGCCGAACCTGTAAATATCCTAGCAAATTCCAAACCATACCGTGCCCAGGCATATAATTCCATTACATATATATAGACTATATTCCAATATAGTTTGTACCTGGCTTCATTGAGTAAATTTCCTCAAGTTCAATTGCAAATATTTGTACCAATCATTCATACACCAATTCCGCATGATTTCATTCATTAACCAAATAAATGTAGTATCTAATGTTTTGGAAGACACCAAAAATTCCTACATCTTCCACTTGTCTGAAAAACATTCAATCAAAAATCCTAAGGCCCATGTTCCTGACATGTTTGCAAAACAATTCCTGACTAAGAGGTTTAGTCAGTGGATCTGCCAACATATCAGTACTAGGCAAAAACTCAAGCCGAACAGTGTTCAACCTATTTATTAAATCTCTAATATAATGGTATTTTCCCTCAATATGTTTAGCCCTGCTATGAAACCTTGGATCCCTGAAAAGTTTAATTGCCGCTTGATTATCACAATAAACAGTGACCGGATCTGATGCATTTTCAACTATCTCTAGAGAAACGAGAAAGTCCCTCAACCAAACGCCATCTTTCACAACTTCATTCGCAGCAATGTACTCTGCTTCCATAGAAGACAGCGCCACAGAAGTTTGTTTCTTGCTCTTACAAGAGATAGCACCTCCAGCCAAAGTAAATAGACAACCTGATGTCGACTTCCTTTCATTAAGGCCTCCCTGCCAGTCAGCATCAGTATATCCCTGCAGATGAAGATTATCACCATTAAAGCAAAGAGAAAAGTCCATCGTTCCTTTTATATATCGCATAAAATATTTTATTTGCTTCCAATGAGCTTCCCCAGGATTTTTCTGAAATCTGCTCAACATTCCTACAGTGTGACACAAATCTGGTCTAGTATATAACATTGGATACATAAGAGACCCCAGAGCAGAAGCATAAGGTATATTTTTTATTTCCCTTATTTCCTTAGGAATTTTAGGACATTGTTCCTCACTAAGTTTAGTTCCTTTTATCATTGGTACATTTGCAGCTTTGCAATCTTCCATAGAAAACCGTATCAAAACAGTTTTGAGATAAGCTTTTTGAGACAGCCCCAAAACTTTCCTTTTCCGATCCCTATGTATTTCCACCCCCAAAACATAAGAGGCTTCCCCCAAATCTTTCATATCAAAAGTGGATGATAACCAAGATTTCACTTCCATTAAGGTTCCCTCATGGTTTGAAGCAATTAAAATGTCATCGACATACAATGATAATAATGCAAAGTTTCCTCCCACTATTTTGAAATAAATACAGTGGTCTCCTTACATATACAAAAACCATATGATGTGATTGCAGCATCAAATAAGGTATTCCATTGCTTAGAAGTCTGCTGCAAACCATAGATTGATCTTTTTAACTTACTTTATCCTGATTTTGTTCTTCCACAAAACATCTGGTTGTGTTATATAGATTTCCTCTTTTTAAATAACCATTTAGAAAAGCAGACTTGACATCCATTTGATGGAGATCAAGATCAAAATAAGCAGTTAAGGCACATAAGATGCGAATAGAAGTGAACTTTGCAACAGGAGAAAATGTTTCCACAAAGTGTACTCCTTCCTTTTGTGTATATCCCTTAGCAACTAATCGAGCTTTATATTTTTCCACGCCTCCTGAAGCATTGAGTTTCCTTTTGAATATCCATATAGATCCTATGGCCTGACGGTTTTGGGGTAAATCAACAAGTTCCCAAACACCATTTATTTCCATGGAGTTTAGTTTTTCCCGCATAGCTTCCAACCTTAGTCCAGATTCCTCACAATCAATGGCCTGTTTGTAAGTTTTAGGTTCTTCCACTAAAGACACTTTAGAGTGTAATTCCCCTAAAAACACAAAATAATCATCAAGATAAGATGGTGTTTGTGTGTTCCTCCCACTTCTTCTAGGCATACTAGTTGAGGGAGTTTCTTCCATATTTATGTCAGGGATTTGGCTTGAAAGATTACCGGTAGAGTCATTTACTACTTCCTCAGATTCTCCTTCTATCAATTCCACTCTAGCTCTCTTAGCATGATGAGGAGTGTCCTGATCTAAAAACATAGCATCTTTGCTTTCCAATAACTTCTTATTATTGGGATCATAAAACCTATAACCATTGGAACCAGTAGGATATCCAACAAAGATTCCTGGAGTGGTCTTAGGTTGCAGTTTGGTTCTGTTCTGGCTAGGGATTTTAATTTGAGCACTGCAACCCCAAACAGCCAGGTGCCTTAGTGTTGGTTTCCTCCCTTCACAAAGCTCGTAGGGAGTGACCTTTACTGATTTTGAGGGTGAATGATTTAAAAACTAAACTGCAGTATGCAGTGCTTCCCCCAAAAAACTTAAAAGGTAAATCAGAGTAAGCCATCATGGATCGAACCATATCCATCAATGCCCTATTCCTTCTTTCCGCTACACGATTTTGTTGGGGTGTGTAGGGTAATGTGTAGTGGTGTACTATGCCTTGTTCTTTACAAAATTCATCCAAAATTCCAGATGTGTACTCTCCTCCTCTATCGGTCCTAAGGACTTTAATTTTCCCA
Organism: Triticum timopheevii; assembly: GCA_963921465.1. Taxonomy (NCBI): domain Eukaryota; kingdom Viridiplantae; phylum Streptophyta; class Magnoliopsida; order Poales; family Poaceae; genus Triticum; species Triticum timopheevii. Next base: position 52,032,416 of record OY997272.1, on the reverse strand, counting down.
TTTAATTGGTTTTCCACTTCAGCCTTGAATGTTTTGAACATGTCAAAACCCTCAGACTTGTGTTTAAGGAGGTAGACATAACCGTATCAGGAGAAGTCATCAATGAATGTGATAAAATACACCTTCTGTCCTATAATGGGTGTTGTCATTTCCCCACAAATATCTTAATGAATTGTGGCTAAGGGCTCACTAGATCTTTCAGCTTTAGGAAAGAGAGCTTAGTCATTCTTCCCATGATGCAGGCTTCACAAATTCCACAATCTTCCCATTTAAAATGCAGAATTCCAGAACTAATAAATCTTTTAATCATGTTCTGTGATATATGTCCTAGCCTTAAATGCCATAGGTAGGATTTGTAACAATTGTCATTTCCGGCTATATTCCTCACAATGGAGTGGTTTTCAGCAACTAAATTGTCCATATCATCAATATCAGAAATATCTTCAATATAATAGAGGCCTTCTACACGGTTCCCTGATTGTATTAATTTTCCTTTTAGCAATATTTTAACCTTCCCATTGCCAAAGTTAACATCAAAGCCTGCAAATTCTAGCGCAGATACCAATATGAGATTTTTCTTCATATCTGGAGGAAATACAATATTCTTAAGGAGTAATATTCCTCCACTTGGGACTTTTAGATTATAGTTCCTAATTCCTAGTATATGTGCCTTTGATGTTGTTCCTAGATAAATAAATCTAGTTCCCTTTTGTACTGGTTTAAATGAACAGAAAAAATTCCATCATGTGAAGAATTTCCCCTTCTATTATCCTGATTCTTGGACTGGTATTGTTGTTATACTTCTTATCATCTGGCTTCCTCTTCTTAGTGAACTCAAATCTTAAGTCTCCTTGTTCACCACAATTATGGTAGTTAAATTTTCTCTTGTCAACCTTCTGATTTGAGTTTCTTCCATTGTAATCAGTCCTATCACGCTTCAAACTTATTTTATCCCTCAAATCTATCCCATATTTCCTCTTTTGCCAATTCCTCTTGCTTGAAGACTTGTCCTCACGAAGGTGTAGTTCATCATGTTGAGACCTTCTCTCTTTTCCTTGTGTGGACTTCCTATCTTGTTCCATGAGTAGATGTGTTTAGCACACGCTCAGTATGACAAAAGGATATTTTAAATTGTTCCAAAGAGTTTGGCAAAGAGTTAAGAGCAACCATAACTTGAACTTCTTCAGGGAAAGGGTATCCAACATTCTTTAGTTCCTCTACTAACACACATAATTTATTCAGATGTGCACTAACAGCTGTGGTTCCGTCATCTCCGCAGTCAAAAATTGATTCACCAAGCTAAGAACTTTGATAAGTGAAACTTCCCCGAAGTCCTTTTCCAATCGCCTCATTATTTTGCAAGCTGATTCCTCTGGTTTATATTCTCATGCTAGAGAATCAAACATCCATCCAAGCATAAACACTCTAGCCTTTTTGTTGTCCTTAGTCCACTGAGTAATTTCCTCTCGATAGCTTTCCTTTTCCTCATCTTCTGCCTCGTTAGATGGTTGGGTAGGCTTAGATTGAGTAATGATATAATCAATGTTCCCAGCAGTAAGGAGAAACATAATCTTTTTCTTTCAGACGGTAAAATTTGATCCATCCAATTTACAGATCTAAGTAACTCAGCAAACACACTATTGGAAGCCATCAGGGGTGATGATTACCGTGGTAAAAATTCCAAGTAGCACTTGTACTTCCACACTGATTAGTAGCAGCAAAAATTCCAAACAACACTTGTACTTCGACGCTGATTAGTAGCAGAAAAATCACATGTGATTTGCAGATTCTGAGTAGCCGGCGGCCGCTCGTGCAGCTTTGTTAGTCGTCGAAGCAGAGGATCTATTGCAGCGAACTCTGCAGCAGCACCGAACACTGCAGCAGCAGCAAACTCTGTAGATTGGATGTCCCGGTTGGTTGTAGATGAGGTGGCGGTCAGTCGTGGGCGGTCAAGGTGGCAGTCATGGCGTGGGCGGCGAGGTGGCGGTCGCGACGGGTACGACGAGGCGGCGGTGGAGACGGCGAGGCATCCGCTACGGCAGGGACGGTGTTGGGGATATAACTACTGAGTATAAACCGCCCAGGAGGGGCCGGGTTATGCTCATAAGGAGTCATCCGTATTGAAGCCCATGAAGACAAGGGGTATGGCGCTTTACTACAGAGACTTAAAGGCCCAGAGCCCAAAGGCGGATTAGGGCATGTAGACATAAACCGCCATGAGATATGTAACTTGTATTGTAAGATAGGAAAGGTAGAAATCTAGCCGTACACGTGTATGAGACGGCATCGGGATTCTGTAAACCGCCGGGCGTCAACCTATGTATATAAAGGGACGACCCGGCGGCAGTTCAGGGACAAGAAACAACAACTTGAGAGATAGGTAAAGCGGATTCGCTCCCTGCTTATCAAGACCTCATCAATTCCACCACAACTGGATTGTAGGCTTTTACCTTCACCGCAAGGGGCCAAACTAGTATAAAGTCCCCGTGTCCTTGTCCGGTTTAACCCCTTTAAGCTAATCTCGTTGCGATGGCTCCACGACTAAGTCCTCACACTAGGACATCTAACGTGATAATTCCACGACAGTTGGCGCTCACCGTGGGGCTATCGCACGATGGTTTCACGTTCTTAAAGGGCAACTTTGAAGGACTCAAGGGATACGCAGTGGGCCGGATGACCAAAAGTCATCGCGGCAAGCTCTACATCGATGACGCAGGCTGGGGCCCTGAGGCCGGCTCAATTGAGTACGGGTACCGGGTCCCCTTTGGAGGAATTCATGTCTTCACTGGAAAGATCAGCGAACCAGGCCCTGAACCAGACCCCAGAGCAGAAGCATAAGGTATATTGTTCGTTTCCCTTATTTCCTTAGGAATTTTAGGACATTGTTCCTCACAAGTTTAGTTCCTTTTATCATTGGTACATTTTCATGTTTGCAATCTTCCATTTGAGATAAGCTTTTTGAGACAGCCCCAAAACTTTCCTTTTCCGATCCCTATGTATTTCCACCCCGAAAACATAAGAGGCTTCCCCCAAATCTTTCGTATCAAAAGTGGATGATAACCAAGATTTCACTTCCATTAAGGTTCCCTCATGGTTTGAAGCAATTAAAATGTCATCGACATACAATGATAATAATGCAAAGTTTCCTCCCACTATTTTGAAATAAATACAGTGGTCTCCTTCCATATACAGAAACCATATGATGTGATTGCAACATCAAATAAGGTATTCCATTTCTTAGAAGTCTGCCGCAAACCATAGATTGATCTTTTTAACTTACTTACTTTATCCTGATTTCGTTTTTCCACAAAACATCTGGTTGTGTCTTATAGATTTCCTCTTTTAAATAACCATTTAGAAAAGCAGACTTGACATCCATTTGATGGAGATCAAGATCAAAATAAGCAGTTAAGGCACATAAGATGCGAATATAAGTGAACTTTGCAACAGGAGAAAATGTTTCCACAAAGTCTACTCCTTCCTTTTGTGTATATCCCTTAGCAACTAATCGATCTTTATATTTTTCCACACCTCCTGAAGCATTGTGTTTCCTTTTGAATATCCATTTAGATCCTATGGCCTAGCGGTTTTGGGGTAAATCAACAAGTTCCCAAACACCATTTATTTCCATGGAGTTTAGTTTTTCCCGCATAGCTTCCAACCTTACTCCAGATTCCTCACAATCAATGGCCTATTTCTAAGTTTTAGGTTCTTCCACTAAAGACACTTTAGAGTGTACTTCCCCTAAAAACACAAAATAATCATCAAGATAAGATGGTGTTTGTGTGTTCCTCCCACTTCTTCTAGGCATACCAGTTGAGGGAGTTTCTTCCATATTTATGTCAGGGATTTGGCTTGAAAGATTACCGGTAGAGTCATTTACTACTTCCTCAGATTCTCCTTCTATCAATTCCACTCTAGCTCTCTTAGCACGATGAGGAGTGTCCTAATCTAAAAACATAGCATCTTTGCTTTCTAATAACTTCTTATTATTGGGATCATAAAACCTATAACCATTGGAACCAGTAGGATATCCAACAAAGATTCCTGGAGTGGTCTTAGGTTGCAGTTTGGTTCTGTTCTGGCTAGGGATTTTAATTTGAGCACTGCAACCCCAAACAGCCAGGTGCCTTAGTGTTGGTTTCCTCCCTTTCCAAAGCTTGTAGGGAGTGACCTTTACTAATTTTGAGGGTGAATGATTTAAAAACTAAACTGCAGTATTGTCACGACCGGTTTTCCAATAAAAATATTTATTGAGAAACCAATCTATTGAGTCCAGTATGAGAGAAATCCTCCTCGCTGGTAGACAAAATCTTGATACAATAAGCCAGTAGCATAAAATATATTACAGGGTCGAACTACGGTTGCTCAACCAAATTATTACAAGCACGCCAATTATTATACATAATGGCGGACACGACACAGTGGTGTGGAGGCATACTACTGACTCGAGGATAGGATGGTGGTGGAAAAACACAGCGGGGAGAGGGATACAAGACTCTAAAACTGGCATCTCATCGAGCGTCGAGGTGAGGCTCGATGAACTTATTTGGTAGCGGAAGCGGATATAATACAGTGACCAAATCCAGGGTCGCACGAGACTGACTGGGACTCCTCTAGGCGTCGGACTCGCTATCAAATTCTTCATCCATGAGATCGCCTTCGTCAGCATCTGGCCAAATCAACAAGCCAGTGAGTACTTTGAAAGTACTCACAAGACAGTTCGGACGTAAGATATAACAAATGCATGCATGGATGCGTCATGATTAATTTCATCAATGCACATTAAAATAAATTAGCATAACGAGGTAAGTAAAAGGGAAACGGCGGTAGTCCGCCTGAAATCCCAACAAAACATAAATGGAGACCGATCGGGTGTCTGAAGCGACGCCTCGAAAGGTGAACAAATAAATAAAAGGAAATGATGCCACAGTCGGGTGTCTTAGCGACACCACATAAAGGGCTTTAAAAGAAATGCCACAGTCGGACGTCTGAGCGACATCACAGAAAGGGCTTTAAAAGAAATGCCACGGTCGGACGTCTGAGCGACATCACAGAAAGGGCTTTAAAAGAAATGCCACAGTCGGACGTCTGAGCGACATCACAGAAAGGGCTTTAAAAGAAATGCCACAGTCGGACGTCTAGGCAAAATCTCAGAAAGGGCTTTTGTCCACAAGTAAATATTACTCATAATAAGCATTCAATTCACGAAAATAAATGGGTTAGTCCATCCACAGGAATAATCATTTAACCGGACTTAGCACTCATGTGATTCACCGGAGTCTCTGTCATCAAAACTGACATTTGGTCAGGACAAGTTAATATCGAACTTGGACATGGAATAGATGATTTGAAGGAATATATGACTCTGGAGAGTTTGTACAAAATTTTTCCCACAGCCAATGGATTTCCGTAGTCACGAAGGACTAGTTCCGTTTACGGTTTTTCGGTAGAAAACACAGCTAACCAGTACACACCCATTCTACCTCTCGATGCTAGGAATCACCCTAGACATCGTCCAAGAAAAACTTTTGAGACAGGGAGATCACAATCTCGAATAGCATGGGATCGAATTTATATACGCGCCCTCTAAGGGGTGCCCCCCTCTCGGTCCCAACCGGAAACACCCATGCCCCCTGACCGGATGACTGGCTTTAATCTAGGGCCATGGAACCATCATCACGGCCTCTCCTTTTTGGTGTGTACCAGGAAAGCGGTTTACAACTTACTAAGCCATATTCCTTGCGGAAAACCTGTGGTAGTACAAGGAAGGAAATGGACCGATACGGTTTGACACTGTAGTCACATAGTCTGGCATAAGACTGGCATGCTACAACACTGCCATCTTACCCATTCTCATGCCAACACATGGCCATTCGTATGCACATCCATCCACTTATGGATCATCGAACTCACTTACTTCAACAGTGCATGGAAGTAATGTTCATCGGTATGCTCATCAACATGCCATGAGACTAACTAAATGCAAAACATGCCAAGACACTCATCATATCAAAAGTTCAAACATGCTTGCCTGGTTCAGAGTAGTCGGAGCCTAGCTCGGTGAAGTTCGCGGCTCCGTCACCTCCTTCGGTATCTACGGTATAAAGAAAATATATGCGCTATCGTAAATACCAAGAGGTGCACAAAAAGTATACGAAATATTTTTCAAATAAATCTGATAAAAAACTAGACAAAATTTTAAAGAAGACAGAAAAAGAATCAATCAAAAATACTCTTCTGTTAAAAAATTATAAGGGTTTTAATCCAGGGACTCATCTGTAATGAAACAGAAAGTTTCCAGGGGCTAGTTTATAAAAACAGAAAACGCTTCGGTAGCAACTACGCCAGCCCAGAGGGAAAGCTTATTTGGCAGAAGGCGTTTTCAGTAAACGATTCACTTAGAAATGACAGAGAGGCTGACGGTGGGGTCCCACTTGTCAGGTTTAAACTTTCAAATGGGGGGGGGGGGGGGACGAAGCTCGTCGGCGCCCGAGGGCCGCGGTGGTCGCCGGCGGCGATCCACGGCGAGGCAGGGAGATCGAAGAGTACCTCCGTGCTCAGGGCGCCATTCCGCGTCGGCTGGTGGTGGTGGTGGTCGCCGGCGAGTACCACGTCGACGGCTAGCTTTGCTCCGGCGGACGGCGGCTCGGGTGGTCGTGGGACTCGTCGGAGAGAGCTGCAGTGATCGAATTGAGGAGGGGGTTAGGCTTCTGGTAGCTAGAGAGGGTAACGGACGGGTTTTGGGCGCCGGAGACGGCCTCACCGGAGCGAATCGTGGTGGAGGCCGAGGCGGATCGAGGCGGCCGGAGCTAGGGAAGGAGACCTCCTCGAGGTCCTCCTAGTGTCCTGGCGGGGCGTTGGTGAGGTGTGGTGATGATGCGTGCACGAGGGTGAGCTCGGGGGCCCTTTATATAGGCGTTCCAAGGCGGTGGCCGTGAACGGGGATTTCCGGCGATGGTTACGGTGGCGCAGTGCTCGGTCGGGGGTGATTAGGGAGTCGAGTGTCATCACGGAGGTTCAATGGGTCCGTTTAGGTGCTAAACTGGCCGGGGTTTGGGTGTTTGGGTCGAGCTCAACGGAACGGGGGTGGCGCGGCCCGTCGGCGACAGAGAGCACGTTCCGTGCTTGCCGGGCCACGGCGACGGTGCCACGGGCGTGCGCTGGCATGCAGGAGGCCACGCGGAGAGCCTGGGAGCGATGGGCGGCGCGGAACAGCGTTGAGCCGCCATTCTTGTCCCCTGTCGGCCGTAACGGGGTCTCGGCCGCCGCAAGACACGCCGGCGCGGGCGGCCAGGGGCGCCACCGACGCCGGGAAGACACCAAGCGCGCGTGCGGGATGCTCCAGACAAGAGGAAGAGGCGGCGAGGAACGTGCCCAGGGCACTGTGGGCATGTGACTGAACCTCTGTCGACGATCGACACTGAAAACTGAATTTTCTGAATTTTACTGAAAATGCAAAGAACAGTGTAGCTCAGGTGTTCGACAGAATGATTTAGGTATCTAGGGATTTTTCCTTGAGCTGAAATTTGGTGGAGTGGCTACTCATTGCTCAAGAAGGCTTCCTGAATTTTGGTGGAATTTTTGGAGAAGTGTGGATATGAATTTCACCAAATTTGGCAAATCTGGTCCAAACTTGCAGAGACTGAATTTTGAAATATTTGAAAAGAGGAGGAGTGGATCAAGATGGTTCTGGGTTGTGGGTTCAAAGGACTATCCAGGAGAGTTGGTTTGAGGTCATAACTCAAATGCAATAGGGTACTTGCTTTGAAAAACTTTCAGGCTCCAAGTAATTTTCAGAAATGATTTGAGGGGAAAAATAATTTGAATAAAATCCAAAACTTGCTTGGATGAGTTGGGACAATGAACTTAGGTTGATTTCAATGAGGAGGGGAGGTTTTGGAGGGGTTTTACCACATGGGCAAAAATACAATGCCATGGGTGGCTTCAAAGATATGAAAATCCAAATTTTCATAGAGTTTCTTTTTAAAAGAAAAAGATTAAATTAAACTCCCAAAATAATTTGAGAGGGAACCAACAGAGAAGAAGTTTCAAAAGATCAAACACCAAGGTTTAAAAAAAATCCTTGCCAAAGAAAAGAAAGTTTTTATGAGGAAGGTTTTCTGGAAAATTTTAAATGGCCTCTTTTCAAAAACCACAAAGTTTTTGCTGAAAACCAAAGCAAAAAAATTTTGGGGTGTCACAACACCTACCCCCTTAGGAAAAATCTCGTCCCCGAGATTTCAACTGTTCCTCAAATAAATGTGGATGCTCTGTCCGAAGAAAATCCTCTCTTTCCCAAGTTGCTTCGCTTTCGGTGTGGTTGCTCCAGTGAACTCTGAAAAACTTGATGGCCTTCTGTCGGGTTCTCCTTTCAGACTCGTCTAATATTTTTACTGGGTGTTCTCGGTAAGTGAGGTCTAGTTGTACGTCAATGTTCTCATGGGATACTTGTTTCTCTGGTTTGCTTACGCACTTCCTTAATTGAGAGATGTGGAACACGTCGTGAATGTCAGACAAGTCTTCGGGTAAGTCTAGCTGGTAGGCTACAGTGCCTCTTCGTGCCACTATGCAGAATGGTCCAATGAATTTTGGTGCTAACTTTCCTTTAATCTTAAACCGTTGCAGTCCCTTCATAGGTGATACTCGTAGGTACACAAATTCACCGGGTTCAAAATTGACCCTACGATGTTTCTGATCGTAATAACTCTTCTGTCGGCTTTGAGCGGTCTTGAGTCGGTCCCTGATTAGCTTTACTTTTTCCTCGGCTTCTTTGAGCATGTCTGGGCTGAAGATACGGCTGTCTCCGGTCTCTGACCAATTTAGCGGGGTACGACATCTTCGTCCGTATAGGGCTTCAAAAGGTGCCATTTGCAGGCTGGCCTGGTAACTGTTGTTGTATGCAAACTCGGCATATGGCAGGCTTTCTTCCCAACTGGTTCCATCGGTGAGGACACATGCTCTCAGCATGTCTTCCAAAATTTGGTTTACGCGTTCAGTCTGTCCATCAGTCTGGGGATGGTAGGCTGTGCTGAAGGCCAATTGGGTCCCCAGAGCCTGTTGTAAATGATCCCAGAATCTCGAGAGAAACTGAGTGCCTCTATCGGAGATTATAGTCTTCGGGACTCCATGCAGACAAACTATACGGGAGAGATAAATCCTGGCAAGCTTCTGAGTGTTGTAGGTTGTCTTTACTGGAATGAAATGTGCCACCTTGGTTAATCTATCGGTGATGACCCATATGGCATCATACCCGTGTCGTGACCGAGGTAGTCCGACAAAAAAATCCATCCCTATTTCATCCCATTTCCACTCAGGTATTTTGTTTGGTTGCAGTAGTCCGGCTGGTTTTTGATGCTCAACTTTTATGCGTTGACAAGAATCGCAACATGCAACGAATGTGGCTATGTCGCTCTTCATACCGTGCCACCAAAATCCTTCCTGAATATCCTTATACATTTTGGTTCCTCCAGGGTGGATTGAATAAGGAGTGGTGTGTGCTTCAGCTAGGATTTGCTGTTTGAGGTCCTCTATGTTTGGCACACAGAGTCTGTCCCTGTACCGTAATATTCCATCATTGCCTATGACAAATTCCGGGGCCTTGCCCATACTCACCTTTCTTTTAATTCCTTCAATGCTGGGGTGACCAGGCTGAGCTTCTTTAATTCTCTCCACAAGGTCGGGCTTTATTTTCAAGTTTGATATGGTGCCTTCCGCGATCATTAACAAGATGAGTTTTGCAAATTCTTGTTGGAATTCAGGTCTCAAACCTTGCAGTCTGTTTTCGTCGGAGCTGGGGTTTCGACTAAGAGCATCGGCTACTACATTTGCTTTCCCTGGATGATAGTGGATTCCAACGTCATAATCCTTTACCAATTCCAACCAGCGGCGTTGCCGTAGTTTTAGTTCTGGCTGTGTGAAAATATATTTAAGACTTTTATGGTCCGTGTATATTTCACATCGATTCCCAAGTAAGAAATGCCTCCATTCCTTAAGTGCATGAATGACTGCTGCCATTTCTAAGTCATGAGTGGGATAATCTTCCTCATGCTTGCGGAGTTGTCGTGAAGCGTATGCGACAACCTTGCCTTCCTGCATTAACACGCACCCGAGACCTTTTCGGGATGCGTCACAATACACCACAAAGTTTTTGTGTATGTCTGGCACAATTAATACCGGTGCTGTGGTTAATTTCCGTTTTAACTCTTGGAAACTTTTTTCGCAAGCTTCTGTCCATTCAAACTTCTTGTCTTTCTTGAGTAACTGCGTCATTGGCTTGGCTAGAGTGGAGAATCCTTCAATAAATCTGCGGTAATATCCTGCCATTCCCAGAAAACTTCGTATGTCCGTTACGCTGGCTGGTGCCTTCCAGTCAAGTATGGCCTTAACTTTCTCCGGGTCCACTGCGATACCGTCTTGGGTCAGCACGTGGCCTAGAAAGCCTACTTGCCTTAGCCAAAATTCGCACTTGCTGAACTTGGCATACAATTGATGCTTTCTGAGTTCTCCTAGCACAATCCTGAGATGTTCCGCGTGCTCTTCTGGTGTTTTGGAGTATATCAGAATATCATCGATAAATACCACAACGAACTTGTCCATAAACTTCATAAATACTTTGTTCATGAGGTGAACAAAATATGCGGGGGCGTTAGTTAATCCAAAAGGCATAACTGTGAACTCATATAGCCCATATCTGGAGGTGAAGGCTGTTTTGGGGATATCTTCTGTTCGCACTTTTAATTGATGGTATCCTGACCTTAAGTCAATCTTTGAGAATACCTTGGCCTGAGCGAGCTGATCAAATAAATCATTTATCCTTGGCATCGGGTATTTGTTCTTGACTGTGACCATGTTAAGTGCTCGGTAGTCTATGCACAATCTCAGTGTTCCATCCTTCTTTTTGGCAAATAAAATTGGTGATCCCCAAGGTGAGGAGCTGGCTCGAATGTATCCTTTGTCCAGTAATTCCTTTATTTGTTTCTTCAACTCAATCAACTCGGATGGTGCCATTCCGTATGGTTTCTTGTATATGGGGGTGGTTCCTGGTGCTAGCTCAATGCTGAATTCTATTTCTCGGTCTGGTGGCATGCCTGGTAGTTCTTCGGGAAATACGTCTGGAAATTCACATACTACTGGAACCTTGCTTAACTTAGAAATATCCACCTTATTCAATCTTGGCTGCCGGGGTATTTTTCTTTCCTTGGCTGGTACTTTTATTGTCTTCCCGTGGTGGTGTGTGAGAATCATGGTCCGGTTGAAACAGTCAATAAAACCTTTGTTGGTGGTTAACCAGTCCATCCCTAGGATGACATCCAGTCCTTTATTTTCCAACACAATAAGATTGGCGAAAAATTTCAATCCTTCGAACTCAATGGCCACATTCTGACAATAACTCTGAGTAACTTGCTGAATCCCAGGGGACTTGATGATCATGGATTTTTCCAAGGGATACATCAAAAAATTATTTTGCAAAGCAAAACTTTTCGAAATGAATGAGTGAGAAGCTCCAGAATCAAACAAAACCGTTGCAAGTATTGTGTTGACAGGAAACGTACCGAGTACGATATCCGGAGCATTTTGTGCTTCTTCTTTGGTCACGTGGTTTAGATGACCCTTCCTGTGGTTGTTGTTGGGGTTGAAGTTGTTGCGCTTGGGCGCTAAATTATTGCCACCGTTGTTTGGCTTCGGGGTCGAGTTCCTTGGCTTGGGGCACTGTTTGGCGTAGTGCCCTTCTTCTCCACAAGCGTAACAAGTAACGCCTGGGCGATATGTGAACTCTTTGTCCCTTGCATGGAAATTCTTGGTTGGGCGAGAAATGTTTGTGGTAGGTTTGTGTGTCCCACCTTTCTGAAAATCTGTCCTGCTTCGGTGGTTGCGTGCAAGAGTAGTCTGGTCTCTTTTTCGCTTGCGTAAATCCTCCAAGCTACGTCTCTCATTTTCCAGAGTAATAGCTTTGTCCACTAGTGTTTTAAAATCTGGAAATGTGTGCACGACCAGTTGGCATTTAAGTGCGGGCGCCAGACCGTCAAGGAATTTCTCCATCTTCTTGCTTTCAGTCATACGTTCTTCATTGGCGTAGCGAGACAACAGAGTAAATTGACCGTTGTATTCTGACACTGTCATGTTCCTTTGTTTGAGGTCATCGAATTCTCTCTTCTTAATTTTCATAATGCTCTTGGGAATGTGTGCACCACGGAAACCTTCCTTGAAATCATCCCAGGTTATATCATTTTCGTTGGGGTGCATGTGCAGAAAATTCTCCCACCATGATGCGGCTGCTCCTGTGAGATAGTGCGGAGCATATGATACTTTCTTGAGATCTGAACATTTTGCAATTATTAATTTTCTCTCCATATCTCGAAGCCAATCCTCGGCCTCAAGAGGTTTGTCAGTATGAGAAAAAGTTTGGGGACGTGTCTTCTGTAGCTCAGATAACTTGGAATGCTGCTGATACTGTCCGTGATGATTTCCCATGTTGATGACTTGGTTCATCATTTCCCAATGTTGCTGCTGGCTCTGCTCATAAAGGCGGCACATTTGTGAAAGTGCCGACTCACTGCCCTGTTGGCTTGACTGTCCCCGAGTGAACTCGTTGCTGGGTTGTGTATCATAATTTTCCTCTGGTGGAGTTGGCATGGAGCGAGTCCAAGGACGAGACATTTTTCACTCTGGGAATATTTTGTAAAACTCATAAGAAAAGCGGAAAGAGTCGAAAAAACAAATCCATAAGTGTATAGAGCTGGCAAATAAAAATAAATAACCAAGCTTACTTAAGAAAAACAAATCGACTTGCGCACGGAGAAGGACTGCTCATTACATATCTTACATGCGACGGTAATTATACAATACATCACTCAGGATATGCGTACATAATCCTGACATGTTATTTAGGCTAGTGCACTTCTCCAGATCCTACATGATGCGCAAACAGGCTACTTCTCACAACCTATGTACATATAAACATATCATACAAAGCGGCACATTACATGGCGGCTAAGTGTACTTAGGCGGAGATGTTGACGACCTCCTTTGCCCTGCCGAGGGTGAGGCGTAGCGAGGCTGGGAACTCGACTTCCTCCTCGCTAATAGGCTCCATACGTGTAGTGTTGCGCAGAGTGGACGGAGCAGTTTCCAGGGGCGGAACAACACGAATAGGAGTGGGCGCGAAGGTTGGTGCAGTGCGCACTGGAGTGGGCGCAATAACTTGGTTGGATTCTTCGGTAGAAGGCAGGCGACGAGTAGGTGCATAAGATGCTGAGGATGAGACAAAAGTCAGTGGCGGTGCGGTGGGTAGGAGCTCCGTCCTGTTGGCAGCACAGCCATGAACTGAGTCCATGCGGGCAGCCACGAAGTCGTCCACCAGGTTGTCGAAGGCTTCCTCCAGGGCCCGGAGATACTCAATAAGCATCTCAAAAGCCTCGTCTCGTTCTCCTCTGGGGCAGGAGAATGCGTAGTGACATGTGTAAGGCACATGGCATGGAAGATAACGGTAACGACGAGTCTTCATCACGGGTAGGACATCCCTGAGACGAGCTATCGCCTCGCGGGCTGCCATCTGCATAGCATGCCTCTCCGTAGGCATGGCTCTTCCCAAGAACCGGAAGCGGCGTAACTCACCACGCCCTCCCTTGAACTGCACCGTGGCCTGGTGCATGGTCAGACTATCGTTGACTCGGTGCTGGCAGAGTGTGAAGACTGGGCGCACAGATGGCCCCATCGTGACCTGAACGATGAAGGAAAGAAGCTTGACGAACCCATCGGGCACGTTGGCGAAGGTCTGAGACTCGCAGCTATTGTCGGCCATCTACGAAAGTAGGCAAAAATTCTGCATGGTCAGATCATAAATTTATGCTGACTATCAGATATGTCTACAATTGCAGAAAAATATAAAATGGCTCTATTATTCTAATAACCAATTAGCGATCGCACCTAGTGGCTTCCTACAGTCAGCCTGGCTCTGGTACCAAGCTTGTCACGACCGGTTTTCCAATAAAAATATTTATTGAGAAACCAATCTATTGAGTCCAGTATGAGAGAAATCCTCCTCACTGGTAGACAAAATCTTGATACAATAAGCCAGTAGCATAAAATATATTACAGGGTCGAACTACGGTTGCTCAACCAAATTATTACAAGCATGCCAATTATTATACATAATGGCGGACACGACACAGTGGTGTGGAGGCATACTACTGACTCGAGGATAGGATGGTGGTGGAAAAACACAGCGGGGAGAGGGATACAAGACTCTAAAACTGGCATCTCATCGAGCGTCGAGGTGAGGCTCGGTGAACTTATTTGGTAGCGGAAGCGGATATAATACAGTGACCAAATCCAGGGTCTCACGAGACTGACTGGGACTCCTCTAGGCGTCGGACTCGCTATCAAATTCTTCATCCATGACATCGCCTTCGTCAGCATCTGGCCAAATCAACAAGCCAGTGAGTACTTTGAAAGTACTCGCAAGACAGTTCGGACGTAAGATATAACAAATGCATGCATGGATGCGTCATGATTAATTTCATCAATGCACATTAAAATAAATTAGCATAACGAGGTAAGTAAAAGGGAAACGGCGGTAGTCCGCCTGAAATCCCAACAAAACATAAATGGAGACCGATCGGGTGTCTGAAGCGACGCCTCGAAAGGTGAACAAATAAATAAAAGGAAATGATGCCACAGTCGGGTGTCTTAGCGACACCACATAAAGGGCTTTAAAAGAAATGCCACAGTCGGATGTCTGAGCGACATCACAGAAAGGGCTTTAAAAGAAATGCCACGGTCGGACGTCTGAGCGACATCACAGAAAGGGCTTTAAAAGAAATGCCACAGTCAGACGTCTGAGCGACATCACAGAAAGGGCTTTAAAAGAAATGCCACAGTCGGACGTCTAGGCGACATCTCAGAAAGGGCTTTTGTCCACAAGTAAATATTAATCATAATAAGCATTCAATTCACGAAAATAAATGGGTTAGTCCATCCACAGGAATAATCATTTAACCGGACTTAGCACTCATGCGATTCACCGGAGTCTCTGTCATCAAAACTGACATTTGGTCAGGACAAGTTAATATCGAACTTGGACATGGAATAGATGATTTGAAGGAGTATATGACTCTGCAGAGTTTGTACAAAAATTTTCCCACAGCCAACGGATTTCCGTAGTCATGAAGGACTAGTTCCGTTTACGGTTTTTCGGTAGAAAACACAGCTAACCAGTACACACCCATTCTACCTCTCGATGCTAGGAATCACCCTAGACATCGTCCAAGAAAAACTTTTGAGACGGGGAGATCACAATCTCGAATAGCATGGGATCGAATTTATATACGCGCGCTCTAAGGGGTGCCCCCCTCTCGGTCCCAACCGGAAACACCCATGCCCCCTGACCGGATGACTGGCTTTAATCCAGGGCCATGGAACCATCATCACGGCCTCTCCTTTTTGGTGTGTACCAGGAAAGCGGTTTACAACTTACTAAGCCATATTCCTTGCGGAAAACCTGTGGTAGTACAAGGAAGGAAATGGAAGGAACTGGACCGATACGGTTTGACACTGTAGTCACATAGTCTGGCATAAGACTGGCATGCTACAACACTGCCATCTTACCCATTCTCATGCCAACACATGGCCATTCATATGCACATCCATCCACTTATGGATCATCAAACTCACTTACTTCAACAGTGCATGGAAGTAACGTTCATCGGTATGCTCATCAACATGCCATGAGACTAACTAAATGCAAAACATGCCAAGACACTCATCATATCAAAAGTTCAAACATGCTTGCCTGGTTCAGAGTAGTCGGAGCCTAGCTCGGTGAAGTTCGCGGCTCCGTCACCTCCTTCGGTATCTACGGTATAAAGAAAATATATGCGCTATCGTAAATACCAAGAGGTGCACAAAAAGTATACCAAATATTTTTCAAATAAATCTGATAAAAAACTAGACAAAATTTTAAAGAAGACAGAAAAAGAATCAATCAAAAATAGTCTTCTGTTAAAAAATTATAAGGGTTTTAATCCAGGGACTCATCTGTAATGAAACATAAAGTTTCTAGGGGCTAGTTTATAAAAACAGAAAACACTTCGGTAGCAACTACGCCAGCCCAGAGGGAAAGCGTATTTGGCAGAAGGCGTTTTCAGTAAACGATTCACTTAGAAATGACAGAGAGGCTGACGGTGGGGTCCCACTTGTCAGGTTTAAACTTTAAAATGGGGGGGGGGGGGACGAAGCTCGTCGGCGCCCGAGGGCCGCGGTGGTCGCCGGCGGCGATCCACGGCGAGGCTGGGAGATCGGAGAGTACCTCCGTGCTCAGGGCGCCATTCCGCGTCGGTTGGTGGTGGTGGTGGTCGCCGGCGAGTACCACGTCGACGGCGAGCTTTGCTCCGGCGGACGGCGGCTCGGGTGGTCGTGGGACTCGTCGGAGAGAGCTGCAGTGATCAAATTGAGGAGGGGGTTAGGCTTCTGGTAGCTAGAGAGGGTAACGGACGGGTTTTGGGCGCCGGAGACGGCCTCACCGGAGCAAATCGTGGTGGAGGCCGAGGCGGATCGGGGCGGCCGGAGCTGGGGAAGGAGACCTCCTCGAGGTCCTCCTAGTGGCCTGGCGGGGCGATGGTGAGGTGTGGTGATGATGCGTGCACGAGGGTGAGCTCGGGGGCCCTTTATATAGGCGGTCCGAGGCGGTGGCCGTGAACGGGGATTTCCGGCGATGGTTACGGTGGCGCAGGGCTCGGTCGGGGGTGATTAGGGAGTCGAGCGTCATCACGGAGGTTCAATGGGTCCGTTTAGGTGCTAAACTGGCCGGGGTTTGGGTGTTTGGGTCGAGCTCAACGGAACGGGGGTGGCGCGGCCCGTCGGCGACAGAGAGCACGTTCCGTGCTTGCCGGGCCACGGCGACGGTGCCACGGGCGTGCGCTGGCATGCAGGAGGCCACGCGGAGAGCCAGGGAGCGATGGGCGGCGCGGAACGGCGTTGAGCCGCCGTTCTTGTCCCCTGTCGGCCGTAACGGGGTCTCGGCCGCTGCAAGACACGCCGGCGCGGGTGGCCAGGGGCGCCACCGACGCCGGGAAGATGCCAAGCGCGCGTGCGGGATGCTCCAGACAGGAGGAAGAGGCGGCGAGGAACGTGCCAAGGGCACTGTGCGCATGTGACTGAACCTCTGTTGACGATCGACACTGAAAACTGAATTTTCTGAATTTTACTGAAAATGCAAAGAACAGTGTAGCTCAGGTGTTCGACAGAATGATTTAGGTATCTAGGGATTTTTCCTTGAGCTGAAATTTGGTGGAGTGGCTACTCATTGCTCAAGAAGGCTGCCTGAATTTTGGTGGAATTTTTGGAGAAGTGTGGATATGAATTTCACCAAATTTGGCAAATCTGGTCCAAACTTGCAGAGACTGAATTTTGAAATATTTGAAAAGAGGAGGAGTGGATCAAGATGGTTCTGGGTTGTGGGTTCAAAGGACTATCCAGGAGAGTTGGTTTGAGGTCATAAGTCAAATGCAATAGGGTACTTGCTTTGAAAAACTCTCAGGCTCCAAGTAATTTTCAGAAATGATTTGAGGGGAAAAATAATTTGAATAAAATCCAAAACTTGCTTGGATGAGTTGGGACAGTGAACTTAGGTTGATTTCAATGAGGAGGGGAGGTTTTGGAGGGGTTTTACCACATGGGCAAAAATACAATGCCATGGGTGGCTTCAAAGATATGAAAATCCAAATTTTCATAGAGTTTCTTTTTAAAAGAAAAAGATTAAATTAAACTCCCAAAATAATTTGAGAGGGAACCAACAGAGAAGAAGTTTCAAAAGATCAAACACCAAGGTTTAAAAAAAATCCTTGCCAAAGAAAAGAAAGTTTTTATGAGGAAGGTTTTCTGGAAAATTTTAAATGGCCTCTTTTCAAAAACCACAAAGTTTTTGCTGAAAACAAAAGCAAAAAAATTTTGGGGTGTCACAAGTATGTAGTGCTTCCCCCAAAAAACTTAAAAGGTAAATCAGAGTAAGCCATCATGGATCGAACCATATCCATCAATGTCCTATTCCTTCTTTCCGCTACACCATTTTGTTGTGGTGTGTAGGGTAATGTGTAGTGGTGTACTATGCCATGTTCTTTACAAAATTCATCCAAAATTCCGGATGTGTACTCTCCTCCTCTATCGGTCCTAAGGACTTTAATTTTCCCATTTAATCGGTTTTCCACTTCAGCCTAGAATGTTTTGAACATGTCAAAACCCTCAGACTTGTGTTTAAGGAGGTAGACATAACCGTATCAGGAGAAGTCATCAATGAATGTGATAAAATACACCTTCTGTCCTGTAATGGGTGTTGTCATTTCCCCACAAATATCTGAATGAATTGTGGCTAAGGGCTCACTAGATCTTTCAGCTTTAGGAAAGAGAGCTTAGTCATTTTTCCCATGATGCAGGCTTCCCAAATTCTATAATCTTCCCATTTAAAATGCAGAATTCCAGAACTAATAAATCTTTTAATCATGTTCTGTGATATATGTCCTAGCCTTAAATGCCATAGGTAGGATTTGGAACAATTGTCATTTCCGGCTATATTCCTCACAATGGAGTGGTTTTCAGCAACTAAATTGTCCATAGCATCAATATCAGAAATATCTTCAATATAACAGAGGCCTTCTAGACGGTTCCCTGATTGTATTAATTTTCCTTTTAGCAATATTTTAACCTTCCCATTGCCAAAGTTAACATCAAAGCCTAATAATTCTAGCGTAGATACCAATATGAGATTTTTCTTCATATCTGGAGGAAATACAATATTCTTAAGGAGTAATATTCCTCCACTTGGGACTTTTAGATTATAGTCCCCAATTCCTAGTATATGTGCCTTTGATGTTGTTCCTAGATAAATAAATCTAGTTCCCTTTTGTATTGTTTAAATGAACAGAAAGAATTCCATCATGTGAAGAATTTCCCCTTCTATTATCCTGATTCTTGGACTGGTATTGTTGTTATACTTCTTATCATCTGGCTTCCTCTTCTTAGTGCACTCAAATCTTAAGTCTCCTTGTTCACCACAATTATGGCAGTTAAATTTTCTCTTGTCAACCTTCTGATTTGAGTTTCTTCCATTGTAATCAGTCCTATCATGCTTCAAATTTATTTTATCCCTCAAATCTATCCCATATTTCCTCTTTTGCCAATTCCTCTTGCTTGAAGACTTGTCCTCACGAAGGTGTAGTTCATCATGTTGAGACCTTCTCTCTTTTCCTTGTGTGGACTTCCTGTCTTGTTCCATGAGTAGATGTGTTTAGCACACGCTCAGTATGACAAAAGGATATTTTAAATTGTTATCAAGAGTTTGGCAAAGAGTTAAGAGCAACCATAACTTGAACTTCTTCAGGGAAAGGGTATCCAACATTCTTTAGTTCCTCTACTAACACACATAATTTATTCAGATGTGCACTAACAGCTGTGGTTTCCGTCATCTCCGCAGTCAAAAATTGATTCACCAAGCTAAGAACTTTGATAAGTGAAACTTCCCCGAAGTCCTTTTCCAATCGCCTCATTATTTTGCAAGCTGATTCCTCTGGTTCATATTCTCATGCTAGAGAATCAGACATCCATCCAAGCATAAACACTCTAGCCTTTTGTTGTCCTTAGTCCACTGAGTAATTTCCTCTCGATAGCTTTCCTTTTCCTCATCTTCTGCCTCGTTAGATGGTTGGGTAGGCTTAGATTGAGTAATGATATAATCAATGTTCTCAGCAGTAAGGAGAAACATAATCTTTCTCTTTCAGACTGTAAAATTTGATCCATCCAATTTACAAGATCTAAGTAACTCAGCAAACACACTATTGGAAGCCATCAGGGGTGATGATTACCGTGGTAAAAATTCCAAGTAGCACTTGTACTTCCACGCTGATTAGTAGCAGCCAAAATTCCAAACAACACTTGTACTTCGACGCTGATTAGTAGCAGCAAACTCACATGTGATTTGCAGATTCTGAGTAGCCGGCGGCCGCTCGTGCAACTTTGTTAGTCGTCGAAGAAGAGGATCTATAGCAGCGAACTCTGCAGCAGCACCGAACACTGCAGCAGCAACAACTCTGTAGATTGGATGTCCCGGTTGGTTGTAGACGAGGTGGTGGCTAGCCGTGGGCAGTCAAGGTGGCGGTCATGGCGTGGCGGCGAGGTGGTGGCCGCGACGGGTACGGTGAGGCGGCGATGGAGACGGCGAGGCATCCGCCGCGGCAGGGACGGTGTTGGGGATATAACTACTGAGTATAAACCGCCCAGGAGGGGCCAGGTTATGCTCATAAGGAGTCATCCGTATTGAAGCCCATGAAGAAAGGGGTATGGCGCTTTACTACAGAGACTTAAAGGACCAGAGCCCAAAGGCGGATTAGGGCATGTAGACATAAACCGCCATGAGATATGTAACTTGTATTGTAAGATAGGAAAGGTAGAAACCAAGCCGGAGACGTGTATGAGACGGCATCGGGATTCTGTAAACCGCCGGGCATTAACCTATGTATATAAAGGGATGACCCGGCGGCGGTTCAGGGACAAGAAACAACAACTCGAGAGATAGGTAAAGCGGATTCGCTCCCTGCTTATCAAGACCCCATCAATTCCATCACAACTGGATCGTAGGCTTTTACCTTCACCGCAAGGGGCCGAACCAGTATAAACTCCCCGTGTCCTTGTCCGGTTTAACCCCTTTAAGCTAATCTCGTTGCGATGGCTCCACGACTAAGTCCTCACACTAGGACATCTAACGTGATAATTCCACGACAGTTGGCGCTCACCGTGGGGCTATCGCACGATGGTTTCAAGTTCTTAAAGGGCAACTTTGAAGGACTCAAGGGATACGTAGTGGGTCGGATGACCAAAAGTCACCGCGGCAAGCTCTACATCGACAACGCAGGCTGGGGCCCCGAGGCCGGCTCAATTGAGTACGGGTACCGGGTCCCCTTTGGAGGAATTCATGTCTTCACTGGCAAGATCAGCGAACCAGGCCCTGAGCCGGACATCTGCACCGACCTCGTCAAGACGGCTCAGGGTGCAAGCCCCGCCCGGGTTCTGCCCGCCATGAAGCGTGTGTTTGTAGGATTCATCAATGGTGCGGAATCTGAACCAGTGTCCGATGGTGAGACGGTCGTTTATTCAGATGGCGAATCATCCACCGGTGAGACCGAGTCACTATACCATCAATGGTTTCGGAGATATTGCATTCATCGGACCGCATCAATGCCGATTCAGTAGTTATAACGTTGCAGGGCAATTGCCGGTTTAAGCCGCTAAAATTGAAGTTGGGACAACTCAAGCATCACTGCAATGACATGGGAACACTTATGGCAGCTCTGGTTAAGTATGCTGACTCCGATAGTACCAAGGATCCCGAGTCTGACAATGAGAAGCCAGGGAAGGGAAAGAAGAATAGCGGCGCTA
Source organism: Triticum timopheevii (assembly GCA_963921465.1). Lineage (NCBI taxonomy): Eukaryota > Viridiplantae > Streptophyta > Magnoliopsida > Poales > Poaceae > Triticum > Triticum timopheevii. Next base: position 52,010,990 of record OY997272.1, on the reverse strand, counting down.
AAGGGCAACAACATAACCAGGCGAGCCATGGTAACAATGGTAAGCATAAAGCGGATAGTAATTCAGATTTTGTGGCTAACACCAATGCGCAGGACAATGGCCAGCATCGTAAGGGTAAACCGCCCCCGCGGGTTGGAGGATCAGCTGTCAATCTTGAGCGCCTGTTAAATCAGCCTTGCCCGAGGCACGGGACGCGAGAGAAGCCAACCATGCATCTCTGGAAGTGTTGCTTTATTATGAGGGAGTTCAAAAACTTGGATCTCTTCCAGTATGATCATGGATCGTCCGGCGGTTCAGGACCCGGGTCTCATGGGCCGGGTTATGGTGTTGGTAGTTCCGGTTCAGGGTTTCAAGGTAATCAGGATGGACATGGCAATCAAGGCAATCAGGGCAACCAGGGTGGTTATAAACAACAGGGAAATCAGCAACAACAATAGTTGGGTTACCAGAGTCACCCGAAGCAGTTGAACAATGGGCAGTATCATGTCTTCACCACTAGTCTGTGCAAGCGCGATCAGAAGCTTCATAAAAGGGCAGTGAAATCCATTGAACCGGCGGTGCCCCGTTAGTTGCGCTGGTCTGAACAACCCATTGTGTGGATTCGAGAGGATCATCAGCCCCGGGTTGATAACCCGGGTCATCTGGCATTGGTGGTGGCACCTCAGGTTGGAGGTTATAAGTTCAACAAGGTACTCATGGATGGAGGGAGTAGTACCAACATCTTGTATTATAAAACTTTCCATCACATGGGGTTGACAGATAAGAATCTTAAACCATCAAACACCGTTTCCCATGGTGTGGTACCTAGTAAATCGGCTTGTCCTGTCGATAAGATAGCTCTGGAGGTTGCTTTTGGAGATGATCATGATTCAAGATCAGAGACATTAACCTTTGAAGTGGTGAAAATCAGGAGCCCGTACCATGCCCTGTTTGGATGGCCGGCTTACGCTAAGTTCATGGCAAGACCATGTTATGTTTATCTACAGCTCAAGATGCCGGGTCATAAGGGGACCATCACAGTACATGGAAGCCGCATGATTGCTTTGGAATGTGAGGAAGGTGATGCAGCTTACACTGAGTCGGTTTGTGCAACAGAGGACTTGACATTCTATAAGGACAATGTTTATCCGGCAGATATGGCGTCTTTGAAAAAGCCAACTACAGAGCATGATCCGGCATTGAAGTTTAAATTGGCTGATGAGACTAAGTTGGTTGATTTTGTTCCTGGCGATTCATCCAAGCAGTTTAGCATCTGCGCTAGCCTGGATCCGAAATAGGAAGGCGCGCTCATCGAGTTCATCCATGAGAACCGGGACATCTTTGCATGGAAACCTTCTGACATGCCAGGTGTATCGAGGGATCTCGCTGAGCACACTGTTAATATCGATCCCAAGTTTAAGCCGGTCAAGCAGTTTCTCCGCCGCTTCAATGAAGAGAGACGGAAGGCCACTGGTGAGGAAGTAGCCCGGCTCTTGGCAGCAGGGTTTATTGTGGAGGTTTTTCAACCTGAGTGGTTGGCTAACTGATACGTCTTCAACGTATCTATAATTTTTGATAGTTCCATGCTATTATATTACCCCTTTTGGATGTTTATGGGCTTTATTTTACACATTTATATCATTTTTGGGACTAACCTACTAACCGGAGGCCCAACCCGTATTGCTGTTTTTTTTGCCTATTTCAGAATTTCAAAGAAAAGGAATATCAAACGGAGTCCAAACGGAATGAAACCTTTGGGAGCGTGATTTTTGGAACGAACGTGATCCAGAGGACTTGGGGTGCAAGTCAAGAAGCTGCCGAGGCGGCCACGAGAGGGTAGGGCTCCCCCCTGATGACCCACAAGTGTAGGGGATCTATCATATTCCTTTCGATAAGTAAGAGTGTCGAACCCAACGAGGAGCAGAAGGAAATGATAAGCGGTTTTCAGTAAGGTTTTCTCTGCAAGCACTGAAATTGTAGGTGATAGATAGTTTTGTGATAAGATAGATAGTAACGAGCAACAAGTAAATAAAGTAAATAAAGTGCAGAAAAGTGGCCCAATCCTTTATGTAGCAAAGGATAAGCCTGGACAATTTCTAATAATGAGGAAGGAGCTCCCGAGGACACATTGGGAATTATCGTCAAGCTAGTTTTCATCACGTTCGTATGATTCGCGTTCGGTACTTTGATAATTTGATATGTGGGTGGACCGGTACTTGGGTACTGCCCTAACTTGGACAAGCATCCCACTTATGATTAACCCCTATTGCAAGCATCCGCAACTAGAAAAAGAAGTATTAAGGTAAGCCTAACCACAACATTAAGCGTATGGATCCATATCAGCCCCTAACGAAGCAACGCATAAACTAGGGTTTAAGCTTCTGTCACTCTAGCAACCCATCATCTACTTATTACTTCCCCATGCCTTCCTCTAGGACCAAATAATGGTGAAGTGTCATCTAGTCGACGTTCACAAAACACCACTAGAGGAAAAGACAACATACATCTCATCAAAATATCGAACGAATACCAAATTCACATGACTACTAATAGCAAGACTTTACCCATGTCCTCAGGAACAAACGTAACTACTCACAAAGCATATTCATGTTCATAATCAGAGGAGTAATAATATGCATAAAGGATCTGAACATATGATCTTCCACCAAGTAACCCAATTAGCCTCAACTACAAGGAGTAATCAACACTACTAGCAACCCACTGGTACCTATTTGTGGTTTTGATACAAGATTGGATACAAGAGATGAACTAGGGTTTTGAGAGGAGATGGTGCAGGTGAATATGTTGATGGAGATTGACCCCCTCCCGATGAGAGGATCGTTGTTGATGATTTCCCCCTCCCGGAGGAAAGTGTCACCGGCAGAATAGCTCCGCCAGAGCCCTAGATTGATTCCGCCAAGGTTCCGCCTCGTGGCGGCGGAGTTTCATCCCGTAAGCTTGCCCACGATTTTCTCCAGGGTAAAAGTGATGATATAGCAGAAGATGGACGCCGGAGGCCCACCAGCGGGCCCAGGAGATAGGGGGCACGCCCTATAGGGGGGGGGCGCCCCCTGTCTCTTGGACAGGGTGTGGGCCCCCTGGCCTCTTTCTTTTGCTAAAAAATTCATATTAAATCCAAAAAATTGTTTCGTGGAGTCTCAGGACTTTTGGAGCTGTGCAGAATAGGTTTCCAACGTTTGCTCCTTTTCCAGCCAGAATTCCCGCTACCGACATTCCCCCTCTTCATGGTAAACCTTGTAAAATAAGAGAGAATAGCCATAAGTATTGAGATATAATGTGTAATAATAGGCCATAATGCAATAAATATTGATATAAAAGCATGATGCAAAATGGACGTATCACCCCCCTATCTCGTGGGCCCCTGGGGCGGCCACCGACGTACTTCCTCCTATATAAGCCTACATTCCCCGAAAACATCCAGGGAGCCAACGAAACACAATTTCCACCGCCGTAACATTCTGTATCCGCGAGACCCCATCTTGGAGCCTTCGCCGGCGCTCTGCCGGAGGGGGAATCGACCACGGAGGGCTTCTACATCAACACTATAGCCCCTCCGATGAGTTGTGAGTAGTTTACCACAGACCTTCGGGTCCATAGTTATTAGCTAGATGGCTTCTTCTCTCTTTTTGGATCTCAATGCAATGTTCTCCCCCTCTCTTGTGGAGATCTATTCGATGTAAACTCTTTTTGCGGTGTGTTTGTCGAGATCTGGTGAATTGTGGGTTTATGATCAAGTTTATCTATGGGAAATATTTGAATCTCCTATGAATTCTTTTATGTATGATTGAGTTATCTTTGCAAGTCTCTTCGAATTATCAGTTTGGTTTGGCCTACTAGATTGATCTTTCTTGCCATGGGAGAAGTGCTTAGCTTTGGGTTCAATCTTGCGGTGTCCTTACCCAGTGACAGAAAGGGTTGCAAGGCACGTATTGTATTGTTGCCATCGAGGATAAAAAAATGGGGTTTATATCATATTGCATGAATTTATACCTCTACATCATGTCATCTTGCTTAATGCGTTACTCTGTTCTTTATGAACTTAATACTCTAGATGCAGGCAGGAGTCGGTCGATGTGTGGAGTAATAGTAGTAGATGCAGGCAGGAGTCGGTCTACTTGTCACAGACGTGATGCCTATATACATGATCATGCCTAGATAATCTCATAATTATTCGCTTTTCTATCAATTGCTCGACAGTAATTTGTTCATCCACCGTAATACTTATGCTATCTTGGGAGAAGCCTCTAGTGAAACCTATGGCCCCCGGGTCTATCTCTTATCATATTTGCTTCTAATCTACTTTTATTTGCATCTTTACTTTTTGCATCTATATTATAAAATACCAAAAATATATTTATCTTATCATACTATCTCTATTAGATCTCACTTTCGCAAGTGGCCGTGAAGGGATTGACAACCCCTTTTTATTTGCGTTGGTTGCGAGTTCTTTATTTGTTTGTGTAGGTGCGTGGGACTTTTGAGGAGCCTCCTACTGGATTGATACCTTGGTTCTCAAAAACTGAGGGAAATACTTACGCTACTATTGCTGCATCACCGTTTCCTCTTCAAGGAAAACCAACGCAAGCTCAAGACGTAGCAAGAAGGATTTCTGGCGCCGTTGCCGGGGAGGCTTCCACCAAGTCAAGTCAAGATTCGACCTCCGCCAACGTGCGATTTCTGGCGCCGTTGCCGGGGAGGTCTTCGCTCAAGTCAAGACATACTAAGTACCCATCACAAACTCATCTCCCTCACATTTACATTATTTGCCATTTGCCTCTCGTTTTCCTCTCCCCCACTTCACCCTTGCCGTTTATTTGCCCTCTCTTTCCCAATCTTCTCCTCTCTCTTTCGCTTGCCCTTTTCCGTTTGCTCGTGTGTTAGATCGGTTAGCTTGTCGTTATGGCTAGTCCTCCTATCCTTGTTATCACTCCCGAACATGAAATTCTTAATTTTAAGCAAAGGGAGGGAGAAAATTTAAAAGATGCTTGGCATAGAATTTGCAATGCTCAAAATAGATCTACTAGGAAGCTTTCTACTTCCGTTCTTCTCCGCAGTTTTTATGTAGGCATCACTCCTTAGAATAGATGTGTTCTTGATACTGTTGCCGTATGTGATTTCTTGAGTAGCCATACGTTTGATGCTTATAATGCTATGTTAGATTTGTTTGGCCCACCACCTCTTTTGGAGCTGTGCAGAATAGGTTTCCAACGTTTGCTCCTTTTCCAGCCAGAATTCCAGCTGCCGGCATTCCCCCTCTTCATGGTAAACCTTGTCAAATAAGAGAGAATAGCCATAAGTATTGAGATATAATGTGTAATAACAGCCCATAATGCAATAAATATTGATATAAAAGCATGATGCAAAATGGGCGTATCAACTCCCCCAAGCTTAGACCTCGCTTGTCCTCAAGCGGAAGCCGAAATCGAAAAATATGTCCACATGTTTAGAGATAGAGGTGTCGATAAAAATAAAATACGGACATGAGGGCATCATGATCATTCTAAAAACAACAACATATATAGATTTTGTCATATGATTTCCTATGCTTAAGTAATAAGCAATTCACATTGTCAAGTATGGTTCAAAAACTTCATTGGGAACTAACAAACTATAATCTCAATCATTGAAGCAATTGCAATTAATCGCAACATTAGAAAGAGTCAATAATAGAGCTTTTCAGCAGGCTCACATACTCAACTATCTCGTAGTCTCCTACAATTGTCAACACTCACGCAATACTTGTGGTTATAGAGTTTCAGCCAGACACTGAGAAAGATAGGCACTTATTGTGTTGCCTCCCAACGTATTCACCTTTAGGTGATGTCAACAATAATAGCCTATGCCAACTTACATCCAATTGGATATATATATATATATCATGATCTTTCAAACACGAAGAGCTTGCCAAAGGATAAAATGAAAAAGGGAAAGGTGAGGATCACCTTGACTCAAGCATAAGGTAAAAACATAAAGTAAAAGATAGGCCCTTCGCAGAGGGAAGCAGAGGTTGTCATGCGCGTTTAGGGTTGATGCATAAAATCTTAATGCAAAAGAACGTCACTTTATATTTCCCCTTGTATGTGGACCTTTATTATGCAGTCCGGTGCTTTTATTACTTCCACAACAAGTTCATACAAGGCTTATTTTCAATGCACTAATAAGTCATGCATATTTAGAGAGCAATTTTTATTGCTTGCACAGATGACAACTTACTTGAAGGATCTTACTCAATCCATAGGTAGGTATGGTGGACTCTCATGGCAAAACTGGGTTTAAGGATATTTGAAAGCACAAGTAGTATCTCTACTTGGTGCAAGGAATTTTGCTAGCATGAGGGGGAAAGGCAAGCTCAACATGTTTGGAAGGTCAATGACAATATACTTTAACTGAGATGTCGGAAAACATAAACCATTACGTTGTCTTCCTTGTCCAACATCAACTCTTTTAGCATGTCATACTTAATGAGTGCTTCACAATCATAAAAGATGTCCAAGATAATATATTTATATGTGAACCCCTCTTTCCTTATCACTTCCTATTAATTGCAACTATGACCAAGGCTACGTTCATCAACTCTCACCAATTTTTATGCCTCATACTTTCTATGTGTGAAGTTATCACTATCCATAAGATCAATATGAACTCTTTTATTCTTTCTACTTTCTCAATATCATAGAAACATAGCAAAGCCCTTGGCTCAACACTAGTCTTTATTATAGATAGCACACAGACTCGATTATAAAAAGAGATCACAAAGCAAAACTCAAAACTATCTGATATCAAAACTTCAATCTACTAGATCAAGATACTACTAAAAGGATCTAACTAAATAAAGCGGTAAAGATAGGAGTGTGATGGTGATACAATACCTGGGCACCTCCCCCAAGATTGGCAGTTGCCAAGGGGAGTGCCCATACCCATGCGACTATGTCCTCGGAGGTGGTGAAGTAGGAGTTGTTGATGATGTAGGCTTGTCGTTCATCTTCCAAGGCATAGGTTCTCCATCATAAAAGGATGATCGAGTCTCCGGGATCCTTAAATCTGCAGCCAAACTCATTCGCTTGAATCTATATTCATACTCACAGTTCTGGTTTTGCAGGTCATATATCTGGGCTTGGAGGTGCTCGATTTTCTCTTGAAGCTTGAAGATGGTCTCCCCAATGACTTTAGCATCTAGCTTGTGGTTGTTGGTGAACTCCGTGATCATCATCTGGTTGGCATTGAGTCCATGCTCCACCATCCCTTGACACTTGAAAACTTCTTGCTCCACGGCTTCGAGCTTTGTCTCCACGCTCCTGGTACGCCTTGGTCCCTCCACATCGCAGATGTGTAGCACCCCCTCACGCATCTCAATGGTTTGAGGGTGTTGCAGTACCTCCGCGAGATAGGGGTTGATAACCCTCTTGAAAAACTTGTCCTTGGGAGCGCTTGGAGACACCATGATGCTCTAGATCTGAAACAGAAACAACTCGAAACTAAAACAGAGGATATTTGCGTGATACGGTGGTCAAAACCTTCAGGAGTATATATAATGAATTTTTACCGACCAAAATACGTAACGTGCAAGAAAACAGAGTCCAGGAGGCACACAAGGTGCCCACGAGACAGGGGGCGCGCCCTCCACTCTCGTGGGGGCCTCGTGTCTATTTCGGACTACTTCTTTCTTCCTAAAATTCTTAAATAATCCAAAACTGATAAAAATGGCCATTAGAGTTGTTTTGGAGTCGGTTTACTTACCGTACCACATACCTATGCCTTTTTGGAGCCTGAAACATTCTGGAAAGTGTCCCTTATGTATTCCTTAGGGGTTATGGTTTCAGTAATATTAGTTTCAACATTGATAGGATTACCTGAAATATAATGTTTAATTCTTTGACCGTTAACCACCCTCGGATTTGTGCCTTCGAAGTTGTTGATTTTTATAGCACCAGAACGATAGACCTCCTCAATAACGTAGGGACCTTCCCATTTTGAGAGAAGTTCTCCTGCAAAAAATCTTAAACGAGAGTTGAATAATAACACATAATCTCCTACGTTAAACTCACACTTTTGTATCCTCTTATCATGCCAGCGTTTCACTTTTTCTTTGAAAAGCTTGGCATTCTCATAAGCTTGGGTTCTCCATTCATCAAGTGAGCTAATATCAAACAACCTCTTCTCACCGGCAAGTTTGAAGTCATAATTGAGCTCTTTAATAGCCCAATATGCCTTATGTTCAAGTTCAAGAGGTAAATGACATGCTTTTCCATAAACCATCTTATAAGGAGACATACCCATAGGATTCTTGTATGCAGTTCTATAGGCCCATAATGCATCATCAAGTTTTTTGGACCAATTCTTTCTAGATCTATTCACAGTCTTTTGCAACATTAATTTGAGCTCTCTATTGCTCAACTCTACTTGACCACTAGACTGCGGATGATAAGGGGATGCTATTCTATGATTGACATCATACTTAGCAAGCATCTTACGGAAAGCACCATGAATAAAATGTGAACCACCATAAGTCATAAGATATCTAGGGACTCCAAACCTCGGAAAAATAACTTCTTTAAGCATTTTAATAGAAGTGTTATGATCAGCACTACTAGTTGGAATAGCTTCTACCAACTTAGTAACATAATCATTAGCAACTAAAATATGTGTATAACAATTAGAGGCAGGAAAAGGTCCCATATAATCAAAGCACCAAACATCAAACGGTTCAATAACAAGAGAATAATTCATAGGCATTTCTTGACGTCTACTAATGTTACCTATTCTTTGACATTCATCACAAGATAAGACAAACTTACGAGCATCTTTGAAAAGAGTAGGCCAATAAAAACCAGATTGTAGTACCTTGTGTGCAGTTCTATCTCCAGCGTGGTGTCCTCCATAGGATTCAGAGTGACTCTTGCGTAGGATCTGTTCCTGTTCATGCTCAGGTACACAACGTCTAATAACACCATCTACTCCTTCTTTATAAAGATGTGGATCATCCCAGAAGTAATGTCTTAAATCATAAAAGAACTTCTTCTTTTGCTGGTATGTGAAACTAGGCGGTATATATTTAGCAACAATGTAATTAGCATAATCAGCATACCAAGGAGCTGTACGAGAAGCATTGACGACCGTTAATTGTTCATCAGGAAAGCTATCATTAATAGGCAGTGGGTCATCAAGAACATTCTCTAACCTAGACAAGTTATTTGAAACGGGGTTCTCAGCTCCCTTTCTATCAATAATATGCAAGTCAAATTCTTGGAGCAAGAGAACCCATCTAATGAGTCTAGGCTTAGCATCTTTCTTTTCCATAAGGTATTTAATAGCAGTATGATCAGTGTGAATAGTAACTTTGGAATCAACAATATAAGGTCTACACTTATCACATGCAAACACAACTGCTAAGAACTCTTTTTCAGTAGTAGCATAATTTCTCTGGTCAGTATCAAGAGTCTTAGTAGCATACTGGATAACATTCAATTTCTTATCGACTCTTTGCCCTAAAACAACACCTACAACATAATCACTAGCATCGCACATAATTTCAAAAGGTAAATTCCAATCAAGCGGCTGAACAATAGGTGCAGTGATCAAAGCTTTCTTAAGTGTTTCAAATGCTTCTACACAATCATCATCAAAGACAAAAGGAATATCTTTTTGCAATACATTAGTCAGAGGCCTAGAGACTTTAGAAAAGTCCTTAATGAACCTCCTATAAAAACCGGCGTGACCAAGGAAACTTCTTATACCTTTTATGTCCTTGGGACATGGAATCTTTTCAATAGAATCAACCTTGGCTTTATCAACTTCGATACCTCTCTCGGAGATCTTGTGACCCAAGACAATGCCTTCATTAACCATGAAGTGACACTTTTCCCAATTCAGGATGAGACTAGTGTCTTTGCATCTCTGCAAAACTCGATCAAGGTTGCTCAAACAATCATCAAAGGAGGATCCATAGACGGAGAAGTCATCCATGAATACCTCACAAATCTTTTCACAAAAATCAGATAATATAGCCATCATGCATCTTTGAAAGGTAGCAGGTGCGTTACATAAACCAAAAGGCATACGTCTATAAGCAAAAGTACCAAAAGGGCAAGTAAAAGTAGTCTTAGATTGATCCTTCACTGACACAGGTATCTGAGAGAAACCAGAATAACCATCTAGAAAGCAAAAATGTGTGTGTTTGGATAGCCTTTCGAGCATTTGATCAATAAAAGGTAAAGGGTAATGATCTTTCTTAGTGGCTTTATTTAACTTACGGAAATCAATTACCATCCTATAACCTGTAATAATTCTTTGTGGGATCAATTCATCTTTATCATTAGGAACAACGGTAATACCTCCCTTTTTAGGGACACAATGGACAGGGCTTACCCATTCACTATCAGCAACTGGATAAATAATACCTGCCTCAAGGAGCTTTAGTATCTCCTTTCTTACCACTTCCTTCATCTTGGGATTTAATCGTCTTTGAGGATCTCTAACTGGTTTGTCATCTTTCTCCACTGAAATTTTGTGTTGACATAATGTGGGACTAATGCCCTTAAGATCATCCAGAGTATATCCAATAGCAGCTCGGTGCTTCTTCAGAGTTTTCAATAATCTTTCTTCTTCTTTCTCTGAAAGGTTAGCACTAATAATAACAGGATATATTTCTTTTTCATCAAGATAAGCATACTTAAGATTATCAGGTAATGGTTTGAGTTCGAACACGGGATCACCCTTGGGTGGAGGGGGATCCCCAAGAATTTCAACGGGAAGGTTATGTTTCAGCATAGGTTCCTGTTTAAGGAACACTTCATCTATTTCCTCCCTTTCCTTCATAAACATATCGTTTTCATGGTCTAGCAAATATTGTTCTAACGGATCAGTTGGAGGAACAGCAATGGAAGCAAGACCAATAATATCATCCTTACTAGGTGGTTCCCTTTCACGAGGTTGTCTACTAAACTTAGCGGAATTAAACTCATGAGACATACCATCTATGCCAACAGTAACAATATTCTTTTCACAATTAATCCTAGCACTAGCAATATTCAAGAAGGGTCTACCAAAAATAATGGGACACAAATCATCTTGTGGGGAACCAAGAACAAGAAAATCAGCAGGGTATTTAACCTGCCCACACAAAACTTCAACATCTCTAACAATCCCAATAGGTTTAATGGTATCTCTATTAGCAAGCTTAATAGTAACATCAATGTCTTCTAATTCAACGGGTGCAATGTCGTGCATAATTTCTTTATAAAGATCATAAGGTATCGCACTAGCACTAGCACCCATATCACATAAGCCGTGATAACAATGATCTCCTATTTTAACAGAAATAATAGGCATGCCTACAACAGGTCTACATGTCTTAGTGTCAGGTCTAGCAATATTAGCAGTCTCATCCAAGAAATAAATAACATGCCCATCTAAGTCCTCATCCAAGAGATCTTTAATCATAGCAATACTAGGTTCAACGTTAATTTGCTCAGGAGGTGTATAAGTCCTAGTATTACTCTTACGAACAACAGTTGGAGCTTTAGCATGATCTTTTATCCTAACAGGAAAAGGAGGTTTTTCAACATAAGAAGTAGGAACAATAGGATCACTATAGGTATATAGTCTTTTCTTCGACTGTAATAGGTGCAACTACTTTCACTTCAACAGGAGGATTATATTTAAACCACTTCTCTTTAGAGAGATGAACGTGAGTAGCAAAAGTTTCACAAAAAGTAGCTACTATCTCAGAGTCAAGTCCATACTTAGTGCTAAATCCACAAAAAGCATCGGTATCCATAAAAGATTTAACACAATCGAACTTAGGTGTCATACCTGACTCCTTACCATCGTCGGAACCCCAATATTCAGAGTTGCGTTTAATTCTTTCCAATGAGTCCCATTTGAAATCAATAGTCTTTAGCATATAAGAACCAACACAGGAAGTATGAAGCAGGTTGCGATTATCAAGAGAAAGCCGAGCATAAAAATTCTGAATAATCATTTCCCGAGAGAGCTCATGATTGGGGCATGAATATAACATTGACTTAAGCCTCCCCCAAGCTTGAGAGATGCTTTCTCCTTCGCGAGGCCAGAAATTATAGATGTAATTACGATCACGATGAACAAGATGCATAGGATAGAACTTCTGGTGAAATTCCAACTTCAATCGCTTATAATTCCAAGATCTCGTATCATCACATAGCCTATACCATGTCAATACATTTCCCTTCAAAGATCAAGGGAAGACCTTCCTTTTTACAACATCATCGGGAATACCTGCAAGCTTAAATAATCCACAAACTTCATCCACAAAGATAAGGTGTAAATCGGGATGCAATGTTCCGCCTCCTGCAAATGGATTAGCTAGCAGTTTCTCTATCATACCCAAAGGAATCTCAAAGTGAATATTTTCATAAAGTTCAGTAGGTTGAGGAGAAACTCTTTGCTCTTCTGGTTGGGGTGAAGATACCCCAAACAAGCCCCTCAAAGGATTAGTTTCCATAGTGACAAGTAACAGAAAATTTCAGCACACTATATAAATGTTTCCTTACCAAGTTCCACTCACCAAAAGCGCTACACTCCCCGGCGACGGCGCCAGAAAAGAGTCTTGATGACCCACAAGTGTAGGGGATCTATCTAGTCCTTTCGATAAGTAAGAGTTTCGAATCCAACGAGCAGCAGAAGGAAATGATAAGCGGTTTTCAGTAAGGTTTTCTCTGCAAGCACTGAAATTGTAGGTGATAGATAGTTTTGTGATAAGATAAATAGTAATGAGCAACAAGTAAATAAAGTAAATAAAGTGAAGCAAAGTGGCCCAATCCTTTATGTAGCAAAGGATAAGCCGGGACAATTTCTAATAATGAGGAAGGAGCTCCTGAGGACACATTGGGAACTATCGTCAAGCTAGTTTTCATCACGTTCATATGATTTGCGTTCGGTACTTTGATAATTTGATATGTGGGTGGACCGGTACTTGGGTACTGCCCTAACTTGGACAAGCATCCCACTTATGATTAACCCCTATTGCAAGCATCCGCAACTAGAAAAAGAAGTATTAAGGTAAGCCTAACCACAACATTAAGCGTATGGATCCATATCAGCCCCTAACGAAGCAACGCATAAACTAGGGTTTAAGCTTCTGTCACTCTAGCAACCCATCATCTACTTATTACTTCCCCATGCCTTCCTCTAGGCCCAAATAATGGTGAAGTGTCATCTAGTCGACGTTCACAAAACACCACTAGAGGAAAAGACAACATACATCTCATCAAAATATCGAACGAATACCAAATTCACATGACTACTAATAGCAAGACTTTACCCATGTCCTCAGGAACAAACGTAACTACTCACAAAGCATATTCATGTTCATAATCAGAGGAGTAATAATATGCATAAAGGATCTGAACATATGATCTTCCACCAAGTAAATCAATTAGCATCAACTACAAGGAGTAATCAACACTACTAGCAACCCACAGGTACCAATTTGTGGTTTTGATACAAGATTGGATACAAGAGATGAACTAGGATTTTGAGAGGAGATGGTGCAGGTGAATATGTTGATGGAGATTGACCCCCTCCCAATGAGAGGATCGTTGGTGATGACGTTGGTAATGATTTCCCCCTCCCAGAGGGAAATGTCCCCGACAGAACAGCTCCGCCAGAGCCCTAGATTGATTCCGCCAAGGTTCCGCCTCGTGGCGGCGGAGTTTCATCCCGTAAGCTTGCCCACGGTTTTTTCCAGGGTAAAAGTGATGATATAGCAGAAGATGGACGCCGCAGGCCCACCAGGAGGCCCAGGAGATAGGGGCGCGCCCTACAGGGGGGGCGCCCCCTGTCTCCTGGACAGGGTGTGGGCCCCCTGGCCTCTTTCTTTTGCTAAAAAATTCTTATTAAATCCAAAAAATTGTTTCGTGGAGTCTTAGGACTTTTGGAGCTGTGCAGAATAGGTTTCCAACGTTTGCTCCTTTTCCAGCCAGAATTCCAGCTGTCGGCATTCCCAGCTTCATGGTAAACCTTGTAAAATAAGAGAGAATAGCCATAAGTATTGAGATATAATGTGTAATAACAGTCCATAATGCAATAAATATTGATATAAAAGCATGATGCAAAATGGACGTATCACCCCCTGTCTTGTGGGCCCCTCAGGCGGCCACCGACGTACTTCCTCCTATATAAGCCTACGTACCCCAAAAACATCCAGGGAGCCAACGAAACACAATTTCCACCGCCGTAACCTTCTGTATCCGTGAGATCCCATCTTGGAGCCTTCGCCGGCGCTCTGCCGGAGGGGGAATCGACCACAGAGGGCTTCTACGTCAACACCATAGCCCCTCTGAGGGAGTCCTGGACTAGGGGGTGTCCGGATAGCCGAACTATCATCATCGGCCGGACTCCAAGACTATGAAGATACAAGATTGAAGACTTCGTCCCGTGTCCGGATGGGACTTTCCTTGGCGTGGAAGGCAAGCTTGGCAATACGGATATGTAGATCTCCTACCATTGTAACCGACTCTGTGTAACCCTAGCCCTCTCCGGTGTCTATATAAACTGGAGGGTTTTAGTCCGTAGGAAAAACAACCATTACAACAATCATACCATAGGCTAGCTTCTAGGGTATAGCCTCCTTGATCTCGTGGTAGATCCACTCTTGTACTACCCATATCATCAATATTAATCAAGCAGGAGTAGGGTTTTACCATCCGCCTAGACGCATAGTTCGGGACCCCCTACCCGAGATCTGCCGGTTTTGACACCAACATTGGTGCTTTCATTGAGAGTTCCTCTGTGTCGTCACTGATAGGCTTGATGGCTCCTTCGATCATCAACAACGACGCAGTCCAGGGTGAGACTTTTCTCCCCGGACAGATCTTCATATTCGGCGGCTTTGCACTGCGGGCCAATTCGCTTGGCCATCTGGAGCAGATCGAAAGCTACGCCCCTGGCCGTCAGGTCAGATTTGGATGTCTAAACTTCACGACTGACATCCGCGGAGACTTGATCTTCGACGGATTCGAGCCACAGCCGAGCGCGCCGCACTGTCACGATGGGCATGATTTAGCTCTGCCGTCGGACAGTGCCCTGAAGGCCGCACATGAGTCCGCTCCGACCCTTAGTTCGAAGCCGACCGCGCAGATCGAGGACGGGTGGCTAGACACCGCCTCGGGGGCTACAACCTCTACGGCGATGGAGCCGAATACTGACTTTGTCCCTTGTAAAGCTCGTGACTCCGAGGTGCCGGACTCCTCGCCGGACTCCGAACCTCCTGCGCCCCTACCAAACGAATCTGATTGGGCGCCAATCATGGAGTTCACCGCCGCGGACATCTTTCAGCACTCATCCTTTGGCGACATCCTGAATTCGCTAAAGTATCTCTCGTTATCAGGAGAGCCCTGGCCGGACTGCGGTCAGGGTGGTTGGGATGCGGACAATGAAGAAATTCAAAGCCCACCCACCACCCACTTTGTAGCCACTGTCGACGATCTAACCGACATGCTAGATTACGACTCCGAAGACATCGACGGTACGGACGACGATGCCGGAGACGACCAAGAACCAGCACCTACGGGGCACTAGAAGACCACCTCGTCATACGACATATACATGGTGGACATCCCAAAGGATGGGAATGGCGAAGAAGCAACGGAGGCTGATTCCTCCAAGAAACAGCCCAAGCGCCGGCGTCAGTGGCGCCGCTCTAAATCCTGCCACAGCAAGAATGGAGATTTCTACACTGGAGATAATAACACCCGAGAGAGTGCTGAAGACAACCCCCTCCAGCAACATTCAGCACAGGAGGACAGAGAAGCCAGCCCTCACGAGAGAGCGGCAGACGAAGAGGTAGAGGATGATAATTACATGCCTCCCTCCGGAGACGAGGCAAGCCTCAACGACGACGAATTCGTCGTGCCCGAGGATCCCGTCGAACAAGAGCGTTTTAAACGCAGGCTAATGGCCACGGCGAACAGCCTAAAGAAAATGCAGCAACAGCTTCGAGCCGATCAAGACCTGCTAGCCGACAGATGGACTGAAGTCCTCGCGGCCGAAGAGTATGAACTCGAACGCCCCTCCAAAAGCTACCCCAAACGCATGTTGCTCCCCCGATTAGAGAAGGAGGCATATAAACCTTCATCACCAGTGCACAATACGGCAGACCGACCACCTCGTGGCCGCGACAGAGAGGCCTCTAGACCCTCCGCCATAACCGTACACCGGCACCGCTTGAAAAGCACGAAGCCACGGGGGAATGCGCCGGACTTGTGAGACATATTGGATGAGAAGGCAAGACAATCAAGATCGATTTACGGATCACGTGGGCGCCCCACGATGCGCAACGACTACCGTCACGCCGGATACAGCAACTCCGGCCGGGCCGAACACAGTAGACAAAGCTCGCTCGAGCTACGTCGTGATATCGCCCAATATAGAGGCGCCGCACACCCACTACGCTTCACAGATGAAGTAATGGATCATTAAATCCCTGAAGGGTTTAAACTCGTAAACATTGAATCCTACGATGGCACAACAGACCCCGCGGTTTGGATCGGAGATTATCTCCTTCATATCCACATGGCCCGCGGTGACGATCTTCACACCATCAAATATCTCCCACTCAAGCTTAAAGGACCAGCTCGGCATTGGCTTAACAGCTTGCCAGCAGAGTCAATTGGGTGTTGGGAGGACCTGGAAGCCGCATTCCTTGACAACTTCCAGGGCACATATGTGCGACCACCAGACGCCGATGACCTAAGCCACATAATTCAGCAGCTAGACGAATCGGCCAGACAGTTCTGGACACGGTTCTTAACAAAGAAAAATCAAATCGTCGACTGTCCGGATGCAGAGGCCCTCGCAGCCTTCAAACATAACATCCGCGACGAGTGGCTGGCCCGGCACCTAGGACAGGAAAAGCCGAAATCCATGGCAGCCCTCACATCACTCATGACCCGCTTCTGCGCGGGAGAGGACAGCTGGCTAGCCCGCAGTGAAAACCTCTGCAAAAATTCTGGCAGTCCGGATAACAAGGACCGCAATGGCAGGTCGCGTCATAACAAAAACAAACGCCGCGCTAACGGCGACAACACTGAGGATACGACAGTCAACGCCAGATTCAGAGGCTCCAAACCCGGTCAGCGGAAAAAGCCATTCAGCAGAACTACTGCGGGTCCGTGCAATTTGGACCAAATACTCGACCGCTCGTGCCAGATACACGGCACCCCCGAAAAGCCAGCCAATCACACCAACAGGGATTGTTGGGTATTCAAGCAGGCAGTCAAGATAATCGCCGAAAACAATGACAAGGGGCTGCATAGCGACGACGAGGTAGAGACCCGGCCGCCGAACAATAGAGGACAGAAGGGTTTCCCCCCACAAGTGCGGACGGTAAACATGATATACGCAACCCACATACCCAAGAGGGAGTGGAAGCGTGCACTTAGGGACATATATGCGATGGAGCCAGTCGCCTCGAAGTTCAATCCATGGTCCTCTTGCCCGATCACATTCGATCGAAGGGACCACCCCACCAGTATCCGTCATGGCAGATTCGCCACATTGGTTTTAGACCCAATCGTCGATAGATTTCACCTGACCAGAGTCCTGATGGACGGCGGCAGCAGCCTGAACCTGCTTTATCAGGATACAGTGCGCAAGATGGGCATAGACCCCTCAAGGATTAAACCTACAAAGACGACCTTCAAAGGCGTCATACCAGGTGTAGAGGCCAATTGTACAGGCTCAGTCACACTGGAAGTGGTCTTCGGATCCCCGGATAACTTCCGAAGCGAGGAGTTAATCTTCGACATAGTCCCGTTCCGCAGTGGCTATCACGCTCTGCTCGGACGGACTGCGTTTGCAAAGTTCAACGCGGTGCCGCATTACGCATACCTCAAGCTCAAGATGCCAGGCCCTCGAGGAGTCATCACGGTCAACGGAAACACTGAACGCTCCCTCCGAACGGAGGAACACACAGCGGCTCTCACGGAAGAAGTACAGAGCAGCCTCTTAAGGCAATTTTCGAGTCCGTCCGTTAAGCGACCGGACACGACCAAACGCGCACGGAGTAACCTACAACAAGACCACCTGGCACGTTCCGAGCACGCGTAGCAATGCAGCCCCAACCCCAGCCCCTGCCAAATCGCAAAACTGATCCTTCGCATACATCATTACGCTCTGGAGATACCATGGGCATAGGGGGAGGGGCACGGCCACCACAGGCCCAGAATGCGGCTTAACCGCACCAGGGGCTCCCAAGTGTGTGGCTGTTTTTATTTTTCTTTTTTCTTACACACAGGACTCCGTTCACCAGAGGCCCTGTCCGGCAGTATACCCGCCGAACACACGATGCAACAGCCAGGGGAGAAGAAGGGCTACGGCGAGTATCCAGGTGGTCTCGATTACAAGCATTAAATCCGTATTCATACACCATTCCGCAGCCTACCCTTGGAGGGACATGTTTAATAGTCTTACCCCTTGCTTACCACGCTATTTGTATTGTTCTGCATTCATCGCAGAATTCCTTGAATAAACAATGCATCGCTTTTCGCTTATAATTGCATTTCTTTCTTATATATATGTTCATTTGAGACATCTTGCATCCGTACACTTTGGTACGGCCGAATACACCAGGGGCTTAAGTTCCCTGAATTATGGTGTGACAAGTCCGAACACTTTCACAAGTGCGGCACCCCGAACTTATAGCATTATATGCATCGGCTCCGAATCATGTCTTGGGTCAATAGTTGGGTTTGCCCGGCTCCCATGTTTTGGTACCTTACGTTCCGTATTATCGGCTAAGGTAGCACTGGGAGAACCACTGCGATTGCGCCCCGGTTGAGCTGGGCGAGCGCCTCAGTGGAGAAAGCTAAAACTGACCGTCATGATAAGGCGAGAGCAGGTCGCTGTTCGAGAGGTCTTTTCGAGTCCCTAAAGACTTGTGCCACTTAGAGCGAGGAACCGGCTTTGTCCGGCCCAGGCGTGGATAGCGCCCGGAACTCGTTCTTCTGAACACTAGGGGCTTCGCCGAAATTTAAAATTATAGAATTCTATGGCTAAGTGAGAGTGTTCAAGCATTATTAGTCCGGTTGCCTCGTTCGTTGCGTTGAGCGCCTCCCTAGATGGACCCAACAATGGGAACAAGAGCGCTCAAGTTCATCCCGAATATCCCAGCACTCGTGGCATGGGGGCTGAAGCCGACGACTTGCCATCTCTCAGATTTGATAAACGGCCGCACAAAAGGTAATATTTTAAATTAATAAGCGTTGCTTAGCGCATATGAGCAAAGTTTTCAGCGCACAGGATAACACATTGTGAGTCTATTCAAATATTACATCTTTGGAGCACTCACCCGCAATCATGCAGGCACCCTTCAGGACACTCTTATAATACATTTTGGGCGTGCGATACTCCTTGCCCGCCGGCGGCGCGTCCGTCAGAAGCTTCTCAGCGTCCATCCTGCCCCAGTGCACTTTTGCACGGGCAAGGGCCCGACGGGCACCTTCAATGCAGGCGGAGTTCTTGACGACTTCCACCCAGGGACACGCATCCACCAACCGCCACACCAGGCCGAAGTAGCTCCAAGGCATGGCCTCCCCGGGCCACAGCCGAACTATGAGGCCCTTCATGGCCTGTTCGGCTACCTTGTGGAGCTCGACCAGCTACTTCAGCTGGTCGCTAAGGGGCACCGGATGTCCGGCCTTAGCATACTGAGACCAGAAGACCTTCTCCGTCGAGCTCCCCTCCTCGGCCCGGTAGAAAGCGGCAGCGTCAGACACGCTGCGAGGCAGATCTACAAACGCTCCTGGAGAGCTCCGAATTCGGGTAAGTAACAGGTAATTCACATTCACATGCTTGCTTTGCATGAAAAATGCCTTACCCGCCACTATTTTCTTCACCGCCTCGATTTCCTGGAGGGCCTTGTGGGCTTCGGCCTTAGTGGCCTTGGCACTCTCAAGAGCCGATGCAAGCTCGGACTCTCGAGTCTTCGAGTCGCGCTCCAAACTCTCATGCTTTTCCACGAGAGCCTAGAGCTCTTGCTGCACCTCCGCCACCCGTGCCTCCTGCTTCTCTCGCTCGGCTTGTTCCGCAGCCGCATTGCGCTCGGCCGCGGACACGGCCTCCTTCAGGGTCGCCACCACGTTCGTGGCCCCTAGAGTACCCACGTTATCCTTGTTATTTCTCTCGCAAGAAAAATCCTTTTCTATAAGGTACAAATTTAATACGGTGTTACTCACCTTCCTTGTCCTCGAGTTGCCTCTTGGCACGGCCGAGCTCGCTCTCGGACCGCTCGAGGTTCTGCTTCAAAGCATCGACCTCCGCAGTCAGTGCGGCAGACGTCAGCAGCGCAGCCTGCAATCCAGTATTGACATATTTTTTAGACCTCCTGCGTATATCTTTTTAGATCCTCAGTCCGGCTTTTCTTTCCGAACACCGAACCGAGCATCAAGGGCTACTGTCTATGTGGTATCATACTGCATATTTTAAATTACTTACCTCAAAGCCTGTTAGAAGGCTGCTGCAGGCTTCGGTCAACCCGCTCTTGGCGAGCTGAACCTTTTGAATCACTGCACTCATGATAGTGTGGTGTTCTTCCTCGATGGAAGCGCCGTTGAGCGCCTCTGACAAGTTATCCGGCGCCTCCGGTTGGACGGAGGCCGCCGGTGTCACAGTCTTGCCCTTCTTACGAAGGGGCCGCCTGCCGGACTTTGGAACCACTGCAGATTCCGGTGCGGAGTCCGGTGTGAAGTCCGGAGGTTGCCCTGTGGCACCTCCGGAGCCTCCCCCTCATGGCGGGTCCCCTCCTAGGATCCCACCTCGGCGTCATCAGCGTCACGAGGGGTGGAGGCGGTTGGAAGGGTATCCATATCCGACGTAGCCAAGGACCCGCTCGACGAAGTGGGAAGATCATCCTTGGCCGGACTACAGGTTGTATGCGGCATTAGAAGGACACCACGTGACAAAAAGAGAAATTATAAATCACCCAGGAATTCGGATGCTTACGATCTTGCCAGGGGCTTGGCCCTTGAGGGCCACTCCTCGTCGCCGTCGTCGGCGTTGGCGAAGCTGTCCGGAGGAAGGGTCTGTACTTTCTTGGACCCTTCGGCCGCCCTCGTTGGGGAGGCCTTCCTCTTCTTCTCTCCCACCGCTGGGGGAGAGGCCTCTTTCTCCTCCTCCTCAGGGGAGGAGTCCGCCTCGGAGTCATCGGACGATGAGTCCGATACCACCTAGCGCCGGGAACTCCTTCGGGTTCCTGTGGCCTTTTTCTTGGCCTTCTTCTACGGCACCACGTAGGGTGCCGGGACCAGCAGCCCCGTCAAACGGGTGTCCGCTGGGTCTTCTGGAAGGGGGGCCGGATAGTTAACCTGTCCGGACGTCTTCTGCCAGTCCTGTTAAAGGCATTGGGAGTTTAGATCCCACATAGAGTCAAACTATGAAAGAAATGAGTGTCCCATAAAGGACAACATAGCTTACCTCGCCGGTCGGGCGCTGCGTGCTGAATCTGCGATCTTCAGTTGCGGATGCAGGGGCTTCTCCGCCCTTGAACAACACCCTCCAGGCAGCTTCGTACGTCATGTCGAAGAGCCCGCTCAAGGTACGGTGTTGTGCCGGATCAAACTCCCACAAATTGAAGGCCCGTTGCTGGCAGGGGAGAATCCGGCGGACGAGGATGACCTGGATCACATTGACAAGCTTAAGCTTCTTGTTCACCAGGGTCTGAAGACAGGACCGGAGTCTGGTCAGCTCCTTCGAACTGCCCCATAGCAAGCCCTTCTCTTTCCAGGAGGTGAGCTGCATGGGGGTACCAGATCTGAACTCTGGGGCCGCTGCCCATTTAGGGTCACGCGGCTCGATGATGTAGAACCACCCCGATTGCCACCCTTTGATGGATTCCACGAAGGCACCCTCGAGCCAGGTGACGTTGGGCATTTTTCCCACCATGGCGCCTCCGCACTCCTCTTGGACGCCCTTCACCACCTTCGGCTTGACATTGAAGGTCTTTAGCCACAAGCCGAAGTGGGGCTGGATGCAGAGGAAGGCCTCGCACACGACGATAAACGCCGAGATGTTGAGGATGAAGTTTGGCGCCAGATCGTGGAAGTCCAGGCCGTAGTAGTACATGAGTCCCCGGACGAAGGGGTGAAGTGGGAAGCCCAGTCCGCGGAGGAAGTGGGGAAGGAATACGACCCTCTCATGGGGCCTGGGGGTGGGGATCAGCTGCCCCTCATCAGGCAGCCGGTACGCGATGTCGCCGGACAAGTATCCAGCGCCGTGCAGCTTCTCGATGTGCCCCTCCGTAACGGAGGGGGCCATCCACTTGCCTCCCGCTCCGGACATGGCCGGAGAAGGTTGAGGCGAGATGTGCGGACTTGGGCGCTGGAGCTTGAGTGCGCGGAGATGGATAAGCAAAGGAGGAAGAAGGCGTAGGTAAAAAGGGTGGATCCTTATCCCCTTATATATGGGCGGATGAAGACTATGCGTCCCCACCGGCCTGGTAAAACTCGCTTATCTCCCAAGCGCCACAATCAATGGCGCGGTTGGGTTACCCACGTCCGTATTGATGGGAATCCCGGAATACGTTGAACACGATCTCTGCTTCGACAAGACGTGCCAAGGAAAACGCTTCGCTAAACGCACTGAGGTGGTATAATAAAAATGATTCAAGTAAAGGCTTGGTAGTGGTGTGACATCACGCCACAAAAATACGTCAGCAGATTGGACTTGTGTACATATTATTCTCTCTACGGTGGTATGTGGAATTTATTTTACAGAGCCGGACACTATCCTGGCGTTCACAATCTTCTCTGAATTATTCGGAGAAGGAACCCGCCTTACAATGCCGAAGACAACATGCGCGCCGGACTCGTTATCATTGAAGCCTGGTTCAGGGGCTACTGAGGGAATCCTGGACTAGGGGGTGTCCGGATAGCCGAACTATCATCATCGGCCGGACTCCAAGACTATGAAGATACAAGATTGAAGATTTCTTCCAGTGTCCGGATGGGACTTTCCTTGGCGTGGAAGGCAATCTTGGCAATATGGATATGTAGATCTCCTACCATTGAAACCGACTCTGTGTAACCCTAGCCCTCTCCGGTGTCTATATAAACCGGAGGGTTTTAGTCCGTAGGAAAAACAACCATTACAACAATCATACCATAGGCTAGCTTCTAGGGTTTAGCATCCTTGATCTCGTGGTAGATCCACTCTTGTACTACCCATATCATCAATATTAATCAAGCAGGAGTAGGGTTTTACCTCCATCGAGAGGGCCCGAACCTGGGTAAAAACATCGTGTCCCTTGTCTCCTGTTACCATCCGCCTAAACGCACAGTTCGGGACCCCTTACCCGAGATCTGCCGGATTTGACACTGACACCCTCCGATGAGTTGTGAGTAGTTTACCACAGACCTTCGGGTCCATAGTTATTAGCTAGATGTCTTCTTCTCTCTTTTTGGATCTCAATGCAATGTTCTCCCCCTCTCTTGTGGAGATCTATTCGATGTAAACTCTTTTTGCGGTGTGTTTGTCGAGATCCGATGAATTGTGGGTTTATGATCAAGTTTATCTATGAGAAATATTTGAATCTCCTCTGAATTCTTTTATGTATGATTGAGTTATCTTTGCAAGTCTCTTCGAATTATCAGTTTGGTTTGGCCTACTAGATTGATCTTTCTTGCCATGGGAGAAGTGCTTAGCTTTGGGTTCAATCTTGCGGTGTCCTTACCCAGTGACAGAAAGGGTAGCAAGGCACGTATTGTATTGTTGCCATCGAGGATAAAAAGATGGGGTTTATATCATATTGCATGAGTTTATACCTATACATCATGTCATCTTGCTTAATGCGTTACTCTATTCTTTATGAACTTAATACTCTAGATGCAGGCAAGAGTCGGTCGATGTGTGGAGTAATAGTAGTAGATGCAGGCAGGAGTCGGTCTACTTGTCACGGACGTGATGCCTATATACATGATCATGCCTAGATAATATCATAATTATTCGCTTTTCTATCAATTTCTCGACAGTAATTTGTTCACCCACCATAATACTTATGCTATCTTGAGAGAAGCCTCTAGTGAAATCTATGGCCCCCGGGTCTATCTCTTATCATATCTGCTTCCAATCTACTTTTATTTGCATCTATATTATAAAATACCAAAAATATATTTATCTTATCATACTATCTCTATTAGATCTCACTTTCGCAAGTGGCCGTGAAGGGATTGACAACCCCTTTATTTGCGTTGGTTGCGAGTTCTTTATTTGTTTGTGTAGGTGCGTGGGACTTTTGAGGACCCTCCTACTGGATTGATACCTTGGTTCTCAAAAACTGAGGGAAATACTTACGCTACTATTGCTGCATCACCGTTTCCTCTTCAAGGAAAACCAACGCAAGCTCAAGACGTAGCAAGAAGGATTTCTGGCGCTGTTGCCGGGGAGGCTTCCACCAAGTCAAGTCAAGATTCGACCTCCCGCCAACGTGCAATTTCTGGCGCCGTTGCCGGGGAGATCTTCGCTCAAGTCAAGACATACTAAGTACCCATCACAAACTCATCTCCCTCACATTTACATTATTTGCCATTTGCCTCTCGTTTTCCTCTCTCCCACTTCACCTTGCCGTTTTATTTGCCCTCTCTTTCCCAATCTTCTCCTCTCTCTTTCGCTTGCCCTTTTCCGTTTGCTCATGTGTTAGATCGGTTAGCTTGTCATTATGGCTAGTCCTCTTATCCTTGTTATCACTCTCGAACATGAAATTCTTAATTTTAAGCAAAGGGAGGGATAAAATTTAAAAGATGCTTGGCATAGAATTTGCAATGCTCAAAATAGATTTACTAGGAAGCTTTCTACTTCCGTTCTTCTCCGCAGTTTTTATGTAGGCATCACTCCTTAGAATAGATGTGTTCTTGATACTGTTGCCGGAGGTGATTTCTTGAGTAGCCATATGTTTGATGCTTATAATGCTATGTTAGATTTGTTTGGCCCACCACCTCTTTTGGTTAATGGAACTATTTTAACTTTAGAACATGTTATGCAACAGCTTGATATTATTGAAAATAAAATTTCCACTGTTGAGTTGATTGAAAATTTGGATAAAAAGATTCATAATCATATTACCCAATATGGATCTAGGGTTGGAGTTACTTTGAAAAATCTTAATGAGAAAGAACCTATAGTTAACGAAAAAATAGATCCATATTCTGCAAGAATTGGTAAACTGTAGGATATCATTACCAACTTAGGTTCCGCGTTTTCTTCCATGAAAAACACTCCAAAACCCCCTACCCAAACTGCCAAGTTTATTTATGTTCCTAAAAATAAAGGTGAATCTTCTAGTAAAGAGACGCGGATCTCAAATCCATAAGTGTTCATCCCGATTGTCTCTCTATCGTTGTCGGTGTCAAAACCGGCGGATCTCGGGTAGGGGGTCCCGAACTGTGCGTCTAGGCGGATGGTAACAGGAGACAAGGGACACAATGTTTTTACCCAGGTTTGGGCCCTCTCGATGGAGGTAAAACCCTACTCCTGCTTGATTGATATTGATGATATGGGTAGTACAAGAGTGGATCTACCACGAGATCAAGGAGGCTAAACCCTAGAAGCTAGCCTATGGTATGATTGTTGTAATGGTTGTTGTCCTACGGACTAAAACCCTCCGGTTTATATAGACACCGGGGAGGGCTAGGGTTACACAGAGTCGGTTACAATGGTAGGAGATCTACATATCCATATCGCCAAGCTTGCCTTCCACGCCAAGGAAAGTCCCATCCGGACACGGGACGAAGTCTTCAATCTTGTATCTTCATAGTCTTGGAGTCCGGCTGACGATGATAGTCCGGCTGTCTGGACACCCCCTAGTCCAGGACTCCCTCAGTAGCCCCTGAACCAGGCTTCAATGACGATGAGTCCGGCGCGCATATTGTTCGGCATTGCAAGGCGGGTTCCTCCTTCGAATAATTCATAGAAGATTGTGAACACCAGGATAGTGTCCGACTCTACAAAATAATTTCCACATTTCCCCGTAGAGAGAATACTATGTACACAAGTTCAATCTGCTGACGTATCTTGTAGCATGACGTCACGCCACTACCAAGCCTTTACTTGAATCGTTTTTTATTATACCACCTCAGCGCGTTTAGCGAAGCGGTTTCCTTGGCACGTCTTGTCGAAGCAGAGATCGTGTTCCCCTTATTCCGGGATTCTCATCAATACGGACGTGGGTAACCCAACCGCGCCCGTCGCCATGCCCCCTCTATCGAAGGCGAGTCCCGAACGGTCACGGAGACGGCTCTTGGTATTCCCCCTCTTTATAATAGGACCAAGGCTCGTTTCTTTCCTTCAATCCCCCATCAAATCTTCTCCTTGCTCTAAGTTCCAACACCCAGAGCCCCAGATTCGAGCTCTTCGGACCTTCAACAATGTCCGGCTCCGACCTTCAGGGCCGGTGGATGCCCTCCTCCGTCACAGAGGAGGACGTGCTAAAGCTGCGAGAGGCCAAGTATCTGTCTTACGAGATTTCACACAGGTTGCCCGCCGAAGGGCAGGCCATCCCCATCCCTGAGCCCGACGAGTACGTCGTCTTTGTATCCCACCTCCGTCGGGGTTTAGGCTTCCCGATGGATCCTTTTGTGAGAGGGCTCATGTTTTACTATGGGTTGGAATTCCACGACTTGGCTCCGGAGTCCATCCTCTATATTTTTGCATTTATCATCGTCTGCGAAGCCTTCCTCCGCGTCACCCCCCACTTCGGCCTGTGGCTGAAGACCTTCAATGTGGAGCCAAAGATGATCGAGGGGCGTCAAGCAGAGTGCGGCGGGGCGGCCGTGAGAAGGAGGGCCGATGCCCCGTGGCCCGAGGGCTCCTTCCAAGAGGAGCTCGGCTTGTGGCAACATGAGTGGTTCTATATCACCGCTCCGAAGGGCAGCAGGCAGAAGCCACCGCCCGTATTCCACTCGGGACCTCGACGACGGTTGAAGTCATGGGTCAACCAAGGGCTCCACTGGGGCCCGTCAAAGGACGTGCCCCTATTGCAGGGCCGGATTCGAGACCTCCAAGTGAGGGAGATCGATCTGGTCATGGTGATGCAGGTTATGCTGATTAGGCGTCTCCTGCCCTGCAAACGCTGTCCTCTCCGGCTATGGGAGTTTAATCCGGAGGGACCACGGATTCTCCAACACTTCATGGGTACGACACCCTTGGAGATGTACAAATTGTTCTTCGGATCACGGGAGGTGTGTCCGGAATTGACCGAGGACGCCGGCCTAAGTTGCAATCGCCCGGATACTCAAGTAAGTAGCTCGGTGTTCGGACGTACCATTTGTTTGCCTTTCTACAATTCGCCTTTTAATCCGTTGTCCTTTAACAGGAGTGGATAGCGCAAGCAAAGCTGATACGGTGTCCGGCCCCCCTCCCAGAGACCGCGCCGGATCCCGTGCTGGTCAGGATGCTGGAGGTTGCGCCTTCAGAAGAAGGCAAAGGGGAAAATAGGGGAGCTACCGCCTCACCCAAGGAGGCTCTTGAAAAAGGGGGGATCGAGAATCCCTCCCTCCAGGGGGAGAAGAGGACCGCCTCCGAAGACCCGGAGGCCAAAGCCCCTAAGCGGGGGAAGAAATCTTCACCAGAGGGTCCTGCGTCCGGAGAGGTCCCAGCCGCATAGTCTCCCCTAAAGAATCAGCCCTCCAGCGAGCCGTAAGTGGAAAAAAAGGGAGTTTGGTAATAAGAGACATCCCTATTTGTGCTTCTGAGGATAACCGAAGTTTTTACCTTGTAGTTCGGATCTCCGACCTTCTCAGATGAGCTCGTCTTCGGGGGACCTTCGTCCGGAGATGGTGGAGAGCGAGACACCTCCGTCCGCTGCGCCGTCGGATAGGGCGGACGAGCCTGAAGTGTCATCACGGAGGGTATCCCTGAGCCCGGCAGAGCCGAAGAGTTCGGCGCTGACTAGTGTTCGGCCGGGGGAGCTGAAGGATCTGCTTGAGAGGGCGTCCATCTCAGAAGATCACCATGCATTGATGAGTATGGTGATTGGAAGGATTTCGTCCGCCGAAAGCGGATTGCATAATGCCGTCAGGAGTTTGCTGGCGGGGTTTGAGGTATGTAAAAATGACACACCTTTTTGATAGTTTTGCACATAAAGTGCGCCCTGTGTAGATAGTAGCCCCTGAGACTCGGTAGGTTGTCGAAAGCGACAACGTGCCGAGGATCAAAATCGCAGGTACGAACTTTCGCCTTTTCTATGCAGGTGGCGGATAGTCCGGGGGCCAGCCGGACTTATAGAGTTGCTGAATTAAAGCGACAACTCGACGTTGCGGATGCGGACATCACACTAGTCAACAAGCGACTTGACGAGTCACAAGGTAAACTTTTTCTCCGCAGTCACCTAGTAAGGGAGCCGAAGCCCACCTCTTACGATATTTGTGCTTGACGCAGATGGTGCTGCTGCTGTGAAGAGCCTTCGGGCCGAACCTGCTCAATCCAAGGAGCAAGCCAGAAGGAGTGATGCGGCTGCCTCGAGGGCGGCCAAGGAGTTAGAAGCCGAAAGGGCTGCACACTGCCGAAGCAGGGAAGAGATGGCTGAAATGGCCGTGAAGTTAAAAGATGCTACCGACCGCAATGAGGCTCTTGAAAAGGAGCGCCTAGCGGAGCAAGAAGACCTGGGGAAGGCCACCGCCGAAGCCAAGGATGCCCGTTCTGTAATGCAGGCTATAAAGGAAGAGTTGCGCCAGGCCGGAGACATTGTGGCTGGCAAGCCTTTTCTGCTGCGCCGAAGGTTTACGGATCCAAAGTATGCTCAGCTTGGCCAGCTGTGGGGTCTAGAGGATCCTTATATGGACTTAGCAGCGAGTGCGGCGGATGCCGTTGTGCACTTCCGAAGCCAGAAGTATCACAAGACGGAAGAGCTGTTTTGGTCTCAATTCCATAGTCCGGAGCGTTCACTTCCGCTGACCGACCGGTTGGCCGAGTGGGCTGAGCTGAATAGGTTGTCCGGGCTGGCCATGAAGGATATCGTGGCTCATGTCTGGTCGGATAGGCCCAAGCTGAAGAGCTATTTTGGCTTATTGCAGCAATTTCTTGGGGCGGTGCCACATATCAAGGCGATGAAGCAGTCGGCCTGCATAGAGGGTGCACGGATGGCACTCGCCCGTGTGAAGACAAATTGGACGGAGATGGATGCCACCGCTGTTGCGACCCAGGGTTTGGACGAGAGCCGGTTACCCGCCGAGCACTATTTTGGGGAATTCTGCGTGGTGCTCATGTAATAGAGTCGCAGTGCTCAAAAAATGTCACGTTCAAATGAACGTTTTATTTTGTAAAACAAGGTTTATGATGTAGGCACTTTTTATACTTGTGCGTTCAAGTATTGAAATATCTCCTGTGCGGCCGTTTATGTATACGTGTGTATAACCTGAAAGATGGCAGTCGTCGGCTTCAGCCCCCACGCACAAGGTGCAGGGGTGTTCGCAAAAATAGCGCATTTTCACACTTAATCCGACGTCTCGGTCCTGTGAAGGAGGTGGTAGCGTAGCAAAAGAGGCAACCGGACTATAATGCTTTATCACTTTCACTTAGCCATGGGAGTTTGAGGGTGGGGCTACGATATAGCCCCTGGGGGCACCGCGCTCTCCGAATTCGGGGCGCGTATGTGCCTGACCGGGAAACGGTCCTTCGTCAAAGCGGAGGAATTCTAAACATTCCAGTGGTCGATCGAGTGGTTGACCAGTCTCTCGCTGTATCATGACAGTCAGTTTTCAGCTTTCTCTACTGAGGTGCTCGCCCAGCCGAACTGGGGCACAATCGCAGTAGTTCTCCTGGTGCCGCGTTAGCCGGTGATACGGAATGTAAGGCAGCAAAACACAGGAGCCGGGCAAACCCAACATTTGACCAAAGACATGATTCGGAGCTGATGCATATAAGGCCTAACTCGAGACGCCGAACACTCCCTAAGGTGTTCGGTCTTTATAATAACGGGCAGAACAATGCCCTAAGCCCCTAGTGTCCAGGTACGGGCGAGGTCCTCTGATGCGGCCGATGCCAAAACGCCAATCTCCTCTCTGGTTATAATGGGAACCCAGGGGATTATAGCAACAAGAGACAGTAAAAAAGGTTTACACAGGGTCTTAATCTGAAAAGAATCCTTGAAACGGGTCCCTACTGCACGTCTGCGCATGTGTCTCCGTTGTGCCGTATCTTGGACGGTTATGCACATTGTTCATCTGTAAAAAGAGAGGAACTTAGTTTGAAAAGAAATCGTTTGAAAAGTGCATAAAAGATTGAAATATTAATAAATGAATAAAGCTGAGCCTATATTAGCTCATTATTGCTTATATGGACAGCCCCTTGTTAAGGGGTGTGCGGCTAGGAAGCCCCTAGCTTATTTATTCCGGACTCGTCCAGCCGTGCCCGGGGTCTTAAACGACCTTTCAATAAAATGATGCCGCGTGGGCCGGGCATTTTAAGTGTAAGAGACGCGTAATGTGGTATTGCGTTAAAGCGGACAAAAGCTTCACGTCTCAACAGTGCTTGATAGCTACTTTTGAATGGGGCGACATGAAAGATTAGCTTTTCGCGTCGGAAGTTGCCAGGTGACCCGAACACAACTTCTAGTAATAAGGAGCCTGTGCACTTGGCGTAAGGGCCTGGCGTCACTCCTTTAAAGGAGGTTCGGCTATGTCGAATTTTAGTAAGGTCTATCCCCAACTTGAAGATTGTGTTTGGATATAGCAGGTTTAAATCACTGCCGCCGTCCATTAGGACTTGTGTAAATTGTAGTCCGTTGATTATAGAATCCAATATCAGAGCAGTCCATCCAGCGTTTCGAATGCTTCTGGAGTAATCCAGGTGGTCGAAAGTGATTGGTTTTGACATCCAACCTCGAGGTTCCGCTGGGGTGGACCGTGCGGCCCTTATTTTAGCGGGTGCCGCATTGTTTTTTTCGTACTATCACATGAAGTGAATTTACTATTTGGACTTCTTGTGGGAAAGTCTTTTGTTTTCCGGTGCTCTACTCATGGGGTTCGTCATCGTCCTCGCTTGGCGCGTCGAGCCCCTTGTGTTCGGCGTTGAGTCAGCCGGACTGTTTAAAAACCCAACAATCTCGGTGGGTGTGGTTTGCAGGCCTTCCGGAGGTACTGTGGATTTGACATATCCAATCCAAAATTTTGTTTAAGTTGGATAGCTCATCACTGTTGTCCTTAAGAGGCAGTGTTTTGTTGTTTGGCCGCGAGCTTTTGAATCCGGCGTTGACCGCCTTGTTCTTTGGGCTTTTTTCTTTATTCCGGCACTGATCCTTTCTACGCCGTGATTTTCCGTTTCCATCTCTGATCTCGGATGTACTCGGGTCGCTGGTGCTACTTCTTGCTAGCCAGCTGTCTTCCCCCGCGCAAAAGCGGGTCATGAGGCTTGTTAGCGCGGCCATTGTCCTCGGCTTCTCTTGGCCGAGGTGTCTGGCGAGCCATTCGTCTCAGACGTTGTGTTTAAAAGCTGCTAAGGCTTCAGCGTCCGGACAGTCGACTATTTGGTTCTTTCTGGTAAGGAACCTGTTCTAGAATTTGCGCGCTGACTCTCCGGGCTGTTGAGTTATGTGACTTAAATCGTCTACATCCGAAGGGCGGACATAGGTCCCTTGAAAATTTGCTCTAAACGCGTCCTCAAGCTCTTCCCATCTTCCAATAGTGTTTTCTGGGAGGCTTTTGAGCCAATGCCGAGCCGGCCCTTTGAGCTTGAGGGGTAGATATTTTATGGCGTGGAGATCGTCTCCTCTAGCCATGTGTATGTGGAGGATGTAATCCTCAATCCAGACTCCAGGGTCTGTTGTTCTGTCGTATGCCTCTATGTTTACGAGTTTGAACCCCGCCGGAAATTCATGATCCAGCACCTCATCGGTGAAACATAGTCGGTGTGTGGCACCCCTGTATTTGGGTGTGCCGTTGTCTTCGAACACTTGGCGTGTTGTGTTGCTTCTTGGGGCCCTCTTTTTTGGCCCATAAATGGACCTGGCCGGGCCATCTGTTTTCCTAGGATCATGAGTCGGCTTGTGTGCGGCGCCGCTTGTTGCTTTTGGCCTGTCATCTGGTCGTCTATCGGACTAGGCCACCTCTTTGCTTTTTGACTGTGGGGGCTCTATGGCCTCCTCGTCGAATTCAGGCAGCAATTTGCGCTTCGGGTAGCTCTTTGTTTGGTGGCCATTGCCATATTTGTCCGCGGTCTTGAGTACTTTGCTCCACCTCATTCTGAGTATGTCTTCCGCTGTTTTGAGCTTCCGTTTTTCCTTCTTCAGGCTTCTTGTAGTGGTGACGAGTGTTTTGTGAAGGTTATTATGCTCCTGTGGTGTGTCCGGCGTGAGGTCGTCTGGACTGTTGGTTTCGCCGGGCATGGATTGATTATCCGATTCGTCCTGTTCGGACAGTTGCTTGGTTGCATGTTCGTCGTCCACTGGTTTGCCCTGCTCTATTGTTGGGTCATTAGGAGCGTTGTTTTTGTCGAGGCGGGACTTAGGGCGGCGTCTGCGTCGCCGTTTTGGTTGTTTGTCGGCGGGATTATCCTTTGCCGCGCCCCGTTGTTCCTCGCTATCACTTCCTTTTGGGGTGTCCACCATATATACACCATGGGTTGGGGTGGCCTTCTAGTGCTCGGTGAGCGCTGGTTCTTGATCGTCTTTGGCATCGTCATCCATACCGTCAATGTCTTCGGGGTCGTAGTCTAGCATGTCGGTCAGATCATCGACAGTGGCTACAAAGTGGGTGGTGGGTGGGCTTTGAATTTCTTCGTCGTCCGCATCCCAACCATCCTGGCCGTAGTCCGGCCAGGGCTCTCCGGATAGCGAGAGATGCTTTAGCGAATTTAGGATGTCGCCAAAGGGTGAGTGCTAAAAGATGTCCGCAGTGGTAAACTCCATGATCGGCGCCCACTCGGATTCGATTGGCAGGGCGCAGGAGGTTTGGAGTCCGGCAGGGAGTCCGGCACCTCGGGGTCACGAGCTTTATAAGGGACGAGGTCAGTGTTCGGCTCCATCGCCGTGGAAGTTGCAGTTCTCGAGGTGGTGTCCAGCCACCCATCCTCAATCTGCGCGATCGGCTCCGAACTATGGGTCGGAGCAGATTCGTGTGCGGCCTCCAAGGTACTGTCCGGCGGCAGAGTTAGATCATGCCCATCGTGACAGTGCGGCACGCTCGGCTGCAGCTCGGATCCATCGAAGATCAAGTCTCCACGGATATCTGCCGTGAAGTTTAGGCTTCCAAATCTGACCTGATGGCCAGGGGCATAGCTTTCGATCTGCTCCAGATGGCCAAGTGAATTTGTCCGCAGTGCGAAGCCGCCGAATACGAAGATCTGTCCGGGGAGAAAAGTCTCACCCAGGACCGCGTTGTTGATTGAAGAAGCCATCAAGCCTATCGGTGACGACACAGAGGAACTCTCAATGTAAGCACCAATGTCGGTGTCAAAACCGGCGGATCTCGGGTAGGGGGTCCCGAACTGTGCATCTAGGCGGATGGTAACAGGAGACAAGGGACACGATGTTTTTACCCTGGTTCGGGCCATCTCGATGGAGGTAAAACCCTACTCCTGCTTGATTGATATTGATGATATGGGTAGTACAAGAGTGGATCTACCACGTGATCAAGGAGGCAAAACCCTAGAAGCTAGCCTATGGTATGATTGTTGTAATGGTTGTTGTCCTACGGACTAAAACCCTCCGGTTTATATAGACACCGGGGAGGGCTAGGGTTACACAGAGTCGGTTACAATGGTAGGAGATCTACATATCCGTATCGCCAAGCTTGCCTTCCACGCCAAGGAAAGTCCCATCCGGACACGGGACGGAGTCTTCAATCTTGTATCTTCATAGTCTTGGAGTCTGGCTGACGATGATAGTCCGGTTGTCCGGACACCCCCTAGTCCAGGACTCCCTCAATCGTTAAGGAACCTTTTGCTACAAACGAATTTCTTGAATTTTTGCCTAAAGGTTTAATCATTGCTAAAAAGGGAGAAACCCCTAAAGATTATAAGTGCTCTATTAAGATTTGAGTGCCAAAGATGACACTACTTAGATCTATCTTTGCTTTTATGCCTAGCTAGGGGCGTTAAACGATAGCGCTAGCTGGGAGACAACCCAATTTTCTTTGTGTTTTTTGTTTTTGTTCCTGTTTAGTAATAAATCTTGCATCTACCTTCTGTTTAGATGTGTTTTTATCTTTTAATTAGTGTTTGTGCCAAGTAGAACCTATAGGATAACCTATGATGATAGTTGATTTGATTCTGCTGAAAAACAGAAACTTTGCACGCACGAAATTAGTTTTGTTAAATCACAGAAATGTGCTTTTGCGTTGATTCGTTTTGCTTATGATCGATAGACAAATTTTCCAGGACTTCCTATTTTGGTAGGATTTTTAAAGTTCCATAAGTTTGCGTTAGTCACAGATTTCTACAGACTGTTCTGTTTTTGACAGATTCTGTTTTTCGTGTGTTATTTGCTTACTTTGATGCATCTATGGCTAGTAAAATAGTTTATAAAGCATAGAGAAGTTGGAATACAGTAGGTTTAACACCAAAATAAATAAAGAATGAGTTCATTACAGTAACTTATGTGGTGGTTTTGTTTTCTTTCACTAATGGAGCTTATAAGATTTCCTGTAGAGTTTTGTGTTGTGAAGTTTTCAAGTTTTGGGTAAAGCTTTTATAGACTATGGAATAAGGAGTGGCAAGAGCCTAAGCTTGGGGATGCCCATGGCACCCCAAGATATTCAAGGATAGCCAAAAGCCTAAGCTTGGGGATGCCCCGGGAAGGCATCCCCTCTTTCGTCTTCGTTCATAGGTAACTTTACTTGGAGCTATATTTTTATTCGCCACATGATATGTGTTTTGCTTGGAGCATCGTGTATTATATTAGTCTTTGCTTTTTAGTTTACCACAATCATTCTTGCTGTATAAACCTTTTGGGAGAAGCCCACTTGATTAGAATTTGCTAGAATACTCTATGTGCTTCACTTATATCTTTTGAGCTTGTTAATTTTTGCTCTAGTGCCTCACTTATATTTTTTAGAGCACGGTGGTGGATTAATTTTGAAGAAATTGCTAGTCTCTCATGCTTCACTTATATATTTTTGGGAGTCTTTTAGAACAGAATGCTATAGTTACAAATTTGGTCCTAGAATGATGAGCATCCAGGTTGGGTATAATAAAAACTATCATAGAAAGTGAATTGGACGCTATGATCAATTTGATGCTTGATAATTGTTTTGAGATATGGAGGTAGTAATACTAAAGTCATGCTAGTTGTGGTGATTATGAAAAATACTTGTGTTAAGGGTTGTGATTCCCGTAGCATGCACGTATGGTGAACCGCTTTGTGATGAAGTTGGAGCACAATTTTATTTATTGATTGTCTTCCTTATGAGTGGCGGTCGGGGACGAGCGATGGTCTTTTCCTACCAATCTACCCCCCTAGGAGCATGCGCATAGTACTTAGTTTTTGATGACTTCTAGATTTTTGCAATAAGTACATGAGTTCTTTTGACTAATGTTGAGTCCATGGATTATACGCACCTCACCCTTCCAGCAATGCTAGCCTCTCTTGTGCCGCGCAATTTTCGCCGGTACCGTACACCCACCATATATCTTCCTCAAAACAACCACCATACCTACCTATTATGGCATTTCTATAGCCATTCCGAGATATATTGCCATGCAACTTTCCACCTTTCCGTTCATATGACACGCATTACTTTTGTCGTATTGCTCTTTGCATGATCATGTAGTTGACATTGTATTTGTGGCAAGGCCACCTTCATAATTTTCATACATGTCGCTCTTGATTCATTGCATATCCCGGTACACTGCCGGAGGCATTCATATAGAGTCATATCTTGTTCTAGCTTTGAGTTGTAATTCTTGAGTTGTAAATCCATAAAAGTGTGATGATCTTCATTATTAGAGCATTGTCCTAGTGAGGAAAGGATGATGAAGACTATGATTCCCCCACAAGTCGGGATGAGACTTTGGACTTTACAAAAAGAAAAAAAAGAAAAGAAAAAAAAGAGAAAGGCCAAAAAGAAAAAAAGAAAGGCCAAAGAAAAAAATAGAAAAAAAATAAAATGAGAGAAAAAGAGAGAAGGGACAATGTTACTATGTCTTTTTCCACACTTGTGCTTCAAAGTAGCACCATGATCTTCATGATAGAGAGTCTCATATGTTGTCACTTTCATATACTAGTGGGAATTTTTCATTATAGAATTGGGCTTGTATATTCCAATGATGGGCTTCCTCAAAATTCCCTAGGTCTTCATGAGCAAGCGAGTTGGATACATACCCACTTAGTTTCTTTTGTTGAGCTTTCATACATTTATAGCTCTAGTGCATCCGTTGCATGGCAATCCCTACTCACTCACATCGATATATATATTAATGGGCATATCCATAGACCATTGATACGCCTAGTTGATGTGAGACTATCTTCTTCCTTTTTGTCTTCTCCGCAACCACCATTCTATTCCACATATAGTGCTATGTCCATGGCTCACGCTCATGTATTGCGTGAAAGTTGAAAAAGTTTGAGATTATTAAAGTATGAAACAATTGCTTGGCTTGTCATTGGGGTTGTGTATGATTAAATACTTTATGTGATGAAGATAGAGCAACAGCCAGACTATATGATTTTGTAGGGATAACTTTCTTTGGCCATGTTATTTTGAGAAGACATGATTACTTTGATTAGTATGCTTGAAGTATCACTATTTCTTATGTCAATATGAACTTTTATTTTGAATCATTTTGGATCTGAACATTCATTCCACAATAGAGAAAATTACATTGAGAATTATGCTAGGTAGCATTCCACATCAAAAATTCTGTTTTTATCATTTACCTACTCGAGGACGAGCAGGAATTAAGCTTGGGGATGCTTGAAAAGTCTTCAGCGTATCTATAATTTTTGATTGTTCCATGCTATTATATTACCCCTTTTGGATGTTTATGGGCTTTATTTTACACATTTATATCATTTTTGGGACTAACTACTAACCGGAGGCCCAGCCCGTATTGCAGTTTTTTTTGCCTATTTCAGTATTTCGAAGAAAAGGAATAACAAACGGAGTCCAAATGGAATGAAACCTTTGGGAGCATGATTTTTGGAACGAATGTGATCCAGAGGACTTGGAGTGCAAGTCAAGAAGCATCCGAGGCGGCCACGAGAGGGTAGGGCGCACCCCCTATCTCCTGGGCCCCTCGGGCGGCCACCAACGTACTTCTTCCTCCAATATAAGCCTACGTACCCCGAAAACATCCAGGGAGCCAACGAAACACAATTTCCACCGTCGTAACCTTCTGTATCCGCGAGATCCATCTTGGAGCCTTCGCCGGCACTCTACCGGAGGGGGAATCGACCATGGAGGGCTTCTACATCAACACCATAGCCCCTCCGATGAGTTGTGAGTAGTTTACCATAGACCTTCCGGTCTAGTTATTATCTAGATGGCTTCTTCTCTCTTTTTGGATCTCAATACAATGTTCTCCCCCTCTCTTGTGGAGATCTATTCGATGTAAACTCTTTTTGCGATGTGTTTGTTGAGATCCGATGAATTGTGGGTTTATGATCAAGTTTATCTATGAGAAATATTTGAATCTCCTCTGAATTCTTTTTTGTATGATTGAGTTATCTTTGCAAGTCTCTTTGAATTATCAGTTTGGTTTGGCGTACTAGATTGATCTTTCTTGCCATGGGAGAGGTGCTTAGCTTTGGGCTCAATCTTGCGGTGTCCTTACCCAGTGACAGAAAGGGTTGCAAGGCACGTATTGTATTGTTGCCATCGAGGATAAAAAGATGGGGTTTATATCATATTTCATGAGTTTATCCCTCCACATCATGTCATCTTGCTTAATGCGTTACTCTATTCTTTATGAACTTAATACTCTAGATGCAGGCAGGAGTCGGTCGATGTGTGGAGTAATGGTAGTAGATGCAGGCAGGAGTCGGTCTACTTGTCACTGACGTGATGCCTATATACATGATCATGCCTAGATAATCTCATAATTATTCGCTTTTCTATCAATTGCTCGACAGTAATTTGTTCACCCACCATAATACTTATGCTATCTTGAGAGAATAATCTAGTGAAACCTATGGCCCCCGGGTCTATCTCTTATCATATTTGCTTCCATTCTAGTTTTATTTGCATCTTTACTTTTTGCACCATATTATAAAATACCAAAAAAATATTTATCTTATCATACTATCTCTATTAGATCTCACTTTCGCAAGTGGTCGTGAAAGGATTGACAACCCTTTATTGCGTTGGTTGCGAGTTCTTTGTTTGTTTGTGTAGGTGCGTGGGACTTTTGAGGAGCCTCCTACTAGATTGATACCTTGGTTCTCAAAAACCGAGGGAAATACTTACGCTGCTATTGCTGCATCACCCTTTCCTCTTCAAGGAAAACCAACGCAAGCTCAAGATGTAGCAAGAAGGATTTCTGGCGCCGTTGCCGGGGAGGCTGATAACCCACAAGTATAGGGGATCGCAACAATTTTTGAGGGTAGAGTATTCAACCCAAATTTATTGATTCGATACAAGGGGAGCAAAAGAATATTCTCAAGTATTAGCAGCTGAGTTGTCAATTCAACCACACCTGGAAACTTAATATCTGCAGCAAAGTGTTTAGTAGCAAAGTAATATGATAGTGGTGGTAACGGTAACAAAAGTAAAGACAGCAATAGTAATGTTTTTGGTATTTTTGTAGTGATTGTAACAGTAGCAACAGAAAAGTAAATAAGCGAGAACCAGTATATGGAAAACTCATAGGCACCGGATTAGTGATGGATAATTATGCCGGATGCGGTTCGTCATGTAACAGTCATAACATAGGGTGACACAGAGCTAGCTCCAATTCATCAATGTAATGTAGGCATGTATTCCGTATATAGTCATACGTGCTTATGGAAAAGAACCTGCATGGCATCTTTTGTCCTATCCTCCCGTGGCAGCGGGGTCCTATTGGAAACTAAGGGATATTAAGGCCTCCTTCTAATAGAGAACCGGAACAAAGCATTAGCACATAGTGAATACATTAACTCCTCAAACTATGGTCATCACCAGGAGTGGTCCCGATTATTGTCACTTCGGGGTTGCCGGATCATAACGCATAGTAGGTGACTATAGACTTGCAATCATGGCACTAGGGCCCTAGTGACAAGCATTAAGCATAGCAAAGTCATAGCAATATCAATCTCAGAACATAGTGGATACTAGGGATCAAACCCTAACAAAACTAACTCGATTACATGATAAATCTCATACAACCATCACCGTCCAGCAAGCCTATGATGGAATTACTCACGCACGGCGGTGAGCATCATGAAATTGGTGATGGAGGATGGTTGATGATGACGACGGCGACGAATCCCCCTCTCCGGAGCCCCGAACAGACTCCAGATCAGCCCTCCCGAGAGAGATTAGGGCTTGGCGGCGGCTCCATATCGTATAACGTGATGATTTCTTCTCTATGATTTTTTTCTCCCCAAAAGCCAATATATGGAGTTGCAGTTGGCGTCGGAGGGCCACCAGGGGGCCCACGAGGTAGGGGGCGCGCCCTAGGGGGGGGTGTCGGTGTCAAAACCGGCAGATCTCGGGTAGGGGGTCCCGAACTGTGCGTCTAGGCGGATGGTAACAGGAGACGAGGGACACGATGTTTTACCCAGGTTCGGGCCCTCTCGATGGAGGTAAAACCCTACGTCCTGCTTGATTAATATTGATGATATGGGTAGTACATGAGTGGATCTACCACGAGATCAAGGAGGCTAAACCCTAAAGCTAGCCTATGGTATGATTGTTGTAATGTATGTTGTGTCCTACGGACTAAAGCCCTCCGATTTATATAGACAACGGAGGAGGCTAGGGTTACACAGAGTCGGTTACAATGGTAGGAGATCTACATATCCGTATCGGCAAGCTTGCCTTCCACGCCAAGGAAAGTCCTATCCGGACACGGGACGGAGTCTTCAATCTTGTATCTTCGTAGTATTGGAGTCCGGCGGACGATGATAGTCCGGCTGTCCGGACACCCCCTAGTCCAAGACTCCCTCAGTAGCCCCTGAACCAGGCTTCAATGACGATAAGTCCGGCGCGCGTAATGTTCGGCATTGCAAGGCGGGTTCCTTCCTTGAATAAGCCAGAGAAGATCATGAACACCAGGATAGTGTCCGGCTCTACAAAATAAATTCCACATTCCACCGTAGAGAGAATAAAATGTACACCAGTCCAATCTGCTGACGTATTATGCGGCATGACATCACACCGCTACCAAGCCTTTGTTTGAATCGGTTTTTTACTATACCACCTCAGCACGTTTAGCGAAGCGGTTTCCTTGGCACGTCTTGTCGAAGCAGAGATCGTGTTCCCCTTATTCCGGGATTCCCATCAATATGGACGTGGGTAACCCAACCGCACCATTGATGGTGGCGCTTGGGAGATAAGCGAGTTTTATCAGGCTAGTGGGGACGCATAGTTTTCGTCCGCCTATATATAAGGGATAAGGATTTACCTTCTCACATACACCTTCTTCCTCCTTTGCTTATCCATCTCCGCGTACTCAAGCTCCAATGCCCAAGCTCGCGCATCTCACCCCAACCTTCCCCGAATATGTCCGGAGCGGGAGGCAAATGGTTGGCCTCCACCGTCAAGGAGGAGCACATCACCAAACTGCGCAGCGCCGGATACCTTTCCGGCGATATCGCACATCGGCTGCCCGATGAGGGGCAGCTCATGCTTACCCCTGGGCCCCATGAGAGGGTCGTCTTCCTCCCCCACTCCCTCCGCAGACTAGGCTTTCCACTGCACCCATTTTTCCGGGGGATCATGTTTTACTACGGCCTGGATTTCCACGATCTGGTGCCGAACTTCATCCTCAACATCTCCGCGTTTATCGTCGTGTGCGAGGCCTTCCTCTGCATCCGGCCCCACTTCGGCCTGTGGCTCAAGACCTTCAACGTCAAGCCGAAGGTTGTGAAGGTCACTCAAGAGGAATGCGGAGGCGCCATGTTGGGCAAGTTGCCCAACGTCCTTTGGCTCGAAGGGGCCTTCGTGGACTCCGTCAAGGGGTGGCAATCGGGGTGGTTCTACATCATCGAGCCGCGCAAGCCCACATGGGCGGCGGCCCCCGAGTTTAGATCAGGCGTCCCCACGCAGCTCACCTCCTGGAAAGAGAAGGGCTTGTTGTGGGGCAATCCGAAGGAGCTGACGGGACTCCGAGCCTG
Organism: Triticum timopheevii; assembly: GCA_963921465.1. Lineage (NCBI taxonomy): Eukaryota > Viridiplantae > Streptophyta > Magnoliopsida > Poales > Poaceae > Triticum > Triticum timopheevii. The sequence goes on along the minus strand of OY997272.1, from coordinate 51,969,775 downwards.
CATCCAGAAGCTGGTGAGCGGTAAGCTCAGGCTCGTCGACGTGGTCCAAGTCATGCTCATCCGCCGGATCCTCCCATGCCAAAAACGGGCATTCAATCTGTGGGAGTTTAATCCGGAACAGCACCAGGCGCTAAGCGGGCTCTTCGATACGACATACAAAGGCACCTGGAGGGTGCTGTTTAAGGGCGCCGAATCCCCCGCATCCGCGATAGAAGATCGCGGATTTCGCTCGCAGCATCCGGCTGACGAGGTAAGTGATTCAACCCCTTTACGGGACACTTGTGGTAATCAAATTGATTCTAGAGGGGTTACATTCTGTCTTTTCCTTTGACAGGAATGGATGGAGCAGGCCAAGCAGGTCATCGGCCCGGCTCCCATGCCAGAAGACCCAGAGAACGCCCGATTAGCAGGGCTGTTGGTTCCGGCACCGCACGTGGTGCCAGAGAAGAAGGCCAAGAAGGTGACCGAAGCCTGCAGCAGCCTTCTAAAAGACTTTGAGGTAAGAAGTTAAAATTATGTAATGTAATACAGCATAGACAGTAGCCCCTGATGCTCAGTTCGGTGTTAGGAAAAGAAAAGCCGGACTGAGGATCTAACAAGATATACGCAGGGTTGCTTAAAATATGTCAATATGGGTTTGCAGGCTGCGCTGCTGACCTCTGCCGCACTATCGGCGGAGGTCGATGTGTTGAAAAAGGATCTCGAGCGGTCCGAGCAAGAGCTCGGCCATGCCAAGAAGCAACTCGAGGACAAAGAAGGTGAGTCACCCCTCTTAAAATGGTTACCTTACAGAAAAGGATTGTGGTTGCAATAAATTTAACAAGGATAATATGGGTATTGCAGGGGCCACGAACGAGGTGGCAGCCCTGAAGGAGGTTGTGTCCGCGGCCGAACGCAGTGCGGCCGCGGAGCGGGAAGAGCGAGAGAAGCAGGAGGCACGGGTGGCGGAAGTACGGCAAGAGCTCCAGGCTCTCATGGAGAAACATGTGAGTTTGGAGCGTGTCTCCAAGACTCGAGAGTCCGAGCTTGCCTCGGCTCTCGAAAGTGCCAAGTCCGCCAAGGCCGAGGCCCATAAGGCCCTTCAGGAGGTTGAAGATGCAAAGAAGATAGCTGCGGGTAAGGCATTTTTCATGCAAAGCAAGCATGTTAATGTAAAATACCTGACACTTACCCGCATTCAAAGCTCTCTAGGGGTGTTTGCAGATCTGCCGCGTAGTGCGTCCGATGCCGCCGCATTCTATCGTGGCGAGGAGGGGAGCTCGACGGAAAAAGTCTTCTGGTCTCAGTACGCTGAGGCCGGACACCCGGTGCCCCCAAGCGACCAGCTGAAGCAGCTGGTCGAACTCCACAAGGTAGCTGAGGAGGCCATGAAGGGCCTTATAGTCCGGCTGTGGCCTGGACAGGCCATGCCTGGGAGCTACTTTGGCCTCGTGCGGCGGCTGGTGGATGCATGCCCCTGGGTGGAGGTCATCAAGCGCTCCGCCTGTATTGAAGGTGCTCGTCGGGCCCTTGCCCGCACAAAGGTGCATTGGGGCAGGTTGGATGCGGAGAGGCTTCTCACGGACCCACCACCACCGGGCAAGGAGTATCGTACGCCTGAAATGTATTATAAAACTGTCCTGAAGGGAGCCCGCGATATTGCAGATGAGTGCCCCAGAAATGTAATCTTTGAGTAGACTCGCTATGTATTATCCTTTGCGCTGAGACTTTGTTCATGTGCGCACTAAGCAACGCTTGTTTAATTTAAAATATTACCTTCTGTGCGGCCGTGTATAAAATCTGAGAGATGGCAAGTCGTTGGCTTCAGCCCCCGAGCCACGAGTGCTGGGGTGTTCGGGATAACTTGAGCGCTCTTGTTCCCATTTTTGGGTCCATCTAGGGAGGCGCTCAACACAGCGAACAAGGCAACCGGACTTATAATGCTTGAACACTCTCACTTAGCCATAGAATTCTATAATTTTAAATTTCGGTGAAGCCCCTGGTATTCGGAAGGCCTTCGTCGGACATAGTCCGGAACTTCGCTCGAAGCGGCATGAGTCTTTAAGGACCCGAAAAAACCTCTCGAACAGCGACCAGTCTCTCGCCTTATCATGCCAGTCAGTTTTAGCTTTCTCCACTGAGGCGCTCGCCCGGCTCAACCGGGGCGCAATCGCAGTGGTTCTCCTAGTGCCACCTTAGCAGACGGAACGGAACGTAAGGCACCAAAACGTGGGAGCCGGGCAAACCCAACTATTGACCCAAGACATGATTCGGAGCTGATTCATATAATGCTATAAGTTCGGGGTGCCGCACTTGTGAAAGTGTTCGGACTTATCACACCATACTGCGGGGAACACAAGCCCCTTGTGTATTTGGCCGTACCAAAATGTACGGGTGCAAGATGCCTTGTAATGAACATATATATATATATATATATAAAGGGTAATGTAATTGCAGTCGAAAAGTGCTGCATTATTTATTAAAGGAAGTCTGCTATAAGTGCAGACTGATACAAATAGTGCGGTAAGCAAGGGATTTGGACTAAGTAAACATGTCCCTCTCCAGGGGTGAGCCGCGGATTTGGTGTATATAATCGAATTTAATGCTCGAAATTGAGACCATCTGAGTGTTCGTCGCAGCCTTCTTTCGTCCCTGACTGTTGCATCACGAGTTCGGCAGGTTCGCCGCCGGACAGGGCCTCTGGTTACCGGAGTCCTGTGTACATAAAGAAGGAAAAAAAAAGGGGGCACACTTGCGAGCCCCTGGTGGGGTCTAACCGCACTCTGGGTCCATTGCGATCGTGCCCCTTCCCCTGCGCCCATGGTATCTCCAAAGCGTAATGATGTACGCGGACTGTTATTATTGCGATCATGCGCGGGCGGGGGTCGGGGCCGCATTGCTACGCGTGCTCTGATCGCGCCAGGTGGTCTTGGTTGGTATTGCTTCGGGCGCGTTTTGCTGTATCCGGCCGTTTAATGGCCGGACTCGAGAATTGTCTTAAGAGGCTACTCTGTACTTCTGCCGCGAGAGCCGCTGTATGTTCCTCCATTCGGAGGGAGCATTCTGTATTCCCGTTGACCGTGATGACCCCGCGAGGGCTTGGCATCTTGATATTGAGGTATGCATAATGCGGCACCGCATTGAATTTGGCAAACGCGGTTCGTCCGAGCAGAGCGTGATAGCCGCTGCGAAACGGGACTATGTCGAAGATTAACTCCTCGCTCCGGAAATTGTCCGGGGATCCGAAGACCACTTCCAGCGTTACTGAGCCTGTACAGTTGGCTTCCACACCTGGTATGAAACCTTTAAAGGTTGTCTTTGTAGGTTTAATCCTTGAGGGGTCTATGCCCATTTTGCGCACTGTATTCTGATAAAGCAGGTTCAGGCTGCTACCGTCGTCCATCAGGACTCTCGTGAGGTGAAATCCATCAACGATTGGGTCTAAAACCAATGCGGCGAATCCGCCATGGCGTATGCTGGTCGGATGGTCTCTTCGATCGAAAGTGATTGGACAAGAGGACCATGGATTGAACTTCGGGGCGACTGGCTCCATCGCATAGACGTCCCTTAGTGCACGCTTCCTCTCCCTCTTGGGTATGTGAGTTGCGTAAATCATGTTAACCGTCCGCACTTGTGGGGGAAAACCCTTCTGTCCTCTACTGTTCGGCGGTCGGGTCTCCTCCTCGTCATCGCTGTTTAGCCCCTTGTCATTGTTTTCGGCGATGAACTTGCCTGCCTGTTTGAACACCCAGCAATCTCTATTAGTGTGATTGGCTGGTTTTTCAGGGGTGCCATGTATCTGGCATAAGCGGTCGAGTATTCGGTCCAAATTGGACGGACCCGGAGTGGTTCGTTTTGAATGGCTTCTTCCGTTGACCGGGTTTAGAGCCTCGGAATCCGGCGTTGACTGTTGTATCCTCCTTGTCGTCGCCGTTAATGCGGCGTTTATTTTTGTTTCGACGTGACCTGCCGTTGTTGTCCTTCATATCCGGACTGCCAGAATTTTTACGGAGGTTGTTGCTGCGAGCTAGCCAGCTATCCTCTCCCGCGCAGAAGCGGGTCATTAATGATGTGAGGGCTGCCATAGATTTCGGCTTTTCCTGTCCCAGGTGCCGGGCTAGCCATTCGTCGCGGATGTTATGCTTGAAGGCTGCAAGGGCCTCTGCATCCGGACAGTCGACGATCTGATTTTTCTTCGTCAAGAACCGTGTCCAGAATTGTCTGGCCGATTCGTTTGGCTGCTGAATGATGTGGCTTAGGTCATCGGCGTCTGGTGGTCGCACATATGTGCCTTGGAAGTTATCAAGGAATGCAGCCTCCAGGTCTTCCCAACACCCAATTGACTCTGCAGGCAAGCTGTTAAGCCAATGCCAAGCTGGTCCTTTAAGCTTAAGTGGGAGATACTTGATGGCGTGGAGATCGTCGCCGCGGGCCATATGAATGTGGAGAAGATAATCCTCGATCCAAACCGCGGGGTCTGTTGTGCCATCGTAGGATTCAATGTTTACGGGTTTAAACCCTTCCGGGATTTGATGATCCATTACTTCGTCAGTGAAGCATAGTGGGTGTGCGGCGCCTCTGTATTGAGCAATATCACGACGCAGCTCGAGAGAGCGCTGTCTGCCGTATTCGGCCCGGCCGGTGTTATTATATCCGGTACGACGGTATTCGTCATGGGTCGTGGGGCGCCCACGTGATCCGTAGATGGATCTGGATTGCCTTGCTTTTTCCTCCAATATATCTCGCAAGTCCGGCGCGTTCCCTCTTGGCTTCGTACTTTTGGAGCGATGCCGGGGTACTGTCTTGGCTGGGGGCCTGGATGCCTCTCTGTCACGACCGCGGGGTGGTCGGTCAGCCGTATCGTGCGCTGGTGATGGAGGTATGTATGCTTCCTGCTCTAATCAGGGGAGCAGCTTGCGTTTTGGATAGCTTTTGGAGGGGCGTTCGAGTTTATACTCTTCGGCCGCGAGGACCTCGGTCCATCGATCGGCCAGCAGGTCCTGATTAGCTTGAAGCTGCTGCTGCTTTTTCTTTAGGCTGTTTGCCGTGGCGATAAGCCTGCATTTAAAACGCTCTTGTTCGACGGGATCCTCGGGAACGACGAATTCGTCATCGTTGAGGCTTGCCTCGTCTTCGGAGGGAGGCATATAGTTGTAATCCTCAACCTCTTCGTCCGCCGCCCTCTCCTGAGGGCTTGCTTCTGCATCCTCCTGCGCTGAGTCTTGCTGGAGGGGCTTGTCTTCGGCACTTTCTGGGGTATTATTATCTCCTGTGCCGGAATCTCCATTCTTGCTGTGGTGGGATTTAGAGCAGCGCCGCTGACGCCGGCGCTTGGGCTGTTTCTTTAACGAATCTGCCTCCGTTGTTTCTTCGCCGTCCCCATCTTTTGGGGTATCCACCATGTATATGTCATATGACGAGGTGGTCTTCCTGTGCCCTGTAGGCACTGGTTCCTGTTCGTCTCCGGCATCGTCGTCCATAGCGTCGATGTCTTCGTAGTCGTAGTCTAGCATGTCGGTTAGATCGTTGACAGTGGCTACAAAGTGGGTGGCGGGTGGGCTCTGAATTTCTTCGTCGTCCGCATCCCAACCATCCTGGCCATAGTCCGGCCAGGGCTCTCCTGATAACGAGAGATGCTTTAGTGAATTCGGGATGTCGCCAAAAGGCGAGTATTGGAAGATGTCCGCGGTGGTGAATTCCATAACTGGCGCCCATTCCGGTTTGATTGGTAGGGGCGTGGGAGTTTCGGAGTCCGGCAAGGAGTCCGGCACCTCGGAATCACGAGTTTTGCGAGGGACAAGATTGGTGTTCGGCTCCATCGCCGTAGCAGTTGAAGCCCCGAGGCGGCGTCCATCCACCGATCCTCTATCTGGGCAGTCTGCTCCGGACCAATGGCCGGAGCGGATTCGTGTGCGGCCACCAAGGCACTGTTCGGCGGCAGAGCTAGATCATGCCCATCGCAACAGTGCGGCGCGCTTGGCTGTGGCTCGGGTCCGTCGAAGATCAAGTCTCCGTGGACATCGGCCGTGAAGCTTAGGCTTCCAAATCTGACCTGACGGCCAGGGGCGTAGCTTTCGATCTGCTCCGGATGGCCAAATGAATTAGCCCGCAGTGCGAAGCCGCCGAATACGAAGATCTTTCCGGGGAGAAAAGTCTCACCCTGGACAGCATCATTGGTTGAAGATGCCATCGGGCCTATCGGTGACGACACAGAGGAACTCTCAATGAAAGCACCAATATCGGTGTCAAAACCGGCGGATCTCGGGTAGGGGGTCCCGAACTGTGCGTCTAGGCGGATGGTAACAGGAGACGAGGGACACGATGTTTTACCCAGGTTCGGGCCCTCTCGATGGAGGTAAAACCCGATGTCCTGCTTGATTAATATTGATGATATGGGTAGTAGATGAGTGGATCTACCATGAGATCTAGGAGGCTAAACCCTAAAGCTAGCCTATGGTATGATTGTTGTAATGTATGTTGTGTCCTACGGACTAAAGCCCTCCGGTTTATATAGACACCAGAGGAGGCTAGGGTTACACAGAGTCGGTTACAATGGTAGGAGATCTACATATCCGTATCGCCAAGCTTGCCTTCCACGCCAAGGAAAGTCCTATCCGGACACGGGACGGAGTCTTCAATCTTGTATCTTCGTAGTCTTGGAGTCCGGCGGATGATGATAGTCCGGCTGTCCGGACACCCCTTAGCCCAGGACTCCCTCGGGGGGGGGGGGGGGGTGCCCCCACCCTCGTGGACAGGGTGTGGGCCCCCTGGTCTTCATCTTTGGCGAGGACTTTTTATTATTTTTTCTAAGATGTTCCGTGGAGTTTCAGGTCATTCCGAGAACTTTTATTTTCTACACAAAAAACAACATCATGGCAATTCTGCTGAAAACAGCGTCAGTCCGGGTTAGTTCCATTCAAATCATACAAGTTAGGGTCCAAATACAAGGGCAAAAGTGTTTGGAAAGTAGATACGACGGAGACGTATCAACTCCCCCAAGCTTAAACCCTTACTTGTCCTCAAGCAATTCAGTTGACAAACTGAAAGAGAAAAAGAAAAACTTTTACAAACTCTGTTTGCTCTTGTTGTTGTAACATGAAAAGCCAGCATTCAAGTTTCAGCAAATATTACGAACTAACCATACTAACAATAACACATAGGTCTCACAATTACTTATATCAATAACATAATCAGCTAGCGAGCCATAATAATAGAACTCGGATGACAACACTTTATCAAAATAATCATAACATGATATAACGAAATGGTATCTCGCTAGCCCTTTCTGAGACCGCAAAACATAAATGCGGAGCACCTTTAAAGATCAAGGACTGACTAAACATTGCAATTCATGGTAAAAGAGATCCAGTCAAGTCATACCCAATATAAACCAATAATAATGAATGCAAATGACAGTGTGCTCTCCAGCGGGTGCTTTTAATAAGAAGGATGATGACTCAACATAAAAGTAAATGGATAGGCCCTTCGCAGAGGGAAGCAGGGATTTGTAGAGGTGCAAGAGCTCGGTTTTGAAATAGAGATAAATTATACTTTGAGTGGCATACTTTCATTGTCAACATAACAACTAAGAGACGATGATATCTTCCATGCTAAACAAATTATAGGCGGTTCCCAAACAGAATGGCAAATTTTATACTCCCCCTCCTCCACAAGCATCAATCCATGGCTTGCTCGAAACAACAAGTGCCTCCAACATTCAACGGGTCCCAGGGGGAGTTTTGTTTGCAATTATTTTGATTTAGTTTGCATAAAGCATGGGACTGGGCATCCCAGAGACCAGCCATTTTCTCGTGAATGAGGAGCGGAGTCCACTCCTCTTGAGAATAACCCACCTAACACGGAAGATAAGGGCAGCCCTAGTTGACATATGAGTTATTCGAGCATGCAAAACAGAATGTTTATTTGAAGGTTTAGACTTTGGCACATACAAATTTACTTGGAACGGCAGGTAAATACCGCATAGAGGTAGGTATAGTGGACTCATATGGAACAACTTTGGGGTTTAAGGAGTTTGGATGCACAAGCAGTATTCCCGCTTAGTAGAGGTGAAGGCTAGCAAAAGACTAGGAAGCGACCAACAGAGAGAGCGACAACAGTCGTAAACATGCATTAAAATTAATTTACACTGAATACAAGCATGAGTAGGATATAATCTACCATGAACGTAAATATCGTGAAGGCTATGTTGATTTGATTCAACTACATGCGTGAACATGTGCCAAGTCTAGTCACTCAATTCATTTAAAGGAGGATACCATCCCATCATACCACATCATAATCATTCTAATAGCATGTTGGCACGCAAGGTAAACCATTATAACTCATAGCTTAACAAGCATGCCACAAGCAGCTATAATCTCTAAATATCATTGCAAATATGTTTACTTCATAATAGCTGACTCAGGAACGACGAATCATCATATTTACAAAAACAAGAGAGGTCGAGTTCATACCAGCTTTTCTCATCCCAATAAGTCCATCATATATCATCATTATTGCCTTTCACTTGCATGACCGAACGATGTGTATAATAGTAAGAGTGCACGTGCATTGGACTAAGCTAGAATCTGCAAGCATTCATCTCTAGAGAGAAGACAAGTAATATGGGCTCTAAGTTAAATAAACAATCATGCATATAAGAGCCACTTCAACAATTTAATCATGGTCTTCTCCTACTGACCCCCAAAGAAAAGAAAAGAAATAAAAACTATTTACACGGGAAAGCTCCCAACAAGAAAAAGAAGACCGGGAAATCTTTTTGGGTTTTCTTTTTAATTACTACAACAAAGAAATAAACTACTACTATTTTTTTTGGTTTTTTCTTAAGGTTTATTAAACACACAAGAAGAAAGCAGGAAAAAGAAAATAAACTAGCATGGATATTACAGTGAAAGAGTATGAGCACCGACATCTAGCAATGAGTGTGTGTGAACATGAATGTAATGTCGGTGGGAAATACGTACTCCCCCAAGCTTAGGCTTTTGGCCTAAGTTGGTCTATTGCCAGGGATAGCCTGGCGGATACCCGTAGGTGAAGCTGGGGTCGTACTGTGATGCAGCGGCTATCGCCGCCTGAGCTGTAGCGTGGCGTCGAGCAGCCTCCGCTCTCCTCTCGTAATCATCTGCCTCCTCTCTGGTAATAATGTATCTTCCTTTTGTCTGAGAATCAAAGAAGGCAGGAGCAGGAAGAGTAATACGGACAACATGTCGTTTGTTAAAGATTAATCGATACTGGAGAGGTAGTGCAGTCCTCTCAACAAACTGGTGGGAAACCATAGAATCAAAATCCAAATAAGTAGGGGGTAACTCCATATCACCCTCACGAATGTCTATCTCAAGAAAATTAGCTAAGCAGGTTGCATAAATTCCTCCAAAGAAATCTCCGTCATGTCTATTATGATGCAACCTACGAGCTACAATGGCTCCCATATGATAAGATTGGTCTCCTAACACATCACTTCTGAGAATGCTGAGATCAGGGGCACACATGTGACATGCTTCATCCTTAGCATTTATGCATCTACCTATGAAGAGAGCAAAATAATGTATAGCAGGAAAGTGAACGCTCCCTGTAGTGGCTTGTGTTATATCTCTAGATTCCCCCACAGTTATCCTAGCAAGAAAGTCTCTATATTCAGATTTAGGGGGATCCCTGACATTACCCCAAGATGAAACTTTGCAAGCAGAAGTGAAATCCTCTAAGTCCATGGTATAAGATTTGTCATAAAGGTCAAACGTGACTGAAGGAGAATTACGCGAAGATGAAAACTCAAACCTCCTCACAAATGAACTTGTGAGATCATGATACTGGGGGCATTTGTCAGCTTCAAATTCCTCAAGACCGGCGTTACGCAAATATGCGCTAAATTCTTGTTTTATTCCTGCTTGATTCATAAAAAAATACGAAGGCCATTCACAGGGCCTCACAGGAGCGTCTCTTGGTGGTTCCTCGTCAGCATGACGCATTGCAAGCCTGGGACCTTGCTTCCTTGAAGAACCACCTTGGAACATCTTCCTAAACATATTGTTTCCTCTAAAAAAATCCTGAACTTTTTAGTAACTTCAAATAAAAGTGAACCAACTTCAATAAAATTGATAGCAACAACTCCCACAAGTGCCTAGAGCCTATATCAAGCATTAGAACTACTTTGAACCATATAAATTTGACATGCAAGCTCAAGAACATGGTCACCTATGCAGCACAAATTGGCAATGAATAAAGCACTAGAACAAAAACTAATTGGACCAATGGAGGAGTCACATACCAAGGAACAATCTCCCCAAGCAGTTTTGCAAGAGGTGCTTTGAGCAAGGAGATCGAAAATCACAGCAACGGGGGCTGGAACTCGTGCTTGAGTTGGTTTTTCATGTTTGTGTGAGGCAGAGGAAGAAGATGGGTGCAGGGGTAAGTAGAGGAGGGCCACCATGGGCCAACGAGGCAGGGGGGCGCCCAGGGGAGTAGGGCGCGCCCTCCACCCTCGTGGTGAGGTGGCTGCTCCCCCCGCGGTAATTTTTGCACAGTAAATCCTCAAATATTCCCGAAAACATCATATTAAATTGGCATGGCATTCTGAAGACTTTTATTTTCGGAATATTTTTATATTGCACGGATAAGTCAGGAAACAGACAGAAAATATATAAAGAGGGATATTACTACTGGGCATGAACCGGCCTACCTGGGCCAGGTTAACTTCATTAGTAGTATAAAGGTGATTAAGCCAAGCTGGCAGATGAAGGCCCAAGGCCTGTAGTCGGTTTAGAACCTGTAGCCGTAAACCGGCTTGATATGTGTTGGGGATATTACCACTAGGCGTAAACCGGCTTACTTGGGCCGGGTTAGCTTCATTAGTGGTATAAACAGATGAAGGCCCAAGGCCTGTAGTTGATTTAGAACCTGTAGCCGTAAACCGGCCTAATGTATAACTTGTGTTGTAAGTTAGGAATAGAGAGGAACCAACCGGGATACGAGTATGAACCGGTTGGGACTCTATGGACCGACGGGCGTCACCCGTGTATATAAGGGGATGACCCGGCGGCGGTTCAGGACAGACAACCACAACTCGAGCCTAGGCGAAGCTTGTTTGCTCCCTAGCCGTCGAGATCACATCAATTCCATCACAACTAGACGTAGGCTTTTACCTTCATCGAAGGGGCCGAACTAGTATAAACCCTTGTGTCTTTGTGTCCACTTTAACCCCTTCAAGTAAACCCGTAGCGATGGCTCCACGACTAAGTCCTTTCACTAGGACATCTGCCGTGACAAATCCACGATAGTTGGCGCCCTCCGTGGGGCTATCGCACGATGGTTTGACGATCTTCGAGGGCAAGCTCAAAGGACTCGAAGGTTATGCTGTGGGCCGAATGACCAAGAGTCGTCGTGGCAAGATCTAAATAGACGACGCAGGATGGGGTCCCGAGGCCGATTCGATCGAGTACGGGTACCGGGTCCCCTTTGGTGGCATACACGTTTTCATCGGCAAGATCGGTGAACCTGAGCCTGAGCCGGACATTTGCACCGACCTCGTCGAGACGGCTCAGCGTGCGAGATCTACCCAGGCTAAACCGGCCGTGAAGCGTGCCTTCGTTGGAGTCATCCACGGAGGAGAGCGTGAGGACGAGCCAGAACACGGTAGCGAGACCGTCATCTATTTCGGCGACGAGTCCTCGACCGGAGAGACCGAGTCACTATACCAGTTGCAAGATGACCAGGTTAGGGGCTGCTCCGATGGCGACAGTATTTCGGACCCCCAAGGCCAGGTCAACTGGGTTGGAATATTCATGGCCGGCACCCAGGCGGCGAATCACTCTTCGACCGCCGCAGCCATGCTCTCCGGATCAGCAGCGGCAGCGGCAGCAGGGGCAGGAGGCCTTGTGCGCCCGCCGGTTCAAGTTCTATCTGATCTGTTTGATGCACTAGCCGTGCTCATGGCAGAGGCCAATCCGGCGGATCAGGAGGCCCATGATGCAGAGATTGCAAAGGTGAGAGAGCAGATCGTGCAAGCCAAAGCGGATCTGGCAGCAGAAAAAGACAGGATGGCTGCAGAGCGGGCCGCTTTGGACGCCCAGGCCTATAAGCTCATGCTTGACCAGTACGCATCACAGGAGGTCTTGAAGCGGAAGCACAGATCACGCCTGCCGTTAGGGTTTGACCCCCGAAATCTCTTTCACACTCCAGGAGCTGGACCCAATAATCCGCCGCAGTACCTGTGGACAAACCGTACTGAGGCACCAGGACCAGGGGCGACGGTCCAACCTCGCCTGATGGAACCTCCTCAACAGAACATTGTGGTTCCTCTGCCGGTCCAGACGCCCCCGGGTCATTATTCTAATCCTATGGACAACCTTGTTGCAGCCGCCGCGCGATTAGAGGCTATCCCAGTCGAAGGGGACTCTCCGCAAGCGATAGAGACGCGCCAGGTTAAGGAGCTTCTTCGGACCGCACTGATTCAGTAGGAAGCATATTCGTACAGCCGTGATCGGATTCACTCCATGCCCCATCCAAGCCGGAGCTATAGCAGGTGTATGGATGAACCGGCCATATCGAGCAATGCGCGAGGCCATGAGGTGGCCCGTGGCAATAACCCAGCAGGTGGAGTTCGCGATGCTCAGGATATGGTGGACCGGGCCCGGGCACGAAGGGAGGCCGAATTAGCAGCACAGAATGATGCGGGTCAACTTACACCGGTTCGTCCTACCACCTCCGCCGGACCAGGGGTCGCATCCGCTTTGGGTGTGCCTTGTTTAATCCCCGCTTTACGCAATGTACGCCTGCCCAAAGATTTCAAGGGTCCGCGCAAGGTGCCGAATTACACCACTGATTTATCTCCCGAAGTGTGGGTAGAGAGTTATGAGATGGCCATGGAGATGCTAGATGTGGATGAGACCGCGTTTGCAAAATACTTCACCATGATGCTTGAAGGCACGGCTCGTACCTGGTTGAAGAGCCTGCCGCCCAATTCTATCAGCTCATGGGCCCGGTTTATCCAGAATTTCAAGGATACATGTAAGCATCCCAAGTCCATAGTAGACCTGGCGGCTTGTGTCCAGGAGGACGGAGAATCGCCGACCCATTGGGTGCGCCGTGTTTCGGAAGTTTTGCACTCGTCTGACAGGATCAATGCTGACTCTGCGATCTTAACACTGGAAGGCAACTGCCGGTTTAAGCCTTTAAAATTGAAATTGGGACGCATGAAGCGGTTCTGTAATGACATGGGAACTCTCATGGCTGCTTTAGTGAAGTATGCTGATTCAGGCAGTACCAAGGATCCCGAGACTGATGATGATGAAGCAGGGAAGGGAAAGAAGAATAGCAACTCCAAGGGGCAACAGTACAAACCGACGGGTTATGGAAAGGGAGGCAAGCGAAAGGCGGATGGCAGCATAGACTTTGTGGCTAACACTAATGCACAGGATAGGGGGCAGCGGCGCAGAGGTAAAGCGGCAAATCGTAATGGGGCTCCCAATCCTAACGCAGATCATTTGAATTATTTGTTGAACCAACCTTGCCCAAAGCACGGGACGAAGGAGGCGCCGGCTAACCACCTTTGGAAGGATTGTTACATTATGCAGGAGTCTAAAAACTCTAATGCCTTCCGGTATGACCGCGGGTCAGGTGGCGGTTCAGGATCCGGTTTCCACGGGCCGGGCCACGATGGAGCCTCTGGTTCAGGTCTCAATCAGGGCGGTCACAACAACCAGAATAATCAGAACGGCCAGCAGTAGCAGCAGCAGCAGACGGGTTATCAGAGCCAGCCAAAACAGTTGAACAATGGGCAATATCATGTTTTCACAACTAGCTTGGATAAACGCGACCGAAAACTCCACAAGCGAGCGGTGAATTCTGTTGAACCGGCCTTACCACGTTACTTACGCTGGTCGGAGCAGCCTATCGTATGGAGCAGAGAGGACCACCTGCCCCGGGTTGATAATCCGGGCCAGCTAGCATTAGTGGTAGACCCTCAGGTGGGGGGTTATAAATTCACCAAGGTACTCATGGATGGAGGGAGCAGTATTAACATACTATACTATGAGACATCCCGCCGCATGGGTCTAACGGACAAGGATCTCAGACCGTCTAATACGGTGTTCCATGGTGTGGTGCCTGGCAAATCTGCATATCCTGTTGGTAAGATAGCCCTGGATGTGGCCTTTGGAGACGAACACGATTCCCGGTCTGATAAACTAACCTTTGAGGTAGTGAAGATCCGGAGCCCGTATCACGCCTTGTTTGGGCGGCCGGCTTATGCCAAGTTCATGGCGCGGCCTTGTTATATCTACTTGCAGCTCAAGATGCCGGGTTACAAGGGGACAATAACGGTTCATGGGAGCCGTAAGGTCGCTTTGGAATGTGAGGAAGGTGATGCGGCTTATGCAGAGTCGGTCTGCACCACAGAGGAGTTGAAGTACTATAAGGACAATGTTGATCCGGCGGATATGACCCCTTTGAAGAAGCCAACTACAGAGCATGATTCGGGTCTGAAGTTCAAATCGGCAGCTGAGACCAAGCTTGTTGACTTCGTGCCCGGCGATTCGTCCAAGCAGTTCACCGTCAGTGCCAATCTGGATCCCAAATAGGAAAGCGCGCTCATCGAGTTCATCCGTGAGAATCGGGACATTTTTGCATGGAAACCGTCCGACATGCCAGGTGTACCGAGGGAACTCGCTGAGCACACCCTTAATGTGGATCCTAAATATAAACCGGTGAAACAATTCCTCCGCCGGTTTAACGAAGAAAGGCGCAAAGCCATTGGAGAGGAAGTGGCCAGGCTTTTAGGAGCTGGCTTTATCATTGAGGTGTTCCATCCAGAGTGGCTTGCTAATCCGGTGCTGGTTCTTAAGAAAAATGGCAGTTGGCGTATGTGTGTGGATTACACGGATCTTAACAGGGCTTGTCTGGTGGATCCTTTTGCCCTCCCCCACACTGACCAGATCATTGATGCCATGGCGGGTTGTGAGCGTTTGAGTTTTTTGGATGCATACTCTGGATATCATCAGATCAAAATGGCGGTTAAGGACCAGGAGAAAACAACGTTTATTACTCCCTTTGGAGCCTTCTGCTATGTATCTATGCCCTTCGGACTCAAGAGTGCCCAAGCCACCTATCAACAGTGTGTACAGAATTGCCTGCATAAACAAATCGGCCGCAATGTGCACGCCTATGTAGATGATATTGTAGTGAAGTCAAGGCAGAAGGAGACGCTGGTGGATGATTTGAAGGAAACCTTCGACAACTTGCGAGTTTACAAGATGATGCATAATCCGGCCAAGTGTGTCTTTGGTGTTCCGGCAGGCAAGTTACTGGGTTTCCTGGTGTCTAACAGAGGAATTGAGGCTAATCCGGAGAAGATTACGGCTATTACCTCCCTGGCTAAACCGAAGTGTATCAACGATGTTCAGCGTTTGGCAGGCCGAATCGCCGCACTGAGCCGGTTTATCAGCCGCCTCGGAGAGAAGGCCATCCCTTTGTACCAAATGCTGAGGAAGACAGACCATTTCGTCTGGAGTCCGGCTGCTGATGAAGCATTTGAGGACTTGAAGCGGCAATTAGCCAATCCGCCTGTTCTTGCAGCTCCGGTCGACAAGGAGCCACTATTATTATACGTAGCAGCCAATGCTCGGGCAGTTAGCATGGCTATTGTGGTGGAACGCAAGGAGGCGGGCAAGGAATATCCGGTTTAGCGATCGGTTTATTATATCAGCGAGGTTCTTATTGAATCCAAGCAAAGGTATCCGCATTGGCAGAAGCTGGTTTATGGTGTCTTCATGGCTAGCCGGAAGTTGAAGCAGTATTTTCGAGGGCACCCCATCACAGTGGTCAGTTCAGCTCCCTTGGGTGATATCATACAGAACCGGGAGGCGACTGGCCGGATTGCCAAGTGGGCTATAGAGCTTGGGCCACACGTACTGAAGTATGTACCTCGGACAGCGGTGAAGTCTCAAGCACTTGTTGATTTCATCAATGACTGGACGGAGTTACATGCACCAGAGGAGAAGCCGGATCACACATATTGGACTATTCATTTTGATGGATCCAGGCAATTGGAAGGCTCGGGGGCTGGAGTCGTATTAACTTCTCCACGAGGTGATAAGTTTTGTTATGTTCTCCGCTTAATGTTCCCTTGTACTAATAATGCAGCTGAGTACGAAGCCTTGCTCCATGGTCTCCGGATGGCTAAAGAGATTAATTTAAGCCGGGTTAAGTGCTTCGGTGACTCGGACCTCGTGGCTCAACAGGTGTCTGGCACTTGGGATTCTAAGGACCCGCTCATGGCTGCATATCGTCGGGAAGTGGATAATATTGCGGGTTGCTTCAAGGGTTATCAAGTGGATCATGTGGACCGTCGGAAGAATGAAGCGGCGGACGCTTTAAGCCAGTTGGGCTCTCAGCGCAAACCGGTCCCGCCTAATATCTTTCTGGATGTGTTGCACAACCCGTCAGTCAAGCTCCCAGGTGAAGCGGATTCGGCTATTCCTGATCCGGAGACTCATTTGGTGGCAGCCCTGCATGTTATTCCGGATTGGACAGTTCCTTATCTTGCGTACATGAACCGGGGGGAGTTACCAGAGGATGAGATTCTAGCCAGGCAGATAGTCCGGCGATCCAAGTCTATGACGATTGTCAATGGTGAATTGCATCATTGCAGTGTATCAGGGGCGTTTCAACGTTGTGTTTCTCCTGAGGAAGGCTGTGAAATCTTAAGAGAAATCCATGAAGGGGATTGTGGACACCACGCCGGTTCAAAGTCTCTGGTGGCAAAGGCGTTTCGTCACGGGTTCTACTGGTTGACAGCGCATGCTGATGCGGAGGACTTGGTTAAACGGTGTGATGGATGTCAGAAATTTTCAAGGCGTGCTCATGTGCCGGCTCAAAAATTGAGCATGATCCCAATAACGTGGCCGTTTGCAACTTGGGGGCTGGATATGGTCGGACCTTTTAAAAGATCCAAGGATAAGAAAACCCACCTTTTGGTGGTAGTTGACAAATTTACCAAGTGGGTTGAAGCGGAGCCTGTCAGCAAGTGTGATGCAGCAACAGAGGTGCAGTTCATCAAAAAGGTGATTTTCCGGTTTGGCCTTCCACACAGTATCATTACTGACAATGGTACCAATTTATCCAAGGGCGCTATGAAGGAGTTCTGTGAACGTGAGCACATCCGACTTGACGTGTCGTCAGTGGCACACCCCCAGTCCAATGGATAGGCAGAACGAGCTAATCAAGAGATCTTGCGAGGCATCAAACCCCGGCTTATGGTCCCATTGCAAAGAACACCAGGATGTTGGGTTGAAGAACTACCATCTGTGCTATGGAGTATCAATACTACGCCAAACCGATCCACAAGGTACACACCATTTTTCATGGTCTACGGAGCAGAGGCAGTTCTCCCTAGTGATATCCGGCACGATTCGCCTCGTCTGGCAGCTTATGTTGAAGCGGACAATGAGATAGCACGGCAAGACACTTTGGACCTATTGGATGAGGAGCGTGATATAGCGGCTGCCCGTTCGGCGATTTACCAACAAGATCTTCGTCGCTATCACAGTCGCTGGGTTAGAACCAGAACTTTTCAAGAAGGAGATTTGGTGCTTCGACTCATCCAAGATCAGACAGATATGCACAAGTTATCCCCACCTTGGGAGGGACCTTTCATAGTCAGCAAGAATCTGCACAACGGGTCGTACTATCTGATTGATATTCGAGAGCATAAAGACTCATGCACATCAGAGGAGGAGACCAACAGGCCATGGAACATAGCTCATCTTCGGCCTTACTACACTTGAGCCATCGGCTATATCTATGTACATATCATGACAATGTATATATTATCTTCGATATAATAAAACCGGAGCCTCACCTAAAGCGGGGTCTCTGTCTTTTCTTATCATGCGTGGTTACATGGAGTGGTTCTGTTTTGAAAGCGGCCTCCGGTTTACCCCTTGACATTTGCTTTTTATATATCACTTGGGGCCTTGGTCGTGTCCGAACCAACGCGACACCTTTTGATAGGCGACAGCCACCAGATCACTTGGGGACATGGTCAAGTCTGAACCAGTCACGCCTCTTGATCGGCCTAAGGCCACAAAATCACTTGGGGGCTTGGTCGAACCCGAACCATTGCCACGCCTCTTGATTGGCATATATGCCACGGTTTCATTTGGGGACCTGGCTGACTTGAATCATTGTCACTCCTATTGGAGGCTTGGTCCTGTCCGACCATGGTAACACCATCTGATCAGCTCAGTATAGCATATTTTTGCAAACGGTCTTTATCATTGCCTTTGCTTCCATGTTATTTTCATGGCCTGTTTTTTCTTTGTTTTTGTTGTATATCTTTTATGTCAACAACACCTTTTTTCCGGTTCAGCCGATGGATTTGATTCCCCTTTAATCCGGAGACATATGCCCGCTTTACCTTTTCATGTTAACATCATGGAGTAACCAGGGGGTTTGTATTGACTCAGTACGGTTTATACGGGAGCTGTTTTCTCCCCCCATTTTTGACGGTAATGGTTTATAAAACATCCGCTTTAAGCTTGGCTAAGCCAGCTTCATGCCCAGACATGGCAGGTATTTTGTATCACCTATTTGTTACATTACTGATACACATATCAAGATCATAAACCGGCTGGCGGTATAACCGCCACCGAAGTTCAAATTTTTCTGATTGCTTAAAGACTACTACTAAACACAGTAGGGATTCACAGATTCATTCAAGAGTCAGAGAACAAGTATGAGCAAGCGACGAACACAGCGCGAACATGAAACCCTAAGAACAGATCTAGGTCAAGAAGAGGAGAAAGCTTACTGGAAATGGAGAAGATGCGGAAGGATACCGCAATGCTCTGGTGCATTCAGGTTGATGCAGTGGCCCAAGACGAAGGAGAGGTCGACGGCGGTGGCGGAGCTACAAGGCTGGCGATGCGAGGAAGACGAAGAAGAAGGGACGAAGGGAAAGGAAAGGAAATGACCCTTCGGTCTTATTTATAAGGCAACAGAGTTAGGTCAAGCGCGCGAATCCAGGAGCTATTGTTAAAGGAGGGCGTTATAAATGATAAATTTCATGATGACGTCATACCGGTTTACAGCAACCAGAAATGATGATGACATGGCGGTTTACCAATTACCAGAAGATGTCCAAGACACAAGATTTTGTGAAGGATTGACATGAACCAGTTCAAATCAATCTGGGGCCTAATGTTGGGGATATTACCACTAGGCGTAAACCGGCTTACTTGGGCCGGGTTAGCTTCATTAGTGGTATAAACAGATGAAGGCCCAAGGCCTGTAGTTGATTTAGAACCTGTAGCCGTAAACCGGCCTAATGTATAACTTGTGTTGTAAGTTAGGAATAGAGAGGAACCAACCGGGATAAGAGTATGAACCGGTTGGGACTCTATGGACAGACGGGCGTCACCCGTGTATATAAGGGGATGACCCGGCGGCGGTTCAGGACAAACAACCACAACTCGAGCCTAGGCGAAGCTTGTTTGCTCCCTAGCCATCGAGATCACATCAATTCCATCACAACTAGACGTAGGCTTTTACCTTCATCGAAGGGGCCGAACTAGTATAAACCCTCGTATCTTTGTGTCCGCTTTAACACCTTCAAGTAAACCCGTAGCAATGGCTCCACGACTAAGTCCTTTCACTAGGACATCTGCCGTGACAAATCCACGACAATATGTAAACTTTTATTGTGAGTTAGGAATAGAGAGAGACCAACCGGGATACGAATATGAACCGGTGTTGGGACTCTATGGACCGACGGGCGTCACCCGTGTATATAAGGGGACGACCCGGCGGCGGTTCAGGGACAGACAATAATAACTCGAGGCCTAGGAGAAGCTTATTTGCTCCCTAGTCATCGAAACCACATCAATCCCATCACAACTAGACGTAGGCTTTTACCTTCATCGAAGGGCCGAACTAGTATAAACCCTTGTGTCTTTGTGTACGCTTTAACCCCTTCAAGTTAACCCATAGCGGTGGCTCCACGACTAAGTCCTTTCACAAGGACATCTGCCGTGACAAAACCACGACAGTTGGCGCCCACCGTGGGGCTATCGCACGATGGTTTGATGATCTTGGAGGGCAAATTTGAAGGACTCGAAGGCTATGTTGTGGGCCGGATGACCAAGAGTCGTCGCTGCAAGCTCTACATCGACGATGCAGGATAGGGTCCCGAAGCCGGCTCGATTGAGTACGGGTACCGGGTCCCCTTTGGTGGCATACACGTTTTTATCGGCAAGATTGGTGAGCCTGGGACTGAGCCGGACATCTGCACCGACCTCGTCGAGACGGCTCAGCGTGCGAGATCTACCCAGGTTAAACCGGCCGTGAAGCATGCCTTCGTGGGAGTCATCCACGAAGGAGAACATGAGGACGAGTCAGAATACGGTAGCGAGACCGTCGTCTATTCTGGCGACGAGTCCTCAACCGGGGAGACCGAATCATTGTACCAGTTGCAAGACGACCAGATTAGGTGCTGTTCCGATGGCGACAGTATTCCGGACCCCCCTGATCAGATCAACTGGGTTGGAATATTCATGGCCGGCACGCAGGCAGCGAATCACTCTTCGACCGCAGCAGCAATGTTCTCCAGATCAGCAGCGGCAGCGGCAGCAGGAGCCGGAGGCCTTGTGCGCCCACCGGTTCAAGTTCTACCTGACCTGTTTGATGCACTAGCTGTACTTATGGCAGAGGCCAATCCAGCGGATCAGGAGGCCCATGATGCAGAGATTGCAAAGGTGAGAGAGCAGATCATACAGGCCAAAGCCGACCTGGCAGCGGAGAAGGACAGGATGGCCCCAGAGCGGGCGGCTTTGGACGCCCAGGCCTATAGGCTCATGCTCGACCAGAACGCATCACATGAGGTCTTGAAGCGGAAGCATAGATCACGCCTGCCATTAGGGTTCGACCCTAGAAATCTCTTTCACACTCCGGAAGCTGGAACCAGTAATCCGCCGTGGCACCGGGAGGTAAACCGGGTCGAGGCACCAGGGCCAGGAGCGACGGTCCAACCCCGTCTAATGGAACCTCCTCGGCAGAACGTTCTGATTCCTCCGCCGGTCCAGACATCTCCGGGTCATTATTCTAATCCTATGGACAATCTTGTCGGAGCTGCTTCGTGATTAGAAGCTATCCCAATCGAAGGAGACTCTCCGCAAGCAATAGAGACGCGCCGTGTTAAGGAACTTCTTCGAACCGCTTTGATTCAGCAGGAGGCATATTCATACAGCCGCGATCGGATTCATTCCACACCTCATCCAAGCCGGAGCTACAGTAGGCGCATGGATGAACCGACCGTATCAAGCAACGCGCGGAGCCGTGAAGCGGCCCGTGGTAATAACCCGGCAGGTGGTGTTCGCGACGCTCAGGATGTAGTGGACCGGGCCCAGGCACGAAGGGAGGCCGAGTTAGCAGCACAGAACGAGGCGGGTCAGCTTACACCGGTTCGTCCTACCACCTCCGCCGGGCCAGGGGTCGCCTCTAGCTTGGGAGTGCCCTATTTAGTCCCCGCTTTACGTAATGTACGCCTGCCCAAAGACTTCAAGGGTCCGCGCAAGGTGCCGAATTACACCGCTGATTTATCTCCAGAAGCGTGGGTAGAGAGTTATGAGATGGCCATGGAGATGCTGGATGTGGATGAGACCGCGTGTTCAAAGTACTTCACCATGATGCTTGAAGGCACATCCCATACTTGGTTGAAGAGCCTGCCGCCTAATTCTATCAGTTCATGGGACCAGTTGGGACCCGGTTTATCCAGAATTTCAAAGATATGTGTAAGCAGCCTAATTCCATAGTAGACTTGGCGGCTTGTGTTCAGGAGGACGGAGAGTCAACAACCCATTGGGTACGCCGTGTTTCGGAAGTCTTGCACTTGTCTGACAGGATCAATGCTGACTCTGCAATCTTAACCCTGGAGGGCAACTGCCGGTTTAAGCCTCTAAAGTTGAAGCTGGGGTGTATGAAGCGGTTCTGTAACGACATGGGAACTCTCATGTCCGCTTTGGTGAAGTATGCTGATTCTGATAGTACCAAGGATCCCGAGACTGACGATGACGAAGCAGGGAAGGGAAAGAAGAACATCAACTCCAAGGGGCATCAACACAAACCGGCGGACCATGGGAACGGAGGCAAGCGTAAAGCGGATGGCAGCATGGACTTTGTGGCTAACACTAATGCGCAGGACAAGGGTCAGCAGCGCAGAGGTAAAGTGGCGAATCGTAGTGGAGCTCCGAATCCTAACCCGGATCGCTTAATCTATTTGTTGAATCAGCCTTGTCCAAAACACGGGACGAAGGAAGCGCCGGCTAACCACCTTTGGAAGGATTGTTACATTATGCAGGAATTTAAAAACTCTAATGCCTGCCGGTATGACCCTGGGTCAGGTGGTGGCTCAGGATCCGGTTTCCATGGGCCGAGCCACGATGGAGCTTCCGGTTCAGGTTTCAATCAGGGAGGTCATAACAACCAGAATAATCAGAGCAGTCAAGGAGGTTACAACCAGCAGCAGCAGCAGCAGTCGGGTTATCAGAGCCATCCAAAACAGTTGAACAATGGGCAGTATCACGTTTTCACAACCAGTTTGGATAAACGCGACCGGAAACTTCACAAGCGAGCGGTGAACTCTGTTGAACCGGCCGTACCACGTTACTTACGTTGGTCGGAACAGCCTATTGTGTGGAGCAGGGAGGATCACCCACCCCGAGTTGACAATCCAGGCCAGTTGGCGTTAGTGGTAGACCCTCAGGTGGGAGGTTATAAATTGGGCCATTTGCATTTCTGTCCCTAACTTGAACCACCTAATCAGATATACCCCTAATTCGAAAGCCTACTCAAATTTGCCCCTCCGCCGTTAGGTGCCCTTACAGAAATGCCCTTCTGCACCGTTACCGTCCGGTCAAACAACTTTGACCGTCCCAAAAAAATAGAATTTTTTTTTTAAAAAAATCTAAAATTTTGTGAGATCGAAGATACTCATGTGCGCAAGGTGCGTGCAAATTTTCATGCTATTTGGAAATTCCGGGAGCTCGTGGCGAGGAAAAACAGTTAATATGCACGCTTGTGAACAGTAAATTTGAAATAAAATAGCAAGAAAATTCAAAAAAATATGAAATTTTTTGACATCAAAGAGGCTTGGGTGCACAAGGTGCTTGCAAGTTTTTGTGATCAAATGACATGCAAGGAGCTCTAGCAAGAAAAAACAAAATAGTCATTTTTTCCTAAGTTTTTTCCCGAGCCAATTTTTGTTTTTTTTCTCCACAAGCCCCTCCAATGTCCAAACATAACAAAAATTTGCACGCAGCTTGTAGACCATAATCTCTTTGATGCCAAAAGAATTCATATTTTTTTGAATTTTCTTTCTATTTTTTGAATTTACTATTCACAGGCTTATATATTTATTGTTTTTCCTTTGACACGAGTTCCTGGAATGCCCAAATAGCACGAAAATTTGCACGCACCTTGCGAACCTGAGTAACTTTGATCTCACAAATTTTCATAATTTTTAGATTTTTATTGCTATTTTTTTCAGGACGGTCAATGCCCTTTGACTGGCTTTGACCTGCTTTGACCGGACGGTAACGGCACAGAAGGGCATTTCTGTAAGTGCACCTAACGGCGGAGGGGCAAATTTGAGCAGGCTTTGAAATTAGGGGTAAATTTGAGAGTGGGCGCAATTTAGGGGCATAGGTGTAAATGTCCCTTATAAATTCACCAAGGTGCTCATGGATGGAGGGAGCAGTATTAAGATCCTGTACTATGAGACATTCCGCCGCATGGGGCTAACAGACAAAAATCTCAGACCGTCTAATACGGTGTTCCATGGTGTGGTGCCTCGCAAATCAGCATATCCTGTTGGTAAGATAGCCCTGGAGGTGGCTTTTGGGGACAAGCATGATTCCCGATCTGAAACACTAACCTTTGAGGTGGTGAAAATCCGGAGCCCGTATCACGCCTTATTTGGGCGGCCGGCTTATGCCAAATTCATGGCACGGCCTTGTTACATCTATTTACAGCTCAAGATGCCGGGTCACAAAGTAACAATAACGGTTCATGGGAGCCGCAAGATTGCTTTGGAATGTGAGGAAGGTGATGCGGCCTATGCAGAGTCGGTTTGTGTCATGGAGGAGTTGAAATATTATAGGGACAACGTTGATCCGGCGGACATGACCCCTTTGAAGAAGCCGACTATGGAGCATGATTCAGATCTGAAGTTCAAATCAGCGGCTGAGACCAAGCTTGTTGACTTCATGCCCGGCGATTCGTCCAAGCAGTTCACTGTCAGTGCCAACTTGGACCCTAAATAGGAAAGCGCGCTCATCGAGTTCATCCGTGAGAATCGGGACATTTTTGCATGGAAGACTTCTGACATGCCAGGTGTACCGAGGGAACTCACTGAGCACACTCTTAATGTTGATCCTAAGTATAAACCGGTAAAGCAGTTTCTCCATCGGTTTAACGAAGAAAGACGCAAAGCTATTGGAGAGGAGGTGGCCAGGCTCTTAGCAGCTGGTTTTATCATTGAAGTGTTCCATCCAGAGTGGCTTGCTAATCCGGTGCTAGTTCTTAAGAAAAATGGCACTTGGCGTATGTGTGTGGATTACATGGATCTTAACAAGGCTTGTCCAGCGGATCCTTTTGCCCTCCCCTGCATTGACCTGACTATTGATGCCATGGCGGATTGTGAGCGTTTGAGTTTTTTGGATGCGTATTCTGGGTATCATCAGATCAAAATGGCGGTTAAGGACCAGGAGAAGACGGCGTTTATTACTCCCTTTGGAGCCTTCTGCTATGTATTTATGCCTTTTGGGCTCAAGAGCGCCCAAGCCACTAATCAACGGTGTGTACAGAACAGCCTGCATAAACAGATCGACCGTAATGTGCACGCCTATGTGGATGATATTGTAGTCAAGTCAAGGCAGAAGGAGACGCTGGTTGATGATTTGAAGGAAACCTTTAACAACTTGCGGGTTTACAAGATGATGCTTAACCCGGCCAAATGTGTCTTTGGTGTTCCAGCAGGCAAGTTACTGGGCTTTCTTGTGTCCAACAGAGGAATTGAGGCTAATCCGGAGAATATTACGGCTATCACCTCCCTGGCTAAACCGAAGTGTATCAACGATGTTCAGCATTTGGCGGGTCGGATTGCCGCGCTGAGCCGGTTTATCAGCCGCCTCGGAGAGAAGGCCATCCCCTTATACCAGATGCTGAAAAAGACAGATCAATTCATCTGGAGTCCGGCTGCTGATAAAGCGTTGGAGGACTTGAAGCGGCAATTAGCCAATCCGCCCGTTCTCGCAGCTCCGATCGACAAGGAGCCATTACTGCTATACGTAGCGGCCAATGCTCGTGCAGTTAGCGTGGCTATTGTGGTAGAGCGCAAGGAGGCAGGCAAGGAGTATCCAGTTCAGCGGCCGGTTTACTATATCAGCGAGGTGCTTATTGAATCCAAGCAACGGTATCCGCATTGGCAGAAGCTGGTATATGGAGTTTTTATGGCAAGCCGGAAGTTGAAGCAGTATTTCCAAGGGCACCCCATCACAGTGGTCAGTTCAGCTCCCTTGGGTGATATCGTACAGAACCGGGAGGCGACTGGCCGGATTGCCAAGTGGGCTATAGAACTTGGGCCGCACGGATTGAAGTACGTACCTCGGACGGCGGTGAAGTCTCAAGCACTTGTTGATTTCATCAATGATTGGACTGAGTTGCAAGCACCAGAGGAGAAGCCGGATCACACATATTGGACTATCCATTTTGATGGATCCAGGCAATTGGAGGGCTCAGGGGCTGGAGTCGTATTAACTTCCCCACGAGGTGATAAGTTTTGTTATGTTCTCCGCTTAATGTTCCCTTGTACTAATAATGCAGCTGAGTATGAAGCTTTGCTCCATGGTCTCCGGATGGCTAAAGAGATGAATCTAAGTCGGGTTAAGTGCTTCGGTGACTCGGACCTCGTGGCTCAACAGGTGTCTGGCACATGGGATTCTAAAGACCCACTTATGGCTGCATATCGTCGTGAGGTGGATATTGTTGCGGGTCACTTCAAGGGTTATCAGGTGGATCACGTGGATCGTCGAAAAAATGAAGCGGCAGACGCTTTAAGCCGGTTGGGCTCTCAGCGTAAATCGGTCCCGCCTAATGTCTTTCTTGATGTGTTGCACAACCCATCAGTCAAGCTCCTGGGTGAAGCGGATTTGGCTATTCCTGATCCGAAGGCTCAATTGGTGGCAGCCCTGCATGTTATACCAGATTGGACAGTTCCTTATCTTGCGTACATGAACCGGGGAGAGTTGCCAGAGGATGAGACTCTAGCCAGGTAGATAGTCCGGCGATCCAAGTCTATGACCATTGTCAATGGTGAATTGCATCATTGCAGTGTATCAGGGGCGTTTCAACGCTGCGTCTCTCCTGAGGAAGGCTGTGAAATTTTACGCGAAATCCATGAAGGGGATTGTGGTCACCACGCCGGTTCAAAGTCTCTGGTGGCTAAGGCGTTTCGTCACGGGTTCTACTGGTTGACAGCTCATGCTGATGCGGAGGACTTGGTTAAACGGGGTGATGGCTGTCAGGAATTTTCACGGCGTGCTCATGTGCCGGCTCAAGAGTTGAGGATGATTCCGATTACTTGGCTGTTTGCAACATGGGGGCTGGATATGGTCGGACCTTTTAAAAGTTCCAAGGATAAGAAAACCCACCTTTTGGTGGCACTTGACAAATTTACCAAGTGGGTTGAAGCGGAGCCTGTTAGCAAGTGTGATGCAGCTACAGCAGTGCAGTTCATTAAAAAGGTGATTTTCCGGTTTGGCTTTCCACAGAGTATCATTACTGACAATGGTACAAATTTGTCCAAGGGCGCTATGAAGGAATTCTGTGAGCGTGAGCACATCCGACTTGACGTATCGTCAGTGGCTCACCCCCAGTCCAATGGGCAGGCAGAACGAGCTAATCAAGAGATCTTGCGAGGCATCAAACCCCGGCTTATGGTTCCATTGCAAAGAACACCGGGTTGTTGGGTTGAAGAGCTACCGTCTGTGCTATGGAGTATCAATACTACGCCCAACCGATCTACAGGATACACACCGTTTTTCATGATCTATGGAGCAGAGGCAGTTCTCCCTAGTGATATCCGGCATGATTCGCCTCGTGTAGCGGCTTATGTTGAAGCGGACAATGAGACAACACGGCAAGATGCTTTGGACCTATTGGATGAGGAGCGTGACATAGCAGCTGCCCGCTCGGCGATTTATCAACAGGATCTTCGTCGCTATCACAGTCGCCGGGTCAGAACCAGAGCTTTTAAAGAAGGAGATTTGGTGCTTCGACTCATCCAAGACCTGACGGATATGCACAAGTTATCCCCACCTTGGAAAGGACCTTTCGTGGTCAGCAAGAATCTGCACAACGGGTCGTACTATCTGATTGATATTCGAGAGCATAAAGACTCACGCACATCAGAGAAGGAGACCAACAGGCCGTGGAACATAGCTCATCTTCGGCCTTACTACACTTGAGCCATTGGCTCTATCTATGTACATATTATGACAGTGTATATATTATCATTGATATAATAAAACCGGAGCCTCAGCTAAAGCAGGGTCTCTGTCCTTTCATATCATGTGTGGTTACATGGAGTTGTTCTGTCTTAAAGCGGCCTCCGGTTTACCCCTTGAAATTTGCTTTTCAAAAAAGCTTTGTGATATCACTTGGGGGCTTGGTCGTGTCCGAACCAATGCAACACCTCTTGATAGGAGAAAGCCACCAGATCACTTGGGGACATGGTCAAGTCTGAACCAGTCACGCCTCTTGATCGGCCTAAGGCCACAGAATCACTTGGGGGCTTGGTCGAACCCGAACCATTGCCATCCTTTTGATCGGCATAAATGCCACGGATTCATTTGAGGACCTGGCTGACTTGAACAATCGCCACACCTATTGGGGGCTTGGTCCTGTCCGACCATGGTAAAACCATCTGATCAGCTTAGTAAAGCATGTTTTTGCAAACGGTTTTGTCATTGCCTTTGCTTCCATATTTCTTTTATGACTATTCTTTGATTTTTGTTGTGTTTTCTTTAAACCGACAACACTTTTTAAACCGGTTCAGCTGACGGAATTCGGCTCATTTTTAATCCGGGGAAATGTGCCCGGTTTAACTTTCCTATTAACATCATGGAGTAGCAGGGGGGCTTACAATGACCCAGCACGGTTTACATGGTAAGCCAGCATTTTAACACACGGGAGTTGTTTTTTCCCCTTTGACGGTAATGGTTTATAAAACCTCCGTTTCAAGCCTGGCTAAGCCAACTTCATGCCCAGCGATGGCAGGTATTTTGTATCGCATATTTGATTATATGTCTTAAATATATTGACGATATATATATAAAGGTCATAAACCGGTTGGCGGTATAACAACCATCGCAGTTCAAGATTTTATGATTGCAGGAAATATTAATTGAGGATTTCAAGCAAAAGCATCAGTACTTATGCACGAAGGCATATTTAAAGCAACAATATTTGCTATTCTATTACAAGGCAATGCGGGGCCCAAATAAGATCATTGTTCTTTTGGCTGATCATAATAAAGCAGCTACTTAAACCGACTTCGGTTCACGACTGCTCACTGCCCCGGTCTGATGGTTGTGGGTCGTCCCGTGCCGCTTCAGTTTCCTCATCTCTACCCATTGGCTGGAAATCAACAGTGGTCCAGTCGATTCCCATTAAAGCTTGAAAGACAGCCTCTTCATGGATCAGAGAAGATGGTTCAATATCAGGAGCGTAAGTATGCTTACGGATTGGAGGAATTAGATTCTCCGCTTCGGGAATTTGTGCAGCCACTCGTTTGTTATGATCATTGTACTGAGCTTGATAATGCGACAAGTCTGCCCCTTCAGCCAATTGGCAAGCCAGAGGGCGCACTACACGGTTTATCGTCCTCAGATCATCTTCATTGAACTCTGAACCATCTTCCTTCAAACTAGGATAGCCTTGAGCTGCCTCAACAGGATCGAAGTCCGGCACCCATGCTTTTTCCCGGATCAAGGCATTAATGGCTCCGGTTCGAGCAGCAGATTTTTTCAGTTCTTCAATCCGAGCAGGAAGCATTGACAACCTCTTCAGAGTATCTTGAATTAAAGTGGGAGCCAGATTGTTATGAGATGTAGTGGTGATGATCCACTACGCTCTGGTATACAGCTGTTCAATTAAGGTGTAGGTAGCCTTCAACTTCTTCCGAACATCTGACCCTAAGTGACCAATGCGTGTACCTGCAACATTACAGGAAAGATCACAAACCGGATCTATTATAAGAAGGCCAAAGTTATCAAAGAAACCAAAAGGAGCTTACCAAAGATAGCAGCGGTCATGGCATGCACTTGCCGCTTTACGGCGGTCAGCTCATTTACCACCGGTTTAAGGGCAGCTTCAGCATTTTCAGCTCTTTTTATTAAAGCGACCTTCTCAGTGGCCCAATCAGCCCGCTCCTTCTTGAAACCCTCCTTCAGCTGTTCCATAATGCTCAAAGTGCTGGTTAATTCTTCCCTTGTTTTGTCGGTTTCGGCTTGTTGGGTTTTCAAAGTTTCTTGCAGATTAATAATCCGGTCCTCTTTGATCCTCACTTCAGCCTGCATAAAGACAGTGCTTGGCTTTAAACAAACGGTACAAGAATTTGAAGTACCAACCACATAACAAGTTATGCGCTTGATACTTGGCGGCTAATTCATATTTAATCTTCATCTATTACTAAATCACAAAGTCCCAAGCTCAATACAGGTATTCAACTTGGCACTTGGGGGCTAATGGCTATTTGCTCAATTATGTTCTGAAATTAGAATCTCTATTGGAGTCCCGGTTTAACTATACTAAGTTGAACCGGCCCTTGGCGGCTACATTGATGGATTTCAATGTACTGAGGACTATATTTAAAGTCCCGGCTTGAAGAAGGTTATAAACCGGCCCTTGGGGGCTAGGAGAATTAATAGAGTGGAAGTAATTAAAGAAAGAAGAAGCACAAGGAAATTACCTCAATTTTTTCCTTCATCAGCTTTACCAGACCAGCTTCATAATCACGACTAGTATATAGCCGGTTCAAGTAACCAGAATGAAGGTCTTGGGTGTTCAGAGCAGCATACGTCGTCAGATCAACATCCCATTTGCCTTTGTTCATGGCAGAAAAATCTTCTTTGACAGTATGCTTAGCTAAAGCGACAGGATTCCCTGGTTCAAAGCGACCTACACCGGTAATTACAACATCATCATCCTTGGACTCGCCGGTTTGCACTGGCGCTATCGGTTTGTCGGCAGGTTTGGAAGGACTGCAGGATCTTTCAATCCGGATGGGGCTAGCAGGCTGGTCAACAGGGACTGAAGTATTAATAGGCCTTCTCTCAGTAATAGCATCATCTTGCAAGGGAGGATCATTGGGAACATCTTCATGAATGAACGCTTCAAGATCTGGTGCTTTATCCTGTTCAGGGGCAGCATCCTCCTCGGCCGCTTTATCCAGGCGGGCTTTCTTGCTCGGTTTAGGTTTAGCCCTGAAAGAGAAACAAAGAGTCAAGGAACAACGTAAGTTATAAAGCAATATACCGGGAGCATATGTTCAGCCTAGCTTACCCAAGAACCGTTATCAGTGGTGGCAGCTGAGTGGCCGATGATTCACCAGAGGATGAATGAGAAGTAACCTGATAATCGGAGTCGGACGGATTAAGAGGTTGACGGAAGAAACCCGCTTTAGGATGGAAATTAATAAGAAGGTTGGAGACCTCTGAGCGGCGTTTCCGAATCGGACTGTTTGGTAAACTGGCGGAGGTAACTACCTGGCCGCTGTGCCGGGTTGTGCGGCGAGCTTCATGTTGCCGAGTCTTCATAAGAAATTTGGGATCCAAGTAAGCAAGAGGATGAGAAAATTTAACTTTCCGGTTTTCCTGGCGAGGTTTTGGCGAAGGCAAAGGATCTGAGTCAGAAGAGAGAATAGTTACCTCGGCGACATCAACATTACTGGCTTCAGCATCGTCCTGACAAGTATCATCATCAATAAGGCGTGTAAAAAGTATGCCTAGTGAGTCGAGTTCTACCTCAAGGTCCAAGTTACCCACATCATCATCAGCAGCCAGATCAGATGAAGCGGTGGTCTTCCTTTTTTGGGCTGGCCTCTTGACAACTTTAGTCTTTGGCCGGGTTGATCTTTCCGCTTTCTCTGGTTTTTCTTGTGGAAGCTTCTTGCTCCAAAATGGATTATCACCCTGATTAGGCAGCAATTGATGTTATATAGATATAGCAATAACAAGTTCAGTAAAAAAAACAAGCAAAATCTTACAGCTGGCGGTTTGTTGGTAGTACAGAAGGGGAGCAGGCCGGTTTGAGCGCAGAGGTGTTCCGGTTCGTTCAACATTTTCTTCACAGCTTCTGTGACTTCGTCATCTGAGAGGTGGATGTTAGTGTGTCGGAGTGGGTCATCGACGCTATCAGTGTACTCGCACATTAAACTGGAGCGCCGGCTGAGAGGCAGTATGCTCCATGATATCCAACAGCGTGCGAGATCTATTCCTGTTAAACCGTTGGCCATGAAGGCTCGGAGCTTGGATAGTTGCGGAGCATATTTACTCCTCTCCTTGGCACTTAATCTTTGTGGGAAGGGGTGTGTATTGCTAAGCCGCTCCGGGCGAAAGCCAGGCAAAGGATTTTCATTATCAGGGGAGGTATCTTTGCAGTAGAACCATGTTGAATTCCACTCCTTGGGGTGACTGTGTAGTCTGGCATGGGGATAAGTGATCTCTTTCCTTTTCTGAATTGCCATATCGCCCAATTCGGTATTGGGACCATCAGTGAATTTTGTGCGGTGGTTTAGGTGGAAACAGTCTCTAAACAATTCAATTGTGGGTTCCTCTTGAAGGTATACCTCGCTGAGCACTTGGAAGTGACATATATTGGTAACAGAGTTGGGGCCAGTGTCTTGCGGGCGGAGTTGAAAATTGGCTAACACATCCCGGTAAAATTTAGAACCGGGCGGCTTGAAGCCCCGGGCTAAATGGTCTGCAAAGATCACAACCTCTCCCTCTTGAGGTGTGGGAGGACATTCATCACCAGGGACCCTCCAGTGGATAGTATCTTTGCTGTCTAAAGCGCCGATCAAGACTAAATCATTCAACTGAGTTTCTGTGACGCGAGAAGGAACCCAGTTACACTCATATACTTGTTTGGCCATGGTGAGATATACAAAAAATAAGTGATTCCGGTTCAAGAATGTGTTGGATAAAAGAATGCGCTGGTATGAACAATGTTAAACCGAAGGCATTACATTTAAACCGGATTTCTATGAGGTGGCATAATATGGCTGAAGAATTCTGGTGGTTCAACAAGGGGACTAATGGTATATACCGGTTTACTAATTTTTTCTATATTAAGTAAAACCGCCGGATCTAAACATTGACGGCAATTGAGGTTGTGTAAATGCACAGAAACAGGTTTCACATAATCTCTCTGTAATAATGGATCTACAGCCAGTTCAGGAAAAAAGGAAAAAATGTCTACAAGCTTGAAGCAGAACAGTATGGATTCAAGAAGCAGGAAGATTGATGAGATCTATGGATTTGAGTATGAATCTACAGACTGATGTTAAAAGGCCACCGATAATCACAGTAGGGTTTCAAAGACCTATCCAGAGTCTCGGCATGAGCATGAACAGCATGCAAGAACAGCCGCAGGAACATGAAACCCTAGAACAGATCTAGATCCATAAAAGCAGAGAACTTACTAGAGCTCAGGGAGATGCGGAAGGGCGCCGCGGTTCTCTGGTACGGTCAGGGTGATGCAGCGGCCCAAGATGGTGCAGAGGTCAATGACGGCGGTGGAACTTCGAGGTCGGCGACGCAAGGAAGACGAAGAGAAAGAGACGAAGGGGAGAAAAGGAAATGACCCTTCGGTCCTATTTATAAAGCAAAGGACGTGTGTCAGGCGCGTGAATCCAGGAGCCACAAATTTTGGAAGTGGAGCTGTTGCCTTGGTTATCGCAGATCTATTAAAGAAGGCGTCATAAATGTTAACTTCGTGATGACGTCATGCCGGTTTTCAACAACCAGAGATGATGACGACACGGCGGTCCACCAATTACCAGAAGATGTTGAAGACAAAGATTTTTGTGAAGGATTGACATGAACCAGTTCAAATCAATCTGGGGCCTAATGTTGGGGATATTACTACTTGGCGTGAACCGGCCTACCTGGGCCGGGTTAACTTCATTAGTAGTATAAAGGTGATTAAGCCAAGCTGGCAGATGAAGGCCCAAGGCCTGTAGTCGGTTTAGAACCTGTAGCCGTAAACCGGCTTGAATAAACTTGTATTGTAAGTTAGGAATAGAGAGAGACCAACCGGGATACGAATATGAACCGATGTTGGGACTCTATGGACCGACGGGCGTCACCCGTGTATATAAGGGGACGACCCGGCGGCGGTTCAGGGACAGACAATAACAACTCGAGGCCTAGGCGAAGCTTATTTGCTCCCTAGTCATCGAAACCACATCAATCCCATCACAACTAGACATAGGCTTTTACCTTCATCGAAGGGGCCGAACTAGTATAAACCCTTGTGTCTTTGTGTCCGCTTTAACCCCTTCAAGTTAACACGTAGCGATGGCTCCACGACTAAGTCCTTTCACAAGGACATCTGCCGTGACAAAACCACGACACAGGGGTAAGTGGAGGAGGGCCACCGTGGGCCAACGAGGTAGGGGGGGTGCCCAGGGGAGTAGGGCGCGCCCTCCACCCTCGTGGCGAGGTGGCTGCTCCCCCCGCGGTAATTTTTGCACAGTAAATCCTCAAATATTCCCGAAAACATCATATTAAATTGGCATGGCATTCTGAGGACTTTTATTTTCAGAATATTTTTATATTGCACGGATAAGTCAGGAAACAGACAGAAAATATATAAAGAGGGTACAGAAGGTTCTGCTTCTAGTTTCATCCATCTCGTGATCATCAAAATGAACCCACTAACAAGGTTGATCAAGTCTTGTTAACAAACTCATTCCAAATAATCACGGAACCGGAGAAATTTTGAATAACACTAAGTTACCTCAACGGAGATATGAAAATCCCCAACAATAAGAATATCATACTTTTTCTTGATAGTAGGGAGAGGAAATTCAAAACCTCCAAATATAATCGATGGAATTTTTCCAATAGAGTTGATACTATAAACTTGAGGTTGTTTCCTCGGAAAGTGTACCGTGTGCTCATTACCATTAACATGAAAGTGACATTGCCTTTGTTGCAATCAATAACAGCCCCCGCAGTATTAAGGAAAGGTCTTCCAAGAATAATAGACATACTATCAACCTCGGGAATATCAAGAATAACAAAGTCCGTTAAAATAGTAACATTTGCAACTACAACAGGCATATCCTCACAAATACCGACAGGTATAGCAGTTGATTTATCAGCCATTTGCAAAGATATTTCAGTAGGTGTCAACTTATTCAAGTCAAGTCTACGATATAAAGAGAGAGGCATAACACTAACACCGGCTCCAAGATCGCATAAAGCAGTTTTAACATAATTTCTCTTAATGGAGCATGGTATAGTAGGTACTCCTGGATCTCGAAGTTTCTTTGGTATTCGACCCTTAAAAGTATAATTAGCAGGCATGGTGGAAATTTCAGCTTCCAGTATCTTTCTTTTATTAGTAATGATATCCTTCATATACTTATCATAAGGATTTGTTTTGAGCACATCAGTTAATCGCATACGCAAAAAGATGGGTCTAATCATTTCATCAAAGCACTCAAAGTCCTCATCATCCTTTTTCTTGGATGGTTTCGGAGGAAAAGGCATGGGTTTCTGAACCCATGGTTCCCTTTCTTTACCATGTTTCCTAGCAACAAAGTCTCTTTTATCATAATGTTGATTCTTTGATTGTGGGTTATCAAGACCAATAGCAGGTTCAACTTCTACATCATTATCATTACTAGGTTGAGCATCATCATGAACATTATCATTAACATTATTACTAGGTTCATGTTCATCACCTGATTGTGTTTCAGCATCAGACATAGAGATATCATTTGGATTCTCAGGTGGTTCAACAATAGGTTCACTAGAAGTTTGCAAAGTCCTATCATTTTTCTTTTTCTTCCTTTTAGAAGAACTAGGTACATCAATATTATTTCTCTGAGAATCTTGCTCGATACTCTTAGGGTGGCCTTTAGGATACAAAGGTTCCTGAGTCATTCGACCAGTTCTAGTAGCCACTCTAACAGCATAATCATTTTTCTTACTATTTATTTCATCAAGCACTTCTTTCTGAGCTTTAAGTACTTGTTCTACTTGAGTGGTAACCATAGAAGCATGTTTGCTAACAAGTTTAAGTTCACCTCTAATATTAGCCATAAAATCACCCAAGCGTTTAATCATAAAGGTATTTTGTTTTAATTGTCTTCCAAAATAAGCATTAAAGTCATCTTGCTTAAACATAAAGTCATCAAACTCATCCAAGCACTGACTAGCAATTTTAGTAGGAGGTTCTTCAGCTTTATCATATCTATAGAGAGAATTTACCTTTAGTACCTGTGTCGGGATATCGGGATCAGGAGGTTCTTCAGTGAATAAGGAGTTGAGATCAAACTCATCCAAGCACTGACTAGCAATTTTAGTAGGAGGGACTTCAACTTTATCATATCTATAGAGAGAATTTACCTTTAGTATCTGTGTCGGGATATCGAGATCAGGAGGTTCTTCAGTGAATATGGAGTTGAGATCATATACTTCTTCAGCAGGCGGTAAATTAAGACCGTGTATTTCTTCAATAGGAGGTAAATTCTTAACATCTTCAGCTGTAATACCTTTTTCTTTCATAGATTTCTTTCCCTCTTGCATATCTTCGGGACTGAGAAATAGAACACCTCTCTTTTTCGGAGTTGGTTTGGGAATAGGCTCAGTAATTGGCTCAGGAACTGGCTCAGGAGGTGCCCAATTATTTTCATTTGTCAACATATTATTCAATAGAATTTCAGCTTCATCCGGTGTTCTTTCCCTAAAAAGAGAACCAGCACAACTATCCATGTAATCTCTGGAAGCATCAGTTAGTCCATTATAAAAGATATCAAGTATTTCAGGTTTCTTGAGAGGATGATCAGGCAAAGCATTAAGTAACTTGAGAAGCCTCCCCCAAGCTTATGGGAGACTCTCTTCTTCAATTTGCACGAAGTTGTATATTTCCCTCAAAGCAACTTGTTTCTTATGAGCAGGGAAATATTTAGCAGAGAAGTAATAAATCATATCCTGGGGACTACGCACACAACCAGGATCAAGAGAATTAAACCATATCTTAGCATCACCCTTTAATGAGAACGGAAATATTTTGAGTAAATAAAGGTAGCGCGATCTCTCATCATTAGTAAACAGGGCGGCAATATCATTTAACTTAGTAAGATGTGCCACAACAATTTCAGATTCATAGCCATAGAAAGGATCAGATTCAACCAAAGTAATTATATCTGGATCAACAAAAAATCTTATATCTTATATTTACTAATTGGAGGCACCATCCGAGTTTCCACATTAACTCTCATGTTTAACCACTTAATTACCGTTGGATTAAAAGATGGAATGCTAAGATTGTTTCTTTAACCGTAATGTTCCCCTAGAGTTTGGGACTATCGGATATATCAATCTCCATCCCGCAAAAAAAGGATACATCAATCTCCTCCCAAGACAAAAAAAAAACTCCATCTCTATCTCTCCCCGACTCTTCCCTGCTTCAATCTCCACATCACGCAAGAAAGAAAAAAGACAATCTCTATCTCCCCCGAGTGCTTCAATCTCCACATCACGCAAGAAAGAAAAAAAAATACAATTTCTATCTCCCTCGAGACTTCCCTGTTTCAGTCTCCACATCAGCCGAATTGAAAAAAAATCAATCTCTGTCTCTCCCTGCGCCTCCCCTATTTCAATCTCCCCATCACGCACAAAAGAAATCAATCTATTCCCTACCCTCTCCCCTCTTTCAATCTCCACAGCACACCGCCGCCGTCCTCACGGTTCCCATCAAATTTGGATCAAGGTCCAGGCTTGGGTTCCTCCTGTTGCGGGGTAGCACATCCTACCACATATCTTCTCTCTACCACGTTGTAATGCTCGATGCACTGCCCTGGCCACAACGTCGTGGACTGCTGTCTGGTGGTCTTCTCTGTGTGAGGGCCTGCTCTCGGCTTAGCTGGGGCTCAAACATGTTTCCCTGGCCTTCTCCTATTCCTGGCTGTCATAGGTGTTTCCAGCCTGCAACACTAGAAGGCCCAAAACAACAACTATACGATGGATGATGTTGCATCGATTCTGTACTACAGGGTCCGTGATTTGCAAGTCTATCTTCCATACTGCACCTTTTCTTTCTGTCGATGGTTGCGAACAACGGTTCAGTACGACCATTGTCATCATGTTTTTGCTGATCCAGTCTCTTCTGCATAGGATCGGACAGCTAGCACGAGGTAAATCCAGTTTGATGTGGACTTTATGGTGCCTAATTTTTAAAATAAAATTTCTATTGCGTTTGTAACTTGACACTTCCGCTCTGATTTTTGGTTCTCAGCAAGCTGCTTAATTTGTAATATCATCGGTGTGGCATTAGTTTTTACAGCAGGACGATCGATTTTTTTGGATAATACTTCTAAAGCAGATCCAAAATATCAAGGTGATAAGTGTGTATCATGTTTTTTTCTTACATAATTTTTTTATGTTTCTCTTCTTTCCACTTCTGCGCTAGGATTTTTTATTCTACTAAATGATGCAGGTGCGTCCAGTCTCTTATTTTCAGTGTTAATGATGACATGTCATTGTTTCTGTTGTGCAAAGTAGTAGCATCATGCAAGTTGTGGCCATGGGTGAAAGCACGGTACTTTTGCCCTTAATGTCTAATTTAGGTATTCTCAACGTGTTCTAATATTTCTTGGTGGTCAGTTCATGCCGCTCCATCGCTGAGATCTTCTATATACAATATGCCAACGAAATGACAGAAAAATTCTTCACATTTTTTACGATCAATTCTTGACATTGAATTGCATACTGTAATAATGTATACATTTTAGCATTGGGGATTATTACTCAAAGAAATTATGTTTCAAAAAAGGATATTATGATTAATTTTGGTACATTCAATTAGTAGTACTAATTGATATTATAAGATCTATCTTGACATTAGTTTAATTGGTTCAATATCATTTGTTTGTTCTTAGATAGCATTTTTTAAAATCTTGCTTTTTAGCATATGTTGTACTCATAGTTGAAATTGCATTCCATGGATGTGAAAACAGAAGCTGTCGTAAGCAAGACAAATGTGTAAATATGACTAACTGCTGGAACTTTTATATGTAGATTTAGAAGTTATTCACAGTGCACGCTATGCCAAAAGTATGAGTGGCGTCCTTCCATCGATCCACTTATAACTGTTGGATGAAAAGATGTGCCTCGGCAGCTCAGATACGCATGCTTCTTCTCCCGGGTCTTCTGCCGGTTCCCTCAAAATAGAAAGTAGGACAAGAAAGCCTTCTCGGTGATGAGTTTTGATTGGCAAGATATTTTGAGGGAACTGAGAAGGTACTTCATAAAGCTAGATATTTTGTGAATGCAGAGCGTACTGAAATAAATTTGGATGGACTAACTATAGTTCTTCCATCAAGTTGTTTTACTGCAAATCTACGTTATAGAACTGTACAACAAGAACAGTACAGAACAATATGTAGTTGTAATTTTGATATTCATGAAACATGTACAGTTTGACATCATGGTTCAGGTCGACTAATCGCATTTGTAAAAGATTAGTTGTAGCACGTCAATACTCGAGATGGTGGCAGCGTGCTGGATCGAGCCATCGGCATGAACGACAAAGACGGCGCTCATGCACAAGGATGCTAGAATGATCTTTTGAGCTGTTCGTACGGAGGCTGTTCTGTCGATGCTTCACATGGTTGCACTACAGGTTTTGACTGTCTCGACCAAGCTGCAGCTAACCTTCACGTTGCATTGGTGTGAACGTATGCCTCCTTTCAATGCTTTGTATGTCAAATTGTATTAGTGATTTTCTTTTGAGAGAAAATTAGTATATGTTCACTGATTCATCTTTGACCTCAGGCAAACAAGAATGTCAAATCTCAAATCTTTTGAAGATTGTAGGAAATAGTTTGAGAGTAACAATGGTCAAAATAAATATGTGGCTATTTGGTGATTTGATTAAGAAATACTTCACTGGTATGTTTGCAGAAACATGTATACCATGCTTCATCTACTTCCTTTTACAAAATTTGTATACACTATAATGGAGCCTATGCGTTGTAACTGAGACGAAAAAGTAGTGCCATGGTGAGAAGCAGGCAACACCTAATATATTGTAAGCCTTTTATCCCAAACAAGTTGGGGTAGGCTAGATATGAAACCCTTTCGAGAAAAATAGTTAAGTATATGATTCATCAGGTTCATAATAAGGTTACCTTAAATAACATGTATTATCCCACAAAGTAAATAAATAAATATTGTTGTTCGCAAAAGGCATTGATTATTGCCTACTCAAGGTCATCCCCACTACATCTGTTAGGCTGAGCTCGAGCAGGACTAAAATCTTCAGTTCGGTGATGCTTTTGCACCATAAGGGCTAACAATTGTTTTTCGCAAAAGGTAAATCTCAGCCTATTGGTTTTGTTTTTTTTTTGTTTTGCAGAAATAAAACAATATAATTTCTTACCCTTAAGCAAAAGGAACTGTTATATTGAATCGGTTTCTTTTAATGAAAGATCTAGAGGGTGAGACAATTTCAATAAGTTTCAGCTTAAGTACAATATAGATAGTGACATGACACAATAATGATAACAAACATAACATGGACCTTGCATGATTTTCTTATTGAATCAGTAGTCTACTTCATGTAGCAAATTCACCGATTGTAAATATACCTATAACTCTTTTTATTGTATTCTTTCAAACATATGATTTTGATATTAATCTCATACATGTTTTCTCATATGATATTTTTTCTGTTTTCTGTATTTATTGTTTCATTGACACCATTCCCAAATTTATGGACTAACTTTCACAAATATCAGGTGGATGCGCATCAAGAATTCTTTAGATCAAACCTCTAAAATTTGTTTGTTTCCAAAATCACTAATTCTACACACATTCATATTTCCTCCAAATTAAATAGCCAGAATATTTAATTCTATGCAGTACAATTGGATTTAACTTTTGTAGTTTAACACAAACTTACTGTCGAGCTATGAAATCCGAGTCTTCAAACATATTCTATGCGCCAGAATTTGAGATGTTATTCAAAATTAAGTGATAACTTCTCTTGGGTGTTGTCATTTCTTTTGTGATTGCATCCTTCTTAATTTAATTAGGTTGATGTGTATGACCCAAACTTTGAAACTTTAATTATGTATAAATAGTATAATATAAGTTATAATAATGATTGTATGACAGTGTGCATGCCTATGGTTAAATTATAATAATCATTCTCTTGGACCAATCATTAATAACATCATTTTCCGTCTTATCATGGCATTTTTATAGATATTGTTGATATGGGTAAATATGTAAATAATTTTCCTAATTCCATTTCAATATATAAAATTGAGGAAATCACTAGCCCATGCCGATGCACGGGTTGACGACTAGTTCATAATAATCCTTATCGGGAACACAGATAGGTGAAGTAGCAAAAGCAGGGTCGTGTCTCATTCTATCTCTAAGAGATTCTTTACTCCATTTAACTAGCAACCTCTTAAGTTCGTATCTATCCTGGCAAGCAAAAATAGCTGTAGAAGATTCCGCATAAAAAAGATAACCCTCAGGAATAGCAGGCATATTTTCATCATCACTATCATCATCGTATTCAGATTCAATAATTTCTCTTTCCTAGATCTAGCAATTTGTTCATCTAGAAATTCACCAAGGGGCACAATATTATCAAGCATAGAAGTAGTTTCATCATAAGTATCATGCATAGCAGAAGTGGCATGATCAATAACATGCGACATATTAGAATTCATAGCAGAAGCAGGTTTAGGTGTCACAAGCTTACTTATAACGGAAGGAGAATCTAGTGCAGAGCTAGATGGCAGTTCCTTACCTCCCCTCGTAGTTGAGGGCAAAATAGTAGTTCGATCGTCTTTCAAGTTCTTCATAGTGTCCAGCAGATATAAATCCCAAGTGACTCAAAGAATAGAGCTATGCTCCCCGGCAACAGCGCCAGAAAAAGGTCTTGATAACCCACAAGTATAGGGGATCGCAATAGTTTTCGAGGGTAGAGTATTCAACCCAAATTTATTGATTTGACACAAGGGGAGCCAAAGAATATTCTCAAGTATTAGCAGCTGAGTTGTCAATTCAACCACACCTAGAAACTTAATATCTGCAGCAAAGTGTTTAGTAGAAAAGTAATATGATAGTGGTGGTAACGGTAACAAAAGTAAAGACACCAAGAGTAATGTTTTTGGTATTTTTGTAGTGATTGTAACAGTAGCAACGGAAAAGTAAATAAGCGAGAACCAGTATATGGAAAACTCGCATGCACCGGATTAGTGATGGATAATTATGCCGGATGCGGTTCGTCATGTAACAGTCATAACATAGGGTGACACAGATCTAGCTCAACGTAATGTAGGCATGTATTCTGTATATAGTCATACGTGCTTGTGGAAAAGAACTTGCATGACATCTTTTGTCCTACCCTCCCGTGGCAGCGGGGTCTTATTGGAAACTAAGGGATATTAAGGTCTCCTTTTAATAGAGAACCGGAACAAAGCATTATCACGTAGTGAATACATGAACTCCTCAAACTATGGTCATCACCGGGAGTGGTCCCGATTATTGTCACTTCGGGGTTGCCGGATCATAACGCATAGTAGGTGACAATAGACTTGCAAGATAGGATCAAGAACACACATATATTCATGAAAACATAATAGGTTCAGATCTGAAATCATGGCACTCGGGCCCTAGTGACAAGCATTAAGCATAGCAAAGTCATAGCAACATCAATCTCAGAACATAGTGGATACTAGGGATCAAGCCCTAACAAAACTATCTCGATTACATGATAAATCTCATCCAACCCATCACCGTCCAGCAAGCCTACGATGGAATTACTCACGCACGGCGGTGAGCATCATGAAATTGGTGATGGAGGATGGTTCATGATGACGACGGCGACGAATCCCCCTCTCCGGAGCCCCG
Source organism: Triticum timopheevii (assembly GCA_963921465.1). Classification (NCBI taxonomy): domain Eukaryota; kingdom Viridiplantae; phylum Streptophyta; class Magnoliopsida; order Poales; family Poaceae; genus Triticum; species Triticum timopheevii. The sequence goes on along the minus strand of OY997272.1, from coordinate 51,927,560 downwards.
AACGGACTCCAGATCAGCCCTCCCGAGAGAGATTAGGGATTGGCGGCGGCTCCGTATCATAAAACGCGATGATTTCTTCTCTCTGATTTTTTTCTCCCCAAAAGCCAATATATGGAGTTGGAGTTGGCGTCGGAGGGCCACCAGGGGGCCCACGAGGTAGGGAGCGCGCCCTAGGGGGGCGCGCCCCCCACCCTCGTGGACAGGGTGTGGGCCCCCTGGTCTTCACCTTTGGCGAGGATTTTTTATTATTTTTTCTAAGATGTTGCGTGGAGTTTCAGGTCATTCCGAGAACTTTTATTTTCTGCACAAAAAACAACATCATGGCAATTCTGCTGAAAACAGCGTCAGTCCGGGTTAGTTCCATTCAAATCATACAAGTTAGGGTCCAAAACAAGGGCAAAAGTGTTTGGAAAAGTAGATACGACAAAGACGTATCAGAGGCTTCCACCAAGTCAAGTCAAGATTTGACCTCCCGCCAACGTGCGATTTCTGGCGCCTTTGCCGGGGAGGTCTTCGCTCAAGTCAAGACATACTAAGTACCCATCACAAACTCATCTCCCTCACATTTACATACCAGCGTGTATCAATGATGTTCAACGTCTGGCGGGTCGTATTGCAGTGCTAAGCCGGTTTATCAGCCGGTTGGGAGAGAAGGCCATCCCTCTATATCAGATGATGAAAAAGACAGACAACTTTGTCTGGAGTGATGCTGCTAATGCGGCGTTTGAGGATCTGAAGAAGCAGTTAGCTGAGCCGCCTGTTCTTGCTGCCCCAATTGATAAGGAACCATTGCTGTTATATGTGGCTGCTAACGCCCGGGCTGTCAGCGTGGCTATTGTGGTGGAGCGCAAAGAGGCCGGTAAGGAGTATCCGGTTCAACGGCCGGTTTATTACATCAGTGAGGTGCTTATTGAGTCCAAGCAAAGGTATCCGCATTGGCAGAAGCAGGTGTATGGAGTTTTTATGGTGATCCGGAAGCTTAAGCAATACTTTCAGGGCCATCCCATCACTGTGGTCAGTTCCTCCCCTTTGGGAGATATCATCCAGAACAGGGAGGCAACCGACCGGGTTGCTAAGTGGGCTATCGAGCTTGGACCTCACAGGTTAAAATATATGCCTCGTACGGCCATCAAGTCCCAAGCACTCGTGGATTTCATCAATGACTGGACAGAGTTGCAGGAACCGGAGGATAAACCGGATAACACATACTGGACTATTCACTTTGATGGGTCCAGGCAATTGGAGGGCTCGGGGGCTGGAGTGGTTCTTACATCCCCTCGAGGTAACAAATTTTGTTATGTTCTCCGGTTAATGTTTCCCTGTGCTAACAATGCAGCTGAGTATGAGGCTTTGCTCCACGGTCTTCGGATGGCTAAGGAGATGAACTTAATCCGGGTACGTTGCTTCGGCGACTCCGATTTAGTGGCTCAGCAAGTGTCTGGTACTTGGGATTCTAGCTTATCGGCGTGAGGTGGATATCATTGCTGGTCACTTCAAGGGTTACCAGGTCGAGCACATTGATCGGCGCAAGAATGAAGCGGCGGACACTTTAAGCTGGCTCGGATCTCAGCGTAAACCGGTGCCTCCCAATGTCTTTCTTGACGTTCTGCATAACCCGTCGATCAAAATACCAACGGAGGAGGATCTGGCTGTTCCCGACCCGGAGGCTCAATTGGTGGCGGTTCTTCATGCTATCCCTGATTGGACGGTGCCATACCTAGCGTACATGACCCGGGGCGAGTTACCCGAGGATGCAGTTTTGGCCAGACAGATAATCTCGCGGTCCAAGTCCATGACTATTTTCAATGGCGAGTTACATCACTGCAGTGTCTCGGGGGCGTTTCAGCGATGTGTTTCTCCTGCAGAAGGCTGTGAGATTTTGCGTGAAATCCATGAAGGGGATTGTGGTCATCATGCCGGTTCAAAATCCCTTGTGGCTAAGGCTTTCCGACACGGTTTTTAGTGGCTAACAGCTCATGCAGATGCTGATGATTTGGTCAAAAAGTGTGACGGTTGTCAGAAGTTTTCACGCCGGGCCCATGTTCCGGCTCAGGAATTGAGGATGATTCCAATTACCTGGCCGTTTGCAACTTGGGGGCTTGATATGGTTGGGCCCTTTAAGAAATCCAAGGACAAGAAGACCCACCTTCTTGTGGCGGTTGATAAATTCACCAAGTTGGTAGAGGCAGAGCCGGTCAGCAAGTGTGATGCAGCCACGGCAGTTCAATTCATGAAGAAGGTGATTTTCAGCTTTAGTTTTCCACACAGCATCATAACAAATAATGGCACAAACCTCTCCAAGGGTGACATGGAAGAGTTCTGTCAATGTGAGCACATCCAGCTTGATGTGTCATCGGTGGCTCACCCCCAGTCTAATGGTCAAGCTGAGAGAGCTAATCAAGAAATCCTGAAGGGCATCAAGCCCCGGCTTATGGTCCCTTTGCAGAGGACGCCGGGTTGTTGGGTGGAAGAATTGCCTTTCGTATTATGGAGCATCAATACCACCCCCAATAGATCTACGGGTTATACACCCTTCTTCATGGTTTATGGAGCAGAGGCAGTTCTCCCAAGTGATATTCGCCATGACTTGCCCCGAGTTGCAGCTTATGTTGAAGCGGACAATGAAAGAGCACGCCAAGAGGCATTGGACCTGTTAGATGAGAAACGCGACATAGCGGCAGCTCGTTCGGCAATTTATCAGCAAGACCTGCAGCGTTATCACAGCCGCCGGGTTAAACCAGAGCTTTTCAAGAAGGCGACTTAGTGCTCCGGCTTATCCAGTATCAGACCAATATGCACAAGTTATCCCAACCATGGGAAGGACCCTTTGTGGTCAGCATGAATCTGAACAATGGGTCATACTACCTTAACGATGTTCGAGAGCACAAAGACTCACGCAAGTCGGAGGAGGAGACCCGCCGGCCGTGGAATATTGCTCATCTTCGGCCTTACTATACCTGAGCCATAGGCTCCTATTATGTACATATTCTTGATAATGTATATATTATGATCAATATAATAAACCGGCATCCTTGCTAAAGCGGGGCCTCTGCCGTTCGTCTTTAAAAATTTGTCTTGGTTACATGGGGGCTTTTGCTTATAAAGCGGAGCTCTGTTTGTCCATTGATCGGCTTATAAAGCTACAAAAAAAGAGCACAGCTCAAACATAAGCTTGGGGGCTTAATACCCAACATCATAAGGAGCCAAAGAGAGTTTGTTGCAAAGCACAGCTCACACATAGGCGTCCACTGAGCACATCTCAAAATGTTGCTTGGGGGATGTTTGCTTCTACAAGAACAAAGAATCTACACCATGTAATAGGCTATAAAAGCCAGGCTTGGAAGCCAAGTGTATTCACCTAAAATGTCACATCCCTAGCTTCTGGTATTGCACGGCTAGCATCATGTGTGCATCATGTTTAAATTTTGCTTAAACTTGAAATGGGGATGTTCAAACCCTAGCATTAAATCAACTCAACTAGGGTGGATTAAAATCTTTTTCAATAAACCCAGAAAGTTACTAAGAAAAGTTCATGATTTCTGGTTAAGGTGGAAACCTCTGCCAAAAATGATGAATATATTCTTAGATCATTTTTGGATTTTTGAATTAAATCATATTGTATTTGACTTTGGGCATTTAAACACTATAAATAATTTAAATGCTCAAATAATGTTGGAATTATTTGTGGGACACTGAAATAATTCAGAAAGTGCTCATGAATATTTTCAGGATTTATAAAATTGATTTGGTTTTTAAAACTGGATCAAAAACAAACTACAAAAATAGAAAACAGAAACAAAAAAAGGAAAGAGCAGAGACTCACCTGGAGCTTACATGGCGCCCACCAAAGTCCACCTGGCCGGCCCAGTTGGCCAGCCCAGCCCACCAGGGGCAAGGTTGTCTTCAACCCAGCGCGAGTAGGACGCCGAGCGTGTGCTCGCCGCACGCGCGCCCTCCGAGCGCCACCTCCTCCCTCCCTGGCTGCCTGGTTCCTCCTAGACAGCTCTCTCTCTCACTCTCCCTTCCTGCCTGCCTGGTTCCTCCTCGACCCTCTCTCACTCTCCCTGGATCCCTCCTTCTCCCCAGGCCATTTTCCCGTCTCCCTCCTCGTTCTTCGCCGAACAGAGAGCCTCGCCGGCCACCGCTGCCGCTCGTGTGGCCAGCGCCAACGTTTTCGCCGTGCTAGCATCCACGCCGAGCTCCGCAGCTTATTCGAGACGACTCCCGCGTCCCCGAGTGCCCTACAACACCATCACCATCGTCGTCTTCTTCCTCGGATGCCTGAGATCGCCGTCGTCGATTTTGCCGCGTCCAGCGCCTCCCCGAGCCCTCTGAGACAGTCATCGACCCCGCTGTGAGCTCCTCTTCTTTCCCCCCTCTCCCCGCGCTCATTTGCTCGCTGTAGTTGCAACCCTCAGCGCGGCCGAAGCTCACCGTCGCCGTTCATGGCGCCACCCTGGTAACCGCGGCCACAACTCGCACTTGAGCACTGCCGCGAGCTCAGCAGGTCCCCCCGAACCCAACGCCGCCGCTCTAAGCTCCTGACTTGCACCACAGCACCCCGTGCCGCTCGGGGCCGAAGTTCGGCGCCGCGGCGAGGTCCATTCCGGTGAGCTCCGGCAACCCCAGCTCGAGCTGTTGCCACCCCTAGATGCACGAGAAGCCCAACAACTCATAGCCGCAAACCACGCCCGAAACCATCCCCTGTAGCGCTTTCCCGTGGCGTTTCCATCGTCGGATTTGGTCACCGCCGGCGAAACTCCGGCGGGCTGACATGGCAACGTCTTTAGCAGCTAAACACGCTAATTAACCCCACTTCCTGGACACTGACAGTGGGCCCTGCTGCCTAATTAAACCGCTATTAGTTTTAAGTTAGTTTAGTTAACAAAACCAGCGGACCCACACGTCAGGGTTGACTGGCTGACATGGCAGTTGACCGGACCCACCTGTCTGTGGGACTAACCAGCCTGATTCACTGACATGCAGGGCCCATGCGTCACGTTTGACCTGGACCGGGTCTGCTGACTGGCTGAGGTCAGCATGACACAATGCTGATGCAGTAAATGATTTTCTGGATTTAAAATAAATCAGAAAATCCAGAAAATGTCCTAAACTTCTAAAAATCATAGAAATTCAACCATAACTCCAAATGAAATAAGTTATATATGAAAAATGATCAGAAAAATCCAATCTATCCATCTGTACCATTTTCATGCATGTTAGAACAATTGATAGCTGCTGTCTAGCACAAATCATATAAATGGCATTTAAATATCCACATATGGAGTTTGAATTTGAATCTTGGATTCAAACCAACTTCATTTAATCTGGTTGCTAGTTGCATTAGCTCAAACCACATCATATTGCCATGTCATGATCATGTATCATATTGTTGCATAGCATTGATTGTGTTCTTCCTTGTTTGCCGGCATTTGTCCCCTCTCAGTAGATGTTGTTCCGACGATGGGTTCGATGACACCGATGAAGAACTATTACTATCTTCAGAAGTGCCAGGCAAGCAAAATCCCCTTGTTCATTCCGATACAATCCCACTCTCTCGCTCCTGCTCTCTTTTATTGCATTAGGACAACAACGTTTCAACTGTTACATGCTGCGGTAGTTGAACCCCTTTCCTCTGCATGACCTGTCATTGCCACAGTAAATAGATGAAACCCACTAGCATGAGTAGGAGTTGTTTGAGCCCTGATGTGCCTACTCATTCATGGTTGATTGTCATGCCTGCTACTGCTTAGAGTTGAGTCAGGTCTGATTCATCGGGGATGACTTGGAGGTGTGTGAACATGTCCTACTGTTAAGAGCTAAGTGTGTGAACATGATTTGGTAAAGGTAGCGGTGAGAGGCCATGTAGGAGTACATGGTGGGTTGTATCATTGCAGCCTTCCTCAGGAACTGAGTTCTGTGTTTGTGATCCATGAACAGCTACTACTACACATTGGGTTCCGGTAACTCGGCCCCTCTCGACTTATTAATCAACCTAATCTCTGTCCAGGAGTTGCAACTAGTTTCTGGTGTTTGTAGGTAGTGTTAGTAGTCTACCAAGTGGCACCCGGTACAGGTGGGCTTGGGACAGACTAGGCACAGTGGCCCAGTGTACCAAGTGGCACCCGAATGGTGGGCTTGTGAACCCTGCACACATCGTTTGGGGCCGTGAGCGACACCCCGGCCGGATCTCCTTGCGGATGGAACCCGAATAGGCGATAAACCTGGACGAGAGACTTGTGTGGTTAGTCAGGTCATGGCCGACACCCTCGCTGGGCTTCTGCTTGAAGGTTGCCGAGTACATGTCGTGTAAATGGCGATAAGTGGTGAGAGCGTGTGTGAAGAAGTACACCCCTGCAGGGTTAACATCATCTATTCGAATAGCCGTGTCCGTAGTAAAGGACTTCTGGGTTGCCTGTACAGTTCATAGACAAGTGAAATTGGATACTCTAAAATGCGCAAGATAAGCGTGAGTGCTATGGATGGCGTTCTCGTAGGAGACGGGAGAGGATCCATAGTGGTGTATTGACATGGTGAATATGTGGACTCATGTGCACCACCTCAAAGAGTTACATTGCAGTTGTAGTTTAGGATAGCCATGGAGTCAAAGCTGGCTTGCTGCAGTTAAACCCCACCATCCCTTTGTTGATAATGATGCATATGTAGTTAGTTCTGATGTAAGTCTTGCTGGGTACATTTGTACTCATGTTTGCCTATTTTATATTTTTGCAGAGACTTCCGTCTCACTAGTAGTTCCGTGTGGACTTCGACGTTTAGCTTGTTACCTCAGCTACGATCTTGTGCCCTCGGCAGGATCTGGTAGATAGTCAGGCTTCTCAGCCTTTTTCATTTGTAGATATCTGTACTAAGACATGTTAAACTTCCGCTTGTGTTTTGACTTGTATGCTCTGAATGTTGGGTCGAGAGACCCATGTTTGTAATATCTCGCTCCTCGGAGCCTATTGAATAAAATACTTGAGTTGTAAAGTCATGTTGTGATGCCATGTTGTATTTGCACATATCGAGCATATTGTGTGTATGTTTTTGAAATGCTTGGTATGTGTGGGATCTGACTATCTAGTTGTTTATCCTTAGTAGCCTCTCTTACCGGGAAATGTCTCCTAGTGCTTCCACTGAGCCATGGTAGCTTGCTACTGCTTCGGAACACTTAGGCTGGCCGGCATGTGTCCTTCTTCGTTCCTGTGTCTTTCCCTTCGGGGAAATGTCACACGATGAATACCGGAGTCCTGTTAGCCCGCTACAGCCCGGTTCACCGGAGTCCTGTTAGCCCAGTGCTACAGCCTGGATTCACTCGCTGATGACCGACACGTTCGATGCTGGGTCATGGATGTCTGTCCCTGTAAGTTTGTGCCACTTTCGGTTTACGACTAACCATGTCAGCCCGGGCTCCTTACCATATGGATGCTAGCGACACTATCATATACGTGTGCCAAAAGGCGCAAACGGTCCCGGGCAAAGGTAAGGCGACACCCGTGGGGATACCGTGCGTGAGGCCGCAAAGTGATATGAGGTGTTACATGCTAGATCGATGTGGCATTGAGTCGGGGTCCTGACATAAAACCCCGGGTTAACCTGCCTTCATCAAGTAAGTCACTCCGTCCAGGTAATCCTGGTATGACCCGCCGAATGTTTGGCAAGTCAGTTTTATACAGACCCTGAACTTGTCAAAGTTAAAACGATGATTGGTTAATGTTAGGTCCATCTTAAAAGGCTTTGTAAAATGGTTTAACTCAGTGGCTTGGCAGACCATGAAAAGCCTCGCTCTTTTTTGCATATTTTCTTTGTGAATTTTTCTTTCCGATGGTTATTTCAATGAGATTTATATTTAATCCAGTACTTGCTAACCTGGTCTGGCTTTTGAGTTGCCAAGTACAAATTTACAACATGACCGGTGTCAATTGAACCGGCTTGGCTTTCAACTATAAGTTTTCAGTACACCATCAATTTTAAACCGGCATTTGTTAAACCAAGTCGGGCTTTGACTATAAGTCGCCAGTATGATCATCCCGTCATGGCTTCATTGTAAACTAGCACATCATGGTGGGAGTTATCAGCACTCAAGATTTGGGTTATCGCCCTTACTACAATAAAGTTGATAAATCAACAATGTGATTCAATATCACAGGTGTGATGTATTTTCATATTTAATTACTCTTGAGAATACAACCTTGGTTATAAACCCTGGCTTTATAATTGGGTGTTATGACCCGTCCCGCGGTAAACCGCCAGGACAATTTCAGTTTCTTAAGTGCAGAAACAGAATTGCATAAAGCTGCTAAGGATCATAAGCAGGCAATGGATATCATCACTGATTAACAGTATTAGGCAAAGTGACTATGCACGCTGGCATAGCAGACCAAGTGTTTCAACTAGCCTATTACAAGGCAGCAGACGCCCAAAAGAATAATTGTTTATCACCGATATCTCGGTATGCAAAAGCTAAACCAGCTTCCGGATTATGATTCTTCCTCAGACTGACTTGAAGGTTGTGGATCATCCTCCGCTGGTTCACCCTCTGCCTCTCCACCCAGTGGCTGGAAGTCAATGGTTGCCCAGTCAATCCCAGTTAAAGCTCGGAAGACAGCTTCATCGCTTATAAGATCGAACGGTTTAACACCAGGGGCTTAGGTATGCTTACGGATTTGCAGGATAAGATTTTGCACATCATATACAAAGGCATTAACCCGTTTGTTGTCTGCATCATAAATCGACCAGTGGAAAGATAAATCAATCTTTTCGGCCAGTTTACTTGCAAGTGGACGCATTTCCTTCGTCAAAGCCTTGATGTCGTCATTGTCAAAAACTGACCCATCCTCTTTTTGGCTGGGAGAGATGTTTCCAATGTCTTTCGGATCAAGATCAGATATCCAGGCCTTGGCCCGAGTCAGTGCAGACAAAGCGCCGGCTCTTGTGGCAGATTTTTTCAATTCTTCAAGCTGGGCAGGCGCCATGGATAATTTTGCCAATGTTCCCTTGATTAAAGTTGGGGGCGGTTTATTCTATGAGGCTGTGCAGATGACCCGTTGAACGCCAGTATATAACTGCTCTATCAATGTATTGGCAGCCTTCAGTTTCTTACGCATATCTGAGCCAATATGAGTAACACGGCTACCTGAAAATGTCAAAATAATATTAAACCGGCAGTTTCATGGTTGTTATTTGTTTAAAGCTTATGAAGAGATTATTTACCAAAGACAACAGAGGTCATAGCGTTGATTTGCCGCTTTAGGACAGTCAGCTCTTCTGTCACCGGTTTAAGGGCTGCTTCAGCATCCTCCGCCCGCTTTATCAGAGTTGTCCTTTCAGCATCCCATTTTGCCTGTTCGCTTTTATAGCCATCCTTCAGTTGTTCCATGGCTGTTAAAGCGCCGGTCAGCTCTTCCTTCGCCTTGGAGGTTTCTGCTTGCTGGGACTTAATATTTTCTTGAAGGTCGGCGATTTGAGATTCCTTCTTGTTCAGATCAGCCTGCAAGAGACAGTTAATGAATTGGTAGTGCATCTTTGAAGTCCCAAGCACATAACAAGTTATACACTTGGCACTTGGGGGCTAATCCGGATTGCTTTTTTATCAACTGACATTTTAAGTCCCAAGCATACAACAAGTTATATACTTGGCACTTGGGGGCTAATGCATATCGAACCTTCATGACAGGAAAGGTACCAGTTCATCCTAAAGGTATAAACCTGCCCTTGGGGGCTATGCAAGCAAAAATTCAATATTATTCTACTACAAGTCCCGGTTCACGTCAAGTTTATGAACCGGCCCTTGGGGGCTACTGGAGTTGATATTCTAAGCCAGTTATAAGGAAAGAAAATACATGCAAGAGGGAGTGATATTTACCTCATACCGTTCCTTCATCAAGCCCACTAAACCGGATTCATAATCGCGGTTTGTGTATAGGCGGTTTAAATATCCAGAATGGATGTCTTGGCCAGTGAGATGAGCATAGCTTGATAAATCTGTTTTCCACTTGCCCTTATCCATAGCAGAAAATTCTTCCTTAGTAGTATGCTTTGATAAAGCGACCGGTTTGCCCGGAGAGATAAACCTAGTGCCAGTAACAATAACATCGTCATCAGTAGTTTTGGACGGACTTGGTGGTTTATTAATTGTTCTTGTTGGACTTGGTGGATCAACAGTCGGGCTTGGCAGATCAGCAGACTGGCTTGTCGGATTTATATCTGACGGTTCAACAAAAGTGTCCTGAACCTGAGGTACCGGATTATCCAGGATGGTATCAGGATTTGGCTCAAAGGTCTCTGGGGTCATCTCTGGTCCACTGACCGGATTATCATCGGTCGGTTTATTCAGCTTAGCTTTCTTGCTAAGTCTGGCTTTGGCACTGAAAAGAAAAGACGCAAAAGTTAGTACAATAAACCAATACAAGGCATAAAGCGTTAAGTGCAATATGCTTACCCAGGAACAGTCTTGAGGGGAGGGATTTGTGTGGCTGATGGCTCGCCAGAGGATGAATGGGAGGTTCCCTGATAATTTGAATCAGACGGATTAAGAGGATATCAGAAATAACCCGCTGTCGGTGTCAAAACCGGCGGATCTTGGGTAGGGGGTCCCGAACTGTGCGTCTAAGGCTAATGGTAACAGGAGGCGGGGGACATGATGTTTACCAAGGTTTGTGCCCTCTCGATGGAGGTAATACCCTACTTCCTGCTTGATTGATCTTGATGATATGATTATTACAAGAGTTGATCTACCACGAGATCGTAGAGGCTAAACCCTAGAAGCTAGCCTATGATTATGATTTTTCTCGTCCTACGGACGAAACCCTTCGGTTTATATAGACACCAGAGGGGGCTAGGGTTACACAGAGTCGGTTATAGAGAAGGATATTTACATATCCGAATTGCCAAGCTTGCCTTCCACGCAAAGGAGAGTCCCACCCGGACACGGGACGAAGTCTTCAATCTTATATCTTCATAGTCCAACAGTCTGGCCGAAGTATATAGTCCGGCTGTCCGAGGACCCTCTAATCCGGGACTCCCTCAGTAGCCCCTGAACCAGGCTTCAATGACGGTGAGTCCGGCGTGCAGATTGTCATCGGCATTGCAAGGCGGGTTTCTTCTCCGAATACTCCCTAGAAGATCTTGAATATGAGGATCGTGTCCGGCTCTGCAAAACAAATTCCACATACCACCGTAGAGAGCACAATATTTCACAAATCTAATCTGCTGACAACTTTTCATAGCGTGACATCACGCCACGGCCCGGTCATTATTTGAACCATTTTTCTTAACCAGCTACTACACATATTGCGAGGCAGTTTCCTTGGCACGTCTTGTCAAAGCAGAGATCGTGTCCCCTTATCACGGGATTCTCATCAATACAGGTGTGGGTAACCCAACTGCACTATCAATCATGGCGCTTCGGGAATAAGCGATTTTACCAGGCAAGTGGGGAGGCACACAGTTTCTATTGCCTTTATAAAGGGACAGGGATTCCCCTTTTTCACCCACGCCTTCTTCTTCCCTTGCTCATCCATTCTCGCACGCTCGAGCTCCAGCGCCCAAGTTGTCACCTTCTCCGTAAAGCCATTCCAAACATGTCCGGAGTGGGAGGCAAGTGGATGGTCTCCTCCGTCACGGAGGAGGACATCACGAAGCTTCGGGAGGCCGGATACCTGGCCGCTGACATCGCGCACCGGCTCCTGGACGCAGGGTAGAACAACCCTACTCCTGAACCCCACGAGAGGGTTGTATTCCTTTCCCACTTAATCCGTGGACTGGGAATTCCCCTCCACCCATTTGTCCGTGGTCTCATGTTCTACTACGGGCTGGATTTTCATGATCTGGCCCCAAATTTCATCCTCAACATCTCGGCGTTTATTGTCGTGTGCGATGCCTTCCTCCGCATCAAGCCTCACTTTGGCCTGTGGCTGAAGACCTTCATGTGAAGCCGAATATAGTGGTCAGCCAGCAAGCGGAGTGCAGAGGCGCCATGGTGGGCAAGATGCCCAAAGTCACTTGGGTCGAAGGCTCCTATGTGGAGACTGTGAAGGGTTGGCAATCGGGGTGGTTCTACATCACCAAGCCGCGCGACTCCAACTGGGCAGTGGCCCCCAAATTCTGATTTGGCATCCCCATGCGGCTCACCTCCTGCAAAAAGAAGGGCTTAGCCTGGGGTGAGCCGGCGGAGCTGACCGGACTCCAGAACTGTGTCAAAAATATGATAAGCAAGAAAATCAAGCTTGTCAACATGGTCCAGGTCATGCTCTTCCGCCGGATCCCGTGTCAAAGACGGGCACTCAATATGTGGGAGTTCGACCCGGCCGAACACCAGACGCTGCGAGAGGTCTTCGACACGACGCACAAAGACGTCTGGAAGGTGCTACTCGAGGCTGCCGAGGTACCTCCTCCCATTAACGAGGATCGCGGACTCAGCGCAAAGCGCCGCACCAATCCGGTAAGCTGTCTATATTTTACAAGATGCTCCTTTCACAATATACTCGTGGGAGGGATCTAAGCCACCACACCAATTCCACAGGACTGGGTTGCGACAGCGGAGTGGGTCGACTGTCCAGCCCCACTGCCTGAAGATCTAGCAACGACTCTCTTAACGGATATGCTGTTTCCGGCGCCCTACGAGGTACCGGAGAAGAAGGCCAAGAAGAAGGCCACGGGGACCAGGAAAGGTCTCCGGCGCAAGGTTGTGTCGGACTCATCGTCCGAAGACACCGAGGCGCACTCCTCCAAAGAAAACGAGGAGGAGGAAGAGGAAAACCTCCCCCCCCCCAACCGGGGGGAGGGAAAGAAAAGGAAGGCCGCCCCATCTGGGGAGGCCAAAGGGTCCAAGAAAGGATGGACCCTCCCTCCGGACCACTCGACAACAGCCGCCTACAGCGACGAGGAGTGGTTGCCCACGGACATGCCCCTAGTGAAGTCGTAAGTATCCGGACACTATAATACTTCCGATATGTTTTGCTTTATTGCTTCTTATTATGTCAAATATGATTGTGCAGTCCGTCCAAAGCCCACATCGGCGCATCCTCCTCGGACGGGTCTTTGAGCCAGTCGGTAATGAACAGTGATTCACTCCCGAGGGCCACCACCCCCGGCCTGCGGACGACACCAAGGTGTTGTCCCAGAGGATACCGGACCATGGGGAGACGGTCCTGGAGATGCCCCAAGGCGAAATCCCAGACATAGGGCACATGGGGGGAAAGACCCCCACGGATTCTGATGACGGGGGCCATAGCAAGTCTGGCCCCCAGCCGGATACTGCACCGGAACCTCCAGTGGTTCCGAATTCAGGTAGGCAGCCCCTCACTAAGGAGGGCAAGCTGCTTGTGCCGATGACTTCTGCCCATCCAGAGTTATCGGACAACTTGCGGGAAGCGCTTCGCGGCGCTTCTATTGATGAGGAGCACCGCACCATCATGAGTGCGGTGATCGAGAAGATTCGGTCCACCAAAAGCGGATTGACCGAAGCCTGCGCCAGCCTCCTAACAGGCTTTGAGGTAAGTAATCAAATTATCACAGTGTAGACAGTAGCCCCTGATGCTCTGTTTGGTGTTCGGAATGAAAGGCCGAATAGAGGATCAAATAACGTCCACCGGAGTCTAATCATAGTATGTCTATGTGAATAAGTAGGCATCACTGTTGGCCGTTGCCGCTCGTACTGCGGAGGTCTCCGGACTGAAGCGGAACCTGGAGCGGAATGAGAAAGAGCTCGGCCTCATGACGAGGCAGCTCGAGGAGAACAAAGCTAAGTGATACCCTGTCTGTATATTGATAAAGAAAAATGCTTTTAGCTCGTAGAATCGTTATGAACTTTAATAGGGGCCACGACCGAAGTGGAGGCCCTGAAAAAGGCACTGTCCGAGGCCGAAGACAAAGCGGCCAAGGAGTGCATCGAGCGCGAAAAGCTAGAGGCCCAAGTCGACGAGGTCCAGCAAGAGCTCCAGGATTTCGTTAAGAAATACGAGTCCTTGGAGCGTGACTCTAAGACGCAAGAGTCCGAGCTTGTGAAGGCCCTCCAGAGCACACAAGATGCCAAGGCCGAAGCCCAGAAGGCCCTTCAGGAGATTCAGGCGGCCAAGAAGATAGCAGCGGGTAAGGCATTCATTACGCAAAGCAAGCATGTGAAGGAGACTTTCCTTTTACTTATCCGAATTCGGAGCTCTCCAGGAGCATTTGCAGATCTTCCGCGCAGCGTCTCTGATGCCGCAGAGTTCTACCGAGCTGAGGAAGGGAGCTCGACGGAGAAGTTATTCTGGTCCCAGCATATTGGGGCCGAACACCCGATGCCTTTGAGAGACCAGCTGAAGCAACTAGTCGAACTTCATAAGGCGGCAGAACTGGCCATGAAGGATCTCATAGTCCGGATGTGGCCTGGCGAGCCCCTGCCCAGCAGTTACTTTGGCCTGGTAAAGCGGCTTGTGAATGCCTATCCGCGGCTTGAAGCCATTAAGCGGTCAGTCTGCATTGAAGGTGCGCGCAGAGGCTTCGCCCGTGTGAAAGTGCACTAGGTGAAGATGGATGTGCTACGTCTTGAGCTTGCGTTGGTTTTCCTTGAAGAGGAAAGGGTGATGCAGCAATAGTAGCGTAAGTATTTCCCTCGATTTTTGAGAACCAAGGTATCAATCCACTAGGAGGCTCCTCAAAAGTCCCACGCACCTACACAAACAAACAAAGAACTCGCAACCAACGCAATAAAGGGGTTGTCAATCCCTTCACGGCCACTTGCGAAAGTGAGATATAATAGAGATAATAAGATAAAATAAATATATTTTTGGTATTTTATAATATAGATGCAGAAAGTAAAGATGCAAATAAAAGTAGATTTAAAGCAAATATGATAAGAGATAGACCCGGGGGCCATAGGTTTCACTAGTGGCTTCTCTCAAGATAGCATAATTATTACGGTGGGTGAACAAATTACTACGAGCAATTGATAGAAAAGCGAATAATTATGATCAAGTTCAAGTTGTTTAAAATTCATAATATCGTTCCTAAGAGTGATAATCTTAGCAGGAGGAAAATACTCAGAGATAAAAGCATCTTTGCACTTGTTCCAAGAATCAATACTATGTTTAGGCAAAGACGAAAACCAAACTTTAGCACGATCTCTAAGTGAAAACGGAAATAACTTCAATTTAACAATATTGTCATCCGTATCTTTCTTCTTTTGCATATCACACAAATCCACAAAGTTGTTTAGATGCGTAGCGGCATCTTCACTAGGAAGGCCGGCGAATTGATCTTTCATAACAAAATTCAGCAAAGCAGTATTGATTTCACAAGACTCAACATCATTAAGAGGAGCAATCGGAGTACTAAGGAAATCATTATTATTGGTATTCGAGAAATCACACAATTTGGTGTTATCTTGCGCCATGGCAACAAGTAATCCAACACACAATCAAACAGAAAAAGGCAAGCGAAAAGAGAGGAGGAGATTGGGAAAGAGAGAGTGAATAAAACGGCAAGGGTGAAGTGGGGGAGAGGAAAACGAGAGGCAAATGGCAAATAATGTAAATGCAAGGGAGATGGGTTTGTAATGGGTACTTGGTATGTCTAGACTTGAGCGAAGACCTCCCCGGCAATGGTGCCAGAAATCCTTCTTGCTACGTCTTGAGCTTGCGTTGGTTTTCCTTGAAGAGGAAAGGGTGATGCGGCAATAGTAGCATAAGTATTTCCCTCAGCTTTTGAGAACCAAGGTATCAATCCAGTAGGAGGCTCCTCAAAAGTCCCACGCACCTACACAAACAAAGAAAGAACTCGCAACCAACGCAATAAAGGGGTTGTCAATCCCTTCATGGCCACTTGCGAAAGTGAGATCTAATAGAGATAATAAGATAAGATAAATATATTTTTGGTATTTTATAATATAGATGCAGAAAGTAAAGATGCAAATAAAAGTAGATTGGAAGCAAATATGATAAGAGATAGACCCGGGGGCCATAGGTTTCACTAGTGGCTTCTCTCAAGATAGCATAAGTATTACGGTGGGTGAACAAATTACTGTCGAGCAATTGATAGAAAAGCGAATAATTATGAGATTATCTATAACATCCCAAATTTTCAATTTGGATTGTTATATATTAGATCATCATAGCATATCATATTTTTATTGCATTTTGGTGAGATCCTAGAAATTCTACGCAACTCAAGGACCCTCGGAGAGAGTTGGGGATTTCGTAATTTTCATATTTGAGTTTTCTCGAATTTTGAAAATAGGATCATTTGATTTTATTTATTTTATCTTCAATTATTTCTATTATAAAAATAAGAGAGAGGGAAAAAATTACTTTCCCAAACTAAAGAAATATTGAGGATTTAATAAAAAAATCAAATAAATTTTATTTTCGAGTTTTTGCTATTTTATTTGAATTTAGGAAAAATTGCACGTTTTTCAAAACTGCATTTTAGGGCCAAGAAAATGTTCAACGCATTCTAAATATTTTATTTGGACGATGAAAATTTATTTTGGTACTTTTAGATTTTTATTTCTTTTTCTAGAATTTTCTTTGCGGCGGAATTGTTTAAAAAAACGCGCCCGCGCCCGACTGGGCTGAAGCCCAGCCGAGCCAGGCCGGCCCAAACCGCCGCGCCGCCGCCTTCCCCGCGTGCGCGCCACCGCCGCCGACTCGGACGAGGAGTCCGAGCCGGACTCCACCGCCGCCGCCTTGGCCCCTCCTCCAAGCCGCCGCCCCCCTCCTTATATACCCCGCCAAGCCCCCCCACCACCCGCCGCCGAGCCCCGCCGCCCCGCAAGCCGCCGCCCCGCAAGCCGCCGCCCCGCAGCCCAACCCCGCCTCACCGGAGCCACTCGCCAGAGGTACCGCGCCGGATCCGGCCGCCGGTTTTTTTTAACCGTTCGGTTTTTTAGAAAAACCCTAGATTCGTTTTTTAGAACGGTTTTTTTCCGGTTTACTTTTTTAGCGAGCGTTCGCCCGTTCGGTCATCTTAACGAATGTTCTTCGCCGTTTAGTTACAGTTAACGAACGTCCATTCGTTAATCTGTTCGTCAGTTTTCCTTTTATCGGATTTTTCCGCGATTATTCTGATCGCGATTCCTGATCCGATTTTCGTTTTAGTTTATCTTTTCGCTCGTTTATCGGGATCAGGCAATTCAAGCGCCTAGAGTTTCGTCTCGAAACCCTCTCTCCGTTTAATCTACTCAAACAAGTTTTTGCTACTGTAAAATTTGACTTAGGTCCAGATTAGTAAACGAAGCTTGTTCCTTTCGCCGTTTGATTTTCGTTGCTTCGTCTGATTTGATTCTTTTTGCAAACCGGAGTTCTTAAGTTGAACTTTCTGGTTAGATCTCTTATTTGAGTTTTACCCGTGCATTAGATGAGTACTTATTGTATGCTTGTTTGTTTGCGATAGAGTACCCGGATTGCGCCGCTTGCTACTTCGAATCCCTAGGTTTCACGGATCATCAGCAAGGAAAGTAACACTTTGATCATACCTCTTTATTACCCAGTTTTTATGCATTAGGTCAATCCTCAAACAATTGCATGATTAGGATTTGATTAATATGTGGGTGGGTTTTGGGAAGTAGATGAGGTAGTACCTATTACCTATTTTATTATCAAACCCTTGGGAGTTACTTCTACGTTTGGTTATTATGTGATGCTATGCTAGTAGATGTGGATTGGGTGAGTGAATTTCCATGACAGATGTGAGATTGTTAATTAATGGTTTATTTAAGGTGGCAACTTTAATACACATCTGGGTGGATTGAGGCACTTGGGTATTCCAGGTTTGCCTGTTTGTTTTGGACCGCCACCAAGGCTCAAAGGGACCATAAGATTATTCATGCTAGAAACTTTCGTGTGCAGCCACATGCTATTATGGGCTCTAGCATAGTTGACTAAGTCATGCGAACTCTTACAGTGGTAGACTAGCATATGTAGGGGAAAGTAGGTGTACAGGTCTACCCACCGTAAGGTGCTAGCGCTTCTAAAAGACTATGTCTCGGTCATCCGTTTCTCAAACACCATGTAGTGCGAGAAAACCAACGGAGGAGATCGAGTCGTGTGGGGAAAAGTGCACAAACCTCTGCAGAGTGTATAAACTAATCATGGTTAGACGTGTCATTGGTTATGGACGTTTTGAGTATCTAGTACTTGGATTATCATGTGAATCTCATCATGTTACTTTAATTAATGTTGTTGGGTTTGTTTAATGATGATATTCTTAATGGGGATTGAGAATGCTGTCAACCATTCTCAATGTTTAACAACCACCATGATAGTTAAATAAAATGTATTCCTTTGAAGTAGGGAAAAATTGGCTTTATGCAAAAATGTAACCATAGAGCTTTCCACCAGCCATATATGCATGTAGAATAGCATTATTCTTTCATTACTCTCTATGTGTTACATTGCCAGCATATTCCATGTGCTGACCCATTTTGGGCTGCAACGTTCATGTTGCAGACTTTTCAGATGACGAATAAGATGCCTTAGGATCGTGGTTCTATAATCAGTGATGCCGTTGGACTTGATGGACTCACTTATCTTCCAAGCCTTCCGTTGTTATTGTTATTAGATGGCCTTAAGCCATATTTATTGTAACAAGTTCTCTTTGGAGACATTTGATGTAATAAGTGTGTGATTGCTACTCTGTTATAAATCCTTCAAGTATTGTGCATGTCAGCATTACTGATCCAGGGATGACACTGATGCACAGAGATCAGACTGTTTGAGGTCTGGTCGCTACAAGATGGTATCAGAGCACACGCAGACTGTAGGACATGACCACTAAGCTAAAGCCCTAGATCACTACTTTCTCTTCTCATTTCTGACTCCTCATCTTTTCTACTCTTTTAGGATGGCAGGTGCAAGGAACAAGTTCACGCAACCGGATGAAGATACACCCTTTGGACGACACTTGAAGGAAGTCACCAAGTACCTGAAGATGAGAGTACCAAGCTTCACCGGAACCTACAACGCCACTTTACCTGAAGAAGAGCGCTGGATGATTCAAGTTCAAGTTCCAGGAAGGACGTTGATGCCCGTCATTGAGCCCATAGAGTTTTCCTTTGATGCACCGACCTGGAGTCTAGGAAAGAGCATGGCAGCCCACATCACCATGGGACGTATTGGAGAGGTTTACCACAAGGAGCTTGAGGATACTACCTACCAGATTTGTGGGCGCCGAGATGAACAATGGGAGATGATCAGAGCCAGGAAGGACAGATCAATTGCAGCTTTCATCCAGGAGTTAAACATGCACATTCGACGCTAGGAGAACCAAATGTGCATAGGCATGATAGGCCTGAAGAAAGCCCTGACTAAAATCACGGAACTGGAAGAAGAACTCAAGTCTACATGCGATGGATATGAAGAGGAAAGAGGAACACTCGTGGAGAAGAATGATGATCCTAAAAAGAAGCTAAGATTGTTTATGGGATTTCCCGCAACTGGAGAACACGAAGATGGCACTTGTCCAGAGAACTACATCATCATCGACGACACTGACTCAGACCCAGATGATAGTGATGATGATTATGTTGATGAAGCTGGAGCAGATATCATGGAGTCTTCATCGGAGCAATTTTTCTAGTCGACCACCATAACAGTAGTAGTATTTTTCCTCCATGTATCTAGTATAGTCTGAGCACTTTTGTAACGATAGATAGACCGTTGTATTCCCTTGCTTGTTGAATGAAGTGTTATTGATTGCATTTGTCTCATGTGCATACACTACTAGGAAAAGGGCTATAGATAGGACTGATTCTAATGGCGCACCAGGTAAGTAGTGCGCCACTACTATATACTAATGCCGCACCTGTGGCTCGTGCGCCATTAGAGTGGAAGACACTAATGGCGCACCATGCTCACGGTGCGCCACAACTATTGATTTTTTTCCCATTTTTCCATACAAACTAATGGCGCAGGGATGGCAAAGTGCGCCATTGATAGTTAGAACTAGTAATGGCGCATTACAATGACAGTGCGCCATTAGTATATAATTTTTTTTTTACTTTTTTGCAAACCTACTAATGGCGCACTATGCCAAAGCCCAGTCGTGTTTATACCTGAAGCCAAATCCAAGACCGCGGGCGCAAACGTCACCGTGAAAAATGAGCCATGGGTACTGGCTTCCCAAGTGGACCAATGCTTCTTCATTACCGACCCGCCAAAGCCCAGTCGTGTTGTCGTGAGGAGAGGCAAAAGGAAGATCATCGGAATGGATGGAGTAGCCAATGAGCAAGACTTCGACAAGTACGGCGACCCGAAGATCGAACATGATGACGACGATGAAGTAGCAGCACACACCACAAGAAGAAGAAGGACCACCCTACCTAAAGGACGTCCGTTCCACAGAAGAACTCCATTTGAGAAAAAGAAGGGCAAGAAGATTGTGAACAGATAGCTAGCTAAGATCGATGTATTTAAATCATAGTCTTCATTTCTCGATTGTATTTCATGGGCACTTTTTGATATCATGAATATTTTTAAATTTCATGGGCACTTTTTGAATTCATGAGGACACTTGATCTCGATCCCCCTCCATCTCGATCTCGATTCCCCCTCCATCTCGATCTCGATCCCCGCACCCTCCCCTGCTCCACCGCCGCCGCCGATGATATTTTCAAGTAAGAAATTTGAACATATTTTTTAAAAAATTATTACTGTTTTTATAAAAAAAATATTACTGTTATGATTTAAACAAGTTTGAACATATTTAAACACAAATAAATATTAAAAACAGCATTTGAAATGGATAAAAAAATATTGGGGAGCCTGGGAATCGAACCCAAGACCTCCTGGTGTGTGTGTTGCGTGCTGACCAGTCGGGCTAGTGGGTGGGTTCTGTTGTAGATAGGGTTAGGTTGTAGATATGGTTAGTGGGCTAGATTAAAACAAAATTCTAATGGCGCACCGCGGGGTGGTGCGCCATTAGAATAGTCATACTTATGGCGCACGACTGGAAGGTGCGCCATTAGAACCCTCCCCCTAGCTATACTCTCTCCCTCTCGCCAGATCCCCTTCGACACTCTCTCCCTCGACACTCTCTCCCTCGCCACCAGATGCACCCGCGCGCTGCCCCGACCCACGCCGCCGCCGCCCCCGCGCCTCTGTCTCCGTCGCTGCCCCCAGTCAGCCCCTGCCCTGCCCCCCATCGCCATCCCCTCCCAATCCACCCCCTCCCTCGCCTTCCCAGCCCTCGAGCTCCACCGTGCGAGGCGACAGGCAAGGCGGCGGGCAAAATCTGCTTCAACACCGGGCCGGTGAGCCGCGGAACCAGGGCGCGACGGCGCTCAACCTCTCCACCCCCCTCCACCTCTTCTTCCTCGGGTCGCCGCTGTCTTCCTCAACTTCGGCCACCTCTGTTGCTACTAAGCTCTCGCAGGGCCTCCTTGCGCCTCCCCGGTGAGCTCCGCCTCCTCTCCCCTCTTCCTTCTCGCGTGCCAAGAAATGCATAGCAAATATTTGCTTCACTTAGTCATTGATGGTCATTCAGTATGAAATTACAACCTGCAGGTATTGGTTGGAATGTGTAACTACAATTTACAGGGGAAATGTTTCCCGTTTGATAGCTCTGCATTTTCTAAGTATTTTGTGAATACTACAGTTTTTCTAAATACTATGGTTTTAATTACTTTGAGCTATTTGGTCTCCACAAAAAAACTGTAATATTAATACTACAGTATTCCTCAAAATGCAGTATTTTCTCTGTCAAAAAACTGTAATATTAATACTACAATATTCCTCAAAATGCAGTATTTCCTTTGAGCTTTGCATGGCCATTGGGTTTGGGTAACAGGGTAAGCAAGTAGAAGATGGCAAGCTAGTTATTAGGTGCGTCAATATATACAACACTACCAAACAGCTCCAAATTATTCCCAATACTTCAAAATAATTTGGTATTTCAAAACTGTGGTATCTTACACCTACATGCTAAAATGTTGTAGTTTTCAATACTTTGGTTTTTTCAATACTTTACTATCAAACACAGCCAAAAGTTATGTGGTTGGAAAGATCATGTGTCATTAGAAACTTGGAAGCTAAAAACATTGCGATCCTCACCATAAGGATGATTATATCTTCCATGCCTGAATAGCTCTGCCTAACTAATAAATAGATAAAGGTAAAACTAAACCATGCTCAGCGATGAGTGATGTCAACTGACAACCAAAGCAAACATGTGCATCATTACAAAAGCAAACTTATTCAACATAACAAAAGCAAACTTGTTCAACCACATAACTACAAACTGAGACACAGTAGTAGGGGTCATCCCAATACCACAAACAACTCAATATCCCCAGTAGTAGGGGTCATCCCAATGATCCTCCGCCTCTTGCTAGAGCTCCAAACCTTCTTTGGTGATTTCGATTTTCTTCCATGCCTCGTAGGTGACGTACGCATCTTTCGCGGCGTACTCAATGAGGTTGTTTGGCAGTGGGCTGTCCCCCCATAGTAGGTGGTCCGATTTCCTGTCGATCTTCTTCTTCATTTCCTTGTAGGATGGGTGGATGAGGCTGCCTGCAAACTCAGCCAAAGACTGCCACTTCTTTCCATTGTTTGGAACTCTCCATTTGCGCTGCAAGTCGACGTAATTGTCGGGGTTGATCTCTAAACCAGACAACTTCAGCTTCTCCTTGTCGCCTCCAATGCAGAAGAAAACAAAGGTGTACAGCTTCTTCTCCTGCAGGAGCGGGTGGAGTTCCTTGGGCCTGAATCAAATTAATCTGGTGCATCAAATTCATCTACTTCAAAAACTTCAGAAACTATAGAATTAAAATGGGTTCAGTTGAAGCAAAATTCAGTTAAAATAGCATCTTCAGTTCTGACCAAAATTCAGTTAAAACAGTATGATCACAACAACTACTAAATGATCACAACAACTACAAGACAACATTCTATATGATCAAAACAGCAAGCATAACATCTCAATGATGTATTTTTTTTGCAATCTTTTGCATTACAAGACAACATTCATAACAGCTACTAATGTTGTGTTTGATAGCAAAGTATTATATAAACCAAAGTATCAAAAACTATAGCAATTTTGCATGTAGGTGTGAGATACCATAGTTTTATCAAAACAGAGTATTTTGGAGTATTCACAATACACAGAACCTGTTTGGCTGTTGCCGCATAACGCTATAAATTTTGCTGTTTAGCCATTGCATTTAAGCACTTAGCAGCTCTGTTTTTTTAAAAGAGGTTTGGGGTTCTTTTTTTTATGCAGAGAAAAAACTGTAGTTTGACCAATACTACAATATTAAAGCACAGTTGTTAGGGGCAACCAAACAGCTCATTGTAAATAAAATTATGATAATCTCAAAAACTTTAGTATTCTCAAAATACTTAGAAAATACTTTGCTATCAAACAGGGCCTAAATGATGACAAAAACTTCTAGACAACATTCTGTATGATCACCAAAAAACTACTAATTAAACAGAAACTTCATAACTTCAGAACTAGTATTGCATCTACTTCAGAACTTCATAACTATTGCATCTACTTCAAAAACTACTAATTAGACAGAAACTTTAGAACTGGATGTTTTTACCATTTGGTTGTCGCGGTGATGTGGTATACCAGGACGAGATCCTCCACGCATAACTGCAGAACTGCAGCAATTTGCGGAGGTTTGTCTTCCCTGGTATACTCGACATCAACGCCGATATTCCGACGAAGCATGCCGCCGAGCCTCCTCCTCATCTTGCGGATCATCTTGTCGGCTTCGTCTGGATTGCTGGTGCATACGACATCCAGCGGCTCCTTCAGGTGGATATCAACCTTGAGCGGCACGATGTAGTCCTGCTTCTGCCCGGGGACCGGAATGTCATCGTCGTCCACTAGCGGCTCCTTGCCAGACGCCTCACCACGGTGATGCTTGGCAGACGGAGGGGAGTTGCTTCACGATGCCTCCGCCATTCTCTTGGCAGACAGAGGGGAGTTGCTCCACGATTCCTCCGCCATTGCCCTCCTGGCCAACGATGGTGGAGGCAGAGGGAGGTAGAGGGAGGAAGATGGAGCGGCAATGGAATGAGGAGGGAGGCAGAGGGAGGAAGATGGAGCGGCAATGGAATGAGGAGGGAGGCAGAGGGAGGAAGATGGAGCGGCAATGGAATAGGAGGGGAGTTACCTGGACGTGGGAAGAAAACCCCCTCTGCGTCGTGGGGAGTTGCCAGTGGAGGGGATACGTGGGGAGTTGCCTCAAAAACTCAAACATCCTGCCCTTTGGAGGGGAGACGTGGGCCCTCGAAAACTCTGGAGGGGAGACGTGGGCCCTTCTGTTTTTGATACGTCCAGGAGGGGAGACGTGGTAAAATTCAGTTATATCTGACGAAACTGACAGAGACTTAAAACTACACCTATATCTGACGAAACTGAAGGTGTTCTTCAGCAGCTGATTAAAATTCAGTTAACAACAACATCAGTAAAATTCAGTATGTATGTATGTATGCATTGTTTTTATGCATTGTATTTTTATTTCCTTTGGAAAGTAAACGTCCAGTATATGTATGTATGCATTATATTTATGCATTGTATTTAACATCAGTAAAATTCAGTTAACAACAACATCAGTAAAATTTAGTTAACAACAACACCTATAGCTGATTAAGTATGTATGTATGCATTGTATTTTTATTTCCTTTGGAAAGTAAAGTTTATTTCCTGGCTGGTTGGCATGATGGCTCATGGATCCCTCAGCTGCAGCTATAGTTGGAGCTCAATCTGATCTCATCTGAAATGAATCTATAAATATAGAGTGTAGTTAGTTACAGAGTAGCAGAAATAGTTGCTGGATGCAGTTACTTGCATTGGCCTGGCTGATGAAGAAAAACTTTA
This sequence comes from Triticum timopheevii, assembly GCA_963921465.1. Taxonomy (NCBI): domain Eukaryota; kingdom Viridiplantae; phylum Streptophyta; class Magnoliopsida; order Poales; family Poaceae; genus Triticum; species Triticum timopheevii. The sequence goes on along the minus strand of OY997272.1, from coordinate 51,902,756 downwards.
TATATATTCATACTGATGTTTACTCTATAAATCATACTTATTGGACATGTTTTATGTGTTGATCCATCAATTGATCACATTGAGAAAGACCATCATGTCTCCGACCATTTTGCAGAGGTCATGTCTCTGACCATCGTGTCGTGATGAATTTGCAGGTACCCCGAGAGGCCCTTGAGTTTGTCGGAATGTTGATTAACTTCCGTTCCGGCAAATTCGGGTACTCCATATGTCCTATTTTCAGCAAAGGTCATGCTGAAATTTTCCGTGAATTTTAGCATGACTTTGCTAAAAATAGGACATATGGGGTACTTGCGACTAATGCATGGGCCGGGGTATCTTAGTACTTAGTTAAGTAGGATCAACTGCCCCGCCATTCTTGCTGCATTAAACCATAGGTGGCAATAGAGCCAAGTGATTAGGCCCAACTTAGAATTCTCCTTATCATCGATAAACCCTAGATGATAAACCCAACATAGGTGGCAATAGAGCCAAGTGATTAGTGCCAAGTGATTAGGCCCAACCTAGGGTGCCTCGGCATCGATAAACCCTAAATGATGAAAACTTAACTTGGCTGCCCCGGATGCCTCGGTGTTGATAAGAACCTAAATAATGTACGCTTTGGCTTTTGGGGTGCCTCGGCGTCGACAAACCCTAAATGATGAAAGCTTAGGCTTTTAGGGTGCCTCGGTGTCGACAAACCCTAAATGATGAGACCATGATCTTGTTCCTTGACAATAACCAACTTTTTGACCAAACTTTTTTCCTATTTAGAGCGAAAAATGGCCCACAACGATGGGGCCGGTGGTTCGGGCGGCAAGCAATTCTGGGAGCTGTCCCAGGAGATGGAGGAACAACCTCACCGTTATGAGGACGCCGCGGAAGACACCGATCCTGATTACACAACCCCTAGTGGCGTCGGGGATGACACCACTGATGGTGCCGCCGAGGATGCCAGCATTGATGATGGCGGCGCACACACAGATGGCAGCCAATTGAAGAAGCAAAGGAAGGACCGGCATCCGAATGCGCTCCGCACCGTCTGTGTTGGAGGAACCGGATGAGGACCAGTTTGATCGCGATGATGCTCATTGTGATGACCACAACTCTCTTTTATGTGATGGTAGTTTAGATGATCGATATTGACTTGTAATGTGAAGACAAACTCGATACTCGCGGTCTTGAGACTTGTAATGTTTTATCTTTGTTCGGTCTTTTGAATTCGGAGACTAATATGATGAATTGTATTCGGAGACTAATCTTCTATTGTATTCGATGAATCTGATGTTGCTGTGTGCTGCTGTCTATATTCTGTCCAATAATATATTTTGTAACCTGTGCAAAAATCAGAAAAGCAAAAAAAAAACAAATGTTCATACTAATGGCGCATCAAGGCAGAGTGCGCCATTAGTTTGCCAAAGGATACTAATGGCGCATCAAGGCAGAGTGCGCCATTAGTGTGACAAAGCACATGGTTACATATGGCCCCACGGGAGGCATACTAATGGCGCATGGAGTTACATACTAATGGCGCACTGCCGGGTGCGCCATTAGTACACCAGATACTAATGGCGCACCAGTGGTGCGCCATTATTAAAAAATTCTAATGGCGTGCTACTAATGGCGCACCGGTAGTGCGCCATTAGTAGGCAAAACTGGTGCGCCATTAGTAGGCCTTTTCCTAGTAGTGATATGGGTAGTGTTTTCCCTCTAGACCTCGTTCTATTCTGTATTCTCATCTTTTCTAAACCCTCAGATGCCTCCGAGACGTGACAACGGATTTGCTTTCCCACCGGAGCTCACTCAGTTGATCCAGCAGCAGAATGCCTTGATGCAGTTGTTAGTCCGGAATCAGAATCAGGGGAACAACAATAACAACCCACCGCCACCACCACCTGTTGATCACTTAACCCGTTTCCTTAGGCTGAATCCGCCGGTGTTCTCCAGTAGCATCGAGCCGATTGTTGCAGATGATTGGCTTCGCAAGATAGCCAGGGAGTTAACCACTGCAGGATGCACAGATGCAGAGAAGGTGAAATTTGCCGCACATCAGCTTGAAGAACCCGCAGCATCATGGTGGGAGAATTTCACAGCCACCTATCCAGTAGACACTGTCACATGGGATCAGTTTAAGCAGGCTTTCCGTACTGCCCATGTTTCAGCAGGAGCTATGGCCATGAAGAAGCGTGAGTTTCGCAACTTACGCCAGGGAGGACGTACAGTTGGTCAGTATGTGGATGACTTTAGTAAGCTAGCGCGTTATGCCCCATATGACGTTGCCACAGATGCAGCTAAGCAAGAGAAGTTTTTGGAAGGACTGAATGATGAGCTAAGTATGCAACTGATGGTAGCAAGTTTCAACAACTACCAGTAGTTGGTAGACCGTGCTCTTATGATTAAAGGGAAGCAGCAGCAGATTGAAAACCGCAAGAGGAAGTATGAACAAGGATAATACAATTCTAGAGCTCAGCAGAAGCTACCTTTTACCCCAAAGTCAGGAGGACAGTTCCAGCTTACCCATGGAGGTGGTAGCTCACACAACCATAATGGTTCCAAGAATGGTAACGGGAATGGAGGAAGCAATGGCCAGAACCGTACCAAACCCTCAACCCCAGCCAAAGAGATCTGAGTCAAGTCACTTGCTTTAAGTGCCAGAAGACTGGACATTACGCCAATGAATGTCCTGAAGGTCAGAATGGAAATAGCAATGGAAGCTCGGGGAAGAAGCCGAACCCTTTCAACAGGGGACAGGTGAACCACGTTAATGTGGAGGAGTGTCGGTGTCAAAACCGGCGGATCTCGGGTAGGGGCTCCCGAACTGTGCGTCTAGGCGGATGGTAACAGGAGACAAGGGACACGATGTTTTTACCCAGGTTTGGGCCCTCTCGATGGAGGTAAAACCCTAGTCCTGCTTGATTGATATTGATGATATGGGTAGTACAAGAGTAGATCTACCACGAGATCAGAGAGGCTAAACCCTAGAAGCTAGCGTATGGTATGATTGTTGTACATTGTCCTACGGACTAAAACCCTCCGGTTTATATAGGCACCGAAGAGGGATAGGGTCACACAGAGTCGGTTACAATGGTAGGAGATCTACATATCCATATTGCCAAGCTTTCCTTCCACGCCAAGGAAAGTCCCATCCGGACACGGGACGAAGTCTTCAATCTTGTATCTTCATAGTCCAGGAGTCCGGCCGAAGATGATAGTTCAGCTAACCGGACACCCCCTAGTCTGGGACTCCCTCAGTAGCCCCTGAACCAGGCTTCAATGACGACGAGTCCAGCGCGCATATTGTCTTCAGCATTGCAAGGCGGGTTCCTCCTCCGAATACTTCATAGAAGATTTTGAACACAAGGATAGTCTCCAGCTCTGCAAAATAAGTTCCACATACCACCGTAGAGAGAAGAATATTTACACAACTTCAATCTGCTGACGTATTCTGTGGCGTGACATCACACCACGGCCAAGCCTTTATTCGAATCGTTTTTACTGTCCCACCTCAGCGCGTTTAGCGAGGCGGTTTCCTTGGCACGTCTTGTAAAGTAGAGATCGTGTCCCCTTATTCCGGGATTCTCATCAATACGGACGTGGGTAACCCAACCGTGTCCGTTGGCACGTCTCCTCTATCGAAGGCGAGTCCCGAACGGTCACAGGGGAGGCTCTTGGTATTCAACCTCTTTATAAAGAGACCAAGGCTCCACTTCCTTCTTTCAATCTCAATCGAGTCCGCCCCTCGCCTCGAGTTCCAACACCCAAAGCTCCAGATTCAGGCGCTTCGGACCTTCGATGATGTCCGTCTCCGACCTGCAAGGCCGGTGGATGCCTTCCTCCGTTACGGAAGAAGATGTGTTAAAGCTAAGAGAGGCCAGGTATCTAACCGGCGAAATTTCGCATAGGCTGCCTGCCCAAGGGCAGGTTATTCCCACTCCCAAGCCTGGTGAAAGCGTGGTGTTCGCGTCTCACTTCCTTCGGGGGTTAAGCTTCCCGACGGACCCCTTCATGAGGGGGCTCCTCTTTTACTATGGGTCGGAATTTCACGACTTGGATTCGGAGTCCATCCTCCACATCTCATCGTTCATTGTCTTGTGCGAAGCCTTCCTCCGCATTACCCCTCACTTCGGATTGTGGCTCAAGACCTTCAAAGTGGAGCCGAAGATGATCAAGGGGCAACAGGCAGAGTGTGGAGGGGCTGTTATAAGCAAGAATGCTGATGCTCCGTGGCCCGAGGGTGGTTTTATATCACAGCTCCCAGGGGCACCAAATGGGTGGCGCCACCTGCCTTTCGCCCGGGTCCTCCACCGCGGCTGGCGTCATGGGTCAATAAAGGGCTTGACTGGGGGCCGTCCAAGGACGTGCCCTTGCTGCAGGGCCGCATTCGAGACCTCCTAGAGAGAGAGATCACTTTGGTCGTAGTGGCGCAGGTCATGCTGATTCGTCGCATCCTGCCCTGCAGACGTCGCCCCCTCCGCCTGTGGGAATTTAACCCGGAGGGACCACGAGCTCTCCAACATTTTATGGGCGCGACGCCCGTGGATATGTACAAGCTTTTCTTCGGATCACAAGAGATGTGTCCGGACTTGACCGAGGACGCATGTGTGAGCTGCAATCGCCCGGATACTCAAGTAAGTAGCCCTGTACCCGGACACGCTATCCTATATTTATTACAAACTTGCCCTTTAAAAGAGATGTCCCTTGAACAGGAGTGGATAGCGAAAGCAAAGTTAATCAGGTGTCCGTCCCCCCTCCCCGAGACCACGCCGGATCCCGTGTTAACTAGGATGCTGGAGGTTGCGCCTTCGGTAGAAGGTGAAGGGGGGAACAAGGAAGCTACCGCCTCCGCGAAGGAGGCTGCTAGGAAAGGAGGGATCGAGAATCCCTCCATCCAAGGGAAGAAGAGGATCGCCTCTGAAGACCCGGAGACCATGGTCTCAAAGCGGGGGAAGAAATCTTCGTCAGAGGCTCCGGCGCCGAGAGATGCCCCGGCCGCATTGTGCCCCCAAGGGGATCAGCCCTCCACTGAGCCGTAAGTAAAAAGGGGAGTTCTTTTTGAAATAAAGGATATCCCTACCTTATTTCTGATAACCGAAATTTTACCTTGTAGTTCGGATCTCAGCCCTTCTAAGCAGAGCTCATCTTCGGGGGATCTTCGTCCGGAGATGATAGAGAGCGAAACGCCTCCCCCTGCCGTACCGTCTTACGAGGTGGGCGACCCTGAGGTGTCGTCTCGGAGTGTTTCTCTGAGTCCGGCGGGGCCGGAAGGTAGTCGTATGTCCCCTCAAAGCCCTCCGCGTTCAGCCTTCGAAAAAGGCCATCGGACGAGTCCGGCACCATATGGTGTACGGTCGGAGGAGCTGAAGGACCTGCTCGGGCGAGCGTTTATCTCAGAAGATCACCGTGCGTTAATGGGTATGGTGATTGAAAGGATTTCGTCCGCTGAAAGCGGATTGCATGAAGCCGTCAGAAGTTTGCTGACAGGTTTTGAGGTACGCAAAATGATGTACCTTATCACAGTTCCGCATATAAAATGCGCCCTGTGTAGATAGTAGCCCCTGAGACTCGGTGTGTTGTCAAAAATGACAGCGCACCGAGAATCATAATCCCAGGTATAATATGTCGCCCTTCCTATGTAGGTGGCGAAGTGTCCGGTGGCTACCCGGACTGATGGATTTGTCGAACTAAAGTGGCAACTTGACATGGCGGATGCCGACATCGCGCTTGTCAATAAGCGTCTTGACGAGTCACAAGGTATGTAATTTCCCCGCGGACACCTGGTGTCGGTGTCAAAACCGGCGGGTCTCGGGTAGGGGGTCCCGAACTGTGCGTCTAGGCGGATGGTAATAGGAGACAAGGGACACGATGTTTTTACCCAGGTTCGGGCCCTCTCGATGGAGGTAAAACCCTACTCCTGCTTGATTGATATTGATGATATGGGTAGTACAAGAGTGGATCTACCACGAGATCAAGGAGGCTAAACCCTAGAAGCTAGCCTATGGTATGATTGTTGTAATGGTTGTCTGTCCTACGGACTAAAACCCTCCGGTTTATATAGACACCGGAGAGGGCTAGGGTTACACAGAGTCGGTTACAATGGTAGGAGATCTACATATCCGTATTGCCAAGCTTGCCTTCCACGCCAAGGAAAGTCCCATCCGGACACGGGACGAAGTCTTCAATTTTGTATCTTCATAGTCTTGGAGTCCGGCTGACGATGATAGTCCGGCTGTCCGGACACCCCCTAGTCCAGGACTCCCTCAGTATCCCCTGAACCAGGCTTCAATGATGATGAGTCCGGCGCGCATATTGTTCGGCATTGCAAGGCGGGTTCCTCCTCCGAATAATTCATAGAAGATTGTGAACACCAGGATAGTGTCCGGATCTGCAAAATAAATTCCACATTCCACCGTAGAGAGAATAATATGTACACAAGTTCAATCTGCTGACGTATTCTATGGCATGAAGTCACGCCACTACCAAGCCTTTACTTGAATCGTTTTTTATTATACCACCTCAGTGCGTTTAGCGAAGTGGTTTCCTTGGCACATCTTGTCGAAGCAGAGATCGTGTCCCCCTTATTCCGGGATTCCCATCAATACGGACGTGGGCAACCCAACCGCGCCATTGATGGTGGCGCTTGGGAGATAAGCGAGTTTTACCAGGCCGGTGGGGACGCATAGTCTTCGTCCGCCTATATATAAGGGGATAAGGATCCACCTTTTTACCTACGCCTTCTTCCTCCTTTGCTTATCCATCTCCGCGCACTCGAGCTCCAGCGCCCAAGTCCGCACATCTCGTCTCGACCTTCTCCAGCCATGTCTGGAGCGGGAGGCAAGTGGTTGGCCTCCTCCATTACGGAGGAGCACATCGAAAAGCTGCGCGGCGCCGGATACCTTTCCAGCGACATCGTGCACCGGCTGCCCGACGAGGGGCAGCTCATCCCCACCCCCAGGCCCCATGAGAGGGTCGTATTCCTTTCCCACTTCCTCCGCGGACTGGGCTTCCCACTTCATCCCTTCGTCCGGGGGCTCATGTACTACTACGGCCTGGATTTCCACGATCTGGCGCCGAACTTCATCCTCAACATCTCGGCGTTTATCATCGTGTGCGAGGCCTTCCTCTGCATCCGGCCTCACTTCGGCTTGTGGCTCAAGACCTTCAATGTCAAGCCGAAGGTGGTGAAGGGCGCTCAAGCGGAGTGCAGAGGCGCCATGGTGGGCAAAATGACCAACGTCACCTGGCTCGAGGGGGCCTTCGTGGAGTCCATCAAGGGATGGCAATCGGGGTGGTTCTACATCACCGAGCCACATGACCCTAAATGGGCAGCGGCCCCCGAGTTCAGATCTGGTATCCCCATGCAGCTCACCTCCTGGAAAGAGAAGGGCTTGCTATGGGGCAGTTCGGAGGAGCTGACAGGACTCCAGTCCTGTCTCCAGACCTTGGTGAACAAGAAGCTAGGCTTGTCAATGTGATCCAGGTCATGCTCGTCCGCCGGATTCTCCCTTGCCAACAGCGGGCCTTCAATTTGTGGGAGTTCGATCCGGCACAACACCGGACCCTGAGCGGGCTCTTCGACACGACGTACGAAGCTGCCTGGAGGGTGCTGTTCAAGGGCGGAGAAGCCCCCGCGTCCGCGACTGAAGATCGCGGATTCAGCACCAAGCGCCCGGCCGGCGAGGTAAGCTTTGTTATCCTCTATGGGACAGTTATTTTCTTTCATAGTTTAATTCTATGTGGGATCTAAAACTCCCAATGCCTTTGACAGGACTGGCAGAGGACGTCCGGACAGGTAGACTGTCCGGCTCCCCTTCCCGAAGACCCAGCGGACGCCCGTTTAACGGGGCTGCTAGTCCCGGCACTCTATGTGGTGCCAGAGAAGAAGGCCAAGAAGAAGTCCACGGGAACTCGAAGAAGTTCCTGGCGCCAGGTGATATCGGACTCATCGTCCGATGGCTCCGAGGCGGACTGCTCCCCCGAAGACGAGGAGGAGAAAGAGGACTCTCTCCCGGAGGAGGGAGAGAGGAAGAGGAAGGCTTCCCCAACGGGGGAGGACGAAGGGTCCAAGAGGGGAAGGACTCTTCCCCCGGACAGCTCCGCCAACGCCAACGTTGGCGACGAAGAGTGGCCCTCAAGGGCCAGGCCTCCGGCAAGATCGTAAGTATCCGGATTCCTGAATGGTTTATAATATCTCTTTTGTGTCACATAGTGTCCTTCTAATGCCGCACACTACCTGTAGTCCGGCCGATGATGATCTTCCCGCTTCGTCGAGCGGGTCCTTGGCTCCGTCGGACGTGGATTCCATTCCGACCGCCTCCACCCCTCGTGATGCTGACGACACCGAGGTGGGATCCCAGGAGGGGACCCATCAGGAGGAGGCTCTGGAGGTACCGCAAGGCAGCCTCCCGGACTTTGCGCCGGACTCCATGCCGGAACCCGTAGTGGTTCCGGAGTCCGGCAGGCGGCCCCTTCGTAAGAAGGGCAAGATCGTGACACCGGCAGCCTCCGTCCAACTGGAGGCGCCGGACAACTTGTTGGAGGCGCTTAACGGCGCTTCCATCGAGGAAGAACACCACACTATCATGAGTGCGGTGATTCAGAAGGTTCAGATCGCCAAGAGCGGGCTAACCGAAGCCTGCAGTAGCCTTCTAACAGGCTTTGAGGTAAGAAGTTTAAAATATGTAATGTAATACCGCATAGACAGTAGCCCCTGATGCTCGGTTCGGTGTTCGGAAAGAAAAATCGGATCGAGGATCTAAAAAAGATATACGCATGAGTGCTAAAAATTATGTCAATATGGGTTTGCAGGCTGCGCTGCTGACCTCTGCCGCATTGACTGCGGAGGTCGGTGCTTTGAAGCAGGACGTCGAGCAGTCCGAGCAAGAGCTCGGCCTTTCCAAGAAGTAGCTCGAGGACAAAGAAGGTGAGTAACACCACTTTGAAGTTTGTACCTTACAGAAAAGGATTTTGGTTGCGATAGAAATAACAAGGATAACGTGGGTACTGCAGGGGCCACGAACGAGGTGGCAACCCTGAAGGAGGCCGTGTCCGCGGCCGAACGCAATGCGGCCACGGAACGGGCGGAGCGAGAGAAACAGGAGGCACGGGTGGCGGAGGTGCGGCAAGAGCTCCAGGCTCTCATGGAAAAGCATGAGAGTTTGGAGCGCGACTCGAAGACTCGAGAGTCCGAGCTTGCCTCGGCTCTTGAAAGTGCCAAAGCCGCGAAGGCCGAGGCCCATAAGGCCCTCCAGGAGATTGAGGCGGTGAAGAAAATAGCGGCGGGTAAGGAATTTTTCATGCAAAGCAAGCATGTGAATGTAAATTACCTGTTACTTACCCGAATTCGGAGCTCTCCAGGGGCGTTTGCAGATCTGCCTCGCAGCGTGTCCGATGCCGTTGCATTCTACCGGGCCGAGGAAGGGAGCTCAACGGAGAAGGTCTTCTAGTCTCAGTATGCTGAGGCCGGACACCCGGTGCCCCCTAGCGACCAGCTGAAGCAGCTGGTCGAGCTCCACAAGGTAGCCGAGCAGGCCATGAAGGGCCTCATAGTCCGGCTGTGGCCTGGAGAGGCCATGCCTGGGAACTACTTTGGCCTCGTGCGGCGGCTGGTGGATGCATGCCCCCGGGTGGAAGTCATCAAGCGCTCCGCCTGCATTGAAGGTGCCCGTCGGGCCCTTGCCCGCGCAAAGGTGCATTGGGGCAGGCTGGATGCTGAGAAGCTTATCACGGACGCGCCGCCAGCGGGCAAGGAGTATCGTACACCCGAAATGTACTATAAGAGTGTCCTGAAGGGTGCCCGCAAGATTGCGGATGAGTGCCCCAAAGATGTAATTATTGAGTAAACTCGCAATGTGTTATCCTGTGCGCTGAAAACTTTGTTCATATGCGCTAAGCAACGCTCATTGATTTAAAATATTACCTTCTGTGCGGCCGTTTATAAAATCTGAGAGATGGCAAGTCGTCGGCTTCAGCCCCCATGCCACGAGTGCTGGGGTGTTCGGGATAAACTTGAGCACTCTTGTTCCCATTCTTGGGTCCATCTAGGGAGGCGCTCAACACAACGAACGAGGCAACCGGACTTATAATGCTTGAACACTCTCACTTAGCCATAGAATTCTATAATTTTAAATTTCGGCGAAGCCCCTAGTATTCGGAAGACCGAGTTCGGGGCGCTATCCACGCCTGGGCCGGACACAGCCGGTTCCTCGCTCGAAGCGGCATAAGTCTTTAGGGACTCGAAAAGACCTCTCGAACAGCGACCAGTCTCTCGCCTTATCATGACAGTCAGTTTTAGCTTTCTTCACTAAGGCGCTCGCCCAGCTCAACCGGGGCGCAATCGCAGTGGTTCTCCCAGTGCTACCTTAGCCGACAGAACGGAACGTAAGGTACCAAAACATGGGAGCCGGGCAAACCCAACTATTGACCCAAGACATGATTCGGAGCCGATGCATATAATGCTATAAGTTCGGGGTGCCGCACTTGTGAAAGTGTTCGGACTTATCACACCATAATACGGGGAACACAAGCCCCTGGTGTATTCTGCCGTACCAAAATGTACGGGTGCAAGATGTCATTAATGAACATATATGTAAACAAAAGTAATGCGATTATAGGCAAAAAGTGCTATATTGTTTATGCAAGGATTTCTGCTATGAGTGCAGAACGATACAAATAGTGCGGTAAGCAAGGGATTGGACTAATTAAACATATCCCCCTCCAGGGGGAGGCTACGAACTGGTGTTTTTAACAAATTTAATGCTCATAATGGAGACCACCTGAGTGTTCGTCGCGGCCTTTGTCCCTCCTGGCTGTTGTATCGTGAGTTTGGCAGATCTACTGCCGGACAGGGCCTCTGGTGAACGGAGTCCTGCGGAAAAATAAAAAGAGAAGAAAAAAGAGTGACACACTTGGGAGCCCCTGGTGTGGTTAAGCCGCACTCTGGGCCTATCGTGGTCGTGCCCCTCCCCCATGCCCATGGTATCTCCAGAGCGTAATGATGTATGCGAAGAGCTGGTCTTGCAATCAAGCAAGGGCTGGGGTTGAGGCCGCATTGCTACACATGCTCGGAACGTGCCAGGTGGTCTTGATTGATGTTACTCCAGGCGCGTTTGGCCATGTCCGGTCGTTTGGCGGCCGGACTCTAAAATTGCCTTAAAAGGCTGCTCTGTACTTCTGCCGTGAGAGCCGCTGTGTGTTCCTCCGTTCGGAGGGAGCGTTCAGTGTTTCCATTGACCGTGATGACTCCACGAGGACCTGGCATCTTGAGCTTGAGGTATGCATAATGCGGCACTGCGTTAAATTTTGCAAACGCAGTTCATCCGAGCAGAGTGTGATAGCCACTGCGGAACGGGACTATGTCGAAGATTAATTCCTCGCTTCGGAAGTTATCCGGGGATCTGAAGACCACTTCCAGTGTGACTGAGCCTCTACAATTGGCCTCAACACCTGGTATGACGCCTTTGAAGGTCGTCTTTGTAGGTTTAATCCTTGAGGGGTCTATGCCCATCTTGCACACTGTATCCTGATAAAGCAGGTTCAGGCTGCTGCCGCCGTCCATCAGGACTCTAGTGAGGTGAAATCCATCGACAATTGGGTCTAAGACCAATGCGGCGAACCCACCATGACGGATACTGGTAGGGTGGTCCCTTTGATCGAAAGTGATCGGGCAAGAGGACCATGGATTGAACTTCGGGGTGACTGGCTCCATCGCGTATACGTCCCTAAGTGCACGCTTCCGCTCCCTCTTGGGTATATGGGTTGCGTATATCATGTTTACCGTCCGCACTTGTGGGGGAAAACCTTTCTGTCCTCTACTGTTCGGCGGCCGAGTCTCTTCCTCGTCGTCACTGTGCAGCCCCTTGTCATTGTTTTCGGCAATTAACTTCCCTGCCTTCTTGAATACCCAGCAATCTCTGTTGGTGTGATTAGCTGGCTTTTCGGGGGTGCCATGTATCTGGCAAGAGCGGTCGAGTATTCGGTCCAAATTGGACGGACCCGGAGTAGTTCTTTTGAATGGCTTCTTCCGCTGACCGGGTTTAGAGCCTTTGAATCCGGCGTTGACTACCGTATCCTCATTGTTATCGCCGTTAACGCGGCGTTTGTTTTTGTTTCGACGCAACCTGCCATTGTGGTCCTTAGTATCCGGACTGCCAGCATTTTTGCTGAGGTTGTTGCTGCGAGCTAGCCAGTTGTCCTCTCCCGCACAGAAGCGGGTCATGAGTGATGTGAGGGCTGCCATGGATTTCGGCTTTTCCTGTCCTAGGTGCCGGGCCAGCCACTCGTCGCGGATGTTATGTTTGAAGGCTGCGAGGGCCTCTGCATCCGGACAGTCGACGATTTGATTTTTCTTTGTTAAGAACCGTGTCCAGAACTGTCTGGCCGATTCGTCTGGCTGCTAAATTATGTGGCTTAGGTCATCGGCGTCTGGTGGTCGCACATATGTGCCCCGGAAGTTATCGAGGAATGCGGCTTCCAGGTCCTCCCAACACCCAATTGACTCTGCGGGCAAGCTGTTAAGCCAATGTCAAGCTGGTCCTTTAAGCTTGAGTGGGAGATACTTGATGGCGTGGAGATCGTCGCCGTGGGCCATATGGATATGAAGGAGCTAATCTTTGATCCAAACCGCGGGGTCTGTTGTAGGATTCAATGTTCACGGGTTTAAACCCTTCAGGGATTTGATGATCCATTACTTCGTCTGTGAAGCATAGTGGGTGTGCGGCGCCTCTATATTGAGCAATATCACGACGTAGCTCGAGAGAGCGTTGTCTGCTGTGTTCGGCCCGGCCGGAGTTGCTGTATCCGACACGACGGTAGTCGTCGTGGGTCGTGGGGCGCCCACGTGATCCGTAGATAGATCTGGATTGTCTTGCCTTGTCCTCCAATATATCCCGCAAGTCCGGCGCATTCCCTCGTGGCTTTGTACTTTTCGAACGGTGCCGGGGTACGGTTCTGATGGAGGGCCTAGATGCCTCTCTGTCGCGACCACGAGGTGGTCGGTCTGCTGTATTGTGCGTTGGTGATGAAGGTTTGTATGCTTCCTCCTCTAGTCGGGGGAGCAACTTGCGTTTTGGGTAGCTCTTGGAGGGGCGTTCTAGTTCATACTCTTCGGCCGTGAGGACCTCGGTCCATCTGTCGGCCAGCAGGTCTTGATCAGCTTGAAGCTGTTGCTGCTTTTTCTTTAGGCTATTTGCCGTGGCTATAAGCCTGCGTTTAAAACGCTCTTGTTCGACGGGATCCTCTGGCACGACGAATTCGTCGTCGTTGAGGCTTGCCTCGTCTCCGAAGGGAGGCATGTAGTTTTCATCCTCCTCGTCTGCCGCTCTCTCTCGAGGGCTGGCTTCCCTGTCCTCCTGTGCTGAATCTTGCTGGAGGGGGTTGTCTTCGGCACTCTCTGGGGTGTTATTATCTCCGGTGCCGGAATCTCCATTCTTACTGTGGCGGGATTTAGAGCGGCGCTGCTGACGTCAGCGCTTGGGCTGTTTCTTAGAAGAATCTGCCTCCGCTGCTTCTTCACCATCCCCATCCTTTGGGGTGTCCACCATGTATATGTCGTATGATGAGGTGGTCTTCCAGTGCCCTGTAGGCGCTGGTTCTTGATCGTCTCCGGCATCGTCGTCCATACCGTCGATGTCTTCGGAGTCATAGTCTAGCATGTCGGTTAGATCGTCGACAGTGGCTACAAAGTGGGTGGTGGGTGGGCTTTGAATTTCTTCGTCGTTCGCATCCCAACCCTCCTGACCGCAGTCCAGCCAGGGCTCTCCTGATAACGAGAGATGCTTTAGCGAATTTAGGATGTCGCCAAAGGGTGAGTGCTGAAAGATGTCTGCGGCGGTGAACTCCATGATCGGCGCCCAATCGGATTCGATTGACAGGGGCGCAGGAGGTTCGGAGTCCGGCAAGGAGTCCGGCGCCTCGGAGTCACCAGCTTTATAAGGGACAAGGTCAGTATTCGGCTCCATCGCCGTAGAAGTTGCAGCTCCCGAGGCGGTGTCCAGCCACCTGTCCTTGATCTGTGCGGTCGGAGCGGATTCGTGTGCGGCCTCCCAGGTACTGTCCGGCGGCAGAGCTAGATCATACCCATCGTGACAGTGCGGCACGCTCGGCTGTGGCTCGAATCCGTCGAAGACCAAATGTCTGCGGATGTCGGCCGTGAAGTTTAGGCTTCCAAATCTGACCTGATGGCCAGGGGCGTAGCTTTCGATCTGCTCCAGATGGCCAAGCAAATTGGCCCGCAGTGCGAAGCCGCCGAATACGAAGATTTTCCCGGGGAGAAAAGTCTCACCCTGGACGGCGTTGTTGTTGATTGAAGAAGCCATCAAGCCTATTGGTGACGACACAGAGGAACTCTCAATGAAAGCACCAATGCCGGTGTCAAAACCGGCGGATCTCGGGTAGGGGGGTCCCAAACTGTGCATCTAGGCGGATGGTAACAGGAGACAAGGGATACGATGTTTTTACCCAGGTTCGGGCCCTCTCGATGGAGGTAAAACCCTACTCCTGCTTGATTGATATTGATGATATGGGTAGTACAAGAGTGGATCTACCACGAGATCAAGGAGACTAAATCCTAGAAGCTATCCTATGGTATGATTGTTGTAATGGTTGTCTGTCCTACGGACTAAAACCCTCCGGCTTATATAGACACCGGAGAGGGCTAGGGTTACACAGAGTCGGTTACATGTTGGGGAACGTAGTAATTTCAAAAAATTTCCTACGCACACGCAAGATCATGGTGATGGCATAGCAACGAGAGGGAAGAGTGTATGTCCATGTACCCTTGTAGACCGTAAGTGGAAGCGTTAGCACAACGCGGTTGATGTAGTCATACGTCTTCACGATCCGACCGATCCAAGCACCGAACGTACGGAGCCTCCGAGTTCAGCACACGTTCAGCTCGATGACGATCTCCGGCCTCCGATCCAGCCGAGCTCCGGAGATGAGTTCCGTCAGCATGATGGCGTGGTGACGATGATGATGTTCTACCGGCGCAGGGCTTCGCCTAAACTCCGCGACGATATGACCGAGGTGGAATATGGTGGAGGGGGGCACCGCACACGGCTAAGGAACGATCCGTAGATCAACTTGTGTCTTCATGGGGTGCCCCCTACCCCCGTATATAAAGGAGCAAGGGAGGAGGAGGCCGGCCCTAGGAGGAGGGCGCGCCAAGGGAGTCCTACTCCCACCGGGAGTAGGATTCCTTCTTTCCTAGTCCAACTAGGAGTCCTTCCATGTATTAGGAGTAGGAGACAAGGAAGGGGAAGAGAGAAGGGAAGGAAGGAGGGGGTGCGCCCCCCCCCCCCCCCCTAGTCCAATTCGGACTAGGCCATGGGGGGGCGCGCGGCCTGCCCTAGGCAGCCCCTCTCTCTTTCCCGCAGGGGCCAATAAGGCCCAATACTTCTCCCCGGCGAATTCCCGTAACTCTCCGGTACTCCGAAAAATACCCGAATCACTCGGAACCTTTCCAAACTCCGAATATAGTCGTCCAATATATCGATCTTTACGTCTCGACCATTTCGAGACTCCTCGTCATGTGCCCGATCTCATCCGGGACTCCGAACTCCTTTGGTACATCAAAACTCATAAACTCATAATATAACTATCATCGAAACCTTAAGCGTGCGGACCCTACGGATTCGAGAACTATGTAGACATGACCTAGAACTATTCTCGGTCAATAACCAATAGCGGGACCTGGATGCCCATATTGGCTCCTACATATTCTACGAAGATCTTTATCGGTCAAACCGCATAACAACATACGTTGTTCCCTTTGTCATCGGTATGTTACTTGCCCGAGATTCGATCGTCGGTATCCAATACCTAGTTCAATCTCGTCACCGGCAAGTCTCTTTACTCGTTCTGTAATGCATCATCCCGTAACCAACTCATTGGTCACATTGCTTGCAAGGCTTATAATGATGTGCATTACCGAGAGGGCCCAGAGATACCTCTCCGACAATCGGAGTGACAAAACCTAATCTCGAAATACGCCAACTCAACATGTACCTTCGGAGACACCTGTAGTACTCCTTTATAATCACCCAGTTACGTTACGATGTTTGGTAGTACCCAAAGTGTTCCTCCGGTAAACGGTAGTTGCATAATCTCATAGTTACAGGAACATGTATAAGTCATGAAGAAAGCAATAGCAACATAGTAAACGATCAAGTGCTAAGCTAACGGAATGGGTCAAGTCAATCAGATCATTAAACTAATGATGTGATCCCGTTAATCAAATAACAACTCTTTGTCCATGGTTAGGAAACATAACCATCTTTGATTAACAAGCTAGTCAAGTAGAGGCATACTAGTGACACTCTGTTTGTCTATATATTCACACATGTATTATGTTTCCAGTTAATACAATTCTAGCATGAATAATAAACATTTATCATGATATAAGGAAATAAATAATAACTTTATTATTGCCTCTAGGGCATAATTCCTTCAGGCTCCCACTTGCACTAGAGTCAATAATCTAGTTCACATCGCCATGTGATTTAACACCAATATTCATATCTGTATATGATTAACACCCATAGTTCACATCATCATGTGACCAACACCCAAAGGGTTTACTAGAGTCAATAATCTAGTTCACATCGCTATGTGATTAACACCCAAAGAGTACTAAGGTGTGATCATGTTTTGCTCGTGAGAGAAGCTTAGTCAACGGGTCTGTCACATTCAGAGCCGTATGTATTTTGCAAATATTCTATGTCTACAATGCTCTGCACGGAGCTACTCTAGCTAATCGCTCCCACTTTCAATATGTATCCAGATTGAGACTTAGAGTCATCTGGATCGGTGTGAAAACTTGCACCGAGGTAACTTTTACGACGGGCTCTTTTATCACCTCCATAATCGAGAAATATTTCCTTAGTCCTCACTAAGGATATTCTTGACCAATGTCCAGTGATCTACTCCTAGATCACTATTGTACTCCCTTGTCAAATACAGAGAAAGGTATACAATAGGTCTGGTACATAGCATAGCATACTTTATAGAACCTATGACCGAGGCATAGGGAATGACTTTTCATTCTCTTTCTATTTTTTGCTGTGGTCGGGATTTGAGTCTTACTCAATTTTATATCTTTGCAACACAGGCAAGAACTCTTTCTTTGACTGTTCCATTTTGAACTACTTCAAAATCTTGTCAAGGTATGTACTCATTGAAAATCTTATCAAGCGTCTTGATCTATCTCAATAGATCTTGATGCTCAATATGTAAGTAGCTTTACGGAGGTCTTTCTTCGAAAAAACCCCTTTCAAACACTCCTTTATGCTTTGCAGAATAATTCTACATTATTTCCGGTCAACAATATGTCATTCACATATACTTATCAGAAATGTTGTAGTCCTCCCACTCACTTTCTTGTAAATATAGGCCTTTCCAAAAGTCTGTATTAAACCATATGCTTTGATCAACTCATCAAAGCGTATATTCCAACTCCGAGATGCTTGCACCAGTCCATTGATGGATTGCTGGAGCTTGCACACTTTGTTAACATCTTTAGGATTGACAAAAACTTTCTGGTTGCATCATATACAACTCTTCTTTAATAAATCCATTAGGGAATGCAGTTTTGACATCCATTTGCCAGATTTCATAAAATGTGGCAATTGCTAACATGATTCGGACAGACTTAAGCATCACTACAGTTGAGAAAATCTCATTGTAGTCAACACCTTGAACTTATCAAAAAACCTTTTGCGACAAGTCGAGCTTTGTAGATAGTAACACTACTATCAACGTCCGTCTTCCTCTTAAAGATCCATTTATTTCTTATGGTTTGCCGATCATCGGGCAAGTCCACCAAAGTCCACACTTTGTTCTCATACATGGATCATATCTCAGATTTTATGGCCTCAAGCCATTTCGTGGAATCTGGGCTCATCATCGCTTCCTCATAGTTCGTAGGTTTATCATGGTCTAGTAACATGACTTTCAAAACAGGATTACCGTACCACTCTGGTGCGGACCGTACTCTGGAAGACCTACGAGGTTCTGTAGTAACTTGATCTGAAGTTTCATGATCATCATCATTAGCTTCCTCACTAATTGGTGTAGGAATCACTGGAACTGATTTCAGTGATGAACTATTTTCCAATTCGGGAGAAGGTACAAATTACCTTTTCAATCTCTACTTTCCTCCCACTCACTTCTTTCGAGAGAAATTCCTTCTCTAGAAAGGATCCAAATTTAGCAACGAAAATCTTGCCCTCAGATCTGTGATAGAAGGTGTACCCAACAGTTTCCTTTGGGTATTCTATGAAGACGCACTTCTCCAATTTGGGTTCGAGCTTATCAGGATGAAACTTTTTCACATAAGCATCGCAACTCCAAATTTTTTAGAAATGACAGCTTAGGTTTATTGCTAAACCATAGTTCATACGGTGTCGTCTCAACGGATCTAGATGGTGCCCTATTTAATGTGAATGCAGCTGTCTCTAATGCATAACCCCAAAACGATATTGGTAAATCAGTAAGAGACATCATAGATCGCACTATATCCAATAAAGTGCGGTTACGATGTTCGGACACACCATAACGTTGTGGTGTTCCAGGTGGCGTGAGCTGTGAAACTATTCCACATTGTTTTAATTGAATACCAAACTCATAACTCAAATATTCATCTCCACGATCAGATCGCAGAAACTTTATTTTCTTGTTACGATGATTTTCCACTTCACTCTGAAATTCTTTGAACCTTTCAACTATTTCAGACTTATGTTTCATCAAGTAGATATACCCATATCTGCTCAAATCATCTGTGAAGGTCAGAAAATAACGATACTTGCCACGAGCCTTCATACTCATTGGTCTGCATACATCAGTATGTATTATTTTCAATAAGTCAGTAGCTCGTTCCATTGTTCTGAAGAACGGAGTTTTAGTCATCTTGCCCAAAAAGCACGATTCGCAAGCATCAAATGATTCATAACCAAGTGATTCCGAAAATCCATCTTTATGGAGTTTCTTCATGCGCTTTACACCGATATGACCTAAACGGCAGTGCCACAAATAAGTTACACTATCATTATTAACTTTGCATCTTTTGGCTTCAATATTACGAATATGTGTATCACACGATCGAGATCCAACAAACCATTTTCATTGGGTGTATGACCATAGAAGGTTTTATTCATGTAAACAGAACAACAATTATTCTCTAACTTACATGAATAACCGTATTGCAATAAACATGATCAAATCATATTCATGCTCAACGTAAACACCAAATAACACTTATTTAGGTTTAACACTAATCCCGAAAGTATAGGGAGTGTGCGATGATGATCATATCAATCTTGGAACTATTTCCAACATTCATCGTCACTTCACCCTTTAACTAGTCTCTGTTTATTCTGCAACTCCCGTTTCGAGTTACTAATCTTAGCAACTGAACTAGTATCAAATAATGAGGGGTTGCTATAAACACTAGTAAAGTACACATCAATAACATGTATATCAAATATACTTATGTTCACTTTGCCATCCTTCTTATCCGCCAATGACTTGGGGTAGTACCTCTTCCAGTGACCAGTCTCTTTGCAGTAGAAGCACTTAGTCTCAGGCTTAGGACCAGACTTGGGTTTCTTCACTTGAGCAGCAACTTGCCTGCCGTTCTTCTTGAAGTTCCCCTTCTTTTCCCTTTGCCCTTTTCTTGAAACTAGTGATCTTGTTAACCATCAACACTTGATGCTCTTTTCTTGATTTCTACCTTCGCCGATCTCAACATCGCGAAGAGCTCAGGAATAACTTTCGTCATCCCTTGCATATTATAGTTCATCACGAAGTTCTAGTAACTTAGTGATGGTGACTAGAGAATTCTGTCAATCACTATCTTATCTGGAAGATTAACTCCCACTTGATTCAAGCGATTGAAGTACCCAGACAATCTGAGTACATTCTCACTAGTTGAGCGATTCTCCTCCATCTTTTAGCTATAGAACTTGTTGGAGACTTCATATCTCTCAACTCGGGTATTTGCTTGAAATATTAACTTCAATTGCTGGAACATCTTATATGGTCCATGACGTTCAAAACGTCTTTGAAGTCCCGATTCTAAGCCATAAAGCATGGTGCACAAAACTATCAAGTAGTCATCATATTGAGCTAGCCAAACGTTCATAACGTCTGCATCTGCTCCTGCAATAGGTCTGTCACCTAGCGGTGCATTAAGGACATAATTTTTCTGTGCAGCAATGAGGATAAACCTCAGATCACGGATCCAATCCGCATCATTGCTACTAACATTTTTCAACACAATTTTCTCTAGGAACGTATCAAAATAAACATATGAAAGCAACAACGTGAGCTATTGATCTACAACATAATTTGCAAAATACTACCAGGACTAAGTTCATGATAAATTTAAGTTCAATTAATCATATTACTTAAGAACTCCCACTTAGACAGACATCTCTCTAGTCATCTAAGTGATCACGTGATCCAAATCAACTAAACCATGTCCGATCATCACGTGAGATGGAGTAGTTTTCAATGGTGAACATCACTATGGTGATCATATCTACTATATGATTCACGCTCAACCTTTCAGTCTCCGTGTTCCGAGGCCATATCTGTATATGCTAGGCTCGTCATGTATAACCTGAGTATTCCGCGTGTGTAACTGTTTTGCACCCGTTGTATTTGAACGTAGAGCCTATCACACCCGATCATCACGTGGTGTCTCAGCACGAAGAACTTTCGCAACGGTGCATACTCAGGGAGAACACTTCTTGATAATTAGTGAGAGATCATCTTAAAATGCTACCATCAATCAAAGCAAGAATAAGATGTATAACAGATAAACATCATATGCAATCAAACTATGTGACATGATATGGCCATGATCATCTTGCGCCTTTGATCTCCATCTCCAAAGTACTGTCATGATCTTTATTGTCATCGGCACGACACCATGATCTTCATCATCTTGATCTATATCAATGTGTCATCACATGGTTGTCTCATCAACTATTGCTCTTGCAACTATTGCTATCGCATAGCGATAAAGTAAAGCAATTATTTGGCACTTGCATCTTATGCAACAAAGAAACAACCATAGAGCTTCTGCCAGTCGCCGATAACTTCAACAAAACATGATCATCTCATACAACAACTTATATCTCATCACATCTTCACCATATCACATCACAACATGCCCTGCAAAAACAAGTTAGACGTCCTCTACTTTGTTGTTGCAAATTTTACGTGGCTGCTACGGGCTTAGCAAGAACCGTTCTCACCTACGCATCAAAACCACAACGATAGTTTGTCAAATAGACTCCGTTTTAACCTTCGCAAGGACCGGGCGTAGCCACACTCGGTTCAACTAAAGTTGGAGAAACTGACACCCGCCAGCCACCTGTGTGCAAAGCACGTCGGTAGAACCAGTCTCGCGTAAGCGTACGCGTAATGTCGGCCCGGGCCGCTTCATCCAACAATACCGCTGAACCAAAGTATGACATGCTGGTAGGCAGTATGACTTATATCATCCACAACTCACTTGTGTTCTACTCGTGCATATAACATAAACGCATAAAACGTAGGCTCTGATACCACTGTTGGGGAACGTAGTAATTTCAAAAAAATTCCTACGCACACGCAAGATCATGGTGATGGCATAGCAACGAGAGGGGAGAGTGTATGTCCACGTACCCTCATAGACCGTAAGCGGAAGCGTTAGCACAACGCGGTTGATGTAGTCCTACGTCTTCACGATCCGACCGATCCAAGCACCGAACGTACGGAGCTCCGAGTTCAGCACACGTTCAGCTCGATGACGATCTCCGGCCTCCGATCCAGCCGAGCTCCGGAGATGAGTTCCGTCAGCATGACGGCGTGGTGACGATGATGATGTTCTACCGGCGCAGGGCTTCGCCTAAACTCCGCGACGATATGACCGAGGTGGAATATGGTGGAGGGGGGCACCGCACACGGCTAAGGAACGATCCGTAGATCAACTTGTGTCTTCATGGGGTGCCCCCTACCCCCGTATATAAAGGAGCAAGGGAGGAGGAGGCCGGCCCTAGGAGGAGGGCGCGCCAAGGGAGTCCTACTCCCACCGGGAGTAGGATTCCTTCTTTCCTAGTCCAACTAGGAGTCCTTCCATGTATTAGGAGTAGGAGACAAGGAAGGGGGAGAGAGAAGGGAAGGAAGGAGGGGGTGCGGCCCCTCCCCCTAGTCCAATTCGGACTAGGCCATGGGGGGGCGCGCGGCCTGCCCTAGGCAGCCCCTCTCTCTTTCCCGCAGGGGCCAATAAGGCCCAATACTTCTCCCCGGCGAATTCCCGTAACTCTCCGGTACTCCGAAAAATACCCGAATCACTCGGAACCTTTCCGAACTCCGAATATAGTCGTCCAATATATCGATCTTTACGTCTCGACCATTTCGAGACTCCTCGTCATGTCCCCGATCTCATCCGGGACTCCGAACTCCTTCGGTACATCAAAACTCATAAACTCATAATATAACTGTCATCGAAACCTTAAGCGTGCGGACCCTACGGGTTCGAGAACTATGTAGACATGACCTAGAACTATTCTCGATCAATAACCAATAGCGGGACCTGGATGCCCATATTGGCTCCTACATATTCTACGAAGATCTTTATCGGTCAAACCGCATAACAACATACGTTGTTCCCTTTGTCATCGGTATGTTACTTGCCCGAGATTCGATCGTTGGTATCCAATACCTAGTTCAATCTCGTCACCGGCAAGTCTCTTTACTCGTTCTGTAATGCATCATCCCGTAACCAACTCATTGGTCACATTGCTTGCAAGGCTTATAATGATGTGCATTACCGAGAGGGCCCAGAGATACCTCTCTGACAATCGGAGTGACAAAACCTAATCTCGAAATACGCCAACTCAACATGTACCTTCGGAGACACCTGTAGTACTCCTTTATAATCACCCAGTTACGTTGTGACGTTTGGTAGTACCCAAAGTGTTCCTCCGGTAAACGGGAGTTGCATAATCTCATAGTTACAGGAACATGTATAAGTCATGAAGAAAGCAATAGCAACATACTAAACGATCAAGTGCTAAGCTAACGGAATGGGTCAAGTCAATCAGATCATTCAAGTAATGATGTGATCCCGTTAATCAAATAACAACTCTTTGTCCATGGTTAGGAAACATAACCATCTTTGATTAACAAGCTAGTCAAGTAGAGGCATACTAGTGACACTCTGTTTGTCTATATATTCACACATGTATTATGTTTCCGGTTAATACAATTCTAGCATGAATAATAAACATTTATCATGATATAAGGAAATAAATAATAACTTTATTATTGCCTCTAGGGCATATTTCCTTCATTACAATGGTAGGAGATCTACATATCCGCATTGCCAAGCTTGCCTTCCACGCCAAGGGAAGTCCCATCCGGACACGGGACGAAGTCTTCAATCTTGTATCTTTATAGTCTTGGAGTCCGGTTGACGATGATAGTCCGGCTGTCCGGACACCCCCTAGTCCAGGACTCACTCACCTGGTAAGGGAGCTTGATGCCCGTGCCTTACAACAATTATGCTTGACGCAGATGGTGCTGCTGCCATGGAGAACCTGCGGGCGGAGCTCGCCCAAGCCAAGGAGCAGGCCAGGAAGAGTGACGCAGCTGCCTTAAAGGCGGCCGACGAGCTAAAAGCCGAACAGGCTGCTCACTGCCGAAGCAAGAAGGAGATGGCCGAGATGGCCTGGAGTTGAAAAATGTTGCCGACTGCTGCAAGCTTCTTGAAAAAGAAGATCGGGCGGTACGAGAGGACCTGAAGAAGGCCACTGCCGAGGCCAAGGATGCTCGATCTGCGATGAGAGCTATGAAGGAGGAGCTGCGTCAGGCTGGAGATATCGCAGCTGGAAAGCCCTTTCTGCTGCGGAGGAGATTCTTGGACCCCAATTATGCTCAGTTGGACTGGCTATGGAGTGCCGAAGATGCTTATCTGGACTTGGCGGCAAGTGCGGCGGACGCGGCCGAACACTTCCGAGATCGAGAGGATCACGAAATGGGAAAGGTTTTTTGGTCGCAGTTCCATAATCCAGAGCGCCCACTTCCATTAACCGATCGCTTGGCCGAATGGGCGGAGCTGAATAGGTTATATGGACTTGCCATGAAGGATGTCGTGAGTATTTTGTGGCCGAAGAGGCCCGAGCCGAAGAGTTATTTTGGCTTGGGTGCAGCAGTTCCTTGGTGCGGTGCCGCATATCAATGCAATGAGGAGGTCGGCATGCATAGAGGGTGCGCGGATGGCTCTTGCCCGTGTCAAGACATACTGGGCGGAGATGAAGGCCACCGATGTTGCAACCCAAGATTCGGACGGAAGCCGAGTACCTGTCGAGCACTATTTTCAGGAAGTTCTGCAGGGCGCTCGTTTAATAGAGACGCAGTGCTCGAAGGATATTATGTTCGAATAACATGTATTATTGTGAAACAATGTTTCGATGAAATATAAAACTTTTTATACTTGTGCCATCAAGAACTAAAATACCTCCTGTGCGGCCGTTGATGTATATGTGTATATAACCTGAAAGATGGCAGTCTTCAGCTTCAGTCCCCACGCATATAATGCGGGGGTGTTTGCAAAAGGCGCATTTTCACACTTGATCCAACGTCTTGGTCCTATAAAGGAGGTGGTAGCGTAGCAAACCAGGCAATCGGACTATAATGCTTTATCACTTTCACTTAGCCATAGGAGTTTGACAGTGGGGCTACTATATAGCCCCTAGGGGCACCGCGCTCACCCGAATTCGGGGCGCGTATGTGCCTGACCAAGAAACGGCCCTTCGTCAATGCGGAGGAATCCTATAGAATCCGACGGGTCATCAAGTGGTTGACCAGTCTCACGCTATATCATGACAGTCAGTTTTCGGCTTTCTCTACTGAGGTGCTTTCCTAGCCGAACTGGGGCACAATCGTAGTAGTTCTCCTGGTGCCGCGTTAGCCGATAGAGCGGAATGTAAGGCAGTAAAACATAGGAGCCGGGCAAACCCAACATTTGACCAAAGACATGATTCGGAGCTGATGCATATAAGGCCTAACTCGAGACGCCGAACACTCCCTAATGTATTCGGTCTTTATGAAAACGGGCCGAACAACGCCCTTGGTAATAAACCCCTGGTGTCCAGGTACCCGCAAAATTCTGACGTGGCCTATGCCAAAATGCCAGCCTCCTCCTCGGTTATAGTAAGAAACCAGGGGATGTGTATCAACAAGAGACAATAAAAAAGGTTTATGCAGGGTCTTAATCTGAAAAGAATCCTTGCAACGGGTCCCTGCTGCACGTCTGCGCCTGTGTCTCCGTTGTGTCGTATCCTAGACGGGTGTTGCACGGTGTTCATCTGTAAAAGAGAGGAACTTAGTTGAAAAAAATCATGCGAAAATGTACGTTATATTAAATAAATGAAGTACGTTTCAAAAAATGAATAAAATTGAGCTTTATTGTCTCTTGTTGTATATGCGCGGAGCCACTTGTGCGGAGGTGTGCGGCTGGTAAGCCCCTGTATGTTTACGCCGGACTCGTCTAACCGTGTCCGGGGTCTGAACGACCTGTTTAGGTGCTTGGATTAGTGAAGCCGGTTTAGTGTGTGGCCATCAAGGCAGTCACACAATCTTCCGCGCTCGAGGAACACTCGATATTCCCCTTTAAGGAGATGATGCCTCGTGGACCGGGCATTTTAAGTGTGAGGGATGCATAATGTGGTACTGCGCTAAAGCGGGCGAAAGCTTCGCGCTCCAGTAGTGCTTGATAGCTACTCGTAAATGGGGCGAGGTGGAAGGTTAACCTTTCACGGCGGAAGTTGTCGGGTGAGCCGAACACAACTTCTAGCAATAGAGCCCGTACAATGGGCATATCGGCCTAGCATTACCCCTTGAAAGGAAGTATTGCTATGGCGAATTGTGGTCGGGTCTATCCCCATTTTGCGGATTGTGTCCTGATATAGCAGGTTTAGATCACTGCCGCCGTCCATTAGGACTTGTGTAAATTGGAGTCCGTCGATTATCGAATCTAATATCAAGGCAGTCCATCCTGCATTCCGGATACATCTAGAGTAATCTTGATGGTCGAAGGTGATTGGTTTTGACAACCAGTGGCGGGACTCCTCTGGGATAGGCCATATGGCGCGTATTTCTATGGGCGCCATTCTATTTTTCCCTTTTTTCACGTGAAGTGAGTTTACTGTTTTGACTTCTTTTGGGAAATTCTTTTGTCTTCCGGTGCTCAGCTTGTGGGGTTCGTCATCGTCCTTGCTTGGTGTGTCGAGCCCCTTGTGTTCGGCGTTGAGTTTGCCGGCCTGCTTGAAGACCCAACAATCTCTGTGGGTATGGTTTGCAGGCTTCCCGGGAGTACTGTGGATTTGGCATATCTTGTCCAAGATTTTGTTTAAGTTGGATAGCTCATCCCTATTATCCTTAGGGGGCAATTTTTTATGATTCTGCCGAGAGCTTTTGAATCCAGCGTTGACTGCCGTGCTCTTCGGGCTATTGCCCTTGGTCCGGCACTGTTCTTTGCTGCGTCGCGGTTTCCCATTTCCATCCCTGACTTCGGATGTACTTGGGTCACTGGTACTGCATCATGCCAGCCAGCTATCCTCTCCTGCGCAAGAGCGGGTCATGAGCCTTGTTAATGCGGCCATTGTTCTTGGCTTTTCTTGGCCGAGGTGTCTCGTGAGCCATTCGTCTCGGACGTTGTGTTTGAAAGCTGCTAAGGCTTCGGTGTTCGGACAGTCGACTATTTGGTTCTTTTTAGTGAGGAATCTGTTCCAGAATTTTCGAGCTGACTCTCCGGGTTGTTGAGTTATGTGACTTAAATCGGCTGCATCCGGAGGTCGGACATAGGTCCCTTGAAAATTTGCCCGAAAAGCATCCTCGAGCTCTTCCCAACTTCCAATGGTGTTTTCAGGGAGGCTTTTGAGCCAATGCCGGGCTGGCCCTTTGAGCTTGAGGGGTAAGTATTTTATGGCGTGGAGGTCATCTCCTCTAGCCATGTGTGTGTGGAGGATGTAATCCTCAATCCAGACTCCAAGGTCTGTTGTTCCGTCGTATGCCTCTATGTTTACGAGCTTGAATCCCGCTGGAAATTCATGATCCAGAACCACATCGGTGCAACATAGGGGATGTGCGGCACCCCTATATTTAGGTGTACCGTAATATTCGGATACTTGACGTGTTGCATTGCTTACTAGAGCTTGCTTTCTTGGCCCGTAGATGGATCTAATTGGGCCGTCTTTTTTATGTGAATCTGTGTGCGGATCGCGTGCCGGCTTGTGTGCGGCGCCGTTTGCCGCTCTATGCTTGCCATGGGGTCGTCTATCCGACCGGGTGGTCTCCATGTTCTTTGATTGCGGTGGCTCTACGGCCTCCTCATCAAATTCTGGCAGTAGTTTTCGCTTTGGGTCGCTCTTCTGCTTCTGCTTTTTCAGGCTATGCGCACTGGCGACGAGCCTTTCGTGGAGGTTCTTCTGCTCCAGTAACTTGTCCGGCGTGAGATCATCCGGACTGTTATCTTCGCCGGGGATGGATTGTTTATCCAGGTTGTCCTGTTCGGACGGTTGCTTGATAGCATGTTCGTCGTCCATCGGTTCACCCTGCTCTAAGGCTGGGTCTGAATGACTGCTGTCTTTGTCGAGGCGGGACTTTGAGCGGCGCTTACGTCGCTGTTTTGACAGCTTTTCGAGGGGATGATCCCTCGTGTCATCCCATTGCTCCTCGTTGTCGCTTCCTTTAGGAGTGTCCACCATGTATACGTCGTGAGATGAGGTGGCTGTCCAGTGCCTTATAGGTGCTGGTTCATTCTTATCTCCTACATCGTCGTCCATACCATCGATGTCTTCGGAGTCGAAATCGAGCACGTCGTTTAAACTTTCGACAGTGGCTACAAAGTGGGTGGTGGGTGGGCTTTGAATTTCTTCGTCGTCTGCATCCCAACCTTGCTGACCATAATTCGGCTAGGGCTCTCCTAATAAAGAGAGAGACTTTAGTGAATTCAGGATGTCGCCAAAGGGCGAGTGCTGAAAGATGTCCGCGGCGGTGAACTCCATAACCGGCGCCCAATCGGATTCGATTGGCAGGGGCGCGGGGGGTTCGGAGTCCGGAGAGGAGTCCGGTACCTTGGAGTCACGAGCTTCGCAAAGGACAGGGTTGGTGTTTGGCTCAATCGCCGTAGAGATCGCAGCCCCCGAGGCGGTGTCCAGCCACCAGTCCTCAATCGGCGTCGTCGGCTCCGAGCTAAGGGTCGGAGCGGATACTTGTGCGGCCTCTAGGGCACTGTTTGGTGGCAGAGCTAAATCATGCCCCTCGTGACAGTGCGGCGCGCTTGGCTATGGCTCGAACCCGTCGAAGATCAAGTCTCCACGGACGTCAACCGTATACTTCAAACTTCCAAATCTGACCTGATGGCTAGGGGCGTAGCTTTCGATCTGCTCCAGATGGCCAAGCGAATTGTCCTGCAGTGCAAAGCCGCCGAATACGAAGATCTGTCGAGGGAGAAAAGTCTCACCCTGAACCGCATCGTTGTTGATGATCTGAGGAGCCATCGGGCCTAAAGATGACGACACAGAGGAACTCTCAATGAAAGCACCAATGTCGGTGTCAAAACCGGCGGATCTCGGGTAGGGGTTCCCGAACTGTGCGTCTAGGCAGATGGTAACAGGAGACAAGCGACACGATGTTTTTACCCAGGTTTGGGCCCTCTCGATGGAGGTAAAACCCTACTCCTGCTTGATTGATATTGATGATATGGGTAGTACAAGAGTAGATCTACCATGAGATAAGAGAGGCTAAACCCTAGAAGCTAGCCTATGGTATGATTGTTGCTCATTGTCCTACGGACTAAAACCCTCCGGTTTATATAGGCACCAAAGAGGGT
Source organism: Triticum timopheevii (assembly GCA_963921465.1). Taxonomy (NCBI): domain Eukaryota; kingdom Viridiplantae; phylum Streptophyta; class Magnoliopsida; order Poales; family Poaceae; genus Triticum; species Triticum timopheevii. The sequence goes on along the minus strand of OY997272.1, from coordinate 51,873,880 downwards.
TAGGGTTACACAGAGTCGGTTACAATAGTAGGAGATCTACATATCCGTATCGCCAAGCTTGCCTTCCACGCCAAGGAAAGTCCCATCTGGACACGGGACGAAGTCTTCAATCTTGTATCTTCATAGTCCAGGAGTCCGGCCGAAGATGATAATTCGGATATCCGGACACCCCCTAGTCCGGGACTCCCTCAAGGAGGTTGAAGCCCAACCAGATGCAGTAATAGGTAAGTTTTTGGTTAAGTCATTTACTGCACTCGTTCTTTTTGATACCGGTGCATCGCATTCATACATATCAAGGGGATTTGTGGATAAGTATAATCTGCCTAGCAAGGTTCTAGGAACACCCATGTTAGTAACCTCACCAGGAGCGGAGTATATGGCCAGTCGAGGATGTTTTCAAGTTCCATTGAGTATAGGCAAGCATGCCTTCCCCTCATATTTAATCATTTTGGAATCTCAAGGTTTGGATGTGATTCTGGGTATGGATTGGCTATCGATGTATGGAGGAAACATCGATTGCGCCAGTAAGTCGATTTTGCTCACCACCCCAGAAGGGAGAAGGATCAAGTATGTATCAAGACATGAGCCGAAGAGGATGCACGTAAATTCCTTATCAGGACTTGTGCAGGAAGAAGTACCAGTAGTGAAGGATTTTCCTGATGTATTTCCAGAAGAGTTGCCAGGCATGCCATCGGATAGAGACATCGAGTTTTTGATCAAGCTTTTTCCAGGCACAGGGCCGATTTCTAAAAGACCGTACCGGATGCCTGCTAAGGATTTGGAGGAAATTAAGAAACAGATTAAAGAGTTATTGGATAAGGGATATATTCGCCCAAGTTCTTCGCCTTGGGGATCGGCAATACTTATAGTGGAGAAGAAGGACGGATCATTGAGGATGGTTATCGATTATCGAGGATTGAATCTAGTAACAATCAAGAACAAGTACCCACTTCCGATGATCAACGATCTGTTTGACTGATTGCAAGGAGCTAAGGTATTTTCCAAAATCGATTTGCGATCAGGATACCATCAGTTGAAGATTCAAGAGCAGGATATACCTAGGACGGCTTTTACCACCAGGTATAGGCTGTACGAGTACACTGTTATGTCATTTGGTCTGACCAACGCACCTGCCTATTTCATGAACATGATGAACAAGGTATTTATGGAGTTTCTGGATAAGTTCGTAGTGGTGTTCATTGATGATATTTTGGTCTACTCGAAGAACGAAGAGGAGCATAAGGAGCATTTGCGTTTGGTACTTGAGAAGCTCAGAGAACACCAGTTATACGCCAAGTTCAGCAAGTGCGGATTTTGGTTGAAGGAAGTTGGATTCCACGGATATGTTATATCTGGAGAAAGTATAGCAATAGACCCCACCAAAGTTGTCACTGTGACCAATTGGGTAGCACCAACAATAGTTGGAGAGGTCCAGAGTTTCCTTGGACTCGCAGGATACTATCTGAGATTTATTGAGAACTTCTCAAAGATTGCAAAACCCATGACGGAACTGTTGAAGAAGGATACCAAGTTCATTTGGGCTGAGGAGTGTGAGGCCAGTTTCCAGGAGTTGAAGGAACGTCTGGTTACCTCGCCAGTGTTGATTTTGCCAGATCAGAGCAAAGATTATGAGGTGCATTGTGACGCTTCATGTCGAGGACCCGGAGCAGTGCTTATGCAGGAGGGGAGAGTTGTTACATATGCTTCACGATAGCTTAAACCTCATGTGGTAAATTATGCCACACATGATTTGGAGTTAGCAGCCGTGGTGCATGCATTGAAAACTTGGAGACATTTTCTTATCGGAAATCATTGTGAGGTGTACATGGATCACAAGAGTTTGAAGTATATTTTCACACAGAAGGAGTTGAATCTTAGGAAAAGGAGATGGTTGGAACTCATCAAAGATTATGATATGAGGTTGCATTACCACCCGGGAAAGGCTAACGTAGTAGCCGACGCGTTGAGCCGTAAGAGCCATGTCAATACACTCATGACCGGAGAGTTACCGAAGGAGTTAGCCGAAGATCTTTTTGAGCTATGTTTGTAGATAGTTCCGAGAGGCTATGTAGCAGCATTGGAGATTCAGTCGACTTTGATGGATAAGATCAAAGAAGCTCAGAAGACCGACAAGGAAATTGCCGCCATTAAGGAGAAGATGAGCAAAGGTAGAGCTAAAGGATTTCGTGAGGATGAGCATGATACCCTATGGTTTGAAGACCGTATTTATGTGCCTAATGACCCGAAGATCAGGAAGTTGATTCTGCAAGAGGCTCACGATTCACCATATTTGATTCACCCAGGAAATACCAAGATGTATTTAGATTTGAAGGATACTTTCTGGTGGATCGGAATGAAGAAGGATATTGTGGAGTATGTAGCAGTTTGCGATGTATGTCAGAGAGTAAAGGCAGAGCATCAGAAGCCAGCAGGATTGTTACAACCATTGCCAATACCCGAATGGAAGTGGGATAAACTAGGCATGGATTTCGTTACGGGATTGCCCAAGACTCGTTCAGGCTATGATTCGATTTGGGTTGTAGTCGATCATTTGACGAAGGTAGCACATTTCATCCCAGTAAAGACCACTTACACCAGTGCTAGGTTGGCCAAGATATATACGACCAGGATCGTATGTCTGCATGGAGTTCCGAGGAGCAATGTATCAGATAGAGGAACCCAGTTTACCTCAAAGTTCTGGAATCAGTTGCACGAAACTTTGGGTACCAGGCTAGAGTTCAGTACATCCTTTCATCCACAGACAGATGGACAGACCGAGAGAGTCAATCAGATTTTAGAGGATATGCTGAGAGCTTGTGCGCTAGATTACGGATCTAGTTGGGATGACAATCTGCCATATGCAGAGTTTTCTTACAACAACAGTTATCAATCCAGTTTGAAGATGGCCCCTTTTGAAGCCTTGTACGGAAGGAGGTACAGGACCCTGTTTTCATGGGATGAAGTTGGAGACCGCCAGTTGTTTGGGCCAGATTTGATCAAGGAGTCTGAACAGAAGGTGAAATTGATTCGCGATAGGCTCAAGATAGCCCAGTCCAGGCAGAAGAGCTATGCAGATTCTAAACGCAAGGAGACAATTTACAAAGTCAGAGACAGAGTTTATCTTCATGTATCTCCACTTCGAGGAGTTAAGCGCTTTGGAGTTAAGGGAAAGTTAGCACCACGTTTTGTGGGACCATACAAAGTTTTGGAGCGTATGGGAGAAGTTGCCTACTGTTGACACCAGATTTTGGCATGGTCGAAAACATAATTAAGAAGGCCTCAAATGGAGAAGTGTTCAAAGTGAGAAAGCTCCGTATCGTCAAAAGGAGAAACTTTGATATTTGGGTCATAGCTATCCGGTCTCATTTCTAAGGCCGAAGTTGTGTTCGAAGTATTCAGATTTTGTATTCAGAACACTATTCGGCAGATTACGCCCCCAAGATGGCCTCATATGAGAAAAGTTCTACACAGATTGTCTTCGTCTCGTCGAAACGATCGATTTTGATATAAGAAACGTCTCAATCGGAGTTCGTATGCAAAAGTTACAACCAATACAAGATGCTGCTATAGTAGATGGCCGGACACTCCGGGGACAACCATCCGGGTTTTGAATTTCTCTGCTGCAGACTTCGGAAAACAGACGAATACCCTGTCAAGATGGCCTCTGATAAAAACATGGTCAACACGAAAGTTGTTCGTCTCGTTGAAACGGTCAAGATTGCTTTTTGGCTCATTTCCATCCGAGATCGTTTACTCACCCAAACATGGCCCGCAAGGTGCAGCCAGATTTTACCGAACAGTTTTGGAAAGTTCGGACCAAACAAATCCGAATTGGACTAGGGTTTTGGACGTGAATTGAAGCCTTTTCCTTGCACGGGCAGTCCAGCCGCATCTTATATAATTAAGGGGTGACGGCCGATTGAACAACAACACACAATCGAACAAATCTATCTACATCTTTTACCTTTACTTTTCCTTCTCCCTTGTTCTTCTTCTTCCTCGTTCTTCGTTCGTTCTTCTTCGTTGCAGGGCGGGCGGTCAGGCCGACCTATAGAAGCCCATAGCCTCCGCGCGCCCTGACGGGGTCGCTCCCGGGCGTGTGGGGTTTTGGGTCTACAAAAGCGCCCGCCGGATTGTCTTGCGTACCGCGCTTTCGGTGGGTCTCCTTCGACGTGAGCTGCGGTGCATCACCCCCAGCGTTGAGGGTACACGGTGACATGTTCGTGTGCGAACACACTTTTTGGCGACTCCGCTGGGGACGAAGCTTCGAACGGTCTTAGGCCCGTTCTTGCTACAAAGAGATCGCCATCTAGGGTTTGCAGTCTACAAAGGTAATATGAATACCCAATCCTTTTATGTAGATGCAAATAATTCATATGGTGTTACTAGATCGTTCAATGTGTATACTCTATCGGCCAACCCTAGTTTTTTCAATCATGCAACTAACTACGTGAAAGGGCCGATTCAAAGTAATTTATATACTTCAACTTCTTATGATATTAGTAACATGCACCATATGTATCCCAACTCACACGCATCGGCAACCCAGCAAATTCATATGCCGATGAGCAACATGATGAGTTCAATTAATCAATTTGAAACACCCCAAGTTAGAATTTCCAATGCCATACAAGAAAGTATTTCACCCTTTTATTCATCGGCAGCTAATGTGCAATATAGTAATCCAACCATGCCGATGAATGAGAGAATTGGCCATGCTACTAGTGGCTATTCGGGCAGTTACTCTCAACCGTCATATGCTACACCTCATGTGACTAATTCTTCGGCACCATACACAACTGTAGATGCTCATAGTTCGGCTTCACACCTTCCTAGTTATGGCCGAATGAATGTAAATTTTATAGGAGCGGTTGTGCCCAACATTGTAGAAGATGAGGTAGTGGTGGCTGCATTGAAGAGTTTAGCCCAAAATAAAAGAATTAGTGCTCTTTGCCTTGAACAACATGAAAAGGGGCTATTTCCTGATTATGCCGCAATAAAAGGTAGAGTTTTGCAAGAAGATGAATCTTTGCCAATTGATAAAATTGGCGAGCAAAAGGATGGTCTTACAACAATGCATATGCCTTCACCTAGTACTATATCATATTATACAGCCCCTACACAATTGCAAAATTTCAGCAACACCCGTGTGTCATTGCTGAAAGAATCTAAATGCATTGGGGGCAATCATATCTGGAGTGGGCTGAAATTGAGAAAAAGCTTAAAGCTAATTTTGCCGCTCGCCGTCAGAAACAAATAGAAAAAGAATTGGCTCAGATAAAAGAAGCATTGCCAATTGGTAGTATCAATGAAAAGAAGGATGATTCGGAACATGAAAGTGCTTTGGTTGAAAAATCCGAATCAAGTAGTATATATTCTGAATCCATCAAATCCAACGAGGCAAGCATTATTGAGAAAGGGCATGGCAAGCATAGGAAAACAACGGTGCTTGATTTTTCTGAAGTTAATGGAACCTACTTCCTGCCCTATGAGTTCCATGCCGTAGAAATTGACAAGCTTCAAGGACAAGAACAAGTAGCCGAACAAAGTTCGGCTGAGAAAAGTCTTCAATGTAATGATACACGGAATCAAGAAAAAGAAGATGAAGAGGCGTTGGGGAGCCATCCAAAGGCGAAGCAAGATATTGTTCAAGTCACACCACCATCATGCTCTCCCAACATATTTGAAGAGGTATGTTTAGCAAGTAATTTACCTATTTTCAGATTTGGTCAGAAATTTATTGTTGATGCATCTATTAGAAAATTCCTCATAAGTAATTTTGAAAGACCAATGAAGAAGGGTAATTTACTTGTTAGCAATAAAATTGTTACGGAACATATCGGTCAAACCATTGCACAATTTATAAAGACCGATAATGACTTATTGTTGCAGCCAAAGCTTTCCCCTTTGCTTTATCTAAAGTTCATATCTAGTTGGGTAGCTTTGCTTATTTCTTACTTGGCTTGCACTTGGTCTCAATTGAGACATGTGTGTTCTAAATATTTTCGTTTCAGAAGTTTAAAGACAAGGTTAATTTCTTTTGAGAAATCCAATGCTAATATAATATCTTATCCAAAGACATCGGAGATAGAGTGGAAAACACAATGCATAGCCGAATGGGGAGATTCCAAATCTGAACCATTCGTTTGCTTATCTCCCAAGCCGTTCAAACAGCAAGATCGGCTAAAAAACAAGAAGTATACCTTCAATTCAAGCATGTGTGATCTAATATTTGATTTGTTGCTGAAAAATAATTATATTACAATTCTTGATCACCATGTTAAGCCATCAATCCAAGGACGAATGTATTGTAAGTTGCATGATTCGTCCAAGCATAATTTTGAGGATTGCAACATGTTTCGTCAAATAGTTAAATCAGCCATTGATAAAGGATGATTGAAATTTGTTGAGACACCAAGAGATGACCAGTCTATTCCGATTGGTCCCGATGGCAGAAAGTTTTTGCATCGGCTGCTTCAAGCCGATCCATTTAAAGAGAAGGTAAAAACTGCATGTGATGGGATCAAGCTTTCAAGTAAAGAAGTTGTTGAAGAGTATAATGAACATAATCTTGAGGGCGAAAATTCCATCAAAGCTACAATGGAGACGCCAAGGACTGGGGGGCAGCAAGCAAATCCAATGATCGATGAAAGCAAACCAAAAGAAAGCAAAGGCCGAAGTAAGCGCAAGTGTAAGAGATCAAAAATCACCTTCGCTGAACTATTGGATAAATATCAAAAGAAGAGTGAAGAGAAGAATGCTTATCGGCCAAATCATGCAAAGAAACCAAGATCACCCCCAAGGCGCAAATATGAGGATCGGTATTGGCAAAGTGATAATTTTAATGCAAGATATTCATATCCTTATTTTGGGCCACCAATGCCAATGCCGTGGATGCCTCCCTATGCTCATATAGATCCATATTCATCATGGGACATGTATGATACAAGGGCACATTCTCCATCTTATTTTAGACCATCTCACCAATACTATGCAGCTCCAAGAAGATCAACATTTGAACAATCATGCGTCGAAGACTGTTTCAATCATAAGGAATCGGTCCAGAGCTCATGGACAAAGAAAGAGGTGGTCAAGCAAGTATACCGGGTCAAGAAAGATGGTCGTAAATGTGCTACTTCAGATTTGATCTCAAATAACAAAGAGCCAATTAAAGTGTTAACATTGGCTACAAAAGGCAAAGAATTGGAGCAATCAATTGTTAAAAATAAAAGTGCCAAATCTGAAGAAAAGAAGTTGAGGGTGCACAAGTCCATAAAAGAATTTCCATTGGTCAAAACAGAATCACAGCCGGAATGCCCACTTGACTTATCATATTGGCAAAAGAAGAAATTACAAAAACTTAGTGCACAAGAACTTGAAGAAAGGAACATGGCATGGGTTCCCAAAGGAAGTTCTCAAAATAAGAATTATGTGCAAGCTTCCATTACAAGAAGTGCGGCAAAGGTGAAGAAGGAAAAGAGTGAAAACTATGAAGGACCAAGCCGAAGGTTTCAGCATCTTTGGTCTATGCATTATCCATATTCTTCAACTATGCCATTAACGCCCATGCCATGGAATTCGTCATCAGGTATGATTGGTTACCCTCAATGGGCTTATAATGATCCATGATTGCAATATAACTTCTTACGTCATGAAAGGGTATTACCAAATCACTATACATTTGATTAGCTACAAGTTTGTTGCTGATCCAAAGGGCCGAAATACTTGATTTGTCACTTCCTTTGTTTATTTCGGCTACATGTGTTTTGAATGAAGTTCACATGGTAATGGTCGATATTTATCTATCGTCCTAAGAGTATGTCAATGCATGGCCGGTGTAGCATTCTAACATCGTCCTTAGTTCGAATGGAGAACGAGACAAGGTACGTGCTCGTGGAAATATATATGTATGCCTATATTCTGATTGAATGGGGTTGATACATCATGACCGATGTCATTGAATATATGCTGCATAGACCAATTCTAGTTGCAGAATTGGCTAGTGGGCTTATACTTTGTTTGGATATGATTTGGCTTATGCATCTTTAAGATCTATAAGAGGCTAAATCATAGCTAATTTTATTACTGAACATCGGATTAATGACATGCATAATATTGATATTAGCCTTGTCTCTCTAGTATTATGGAGATTATGTTCTGATGGTTTGATTCGTAGCAATGGCCAAAGTGTTGGTGTTGTTTATATATCTCCTTATGGTTCTATGTTTGAAGCCTCATGCCGCTTAGAATATTTTTATGCATGATTAATCAAAGCCGAATATGCATTGTTATTCGGATTGAATCTTTTACATGCTATAGGTGCTATACATACCGAGGCTTTCGGTGATTCGTTATGAGTAGTGCAGCAAATATCCAGGGTTTATCAATGGTTTGACGAATCACTTATAGTTTATCTTGGGATATGTGTAGATGCAAAATTTACCCTGGTTTGCTTTAATATCCTTCATATATCTAGACATGACAATTCGAAAGAGTTGGCACAGCAAGCATCCGGCTACTATGTTAACCATGGTGTGTTGCATTTCTATCAATAGCCGATGCTAGGTCTTGTCAACATAGGTAAGGCCAAATCGAAGCCCACCGCTTCGGCCACTAATGAAACTTTTATGCAGGCGAAGTAAGGATTGGAGGAAGTTCATTCTTGACTATCTGCGAAATCCTAGCGAAAGGGTGAACAATATGGTTCGGAGGATGATTTTGATCTATGAAACCTTATCACCGGATTGTTATAGAAGCTGAGAAGTTTTCACCCAAGTTTGCATCAAGAGGTTCAAACAAGCAATGGCCGGTATATAATTATCGTCCTAATAACATGCAAAATGGCCGATGGAGTGTTGACATCGTCCTTAGAACAAGCTACCCAAAAGTTATTTTTCGGCACACAAGCTTTGCCGAAAAACAGGGGGGCATGTGTTGACACCAGATTTTGGCATGGTCAAAAACATAATTAAGAAGGCCTCAAATGGAGAAGTGTTCAAAGTGAGAAATCTCCGTATCGTCAAAAGGAGAAACTTTGATATTTGGGTCATAGCTATCCGGTCTCATTTCTAAGGCCGAAGTTGTGTTCGAAGTATTCAGATTTTGTATTCAGAACACTATTCGGCTGATTACGCCCCCAAGATGGCCTCATATGAGAAAAGCTTCTACACAGATTGTCTTCGTCTCGTCGAAACGATCGATTTTGATACAAGAAACGTCTCAATCGGAGTTCGTATGCAAAAGTTACAACCAATACAAGATGCTGCTATAGTAGATGGCCGGACACTCCGGGGACGACCATCCGGGTTTTGAATTTCTTTGCTGCAGACTTCGGAAAACAGACGAATACCCCATCAAGATGGCCTCTGATCAAAAAACGTTCAACACGAAAGTTGTTCGTCTCGTTGAAACGGTCAAGATTGCTTTTGGGCTCGTTTCCATCCGAGATCGTTTACTCACCCAAACATGGCCCGCAAGGTGCAGCCAGATTTTACCGAACAGTTTTGGAAAGTTCGGACCAAACAAATTTGAATTGGACTAGGGTTTTGTACGTGAATTGAAGCCTTTTACTTGCACGAGAAGTCCAGCCGCCTCTTATGTAGTTAAGAGGTGACGGCCGATTGAACAACAACACACAATCGAACAAATCTATCTACATCTTTTACCTTTACTTTTCCTTCTCCCTTGTTCTTCTTCTTCCTCGTTCTTCGTTCGTTCTTCTTCGTTGCAGGGCGGCGAACCTCGAGGCCCTAGGGGCGGTCAGGCCGACCTAGGGCAGCCCATAGCCGCCGCGCGCCCTGACGGGGTCCCTCCCGGCCGTGTGGGATTTCGGGTCTACAAAAGCGCCCGCCGGATTGTCTTGCGTACCACGCTTCCGGTGGGTCTCCTTCGATGTGAGCTGCGGTGCATCACCCCTGGCGTCGAGGGTACACGGTGACGTGTTCGTGTGCGAACACCTACAAATTGGAATTGCCCGAAGGGTTGTCAGGAGTTCATGATGTATTCCACGTTTCCCAGTTGAAGAGGTGCCACGCAGAGATGGCTGATATACTGCTGAGAGATACAGTGCCGCTAGAGACGATTCAGTTGGACAGCGATTTAACCTATGAAGAGAAACCAGTTAAGATTCTTGAGTATGCAGCCGAGTCACCCGCAGCAAGGTTATCAAGTTTTGCAAAGTTCAGTGGAGCTATCACACCAAGGATGAAGCCACCTGGGAGAGAGAGGAAGATCTGCTGAAGGACCACCCTCACCTATTTTCTAACCAACCTGAATCTCGAGGGCGAGATTCATCTTAAGGGGGGTAGGTTTGTAACATCCCAAATTTTCAATTTGGAATGTTATATATTAGATCATCACAGCATATCATATTTTATTGCATTTTGGTGAGATCCTAGAAATTCTACGCAACTCAAGGACCCTCCGAGAGAGTTGGGGATTTCGTGATTTTCATATTTGAGTTTTCTCGAATTTTGAAAATAGGATCATTTGATTTTATTTATTTTATCTTCAATTATTTCTATTATAAAAATATGAGAGAGGGAATAAAATTACTTTCCCAAACTAAAGAAATATTGAGGATTTAATAAAAAAATCAAATAAATTTTATTTTGGAGTTTTTTGCTATTTTATTTGAATTTAGGAAAAATTGCACGTTTTTCAAAACTGCATTTTAGGGCCAAGAAAATGTTCATCGCGTTCTAAATATTTTATTTGGACGATGAAAACTTATTTTGGTATTTTTAGATATTTATTTCTTTTTCTAGAATTTTTTACGACGGAATTGTTTTTTTTAAACGCACCCGCGCCCGACTGGGCCGAAGCCCAGCCGAGCCAGGCCGGCCCAAACCGCCGCGCCACCGCCTTCCTCGCGCGCGCCACCGCCGCCCACTTGGATGAGGAGTCCGAGCCGGACTCCACCGCCGCCGCCTTGGCCCCTCCTCCAAGCCGCCGCCCCCCCTCCTTATATACCCCGCCGAGCCCCCCCCCCCCACCACCACCAACCGCCGCCGCCGCCGCAGCCCGGCCTGAGCCGCGCCGCCTCCCGCCGCCCGCGCCTCGTCGCCGCCGCCGCTTGCCACCCGCGCCGCCGCCAAGCCCCGCCGCCCCGCAAGCTGCCGCCCCGTGCCCAACCCCACCTCGCCGGAGCCCCTCGCCGGAGGTACCGCGTCGGATCCGAGCCGCTATTTTTTAACCTTTCGGTTTTTTTAGAAAAACCCTAGATTCGTTTTTTTAGATCGGTTTATTTTTTTTCGGTTTACTTTTTTAGCGAGCGTTCGCCCGTTCGTTCGTCTTAACGAATGTTCTTCGCCGTTTAGTTACAGTTAACGAACGTCCGTTCGTTAATATGTTCGTCAGTTTTCTTTTTATCGGATTTTTCCGTGATTATTCTGATCGCGATTCCTGATCCGATTTTTGTTTTAGTTTATCTTTTCGCTCGTTTATCGGAATCAGGTGATTCAAGCACCTAGGTTTCGTCTCGAAACTCTCTTTTCGTTTAATCTACTCAAATAAGTTTTTGCTACTGTAAAATTTGACTTAGGTCCAGATTAGTAAACGAAGCTTGTTTCTTTCGCCGTTTGATTTTTGTTGCTTCGTTTGATTTGATTCTTTTTGCAAACCGGAGTTCTTAAGTTGAACTTTCTGGTTAGATCTCTTATTTGAGTTTTACCCGTGCATTAGATGAGTAGTTATTGTATGCTGTTTTGTTTGTGATAGAGTACCCGGATTGCGCTGCTTGCTACTTCGAATCCCTAGGTTTCACGGATCATCAGCAAGGCAAGTAACACTTTGATCATACCTCTTTATTACCCATTTTTTATGCATTAGATCAATCCTCAAACAATTGCATGATTAGGATCTGATTAATATGTGGGTTTTGGGAAGTAGATGAGATAGTACCTATTACCTGTTTTATTATCAAACCCTTGGGAGTTACTTCTATGTTTGCTTATTATGTCATGCTATGCTAGTAGACGTGGATTGGGTGAGTGAATTCCCATGGCAGATGTGAGATTGTTAATTAATGGTTTATTTAAGGTGGCAACTTTAATACACATCTGGGTGGATTGAGGCACTTGGGTATTCCAGGTTTGCCTGTTTGTTTTGGACCGCCACCCAGGCTCAAAGGGATCATAAGATTATTCATGCTAGAAACTTCCGTGTGCAGCCACATGCTATTATGGGCTCTAGCGTAGTTGACTAAGTCGTGTGAACTCTTACAGTGGTAGACTAGCAGATGTAGGGGAAAGTAGGTGTACAGGTCTACCCATCGTAAGCTGCTAGCGCTTCTGAAAGACTATGTCTCGGTCATCCGTTTCTCAAACACCATGTAGTGCGACAAAACCAATAGAGGAGATCGAGTTGTGTGGGGAAAACTGCGCAAACCTCTGCAGAGTGTATAAACTAATCATGGTTAGCCGTGTCCTCGGTTATGGACGTTTTGAGTATCTAGTACTTGGATTATCATGTGAATCTCATCATGTTACTTTAATTAATGTTGTTGGGTTTGTTTAATGATGATATTCTTAATGGGGATTGAGAATGCTGTCAACCATTCTCAATGTTTAACAACCACCATGATAGTTAAATAAAATTTATTCCTTTGAAGTAAGGAAAATTTGGCTTTATGCAAAACTGTAACCATAGAGCTTTCCACCAGCCATATATGCATGTAGAATAGCATTATTCTTTCATTACTCTTTATGTGTTACATTGCCAGCATATTCCATGTGCTGACCCGTTTCGGGCTGCAACGTTCATGTTGCAGACTTTTCAGACGACGAGTAAGATGCCTTAGGATCGTGGTTCTATACTCAGTGATGCCGTTGGAGTTGATGGACTCACTTATCTTCCAAGCCTTCCGCTGTTATCGTTATTAGATGGCCTTAAGTCATATTTATTGTAATTAGTTCTCATTGGAGACATTCGATGTAATAAGTGTGTGATTGCTACTCTGTTATAAATCCTTCAAGTACTGTGTGTGTCAGCATTACTGATCAAGGGATGACACTGATGCACAGAGATCAGACTTTTTAAGGTCTGGTCGCTACATTATCTAGGCATGATCATGTATATAGGCACCACATCCGCAACAAGTAGACCGACTCCTGCCTGCATCTACTACTATTACTCCACACATCAATCGACTCCTGCCTGCATCTAGAGTATTAAGTTCATAAGAACAGAGTAACGCTTTAAGCAAGATGACATGATGTAGAGGGATAAACTCAAGCAATATGATATAAACCCCATCTTGTTATCCTCAATGGCAACAATACAATACGTGCCTTGCAACCCTTTCTGTCACTGGGTAAGGACACCGCAAGATTGAACCCAAAGCTAAGCACTTCTCCCATGGCAAGAAAGATCAATCTAGTAGGCCAAACCAAACTGATAATTCGAAGAGACTTGCAAAGATAACTCAATCATACATAAAAGAATTCAGAGAATATTCAAATATTATTCATAGATAAACTTGATCATAAACCCACAATTCATCGGATCTCGACAAACACACCGCAAAAATAGTTTACATCGAATAGATGTCCACAAGATTGGGGAGAATATTGTATTGAGATCCAAAAAGAGAGAAGAAGACATCTAGCTAATAACTATGGACCTGTAGGTCTGTGGTAAACTACTCACAACTCACCGGAGGGGCAAGAATGTTGATGTAGAAGCCCTCCGTGGTCTATTCCCCCTCCGGCGGAGCGCCAGCGAAGGCTCCAAGATGAGATCTCGCGGATACAGAAGGTTACGGTGGTGGAAATTGTGTTTCGTTGGCTCCCTGGATGTTTTCGGGGTACGTAGGCTTATATAGGAGGAAGAAGTACGTCAGTGGACGCCCGAGGGGCCCACGAGACAGGGGGCGTGCCCTATAGGGGGGGCGCCCTCCTATCTCGTGGAGGCCTCGGATGCTTCTTGACTTGCACTCCAAGTCCTCTGGATCACGTTCGTTCCAAAAATCACGCTCCCGAAGGTTTCATTCCGTTTGGACTCCGTTTGATATTCCTTTTCTTTGAAATACTGAAATAGGCAAAAATAACAGCAATAAGGGTTGGGCCTCCGGTTAGTAGGTTAGTCCCAAAAATGATATAAATGTGTAAAATAAAGCCCATAAACATCCAAAAGGGGTAATATAATAGCATGGAACAATCAAAAATTATAGATACGTTAGAGACGTATCAGGATGCCGAGAAGCTGGTGATAGAGGGGCCGCCGGAGGGCAAGGAGCATCGCCACCCCGAAAAGTATTATGACGGTGTCCTGAAGGGTGCCCGCCTTGTGGCGGATGAATGTGCTAAGGATGTAATATTTGAATAAATGTACTCATGTGATCCTGTAATATGAAAATGAGTTCATGTGCGCTATATAACCCTTGTTGATTTAAAATATTACCTTCTGTGCGGCCGCTTATAAAATCTGAGAGTTGGCCAGTTGTCGGCTTCTGCCCCCATGTAACTAGTACTGGGGTGTTCGGGATAAATCTAAACACTCTTCATCCAAATTTTTGGTCCTTTAAGGAGGTGTTTAGTGCAGCTAACAAGGCAATCGGACTATACGGCTTTATCACCCTCACTTAGCCATAGAAGTCTACAATTTTAAATTTCGGCGAAGCCCCTAGTATTCTGAATGCCGAACTTGGGGCGCTATACACGCCTAAACCGGACAAGGCCGATTCCTCGCCCGAAGCGGAAAAAATCTTTAAGGATTTGAGACCTCTCGAACAGCGACCAGCTCTCGCTGCTCGTCTTTAAGGATTTGACAGTCTGTTTTCGGCTTTCTCTACTGAGGTGCTCGTCTAGAAGAACCGGGACACAATCGCAGTAGTTCTCCCTGTGCTACCTTAGCCGATATAGCGGAACGTAAGGTACCAAAACATGGGAGCCGGGCAAACCCAACTATTGACCCAAGACATGATTCGGAGGTGATGCATATAATGCTATAAGTTCGGGGTGCCGCACTGTCGAAAGTGTTCGGACTTTTCTTGCCGTGTCATGGGGTACACTGAAGCCGCTGGTGAGCTGAATGTACCAAAGTGTACGGGTGCAATATGTAATGAATAAGCAGTCAAGGGGATAAAGGTAAAGGAATGTAAAGTAAGTTGACGTTGTACATTATTTTCCATTGTTTATTTAAATAATACGTCAAAGCGTATGTATACAAGTAATGTGATAAGCAAAATAGGACTATTTGACATGTCCTGGCCAAGGGCCAGCTTCGTGTGGGTATGTAAAACAGGTATAATGATCGATATCAGAGACCACCTGGGGATTGCCTTGTGTGCCGAAGCTTCTTGTCTCCTTGGTGTTTCAATCCCGTTATGGGTCCGATATTCGAACTACCGGAATAGCCTCCCGAAAATAGGGACCTGAAAAGAAAAGGTGTGAGGATATATGGAACCTGCGGCGGTTGAGCTGCATTGTGGACCGCGTCGTAGCTTTGCCTCCGCCTACGCCCATGGTATTTTGAGTGCGTAATTATGTATGCGCGGCACAAATTTTGCCGCTTGACTGAGACTAGGACGGAGGCCGAATTGCTAGTCGAGCTCTGGACGTGCTGGACAATCCTATTGCAGGGTACTCGGGACATGCTTGACGGTGTCCGGGGACTTTATCGCTGAATTGGCGGTCTGCCTAAGAAGGCTGCTTTGTACTTCTGCTGCGAGGGCCGCAGTGTGCTCCTCCGTACGGAGCGAGCGCTCTATGTTTCCATTAACTGTTATAACCCCACGAGGTCCTGGCATTTTGAGCTTGAGGTATGCATAATGTGGTACCGCATTGAATCTGGCAAGTGCGGTTCATCCGAGCAATGCGTGATAGCCACTGTGGAAGGGGACGATATCGAACATTAACTCCTTGCTTTGGAAGTTGTCCGGAGATCCGAAGACTACTTCCAGTGTGATTCAGCCCGTACAACAGGCCTCTACAGCGGGAATGACACCTTTAAAGTGGTTTTGGTGGGTGAGGGAGTCCTGGACTAGGGGGTGTCCGGACAGCCGGACTATCATCGTCCGCTGGACTCCAAGACTACAAAGATACAAGATTGAAGACTCCGTCCCGTGTCCGGATGGGACTTTCCTTGGCGTGGAAGGCAAGCTTGGCGATACGGATATGTAGATCTCCTACCATTGTAACCGACTCTGTGTAACCCTAGCCCTCTCCGATGTCTATATAAACCGGAGGGTTTTAGTCCGTAGGACACAACAACCATTACAACAATCATACCATAGGCTAGCTTCTAGGGTTTAGCCTCCTTGATCTCATGGTAGATCTACTCTTGTACTACCCATATCATCAATATCAATCAAGCAGGAGTAGGGTTTTACCTCCATCGAGAGGGCCCAAACCTGGGTAAAAACATCGTGTCCCTTGTCTCCTGTTACCATCCGCCTAGACGCACAGTTCGGGACCCCCTACCCGAGATCCGCCGGTTTTGACACCGACATTGGTGCTTTCATTGAGAGTTCCTCTGTGTCGTCACCGATAGGCTCGATGGCTTCTTCAATCAACAACAACACCGTCCAGGGTGAGACTTTCCTCCCCGGATAGATCTTCGTATTCGGCGGCTTCGCACTGCGGGCTAATTCACTTGGCCATCTGGAGCAGATCGAAAGCTACGCCCCTGGCCGTCAGGTCAGATTTGGAAGCCTAAACTTCACGGCGGACATACGCGGAGACTTGATCTTCGATGGATCCGATCTGCAGCCGAGCGTGCCGCACTGTCGCGATGGGCACGATCTAGCTCTGCCACCGGACAGTGCCTTGGAGGCTGCACATTAATCCGCTCCGACCCATAGTTCGGAGCCGATCCCGCAGATCGAGGACGAGTGGCTGGACACCGCCTCGGGAGCCGCAACATCCGCAGCGATGGAGCCGAACACTGACCTTGTCCCCTATAAAGCTCGTGACTCCGAGGTGCCGGACTCCCTGCCGGACTCCGAACCTCCTGCGCCCCTGCCAATTGAATCCGATTGGGCGCCGATCATGGAGTTCACCGCTGCGGACATCTTTCAGCACTCGCCCTTTGGCGACATTCTAAATTCTCTAAAGCATCTCTCACTCTCCGGAGAGCCCTGGCCGGATTATGGCCAGGATGGTTGGGATGCGGACTACGAAGAAATTCAAAGCCCACCCACCTCCCACTTTGTAGCCACTGTCGACGATCTAACCGACATGCTAGACTATGACTCCGAAGACATCGACGGTATGGACGACGATGCCGGAGACGAACAAGAACCAGCGCCTACAGGGCACTGGAAGACCACCTCGTCATATGACATATACATGGTGGACACCGCAAAAGATGGGGATGGCGAAGAAGCAGCTGAGGCAGATTCCTTAAAGAAACAGCCAAAGCACCGACGTCAGCGGCGCCGCTCTAAATCCCGCCACAGCAAGAATGGAGATTCCGGCACAGGAGATAATAACACCCCAGAAAGTGCCGAAGACAATCCCCTCCAGCAAGATTCAGCGCAGGAGGATGCAGAAGCAAGCCCTCACGAGAGAGCAGCAGACGAAGAGGTCGAGGATGATAATTACATACCTCCCTCCAGAGACGAGGCAAGCCTCGACGACGACGAATTCATCGTGCCCGAGGATCCCGTCGAACAAGAGCGTTTCAAACACAGGCTAATGGCCACAGCAAATAGCCTAAAGAAAAAGCAGCAGCAGCTTCAAGCTGATCAAGACCTGCTGGCCGACAGATGGACCGAGGTCCTCGCGGCCGAAGAGTATGAATTCGAACGCCCCTCCAAAAGCTACCCAAAACGCAAGTTGCTCCCCCGATTAGAGGAGGAAGCATACATACCTTCATCACCAGTGCACAATACGGCCGACCGACCACCCCGTGGTCGCGACAGAGAGGCATCCAGGCCTTCCATCAAGACCGTACCCCGGCATCGCTCGAAAAGTACGAAGCCACGGGGGAACGCACCGGACTTGCGGGATATATTGGAGGATAAGGCAAGACAATCCAGATCTATCTATGGATCACGTGGGCGCCCCACGACCCACCACGAATACCGTCGAGCCGGATACAACAACTCCGGCCGGGCCGAACACAGCAGACAACGCTCCCTTGAGCTACGTCGTGATATTGCTCAATACAGAGGCGCCGCACACCCTCTATGCTTCACTGACGAAGTAATGGATCATCAAATCCCTGAAGGGTTTCAACCCGTAAACATTAAATCCTACGATGGCACGACAGACCCCGCGGTTTGGATCGAAGATTATCTCCTTCACATCCATATGGCCCGCGGCGACGATCTCCACGCCATCAAATACCTCCTGCTCAAGCTTAATGGACCAGCTCGGCATTGGCTTAACAGCCTGCCCGCAGAGTCAATTGGGTGTTGGGAGGACCTGGAAGCCGCATTCCTCGACAACTTCCAGGGCACATATGTGCGGCCACCAGACGCCGATGACCTAAGCCACATAATCCAGCAGCCAGACAAATTGGCCAGGCAATTCTGGACACGGTTCTTAACAAAGAAAAATCAAATCGTCGACTGTTCGGATGCAGAGGCCCTCGCAGCCTTCAAACATAACATCCGCGACGAATGGCTAGCCCGGCACCTAGGACAGGAAAAGCCGAAATCCATGGCAGCCCTCACATCATTAATGACCCGCTTCTGTGCGGGAGAGGATAGCTGGCTAGCTCGCAGCAACAACCTTAGCAAAAATGCTGGTAGTCCGGATACTAAGGACCACAATGGCAGGTCGCGTCGAAGCAAAAATAAACGCCGCGTTAACGGCGATGACAAGGAGGATACGGCAGTCAACGCCGGATTCTGAGGCTCTAAACCCGGTCAGCGGAAGAAGCCATTCAAAAGAACCACTCCGAGTCCGTCCAATTTGGACCGAATACTCAACCGCTCATGCCAGATACATGGCACCCCCGAAAAGCCAGCTAACCACACCAACAGAGATTGTTGGGTATTTAAGCAGGTAGGCAAGTTAATTGCCGAAAACAACGACAAGGGGCTGCACAGCGACGACGAGGAAGAGACCCGACCGCTGAACAGTAGAGGACAGAAGGGTTTCCCCCCACAAGTGCGGACGGTGAACATGATATACGCAACCCATATACCCAAGAGGGAGCGGAAGCATGCACTAAGGGACGTATATGCGATGGAGCCAGTCGCCCCTAAGTTCAATCCATGGTCCTCTTGCCCGATCACTTTCGATCGAAGAGACCATCCGACCAGTATCCTCCATGGCGGATTCGCCGCATTGGTTTTGGACCCAATCCTCGATGGATTTCACCTCACGAGAATCCTGATGGACGGCGGCAGTAGCCTGAACCTGCTTTATCAGGATAGAGTGCGCAAAATGGGCATAGACCCCTCAAGGATTAAACCTACAAAGACGACCTTCAAAGGCGTCATACCAGGTGTTGAGGTCAATTGTACAGGCTTAGTCACACTGGAAGTGGTCTTCGGATCCCCAGACAATTTCCGGAGCGAGGAGTTAATCTTCGACATAGTCCCGTTCCACAGCGGCTATCATGCTCTGCTCGGACGAACCGCGTTCGCAAAGTTCAACGCGGTGCCGCATTATGCATACCTCAAGCTCAAGATGCCAGGCCCTTGTGGAGTCATCACGGTCAACGGAAATACGGAACGCTCCCTCCGAACGGAGGAACATACAGCGGCTCTCGCGGCAGAAGTACAGAGCAGCCTTCTAAGGCAATTTTCGAGTCCGGCCGTTAAACGGCCAGACACGGCCAAACGCGCCCGGAGCAACATCAACCAAGACCACCTGGCACGTTCCGAGCATGCGTAGCAATGCGGCCCCAACCCCAGCCCTTGCCTAATTGCAAGACCAACCCTCCGCGTACATCACTACGCTCTGGAGATACCATGGGCCTAGGGGGAGGGGCACGACCACAACAGACCCAGAGTGCGGCTCGACCACACCAGGGGCTCACAAGTGTGTCGCTCTTTTTTATCATTTTCCTTCTTTGTATATACAGGACTCCGTTCACCAGAGGCCCTGTCCGGCGGCGAACCCGCCGCACTCCGATGCAATAGCCAGGGAGGGAAAAAGGCTATGACGAACACTCAGGTGGTCTCCATTACGAGCATTAAATTTGATTATATACACCAGTCCGCAGCCCACCCCTGGAGGGGGACATGTTTAATTAGTCCAATCCCTTGCTTACCGCACTATTTGTATCATTCCGCACTTATAGCAGAATTCCTTGAATAAATAATGCAGCACTTTTTGCCTGTAATTGAATTACTTTACATATATGTTCACTAATGACATCTTGCAACCGTATATTTTGGTACGGCCGAATACACCAGGGGCTTATGTTCCCCGCATTATGGTGTGATAAGTCCGAACACTTTCACAAGTGCGGCACCCCGAACTTATAGCATTATATGAATCGGCTCCGAATCATGTCTTGGGTCAATAGTTGGGTTTGCCCGGCTCCCATGTTTTGGTACCTTACGTTCCGTTCTGTCGGCTAAGGTGGCACTGGGAGAACCACTGCGATTGCGCCCCGGTTGAGCTGGGCGAGCGCCTCAGTGGAGAAAGCTAAAACTGACTGTCATGATAAGGCGAGAGACTGGTCGCTGTTCGAGAGGTCTTTTCGAGTCCTTCAAGAGTTATGCCGCTTAGAGCGAGGAACCGGCTGTGTCCAGCCAAGGCGTGGATAGTGCCCCGAACTCGGTCTTCCGAATACTAGGGGCTTCGCCGAAATTTAAAATTATAGAATTCTATGGCTAAGTGAGAGTGTTAAAGCATTATAAGTCCGGTTGCCTTGTTCGTTGTGTTGAGCGCCTCCCTAGATGGACCCAAGAATGGGAACAAGAGTGCTCAAGTTTATCCCGAACACCCCAGCACTCGTGGCTTGGGGGCTGAAGCCGACGACTTGCCATCTCTCAGATTTTATGAATGGCCGCACAGAAGGTAATATTTTAAATCAAACAAGCGTTGCTTAGCGCATATGAACAAAGTTTTCAACGCACAGGATAATACATAGCGAGTCTACTCAATAATTACATCTCTGGGGCACTCATCCACAATCTTGCGGGCACCCTTCAGGACAGTCTTATAGTACATCTCGGGAATACGATACTCCTTGCCCGCTGGCGGCGCGTCAGTGATAAGCCTCTCCGCATCCAGCCTGCCCCAATGCACCTTTGCGCGGGCAAGGGCCCGACGAGCGCCTTCAATACAGGCGGAGCGCTTGATGACCTCCACCCAGGGGCACGCATCCACCAGCAGCCGCACGAGGCCGAAGTAACTCCCAGGCATGGCCTCTCCAGGCCACAGCCAGACTACGAGGCCCTTCATGGCCTGCTCGGCTACCTTGTGGAGCTCGACCAGCTGCTTCAGCTGGTCGCTAGGGGGCACCGGAAGGCCGGCCTCAGCGTACTGAGACCAGAAGACCTTCTCCGTTGAGCTCCCCTCCTCGCCACGGTAGAATGCGGCGGCATCGGATACACTGCGAGGCAGATCTGCAAACGCCCCTGGAGAGCTCCGAATTCGGGTAAGTGTCAGGTAGTTTACATTAACATGCTTGCTTTGCATGAAAAATGCCTTACCCGCCGCTATTTTATTCACATCCTCAACCTCCTGAAGGGCCTTATGGGCCTCGGCCTTGGCGGCTTTGGCACTTTCGACAGCCGAGGCAAGCTCGGACTCTCGAGTCTTTGAGTCGCGCTCCAAACTCTCATGCTTTTCCATGAGAGCCTGGAGCTCTTGCCGCACTTCCGCCACCCGCGCCTCCTGCTTCTCTCGCTCTGCCCGTTCCGTGACCGCATTGCGTTCGGCCGCAGACACAGCCTCCTTTAGGGTTGCCACCTCGTTTGTGGCCCCTGCAGTACCCACGTTATCCTTGTTATTTTTATTGCAACCTAAATCCTTTTCTGTAAGGTAACTATTCAAAGTGGTGTTACTCACCTTCTTTGTCCTCAAGCTGCTTCTTGGCACGGCCGAGCTCTTGCTCGGACCGCTCGAGGTCCTGCTTCAAAGCACCGACCTCCGCAGTCAGTGCGGCAGAGGTCAGCAGCGCAGCCTGCAAACCCATATTGACATAATTTTTAGCAATCCTGCGTATATCTTTTTAGATCCTCAGTTCGGCTTTTCTTTCCGAACACCGAACCGAGCATCAGGGGCTACTATCTATGTGGAATTACATTACATAATTTTAACTTCTTACCTCAAAGCCTGTTAGAAGGCTGCTGCAGGCTTCGGTCAGCCCGCTCCTGGCGAGCTGAACCTTCTGAATCACCGCACTCATGATAGTGCGGTGTTCTTCCTCGATGGAAGCGCCTTTGAGCGCCTCCACCAAGTTCTCCGGCGCCTACGGTTGGACGGGGGCCGCCGGTGTCACGGTCTTGCCCTTCTTGCGAAGGGGCCGCCTGTCGGACTCCGGAACCACTGCAGGTTCCGGTGTGGAGTCCGGCGCAAAGTCCGGGAGGCTGCCTTGCGGCGCCTCCGGAGCCTCCTCCTGATGGGTCCCTCCCTGGGATCCCACCTCGGCATCCTCAGCGGCGCGAGGGGTGGAGGCAGTCGGGATGGAATCCACATCCGACGAAGCCAACGACCCGTTCAACAAAGCGGGGAGATCATCGTCGGCCGGACTGCGGGCAGTATGCGGCATTAGAAGGACACTATGTGACACAAAAGAAATTGCAGATCATTCAGAATCAGGATACTTACGATCTTGCCGGAGGCCTGGCCCTCGAGGGCCACTCTTCTTCGCCAACGTTGGCGTTAGCGGAGCTGTCCGGGGGAATAGTTCTTCCCCTCTTGGACCCTTCGGCCTCCCCTGTTGGGGAGGCCTTCCTCTTTCTCTCTCCCTCCTCTGGGAGAGAGTCTTCTTCCTCCTCCTCATCTTCGGGGGAGGAATCCGCCTCGGAGTCGTCGGACACCTGAAAACGGGAACTCTTTTGAGTACCCGTGGCCACCTTCTTGGCCTTCTTCTCCGGCACCACATGTGGTGCCGGAACCAGCAGCCCTGCTAGACAGGCGTCCATTGGGTTTTCTGGCATGGGAGCCGGGCAGATGAGCTGCTCGGCCTTCTTCATCCAGTCCTGTCAAAGGAAAAGGGAGATTGAAACCCGCTTAGGGTCGAACTATTAACAACAAGTGTCTCGTAAAGGGGTAGAATCACTTACCTCGTCAGCTGGATACTGCGAGTGAAATCCGCGATCTTCCGTCGCGGATGCGGGGGCTTCGGCGCCCTTAAACAGCACCCTCCAGGCGCCTTCGTACGTCGTGTCAAAGAACCCGCTCAACGCCTGGTGCTGTGCCGGATCAAACTCCCACATGTTGAATGCCCGTTCTTGGCATGGGAGAATCCGGCGGACGAGCATGACTTGGACCACATTAACAAGCCTGAGCTTCTTATTCACCAGCTTTTGTATACAGGCTTGGAGTCCCGTCAGCTCCTTCAAACTACCCCATAGCAAGCCCTTCTCTTTCCAGGAGGTGGGCTGCACAGGGATACCAGATCTGAACTCGGGGGCCGCCGCCCACGTAGGGTCGCGCGGCTCGGTGATGTAGAACCACCCCGACTGCCACCCCTTGACGGACTCCACGAAGGCCCCTTCGAACCAGAGGACGTTGGGCATCTTTCCCAACATGGCGCCTCCGCACTCCGCCTGCGTGCCCTTCACTACCTTCGGCATGACATTGAAGGTCTTGAGCCACAAGCCGAAGTGGGGCTGGATCCAGAGGAAGGCCTCACACACGATGATGAACGCCGAGATGTTGAGGATGAAGTTCGGTGCCAGATCATGGAAATCCAGGCCGTAGTAGAACATGAGCCCCCGGACAAAGGGGTGAAGTGGAAAGCCTAGTTCGCGGAGGAAGTGGGGGAGAAATACGACCCACTCATGGGGCCTGGGGGTGGGGATGAGCTGCCCCTTGTCGGGCAGCCGGTGCGCGATGTCGCCGGAAAGGTATCCGGCGCTGCGCAGTTTGGCGATGTGCTCCTCCTTAACGGTGGAGGCCAACCATTTACCTCCCGCTCCGGACATGGTCGGAGAAGGTTGAGACGAGATGCGCGAACTTGGGCGCTGGAGCTCGAGTGCGCGGAGATGGATAAGCAAAGGAGGAAGAAGGCGTAGGTAAAAAGGCGGATCCTTATCCCCTTATATATAGGCGGACGAAGACTATACGTCCCCACCGGCCTGGTAAAACTCGCTTATCTCCCAAGCGCCACCATCAATGGCGTGGTTGGGTTACCCACGTCCGTATTGATGAGAATCCCGGAATAAGGGGAACACGATCTCCGCTTCGACAAGACGTGTCAAGGAAACCGCTTCGCTAAACGCGCTGAGGTGGTGTAATAAAAAACGATTCAAGTAAAGGCTTGGTATTGGCGTGACATCACGCTACAAGATACGTCAGCAGATTGAACCTGTGTACATGATATTCTCTCTCCGGTGGAATGTGGAAATTATTTTGCAGAGCCGGACACTATCCTGGTGTTCACAGTCTTCTATGGATTATTCAGAGGAGGAACCCGCCTTGCAATGCCGAACATTATGCGCGCCGGACTCATCGTCATTGAAGCCAGGTTCAGGGGCTACTAAGGGAGTCCTGGACTAGGGGGTGTCCGGACAGCCGGACTATCATCGTCCGCCGGACTCCAAGACTACGAAGATACAAGATTGAAGACTCCGTCCCGTGTCCGGATGGGACTTTCCTTGGCGTGGAAGGCAAGCTTGTCGATACGGATATGTAGATCTCCTACCATTGTAACCGACTCTGTGTAACCCTAGCCCTCTCCGGTGTATATATAAACCGGAGGGTTTTAGTCCGTAGGACACAACAACCATTACAACAATCATACCATAGGCTAGCTTCTAGGGTTTAGCCTCCTTGATCTCATGGTAGATCTACTCTTGTACTACCCATATCATCAATATCAATCAAGCAGGAGTAGGGTTTTACCTCCATCGAAAGGGCCCGAACCTGGGTAAAAACATCGTGTCCCTTGTCTCCTGTTACCATCCGCCTAGAAGCACAGTTCGGGACCCCCTACCCGAGATCGGCCGGTTTTGACACCGACAGTGGGTTTGATCCTTGAGGGATCGATGCCCATTTTGCGCACTGTATCCTGATAAAGCAGGTTCAGGCTGCTGCCACCGTCCATAAGGACTCGTGTGAGGTGGAATTTGTCAATGATGGGGTCGAGGACCAATGCGGCTGAACCGCCATGACGGATACTGGTAGGATGGTCCCTGCGATCGAAAGTGATCGGACAAGAAGACCATGGGTTGAATTTTGGGGCGACTGGCTCCATCG
Organism: Triticum timopheevii; assembly: GCA_963921465.1. NCBI lineage: Eukaryota > Viridiplantae > Streptophyta > Magnoliopsida > Poales > Poaceae > Triticum > Triticum timopheevii. Next base: position 51,848,603 of record OY997272.1, on the reverse strand, counting down.
CATAGACGTACCTTAGTGCGCGCTTCCCTTCCCGCTTGGGAATATGGGTTGCGTATATCATGTTCACCATTTTCACCTGGGAAGGAAATTTCTTCTGTCCTCCTATGTTCGTCGGCCGAGGCTCCTCGTCGTCATCACTATGCAGACACTTTTCCTTGTTTTTGGCATTCAACTTGCCGGCCTGTTTGAACACCCAGGATTCTCTGTTGGTGTGGTTGGCTGCTTTATTGGGGGTGCCGTGGATTTGACACGAACGATTGAGTATGCGGTCCAGACTGGACGGGCCCGGATTGTTTCTTTTGAATGGCTTTTTCCACTGACCGGACTTAGAGCCACTGAATCCGGCATTGACTGTCGTGTCTTCGGTGTTGTCGCCATTGTTGCGACGCTTGTGTCTGTTGCGCCGTGGCTTGCCGTTGCTATCTCTGGCATCTGAAGTGCTAGGGGTTTCTTGATGTGCTGTTGCTATGAGCTAGCCAGCTGTCCTCGCCTGCACAAAAGCGTGTCATGAGTGTCGTGAGGGCTGCCATGGACTTCGACTTCTCTTGCCGAGGTGTCGGGCAAGACACTCGTCGCGGATGTTATGCTTAAAGGCCGCTAGGGCTTCGGCGTCCGGACAGTCGACAATTTGGTTCTTTTTAGTAAGGAACCGAGTCCAGAATTTCCTGGCTGACTCTCCGGGCTATTGGGTTATGTGACTTAAGTGATCAGCATCCGGTGGTCGCACATAAGTACCCTGGAAGTTGTCAAGGAATGCATCTTCCAGGTTCTCCCAACTGCCAATGGAGTTTGCTGGCCGGCTATTAAGCCAATCCCGAGCCGGTCCTTTGAGCTTAAGTGGGAGGTACTTGATGGCATGTAGATCATCGCCGCCGGCCATGTGAATGTGGAGAAGAAAATCTTCAATCCATACCGCGGAGTCTGTTGTACCATCATATGATTCAATGTTCACGGGTTTAAACCCTTCTGGGAATTCATGATCCATTACTTCATCGGTGAAGCATAGGGGGTGTGCGGCGCCTCTATCCCGAGCTACATCACGACATAGTTCAAATGAGTCTGGTCTGTTGTATTCTGCCCGGCTGGACTTGTTTTTAGTATATCCGGCGTGAAGGTCATCGTCACGCGTTGGGGCGCGCTCCCGTGATCCGTAGATCGATCTTGACTGTCCTGCTTTGTTTTCCCATATGTCTCACAGGTCCTGCATGTAGCCCTGGGCCTTGGTGTTTTCGTTTGATTGGCCACAGGGTGCGGGCTGGTGTTCGAGCTGATACGGCGCTTTGTCTCCGCCACGAGGTGGCCGGTCAGCCGCATCGTGCGCTGGTAGTGTGAGCTTTAATGCCTCCTCCTCGAGTTGAGGTAGCAACCTGCGCTATGGGTAACTTTTGGTTGGGCGCTCGAGTCCGTATTCCTCGGCTGCCAGGACCTCAGTCCATCTATAAGCTAGCGGGTCTTGATCAACTTGAAGCTGCTGCTGCTTCTTCTTCAGGCTTTTTGCAGTGGCTATAAGCCGGCGCTTGAAGCGCTCCTGCTTGACGAGATCCTCAGGAACGATGAATTCTTCGTCGCCAAGGCTCACTTTGTCTTGGGAGAGGGGCGTGTAATTGTCATCCTCTGATTCTCCATTTGTTGCCTGTTCCTTAGGGCTAGCTTGTCCATCCTCCCGCTCGGCCTGCTCGAAGCCTAGCTGGGCGGTATTGTTTTCGTCTTCGGCACCATCCGGATTGCTATCATCTCTTGTGACGGTATCATTATTTTTGCTATGGCGGAGCTTAGAGCGGCGCCGATGACGCCGGTGCTTATATTGCTTCTCCAAGGGATTATCCTCCGTTGCCTCATCTCCATTGCTTTCTTTGGGGGTGTCCACCATATATATATCATATCATAAGGTGGTTGTCCAGCGCCCTATGGGCGGTGGTTCCTGTTCTTCTCCTGCATTGTCGTCCATACCGTCGATGTCTTCGGAGTCGAAGTCAAGCACGTCGGTTAAGTCATCGACAGTGGCTATTAAGTGGGTGGTGGGTGGGGAACGAATTTCTGCGTCGTCCGCTTCCCACTCAAGTCGGACATAGTTCGGCCAAGAGTCTCCTGATAGAGAGAGAGACCTCAATGAATTTAGCACGTCGCCCAAGGGTGAGTGCTGAAAGATATCCGCGGAGGTAAACTCCATGATCGGTGTCCAATTAGATTCGGTAGGCACGGATGCACGCAGTTCGGAACCTATGGCCGGAGACTAGTCCGAGGGTCTGATGACACAGATCTCTTTGGAGGTGAAGTTTGTGTTCGGCTCCAGCGCCGATGAATATGCGGCCTCCGTGGCAGGGTCCATCCACCTGTCCCCGAATGGCGTGATCTGCTCCAGATTAAGGGCCGGGGCAGCCGCATGTGCGATCTCCCAAACACCGTCCGATGGCAGATCTAAGTCATGCCCGTCGTGACTGTTCGGCGCTCCTGACATGGGCTTGAATCCGTCAAAGATCAAGTCTCCACAGACGTCGGCAGTGTAGTTGAAGTTTCCAAACCTGACCTGATGGCCAGTGGCGTAGCTGTCGATCTGCTCGAGATGGCCAAGCGAGTTGGCCCACAATACGAAGCCGCCGAATACGAAGATCTGACCAGGGAGGAAAACCTCACCCTGGACCGCATCGTTGCAGATGATTGAAGGAGCCATCAAGCCTTATCGTGACGACACAGTGGAACTCTCAGTGAAAGCACCAAATGTCAGTGTAAAAACCGGCGGATCTCGGGTAGGGGTCCCGAACTATGCGTCTAAGGCTAATGGTAACAGGAGGCGGGGGACACAATGTTTACTCAGGTTCGGGCCCTCTCGATGGAGGTAATACCGTACTTCCTGCTTGATTGATCTTGATGATATGAGTATTACAAGAGTTGATCTACCACGAGATCGTAGAGGCTAAACCCTAGAAGCTAGCCTATGATTATGATTGTTCTCGTCCTACGGACTAAACCCTCCGGTTTATATAGACACCGGAGGGGGCTAGGGTTACATAGAGTCGGTAACAGAGAAGGAGATCTACATACCCGGATTGCCAAGCATGCCTTCCACGCAAAGGAGAGTCCCACCCGGACACAGGACGAAGTCTTCAATCTTATATCTTCATAGTCCAACAATTCGGCCAAAGTATATAGTCCGGCTGTCCGAGGAACCTCTAATCCGGGACTCCCTCACCCGCCCTGGGATAAAGTGTATCAGAAGTACAAGAGACCTCTAGATAGCGTTTGCGAGCCGGAGAGTTCGGTAAACCGGAGGAAGTAACCACTTGGCCACTATGCCGGGTTGTGCGCCAAGCTTCATGTTGCTGTGTCTTCAAAACAAAGTGCGGATCCGAATAAGCAAGACGGCATGAAAATTTTACTTTCCGGATGATACGTCTCCAACGTATCTATAATTTTTTATTGTTCCATGCTATTATATTACCCATTTTGGATGTTTATGGGCTTTACTTTACACTTATATATCATTTTTGGGACTAACCTAATAACCGGAGGCCCAGCCCGAATTGCTCTTTCTTTGCCTATTTAAGTGTTTTGAAGAAAAGGAACATCAAAAGGAGTCCAAACGGAATGAAACCTTCGGGAATGATCTTTTTGGAACAAATGTGATCCAGAGGACTTGGAGTGGAAGTCAAGAAACAAGCGAGGCGGCCACGAGGGTGCCCGGCACGCCCCCTACGGCTGGGCGCGCCCCCCACCCTCGTGGGCCCCTTGAGCGTCTACCGACCTACTTCTTCCTCCTATATATACCCACGTACCCCGAGAACATCATAAGCGACCACGAAAAACTATTTCCACCACCGTAACCTTCTGTATCCGCGAGATCCCATCTTGGAGCCTTCGTCGGTGCTCCGCCGGAGGGGGAATCGATCACGGAGGGCCTTTACATCATCTCCAAGGCCCTTCCGATGAGTTGTGAGTAGTTTACCACAGACCTTCAGGTCCATAGTTATTCGCTAGATGGCTTCTTCTCTCTCTTTGAATCTCAATACAAAGTTCTCCTTGATCTTCTTGGAGATCTATTCGATGTAACTCTTTTTGCGGTGTGTTTGTTGAGATCCGATGAATTGTGGGTTTATGATCAAGTTTATATATGAGAAATATTTGAATCTCCTCTGAATTCTTTTATGTGTGATTAAGTTATATTTGCAAGTCCCTTCGAATTATCAGTTTGGTTTGGCCTACTAGATTGATCTTTCTTGCAATGGGAGAAGTGCTTAGCTTTGGGTTCAATCTTGCAGTGTCCTTTCCCAGTGACAGCAGGGGCAGCAAGGCACGTATTGTATTGTTGCCATCGAGGATAAAAAGATGGGGTTTACATCATATTGCATGAGTTTATCCCTCTACATCATGTCATCTTTCTTAATCGTTACTCTGTTCTTCATAAACTTAATACTCTAGATGCATGCTGGATAGCGGTCGATGTGTGGAGTAATAGTAGTAGATGCAGAATCGTTTCGGTCTACTTGTCACGGACGTGATGCCTATATACATGATCATGCCTAGATAATCTCATAATTATTCGCTTTTCTATCAATTGCTCGATAGTAATTTGTTCACCAACCGTAATACTTATGCTATCTTGAAAGAAGCCACCAGTGAAACCTATGGCTCCTGGTTCTATCTCTTATCATATATGCTTTCAATCTACTTTTATTTTATTTGCAATGATACACACCTATAGATGAATGAGGCATATTATTTGGTTGAATATAGTTTCCAAAATGTATAAACCGATATAAATACGATGTAATTTCCTGCATTCACAACGGTAATCTGCCAGACTTCATTACTCTACGAGAATTACACATTTTTTTATACACTTGTGGATGACATGTTTCTTGGAGAACTACACTTTGATTCCCAGTTTCACACCGAGGCACCTATTTAATTACAGTGCTTCACAACTATTTTTTAAAACAACACGCATTTTTTCTACACGCATCCGCTGCCCTATTATATATTTGACTGGATGCATGCGCTAACCAAGTTTGCCTAAAAAAGCGAAATCAACTCATATATAACAACTCATGGGTATATTTACTAGAAGGGTGAAAAAGCTATAGAATAAACAGAATCGTGTTCATGCTTTGTTTGGTCAAAATACGCAGTGTGAAAGAAAATGTTGTTTGTACTTTCTGCTTGTGTAGGATGAGAATGGGTAGAAGCAATGGTGTACTCATCTTTGTTTATTTAAGATATCTACATACTTGCGACTGTCTTAAATTGTTCATTATCATTCTTCAACTTTTTGTCATTTTTTATCTCCTTCCTCTGTCCTTCAAATATTTTACAGCAGATAGGTGGTACCAAATAGGGAAATGCTTTGAAAACAAATCAGTTGTAGAAATGGCCCATATTTATAGGATTCACTTATGTATTGCAAGAAAGTTGCAGGTTCATTTTATAAGATGAAAATATGCAAATTTTCATTTGTCATAGGGGCTTATTATTTTCTAATATAAAGTCTTTCTAGAGATTTCAATATGGACTACATACGGATGTAGTAGTCAATTCAAAATATGCATGCTTAAAAGATAAGATCCATTTGAAATTTGATACACAAAAATAGTCATGCTTTTTGAGAGTACGCAAGAAGTTATGTACTATAAGGTTACAATAATGATCACGAGTAGCAGTAACTGAAGTGTTAAAGAACATGTTTCAAAGTTGAGAAGAAAATAAGCATCCGGCCAAATTCCTCTACAACCCCGGCCCTCCACTCGAGGGCAGTACCCAGCTGAAAGGGGATCTGCCAGAGAGGGCTTGAATGCAACTTCTTTGAACTATATGATGCATGGTTTAGACAATGCATGGCACGTAGCAACGCACAGGCATGTTTACTAGTATATATAATTAGGGGTGAACTTGTGAATGGGCACATGAATGAAACTCAAATAGACAATCATATGCAAACAAGACCTATGTTTGTCTTTTATTCCCAAGTTTGAACTAGTATAGTTCGGGTTCTTACATGACCTGTGCATGTCACTTTATTTTTTCACCATTACAACGACCAAACCATGGTCTAAGAAAACGGTGTTTCATATATCTAGTACTAGAGTTCTTCCCTTCTCAGTTACTACCGATGATGCCAAATGGCGCAATGGTGGTCTAGCAATATGGAGGGATGTAGACATTGCACATTGCTGGTAGCGTCTGCAGCGCTAGGTTCCTTATTTCCTCGAACTGGGGCAGTTGTTGAGGCTGGACAGAACCTTGGGCCTCTGGGTTTTGCTGAGATGGCTGGAAGGAGCCCTGGCCTAATGGATATTGTTGCTGAGGTTGCTGGTAGGGGAACTGGCTCGACGGTTGTTGTTGTTGTCGTTGTTGTTGTTGCTGATGCAGAATAATAGCATGAACGACATTGTGGATGGCTTGGCACCGCGACTGATGGGGGGTCTGCTGCAGTTGCTGACAACATAATTGTTGCAACTGCTGGTAACTTTGTTGCAATACTTGTGAGCTTGCATGTGCTATGTTGAGTTGTTGCAAGACGACATCCCTGCAGGGAATCAGTTGTTGTTGCAGAATTTGTTGAAGGATTTGTTGTCGTTGTTGTTGTTGTTGTTGTTGTTGTTGTTGTTGTTGTTGCTGTGCTTGTTGCTGCGAAATTGGTTGTTGTGGTTGTGGATACTGTGGTTGCGGTTGTGGATATGGTTGTTGTGGTGGAAATGGTTGCGGCTGCGGATATGGTAGTTGTGGCGGAAATGGTTGTGGCTGTGGAAATGATTGCGGCTGCGGATATGGTTGTTGTGATGGAAACGGTTGCGGCTGCGGATATGGCTGTTGTGGTGGAAATTGTTGTTGTTGCCCTGGAAATTGTTGTTGTTGCACCAATGGGACTTGCTCTTGTGGTTGTTGCTGAGATGGATTTTGTGGTTGCAATTGTGGCACTGGAACTCTAACTGCAGTTGTGGCGGTGGTCGCCACGATAGCAAGGATGGCAAGGATGAGAAAGGTCTTCATGGTGGATTTGTATTGACCACTGCTTGCTTGGCTTGAATTATGCACTCTACTTATGAGAATGATGGATGGGGAAGGATGATCATCATGCTACAGGCCTATTTATAGCTGCGATGGCATGATCTCTTTCACAGTTGGCATTTGCTTGTCTGGAAAGTGCTTGGATGCTTCCTGAAATCATAATTTGGTATGATGTGTTTGGTGGCACTATCATTCCACCACCAAAAATTTGTGATAACAAACATGACTCGCCTTATTCACTTTACAACTCATACACTAATCTAGATTGCCTAATTTTCTGAAACTAAGTTTGTAATGTTATGCAAGTTGTTACGTGTAAACTAGATAAGCATTGCTTGCATAGAACTTAGTTTGTAATCTTGTGTGACCTGATAAGATAGATGAGACTAGTAATGTAACTTGCTTTAGTTGGTCATGACTCATCAAATTCCTTTTACATGTCAAGTGTTGTAGTGTTCTAGAAGTTATTAGCAAACATCAATTTCTTAATGTTCTACAAGTTGTTACGTGTAAACTAGATAATCTTGACTTGCACACAAAAAGGAGTGCAATCATATGTGACCTGTTAAGATAGATTAGAGTAGTAATGCATCTTGCTTTGATAGACCATGACTCAACAAATTGCTTTTACTTGTCTTAAGTGTTGTATATGTTGTACAAGTTATTAACACTTCTCAGCATAGTATGGCTTGCAATGTGTGTGCATGCCAAGGTATGTGTAGCTTCTATTCGTTTGTAGATCTTATTTTGTTTTACGTGAAATCATGCAAATGAGCATCTACGGTAATGCTTGCGAGTACAGCTACAAGAATGTTGGCACGGTCGGAGGGAGGCTGTGGGATGGCATGAGTTGTTGTGACAACCTATAGTTCATTATGTTTTTTTGGGTGGTACCTATAGTTCATTATGTGTGGAAAGATACGTGTTCTGCTTTTCATGCGTGCTAAAAGACTTATGTTTTAAAATTTGCAAACTGGCCCTGTCTGTTCTAAGGGCTGCTACTGGTGGCCAACTTGAAGACATGTGGTGCATTGGGCCTTGGACGCTGCACAGAGCCCAACTAGGCTCGCTCAGAAGGAAAAAAATCCCATGGATTGCTCTTTGATGACCTCTCTCCTGTCTCGTGAACTGGGCACACCGCACACCCACTCCCCTCCATGCACCGCTACCCCTCCCTTCCCCTCCCCTCACGCATCGCCGCCGCTAACCACCTCGTCTTCCTCACGCCGCCTCACCGCCGGCATCCGCCCTTATCCTCTCCCCAAAGCCGTCGACCTCATCTCTCACCATCTCCTCCCTATCTAATCATAAGAGAAGAGGGAGATCTTTTTTTTCTCGAATATAGAAGAGGGAGATCGACCAGGTCAGGCGCCGGCCATGGTAGTGGCCACATCCGCTACAGGCGCAGCCACCTCGCCGAATAGAAGATATCATGGGTAGATAGATTAAGACCAGGCATAACACTTAGTTTGCACCGTAGCTAGCAAAAATTTACTATACCCGGAATCAACAGCGAGCAGGATCGAAGATTGAAACGAACTTGCACCGTGAGCAATGGCGTTGGCGTGCTCCCTAGCTCCAGGAGTATCCCTGCCCGTGCACCAGCCCCCCTTGCCTTCACCTATATAGTGAAGTTTCCATTTCGATATTCCTCTCCTTCGATCTCACCGATAGTGCTCTGCGCGCTCTGTTTTGACTGCAGGCTGCGGCACCATACCGTGCGCACGGGGGCGAACCATCGGGCTGTGGCCGCTGCGAGGACAGTCTCACTGGGCGCTGTCAGGAGGATGCTCGGTTCAAACATGTGTGGTAGGGAACATGCACAAAATGAGTGATCGATCGTGTCGATCCAGCGAGTGTTCACGGACAAATTCTTACATGCTTGTTGCTTCTTCTCTAGATAGGGCGGCAGCAAGGTGGCGGCGTTGGACGCGGTGGAGGCAGTGGTGGCCGTCCCACCGCTATGCTCGTGTGCCTATGAGCTGTAGCTGGCTAGCCAACGCTACTTCGACGCCAGGTACACACATAACTAACGCACAAACCACACAACAATCACCACCTGCATACTCTACCCCTCTACCCTGTAGTACTTTGTTCTGTCAAATTCATCGATAGAAAATACAGTTCACAGTGTATTGCATATAAAAGATGGCGCCATGGCATAATTATGGAACTGATCGTTCCATCAGACTATACAAGTAACAACCTAAATGGCTAATCTGATCGGTTTTGTTGCTTGTGTAGAACGGACGGTGAGTTCGGCGGCGGCCATCCAGTAGGAGTGGTGAACACGTTTCCATAGCCACTATAAAATTGTGTGAGATTACTCACATGCCAATAAGCTTGATATATATTGTTGGAGGGAAAATGAGGGCCTTTCCATCTGTATATCCATGTATCCTTCTAATCAGACAACATCGTGGATGGGCTTGTATGCTACACGTGGTGCCGCCGTAGCGGCAGCGGTAGGACTAGGAGTCACCAGATCTGGCCAGGAGTGGCTGGTCCCCATCTCCAGCCATGGTTGGCGTCTTGCCAAGTTCAGGCCTCCACGGATACGGGTGGTACGATGCGGCGTCGTTGATCTTTTTGTGCAGGTCTGGATCGAGAGGAGGGTGATGCATTTTTGGTGGTACTCGAGTATCGATTCTCACTTCCTAGGGTGAAAACCCAAGGTCTAGCCCTCATTGGTTGTATTTGGCAATGGCCTTGTTGAAGGCATTGTTTTTGGGTGAACTTTGAATTTTTTCCAGGGTGAAAACCCACAATCTTTGATCGGGCAACGACAACGCTTGTGCATTGTTTCCTTCTTGGGGGTGCTGCTTTTGGAGAAACTTTTTTGTAATCCGGGCATTGTCTTCGGTGGTGGTTAGAGTGCTGCTGATGCATGCTAGTGATTGATCACCATGGAGGTGTATTTTTTTCTTCTACTCTTTTTATTTTCATTTTTGGATGTGTGTATCCTTGATGTATTTGGACATATTGTTGGTAGAGAGGCCGGGTATAATTGGAGGCTTGGGGTTCCACGACCTTGATCTATTCACTTATGCAAAGTTGGTTAAACACACATAACTATTTCTATCTAGATAGCTCATGTACGAGGGTCCTTCATGGAAGATACCATGAAATGAGATTCTTTTTTTTTCAAATGCGGGTTCCCGCATAGTGCATTGCTAACTTGGCATGCTATTCTGAAAGGGTGAGAAGGTTTGAAGGAGGGTATGTTGTGAAAATTTGGGAATGCACATACTACAGATATTGGTATGATAAATGGGTGCATGACACGCTACTGATGAAACCACTATGATACATGTGAGGAACTCTGGTCCAACTTGTAGCTGATCTTATCGATGAAAAGCATGGGCGACCGGAACACTCCATTCATTCATTACGTGTTTATCCCATCAGGTGAAGTGGCCATCCTTAATATGCCATGACTAAACAATGCAACAGAGGACATTTGGTCGTGGGTATGGTAAAGAAATGACATTTCTTTTGTTCAATTGTTGTACAGAGCCGTGATGAACACAAGGTATGGTGTGGTAGCTAGACTGTCTAGTTAGTCTAATGGGGAAGAAAAATTGAAAAGGCAAGGAAAGCTTAGGGTACAACCCAAGTTAAAAGTATTTTGGTGTAGAGTAATTAAAAACATCCTACCTTCATACGCATAACTAAAAAGGCATGTCATGGGGTTATGTGTGTGCCCTATGTGTGGCCCTGGTGAGGAAATGTTACTTCATATGCCCTTATCACACTTGAGCATGCAAGTTTATTCTTGGATCTGCTTAAGAATATTTTGACATAAAACTCCCAAGGTTGCACCCGGAAACATGGTCAAGAGATATCTTCGATCCATATTTCCTTGATGCAAGGAAGAGCGCTATTAATGCTTCAGTTATGTGGGCGATTTGGAGTGGCCGCAATGAAGATACTCATGTTGAGGAGAAGTAATAAGCCACAAAAATCAATGTAATTTGCTGATGAATTGAATGCTTCTCTAGAAATAATTGATCAAGGGCAAGCCAAGGATGTGGATAGTCCTCACTAGCAATGCTCAATTTGAAAGTCCAAGAAAATACTTCAATTTAGTTCAAGTTTGAGACTCATTTTGTTATCTTTAGATTAATGCACATAAACATCTACTTAATGCTTAATATATATAACTAGGGGTGAACTTGTGAATGGGCACATGAATGGAACTCAAACAAACAATCATATGCAGACAAGACCTGTGTTTGTCTTTTATTCCCAAGTTTGAAATAGTATAGTTCAGGTTCTTACATGATAGTGCATGTCACTTTATTTTTCACCGCTACAACGACCAAACCATGGTCTAAGAAAACGGTGCTTCATATATCTAGTACTAGAGTTCTTCTCTTCTTAGTTAGTACCGATGATGCCAAATGGCGCAATGGTGGTCGAGCAATATGGAGGGATGTAGACATTGCACATTGCTGGTAGCGTCTGTAGCGCTAGGTTCCTTATTTCGTCGAACTGGGGCAGTTGCTGAGGTTGCACAAATCCCTGGGCCTGTAGGTTTTGCTGAGATGGCTGGAAGGAGACCTGGCCTGATGGATATTGTTGCTGAGGCTGCTGGTAGGAGACCTGACTCGACGGTTGCTGCTGTTGTTGTTGTTGTTGTTATTGTTGTTGTTGTTGTTGTTGTTGTTGTTGTTGTTGTTGTTGTTGATGCAGAATAATAGCATGAACGACATTGTGGATGGCTTGGCACCGCGACTGCTCGGGGGTCTGCCACAGTTGCTGACAACATAATTGTTGCAACAGTTGGTAACTTTCTTGCGATACTTGTGAGCTTGCATGTGCTATGTTGGGTTGTTGCAAGACGACATCCCTGCATGGAATCAGTTGTTGTTGCAGAATTTGTTGAAGGATTTGTTGTTGTTGTTGTTGTGGTGGTGCTTGTTGTTGCGAAATTGGTTGTTGTGGTTGCGGATACTGTGGTTGCGATTGTGGATATGATTGTTGTGGTGGAAATGGTTGCGGCTGCGGATATGGTAGTTGTGGCGGAAATTGTTGCGGCTGTGGAAATAATTGCGGCTGCGGATATGGCTGTTGTGGTGGAAATGGTTGTTGCTGCCCAGGAAATTGTTGTTGTTGTTGCCCTAGAAATTGTTGTTGTTGCACCAATGGAACTTGCTCTTGTGATTGTTGCTGAGATGGATTTTGTGGCTGCAATTGTGGCATTGGAACTCTAACTGCAGTTGTGGCGGTGGTTGCCACGATAGCAAGGAGGGCAAGGATGAGAAAGGTCTTCATGGTGGATTTGTATTGACCACTGCTTGCTTGGCTTGAATGATGCACTCTACTTATGAGAATGATGGATGAGGAAGGATGATCATCATGCTACATGCCTATTTATAGCTAAAATGGCATCATCTCCTTCACAATTGGTATTTGCTTGTCTCGAAAGTGCTTGGATGCTTCCCGAAATCATAATTTGGTATGATGTGTTTGGTGGCACTATCATTCCACCACCAAAAAGTTGTGATAACAAACATGACTCGTCTTATTCAGTTTACAGCTCATACTCTAATCTAGATTGCCAAATTTTCTGAAACTAAGTTTGTAATGTTATGCAAGTTGTTATGTGTAAACTAGATAAGCATTGCTTGCACAGAACTTAGTTTGTAATCTTGTGTGACCTGTTAAGATAGATGAGACTAGTAATGTAACTTGCTTTAGTAGGTCATGACTCATCAAATTATTTTTACGTGTCAAAGTGTTGTAGTGTTCTAGAAGTTATTAGCAAACATCAATTTCGTAATGTTCTACAAGTTGTTACGTGTAAACTAGATAATCTTGACTTGCACACAAAAAGGAGTGTAATCATGTGTGACCCGTTAAGATAGATTAGAGTAGTAATGCAGCTTCCTTTGATAGACCATGACTCAACAAATTGCTTTTACTTGTCTTAAGTGTTGTATATGTTGTACAAGTTATTAACACTTATCAGCTTAGTATGGCTTGCAATGTGTGTGCATGCCAAGGTATGTGTAGCTTCTATTCATTTGCAAATCTTATTTTGTTTTACGTGAAATCATGTAAATGATCATCTATGGTAACACTTGCGAGTGCAGCTGAAACAATGTTGGCAGGGTTGGAGGGAGGCTGTGGGATGGCATGAGTTCTTGTGACAACCTATAGTGCACTATGTTTTTTTGGGTGGTACCTATAGTTCATTATGTTTGGAAAGATACGTGTTCTGTTTTTCATGTGCGCTAAAAAACTTATATTTTAAAATTTGCAAACCGGCCCTGTCTGTTCTAAGGGCTGCTACTGATGGCCAATTTGAAGACATGTGGTGCATTGGGCCTTGGACGCCGCAGAGAGCCCAACTAGGCTCGCTCAGAAGGAAAAAACACTCCCATGGATCGCTCCCTTGACGACCTCTCTCCTCTCTTGTGAACTGGGCATGCTGCACACCCACTCCCCTCCATGCACCGCTACCCCTCCCTTCCCCTCCCCTCACGTGTAGCCACCGCCAACCACCTCATCTTCCTCACACCGCCTCACCACCGGCGTCCCCCCGTATGCTCTCCCCAAAGCCGTCGACCTCATCTCTCACCATCTCCTCCCCATCTCATCAGAAGAGAAGAGGGAGATTTTTTTTTCTCGAATACAGAAGAGGAAGATCAACCGGGTCAGGCTCCGGCCATGGTAGCGGCCACATCCGCCACAGGCGCAGCCACCTCGCCGAATAGAAGATAGGATAGATAGATAGAATAAGACCAGGCATAACACTTAGTTTGCACCATAGCTAGCTAAAAGTTAATGTACCCAGAATCAACAGCGAGCAGGATCGAAGATTGAAACAAACTTGCACCTTGAGCAATGGCGTCGGCATGCTCCCTAGCTCCAGGAGTCACCCTCCCCGCGCACCAGCCCCCCTTGTCTTCACCTCCTATAGCTTAGTTTCCATTCCGATATTCCGCTCCTTCGATCTCACTGATAGTGCTATGCGCGCTCTGTTTTGACTGCAGGCTGCGGCGCCGTACCATGCGCACGGGGGCGAACCATCGAGCCGTGGCCGCTGCGAGGAAGGTCTCACTGGGCGACGCCAGGAGGATGCTCGGTTCAGCCATTTGTGGTGGTGCATGCACAAAACAAGTGATCGATCAGGTCGATCCATCGTGTGTCCACGGACAAACTCTTACATGCTTGTTGCTTCTTCTCCAGATACGGCGGTGGCTAGGTGGCGGCATTGCGGGCGGTGGAGGCGGCGGTGGGCATGCCTCCGCTGTGCTCGTGCGCCTATGAGCAGCAGTTGGCCAGCCAACGCTACCTCGATGCCAGGCACACACATAACTAACGCACAAACCACACAACAATGACCACCTTCATGCTCTACCCATCCACCCTGTAGTACTCTGTTCTGTCAACTTCACTCACAGAAAATTCAGTTCACACTATATTGCATATAAAAGAAGGCGCCATGGCGTAATTCTGGAACTGATCGTTCCATCAGACTGTACAAGTAACAGCCGAAATGGCTAATCCGATCGGTTTTGCTGCTTGTGTAGAACGGATGGTGAGTTCGGCCACGGGCATCCAGTAGGAGCGGTGAACATACCATACATGCATGTACAACACCGGCTCAGGTACTTAATCAAACCCACTTCACTCTGGTGAAGCTCGCTCTCGTGATCGACTGATCGTTGGAAACAAACTGTGGTGTTAGGAGCAAAATTCATTTTGGTTAACTATATAGCCCATTTTGGGAGCAACTGATCAAGTGGAAGTTTGAGAACTGGATTTGGACTGAAAAATCAGGATTGGCATCATTATGTTTGTAAGTCTCTACTCTAGACATATGATTGCTTTCCCTGCCATGAACTTGCGACTTTGAAACCAGGCACCGAAGTGGCATCTAGGCACTGCGAGTGGCCATCACTGGATGACGTATTATTGGTATCACTACTTTGAAACCAATGTTCACAAGCTTATAATATGTATTACTGATATACATGGTGCATGAATGATGTACAGATAGTAGTTGTGTAGCCATTGCTGTCCAGAGTCGGTATATTTTTGTCGCAAAAGAACGACTATTATTGTGGTGGCATTGTTGTTCATGGTGCAGGACATGTCTGGACATGACAAAAGTATATATCTAGCGAGGTGGCATTGCATCGGCATTTTTTGAGCTTTTCAAGAATATAGACAAGGTAGTAAGTTCCATGGTAGATCAAGCACGATTTTGGTTTATTTGTTTATGAGCACTACCATAATTTACATGGGATTTGTATGCAAACTTCTGAAAATAAGGTTGAATGTTCATATTTTGTGACAATGGCTTCACAATCACATTTCTAAATATATCGTTTAATTTTACATTTTTATTAGCAGTTGGTTTTGCTTATTTCACATCACTCCATAAAACTAGATAGTTTGAGTTCTGAAATTCTACAAATCCTACTTCTGTCAGTTCCTGTTCCTTCACTCATTGCTTCGTCCATTCCCAGTGACCAACACTATGGTACATATGCCAGTAACATAAGTTTACTAGCTACAGCTCGAAAATCCAGATTGTATAATCACCACGGTGAGAGCTGAGAACTGCATTCCTTCCAATTTGGAAAAAAGGTTGTTGGTCAATTTGCTATTTACTAGACCTAAATAGCAGCCACTTGCTTTAGTAAAATAGAGAGTAAAACTCGTGGTTAGCTTCAGTTCTTAAAACCTTTTTTGTCTTTTGATTAGCAAAGTTCTCAGAAAAACTCTAGCCACATGTCCATTCACGAGCCGGCTGGCAGTAAACAGACGCCGGTTGGCTCCTTGTGTCCCCTCGCTATTTAAACAATGTTAGATGTCGGGCAAGAACCGCATCACACCTCCACTCACCAGTTTTCCTCCTTGAACAGTTTTCTCCATGGCATCTGACGAGCATGAAGAAGAGTTGTCTGGCATAAAAAAATGGCTAGGTGGCTTGTCAAGCCCGCCGGTCACCAGCCAAGGAGTGGCTAGTTGCTCCAGGTCGGCACTGGGATGGAGCACGGTGGCACGGGCATCGTGGCTGCCGTTGACGGTGCCATGTCGTACCACCCCTCCCTTGCCTGTGACCGCGTCATCCGATGTCAATGCGTGCGTAACCGCGTCCTGCCTACAGAGAAAAAAGCTGGTTGCGCGGACATCGACGAGGTGGTGTACAACACGTCTGCGCTCGCCGCCATCATTGAGGAGGCGCTGCTGCTTGGGTCCCATGAATGCCATGCCAAGGTGACGCCAGCGTACACAACCGGTATCTTGCCCTCTGGCAGGCCACCGCCGTTCCCTACCCAAAATCAGTCTGATCCGTGTAGCGTAGGGACCCTTCCCCACCGGCCGAAGCATCAGCTGGTTGTTCCACTCCGATGAGCGGTAGGGAGGCAAGCCGCTGTTTGTGCTGAAGCGTATACCTCTAGGGCTCACAGCTGCCTAACATGGGGACGACATTGGAGATCTGCTGCAGCCGGCAGTATACTAGTCAAGGGTGTCCATGTCGCCGGAGTGGATATTCGCCGGCGCCCGCTGTAGAGTTTTTAGTCAAAAAATATGTAAAAAATTTAAACGTTTTTGTCCGGTTTGTATGAAATCCAATGTGTTTGCATGAACTTCATCTGATTTCTTAAAAAAAGTGTTTGAAATATAGGCTGACAGCACTGGATGGCCTATTCCTATATCTGTATCTGTGGACAAACGTGGGATAAATTTATTGGTCGCGGTTAGAGATGCCCTAATCAAAGGCATTTCCTCCAGGCGTACTAGCAAACATGCCTTTTCCTCTACCCGGTCGGACCATTTTTGCTGGCCAATCATGAGTTGAACTCCGGAGACAAAACATATATGTGTTCTTTGTGTTTATAAGCGCGTGCTGATCAAAGGAGCTAGCCTCCAAGTCTATGAAAGAGCCAATTTGTATGATAACTACAAGTTGATGATGGCATGCTGACGTCATCAACGAATCAAGGACCAGCATTTTTTTTATCATGCACTTCTTAATTTGTACTACTCATCTGCGTAGCAAGCATCAACTTTTTTTGTCATTAACTACTTGTAAATGGGTTTATTTGGTGTACATAATTCAGTAACTAGGAGTATTGCACTCGCTTCCTACATGGTGTATGCTACACCGAACGGAGTACCAACAGTTGCTCATGGTAGTGTGTATGCGGTTGGAGCAAGTGGCCAGGGAGGTTTTTACTCAACATGGAAGGTAGCGTAATCTCCGGATCGCTCCACCACCTCCTTCGACGGAGGCATAGTGTCGGTCCTATATGACTCACTGTTGTCGATATGTCGATTTTTTTGGCTGTGTGCGTCTTAGTTATGCAGAGGCCGTGTGTGGCTCGTTATGCTTTGTATCCGCTTGATGCTATATTTGGAGTTAATAAAAAACGCCCATTATGAGAAAAACATAATTCATTGACTAGGAGCATGTAGTGGAACGAGAGAGATAAGAAAAACTATGGTTGTACAATCGAAAATAATATATGAATATATTTGAAACAATAATGATATATAAATGCATATGCATAGGCATTATTTTCTTTTACGGGAAAACATTGGTGTTCAGTATGAAACAATACAAACTTTGCACCATGAAATGTTAATGTTGGGGGGGGGGGGGGGGAGGGGGGGGGGGAGGACAGATGCATAAATCTAAATATGTAATGACAGATATTTTTTCTAAACAAAAAATAATACAACATGGATCTATCTATCTATTATATTATATTACTCCACGTGATTTCACATAGGTTAAGATAGTGTGATTCACTAATCATGTATTTTAGTGGTCATGATTTTTGTTAAAAATGGTCGAGATTTATAATCGACGCACGTAGAAAAATGTTCTGATCATGCACATGTAAGCATATAGGATAGAATTTTGTATGCACCATCTTTCATTCACAGGACTCGGAGAAAGAATTCTACAATGCATGCGGAAATTCGTTGGGGCAAGTAAGTGCAAGGCCACTCACCGGCCAAGCCATGCTACCTGCTCGATTTGCCTCGTGATTCGTGAAGTATGGCACAGTTAAAAAGTCCCTCAAAAACCTTTAAGTTTCAATGATGAAATTTACCTTGTTGCATCAAAAGATGCCCAGTTTCAACAAGTTTCAAAGATGTAATTTTAAGCAATTTTTTCTGTTGTTCGTACACACAAAATAATTGAATTGTATCAGTCGCTCGTACTAAGTTTCGAACAATGAACTTAACATTGTTTTCAAAAGTCGCCAAAATGTATTCAAAATGGATCTTATTTGAAAGCGCTGGCCGCGAGAAACACGAATATAAAAACATAGCTTAAATTGAAATTTTCTCTTAAAAGATATAGAAGTTTGATAATCAGAAGCCAAAATAAAAGGCTGGCACCCGGACCTGAGTGCCCCCGCACTTGCGTGCACTAAATCCTCATCCTGCACATGGTAGTTTAAGGAAATGTATACACACGCAAACCTTGCTGCGGTACCACAGGGAAGGCCCAGCCGGAAAAATTAGAGTGACCATAGATTAAGGATGACACAAGTGGTCTAGATGCCAAACAAAAATCTTATGTCTCAGTTTGGCAACACATTTCCATAGCCACTATAAAATTGTGCGAGCTTTCTTAGGCCCCATTAAGCTTTATATATATTGCTTGAGGGATAACGAGGGTCTTTTCATCTATGTATCCATGTATCCTTTTTTTTGAGACAAATCCATGTATCCTTCTAATCATGCATCGTCCTGGATGGGCTTGTAGGCTACCCGCGGTGCCGCCGTAGTGGCATGGGTGGGCCTGGGAGTCGCTGGATCAGCCCAGGAGTGGATGGGCTTCCAGTTCGGGCCTCCACGGATGCGGGTGGTACGATGCGCCGTCACACAGAGAAATCCCCCGCTTGGGCCGGCCCATGTAGTAGGGACCTCCTATACTACGCACTGGGAGGGCAGCGCGCCCGTTTGCATCGGCCCATGTTTGGTCAGCCTATTTTGTTTTAACTTCATTTTCTATTATTCCTTTCTCTTTTCTGTTTTTGTTTTTTCAACTTTAAATAATTTGGGATTTCACAAAAGTTCGAAAATTAAAAAAAATATGTATTTTGAAATAAATGTTTCATAAATCATAAAATGTTTGTGGATTCAAAAAAAGATCATGATTCTGTAAAATTGTTTTTTCTTATTCGGTAAAAAAATAATGTTCATGATTTTTAAAAAGGTTTGTGTACTAAAATTTGTTAATGAAATTTAAAAAAATTTGACCAATTCAAAAAATGTTCATGAATGGAAATATATCCTAAAAATTCAAAAACTACTCATAACTTACAAACTAGTTTATTCTTTCATAAAACATTCACAGATTCAAAAACTGATCCTGTATTTCAAAAAATGTTTGTTAAGTTAAAAAATGTTCGTTAAATCAAAAAACAATTGTTGAATTTCAAAAGTTGTTCCACCAATTTTCATAAAAATGTTCCTCGACTAAAGGAAATTGTCTGTTTATCCAATCAAATACTTCTTATTTTAGTTGGTAGAACCCACGCCAATATCCTATTAGGAGTTTCCGAGAGTTACTATATTCAAATTGTCTCATTTCCAAAGCTCCACAAGGAAAAGAGAGTACCTAATCTTTACCTAATAATAAAGTAAATTGGGTTTCTTTCGTCCGTCATGGCATTTTTCAGAAAAGTCCCTCTGTTTCAGAGAATTCAACCCGCAGTCCTGTTTTAAGTCAAAACGAATCGTTTTTTCGTATTTTACACAAAAGTCCCTATGTTTTCTTGAGATCAACACGCCGTCCGGATTTAAGTCACAACTGAACTGTTATTTTACGTTTTTAGAAAACCCCCCTGACGTTTTAGGTAATTCATCCGCCGATCATATTTAAGTCAAACAAATACTTTTTAAATCATCCATATCTTTTAAACCGTAACTCCGATTTGAACATGTTATATATGAAATTTGGTTAGAAAAATATGTAGAATATGAATATGAGATTATTTTTACCTATTAAGTATTTTTAATATTATTTTGGAATATATTTAAATCAAACAAATGATTTTCTAAATTATCCATATTTTTTAGACCGTAACTTCGATTTTAACATATTATATATGAAATTTTATTAGAAAAATATGTGGAATCTAAATATGATGTTAATTTTACCTGTTAAATATTTTTAAAATATTGTTTTGAAAGAAAACTTATAATTTCTAGTGCAAGATCCGTTTTTCTTTCGTACTGGCGATGATCCGGATTGCAAATAAACACCCCACTATAACCATATAGGCAAAAGAAAACATCAATAACTACACATGCATACCTCTGAAAAATGTCGCAGGGAAAAACAACAGATTTCTTAGAGAGAGAGAGAGAGAGAGAGAGAGAGACGCCTTAGGATTAACCATATTCAAACATGTTTTTTGTTGTTTTGTGTGAACAACGAGACCATCGTCAGCGAGGGTGAGAAGGAGGATAAGCGGCAACACAAATATGACGCCTCGCAAATATAAAGGAGATGGACCTATTGAGTGATGGTTGTTGGGTTAAGAGTGTGTGTTATGTTTTTTCTCTCGTTGCAACGCACGGGCTCTTTTGCTAGTAATAGTAAAGGGGCTATTGCGCTTCTGGTGGTACGTCATGGAAATTACCTCTAAAGTTGCAAAATATTACCCACCAATGCCACTTATAAGTTTTTTTAGACAAACACCAAAGCTTTTTATTATATCGTCAAAAGGTTTACAGAGAGGAAAGAAAGTCCATCTAGTTGACCAAGCCAGACATGGCGGCCAGCTGGAAGGGATAGCGCATGCTTCATGAGTTCAATGCCACATATAAGTGATAGAAAAAGTTTCACACAAAGGAATTCCCCCATCTGATCCGGCCCTGCAGTCGGGACCTCCTATAATGCTCTCTGCATGCTGGGAGAAGACATTGCACGCCTGTTAAGGCCGGCCCACTTCAGGTTGGCCTGTTTTTTGAATTTGGTTTTCTATTTTCATTTTTCTTTCCCGTTTTCATTTTTTTCTACTATAAATAATTTGGGAATTCAAAAAAGTTTCAAAAACTGAAATAACGAGTATTTCAAAATCAAATTTTCATCAATCATAAAATGTTTGTGGATTCAAAACGCATTCGCTATTTTGTAAAAAACAATTGCTGAAACAATAATTGTTCAAAATTATAAAAACATTTTTTTTGAGAAATCAAGTAATGTTCATTAATTTTTCAAAAGTTTGTGTATCAAAAATTGTTAACAAAATAGAAAAAAAATCGATATTTGAAAATGATGTTCATGAATGGAAAAATGTCCTAAAATTCAAAAACTATTAGTGCCTTACAAAATAGTTAGTCATTCAGAAAATGTTCAATGATTCAAAAAATGATCATGTATTTTAAAAAATGTTCATTAGATTAAAAAATGTTTATGAATTTCGAAAATTGTTCCACCAATTTCCATCAAAATGTTCATCAATTAAAGAAAATTGTTTATAAAGATGATCAATTTTTTTAAAAAATGTTTGCCAATAGTATACAATGTTCATCAATTCCAAAAATATTCTTATTTTAGAAAATGTTCGAAAATTTGTATAAATGTTCATGAATTTGAAATATGTTTACTGGGCTCTGCGCGTTGGGAGAAGGCGCAGCCCGCCCATTTGGCCCGGCCCATGTCCTCGCGGCCTGTTTTTAACATTTCCTTTTTTTATCTTGCTTATCCATTTTTTCTACCTTAATTAATTTCGGAATACAAAAAATATTTGAACATTAAAAATAAAAATTTTCAAACGAATTTTTAATAAATCATAAAATGTTTGTGTATTTAAAAAATGGTTGCAATTTTATTACAACAATCTGATTCAAAAAATGTTCGAAATTTTGAAAACAAATGTTCGTGCAATCAAAAAACATTTATGACTTTTAAAAATTCATGTATAAAAAAATGTTAACGAAATTGAACAAAATTTTGCCAATTCAGAAGATGTTCATGAATGGGGATATATCTAATTATTTGAAAAACTGTTCGTGACTTACATAATAGTTTATTCATTCGTAAAATGTTCGCTGATTCAAAAAATGATCATGCATTTCACAAAAATGTTCGTGAATTTCAAAAACCGTTCCACCAATTTCTAAACTACTTCCGTCCATTCTAGAATTGTTTGCCTATTCAAGAAAATTGTTAAAGAATGTTCACAAATTCTTAAAATGTTTGCAAATACTATAAAGTGTTCAAGAATTCAAAAAATGTTCTTGATTTTAGAATATGTTTGAAAATTTGTAAAAGTGTTCATGAATTTGAAAATTGTTCACAAGTTTCAAAAATGTACATGATTTCCTGAAATTGAGGGTGATAGTGTATCTCGGTGGTGCAAAAAATATGTAATCATGGCCATTCAAGGTTATAATTTTTTCCTCCCGCTCACGGGCCCTTTTGCTAGTATACAATAATACAAAAAAAGCCCAAAAGTAGGTCCTAAGTGGTCGGCTTTATTGTTCAGACCAAACCATTCATACAAAACATCAAACACTTTAGCTCCACACTATATATATTTCATCTTGTGCGTCCAGTTTCGTCACAACGTGCCGATTATGTAAGTCCTATGTGAAGAAGACCATTTCTCTTCTATTTAATTACCCTACCTCCAATGAGCTAAGTGCATGTAGAAAGTGAGAAGACCATGTGCTGATTTTTATTGGTCTTGATTACCGTGTGATGAGAGAGAAACATTTTCTTTACTTTAAAGTGTATTGTGAAGATAGAAGCACACTCTTTTGTGGAATTTTTTTGAATGCCAAACACTTATTCATGGACGGAGGGAGTAACCTCATATTTTCACATGGTCTTTGCTCCCATTATTTCCAAAAGTACTAAGTTTGCACTAAATGTGTGTGTGTGCGCGCGCGCATACCACCGAAGTCTAGAACACAACCTTGGCCTACGAAATCGTCTAATATACAACCCTCAACTTTCAGAACCGGACAAAAACAACCCTGGGTTGGTTTTTGACTAGTTTTGACCGGTTTTGATCAGTCAACATCCTAGCCAGCGCCAAGTCGTACGCCATGTCACCATCTCCAGAATATGGAATTTGCATCTTTTTTTTTTATACAGTGGCAAAACTTCTTCAAACTTTCACAGATTCAATCTAAGGGTTGTGTGGATTTTGGAGAATTTTTCTAGGAACTTTTTTTGCCAAACTTCTTCAAAATTTGAAACAAAAAGGGTCAGAATTTGAATTTTCGCTCTAGCTTTTTTATACTTGGCAAAACTTGTTGAGACATCACATATTGAATCTAATGGTTGTGTTACTTTTTGAGAATTTTTTAAATTTTCCTGAGAACTTTTTTTGGCCAAAATTTGAAACAAAAATGACTTGGCGCTGAATAGGTGGTTGACTGGTCAAAACCGGTCAAAGTCAGTCAAAACCACCCATGGTTGTTTTATGTCTGGTTTTGGAAGTTCAGGTTTGCAAATTAGACGGTTTCATAGTTCAGGGTTATATTTTAGACTTCGGTGGTAGTCCGAGATTGTAATATGGACTTATCTCTTGAAAAGACACCACCCAAATTGTTCTTCATTAATTTTGAAATAGATAACTAGGTGAACCTGGATTGCTCAATAGATAACCCGCTTTCACTTCTCCATTCCACCAGATTTTGCCACATGTACAATCTAGAAGATTTCACAGTTGAACTTAAGCATAATGTACAAAACTCAAAACACAAGCACTTCTCCTTTGTTCTAGAATCTTCCGTATCATAATTGCCCAAATTTTTTTCTACATGAATTGCCATTATTTATTTTTACTTTATGCTTTACTACGCATAATTCCATGAATCTTAAAATAGATTAGCTTTTTTTTATAAAGCCTAATTAATTTTGAATAAGATGATCTATAAAAATTAAATGAACATCGACATCATACATATTTGACTCAAAGCTTACATGCTATAATATGGTATTTATTTATAATTTGATTGCCAAATCTCATGCGTGCAATGCACGCATACCTTACTAGTATTAATAATAGCAGAAATGATCAGCGCGGCTTGAAACCAGTTCAACCAGTTCATCAACGCTACCTTTTACTGTCAGACCGGTGGCGTATCCCAGAAACATGTCGTACGTTCAACGGCTCTTGGTTCCCCGCGACACGTCAAAACGCAAGCGCAATGAGTATGCCTGCATAGGAAAAAGAGCTCTTCCTAAACCAAACGAGGTACTGACCAGAATGACAAATAAAATGGACACGGATAACGTCCACACGTGTGGCATACTAGACATTCGCCTACACACCGTGCATGGTGTAAGTAGAAAGCAGGCCATCCGGTCCATGTGTGGGCGAACATTAAAACTGCCCACACGTATAGGCGCGGCTACTTTATGCCACACACCGAACAAGTATATTCATCCCATCCCACGCATGTGGCACGAAACAAAAATGTCCACACGTCCTGGTGCAGCTACAGTAGTTATTCGCGGGATGACGCTTTAGTTGCTATCTGGGGCAAATGTAGTTGTAAAAGCATGGCAACTCTCTCTGTTTTGGTTAACTATAGTTGCCATGTCTATTTTATGGTAGTTGCCGCGTGCAATCAAACCATAGTTACCGTGTATGATTAACTACTTGCCACATGCGGTCAAACAAATAGTTGTCATTCGTGTTTACCTAGTTGTCACGTATGGTCCAACCATAGTTGTCATGTATGGTTAATCATAGTTGTCACGTGTGTTTACCTGGTTGCCACGTGCGCACAACTGCAGTTGCCATCTATCAACGAATCATAGTTGTTATGTGTGTTTATCTAGTTGCTGCATACGCACAACTGCAGTTGTCATCTATCACCGTACGAGCGTCGTGTGGGCGAAAAGCAGTTCACCAACACGCGCATGGACTGCTGGTGACTGTGTGGGCAGGAACTGGTTCATCTATACGGCGCAGCTGGCAACTGCGGCGCTGCGTGTCTGGGCGAGCGCTCTAACGCCCACACAACACGCTATGCGTACATGGCACTCAGATTTCTTTAGTATTTGTGTAATATATATTCAACGTGTGGATCAAGACGTGTGGACGATGTGCAAATATGCCACGTGTGGGCCTTATCATTTGGAAATAAAATTAAGCGACAGAGATGCATCGATGCTTTTACAAGTGTAATTAGAAGAAAACTGATGGTTTGATTTGGGTCCGCCACTAACAAACACTGTTTTATGATTGGCGTGAATGCCAGAACAAAAACAGATGCATTACGAACCTACAGGAATTTCCTCTTTGTAGTCCAGTGCATTTGTCTTGCTGTAAGACTTGAGGGAGACAAGTAGCTAGCTCAGGATCGATCTGGCTCAGTCGCATCTCAGACCTACCAGAAAGTGTACAGTTACATCAATTGAAGCTAATCCATCAATAATGTAACAATGTAGGCATAGAGTTGAAGAAACAAAAACGGGAGACGTCTATTCTTAGCCTTGGCTCAGTGGTTGGGCATGCGGTTGTGCAGCCTAACGACCCGAGTTCAATTCCTAAAATTGACAGGTGATGCACAGGGGTTTTCCCCCGTTTAATGAGGATCAAGTTTGGTGTGTGGTGAAACCACTCATCAAGAAATATCTTGATACTCATTTAAAAATATCTGAGGACCATGTTTATCTTGGTACTCATACTAAAATGGCCGTATGCATCCCTAGTTGGTGCAGAGGCCGGGAAGTGAAATTCTCTCCCATATTTTTAGTGCCGAATGGGAACAGAAATTCCCTCTCGTCACGGTTCAGGCTCTCACGCGTGGGATTTCGGACCACACGCCTTTGTTCGTAGACTCCGGTGAACCAAGGCATGTGGGAAACAAAAATACCTTCTCTTTCGAAACGGCGTGGTTTGAACGAGAAGGTTTCCTGGATCTCCTAGCTAGGGAGTGGGCTACGGATACTGGGGGAAGATCGTCTGTCGAGAGATGGCAGAATAAGATCAGGCATTTGAGGAGCTTTCTCAGGGGATGGGCCAAACACCTAAGTGGAGTTTATAAGATTGAAAAGGATAGACTCCTAGATCTTATACGATCCCTAGATGTTAAAGCTGAATCTACAATTCTGCAATCTGCTGAATTGTCTTGTAAGCTTGATGCGGAGAAGAGGTTGAAGGAACTTCTCCGTGAAGAAGAGCTGAAGTGGGCGCTCAGAGCAAAGGTTCGCAAAGTAATCCAAGGGGATGCGAACACTCAATTCTTTCATCTTATTGCAAATGGCAAACACAGAAAGAAAAAAAAATTCAGCTCGAGCAAGATGAAGGCACAATTGTGGGTCACGATAATCTAAAGATCTACATCACCGAATATTATAAGCAGTTATTTGGACCGCCGGAGGATAACGCGGTGTCCCTCGATGAGTCCAGGATTGAGGATGTGCCTCAACTAACTGCTTCTGATAATGCTATCTTGATTGCACCGTTTACGGAAAAGGAAGTTTTCGATGCCATTTCCCAGATGGAGAACAATAAGGCTCCTGGGCCGGATGGGTTTCCGGCGGAGTTTTATAAAAAATGCTGGCATATTATCAAGGGGGATCTTTTACCCATGTTTCATGACCTTTTTGCTGGACGGCTTCAACTATTTCACCTGAACTTTGGAACCATAACGTTGCTACCAAAAAAGACAGATGCTCTGAGGATTGAGCAGTTCCGGCCTATCTGTCTTTTGAATGTTAGTTTCAAAATTTTTACCAAGGTTGGGACGAATAGGCTCACACGGATTGCGTATTCTGTGGTGCAGCAATCCCAGACAGCTTTCATGCCGGATAGAAACATCCTAGAAGGGGTGGTGGTTTTGCATGAAACGCTCCATGAAATCCACTCAAAGAAACTCGATGGAGTCATTTTTAAAGTGGACTTTGAGAAAGCGTACGACAAAGTTAAGTGGCCTTTCCTGCAACAAGCTTTGCGTATGAAAGGGTTCGACGAGGGCTGGAGGAGCCAGATTGAATCGTTCACGCAGAAGGGTAGTGTTGGTATTAAAGTGAATGACGACATTGGTCATTACTTCCAGACACACAAGGGCTTGCGGCAAGGAGATCCGATGTCCCCTATTCTGTTCAACATAGTTGTGGACATGTTGGCAGTTCTGTTAGGGAGAGCCAAGGAGGCAGGCCAAGTAGGAGGCTTGGTGCCTCATTTAGTGGATGGAGGTATTTCCATCCTGCAGTACGCTGATGACACTATCATCTTCATGGAGCATGACTTGGTAAAAGCGAGAAATATGAAGCTGTTGCTTTGTTTGTTTGAGCAATTGAGTGGGCTCAAAATTAACTTCCATAAAAGCGAGTTGTTCTGCTTTGGTAGAGCCAAAGAGGAACAAGAAGCCTATAAACAATTGTTTGGGTGTGGTTTGGGGGAGCTGCCATTCACATACCTAGGAATTCCTATACATCACCGTAGGCTTACGAACAATGAATGGAAGTGTATTGAAGATCGATTTGAGAAAAAGCTAAGATGTTGGAAGGGTAAGCTCATGTCATATGGAGGCCGGTTAATTCTTATTAATTCGGTGCTGACAAGCATGCCCATGTTCCTTTTGTCTTTCTTTGAAGTACCGGTTGGTGTAAGGAAAAGACTGGACTTCTATCGATCGCGGTTCTTTTGGCAAGGAGATGAGCTAAAAAGAAAATACCGGTTAGTGAAGTGGGATATCATTTGTAGGCCAAAAGACCAAGGGGGTATGGGGATTGAAAATCTCGAGGTCAAGAACCGATGCCTTCTTAGCAAGTGGTTGTGGAAGTTATCTTCAGGAACTGAAGCCACTTGGGCTCAAATCCTTCGTAATAAGTATCTTCAAACCAAAACTTTGTCTCAGGTCACGGTTAGACCGACTGATTCACCCTTTTGGAAAGGGCTAATGAAAGTTAAGCTTTCATTCTTTCAGAGGGCAAAGCATGTTGTTGGTAACGGTGCCAGCACAAGATTCTGGGAGGATATTTGGCTCGGTGATACGCCCCTTGCAATCCAGTATCCGGCGTTGTATCGTGTTGTCCAAAGGCGCGATGCTCTGGTTGCAACAGCCTTTCGTTCCATTCCACTTAATATTCAATTTAGAAGATCGTTAGTGGGCAATCGTTGGGAACAGTGGCTGCATCTAGTTAGGAGACTGATGCAGGTCCAGCTTTCACAACAACCTGATAAACTGCGCTGGAATCTCACTAGGTCGGGGGAATTTACAGTTAAATCAATGTATGTTGCTGTTATTAATTCCAGCTCGATTCCTACTTCCAGGCATGTGTGGGATGTCAAAGTTCCTTTAAAGATTAAGGTGTTTATGTGGTTTCTACATAAACAAGTTATCTTAACAAAGAATAATTTAACAAAGCGCAATTGGACAGGTCCTACTAGGTGTAGTTTCTGTGATCAGGGTGAAACCATTAACCATTTATTCTTTGATTGCCCACTAGCTAGAATTCTTTGGACAACTGTTCAGGTTGCTTTCAATATTACTCCACCAAATTCGGTGAACATGATGTTTGGAGCTTGGCTTAACAGGGTAGAGCCAGGGTTAGCTAAACATATTCACGTGGGGGTGTGCGCCTTAGTGTGGGCGCTTTGGAATTGCAGAAATGATCTTGTTTTTAACAGAACAACAAACATTCATGTTTTGCAGGTTATCTTCAGAGCCACGACACTTATCCGTTCCTGGTCGCTACTCACTCCGACGGAGGCCAGGGAGCGTTTGGTTACTGGTGCTATCCGATGGGAGACGGTAGCTCGGGATATCTTCAGCCGGTTTGGATGGCGGTCATGTAATAGGATAGGCAATTAGTTTACCTGTCTTTTGTTGAGCCAACCGGCTGTGGTTTATCCTTTGTTGGGCTAGCTTATGTATCTAGCCTTTGGGTTCTGTGTGAGCCTTTTCGTCCTCTCTTTATTTTGCTACTACTGAGGCTTCGAGACTTTGTGGATGATTTATTTTTAATAAGATGGCCGTATGCATCATGCTGATGCAGAGGCCGGGGATACCCCCGTTTCGAAAAAAAAATCTTCTTCACTTCTTAATAAGGTGTTTAACACATTTTTCTTGCTACCACCCTAAGATAAGCTTCAAAGTTGCCCTGGACTAAAACTGAGACAAAACAGAGTACGTGAGCAAAAAAAAAAAAACTAGCACAGTTTTTGTGCGGCTTTATCTAAATTAGTTTATGAATGAGCATCAAAGGTTAGTGCTACAGGCATCGCCACACGGTCAATAGACTCGGTCCGCTGCATACCATCTAAATGAAGTACCCACCCACTACTACGCCCTATAAAATACTCCCTCTGTCCCAAAATTCTTGTCTTAAATTTATCCAAACTAGTAAGCTCGCACGTGCAACGCACGTCTTGATTTCCACATGCCTTAGTAAACCAAGACAAACATGCATTTAAAGTACCCAAGATTAGATCAACACTGGGCATAGGGTCCGTATATTGCTCGTGAAAAAAGACTATCAGCAGGAAATATATGTAATATAATAAATAAATAGACAATTGGTAAAAAAACATACCACTACAAACAATGGGCAAATTATGGTGGAGAAAATCAAACATACCATTTTGGGCAACAATGGCCAACCATCTCGTGACTTATGTAGATTCACTTCAAATCTGATTGTGAGATAATAACTTCTATTACAAGGTGCTAATGCATAATAATAAACCAGAAAGATAATATAGAAACCAAAAAATAAATCCACTTGTACAACACTATCGCATCTCTGTTGAAATGTCTTTGCCAAGATTTTATTCCGCACTTCCTATTTATACCTTATTCATTAAGGAAAAGGTATTAAGATGCACATTGGTTCGCACACAATAGTGGACACCAATACTTTCATAGTTGTTCACAAAAATAAATAGAAGACGCTTCGCAAGCATGACTCATATTGCCATATACTTTTAGTATTTACTGACAGTGTAAGTGAATTATAATGAAAAAAGCAAGCAAGAACATATTCAGCTATGTTGACACCAACCAACAAAAAAAGGTTGTTAACCCCTGGAACATAAGTGAATTGTTCTTCCAATATATTTAAATCACATATGTGTTCCATTGTATTAAAGTAACTTTCGCCAAGCTCAATTTTGAGGTCTAAAGTTCCAAGCCTAATGAAAAAAATGACATACCTGAATAATGGTTGCATGATAGTTGGCTTAATTAGCCAACCACTTTCTCGAAAAAGATTTGGATTCAAGATGTTCTACATGAACAATTGAATTCAATGCCCAAGTACTAAAGAACTAACTTGAGTTTTGCTACAATACACCCTCATTCCAATAATAGCATTTCTACGAATAAGAACCTTAGTTTGTTACAGTGATTATTCGTAGAAATGGCTTCACCCATGGTTAAACCTAAAAATATATATTTTATGTAGCACATATGACCTTCTGCCATGGTAAGCACAAGCTTAGTAAATAGAAGATGTTTAATCCGGAGCATCATGAATTGTCATCTTGATGTATTGCAAAAAATTAACAATAAATGAAGCATAGAACACCATGCCTTGAAATAGCTGCAACATTGTGACTGGCAAAATAGACATAACCTATGCCCATAGAGTTATTGAGAAGGACGAGAAAGTGCGTTACTCTGCCAATCTATTTTAAAACACGCTGTTCAAGATAATCAAAAGATAAATGTGTAGTCAAGTAACACCATACCTCCTGGCATCAAGCATGATTGTCCACCATATTTTGAAACACGCTGTTCAATTCCATACCTCTTGGCATTGTGATCCACGGTAATAAAAGTTAGAATTCAAATCCATACTCCTTTCCGACAAGCTGAAAACCTATCATTTATCTAAACCAATAGTCTAGTCTCCAATCTACAACCAATCCAAGCGAGTAGAGAGCCAACTCAGCTAAATGTGAAGCACCGATACGGGGACGGGGACACGGCGATACGGACATGGGGATACATGATACGGCAATTTCTTAAAACACCAATACAGCGATACGGCAGAGATGTATAAATAATCAATAAAATGGCATACAATAAAGATAGAGAATAATTGATCGAGTGAGATGAGATAAAAACACTGACCTATTTGTAGCATCCATGCTTCTTTTCAAGTCCTTGTGGTACGCTGTCAGAGATGCCATGTCCCAACTCCCATGTTCGTCTGTCATTTCCTAGCGTGAACAACAACAATGTGAGCAGGTCAGCAGCATCAATCAACAGCACTATACAGAAACGCAAAGCAGCAAAGCTACAGAGCGGCAGCAAGCCGCACAGCACCAGCGCCGAGGAGCAAGCGGGCAGCCACCTCAGAAAGCACACAGCAGCTCGCACTCACGCACTTACGCAGCAGCAAGTGCCCAGCGCTCACCACACCAGAAGATGAGCACAACATGCAGGAGGCAACATCACGGGAGGAGCGGAGGACAGCAGGGGTTAAGGAAAGAGGTTACCTTTCTGACGACAGCGGCGTCGATTAGGCTAAAGGCTTGCCGGTGATTGGATTGCACGGAGGGGTGAGTAACCCCAGGCAGCGGCGGTGTATCGGCTTTTTTTGGCAGGCGCCGCCGGTGAGGAGCACGTACAGGACCACACCGGCGCTCCACGCTTCAGCCTTACCTCGGAAGCAACGTAGCGAGGCATGCCCACGAGCCCCTGCCCCCGGGGCGCCCGACTCGCGCTGTGGACCAAAAAATTTAGGGTTTAGGGTTTAGGGTTTAGGTCGTCGTAGGCGTCGAGGAGCACATTGTCCGGCTTGACATTGCGGTGCGCGATGCTGCAGCGGTGGAAGATCTTGAGGGCGTCGGTGAGAAGCGCGGCCACAACGGCGGCATCCGGCTCCGGGACGGGCGCGCGGTACCGAAGGCGGACCCAGTCGAGGGGTCCGGACCGCGTGCACCTGGATGACGCCGGGCTTCCCCGTGGAGGCCAGTTGGTTCTCCAGCCCGGTCATCCGACTTCACGTCATAGTGGTCGCCGGTGGAGCTCTTCCGCGAAGCAGCGGACGACACCGAAGCAGCCGCGACCAATCTCCTCATGGACGGATTGGTAGCTCCTGCCGTCCTGCGTTGGCGGCATCCCCGAGCGATGATAGGCAGGGTGCGGGGCGACTTTCGATGATTGAGCCGGTGGCGTCGGGGATGCGGCAAGATGTTTGTTTCCTATCTCTACTACTTCTGCGGGCGTAGGATCTGTTATGGACGTAGGACTGGCAGAGTTTTCGTCCGTCCCAAAAAAAAATGCTAAACGCACTTTAGATGTGGATTAGTGTAATCTTGACTGTTAGATCTAAATAAGTGATTTGATCGGGAGGATGTAATTCTATTGACGTATAATGTGCTGCCTAGTCTCTTCCATCAGATCGGTCTTTCGGTTGCATTGGCTAGAGCATGCACTTCTACATGGTATCAGAGCCAAGAGGTCTTGAGTTCAAGACCCGGTTGGCGCAATTAAAATTGCAGCCCACTTTCGGTCCACGTTTAGGCCTGAGCAAGCCACACGTTAGGGGGAGTGTTGACGTATAATGTGCTGCCTAGTCTCTTCCATCAGATCGGTCTTTTGGTTGCATTGGCTAGGGCATGCACTTCTACAAATTCCTTCGTGTTGTTATGTGTAGATCAGACTAGGTACATCTAGTGATGAATATGTTTGCTTGTTTAATAATAGTAGAGATAAGTATATATCAAGTCACGTTTTAGTATTAGATACATATGTATCTAGAGTAATCTAAAACAAGAATTTTGAGACGGAGGGAGTACATGAATAGGCCACGCTATCAAACGCCAAGTCTAAACCAACACAATATCCCCAAAAATTACAGTCATGGAAAGGTAAAAACAATATATGTAGAACATGACGAGCATTTCAATATTTTTATTTTATTTTGGTGAGGGAAACTTCTGATCTATTCATCAACTGTCAAGGTAGTACAAAGAGCAGCAGAAGTAGAAAGTACATCCAGGTCTGTAGGCCACCTAGCGATGACTACAAGCACTGAAGCGAGCCGAAGCAGCGGTGCCGTCATCAGCTATCCCTCATTGGAGTCGGGCAATGCCTTGTCAGACCGTTATGAAGTCATCGTGCTATGCCGACCCCTATTTTTCAAACAAATATTTTTTTCTTTCTCTTCGGCTATGCACAACACGTCATTCAGCAGCTCTTGCAGGCAGACTCCATGCCCCAAGCACCAGGCCCGCCTCCGGCACCTAGGCCTTGCGTGCCTGAACACAGAAAATCGCCGCGCACTCTCTTTCTCTTTTTAAACAAGATGGACGGATCTCTCGCAGTGAGGGGCTACATGGTCAGTAGCCACTGCACCATCTTCGGCTTAGTGGGTAGGGCATGACCTACTAGAAAGAAAACGAGCCGGTTTTCACACAAATTCATTAGTTTTCCTATTTTTACTGGGTTTTTCTTTTCTTTTCGTTTTCTTCATTTCCATTATGTTTTCTCTAGGCTTTTATCCTTTTCTTTTCTTTTTTGTTAGCTTTTCTTATTGCGACATTTACACTTGTGACCCTAACTCAAACCCACTACTCATATTTGCCTCTAATTTCGAAGCATGTTCCAATTTGTCACCTCTGCCGTAAAGCCTTTATAAAAATGCCTTTCCGTGCCGTTTTCCTCAAGTCAAAAGGCTTTGACCGGTGTCTCACCTTTTTTTGACTTTTTGCCCCTCGCTGCGTATGTCACTTACATGTCGGTCCCCGTGTCTAAAAAAGATAAGAACTATCTATCACCTCATGTAGTACTCACTTCGAGGAAAAAAACAGAGCACGTGCACCACCCTTGCTCCCTGTACCTTGCCATCAGGTCGTGCACGAAGTAGCTCGCAGCGTCTGCTGGCCGCCGTGAGCTGTGCACGCGGCCACACTCCTCCATTGACCTTGAGCACACGTGCCCGAGCTCCGCCATCGTCCGGCGAGGCTCCTCGCCTAAGTTCAGACCGTTTCGTCCTCAACCGGCCGCGCTGACGAGCTCCGGTGACCCTTCCGCTCCCTCAGCTCCAAGAAAACCTCATGAAGCCTCCCAACAATACCACAACAATTCCTTTTCCTCCTTCTGCCTGTTGAATATATGAGCAAATTATTACGGGATTTAATTCGAATGAGCACTAAATAAATCATGACAATAATAACATAGATTAAATTAATTATGCGGATTAGCATAGTAGATGAACAGATCGAATCTAGGGTGCAAACTAGAAACATGAATTCTACCACGATCTCGAATAAAAAGGACAGAATCACATACGGTGAAACGGGGCAGCATCATTGATGTTATCGCCCATGTTGTTGAGAAGAGGTTGCCGAGGTCGGGAAAGAAGCCGTTGGTGAAGTCGTCGCTGCCAGCAGTCGCGCGAGTGCGCTCCCCAAAAACCTATGCAGGATCATGAGAGGCGGGGTTCCGGAGGCCTGTTGTCCCTTCTCGTGGTGCACGCTGAAAGGAGAGATGGAGAAGATTTGCGTGGCGGCGCAATGATCTGAAACGGGGATGCGAAACCATATGATGCGGTGGCGGCTAGGGTAGACGTCTGCCTGACTATATAATGTGAGCCGGTTAGGTCATGGAGAAAACCCCACGTCCAAGTAACAGCCCTAAGATCCAAAAAAATCGGAAACGGCTGAGTAATTAACGCGTCCATTAATTATTAATTAATGATTTATTAATATTTCTCGAGCAGCAAAAATATAGATGACGTGCATAGCTCTATCATGGGCTCATTCCTGCAACCCGGGGTGTGGTGAGGCGAGCGAGAAGGAGGAGCGCGCATGTTGGTCTCCTCTTCTCATGCTCATACAACCGGTAGAAGAGCCCACTTTATAAGAAGGTGCAAGTCTCACTCAACTTCCGGGGCCACTCACGCCACTCACTAGCTATGCATGAATGGGCCAAGAGAATTTCAGAATTTTAGTTGATCTTTGGGCCAAAGACCTACTAGCAAATTCCAACACTGCCTTGTCATCACACAGTACTCCGGTGACCGCCACCTCCATCGTTTTCGCGGACAACGGCCACCCTGCGCCTCAAAGTCTTGCTCGTTAGCTTTGCTTCTCCTCTATAGTGTTCCTGTAGAATTAACTGTCGGCAAACTTCCCAAATTAGCCGCGCCCTTCTCGTCTTCCTCGCCTCCGGCACTGCACCACCGCACCCCGATCTCCTCCCCTTGCGAGCACAGGACTCCATAGTCTATCTCTTCATATCCGTGGAGATGGAGTAATCTCGAAGCTTCTGCCGTTCTCTCCCTCGTTCCAAGCATCCTCCAGCATGGGCCACCTCGACCAGTTGCCCCGTCGCCCGCCGTTGACGACCTAGTGGTTCTTCTCGAGCCTGCAACTTGCTGGTGTCCATGCCGACATGGTCGCGACCGTCATATCCTTCCCCACGCGCGCGTAGCTCCACCCCAATCTTCCCCCGCCCGATTCCATGCCCGGTGCCCCCTGGCCGAAGCCGGCCGCCATGATCGACCTCGGCTGGATAGCCGTGCGCTCGCCCGCCTACCCTTGTCGTGCCCAGCGTATCTGGTGTGCCTCGCGCAGCTACACCGCATGCCTCGCCCCTCCTCTCGCGGTATTCCGGCTGCCTATGGCGAGCCGCCGGCGAACGCAGCCGCCGGTGAGCAGCCGCTCACGACCGGGCATGTGTGGACCATTGTTCACTCTGACAGTGGGTCCCATGGCCCACATGTCAGGGAGAGAGAAGTTGTGAGAGAAAGTTTTTTATCTTTATTATTTTGGTTGGGCCCCACATGTAAGTCAGTGAGAGAGGGGGGTGAGAGAAAGAGTATTTTCTTTATATTTTTTTAAAATAGCCCCGCATGTCAGTGAGATAATTCGGTATGGGCAACAACGTCCAGAAAATCTCTACTATTAAAGAAGAATCGAACGTCGTGATGGTTCGACCACCTCGTTACCTTCCTTCGTTCAGCGTCCCTCTGGATTCCCACTTTTCAGATCAAAAGAAAAAGAAAAACAACCTCCGTAAAAAAAACACCCACGACCAGGCGCCCACGTCCCCAACTCTCCTCACCAAACTACCCCATCGCTCCTCCCATCCCATCTCTCCCGAGAAAAAAACCCCATCGCTGTCGCAGCCGTTCTCCATTGCGCTACTAGCCGACGGCCACTCACAGGATTTCCCTCCTAGATCAGTTCGGCCTTCCTCCTCCACGCGCCCGCTGCTCCCACAGCCATGGCCCGACTAATCCTCCTCTTCGCTCCCGCACCGGGCCAGCGCTCATGCGGGCGTCCATGGATCTGCAAGTCTGACCTCCTTCCTACCGCTCAAGCGACGCCCATGGATAGACGATGGCTTCAGTCGCGTCAACGAGGTCGAGGAGTCCCTTGACTTAAACCT
The DNA here is from genome assembly GCA_963921465.1 of Triticum timopheevii. Lineage (NCBI taxonomy): Eukaryota > Viridiplantae > Streptophyta > Magnoliopsida > Poales > Poaceae > Triticum > Triticum timopheevii. The sequence goes on along the minus strand of OY997272.1, from coordinate 51,812,288 downwards.
CGCCCTCCCTGCGTCGATGGCCTCGCCCGTCTCGATGGGGTTGGTTACTCGACCTCCATCACCCGTCTATCTCCGGCGAGTACGGTATGGGTGTCGACGCCGCGTCGGACAAGAACAGCGCGTGCTCATCGCTAGCTCGTTTGAAGTTTTTGGTCGACGTTGTCCTGCCGCCGCTCTCTGTGCCGGCGCCCACACCGCACTCTGCATGTTCTTTAACGTCCGGTAACAAACACCCTATCCTCCCACTCCGTTCTGCATGCTCTTTAATGAGCGAAACCAATCGAACACACAAACTACGTGGGTAACGAACCTTACATATTTCTCCGACACCATCTCTCCAGCAGCAAGGTTCGCATCTCCCCTCTCTCTCTATCTTTCTTGTTTCTTTTATACATCCTTGTCTGAAGTGACCTGCTGTTCTTGTTAAGTAGTAGTATATGCTAGGCATGAGCTTCTTGGTCCTGAAAAACAATGAAAATTTTACTATAAATTTTGATCTGTGTGGATCTTGGGAATTACTTTGATGGAAGCACAAGGATTAATCTCATCTTATTGAACTCAGTGTGGAGACATATGTACCTGTATAGGTTTTATGTCTTATACTTTTGACTTCTATACTTAACTGAATTAAAGAAATAGAAATGTTCAGGAGAAGATGCAGTGCTGCAAATAACTCATCATTCTCATAGTAGCTAGCAAATCATTTTATATTACTTATTCTACTCTTCCTGTGTAATATTACTATTTTTTGGATAGTCGTAGTATTTATGCATGTTCAGTTTTAATAGAATTCTTCAGGTTTGCATGCCGAGATGTCTTCAGCAAAGGAGAGATGTATCGGTGGTAGATTGTTGGCTGGTAATATCTATCTAATACTACTGAAGATAAATGTTCTTGATCAGCCACTTGGACAAGAGATCTGATGATGCTACTTCAGAACTTTACTTGGCCTATAATCCATGACATTCTGATGGTTGCATAGATTAGAGAAAAAAAATGGACAATGTATTGTTTCTTTTCTTGCCATCTTAGTGTTAAATAATTTTACCCTGTACCTTAGTATCCATGGATAACATTTTTGTATAGCAAAGGTGATAGCTAGATCATAAAATTTGCTGATATGCATGCCTAATTTGAAAGTACAATCTGTACTCATAGCAAGACTTTTGTCGCTCAATATGTCAGTTCAGATGCTTAGGTTCTTGCACTTCCCATTACGATGAGACGTACATCCCGTTGTGTTATCCTGCTAATGAATGTATCCAATTTATAGTGTAGTGGCTAATTTCATGCACTAAGTAGGTGTTATAGAATTTTGTCTTTTCTTTAATGGTGTATCTGTAGTTCTACACAACACACCTTCTTGTCGAATTACATCAACGTAACCTGTTACACTAAAATTAACAAAGCTCTTATGCGAAATTTACTTATGTGACAATTTGCACATTCTACCACTCGATCGGCTGCTTAATTTGTCCACTAAACTGCACATCGCTTAATTACATTTTTTATCGCAGACCTTTTACTTGGTGTATGTTAAATATCAGTTTGCTTTAGTGATACTTGGTTGCTCAAGGGTAGTAGCATTACAAGGTATGCGAAGTAAACATGCAGCGTAAAACACAAAGCATGTATATGCTAAATGGTTGCAGTACTATTTCTTGTTATGTATATGCTATATGGTTGCAGTATGATGGACCCTTGGTAAATATATTTGTTTCAGGTTCTGGATGAGGCCAACCAATTAAGAAAAACCTTATGACTGATAGAGATGCAGGTTTGTCACATTTCATAAAACCAAACATAATTTCCTTGTTACATCCTCTATTCTACTCCTGCTTTTGACTAGCTGATGCGTGCACTTCCTTTTGGAAGGCTGATAGGATTAGTAATGTTTGAACGTGGCTTGACCCTCCATTCATTTGTGATTTGGCTTGTAATGGCTTTCTAATTGCAACGGGAGCTGGGCAATACATGCCTTTACATATTACGAAAAAAGCATCACATTTAATAGAGAGCATGCGAAGTTGTGTTGCCAATCAGTAGCATATTAGTAAAGTACTGAATGCTTCCTCTCTTTTTTCTACAAAAAGCCGGGACAAGTTGTATGCCCATATTGCAATTTCTGTGTGAAGCCTTCTAGATGCCGGGAGCTGGACCTGGACGATTGCGTCGGCAAGGATGAGAAGCAGATCGTGCGCCATCGCAAGACATGTGCACCGGCTCCTGTGCCAGGTACGGGGTCGACAACAGCCACCACGATCCCAAGGTCACACTACGTGTAAGGATATGGTTGTATAATGCAATTTTTGTCATGTTGCTCTATCTATGTAGTGACAAGTGTAGTACTCCCTTTCATAGTTCATGTGCAGTATGGAGTATGTTTTATCACACATGGTCATGTGCACTATGCAATTTCCCTTTGATGACTAACAATTGGAACGAAATGTTGGAAGTAGTGCAAACATGTAAAAGAAAGTTATGGGCACAAATTGCTGGTTGGGGTGCGGGAGCGAACTTCACGATGGCCTACATTGGGGAGGCCAGTGAGTTGTGCGAGGTGGATGAGGTTGAGACGCAAGGTGGAGGCGACCTCGGCTATATTGTGATGGACAGAACCCTCTTCACATGTTTGCCACGATTTAACAACTACCTATTCATAGCTTCGTTGCAACACATGAGCAATTAACTAGGGATTGCGAGCAACAATTCACTAGGGGGAAGCGGGCCATGAAGTGATTGGATCGATCGCCCATCCATACCATTTTCCTTTGAGGAAATGTTGGATCTATCAAAATTGTAGGGAAGGAGCGGATGGTAAATGCTACAAGCCATCCGAAGTTATGGACGATAGGAATGACTATAGCAGAGCTCAAAGAAAATACATGCGGGTTTCGAGTATTTTGACAATGTAGCATTGCGGAGATGTAATGGCTGAAGAGCTGAAGGCGATCGAGGGCCTCATAATAGATTAATTTTTCTGTTCATAGATTAGGGGCATCAATAATATGTTGAACTTGAAGCTTAGAGATATATGATAGGTTCATTTATTAGCCCGTGGCAACGCACGGGCATTCAACTAGTGTCTAATAAACGGTCAAAGCCAGCTAGCCAGGCAATGGTACGGAAGGACATTTCTATAAGAAGAACAAATTTTAACACACTTCCAAATTAGGTATAAATTTGAGTAGTAGGTTCGATTTAAGGGAACAAATGTAAATGTCCCTTTCTTATTTTTCTCCGATTTTTTTTATTCTTTTGTCTTTTTCTACTCTGGGTTTTTTCATTTGTTTCTTCATTATTTTCATTTTCCTTTTTTTTGATTTATTTTGTTTATTTCGGGTTTTCATCTTTTTCTTTTTTCTTTGTTCCTTTTTTCATTCTATATTCTAATATACATGATCAATATGTTTACAAATACGTGGTCAATATATTTTAAATATTTGTTAAATAATTATTTAAATACTTGATCAATATTTTTTCATATACATGATCAACATGTTTTCAAATTCTTGTTCACCATTTTTTCAAATACTTGATCAATTTTTTTATATACATGATCAATATTTTTTTAAATACTTGTTCCAACATTTTTTAAGTAATAGTTCAATATTTTTCAAATACTTTTTCAATATTTTAAAAATGTTTTTGAAAAGTTTTTTAATATACATATTTCGAATGTTTTAAAGTAAAAAATAGAAAAAAAAGAAAATATAACATTTCAAAAAAAAAGAGGCTGTGGCACCCCGCGCTAGTGGGCCGGCCCAGCTCAGTCGCTCCTTTATTGAGTCCAAAGCCAGACTCGCTGGAGGTGAGATATAGGTGCGCCCGCAAATCGCTGTGTAGCCCAGCGCCCACATGTCCGCGCCTCGGCCGCCCTGCCTGGGCCAGCCTGCCAGCCCTTAAATTGTTACTGTTTTAATAAAATGTTTTTTGCATTTCAAAAAAATATTTATGTTTTCTTCAGATTTTCAAAACATATTCAGAATTCTAAAAATTGTTCGAATTTCAATAAATGTTCATAATTACAAAATTTGTTCACATTTCAAAAATTTTAGAGTTTAAAAAATTGTTGGTGATTTGAAAAATTGTTCGGAATATTTATTTTAGATCTCATTTTATAATTTTATTAGAATTTCAAGATGTGTTCTAATTTTCAAAGATTGCTAGTGTTTTTAATAAACTAAAATTCTCATTTTTCAGAAATTGTTCATAGATCAAAAAATGTTCACAGATCAAAAGATGGCCGTGTATTAAAAAAATATTCACGGATTTTGAAATATGTTCATATTTTCTATTTTTTTGGAACTCTATGAAATTGTGTTCAGTCATTTGAAAAATGTTTGCACTTTTTCTAAATATACACTTTTAAAAAATGCACATATACGTTCACTACGGTCACTAGTTCGGGTCTGGTTCTGGTTCGCTACAGCAGTACATTAAGTTGGCCACGTCGTAGACAGCAGTACTAGCGTAAATCGCTTCGGCTCCTCTTTATTTTGCATCTTTTTCATGGCCGCCATGTGCATGCGATCTACTGAATCGATCCGCTTCAGCCATCTCGTTCGATCCGACTAGCTTTCTCGCCCTGAGTAGTACTCCTTGCGATGATGACTCCCATGTTCTCACGTTGTGATAATGACGCATTGTGTGTGTCACTTGTCGTAATCTGAGAATTTTCTTTTTCTTTTACATACGTTTATTAAAACGTCTTATCTCTTAAACCGTGCGTCTAAATCTTGAACTGTTTTCATTATTCATATTTCGATTTCTCGCGTCAAGATTTTCAAAACTAGATCGCATGTTGACGAAAAAATCGAACTGGAAGCACATTTTTCTTCTTTTTGAAAGAGGCACGGTCATGCCTCTTGAGAAATCACAACTGTACCTCTTGCGGACGAAAAAAAAAACAGAAAACACGTTTTTTTTCGTTTTTGAGAGACACACCAGTGCCTCTCACGAAAGCACAACTATGCTTTTCGCGGAGGGAAAAAAATAGTAAACATGTTTTTTTATTTACGAGAGGCACGGCTGTGCCTCTTGCGGAAGCACAACCATGCCTCTTGCAGAAGCAAAACCGTGCCTCTCACGAAAGGAAAAAAAAGGAAACACATTTTTTTTCGTTTCCAAGAGGCACGGCCGTGCCTCTCGCAAAAGCAAAAACCGTGCCTCTCGCGGAAATAAAACTGTGCCTCGCGCGGAAGAAATAAAACTGTGCCTCGCGCGGAAGAAAAAAAGAGGCATGGTTGTGCCTCTCGCGGAAGAAAAAAAAGCATTTTTCGCGCAGAAAGTAAATTTCTTTTTGTAAAAAAAATTTGGTCCAAAAGCCTGAAGACCGGCGAAAAACCACAAAATAAAAAAAGTTTAAAAATCCAAAAACACATGCGGTAAAATAAAAAAACAAAGTCCAGAGGAAGCGTCCAAAGCGCAACCCGTGGCGGCGGCTGAGAGCACGCCAAATAACGTTGATAGTTGTGAGACTTCCGAAGGAGCGCTCGTTAACTTGCTGCTCTCTGCCTCGCACTGCGATGCTTGCACGCGTCCCATCGTATTGAACCGATCTCGCCGCAAGCCCTCGCACAGAACACGCTGCCGGCTGCAAAATGTACCTCACCGCTAGTCACCTATTTCCAATTGCTTTTAATCCAGTGTAGAATTTCCTCGCCAAGCATCGACTGATGTCCAGGACCAACCATCCATCTCATCGAGTTCTGCTAAACCTCCACCTCCGAAGAACCTACCTCATAATATCACTGGTTAGAATAAACCGAGGCACGTAGTTGATCTGTCAAAGACCAAGCAATCACACGAGGCACACTATAGATATTTGCTAACGAGGTTCATCTATATTACTACATCCCCGGGGCATATGATAATGGGTGCACTCCTTGTGACACCGTCACAATACAACACTTCATGCCGGCTCCCGCTGTGTGCCTGTGTTATTACGCTTGGCATAGATTACATCATGTGTCTACCTCACATTACATATGAGGTCTAGGATATAAGAGTCCTACTAGGACACTACAACATACCCTGTCTACACACCATGCAACTCCAACTTCAACTGTAATCTACATTATACAAAATATTCGACACAACTCCAACAGTCGCTAGGTGATCTACAGGCATGGATGTAATTTTTATTTTTAGTGTTATTTGTACAACTCGATGATGAATAGATCGATAGTTTTTCCAGACAAAAAGAATAATGAAAATTGTAACATACTTCCTTTATTAGTTCTACTAGCAAATATGCCCGTGCATTGCAACGGGAGATTATGCAGGTGTGGTAGATATAAAAAAGTCTAAATCAAATGCCAGGATGAGATAAGGACTTTTGAAATATCATTTCACAAACTATGTCTAAGGGATGTCATGATGAAATAAGGGACTTCTAAAAAGTTATTTCAAAAACTAAAAATGAGATGGTCGGATCACGATTTGATTTCCTAATACGCCACAACGAAAAAAGAATTGGCTGAGCAAACTGCATTGATGGACCCTGCCTGAGCTAGACTGATGAATGATGTGTCTCGTCTTGACCTAGCGTACCGGTGTTTACCATAACCAGTACTGTGGTACAAGAATAAATATAGTTGTGTATGAAAGCAAAATAGGCATTTATCATTTTTGTATAGCTTACAAAAATTAACCTATAGGAAGTATGTCAATTTTTTTGGGGCTCAATGTAGGAGGCGCGCTTACCACAGAGCGCCTTAACCATGAGCTGTCCATGTGCTTGTGTTACATCAGTGTTCATGCTATAAGAACTGAATCCGGCAGTGATTTTAAGATAAAACCTAATCCTTTTACTTACGGGTGGCATAATGGATAATTTATGACAACTTCCGAGGTAATTTAAATGAAGGATGGCCAGAAGCAATACCGGGGTATTATAATTGGTGAAAAAAGTTGTTGACACAAAAGTCGATGGAAAAAAGTTTGTGAGAATTTGCACGCGGGAGCAAAATTGATGAACATGCATATAAACGTCAGGTATAGGACTAAAGTTGCACAAAAAACGAGCCCAAAAAACTGAAAAAAGTATGTACTAATGCAATAGTCAAAGCGGGTCAAAAAGGTAACCTTCCTATGTCTAACATGAAGAATGGCGTGGTGGAGCGTGTCGTGGTTCTAAGTTTGACAGTAGAATAGGGGGGTAGAAATGGAGAGGCAAGATCCTAGCTATGGAGTAGTTGTATACGCAAGATGTTTACGAGTTCAGGCCCTTCTCGGAGGAAGTAACAGCCCTACGTCTCGGAGCCCGGAGGCGGTCGACTGTATTATATGCGTATGAGTTACAGGGGTGCGAACCCTTGACACTGAGGAGGGGTGGCTTATATAGAGTTCGCCAGACCCCTCCGGCCCTCAGTTATGTAGGGTTTAAAGTACATTAAGATCGGGAGTTACTGGTAACGTCCCACATAAAGTGCTATGATGACCATAAAAGCTAGTTAATGACCGACCGTTTGTGTGCAGACTGACTTTAGATCTCCTGGCGGTCGAGTGGTTGGCTTCATAGTCGAGTGTCTTCAGGTCCGTCGAGTGGAATCCATCCAGGTCGACTGACAAGTGGTTTCTTCTAGAGATGTCCTTGGGGAGGGTATCTTGGACAGGTCCATGACCCTATCCTAGATACATGGCTTCATCATTAGCCCCCGAATGGATCGAGGTTTGAGTGGGGAAGGAGTTGAGAACTCTTCCGACCCATTTTTCGTGCTATGAGTATGTCTTGTTCTGGATCAATGAACTTAGGTGACGGCACCAACTTCTTTTTCAGTCGCCTTGATCCATTCTTTGTATCCGTCGAGTGTTTTTTCTGTACTTGGAGATCCCCGAACGACAGAGCGGAGGAAATCTCCTGTCTGACAAGTTGCTCTGCAGTTCGTGGATTTAGCGGGATCCGAATTTCGGGAAGCGCGCGAGACGGAGGAGGCCGCGGTACTCGGATGGGATAAGGCAGGAACGCCTCGATCTCCGTGCCACCTTTTTCGCCACGTATCGCGTGCGCGACTGTTGCGGGATTTGACAGGATCGTCCGGGCCTACAAGTCAGTCACTCCGAAGCAACCTCATATAAGGCGCCGGACGGGGGTTTTTGAACAGTGCGTCCTCATTTCCCTCTCTCTCTTCCTCAGACTCATCCGCCGCGTTCGCCTCCATCCCAGCGCTGCTGCTCCGTGCGCGCTTCGCCTGCGACGATGGTGAAGGAGAAGACGACGGCTTTGGAGCAGGCGAAGAAGGCGACTGCAAAGGCGAAGGGAAGGGCGACCAGTCGGGCGGATCCTCGTCAAGGGCCGGCCTGCCCAGGGCTGGATCCAGGGCGAATGGATCCGCTCGACGATCCGTCAGAAAGATCTTGATGACCTGGACAATGAAGGGTTGATCCCCCATGGAACAACGCGGCTCCCGGGGAAGGAGTCGGAGCCGCAGCCTCAGGAGGGTGAGTGTGTCCTCTTGGTCACCCATGTTGACCGCGGGTTTTCTTTGTCTCCTCACCCTTTCTTTCAGGGATTTCTGAACTTCTTTGGGGCACAACTCCACCACTTCACACCCAACTCCATCGTGTATCTCGCTGCTTTCGTGTCTTTGTGTGAGAATTTCTTGGGTTGTCGGGCTCATTGGGGCCTTTTCAAATACATTTTCACCTGTCACTCCCAGACGGTGAAAAAGGTCAATCCGGGTGACGAGAAAACCCAAGTGATTCAGATGTGTGGGGGTCTTGGGGTTCAAATGAGGGGGAAAAGTGCCTTTCCAGCCATGGTCCTTCCCGAGTCGGTCCGTGGGTGGCAGTCGACCTGGTTCTACTGCCAAGACCAGCCGACGCCAGGGCAGTCGACTGGACTCCCTCCTTTTTCCATGGACCGAGTGAGGAAGCCGTCCTCTTTGAAGGTGGTCCCGGAGGAGAAGGCGCAGGTTAAGGTGCTGGTCAAGCGTGTAGTCCAGCTTATCCGTGACGGGGTGACCGGCATGGATCTCTTGGAGGTCTTCCTCCGACGACGCATCCAGCCGCTTCAATATTGAGACCATCCGATGTGGATGTATTCTGGCACTGAAGACACCACTCGGATCCACCCGGAGGAGGTCGAGGATGCCATGCTGGAGAGGTGGATGATTGCTATCACAGGGAACAAGGACAACCCCCGAGGAGCCAGGAGGATCCTTCCACTCGACCAATCATACGAAGTAGACAAGGTCCAATTTTTCATCTCCGACTGTGATCCTGTTTTCTTCACTCTGCTTTGCTTAAAATCGGTCGACTGACTTCTGTCTTGTTTGTTGTCTTCTAGGTCATGACTGAGATGCACTCGATGCCCAACGGGGCAAAAGAACAGGTCGAGGAAGAGGAGGCGAGCGGAGGTGAAAGCTAGGAGGAGTGGCAATCTGATGGTGAAGGGGACGAAGATGACGACGGCTCTAGTGAAGAGGAGGAGGAGGAAGAGGAGGAAGAAGTCGACCCTCCTCGCACGGAAAGGCGATCCAAGCTCACCCATGACCCCGCGGTTGAGCATGGCAAGGCTACTGCGCCTGTTGGGCAGTCGATGAAACGCCCTCGGACGACCTCTCCGGCACCGACTGAAAAAGCGCCGAAGCAACCCCGAGCGACGTCATCAAAGCCGACGAAGGCCCTACCCAAGATGAGGATGGTGATTCCCACCATTTCCGGGTAGCAGCAGAACTTCTGTCTTCTTGTTTAGCATGGATAAACTCTTGGTCGACTCGTTGGCTAATCGACTGATTTCTAAAATCTGCAGTTCTGCTACCTCCGAGACCTCAGCCAGGAACGAAGACCAAGAAATGGAAGATGCTGCCATCTCCAACCTTGGTATGATCTCTGTAGTTTCGCTTTTGGTCGATTGGATCTTCATTTTTAACTTTGAATCTTTCCTGTAGCCCCACCTCATGTCATTGATCTTCCTGATGATGACGATGAGGCGCCGCTGAGGCCGAGGAGGAATAAAAAGGCGCCTGCTGGCAACACTGCTCAGGTTGCGTCAGCACCTGAGACGCTGTTTCAGGAGGGTGGCAACGTCACTCGGACTTCTGTGTCCTTCGCTGTGCCGCTGACGAGTGCTCGACCTTCATCGTCGACTACCGATCCGCCTTCCCTTTTTGCCACACACCACGTCCCAGAGGACCAAGCGGGTGCTGCTAAGGAGGCTATACGCCAGGCGGGGGTTATGATGGAGCAGGTGAAGGCGATCCGGGACGCCAGCCAAGCGGATTACGATGCAAGCTCATCCCTTCAGAGCAACGTCCAGGTCAGTTGGTCACCGCTTGTTCTGTTAGGATATGGTATCTGAAAACTCTTCTTTCTGAAAATCTTTGTATCTGTACACCCACTGGGTGTGTCGATTGATTTTTTTTGATTGGTGGGGGCACGCTGAGTGCACCCACTAGGTGTAGTCCCCGAGACTATGGTGGACTGCTGGCAGTCGACTGTAGTCTTTATACTTTGAATTTGTTCACTCTAACTTCTCCACTCGGTCTGGTCGAATGGAATCTTGGAACCAGTGGGGGCACGCTGAGTGCACCCACTGGGTGTAGTCCCCGAGACTATGGTTGATTGCTGGCAGTCGACTAAGGTTTGAAGAACATCTCTCTTCTTTTTTTTTGATCGTGATGATACTATGGCTGACTGCTGGCAGTTAGCTATGGTTTAGGATCATAACCTTTTTGTCTCTTTCGGTCGACTGATCGAACCGAGTCGATAGAACCAGTGGGGGCACGCTGAGTGCACCCACTGGGTGTAGTCCCCGAGACTACTGTTAAATATTTTGATTCGGCTGTAGTCTTAGAAATGCTACGATTTTTTCTCTTAGTCACTCGGAAGTGGCCTATCTTTGATGTCTGTTGACTGACCTTTCGCAGAAATCTTGCGAACTTGTGGCTCGCTATACTGAATTGGAGAAAAAACATATCCAGCTCGAACTTGACTTGAAGCTTGTCCAGGAGAACTTCACGAAGGCGAAGGAGGAAGCAAAAGGTATGTCTGGTGAGAATCTTGACGACTGCCTTTATTTTTTTGTCCATTCCTGATTCTAATCTCATTGTCACTTTGCAGATAAACTGAAGGAGGCTCTGAAGAAGAAGGACCTTGACCTCGCCGAGGTGCAGAAAGCGGCTTCGGACAAGACGAAGCTCGCAGAAGAAAAGCTGGCTTCAGTCGGTAAACTTGAAGATGAGAATACCAATCTGAAAGCTGCTCTCGGCACGACCAACAAGGAGGTCAGCCGTCTGAAGAATGACAAGATAGCTCTGAGTGACAAGGCTAGCGAATTGATGGGGAAGAAGAACGATCTGGATGCTTATCTGGAAGGGCTCGCCAAGAAGTTATTCCTCATGCTTGAAGGTGATCTCTTTTATCCGACTGACTCGTTATCATCGACTCATCGTAGAATTGTTGGCTTAACTTTGAACTATGCTTACAGAATTCTATCAAAACTTCGAGGAGGAGACCAGTCGACTGGAGACAAACTTGGACCCCATTAACTCTCCTGTGAAGGACGAGGCTGCTATGAACATGTTCCGACTGGAGTCTCGCGTTGCTGGTGTGGTTGATTACCTCGCTCGACTTAAGGTTGCGGTGTTGCGGATCGACAAGACACTCTGGCCAAGAGAGACGCTTCAAAATGACCTCGAGTCTTTAATGACTCGACTGAATGACGTTCCAGGTCGAGTGCAGGAATGGAAGAAGTCTTCCGCCAGGTGTGGTGCTGATGTTGCTCTATCCCTGGTACGTGTTCACTTCAAGGATGCGCGAGAGGACAAGCTGGCGTCCATCAGGGTGGCCAATACCAAGAAGCATGACTTACAATCTTTCATGGAGACCTTCATTTCTGCTGCCACTCGGATTGCTAACGGAATCGACCTGGACCAGTTTGTCGCTCCCTCCAGTCCTCCACCTGAGGAGTAAAAAACTTCTATGCTTTGTCTTAAATTTGCCTCGGAATGCCGAGTGGTTTTGTAACCGATAAACTTTTACAGGCTTGACGCCTGAGCACTTCCAAATCCGTAGGACGTTATCTGGATTTGGCTGATCATTAAATATGCTTGCACTTGCCTTCGAGGAACTTTGTCTTTCACTCGGAATACACTTTAACGCTTGAGATGCAGCTCTGAGGTGGAAATTCCAGTCGACCTGCACTTCACCGCTTTTGCAGGTAGGGATGGAGCACATTGTATTTGTGGCATAGCTCAGAAGGAGAAGGTAACAGTCGTCCTGCGTCTCGTCATCCTTGTAGAGTGGAATAGATTAAGTACTTAGGCGAGCACTGGGCTGCAGCTAAGCCCTCGAGTGGGAGGATTGCTCTCCACTCGGTGGGATTTTCAAATACTTAGGCGAGCACTGGACTGCAGCTAAGCCTCCGAGTGGGAGGTTTGCTCTCCACTCGGTAGGATTTTTGGATACTTAGGCGAGTACTGGACTGCAACTAAGCCCTCGAGTGGGAGGTTTGCTCTCCACTCGGTAGGGTTTTCAGATACTTAGGCGAGTACTGGACTGCAGCTAAGCCCCCGAGTGGGAGGTTTGCTCTCCACTCGGTAGGATTTTCAGATACTTAGGCGAGTACTGGACTGCAACTAAGCCCCCGAGTGGGAGGTTTGCTCTCCACTCGGTAGGATTTTTTGTGGCGTAGCTCTGAAGGAGAAGGTAGCAGTCGACCTGCACCTCGTCATCCTTGCAGAGTGCATGTTGTATTTGTGGCGTAGCTCGGAAGGAGAAGGTAGCAGTCGACCTGCACCTCGTCGTCCTTGCAGTGCGCATATTGTATTTGGGGCGTAGCTCGGAAGGAGAAGGTAGCAGTCGACCTGCACCTCGTCATCCTTGCAGAGTGCACATTGTATTTGTGGCGTAGCTCGGAAGGAGAAGGTAGCAGTCGACCTGCGCCTTGCCGTCCTTGCAGAGCGCACATTGTATTAAATACTTAGGCGAGTACTAGAGTGCAGCTAAGCCTCCGAGTGAGAGACTGGCTCACCACTCGGTAGGATTTCAAACACTTAGGCGAGTACTTGGACTGCAGCTAAGCCTCTGAGTGGGAGACTGGCTCACCACTCGGTAGGATTTTAAACACTTAGGCAAGTACTTGGACTGTAGCTAAGCCTCCGAGTGGGAGGCTGGCTCACCACTCGGTAGGATTTTAAACACTTAGGCGAGTACTTGGACTGCAGCTAAGCCTCCGAGTGGGAGGCTGGCTCGCCACTCGGTAGGATTTTTTCTTAAACTTAGGCTAAATGGATTCGCAGCTAAGCCCCCGAGTGGGAGGCTGGCTCACCACTCAACAGTGATTTTTTTTACAAACTTAGGCGAAACGGATTCGCAGCTAAGCCACCCACTACGGGATTTCTCACGTAAACAAAAGTAACAACAATCACTGGTGAAAGGATCGATATGGTTGACTAGAGGGGGGGGGGGTGAATAGGCAACTAACAATTTTTAAGATTTTCTTTACCAAATTAAACTTTGCAACAAAATAGGTTGTCTAGATGTGTAACTAAGTGAGCAATCTATATGATGCAAAAACAACTAGCACATAAGCAAGCAAGGGAAGTAACACAAGTAGGCTTGCAAAAGTAAAGGCACGAGATAACCAAGAGTGGAGCCGGTGGAGACGAGGATGTGTTACCGAAGTTCCTTCCTTTTAAGGGGAAGTACATCTCCGTTAGAGCGGTGTGGAGGCACAATGCGCCCCAAGAAGCCACTAGGGCCACCGTATTCTCCTCACGCCCTCACACAATGCGAGATGCTGTGATTCCACTATTGGTGCCCTTGAAGGCGGCGACCGAACCTTTACAAACAAGGTTGGGGTAATCTCCACAACAATTGGAGGCTCCCAACAACACCACGAAGCTTCACCACAATGGAGTATGGCTTCGAGGTGACCTCAACCGTCTAGGGTGCTCAAACACCCAAGAGTAACAAGATCCGCTAGGGATAAGTGGGGGGAATCAAATATCTTGTGGTGGAAGTGTAGATCGGGCCCTTGTCATCCAATCCGAGCAAATCAACAAGTTTGATTGGCTAGGAAGAGAGATCGGGCGAAAATGGAGCTTGGAGCAACAATGGAGCTTAGAGGTGGAAGAGGTAGTCAACTAGAGGTAGAAGACGCCCCTTATATAGTCATGGGAAAAATCCAACCGTGATCCACATGTTCAGCCCGCGACACGCGGTACTACTGCTCCAGGGGCGCGGTACTACCGTGAGGCCGTGTGGTACTACCGTGGCAGACCACGGTACTTCCGCGACAGCAGCAGAGGCCGGGACTTGCCTGACTAGGGCGCAATACTACCACTTGCGCGGTACTACCGCTCCCCCTTGCGGTACTACCGCAAGGCAGGAGAGTCATTGCCTGGGAAGGGCACGGATGAAATAAATTACATCCATGCCTACTTCCGCTGAAAATGAGGTGGTGCAAAAATCCGACGCGGTACTACCGCTCGCAAGGCGCGGTACTACCGTTGCGGGCGCGGATGTAAAAAATTACATCCGCTCCTACTACCGTGACGCTGCGGTACTAGGTAGGAGGGCCACGGTACTACGACTCCTGGGGAGCGGTACTACCGTGGGCCCCTGCGATACTACCGCGCTGGACGAGCGGTACTACCGTGGGTGGCGCGGATGTAAAAAATTACATCCGCCCCTACTACCGTACCGGAGTGGCACTAGGCCTGGGAGCCGCGGTACTACGGCTCCAGAGGAGCGGTACTACCGTGACCCACAGCGGTACTACCGCTAGTACTTGCGGTACTACCGCAAGTACAACAGTAGTCGTCAGATTTCAGCACAACCAAGATAACGAAGAGAAGCTCCAAAGTGCAGGGAAATGTAGGACAAGTGTACGTGTTGATTCCACCCAAACCTTTCCGACGCGGACCCCCTCTTAATAGTACGGCTCTCCTACGACTCAAATCCACCAAAGAGAAACGTAGAACAACGCCAACTTCAATAGTCTCCGAGGGGCACCGAATCGTCTCGTGCCTAGTGATGAAGTATCTGAGAAACTCAAGGCACACGATTAGTCCGCAAAAGCATTATCATCAATCACCAAAACACCTAAGGGATAAATATGCCCTTACAATCTCCCCCTTTTTGGTGGATTGATGACAACACAGGATTTGCACATAGATAGGATAATTTAGAGCAAGGGCAAACCCCACCTCTCTACAATATAGACGGGCTCCCCCTAGATGTGTGCACTCTAGATGAATGCTTTGGACTGCATAGCACACAGACTAGGATCAACATCCCCCCTATATTTTAGAGACCAAGGCACGATAATAAACATAGCATAGCATAACGATAGCACAATATAACACAAGATCGCTAGGATAGATAGAGTGCATATGTCTTACACCATACGAAGTAAAGCAACCGAGGTTCAAACGAGAAAGCAGCAAATAGTTCAACCGAGAAAGCAGCAAACACACGACACACACGACTCGCAAACTCGCAAATCCCTACACTCTCCCCCCCTTTGGCATCGAGGCGCCAAAAAGGCAGAGAGGACACCTACACACAAGAGGTGGCTCAAGCAGGGAACTCGTCCCAACCCTCTCCGTCGGTCTCCTATGTAGCTGGGATGGTCTCCTCGACATCCTCCTCATAATCAGTCCACCTGTAGCCTTGCTTCTCCATCCACTCGGCCTCTGGAGTGATGTGCTCCTCAGACCCGCCAGACACTTCCTCACCATAGAGCTACAAGATCTTCTTGTCCCTGTGACGACTCTCCTTGGACGCCACGTGAGTCCTATACTGCCCCTTGGCTTGCATGCAGAAAAGAGTCTTCATCTTGTCCTTCAGCTTCTTGGCCCATGATGGTATAGAGGCACTCTGGGAAGGCCTAGCAGCACGACCCTCAGCAACATCCTCGGCGCTAGCATCCTCCTCATCAACAGCAGCCCTAGTAGCAGTTGCCTCGGCACGAGTAGTGGTGTTGGCCTAGTTGGATTTGATACGCAGACAGATGGGCTCATGACGAATCCAGTCTGGAGCAAGGAACTCCTCACCAGGGAACATCTTCTCCCAAGTCTTCGCGATCAGCCAAAACAGATAGGGCCCATAGATAGGCACCTTGCGGTTGAACACTGCAAACCGAAGCTCACACCACATGATGTGTGAGATATCAAGTGGCTGAGACTGAGAGGAACGAGCCTCCTCGCACATGAGCATCATATCCACCATATAGGCATGAACCTTGTCTTTGTCACTGATGCGAGGGAACAAGGAGTTGCGGAAGATGCGATACATGATATCCAGAAAAGAGTTGAGCACCAACGTTGTCTTGCCATTGGCAAGCGCCTTCTCAACCATGAACGGTGCAAGCTTGTCCTTGTTGGCAGACTCAGTATTGGCGGGGGCGAACACCCACTGGAGTGTTGAGCCCATCATCAGGAACATGGAGCAGATCCATGAACTCCTTCCAGGTAGCAGACAGCTGACGGCCATTGGTCATCCAGGTCATCCTCCGCTCTTCATTAGGGTGAAAATAAACTGAGGCAAAGAACTGACAGATAAGCTCAGGGTCATAGTCAAGGTGAAAGGATATCACATGGTCAATGCCAAACTGCTCCACCAAGTCCAGAGCCTCTCCAAAGTAGTCACGGAACTTGTCCTTCCTCATGTGATGCATATCAATCCATTTTACCTCCATGTAGGTATTCTGCTTGTTCTTGATGACATCCAGATATATGTTGGTCTGTTGCTTGTTCTAGAACAGCTCGCAGCCTCTGACAGTGGAACAAGGGTTCACATATGGGTGAAGCTGCCTGAGACGGACGTGCTCAAAAGGGGCTATATCATCCATGCCCTTAGCGGGCTCCTTGTGCTTGCTAGCTGAGGTCTTGACATTGCGCTTGGAGGCAGAAGATCCCTCTGGTACTTCACCTGGGTTGCGTAGACGCTTGGAGCCAGTGTCACGACTGGGATTGGACCGGCGAGAGCCACCACCTGAGACACACACGCAAAAACACCAACGAACGCGAAGAAGATCAATGCAAAGGCCACGATAAAGCACAAGAAACACATAGAAGGCATACGAGAAAATTGGCATGTGATAGATGTGAGTCACGGTAGAACTGCCAGTGCCTGCGGTACTAAAATGTTAGTACCGCTCCAAAACGCGGTAGTACCGTGCGAGGTCACGGTAGTACCGTGGTTGGAGCGGAAGTAAAATTTTAGTGCCGCAGAGAGCGCGGTAGTACCGCTCCCGAAGGGCGGTAGTACCGTGCAAGCGGTAGTACCGCGCTAGACGGGCGGTAGTACCGCGTCGCGTCAGATCCAACCGGCGGCTTGAATCTGAAAAGAACCGCGAAACAACGGCGGTGCTACGGTGATCAAATCTACCGCAAGACAAAAATACAAGTATGAATCCTACGCAATACCACATTCCTTCATCCTACTCTTGCATAGATTAAGCCTATGGATCTCAAGAACACACAAGCCTCCCCCAAAACCTAAAAACACCAAACACAATCAACAAGGAGAGGGAGTTGGGGAAAAACCTTGGTCCATAGCAAGAGCACGTGGTGGGGAACGATCCCACCGGATGGAATCACGGGAGGGCAGCCGGTGGAGGAGATCCGGCGACGAACGCCGGCTCCGTTCTTGAGCGAGGGAGAGAAAGAGGCGATGTGGGGGAAGAACTGCGAATGGGTATGGGGAGTTAGAACTCCCCCTGCCCGTCCTTATCCCCACGCGCCCAAACCGGCATGGTAGTACCGCGTATCATCGCGGTAGTACCGCTCGGGCGGAAGTACCGCGCCGAGGCAGTAGTACCGCTCACCCAGGCGGCAGTAAAAAATTACTGCCGCGTGGTGACGGTAGTACCGTGCTCCTGCAAGCGGTAGTACCATGGCTGGCTGCGGTAGTACCGTAGCTGGCCGCGGTAGTACCGTGAACTCAAGACACCAAAAGTTTCAACAAGAGAAGAAAGCCTTTGCACGGAAACTTTTCACACACAGGAAACCACAAGAACACGCACAAACCAGAGGCAGAAAGACAACAAGAAACCACCAAGCGACAAAGCCTCTCGAAGAGAGAGGACGGTGGCTGAAGCGACCTATGTTTGAGTTGGATGGTATGGCACCGCGAAGAATTATCCTTGGGCCCATGACCAAAACTCGTCTTTGACGCACAAGTACCATAAAAAATGGCTAATGTGAAAGAGGTGATCGATTTATGCATAATGGGGGGAGGTAGAGTTTATTGAGAGAACAACACTGCCCCTATGTCCATGCCTACACCTAAACTAGACAACAAGTTAAGTGTGGTAGGGGGTACACGGGTTCAAGTCACATTGCTCAAATCAATGATATTTAGCTCATGCCTTAACTCGCGAAATCTTGCTTCATCCAAGGGCTTCATGAAAATATCTGCATGGTTATCATGAGTGTTGACATACTTGAGCTCAATCTCCCCACGTCCAATGTGATCCCGGATGGAGTGATATCGAATCTCAATGTGCTTCGTCTTGAAGTGTTGCACCGGGTTGAGAGAAATCTTGATGGCACTTTCATTATCACACCAAAGAGGCACTTTGTCACAAATGACACCGCACTCCTTTAAAGTTTGCCTCATCCATAGGAGTTGAGCACAACAACTACCGACCGCCACATATTCCGCTTCGGTGGACAAGAGAGACACACAACTTTGCTTCTTGGAAGACCAACTTACCAAAGAGCAACCAAGAAATTGGCACCCTCCGGAAGTGGACTTCCTATCCACTTTGTCTCCCGCCCAATCGGAATCCATAAAACCTTCAAGCTTGAAGTTTGCTCCCCTTGGGTACCATAAGCCAAAGTTTGGGGTATGAGCTAAATATCGAAAGATTCGCTTGACCGCCACATAGTGACTTTCCTTCGGTGCGGCTTGAAACCGTGCACACATCCCCACACTCAACATGATATCTGGTCTAGATGCACAAAGGTAAAGCAAGGAGCCAATCATGGAGCGATATACCTTTTGATCCACCGCTTTACCATTGGGATCGATGTCAAGTTGGCACTTGGTAGGCATTGGTGTAGTAGCCGGCTTGACATCACTTAGCTTGAATCTTTTAAGCATGTCTTGAGTGTATTTGGCTTGGTTGATGAAGGTTCCTTCTCTTCTTTGTTTGATGTCAAAACCAAGGAAAAACTTCAACTCTCCCATCGAAGACATCTTGAACTTTGTGGTCATGAGAGCGGCAAATTCCTCATTGAAAGCTTTGTTAGGGGAACCAAAGATAATATCATCAACATATAGTTGTCATACAAACAACTCCCCTTTGACCTTCTTAGTAAAAAGAGTGGGGTCGATTTGTCCTACTTCGAATCCACGATCTTGTAGCAACTCGGTAAGGTGATCATACCACACACGTGGGGCTTGTTTAAGGCCATAGAGTGCCTTATCGAGTTGATACACATGATCCGGGAAGTAGGGGTCCTCGAACCCGGGGGGTTGCTTGACATAGACCAACTCATTAATAGGACCATTAAGAAAAGAACTTTTCACATCCATTTGTTGCAACTTAAAGTTGTGATGGGAAGCATAAGCAATCAACAAACGAATGGATTCAAGATGAGCAACGGGAGCAAAGGTTTCACCGTAGTCGATACCCTCGACTTGGGAGTAGCCTTGTGCTACCAATCTTGCCTTGTTGCGAATGATGTTCCCATGAGCATCTTGCTTGTTCTTGAATATCCACTTGGTCCCAATGACGTTGTGGTTCCCCGATGGTCTTGGCACCAATCTCCACACCTTGTTGTACTCGAAGTTGTTGAGTTCTTCATGCATGGAATTGAGCCAATCCGAGTCTTCGAGAGCCTCATAGACCTTTTGGGGTTCAACACAAGAGACAAACGCGTGATGTTCACAATAGTTTGCTAATTGTCTACGAGTGCTTACCCCCTTTCTTAGGCTTCCAACCACGTTTTCCATGAGATGGCCTTGGGTGGTGAGCTTAGAAGCAATCTTCGCGGCACGACGCTCTAATTCCTCCTCGGGTGTGGAAGGAGGAGGAATAACTTGATCATCTTGAGCATCGTCATGAGCTTGTTCTTGATCTTGAGCTTGCTCATGATCTTGAACTTGCTCGAGGGGGATAACTTGACCTTGGGCATCATTTAGAGGTTCACCAACATCTTGAGGTTGATCTTGCCCTTGGTCTTGTTCACGAGGATGAGGGCCTTCACTTTGTTCTTCGGAAGCATGTGGGTCTTGGGGAGGTGATGGCTCCACTTGAGTGGAGCATTTTCCTTCTCCTTCGGCCACAAGGGGTTCCTCAATGGGTAGGATTTGACCAATACCCATTCTTCTTATGGCTTGGGGAGGAATTTCATCACCTACATCACAAGTACCACTTTGCTCCACTTGGGAGCCGTTATTTTCGTCAAACTCCACGTTACACGTCTCCTCAATGAGTCCGGTGGACTTGTTGAGAACACGGTAAGCATGAGAGTTTGTAGCATAACCAACAAATATGCCCTCATGAGCTCTAGCCTCAAATTTAGACAAACGAACACCTTTCTTGAGAATGAAACACTTACAACCGAACACCCGGAAGTACTTGAGGTTGGGCTTGTTGCCCGTGAGTATCTCATAAGGAGTCTTGTTCAAGCCTTTGCGAAGATAGAGCCGATTGGATGCATGACATGCGGTGTTGATGGCTTCGGCCCAAAAGTTGTATGGAGACTTGAACTCCGCCATCATGGTCCTAGCCGCATCCATCAACGTCCGGTTCTTCCTCTCTGCAACACCGTTTTGTTGAGGGGTGTATGGAGCAGCATATTGGTGCTTGATCCCCTCATCACTAAAAAACTCACCCAAGGTGTAGTTCTTGAACTCGGTGCTGTTGTCACTTCTTATTGTCAAGATCTTTGCATTGTGTTGACGTTGAGCTTCATTTGCAAAGTCGATGACTGTTTGTTGAGTCTCACTCTTCCTCTTGAAGAAGTATACCCAAGTGTATCTTGAGTAGTCATCCACAATCACCAAGCAATACTTTCTTCCTCCAAGACTATCAAAAGATGGAGGCCCAAAGAGATCATGTGAAGGAGCTCCAAGGGTCTCTTCGAGTAGATGATGGTTGATGGAGGGTGAGCCTTTTCATGAAGCTTTCCTTCGATACAAGCACTGCAAGCACGATCTTTGGCAAAACTAACATTTGTTAGTCCACGGACATGGTCACCCTTGAGAAGACTTTGCAAAGATCTCATATTGACGTGGGCTAAACGGCGATGCCAAAGCCATCCCACGTCAACTTTAGCCATTAGGCATGTCGCGGTCTTAGTGGGTCGCTCCAAAAAGTTAATCACATAGAGACTGTTCTCGACATGCCCAACAAAGGCTACTTTAAGAGTCTTGCTCCACAAGAGGGCCACGGTATCAATGTCAAAGAAAGTAGCAAAACCCATGAGTGCAAGTTGACGAACGAAAAGCAAATTGTATGCAAGGGTCTCAACAAGCATGACTTTCTCGATCGTTAGATCATGAGAAATGACAACCTTGCCGAGACCCAATACCTTAGAATGTGATGCATCACCCCACTCGACATTGGTGGGCATAGATGGAATCTCTTGCACGTCCACCACCAAGTCCTTGCTCCCGGTCATATGATTTGTTCCACTATCGAGCAACCATGATCCCCCACCGGAAGCAAACACCTACAAGAGATCAATGCTTGGTTTTAGGTACCCATTTAGTAAAGGGTCCTTTGATGTTAGTAACAAGGGTCTTGGGAACCCAAATATACCATTCAATGTACTCATAAGGAGAACCAACAAATTTAGCAAAGACATGTCCATCACTAGCACGGCACAACACATATTACGGGTTAAAGTTGCCGGCTTTGTTTGAGGAAATGCTTTTGCCCTTTTGGACATCAACTCCCTTCACTTTTTCCTTCTTCTCCTTAGGAGCACCCTCTCCCTCTTTCACAAACGTTTGCTTGAGAGGAGGAGGACGTTTGGTCTTGTTGTTCTTCTTCTTCTTGCTCTTGGACTTGGGTGCAAACCCAATTCCTTCCTTGGCCACAACTTCCTTTTGATTGCTCAAAAGGTCGTTGAGGTTCTTCTCTCCTTGAATGCATGTCACAAGGCCTTTCTCAAGTTGATCCTTCAACTTGGCATTCTCCTCCACAAGATTCACATGCTCACAACACGGGTTAGTAGCACATGCATTATCAATTAATACCATATGAGGAAAGGTGGCCTTTTCCTTGATTAGCTTAACTTGGAGTTGAGAATGAGACTCCCTGAGGTTAGCGTGAGCACCCTTCAAGACCTTGTGGGCCTTGTCAAGTATCTCAAACTCCTCTTTGAGTCTAGCATGATCAACCCCAAGTTTAGCCTTCTCGGAAGTTAGCACACGAGACACGACAAGAGCATGATCAAGATCTTTCTTTAACTTAGCATGGTCATCATTGTGTGACTCCTCAAAAGTCAAATGATGCACACGCTCTTCCTCAAGAGAATTAGAGAGATCCGATATCTCATCGGCATAGTCACGACTATGACCTTCCATCTTAGAGATGGTTTCTTCGTGAGCCTCGATCATGTCATTGGCCTCACCAAGTTGTTCCAAGAGAGCAACAAAGTGCTTCTTGGAATTACCCTTGATCTTACTCATAAAAGACTCAAATTCATTCACTTCCTCATTAGACTCAACATGTTCATCAATGCAATCCTCCAAGGAGGGATTAGTAATGATGGTGGTTGTGATGTTGGGGGTTACCTTGTTTGAAGCTTTAGCCATGAGGCACTTGGCGGTGATGTTTTCATTGGGTGAATCAAAGAGAGACACCGGGGGAGTAGTAGCAATGGCAGCGGATGCCATGGCCATTGCTTCTCCACTTTCATCATCATCGTCATCCTCTTGGTATTCTTCTTGAACCACCAACCCACGAGTTGGAGTCTTCTTGGCGAAGTTGTTCTTGTTGGGGAAGGACTTGGCTTTGTCTTTTCGAATGAATTTGCCACCATTGTCTTCCCGCTTCTCGTAAGGACAATCCGCAATGAAATGGCTCACATTGCCACAGTTGAAGCAAGTTCTAACTCGTTGCTTGCCCTTGACGCCACTTGAGTTGTTCTTGTTGAAGTTGGGTCTTATATTCTTCTTGCTCCAAAATTGTCTTGAAGCAAGGGCCATGTGCTCATGATAATCATACTTGGTGTCTTCGGGATTGCTCTCTTCATCTTCCACTTCTTCCTCTTCTTCCATGATGACCTTGGCCTTCAAAGCAAGATTGGGCTTCTTTGCCCTTTGAGAACGGAGCACCGCATTGTCGGCGGTCTTGTCCAAGATGCTCATTGCAACGAACTCATCCAACACTTCACTTGAGGTCATGGAGTGGAAGTCCGGTCTTTGACGAATGACTGAGGACATGGCCTTGTTGTAGGGCATCATGGCCTTGAGGAACTTGCGCTTGATCCAATTGTCATCCGTGTCCTTGCTTCCATGATCTCGGAGTGAGACCGCGAGTTTGGTCACTCTTCGAAAGAGCTCACGAGGTTCTTCATCTTCTTTCATTGCAAACTCATCGGCTTCATCTTGCACCACTTCATAGTTGGAGCGCTGGATGCTAGCACTTCCTCGATAGAGAGACTCAACACATTTCCATGCTTCTTTAGCCATGGCATGAGGTCGAAGATGAGGGAGATCTTCGGGAAGGATTGCATCTTGGATGATGAAGAGAGCACTCTCATTGAATTGATTGTCCACGGCTTCTCGAGGGGTGAAGTTGCTTGGGTCATGAGGATAGAAACCTTCTTCAATGATTCTCCAAAGGTTAGTGTTCACATGTTTCAAATGACGCTTAAAGCAATAGAACCAAGAATCAAAATCTTCATGTTTCTCATATTTAGGAGGAGGACCGGCATGATTCAAATGAGTGGAGGGGATTGGCCCTCCATAAATTGGGGGTTCCACATGGGCAAAGATGCCGGTACCATTTCTACCACTAATAGAAGGAATCTTTTCAATGTTAGCTCCCCCCTTGTCGGAGGTAGCATCCGTCACCTTGTTGGTGGGATCACCCACTTTCATCGGCGAGGTAGATTGTTTAAGTCCTTCTAGGAATTCCTTAAACATGTCCTTGACCTCGGTCGTCATGGAGGTTTTCAATGTTTCCAAAGCCACATTGAATTCCTCATGTGAGATCGAGTTATCCCCATCTCCCGTAGATGATTTCGGATTCGCACCGGAGTGCTCTCCCACCTCATCTACGACATCAACCATACTCTTCAAATGGTAAAGTCCTTAAAAAGAGAAGATGCTCTGATACCAATTGAAAGGATCGATATGGTTGACTAGAGGGGAGGTGAATAGGCAACTAACAATTTTTAAGCTTTTCTTTACTAAATTAAACTTTGCAACAAAATAGGTTGTCTAGATGTGCAACTAAGTGAGCAACCTATATGATGCAAAAACAACTAGCACATAAGAAAGCAAGGGAAGTAACACAAGTAGGCTTGCAAAAGTAAAGGCACGAGATAACAAAGAGTGGAGCCGGTGGAGACGAGGATGTGTTACCGAAGTTCCTTCCTTTTAAGGGGAAGTACGTCTTCGTTAGAGCGGTGTGGAGGCACAATGCTCCCCAAGAAGCCACTAGGGCCACCGTATTCTCCTCACGCCCTCACACAATGCGAGATGTTGTGATTCCACTATTGGTGCCCTTGAAGGCGGCGACCGAACCTTTACAAACAAGGTTGGGGCAATCTCCACAACAATTGGAGGCTCCCAACAACACCACGAAGCTTCACCACAATGGAGTATGGCTTCGAGGTGACCTCAACCGTCTAGGGTGCTCAAACACCCAAGAGTAACAAGATCCGCTAGGGATAAGTGGGGGGAATCAAATATCTTGTGGTGGAAGTGTAGATCGGGCCCTTGTCACCCAATCCCGAGTAAATCAACAAGTTTGATTGGCTAGGGAGAGAGATCGGGCGAAAATGGAGCTTGGAGCAACAATGGAGCTTAGAGTTGGAAGAGGTAGTCAACTAGAGGTAGAAGACGCCCCTTATATAGTCATGGGAAAAATCCAACCGTTATCCACATGTTCAGCCCGCGACACGCGGTACTACCGCTCCAGGGGCGCGGTACTACCGTGAGGCCGCGCCGTACTACCATGGCGGACCACGGTACTTCCGCGACAACAGCAGAGGCCGGGACTTGCCTGACTAGGGCGCAGTACTACCGCTTGCGTGGTACTACTGCTCCCCCTTGCGGTACTACCGCAAGGCAGGAGAGTCATTGCCTGGGAAGGGCACGGATGAAATAAATTACATCCGTGCCTACTTCCGCTGAAAATGAGGTGGTGCAAAAATCCGATGCGGTACTACCGCTCGCGAGGCGCGGTACTACCGTTGCGGGCGCGAATGTAAAAAATTACATCTGCTCCTACTACCGTGATGCTGCGGTACTAGGTAGGAGGGCCACGGTACTACGACTCCTGGGGAGCGGTACTACCATGGTCCTCCGCGGTACTACTGCGCTGGACGAGCGGTACTACTTTGGGTGGCGCGGATGTAAAAAATTACATCCGCCCGTACTACCGTACCGGAGCGGCACTAGGCCTGGGAGCCGCGGTACTACGACTCTAGAGGAGCGGTACTACCGTGACCCACAGCGGTACTACCGCAAGTACAGCAGTAGTCGTCAGATTTCAGCACAACCAAGATAACAAAGAGAAGCTCCAAAGTGTAGGGAAAGGTAGGACAAGTGTAAGTGTTGATTCCACCCAAACGTTTCTGGCATGGAATCGATGCAAGTCCTGCTGATAGATAGTCGATCGGATCATGGCCATCTCTCTTTCTTCTTCTAGAAGGTCGACTGCGTCCTACCGGGCTTGTTCTGCTTCATCTTCAGTGTAGAGCTCGACTCGGGGTGCATTGTGAAGAAGGTCACTCGGCAAGACTGCTTCAGCTCCATACACCAGGAAAAATGGAGTTCTTCCAGTCGACCGATTAGGAGTGGTCCTCAATCCCCAAAGAACTGACGAAAGTTCGTTGACCCATACGCCTGCTGCGTGCTTGAGATCACGCATCAGTCGGGGTTTCAATCCTTTGAGAATTAGACCATTTGCCCGTTCAGCTTGTCCATTCGACTGGGGGTGAGCGACTGAAGCGTAGTCTACTCTTGTGCCTTGAGAGGCGCAAAAAGCTTTGAATTCGTTGGAATCGAAGTTTGATCCATTATCAGTGATGATGCTGTGCGGAACTCCATATCTGAATGTCAACTCTCTGATGAAACTGATAGCAGCACCAACATCAAGATTCTTGATAGGCTTAGCGTCGATCCATTTAGTAAACTTGTCGACTGCTACTAGCAAGTGGGTGAAGCTGCTCCTGCCAGTTCTCAGCGGTCCAACCATATCTAACCCCCAAACAGCGAAGGGCCAGACGAGTGGAATGGTCTTCAAGGCTGAGGCGGGTTTGTGCGATAGATTGGAATAGAACTGACACCTTTCACACTTGTTGACTATTTCCTTTGCCATTTCATTTGCTCTTGGCCAGTAAAATCCCGCTCGGTATGCTTTAGCCACAATGGTCCGAGAGGACGCATGATGACCACAGGTCCCCGAGTGGATATCGTCAAGGATTATCCGACCTTCTTCTGGTGTTATACATTTCTGACCGACTCCAGTCGCGCTTTCTCTGTACAACTGTCCCTTTATGACGGTAAAGGCTTTGGATCGATGGACGATCTGTCGAGCCTCTTCTTCATTCTCTGGGAGCTCTTTCCTTAGGATATACGCGATGTACGGCTCTGTCCAGTCGGGAGTGATGAGCAAAACTTCCATGATCAGGTCCACCATAGCTGGAACTTCAACTTCAGTCGGATCCGTGACACTTTTTGGCCGTGGAGCTTCTTCGGTGAAAGGATCCTCTTGAACTGATGGTGTATGGATGTGTTCCAAAAACACATTACTGGGAATGGCTTCTCTTTTGAAACCTATCTTTGCCAAATCATCAGCCGCTTGATTTTTCAGTCGGGGTATATGATGGAGCTCTAATCCTTCAAATTTCTTCTATAGCTTTCTCACTGCATTGCAGTATCCAGTCATGGCTGGACTTCTGACGTCCCACTCCTTCATCACTTGATTAACCACCAAATTTTGAGTCGCCATAGACCATGAGGAGACAGACGCCGAGTGAAATGGCCATACGCAACCCATACAAAAGTGCTTCATATTCTGCTTCATTGTTGGAGGAATCAAAGTGGATCTGGAGCACATATCTGAGCTTATCTCATCGGGGGGAAACCAACACTACCCCAGCACCGGAACCATTCAGCATCTTAGAATCATCAAAGAACATGGTCCAGTGCTCCGAGTGAACTTGAGTCGGTAGTTGCTGTTCAATCCACTCGGCGATGAAATCTGCTACTGCTTGGGACTTGATGGCTTTCTTTGCCTCAAATTTGATATCAAGGGGAAGGAGTTCAATCGTCCATTTCGCCACTCGACCAGTTGCATCTCTGTTGTGCAGAATCTCTGACAACGGGGCGTCGCTGACGACTGTGATGGAATGGTCAGAGAAGTAATGAGCAACCTTCTTCATCGTCATATAAATCCCATATACAAGCTTCTGATAATGAGGGTATCTTTGCTTTGATGGGGTCAACACTTCAGAAAGATAATATACTGGGCGCTGAACTTTGAAGGCTTTTCCTTCTTCTTCCCGCTCAACCGTAAATACTGTACTGACGACTTGTCCTGTGGCTGCAATGTAAAGCAGCAAAGGCTCTTTGCTGATTGGGGCAGCAAGCACCGGCTGGGTGGAGAGTAGAGCTTTTAGCTTTGCAAACGCTGCATCAGTTTTGGGAGTCCACTCGAACTTGTCTGACTTCTTCATCAGTCGGTAAAGAGGCAATGCCTTTTCACCGAGGCGAGAGATGAATCGACTTAAAGCGGCCAAGCATCCAGTAAGCTTCTGGACATCATGCACACGCACAGGGCGTTTCATTCGGAGTATAGTACCAACTTTTTCTGGGTTGGCATCGATTCCTCGTTCGGAAATGAGAAAACCGAGTAACTTTCCGCAGGGAACTCAGAATGTGCACTTTGATGGATTAAGCTTGATATGATACCTCCTGAGGTTGGCAAATGTTTCAGCAAGGTCAGTCAACAGGTCGGAACCTTTCCGTGATTTAACCACAATATCATCCATGTATGCTTCCACATTCCGACTGATTTGAGTGAGCAAACACTTCTGGATCATCCTCATGAACGTGGCTCCAGCATTCTTGAGGCCGAATGGCATGGTGACATAGCAGAAGCACCTGAAGGGAGTGATGAAAGCTGTTTTGATCTCGTCGGGTCCATACAGACGGATCTGATGGTAACCGGAATAAGCGTCTAAAAAAGACAGGCGCTCACATCCTGCAGTCGAGTCGACTATTTGGTCGATGTGGGGGAGAGGAAAATGATCTTTCGGGCAGGCCCGATTGATATGTTTGAAGTCAATGCACATGCGAAGTGACTTGTCCTTCTTGGGGACCACGACAACATTGGCGAGCCACTCGGAGTGGTAAATCTCGGATAAACTCTGCTGCTAAGAGCCGAGCCACCTCCTCGCCAATGGCTTTTCTCTTCTGGACGGTGGACCATCGAAGATGTTCTTTGACAGGTTTCACCTTTGAGTCGACTCGTAGACGATGCTCAGCCAGCCCCCTGGGTACACCCGGCATGTCAGCACGCTTCCATGCGAAGATGTCCCAGTTCTCACGGAGGAACTGGATGAGCGCTTCTTCTTATTTGGAGTCGAGTGTTGTGGAGATATGAGTCGGAGCAGCACTGGGGTTGGTCGGGTGAATGTGAACCGGCTTTGTCTCACCGGACGAGTGAAACGCTGACTCTGTAGCGGGCTTCTTGGCTCGCAACAAATCACTCAGATCTGCAGTTTTCTGGTATTCCTGCAGCTCTACCACTGCCATCTGAGCATCGGCGATCTTTGAGCCTTTCTGAAAGCACTCTTCCACCTTCTTCCGATTGCCAGTAATAGTGATCACACCTTTGGGACCAGGCATCTTCATTTTGAGGTACACATAGCATGGTCGAGCCATGAAACATGCATAAGCTGGCCTGCCCAAAATAGCGTGATAAGCACTCTGGAAATCCACCACTTCAAATGTCAACTTTTCTTTGCGTTAATTCTTGGAATCACCGAAAACCACATCAAGAGCTATTTGGACGAGTGACTCAGCCTTCTTCCCAGGAATGACTCCATGGAAACTCATGTTGCTGGTACTGAGTCTGGACATCGGAATGCCCATCCCTTTCAATGTTTCCGCATACAATATATTCAGGCCACTGTCACCATCCATCAAGACTTTAGTGAGTCGAGTGCCTTCGACGACTGGGTTGACCACCAAAGCTTGCCTCCCAGGGGTGGCTATGTGTGTCGGATGATCAGACTGGTCGAATGTGATGGCGGTCTGAGACCACTTCAGATAACTGGGTGTCACCGGAGCAACCATATTCACCTCTCGGTTGATAACTTTCAATCGACTTTTGCTTTCAACATCAGCAAAAATCATCAGGGTGGAATTGACTTGGGGATATCCATCATCACTATCTTCTTTGTCTTCAACTTTGTATGACTCCTTTTCCTTATCTTTGGGCTATTTCCCCTGGAATGGCTGGATCAAGAGCCGACACTGTCGAGTGGTATGTTTCGGATAAAAGAATTTACCCTCCTCATCTTTCTTCGTGTGGATGTGGCACGTCAAATCCATCACGTCATTCCCTTCCTTGTCCTTCACCTTCTTAGGGTTCCAAGACCCTTTGGGCTTCCCTTTAAATTTTCCTTGAGTCACGGCCAAGGCTTCTCCAGGAGCAGTTGGCTCGGCTTTCTGCTTCTACTTCCGACTGGAGTTTCCTTCCCCGGTTTCATGAGCGGCTGGCTTGTACTTGCCACTCCGGAGCCGATCCTCTTCTTCACCATTGGCATACTTGGTGGCAATCTCCATCATTCGACTCAGGGTCATGTCTCCGGTCCGACCGAATTTCAAACATAGCTCTCTGTTCTTAACACCTTCCTTGAAGGCACAGACTGCCTGGTGATCAGATACATTCTCTACCGTGTGATGCAGTGTGATCCATCTCTGGATGTAATCTCTCAGAGTTTCATTCGACTTTTGCGCACAAACCTGCAGCTCTGTCAACCCTGCTGGTCGCTTGCAAGTTCCTTCAAATGTTCTGACAAACACTCAGGCAAGATCTTCCCAGGTGTAAATGCTGCTAGATGCCAACTGATTCAGCCATGCTCTGGCCGAGCCCTCCAACATAAGAGGTAGGTGTTTCATGGCCACCTCATCATTGCCGCCGCCAATCTGAACAGCCACTCGGTAGTCCTCAAGCCAAGTATCGGGCTTGGACTCACCAGTGAAATTACTGACTCCAGTCGCCAACCTGAAGTTGGGAGGAACCACCGCGGCTCTGATGGCTCTGCTAAAACACTCTGGTCCTGAGACGTGAACTCTGCTGCTGGTTGGCACATCTCTGTCATGGCCTTCTCGGTGAGATCTGTTCCGGTCGACCAAACCTTGAACGATAATGGATCTCGCATCAAAGCCTGGTTCTCTGGGGTCGACTGGAACCCTTCGCCCAACACTGTGCTGGCGTCTGTCATCTTGCTGTCGAGGAGCGTACGACCCACCCCTTGGGGGAGGAGTGGGCACTCGACATCGATCATCGCGATCGAATCGGTCATCATACTGATCACGTCGGCCTCCACGTCCCTCACGCCTCGGGGGCGATCTTGGGCTATGGGCCGACTGGACTATATTCGCAGCGACGGATCTGCTGTGAATCCTATTTCGCGACTGCGATACAGCTGAATTTTGATCTCCTGCTGCCCGGAGTAAATCTCTGATCTGTAGTAAGTATCTGCCAGCCTCTGACTGGGAGGGCTGAATCGACTCTGCTATACGGGCTGCAGCTGCTAGATTCTGAATCGGAGTTTGATATACCTGAGTCGGTGGTGGAAAGAGTTGACGTCGACTGGAGTCTGGGACCCGTTGTCGTGCACGCTCATCGAGCGCTCACTGGAGGTTCTCCAGTCGAGTGCGCTCAGCCAAGTTGGCCAAACGCGCGTCCTCTAAGGCATGAGCCTCGGGGGTTTCTCCAACGATAGGAGTATGCACCGCATCCATGTTCCGGCGGCGAAGATCTTCCCTTTGTAGCGACGTGAGGGGCTCGGGCTGATATTCTTCGTGGGCATGCGCCGGATCGCCTCCGCCATCGAGTCCGTCGGTGCGGGGAAAACTGGGAGGACTGCGTGGTCCATTGACCATCAGAACCTCCGCCGCCGGATCATTACTGTCGCACTCGGATGCAGTCTCTACGGAGCCAGTCGACAGGTCGAACAGGCCGTAGTGAGATTCGTCGGGCTCGATCGCCGTGACTTGGGGAGTGGCCGACTGGCGAGCCACCACGTGCCTCACCCACCGTTGAAGCCTCAACCGACCGGAGCGCTTGCGCCGGCAGGAGACAGGGAGGGAGGACGAAACAGGGGTCGACCGATACTGGGTCGACGGTTGCCGCAGGAGGACGCCACAGACGCACGCACGGAAGTGCGTCGCCCCGCGGATGGGGAGTGCGTCGATGTCGAGTGGAGCCTCCTGAAGACAAGCGGAGTCGTCGGCGATGAACGTGAGCGCGCCGAGACGGATCTCGCGGCCCTCAACCAAAACTCCGCCTGAAACCATGATGAAGGAGATCGGAACAATCGCAACTTCTCCAATAGGTCGCTAAGACACCTGCCCCACGGTGGGCGCCAACTATCGTGGTTCTAAATCTGACAGTAGAATAGGGGGGTAGGAATGGAGAGGCAAGATCCTAGCTATGGAGTAGTTGTATACGCAAGATGTTTACGAGTTCAGGCCCTTCTCGGAGGAAGTAATAGCCCTACGTCTCGGAGCCCGGAGGCAGTCGACTGTATTATATGCGTATGAGTTACATGGGTGCGAACCCTTGACACTGAGGAGGGGGTGGCTTATATAGAGTTCGCCAGACCCCTCCGGCCCTCAGTTATGTAGGGTTTAAAGTACATTAAGATCGGGAGTTACTGGTAACGTCCCACATAAAGTGCTATGATGACCATAAAAGTTACTTAATGACCGACCATTTGTGTGCAGACTGACTTTAGATCTACTGACGGTCGAGTGGTTGGCTTCATGGTCGAGTGTCTTCAGGTCCGTCGAGTGGAATCCTTTCAGGTCGACTGACAAGTGGTTTCTTCTAGAGATGTCCTTGGGGAGGGTATCTTGGACAGGTCCATGACCCTACCCTAGGTACATGGCTTCATCAGGGCGGAAATTCACTTTGCCACGTGTTAACATATGCTCCTGCCATCGAAAAATATATTTCAAAATGTCAAAAGAATCCGACACAAATTTGACGCGCACATCTCAACATTATGTATGCGCATGCCAAGTTTTGTGAAAAAACGCCATCTTATATACCTTGTGTAGAAAGGACAAAAAATGTCCAATGAAAATCCTACTTTAACACTATTTTTTGTCTTTTTTGCACATGATACAAAAGTTGTCGGTTTTTCACGAAACGGGTTTGTATGCACATAGAATGTCAAAATGTATGCGAGAATCATTTTTTCAGAATTTTGTGACATTTTAAAATATGTTTAAAACACATTTCGAAATCCAAGAGCATATGCTCCCATGTGCCCAAACGCCACTGTCGTGGTGGGAAGCTTTCTCACGTAAAAAAAAAGCAAAATAAAAACATTTTTCTCACGTCACACTCAATGTGGTAAAAAAACTACCTAACTGTGATAAAGGAAACATCTGGACCGTGTTAACAACAACTAATGTTGGACGAGCTGGCTAGCTTGATGCAACATATTACAAGCGGTCGTGGCTTCGATCCTCATTTCCAAGCATTTATTTTTCTCGCCCCAGCGCGTGGATTACGGGATGACAGTTCAATCGTGCGGATCTATTGTTAGTTTCCGGTCGACTGGAAAATAGTTTTTCCGATAATTAATACCTAATCTAAATGGTCGTCCATATATCCCTTTGCCTTCCTTATGTTCGACAGCCTAATCATCGGACTGTCAGGAGGCCCGGAGATATATACTTCAATGCAAAGGACGGCTCGCTTTCCGCTCATTGGAGTAAACCCTTGGTTGATGCTCCAGCGGGAGGGAAAGGGGTTGGCTCCGCTTTAGTAGAGCTCATGCGGGGTTGACAATGGTCTGCGGGGAAGAAGAACCGGGAAAGACACCGAAAACTCAAAACGGTGCCCGGGCTCATCTGCTCCCTTTCAGCAAAAAATTCAAACAAAATACTAGAAAAATTCAAAAATTCCAAATTTTTTTGTGGTGGTAGATAATTTGACGCGTGAGGTGCGCCCCAAAATTCAACTTATTTGGACATCTTAGTAGCTCACGGAAAAAAGACAAATCGGATCAAAACAGTGCGTGAACAGTAAACATTTTTACAGATCCTGATTTTGTCTTTTTGCCGAGAGCTGCTCAGATGCTCAAATGAGTTGAATTTTGGGGCGCACCTCACGCGTCAAATTATCTACCACCACAAAAAAATTTGGAATTTTTTGAATTTTTCTATTATTTTTTTTTGAATTTTTTTCTAAGCGTGGGTGCAGCTGAGCCCGGGTGCAGATTAGCCGCACTCGAAAGACACCTGCTATTTTACGCCGGCGTAGCCTCGGCGGTGGCCTTCATGGAACCCAAGTGGCGGCGGTCTCCGGTGTTCTACTTCTCCTCAATGATACCGGCGAACACGGACGCGCTGGCCATCGACTAGTCGATCTCCGTGCACCCGACTTCTGTCTTTGCCTGCATGGCGCGACCGCAAACACGGGAGGCGCGGACGCATGCACGGTAGGCGTGGGCGTAGGAACGGTTGGCGCGGCCACAGACATGGGAGGCGCGGGACGACGCGGTGTTGTCGACAGCAGCGACGATGCCCGTGCCGCCGTGCTCCTCGTCGTGGGATGGAGCAATTCGCCACTCCTCTGTCAGTTGGTTTCGAGCAGCGAGCTGTTGAACCATGCACCGGCTTGGGGCGGAAACTAGCTCCGTCGGGCTAAGTGAGCTGCCTTGCTCGGCGGGTGACCCAACCGGCTTTTATGCTGGAGAGCAGCTCTTCCGGCACGTCGGATGCCATCGGAAGAGTGGAGAAAAATGGTGAAGAAGAAGATAGAGAGCGGCAGAGTGGTGCGATTTTTGCCCGGCATCTGGCCTCATTTAAATAGAAGGTCGGCGGGAGGAGCTCGACCGACGTTGCATTTAATGTCGGCCTGCTTCTGAATGGACGTGTGGCCGGAGTAGGTTTTTCGACTTTCATGCGGATTAATGGAGATGTATGAATGCGGGCGGGGAGGCGTGTTTAGCCGGGCGTGTAGCGGGAGGCGCCCTCGGCCGGCGTGCCGCTTCAATGAAGGAGCCAGTGAGGGGTCACGTCCGTTCTTCCAAGCCGTCTTCAATATGGAGCGACATGTTCTATAGAGGTATGCATGATTTTGGGCAGCTAGCAATGTGACGGATGCGCGCGGGAACGGGAATGGTCTTGGTGGGCCAGAGTGGTCAGAACTGGCTTTTGAAACGGTCCGATCTCCCACAAATCTTTCCACTTTTGTCTCCAGTTTTCGGAAGAAAACATGTTTAGACTGCGTCACGGATTGATACAGAATCGCGTTGGATGGCTTCCATAATCCGGACAGTGCGATTCGGACGGTCGTCGAATGTTTGAGGGTCAGCGTTGTAGTTTCATGATTGAAATTGAAAGTTTCTGAAAAAAATGTTGATGAGCTAGCTGGCCGGCTAGACGGTTTCACGCATGACGAGATCGTGCGACGCGAGCGACTGGACCGGCTAGATTGATTGACCCGCAGCAAGATGTGACGGGGCCAAAGAAACGCAATTTGCATCTGAACATCTACGCGCGCGATCGACCGATGCGACGTGATGCCAAGTTGCCAATTCCTCCTTGCTCGCTACAGCTGCACCGCGCCGGTTCCCTGCCGCATCTCGCTGCGCCAGATCGGATGGTACGTATAGGTGCCCGCCTCTCTCGCTGTGGGATCCGGCTTGCCTGTTCCCTTTTCATGCTTCCATCCGTGCTTCCATTTCATCCTACGGCTATTCTTTTTCCTTTTTCTTTCCTAATCTAATCATCCCCCCCTGATTTTCAGGGGATGGGGCCGGGTCTTATTTTCTTCCAATCAAATAAAGCCACCTAGGCGGGAGCACGGATGGGAGCATGAGAAGGAAGCAGGCAAGTCTCGTCCCTCGCTGTGCTCCATGGTATACAGTGCTGTCTCACTGTTCCATATATAGCCAGCTATCAGTTGGAGATGATTTGATAGCTGACTAGATGCGACACGGATCCGCAGCGGGCAGAAATCACTATTTTGACCTAAGAACGAAATCAATTCACAAACTGAACTGTTCTGGAAAAAAATTCACCCAACTGACCTTTTTGTGTGGCGCCCGACAATTAGGCGCCACACTACACTGTGCAGCGCCTAACACACAGGCGCTACACATCTGGACAGCGTGGCACCCCGGAGCCAGGCCTGGCCCCACCCCTGATGGTGCAACGCCTAGGCGAAAGGCGCTACACAATCATGTGCAGCGCCTAGACGAAAGGCGCTACACATGCACTTACTAATCGCCTCGAGGCAACAGAGAACAAAGCTAAAAATTGCTAAGTCAGGGTGCAGCGCCTGAGAGCTAGGCGCTACACGATACAGTGTAGCACCTAACGTCTAGGCGCTGCAAGATTGATCCACCGCGTGTGGCCTGACCGACTGAGCTGTAAACGCATAGGGCGTGGCATGACATGACATGCACAATCAAAATTTGAGTTACTACCTGCACTTGCCCTGCCTTGCTCGCAGTAGGTAGATATGCCATGGGATGAATCTATCCCTACTACTGGTAAGTTCTGTTGCGCATTTACTGTTTACGTACGTACTGCCCTGCAGTGGCTAGTAGCGACAACTCTGCGCTTCCGTTTTACTGTTACCACCACGGGCCGGCCGGCACTATTCTTGATTAACTACACTGGCTAGATGCTAGTTGTACTCCACTGCTCAATGCCTGGTCATTACTGAAGAAGACACAAAATCTGGCGAAACTAAACGGAAATATACTACTCTCTCCCGCGCGCTCACTCTTGTTGATCTTTGGCTACATATTCCTTTTATTTAATCGATCCATGCACATATGCTCGTTCTGATCATACCCCGGGCTCTTTTTTTTCTTTCTAAGAAGATCATTTGATCTGATTGCATAGTGGCCGACACACAACAGGAATGGAGAAGATCCGCGGTGACCGTCCAAGGGTCCGTGCTTGCTTGCTTTTAACCGCAGGAGCATGGGTGTACAAATACGTGACCAGCAGCCAGTCCCTGCCCGTGAGCCAGCCAACCTGCAGATCGACCACAGCAGGTAGTAACTCAAATTCTGACCGTGCATGTCATGGCATGTCAGGTCACGCCGCGCCCTATGCGTTTAAGCTCGCCGGTCAGGCCACGCGTGGTGGATCAATCGTGCGACGCCCAGAAGTCATGCATAGTGTAGCGCCTAACTCTTAGGTGCTGCACATTGACTTAGCAATTTTTAGTCTTGCTCTCTGTTGCCCCCGAGAAGGTTAGTAAGTGCATGTCTAGCGCCTTTCGTCTAGGCGCTGCACATGATAGTGTAGCGCCTTTCGCCTAGGCGCTGCACCATCAGGGGTGGGGCCAGGCCTGGCTTCGGGGTGCCACGCTGTCCAGATTTGTAGCGCCTGTGTGTTAGGCGCTGCACAGTGTAGTGTGGCGCCTAACTGTAGGGCGCCACACAAAAAGGTCAGTTGAGTGAATTTTTTTTCAGAACAGTTTAGTTTGTGAATTGATTTCGTCCTTAGGTCAAAACAGTGATTTCTGCCTCCGCAGCGTACTATGAGCAAAAGCGCGCAACAGGTCAAGTACAAAGGTACTACCGAAGGTAATTAAGATCATCTCCAGCCGTTGGCCTCCCAGGGACAATCGCCGCCTGGGGGTGACCGGCGCAAAAAATGGGCATGGCGCGAGTTGGCCCCCAGCCGCGGAAAAAAAAAGCAAACTTGGGCTGAAACACGTCAATTTTTGGCAAACTTGGGCTTTTATATTCACAAACTTGGGCGAAAACACGTCATTACATATAAAAACTAATAAATAAACTTGCTGAAGGCCGAGAATTCGCCGTCGTCGCCGCCATTGTCGGCCTTCTCCTCCTTTACTCGGGCGCCCCTGCTGGACCCCTCCCCGGCTGGTGGCGGCGGCGGTGGCGCATCGCCGTCGTCGCTGTCGTCGATGATGACGACTCCGCCTTCGTCACGGCCTCGGCGGCGCTGCGCGAAGCGCTGCAAGGCGGCGCGCTGGCGCTCCCTCGCCATCTTCAGGGAGTCCTGGCGTGCCCATTCAAGGGCCGCGTCGTCGTCGAGCTCGACCTCGAGGTGCGTCAGCACGCCGTCGAGGGTGCGGCAGGGGACGCCCGACCAGAGGTGGCGCCCCTCGCTGTTCTTCAGGCCGCCGACCACCGGCGCCCCGTTGGTGGACGCCAGCCGCTGCTGCTGGCGGTGCTCAAAGTATACCGCCCAAGCCGCGTGGTTGTCGACGGCATACTGGGGGAGGGAGAGCTCGGCGTCGGTGAGGGAGGCGCGCGCGATCTCGACTTCGTCGGTGAAGTAGGATGGCTTGGTGACGGCGTCGGGCAACGGGGGAATGGGCACTCCCCCATTGCTGAGCCTCCAGCCCGTCGGCCCGGCGCGCATGTCCGGCGACGCCGGGATGTTCGCCTGGAACAGGAGCCAGGACTCCTGTTCGCGGAGCGAACGGTGGCCGAAGCCGTTGGCCACCGCCTCGTATCCGGGGAAACGCTCGGCCATCGGGGAGAGGAGTGGCTGGGGAGAAGAGATCGGCGGGAGAGGGAAGGCTGGGGGTGGGGAGAAGAGCTCGGCGGTGGCGCTCGGGAGAGGTGGAGAGGTGGCACCCAACACAGGCGAGCGAGACCATATATAGCCGCGCCGCGTCCGTGTGTACGCGTCCGAGGGAGGGGAGGCATCGGCCCGCGTCGGCGCGCCGCCTCGTGATGCGCCGCCCGTGAGGAATCAATTGCAAAGCTGACCGGCGGCAGCCTTGCCTTTGATTCCCCGCGGGAAACCGAGGCGTCGGGAGAAGACGAGGCGGGCGGTGTCGCTGACGCAGCTGGCCCACGGTGCTTTCGCGACAAAAACGATTCGCCCGGCGCCCCCGAGCGCCCCCAGTGCGCCGGGTTCAGGTTGGGTCCGCCGGCGCCAATTCCGGCCCGAGCCGGCGAAAAATGGGCCCCTGGGGGCGCGACTGGGCCGATTTTTTGGCGCCAGCGGCCGAAAAATTGCCTGGGAGGCCTTGTTGGGGGCGCTGCTGGAGATGCTCTAAGGTCGACCCGTGCACCCGAATCTTCTCTGTTCAAATAGGAGGTACCCAGCCACCATGCTGCTGCCTCCTCCTGATCCCTCACATCGCTCCGTCACCCACGCCGCACGCGCAGCGCTGCCCCGCCGCCGCCGATGAGGATCTCCTCCGCCGGCAGCAGCGCCGCCCGCGAACCCCTCTCTCTTCCTCTTCCTCGCGCAACAA
This sequence comes from Triticum timopheevii, assembly GCA_963921465.1. NCBI lineage: Eukaryota > Viridiplantae > Streptophyta > Magnoliopsida > Poales > Poaceae > Triticum > Triticum timopheevii. The sequence continues at coordinate 51,773,680 of OY997272.1, read as the reverse complement.
GGGTGGCCTCCCCTTACCCAAGCACGCGCCCACGACATCCGCCTTCTCCTCCGCCGCAGCTGTAGCCGTCAGCCGACAAGGGTGCCGCCCCTCACCTTCTCCTGCTCCGCCGCGGTTGGAAAGAAAGCGCGTGGATAAGATAAAAGAAGGATTACGGCTTGAATTTTTATAAATGTAGGGGGGTTTCTGCATAACCGAAACGTTTCCTTAGACATCTACTTAAAAAGGGAGTGCGGGTTGAATTATCAAAAGGTACAGGGACTTTTCTACAAATATACCGATGACGTACGATCAAAAGAAATAAGCGCTTTATTATTACTAGCACATATGCCCATGCGTTGCAACAGGACTAAAATTAAGGTGTCCATCAATGTGGCAAGATAGCATCCAAATTCATGGGAGGGAGACGCACATCAAGCTATAAAAGACATACCAGTCAACCATTAATCACGCAACAACCCTTAAGACCGGTGCTAAGGATCAATTAGTTCTCCTTATAATCCTAACATCTACACTTAGTTAGCTTTACATCTCCACACATCCAACTTGTAGCAACACTGATTGACCTCGCTACAACATGCGTTCGGCAATGGCGGTCGTCCTTGTTGTGTCCATGTGGTCGTCTTTGCTACATTGTCCGTGTGATTTGTTGTCCTGGCAGCGTTTATCTAGTCGGTTTTGCAGCATGCCGGTCCAACTTCCCAATAGAAAAATAATAGCGGCGACTAGTGTTCCATTGGCGTGCTTCCGGACGTAGCAAGCGATTGACCTACCAACGTTGTCTTATACTTTGTGCGACAGCAGCGGGCCTAAAACTATTGTGTGTGTCGTTTGCAGCAACAATGCTCGCTCGAAAATTGCATGTAGATTAACCTGGTATTTTCTTCTCTCAAAAAAGTAAAACTTGATAGCGACAAAAACTCTGAGAAATTAAAACATTCCCTTGCACATTGAAAAGGTTAACAGGTTGCCCAAAAATCAAAGCTGAAGGTAGGTCGTTTGCTTCGTTTTTCATTTTTGAGTAGTTTGCTAGCGAGACCCGCTTGATCCCATGAAAAGAAGGCAACAACAGGTCCCGTGTTGCACACATCTCGGGGGTTGTTTTATTAGCCTGCATTAAGATTCAGCCGTCACTCACCAGCTATATATACCACTGCAACCAGGTATCTTATATCTTTTGTTAGTTAGATTCAGCCATATCATACACTACATGGTACATGCAAGCACATCACCAGACAACAATCCAGCCATACTTCTCACATTTCTGTTTAGAGCCAACATTAATTCTTTTGTCAGGCTCTATTCCTACAATTTCATTTAATTAGAGCCAATCTTAATTCCTTCACTCCCGCAATTTCGTTGGGCTTGATGATTACTCGACAACTCTTCGGCGTATATAAACTGGTGGATTTTTGTGGATCGAAGTGAGGTGGGATAAATATTCAAACAAACCCTCTCTCTATAAAAAAAATGACCGTGCTTTTAAAATTTTCAAAAATGGTCGTGTTTTCATATTTGTAAATAAATTAAAAAAAGTTTTGGATTTTCAGAAAATGTTTGTGTTTTTTAAAGTTTCTTCGGATTGTTTTGTTCTGATTTTTCAAAACTTTTAAAACATGTTCAGAATTTCAGAAAATGTTCCTCCTTTCAGAAATTGTTCACAAATTGAAAAAATGTTCATGTTTTCATTTTCAGGAATTTCAAATAATGTTCCCGTTTCCAAATTTGTTTGAAAATGTTTTAAAAAACATGTTTTCAAATTTTGTTGGATTTTTTTAAAAAAAATTTGGATTTTTTGTTCGAAATTTTCACAACTTTTCAGAGTTTTTTTATGGATTTCACAAAAAAAAGTTTCAACAAATTAAAAAATGTTCATGTTTTCCCTTTTGCAGGAGTTTCATTTTTTTGTGTTTTCCAATTTTTCTCGGGAGTTTAAAAAATGTTTGCGTTTTCACATTTTGTTTTGGAATTTAAAAATGTTCCTATTTGAAAAACTTGTTCATGATTTTCAGAAATGTTTCATTTTTTTAAATTTGTTTAAAAATTTGTTAAGTGTTTTCGTTTCACAAAACATTCCGGTATTATTTTAATATAACAATTGCGTTCGAAATTTTAAAAATATTCGTATCTGCAGTGGTGATTGGTTCTTAATGCCGTGCACTATCGTATAACCAGCAATGCTTGGTAGGTCAACTGGTTGTAACGTGATGTTGTAGTATGACATTGAGGGTACGATTCCCCCCTAGGGCATCTTTTTTTGAAGCTACAGTTTGTCATTGCAGCCTATCAATATCTTCATGGGCCGGCCCAGTTCTTTGAGAAAGTCTACCTAAAAAATTAACTCAGCGTCCCATGACGGTCGATAAAAAATAACCAACGATCTATGATGGACGAAAATTAGCTTGGTCCCACCGTAAACGAAAAAAATGGAGAAACAATCCTTCCTTTAATATTAGGTAAAGATTATGGAAAGTTTATTATTATTAGGACGTCGATAACGCCCACACGTGTGGGCGTTAAAGGGTCTGGCCACACGCCATGTGTGGTGTGAGCAGGAGGCAGCCCACACGGGTTGTGTGTGGATGGACATTAGTTGCCCACACGTGTGGGCGGAGCTACTTCGTGCCACACGCCCAACAAATACTACTCATCTCCACCTGGCGCGTGTGGCACGAAGAAAAAAATGCCCACACGTCCTAGCGCAGCTATGTTAGGTACCCCGCAGGATGACGATTTAGTTGCCATCCTGGTTGGCAGATGTAGTTATCCGGGATGGCAAGTGTAGTTGTAAAAGCATGACAACTCTATATGTTTTGATTAACTATAGTTGCCATGTCTAATTTATGCTAGTTGCCGCGTGTAATCAAACCATAGTTGCCGTGTGTGATTAACTACTTGCCACACATAGTCAAACAGTAGTTGCCATGTTTACCTAGTTGCCACCTGTGGTCCAACCATAGTTGCCATGTATAGTTTATCGCAGTTGTCATGTATAGTTAATCGCAGTTGCCATGTGTGTTTATCTGGTTGCCACGTAAGCGCAACTAGAGTTGCCGTCTAGCAAAAAAATCACATTTGCCATGTTTGTTTACCTAGTTGCCACGTTCGCGTAACTGCAGTTGCCATCCACAACGTAGGAATGTAGTGTGGGCTAAAATCAGTTCGCCCACACGCGCATGGACTAGGTGGTGGCTGTGTGGGCAGAAACTAGTTCGCCCACACAACGCAGCTGGCAACAACGTGGTGCGGGGCGTGTGGGCAAACTCTCCAACACCAACACACCAGCCTCGTCCTACGTGGCACATCAAATCTACCTTTTCGCGTCAAGATTCGTGCAAAAGACAATCAACGATCATCCAGACGTGTGGGCGAGTTGGAGAACGCCCATACATGTGGGCGATAGTGTTACCGTTATTATTATTATTATTATTAGGGAAAGATAAACGGTTCAATCAGGCACCAGGCTTCAAAAGAGTGGGACCCAACCGTCAACCGACTGGAAGACGAGACCTGGAGTCAAGTCAAGTGAGAAGGAACTTGCTAGGAAAGACCGCTTGCAAGGCATGCGGCTGGGGAAGCTGTACCAGGATCGTGAAAGTCACTAACACGACAGTGACAGCGCAAGAGGCCGTGATGGTCGATCAAGGAAAAGGCGACAGAGACAACACGGCCAAGTGGATTTAGGGCACAAGTAGGATGACCGTGATGATGCATCAAGTACGCTGCTGTACGCAGATATGCATGCACGTGAAGAAGCACTTACTGATTGATTGTTGGACTGATGGAGCAATGGGAGCAAAACTAAGGTGAACTCGCTTGAGCCGACCGTCATAGTGCATTATTATAACAAAAGAAACAAACTAGGAGTCCCTCCCTCCGATTTCATTCAAACGAAACCGCCTTCGATCCACAATTTTTTTGTTGTTTGTTGTTGCCAAACTAACTCTCAACCCTTGGCCTGTAGCCAAACGGACCATAAACGCCTCCGGTCGACATTAGGCATTAGGCAAGCAAGTAAGCGTTTGGATAGCTAGCTCACCGACCGGAATTATCTTGCCCGCTCCGGCAAGAGCAGCTAGAAGCAAGGCTAGTTATTTGGATAGTGGCTAAGGTTTTCTGGTAGCCGAGGGATAGAGTGCTTCCACAATGCTGACCAAATGGCGCCTTGCCTAGCTAGGCTAGAGCTGCCCCTTGCCTCGCATCCAGACGTACAACCTAGGCATGTGCAAAGGTTGGTAATAAGGGAGATGCAGTGAACCGGGGTCCTACCATTTGGAATTGGTACTCCCTCCGTCCGAAAATATTTGTCATCAAAATGGATAAAAGGGAGTGTATCTAGAACTAAAATACGTCTAGATTCATCCCCTTCTATCCATTTTGATGACAAGTATTTCCGGACGGAGGGAGTATGTTGATAAATATAGTTTAATTCTCAAAGCGGTTTCGCTCTCTGCACGACAGAGTTCGATCAGCCGGTTGTAGGAACGCGGTTTTGCTAAGACCGAATCTCTTGCAGATATTTTTTGGTGCAGTTTTCTTTTGCGGGTGGAAAGGAAAACCTCATTACTTAAGTGGTGCATCATCCTTGCACAGGTTCACAATTTCATCTGTACCTCCTCGTAGCCACACCGCAGTCCGAGGAGTACAACGCCCGTAGGCAGCTAGGCTATGACTAACTTTATTTTTGGTACGGCTAATAAGAGTAACCGAGATTTCCCTATTAACGTTTAACATCTCCTGAATTTCACTCAAAATGGATAATAATAGTAGAATGAAGGAAAACAATCGTTATGCAAGGCTCTCATACGGTTCTCGTATGGTAAGAGCAACTCTAGCAGACCCCGTATACTCGCGCAAACGGTAAAAATCCGGTGACTATATGGGTTTGGCCCGATATTTGAGCCAGACCAGAGCCTGTATAGTTTGGTCCGTAAAATATTTATGGTGGCCCGCAAATCGCCCTCCGACGCAGTATATCTACGGGCTTGCCGTCTGGATACGGGCCGAAACTCTATCCCCCGTCGTCGCGTCTCACTCATCCCCCTCTCCATTTCTTGTCGCCCGTGAGAAATCACTCCGCACCCTATCCCCAATCCGCGAGGATGTGGAGATCTGGCCGGCGTGGTGGCAGCAAAGACCTGGAGCGCAAACGATGTGTCACCTCCGACGCGGCGTGCAAGCGCGCGGCCAAGCGCTACACCAAGTATGGGCTGCCGGTGGCGGATTCCCTCCTCCGCTGCGAGACGGAGGAGTACGACCTCTGCCATGCGAGGCACTCCGGCAGGGGGAGCTCTTTGAGCGCGGGGCTAATGCCGGTGAAGAGGGGGAGGGAGTCCGGCGACCTCCCCGCCGTCAAGATCGAGCCGGGGGAGGAGCGCCCGCGTGGCCGCGACGTCATCAGGCCGCGGGACTACCTCGTCGGCCCGGACGCGGACGCCTTCGAGGCGGCGCTCAACGAGCGTACTGCGCGCGAGAAGCAGGAGGAGGACACGCGTCACCGGCGGGACGACGAGCTCAGCGACCTCCTCTTCGAGCGGGCGCTCGCTGTCGACCGCGAGCTCCACGAGAAGCTAACCGCATGGCGCCGCGAGCAGGAGCAGCAGGACAATAATTCTTCTGCTTGTTCAACAGTTTGTTCACTAAAAACACAATCAACACAACTATCTAGGTGGTCCCTAGAAGCATGGGTTAGTCCCTTATAAAATATATCAAGTATTTCATTTTTTCTGAGAGGATGATCAGGAAAAAAATTAAGTAATTGGAGAAGCCTCCCCCAAGCTTGAGGGAGATTCTCTTCTTTAATTTGCAGAAAGTTAAATATTTTCTGTAAAACAGCTTGTTACTTATGAGTAGGAAAATATTTTTTAGACAGGTAATATATCATATCTGGGGACTACACACACAACTAGAAGCAAGAGAATTAAACCATATCTTAGCATCATCCTTTAATGAGAAAGGAAACAATTTAAGAATATAGTAGTAGCAAATTTTTTCCTCATGAGCAAATAGGATGGCTATATCATTCAGTTTAGTAAGGATGGGATTCAACCAAAGTAACTAACTCAGGATCGACAGAGAATTCATAATACTTATTAGTAACAAAGATAGGTGAAGTAGCAAACTTTTGATCATATTTCATTCTAGCATTCAAAGATTTTTCTTTCAATTTGACTAGTAATTTCTTAAGGTCATCTCTATCCTTGCAAACAAGAAAACCCCTAGCTACCTCTCCATCCATAACTTAACCCTCAGGTATATCAAACAATTCATATCTAGGAGAGCTAGGTCTAATAGGTGTTTCAAAAATTTCAGTTTCAATAATTTCATCAGTTTCAACATTCTCAATTTCTTTAGCTCTAGCAAGTTGTTCATCAAGAAATTCACCCAATGGGATAGTCTTATCAAGCAAAGTACTACCATCATCATAAGCATCATTAATAGAAGAAGTATCATCATCAATTACTTGCGCAATTCAGGATTAATAGTGGGTGGTGGTGCCGCAAGCTTACTCAAAACAAAAGGTGGATCAAGTGCAGAGCTAGATGGTACTTCCTTACCTCCCCTCGTCTTAGAGGGAATGATCTTGGTTCTGGTATCTTTCAGATTCTTCATAGTGATCAACAGATATAAATCCCAAGTGACTCAGCAAATAGAGCTATGCTCCCCGGCAATGGCGCCAGAAAAAGGTGTTGATAACCCACAAGTATAGAGGATCGCAACAGTTTTCGAGGGTAGAGTATTCAACCCAAGTTTATTGATTCGACACAAGGGGAGCCAAAGAATATTTGCAAGTATTAACATTTGAGTTGTCAATTCAGCCACAGCTGAAAGACTTAATATCTATAGCAAGGCGATCAGTAGCAAACTAGTGTGGAAATTTGATAGTACTGGTAATTATAGTAGCAGAAACAGTAGCAATTTTGTAGTGATCATAATAGCAACAACATCGAAAGTAACTTACCAAAGATCTATATATGAAAAGCGTAGGCATTGGATCATCGATGGATAATTGCATTGGAAGGTATTCATCATGTAGTAGTTATAACCTAGAGCGACACAGAACTAGCTTCAATTCATCAATGTAATGTAGGCATGTATTCCGTACATAGTCATACGTGCTTATGGAAAAGAACTTGCATGACATATTTTGTCCTACCCTCCCGTGGCTGCGGGGTCCATAAGGAAATTAAGGAATATTAAGGTTGCTTTTTAATAGAGAACCTAAACAAAGCATTAGCACTTAGTAAATACATGAACTCCTCAAACTATGGTAATCACTGGAAAGAAACCCAATTATTGTCACTTTGCGGTATGCGGATCATAACATGTAATGGGTGCATATAACTTGCAAGATAGGATGAAGAACACACATATATTCATGAAAACATAATAGGTTCAGATTTGAAATCATGACACTCATGCCCTAGTGACAAACATTAAGCATAGCAAAGTCATAGCAACATCAATCTCAGAACATAGTGGATACTAGGGATCAAGCCCTTGATGTCTGCTAGAACTACGTCGGTATTTCCCCAAAGAGGAAGGGATGATGCAGTATAGCGACGGTAGGTATTTCCCTCAGTGACAAGACCAAGGTTATCGAACCAGTAGGAGAACCCCTTAACACCACGTAAACAACACCTGCACACAAATAACAAATACTCGCAACCCATCGTGTTAAAGGGGTTGTCAATCCCTTTCGGGTACGGTGCCTCAAGTAGGCAAGATAACGTGAGATAATTGTGGTAGATAGGATAAATAGATCGTGGAATAAATAAATTGCAGCTAGGTATTTTTGTATTTTTGGTTTAATAGATCTGAAAATAAAAGCAAAGAAAAATAGATCGCAAAGGCAAATATGATGAAAAGAGACCCGAGGGTCGTAGGTTTCACTAGTGGCTTCTCTCTCAAAAAAATAGCAAACGGTGGGAAAACAATTACTGTTGGGCAATTGATAGAACTTCAAATAATCATGACGATATCTAGGCAATGATCATTATATAGGCATCACGTCCAAGATTAGTAAAGCAACTCCTGCCTGCATCTACTACTATTACTGCACACATCGATCGCTATCCAGCATGTATCTAGTGTATTAAGTTCATGGAAAAACGGAGTAATGCAATAAGAACGATGACATGATGTAGACAAGATCTATTTATGTAGAAATAGACCCCATCTTGTTATCCTTAATAGCAATGATACATACGTGTCGTTTCCCTTCTTGTCACTGGGATCAAGCACCGTAAGATCGAACCCATCACAAAGCACCTCTTCTTGCAAGATAAATAGATCAAGTTGGCAAAACAAAACCCAAATATCGTAGAAGAAATACGAGGCTATAATCAATCATGCATATAAGAGATCAAAGAAGACTCAAATAACTTTCATGGATAAAAACATAGATCTGATCATAAACTCAAAGTTCATCGGATCCCAACAAACACACTGCAAAAAGACTTACATCATATGGATCTCCAAGAGACCATTGTATTGATAATCAAAAGAGAGAGAGAGAGAAAGCCATCTTGCTACTAACTACGGACCCGTAGGTCTACAAAGAACTACTCACGCATCATCGGAGAGGCAACAATGGACATGATGAACCCCTCCGAGATGGTGTCTAGATTGGATCTGGTGTTTCTGGACTCTGCGGCGGCTGGAAATTATTTTCGTCGACTCCCGTAGGGTTTCTAGAATATTGGGGTATTTATAGAGCAAAGAGGCGGTGCAAGAGGCCAACGAGGAGGGCACAACCCACCGGGGCACGCCTGGGCCCCCAGGCTTGCCCTGGTGGGTTGGGCTCTCCTCGGAGCTCCCCTCAGGTGCGTTCCTGGACCACTGGATGTCTTCTGAACCAAAAAAAAATCCACAAAACGTTTTGCTGCATTTGGACTCCGTTTGGTATTGATTTCCTGCGATGTAAAAAACATGCAGAAAACAGCAACTGACACTAAGCACTATGTCAATACGTTAGTACCAAAAAATGATATAAAATGACTATAAAATGATTGTAAAACATCCAAGAGTGATAATATAACAACATGGAACAATAGAAATTTATAGATACGTTGGAGACATATCAGCCCTAACAAAAATAACTCGATTACATGATAAATCTCATCCAACCCATCACCGTCCAGCAAGCCTAGGAAGGAGTTACTCACTCCCGACAGTGAGCATCATGAAATTGGATGTGAATGAAGGTTGATGATGACGGCGACGACGAATTCCCCTCTCCAAAGCCCCAAATGGACTCCAGATCAGCCCTCCTGATGAAGAACCACTAGTAGAAAAATGACCTTACATTCACCTCATTAGTCTCGGTTCTATTACGACCCAGTACTAATGTGCCCATTAGTCCCGGTTCGATTATGTCATCATTAGTCCCGGTACATGGTGTACCTATAGTCCCGGTTTGAGTCACAAACCGAGACTAAAGGGGTGGTGGCAGGCTAGCGTCCGGTCGGGGCCCCATGAGCCCCTTTAGTCCCGTGTCCCATTTTGTGACACAATCCGGGACTATAGGTTAGACCTTTAGTCCCGGTTTGTGTCACAAACCGGGACTAAAGGGAATTTTTCAAACTCCACCCCCACCCCCCCACCGCCCTCGCTATGATAAAAACAAAATAAAATGGTAAAAACTTCAAAAATTAAAATCCTTCGAGATGTAGTTATGTTACTACATCTACTAGTTAGGGAAATTAAAAAACATAATTTTCAACATGTTTTGCAATAAAAGTGTTATGAAAATGTAAAACGACTATAACTTTTGCATACGATGTCGAAAAAATGTATAATATATCAAAATGTTCAGCACGAAAAGCCGGTTCCAATTTTGACTGTCGTAGACCGTTTTGCAAATTTTTAGAATCCTCAAATTCTGAAAGGAAAAAAGTTATCCTCAAATTTAAGTTTTTTTTTGAATTTTGCATAAATCTGGTCAAACTACTTATTCAAGAAATATTAGTGTTACTAAATAATTATTTAAGAAATATTAGTGTTACTAAATAGTTATTTCAGTTTTCTTGAATTCTGGTCAAATCTGGTCAAACTATGGTCAAACTACTTATTCAAGAAACATTAGTGTTACTAAATAATTATTGTTTTTTAGAATAATAGTTTCAAACTCACATAGTGAAACGTGTGACAAGCTAAACTCCCGAGGGTTAATAGGACCGACAACTTACTATTGTCAGGAAAACAACAAGTGCAGACTTGCAAACTAGGGGAAGCAGAACTCAGAAGTTAAGCATGCTTAGGCTGGAGTAGTGAGAGGATGGGTGAACGGCCGGGAAGTTAGATGATTTGGGATGAGTTATCCATACTTGAGCAGTGATGAGGGGTGATTAGAGATTAAATTGTAAAATAATTCAGAAATTTGAAAATCAGAAGAAAAAAATTCAGAAAATATTAAAAAAATTCAAAAAATAATTAAAAAGTTCCTTTAGTCCCGGTTGGGGTTACCAACCGTTCCCTCAACCCCCGACGCGGGCTAGTGCCACGTGGTGGGCCTTTAGTACCCGGTCGTGATGAACTGGAACTAAAGGGGGGGGGGCTTTAGTCCCCACCCTTTAGTGCCGGTTGCAGAATCGGCACTAAAGGCCCTTACAAACCTGGACAATAGCCCGATTCTGCACAAGTGAACACAGGAGGTGGCGGCGGCTCCGCATCGTAAAACGCGATGAATCCTTCTCTCTGATTTTTTTCTTGGCGAATAGGTATATATGGAGTTGGAGTTAGGGTTGCCAGAGGTTCAGGGGACCCACAAGCTCGTAGGACGCCCTCGGGGGGTGGGCGCTCCCCCTTAGGTTGTGGCTCCTGGGTGGCCCTCCTCTAGTATATTCTTCTGCCACTATTTTTATATATTCCATAAATATTCTCCATAAATTTTTAGGTCAATCCGAGAACTTTCATTTCTACACAAAAACAACACCATGGCAATTCTGCTGAAAACAGCGTAAATCCGGGTTAGGTTTATTCGAATCATGCAAATTAGAGTCCAAAATAAGAGCAAAAGTGTTTGGAAAAGTAGATACAATAGAGATGTATCAAGCCACGTAGGCCCCACGAGGCACCACTGCACGCCCTGGTGGCTCGTGGGTCACTGGTGGCTCCCCTCCTCTAAGTCTTGGCTCCAGAATTTTTTATATATTCCGTAAAAAATCTCCAAAAAGTTTCGTCCAATTCCGAGAACTTTTATTTCTGCACAAAAACAACACCATTCTAGTTCTGCTGAAAACAGCGTATGTCCGGGTTAGTTTCATTCAAATCATGCAAATTAGAGTCCAAAATAAGAGCAAAAGTTTTTGGAAAAGTAGATACGATGAAGACGTATCAGTGACAGCCCAGACTATCACCTACAATAGGCTAATCTATTACTTAAGATCGTTATTTGCTGAAGATAATCCGTTACCAGTAATAGGTCCTTGGGTTTGACTGGTCAAAGATTCTGATAACTGGGCCTGCAGTAGCTGATGTGGCAGCTTCCATGTGGTTTGCCGTTAGTTTTATCACTGGCGGTCCTGTTATTAATAAGTCGGTCATCATTTTTGACCATTCAACGTGATACGTCTCTAACGTATCTATAATCTATGAAGTATTCATGCCATGTTTACAATAATTTTATATAATTTTGGTATGATTTGATTAGAACTAGCACAGACCAATGCTGTTTTCAGCAGAACTACCATGATGTCATTTTGTGTGCAGAAATAAAAGTTCTCAAAATGGGCTAAAAATTTATAGTGATTTTTGATGGACTAAAAGAGACCCCCGAAGCATCGGAGATGGGCCAGGAAGTGGACGAGGAGGCCACAAACCTGGGGGGCACGCCCACTCCCCTAGGGAGCGCCCCCCGAGCTTGTGGGCCCCTCGGGCACTCCCTTGACGTCAGAACGACGCCAAAAACTCCTATAAAAACCAAAAACCCCGAAAATAACCCGAGATGAGAAGTTTCGCCGCTGCAATCCTCTGTAGCCACGAAAAATCAATCGGGACCCCATTACGGCACCCTGCCGGAGGGGGAAATCATCACCGGAGGCCATCTTCATCATCCCGGTGACCACCATGACGAGGAGGGAGTAGTTCACCCTCGGGGCTGAGGGTATGTACCGGTAGCTATGTGTTTGATCTCTCTCTCTCTCTCTCTCTCTCTCTCTCGTTCTTGATTTGACACGATCTTGATGTACCGTGAGCTTTGTTAATAGATTTGGATCTTATGGTGTTCTTCCTTTTCTACCTTCTTGCAATGAATTGAATATTTTCCTTTGAGGTTTTGTTATGTAGGATTGAATCTTTTGGATGTGAGAGCACTTGATGTATGTCTTGCGATGAGATATCCGTGGTGACAATGGAATGTTCTATTGATTCACTTGATGTATGTTTCAGTTATCAACTTGCGGATTCCCGTCGTGACATTGGGGTAATCTATGCATAGGGGTTGATGCGCGTTTTCATATTCCTTTCTCCGATAGAAATCTTGGGTACCCTTTGAAGTTCTGTGTGTTGGATTGAATATTATGAATCTGAAATTGTGTGATGCACATCGTATAATTAACCCACGGATACTTGTGATGACATTGAAGTATCTAGGTGACATTAGGATTGATTGATGCGTGTCATCTAGTGTTATTTTAGTATGAACTCTAGGGATGTTTGTGACACTTATAGGAATAGCTCAAAAGATTGATCAGAAAGAATAACTTTGAGGTGGTTTCGTACCCTACAAATAATTTCATCTTATGTTCTCCGCGATAGGAACTTTGGAGTGATTCTTTATTGCACGTTGAGCGATTATTATAAGATCCAATTATGTTATCATTGTTGAGAGATTTTGCACTAGTGAAAGTATGAACCCTATGCCTTATTTTCAAGCATTGTAACACCGTTTTTGCTCAATTTTACTACTTGCTACCTTACTGTTTTTATATTTTCAGATTACAACAACCTATATCTACAATCCATATTACACTTGTATAACCATCTGTTCGCTGAAATAGTGCACCTATACAATTTACCATTGCATTGGGTGTGTTGGGGACACAAGAGACTCTTTGTTATTTGCTTGCAGGGTTGTTTGAGAGAGACCATCTTCATTCTACGCCTCCTACGGATTGATAAACCTTAGATCATTCACTTGAGGGAAATTGCTACTGTCCTACAAAATTCTGCACTTGGAGACCCAAAACGAGTCTACAAGAATAAGTTGCGTAGTAGACATCACAACGCTGCTGACAAATGGGCCCAGAAGATGCCGACGTGGCTACATACATGTGGGACCGGTCATCATTTTTTCTGTGACGATGTTGTCGTTTGACAGTTAATCATTCTAACATGTGGGCGAAATTTACTGCTGACATGGATGCTGGCAAGCAGGTCCATATGTGGGTGACGTGGCTTCTTATATGTGGGACCATATGCTGGTGACTGCGTGCATAGCTGTCACAGTTGGTATGCACACTCAATTTGTTTTATGTTGCAATTGGCGGGCATATTTGATACAAAATTGTAATGTTTGACAATTTAAATATGAATTTGTGCAAAACTTGTATATGAATGCGGGATCTTACGATGCAGAATCTGTCTGACATATTAGACAAACATATTGAGTCTGTCTAATATGAAATAGTATGAGTTGGAATATTACAATGTAGGTGTAAACAATGGCACTAGATATATGTTTCTAAAATGTGTTCAAATAAGTTACATCACCTGAAACTTGATTTTCGAAGGTTTAAAGTTAAGTTACTTTTAATGAAACTTAAACTTAACGTAGGACATGTGTTTGTTTATTTATTAGTTTAACTTAATTTGTCGTGTTGAAAGCATTGTGATGTGCGAGTGTTTGGAATCATTAGAACAATAACCATATTAGTACTCGAATTTTATTCATCATGTTTATGTTTTTGACTTTGTGTTGTTGTACTCATCTTTTGTTGTCGATACTAATATTGCTTGAATCTTGCGGTTGTGGCATTGTTGGAGTTATTGACGATCTACATACTGAAATATTATATTCCGGAATATTGCAGTTTGAACAAAAACAGCGACAACACGTTACTTATGTACAAAGAGTGATTTAGGTTACTTCGGTCTGAAATTTAGTGCTATAGAATTGAATTGCCAATAATATGTTAAGGAAACTTAACTATTTGTGTTGATTTGATTTTTCATAGATTAAAGATTCGTAAGTACTATTGTTAAAGCAAACCTAATGTGAAATTATACTAATTGAAGCTCTAAATTATTATCGCAATTCCATTTTTGTTTGTAAAAACTAATGTTCAGTGACTGAAACTGAAACTTAAAATGATAGTCTTTGCACTGAAAGCACTCTTTGCCGACGAATTCATTCAATACAATTGTAAATATGAAAAGTGTTGAAGTTGTTTAGAAGAATATAGAGCAGTGCTTAGATACTACAATTCCGCAGCGTACTTCGAATGGAAAGTTCAGTGATCACATAAATGATACTTATCCAGATATACTAAATGTTCCGTCTTATAGTTATAGTTTATTTATTTTACAGTCTATACCATGTTTGAAGGTGAAACATTCTGTAACTCAAGAAGTCAAGTGAGGCACGCTAAAAGAATCCATGAGTGAATATCAATAAGAATCATATAATGATACAAGATATTTGATTTATAGATAAAGTGTTCTCACTGTTAGAAAAAAATCTTGCATGTGTTGTACTGAAACAAGGTCATCTGAATATCTGCATGAATGGGCAAATAAGCCAACATGTATCACGGGAAAACCTGGTATTATGTATTATATTTTAGTTTAAATTATTGATATTATATAATCTTTCATATTTCAATTTTTTTTGTTTAATTGTTCAGTTTAGCAAGTTCCCAAGAGTATTTTGACAGAAGTTTCTGCGGTGAGTAGTATTTATGTAGCTTCAAAAGGTAATATTTGTTGTAGGCAGCTTTTTGTTGTGGCTTTTACTCTAAATGTTTGATATATTCTTGGTATTAGAGATACAACTTCAATATGTAACAATACAAAGTTCTAGGAAGAGCCATCGTATTGAAATAGTTGAATCAAATGTTGGAAGTAGCATTCAAGGGGAAACAAAGTTGGCGAAGAGAAACGGTACAAGTCTTATTTCTACTAATAACTTTGTATTTGTGCATTTAAGGGATTGTGTTAATTAATAATTACATTGTAGGTTTAAATACAGATATGTCAATTCTTAAATATGAGCCTGGTTATAATGTACGTACTGTATGAGAAGTGATGACAAGGATGATGATAGATTTAATACATCAAGTATATTAGTCACATGGTGATTGCATGTATCCTAGTCGTCCTAGACCAGACGTCGAGTGTGGGCTAACATGACACTGCCTTGAGAAGTTAAAGCATCCAGGAAAAAGTCTCCAATCAAGCTTGGCAGAGATTTGGAATATTTCTCATTTTCTTTCCTAGGCACCCCACTTGCAGCATCCACATCGGGATTATCATGAATGTAAGCTTTGCTACCACGAAGTCTGAATGCATTTGTAAGAGAGGGGAAACAGTAGAGAAATACAGCAAAATTGTATATTCCCGCTGTTGTATTTATACTTCTTCGGAGACTTACGTCGAATCATCAAGATGAAAGGTATTTATACACTGACCCGCTGTTGTGCACTATAGGTCTATGGAGGCTAGGCGGAAATTACAATTGTTGTAATGCATCTGCCTTGTGCGGAGGGACATTCCCCTCGAGCGGTGCACATACCTGAAAGTGTAGCATCAGGCACGCTGCGATTCCCAGTCAGAGAGAGCAGTACACATTAGCCACCCACGAGTGGCCCGCTACCCACCACGCGCTTCCTGGTCTATAGTACACACTTGTCACTGTCGGGGCACACCTAGCTAGGTGCTGCCCCCAGCCCAGCCACATTATCGCATAGAGTTGAAGCACGGTTCCGTTTCACATTCATCCAACGCACGTGTGAGCCACGATGGATGGTGAGCTATTGCCTGTGCGCTCGGACCACGTCTCTCTCTCCTTTGCTTTTTCAGCCCAATCGGCTCCTCTGAAGCTGTGCATTACCCCAGTGGTTCACGGTGCAGTGGGGGTGCTAGCTAGCCCCCAGCCCGCCTATAAAAGCTCCACCCACCCTTCCCTCCAGCAACACTCTTCCCCCTCCCTCCTCCTACCCCCGCACAAGACAGGACTGCTCTTCACTTCGATCCATCATCCCATGGCCACTGAGCAGCACCAACTCCCGACGGCGGGCGAGGTCGAGATGGAGTACGGCAGCCTCGACCTCATGTCCACCGGGTAAGCACACACCGCCCTGACACTAAAGCTTAGCTTAATTTCTCGTGCATGTATGCAACAGATCTGAGTCCCTCACGTACGCGTGTTTTATTCTTTTCTGCAGAAGGCGCCTGCCCTCGCCGGAGCCCGTGACCACATCCGAAAACCTCTTGGAGCGGGCGGTACACGCCGTGGTAGCCAACCTCGACAACAACACGTTGGCCCGGCCGAGCAGTGACAACCACGTCTCCATCCCCGTCGCCGACCGCGGCATCTGCTATGTATGGCCGGATCAGGCGCCAAAGCAAACACATAGTACACTCTATTCGATGGATGATTGAATCTCTTTATTTATATGTTGTGGTGTGGCATGCAGTTGGTCTATCTGATAATGAACGGCTTCCGGGTCCACGACAACAGGGACGACATCAGTCACAGCTTTCCTGCGCAGGTGAAATTGATCGATCGAGATTGATATTAATTCTAGTTATAGTTGGACGCTTTATAACTTTTCATGGAAAGTTGGCATAAGTTTACCTTTCGATTTCGCATCGGTATGGTGTTTGTGTTTTTCTTTTGGTGATTCCCACAAGTGAGTATTTCTGTTTCTATATGATTCGATATTTGGTTCACATCTTATTATTTTTAATGTGTCGCATGTGCTGCTTCGGTTAAAGTTCAAATTAAAATTGCAAACTAAGTATATACTTTTTTAGGGTAACTAAGTATAGTTTAGATGGTTATATTTCTTGTGATGGAACTGATACACCGGGTTTAAGTTCTAGAGTTGCATGGGTGCTCGCATATTTTCTAGATCCATTTCAGTGTTTCCAGCACTTATATTTGTGTGGTATGGTGTATCGGTCAACTACGAGGTGTCTGTAACGATTTCTTCACTCAAGATCTATCGCCTCGGTCTCTCTACATGAATCGAACCATGTATTTCTTTTCATTTGATATTTGGTTTCGGGTCACACAATCTCATGTAACCGACGTCCTTGTTAGAGCTTGCACTAAGGGTACCTTTGATTTAAAGCAATTTCGTAGGATTTTGGATGAATCTTTTCTATATTGATTGTTTGATTTGTAGGATTGGATCATATAAGATTTTCTTCCTAAGGAATAATTTGTACTACATTTCTTACGAAACCTAACACTCCAACAACTGTTTACAATTTCTTTGCTTTTCATGTGGCATCAGACACATTCTGCTATCCTCTAGGATTCAATTCGACATGCCACTTCAACCCTATATTTTCCCTGTTCATGCATTTTGATATTCCTGCAAATCAAAGAGGTCCAAAGGTTTAAGGTTTAGTTGTCTTTTCTATTCCATGTTTAGATAATAAAGGGGAGATTGGATCTTGAGTTTGACTGGGCTCTGCCATTAATATATGGTTGCAATCCTCGGTCGTACACATCTTACGAAACGAACAAAGACGAATTTGTATGCATTCCTCGAATCTCTCTCGAGATTGGTTCCACCGAGATTTTTTTCATATTTTTATTTTGTGGGGAGTTTTGCCGAGATAGATAAAGAAAGATACTTCCTCCATTTCTATTTACTCCGCATATAAGGTTTTGTTTGAAGCCAAACTACGTAAAGATTGATCAAATTTATATTAAGTAATATCAACATCTACAATACTAAAGTCATATAATATGAAAATTAATTTAATGATGCATCTAATAGGTTTTGTATTGAGAATGTTGATATTCAAATAAAATTTATCAAACTTTATAAAGTTTGACTTTAGACAAATTTTATACGCGGTATAAAAAGAGACGAAGTACTCCTACATACTTATTTGACTTAGCTAACTACCCGACCTTGTTGCATATGGATTCGTATGTGTTGTTTGGGTTGCTTCGCTTTTCCTTAATCTGGTCTCTATCGGTGGAAAGGAATCTTCCACCATCTCAGATGGCAAAAAATGTTGTGAGGCGATAATATGGTAGGGTGCATGTGTTCGTTAATGGGATGAGCGTTTGTGCATTTTGTGAGCGTCATGCGTTGTTCAAGTTCCTTCTTTTTTCCATCGATGTGTTATGTGTTTGGTTGGGCGACACCGTTTCTACCTTTTCTTTTCTACTGTACATGGTTCTCTTCGTTTGTTTTCCCTTAATTTGGTTTCTCTCCTAACTTTCTAGGGTACTTTTGTGAAATATAATTATTATATTTACTATTGTGTAAAGTTGGTATGTTTATTTTGGGACTGGCATGAATGATGTATGATTTTTTTTGGGGTGCGCGGGGGGGGGGGGGGGGGGGGTCCTACATGAATTGAACCATATATTTCTTTTTGTCTGATATTTGGTTTCACGTCACACAATTTCATGTAACGGATGTCCTTGTTAGAGCTCGATTAAGGGTACCTTTGATTTAAAGCAATTTCATAGGACTTTTGATGAATTTTTTCTATATTGATTGTTTTATTCATAGAATTGGATCTTAATAGGATTCTTTTCCCTAAGGAATCATTTGTACTACATTTCTTACGAAACCTAACACTCCAACAACTGTTTACAATTTCTTTGTCTTTCATGTCGCATCAAACACATTCTGCTATCATCTAGGATTCAATTGGACATTCCACTTCAATCCTATATTTTTCTTCTTCACGCATTTTAAAATTCCTGCGAATCAAAGATGTCCAAAGGTTTATAGTTGTATTTTCAATTCAATGTTTGGATAAAAAAGGGGAGATCGGATCTTTAGTTTGGTTGGGCTCTGCCATTAATATATGGTTGCAATCGTCGGTCGGCCACGTCTTATGAAATGAACAAAGTTGAATTTGTATACATTCCTCGAATCTCTCTGGGGGCTTGTTCCGCCGAGAATTTTTTTTCTTCATATTTTTATTTTGTGGGGAGTTTTGCCGAGATAGATAAATAAAGATACTTCCTCCATTTCTATTTACTCAGTACGTAAGATTTTGTTTGAAGCCAAACTACCTCAAGATTGATCAAATTTATATTAAATAATGTCAACATCTACAATACTAAAGTCATACAATGTGAAAATTAAATTAATGATGCATCTAATATGTTTTGTATAGTGAATGTTCATATTCCAATAAAATTGATCAAACTTCATAAAATGTGACTTCAGACAAGTTTTATACGCGGTCTAAAAAGAGACGAAGTATTTTGCTAGCTTCATTATACTCCTATATACTTATTTGACTTAGCTAACTACCCGACCTTGTTGCATCCCGATTCGTATGTGTTGTTTGGGTTGCTTCGCTTTTCCTTTATAATATCTCTATCGGTAGAAAGGAAGCTTCCACCATCTCGGCGGGCAAAAAATGTTGTGGATTTTCTGATGTACTAGAAGTTGTGGCGCGCTTTGCTGCACGTTCTTCTTTTATGGGTTCTATTTTTTTTGTGGATGTACCATGATTTGGTGCTGGGTTTCAGGCCTTAATTATGCTAGGCTTGGTGTTTTTCCTTGCGATGGGGCCATCCTTGACTTTACTGGAGGCACGGTTTAAACGTAAGGGGAAAGATAACGATAGTTACATACATCACGTATTTTTGATGAAATTCACACAAGCGCTAACCACTATGATAACTGATCATGCCATCCCATACACCCTCCCCCGAGGCAGATAGCGTACCAGCACCATAGGACTCTTATAGAGTCCAATGGCAAGGCCCCGCCCGCTACTTTATATATTGGGCTGATCCATTAGTATAGGTTGGCTAGATTTCGTTTCTTTTATTATTTTTACGTGTGTTTTCTTATTGAAGTTCTAAAAAAATGTGCAAGTAATTTCAAAAGGTATTTTAGAAAATGTCGAGGAACTTTAAAAAAGTGTTCATCTACTTTTTTAAAAATATGATTGTACATTTTGAAATAGGTTCATGATATTTTATAAAGTGTTCACATGATATGTTCATACATTTTTAAAAATGATCATAAATTTAAATAGTTGTTTATTTTTGAAAAGTGCTCATGCTTTAAAAATATCCGTCCATTGGAAACATGATCATATAGTTACAAACCATGTTCATGTCAATAAAAAGTTACAAACCGTGTTCATGTCTTACTAATAATTTGTGCACACATTTCAAAATTCATACAATCTAAAACGTATTGATTTATCTACTAATAAATGTTCACGTTTTGGAGAAATTTTCATGAAATTTAAAAGTAATTAGTGAGATGTTTTAAAAAAGTTCACACTTGTCTTGAAAAGAAATATTCGTGAATAGCAACAAAAAACAAAAATAAAACTGAAAATTTAAACAAAAGTAAAAGAACATATATCTGAAAAATGCAAGTAAGAGTGAGAGGGGGGGGGGGGGGGGGGGGGACTAACCTCTCTAATTCCATTGATAGAAAAGGTATATATACATAGGGGCAGCTGCCTCCAAGCGATGGCAGTTACATGTTAAAAGAAAAAGGAACATCGCTACTTAGGATTGGACACACGAATGATAATTCCTAATTCATTCCTAACATTTTCTCTGTTCAATCAAGTTTGCCCGTCGAGAGTCTTTTATTGGCTGAGTGAGGTAACGGTCTTTTTCTTTCTTGACTAGACAAACCGACGTGCAAGGGACCACCAGCTGGTCAACTGCTTATGTTCACGAGAAAACTGAAAACGCAAGGTCCGAGCAGCCCACCAACACATCTCACCCACTGTCACCAAGGACCCATGCACTTTTCACGCCCCCTGGATTCACTAGGAGAGCTTATTTCCAGGAAGCTTAGTAACTGTATATAATATATGCCACCTGAGCTCACAAGTCAGCCAATATGTCAGCAAGCCAAAAGCAGGTGAGGTACGTCAGAGAATATGCCAGCTCCAGCATATACTCCTTCCGTTCCAAAATATAGTGCTTCCTCTATTTCCATGCTTCAATTTTGATCATAAATTTAACCAACCAGACCGACTGCAGCGGCAGCAAAAGTTATACCGTGAATTTGTATTCAAAAGAAGTTTTCAATTATATAATTTTTTCACCCGCCGCAGTCGGTCTCGTTGGTTAAATTTATGGTCAAAATTAGACCTCGAGAAACGCGGGCGCACTATATTTTAAAATGGAGGAAGTAGTAAACAAATAAAAAAATTATGAGCCCAGCCAACACAAAGTAATTATGCATGCATGGACTGGCAACTACACAGCCAGCAAAATAGAGCTGCCGCACCGAGTGCGCAGAGAGGTCGACGTGATCAATGCGCATACATGTAGTACGTGTACGTACGGAGCATATGTATCAGTACAGTTTACTTAGAGCGTCTCCAGCCGTTCGGCCACCCAGGGCGCTGAAAAAGAGCGGTCTGAGGGCGAGCCGGCGCTAGATCGCCCCTTGGGATTCGGTTCGCTCCCAGTCACAGGCCCACGGTCACCGTGGGTTCGGCGAATTTCGTTTAATTTTTTTGCAAACTCGCCGACTTTTGCATAAACTCGGCCATTTTTCATCGAAATTTGTAAAAAAAACTTAAAAACATGCACTAACTTAAAAACGAACTAAAAAACCTAGCCGCTGCTGCCACCGTCGCCACCGTCACCGTATACATGCCGAGAAGACTGTAGAAGCGGGTGTAGTCGCCGCCGTCATCGTCGGCGTCGTCGGCGTCATCATCGTCACGCGCCTCACCTGCGGCGCCCCTGCTGCATCCCTCGCCGGGGTCGCCGACAGCGCTTGACGGCCCGGCCTCGGCCTTGTCGTCGCTGTCGATGACGATAACACCGTCCTCCTCGGCGCAGCGACGGGCCTCGGCGTGGCTACGGGCCTGGGTCTTCAGGTACGTCCGACGCTGGCGATGCACCTGCTCGCGGACGTAGTCCTCCCTCGCCCATTTGAGGGCGGACTAGTCTTTGGGGGCCACCATGTCGGCGTGCTCCGTCTTCACGGGGGGCATGTCCGGGTCGGGCTTCGGCCGGATCAAGCGAAGAGAGTGCCTCGTCGGTGCCGTCGCAGGCGAGGGCTCGTTGATGACGAGGGCGCCGCTGCGAGCGCGACACCCGAGCGGTGTCCCTATATTTGATGGTAGGCATCTATATATGATTATGTTATTTGCAAAGTGGATGAAAAATAAACAAAAAATAGCAATAATAATTAACTGACTTACCCACATTTTTATAATAGTTAGCTGATTTACCTGCAAAAAAATTAACCAATGACATCAGAGATGATATCATCGCATGCATTTAGCCAGTTCTATTTTCCTAGGTTAATCGACTGGTTTGGGCTGGTTGCAATTGCCGAGCAGGCTCGATTAACTGCCTGATTTATATTTTCCTTTTTATCTCCCGATTAGTACATGAAACGGAATGGCTGGCTGGTATAGGATTTGGAGTTGGACTGATTATATATGTACTTGCGTATGCAGCGTGTTTGGTATTTTTTTCGCACTCTTTGTATGCGTGCCTTATCAAGTTATGTGTACGTGGCATCTCAAGTTACATGTAACTTGCTTCAGAAAAAATGTTACATGTAACTTTACGTTTTAAATCTCAGCCATTAAAGTTTGAATCCCTTACGTAGTCATGACTAGTGGCTAGCCTAGCCTTGTCAATTATATCTAGACCTATGTGCATCTTTCCGTGCATGTACTTAATACATATGCATACACGTGACAATATGATGGTCCAATATGTTGTTACGATACATGTTAGCATCTTACATAAAAACTTTAAATCTTAGCCACTATTTTTCTAATCAGACATTGCAAATAATTTTAGCACATCTGAACGAATGTGGTAGTCTATTTGTCTCTTGTTTTAATAATTTAATAGATTGGAGTATTTCTAAAATAATCATCTGTCAATTCCAATGTTTTAACCATAATTCGGTCAACTATATGCTGTAAATATTATCTGAAACTGGTTGAATGACTGAAATATGTGTTAAGTGCTCTCTAGAATAATTGAAATGTGTGTGAAATGTATATGAAATAATTAAAAAAATGCCTGAAATGTAAGTGAACAATTTTCTGAAATGTGCTTGAAATAATTTAAATACGTGTTAAACATTTATTGAAGAAATTGAGATATGTCTAAAATGTGTGACTGAAATTGGGTGAATGAAATAAATAAAAATGTGTTTGTGCAATACTTTTTGTAATATGTGAAATAACGCAAATACGTGAATATTTTCTTGAACTGTGTGAAGTAATTGAATTGTGTGAAATGTATGTGAACCATTTTCAAAATGTAAAGTATTTCATTTAATTTGAATCAGGTATAAATAATGAAATTAAAATTGTTCATAAAGTATTTAAGATCGGTTTTGTTCTAAAAATCTTGTTGGTAGGAATTCAAATATACAAGAAGTTTCAAAAATGTTTTTTTGTTAAAACATATCAATCAATTAAAATATCACTAGGAAATAAAATACTAGCTTATACTATATGGGAGAGAGGTGTGGGAGTATGCGTGCATATATAGTAACGTGACTAGACAGAAGATGCGCAAAAAAAAAGTGACTAGACAGAAAGGTGGTGGGACAAGTGCGGGTATGGGGATGGAGTCAGCTGGTGGACATCATATTGCACAAAATAAATTTGCTCAGTTTCTACCCAAAAATACCGCACACATCTGGATGCTCGAATCAACGCCAGATTCCTGATAGATTTTCCTAATTGTCTTTCTCCTCGTTGAGCTTCAAGATCTTGACGGGCGATCAGATCAGCTGCAGGAGTACAGTACCCTCTCCAGCACATGTCTTTCCGTGTCTGTAGGCACCACTGGTGCAAGTATAACATTCAACTAGTTAGTGGGATGCTTGGCAAGTTCTTCTTAGTACCTCTGTACCAAGATAAATGTTTATCTCTTCGTACCATCTTTTAGAAACATGCTTGATGATTGTTCTACATGAATGCTGCCACGTACATTTTCTTGAAACATGCTTGATGATGTGTATAACATAACTAGCTTGTACCGTTGAATCAAAATCTGGCCGTGTTTTCATGGAAAAGAAAAAGAAAAGTATAACGTGAAACACTGCTTCACGTTTGTACTAATGTTGTCATTTTCTTCCTCCACATATGCTGTGCTGACGATGTGACACTGCTTAATTCCATTGTGCAGGCCCGCGACGACAACAACCTAGACCCAGAATTTGGAGAAGTGCCTGTTGATGAGCCTGCCAACGTGCCGACTAGAGCGCCTCCAGCAAATAACCTGGCCCTAGCACTGTGGGTAGTGGGCTTGCTCACTCTGAGCTTGGTCACAACAACAGTGCTCTACAAGCCGGCTAGCGGAGTGGTCTTCGGCCGCAACAAGAACGCCTACTACCTCACCCTTGCTGCCATTTTCGTTGCAGGGGCCATAGAGGTCTCCACCGCCGTCTGGCTATCCCGCTCCTCAAACGGCAACAGGCGCCGTTTCTCGTTTGGGAGGGTCGTTCTATGCTCCTCCATCGGGCCATTAGTTGCCATCATCGGCATAAGTGGCTTTGCATTCACCCAAGGCTAATCGAACATGGTTAGTAAATTTCCTCGAACACATTTGTTCCATTCCCCAAAAAATATCAAAAGATACTGAGTCAACTGACTTTTAGTCCAAGAGAATCCTAGAAAATATTAAATCATGATAGTTCCTCCAACCAAATATATAGGGCCTAATATGTTTTCCGATGTTGCATTTGACCATTGATAAGATTATAATATATGACATGTATGATATAAAAAATATATCATTATAAACTTCTTTCACATACAAATTTGACGGTATACTATTTGTCACATACACATCATATATTATTGCTCTAATAAGTGGTCAAAGACAACATAAAAAATGGTATTACGCCCTATATATTTGGATGGAGGGAGTACACCAATAATAAGTGTAGAATACACTCTAGGTATGAACAAGAATGCACTAGCACTAGCAACATGTAGTTTGGTAAGTATGGACAAGGTTACTACGACTATGGACTTTCACATCCCTCAACCTGGCGTGTCAATTGGGTTAGGTTCACTGCCCTTGCGTGCGCATTGTGGCAGATCCTAATAAAGCCCGAAATGAAGGTATTTATATTAAACATCCAGCTGACTGGTATAAAAATGTCTGTTTTTCTATAGTTCTGGAGGCACCTCAGCAAGACCAAAGGACCCTTCAACCCTTGATGCTCTTTCTCGACAACTTACGATACACGTTTCGGCACTCAAGAAGTAGCGGCCCGAAGAATGATGGTCATCACCGTCGCGGCTCCTTTGGTGTTTGGGTGTGTGTATGTGTTACGGCTGTTGAGCCAAGTGCCCTTTTGAGGGTTTGTATCGCATCATATGTGTTTTCGCGGCCTTTGTGCCAGACATGTATTGTTTCTATTTTGAACCTCTGTTGTAAACCTAAGGGCTTCCTTCGCTAAAGTCAGAATTTAGCCTCTTTTCTATAAATAATAAAGATTAATTTCTTTGGTACCTCGTTAGGTGGTGGCTTCAAAACAGAAAATGGTTTGGGAAAAGGCTTTGTGTCTATAGCGTGGCGGATAAGGACGCTGGCCACATTATATTCACTTGTGTTACTGCGTTTCATATTTGGATTTATCTTAAGGAAATCATGGTTGTGATTGGACATCAAACGAGCTTAATTCACAAAGTTCTTTTATGCGCAGTCTAACGGGAACCACCGTATTTTGTGATTAGTCACGCCATAGTCCTGGACTTTTGTACGTTTAGAAACAAACCTGGTAACTATAACTATGTACGTACTTTCAAATTTAGTTAACTACTGTGCTCCTTGCAAAATGTTTTCCTTTTAGAACAGTGACTTCCGCTGAGCAAAGAGAGGAACGAGGTGTTGGTGTCTACGTTGGCAACAATAATGCGAGTAGTGGAGCCAATTCGACAGGCATCACCTTGTTGCTATCTTTTTGGGCTTCTGTTAAGAGCATCTACAACCATGATTGACTAATATCGATCCCCAACGTCTGCGGACATGTCCGTTTTTATCCTTCTTTTATGCACGCATGCAACCATGTCCCCTATATCCTCACCATATTGTCCGGTCAAAAAAAATGTGATTGATGAGGATGAAGAGAGAAAGAGAAAAGATGATCCGGGGTGGGTCGCATCCTACATTGAGGACTGCCCGGACATCTCTATATTCTCTCCATATTTGATGTGGATATGGGGATTTTCGGATTGCCTGGTCATATGAGGACAAAGTGGGGGTCAGTTGAGTGGCTTTTTTTTCTCTCTCTCCTGCCTGGACAGTGATCGGACTGTTTGTTATGTTTGACGGCCCGGTTGTAGATGCTCTAAGCTGCTGCCCCAGCAGCAGCTCAACTCCATTTGTTTTTGTCTTCTGATACCCCGCATTAACCCAATAATTGGTTGTTTTGCTTTGATCAATATGGAAGGTGTCAATCTTTTATCCAAAAAAAAGATATTTCTTATAAAGATTTATAAATATGTTTTTTACTTGGTAGTTCGTCAATTGAAAGTATGTGATTTAACAAATTTACTATTATTATTGTACTTGTACTTTATATGTAAAGATCGAGGCCGTCATGCCAGGCTGGATCTCTAGTAATAAAGAGAGCAAATTACATAAGAAATGTATATATGCCACACCAGAAGCTTTATCAGAATAAGAGATGATGTCGTTATTTTTGTGCTTTGTTTTGGCACTTCCAAGAATTCTAAAAAAAGTGTATTTATACATATAAGTGTGTAGTATGTGCATACGAATTTCGGTAATATACATATTTTTAATATACGGTGTATATAAATTTATAAAAATGGGCGTCCCTTGTTAGTTTGGCCATAATTTTGTTTTCTTTTGTCTTCTTAGTCAACAGACCATCGTATTATTTAATGATTTTTTAGATATGTAAAAACTATCTATATTCATGCATGTAAAAATGATTTTTAACTTATAAATAGCATTTTTTGACTTATCCAAATTACTAGCAGCCCACTAGCCAAAACTTTGCACTACAGTACCCAATAATAGGAATGTTGCATTGGTGACGTAGCAGTGGGTGCCGAAATATGAGGGCTAATGAAAACTGAAAACTCACGCTTTGTTGCAGGTATTATTTTTAGTTTCACTCACTAAATTAATTTTTAAATGAGTTCATTTTTGTATCTCCATGATTGATATAATATTTGATACATTAGTTTTCTTGCATACTTAAGGCAATTTCAACGGTGACGCTTGGAAGTTAAAAAGTAAAATTTGTAACCTGTTAGTCTAACAATTCTTATGCTTCTTTTCATTTTCTTTTCTAACATGTGTTTTTACGAAAAGACATCATTTCACTAAGGGTGAACCTAGACATCGTTTCACCAAGAGATATGTCTTTTAACCAAAGACCTGACTGCGAACCAACTTGCGGTTGGATGGTTCGGAGGGCAGTGGTATACTCAGCTCATCAATGTTCACGTCCTAGACTTGACACCGATGCTTGCATATTTTTTGATTTATTTTAGACCATCCAGTGGGGTGCGTTCAGTGGGAGGAGACGTTTCCGTTGACTACGAAAGCGTCTGTGACGACTCAGTCTCTCGGAGATGCTCACAGTGATAGGGTGTGCGTATGTACGTTCATTTTTTTTCCAAAAAAGGTCCAGATCAATTATCAAAGTTCATCGGAAGTACAAAGCGTGTGTACGTTCATTAGGGTAGGTATATGTACGTATGTATGAACGTCTGTGTTTGTATTTTTCCTAAAAAAACCAAGACCTGACTTATAAAAGATCTAAGGTAGATTTTAACATGCTCCCACTTGACATGATGATGTACAACTATATAGTCCGAGTAATAACTTACTGACGACGTTCCCTCAACATCAAGGGGACTAGCTAGCTTCGGGTGAACATCTGAGTAGCGCTTGCTGGATCTTGCATGGCTCAAGCCTGGCATCTGGTATACATGGCAAATAGGAGAACCAGTTCAACATGCAGTATATACAGCTGGAATAATGGTATTCCCATCGATACTGATTCAGTACAAAATACGTACAAACAAGAACCAGTGATGGATCCACCACTGGGCCGTTAAGCATGAGCGGCAGGCCCGGGTCTCCGGCGAGGATGCATGCAGGCTACCTCTCCTGCGTAGTGGCCAGTGGAAGCAGCGCAACCGTGCTTTGTCGTCGCCGGTTATCCCGGCAGACCTCGGTCCCTGGTCCGTCACTGACAAGAACAAGAAAAGTAAGGAGAGCAAATTCCAATCTGCATCGTCCAACAGATATCTTCCAGCAGAACGAAATGAAAAGCTAAAATACGCCGGAAGCCTGAAACACGCCGGTCGTTGCCTTTTTCTTGCTCGTCGGGCTCGCGCGCCGCGCAACTTACGTACCAAGCTGCGCCGGTCGTGCATGCGTGCGTGCCCATCGTAGCTAGCTAGCTAGCTCTTCACGTTCGTGCGCCATCCAGACCCGCATAGATTTGCTTCTGAATCGGAGGAGGAAGATGGTGTGGGAGATAGGATAGAGAGCGACCGAGCGGAGCGCGGTTTAATAGCGTAGCGTAGAGACAGGTTGCTGCTCGTCAACAGACTGACAGTGACTGCTGAACAGCCACAGGTTGACACTGACTTGGTGAACAGTGCTTTCATCTATTGCGGAAACAGTGCCGATCTGTGGCTACAGGCTAAGCCCATGGCTTACCCGTCATGGCCGTACAGAGAAAAGTAGGCGAGTCCCGACCGTCTTGACCGCGTTTCACAAGTTGGAGGGCCCTCCACGTTCATTTCCCCACCTTTTCCCACTCTGCCGCACCGGCGCCGTGGTTTGCAGCCCACATTCACACCCGGGACGAGGGCATCTCCACGGACCAATAAGAGCATCTACACTTCGATGTCCCAAACCGGTCTCAAACGTTCACATGACCTGTCCGATCACTGACCGGTCACAAAAATATGATCCAGTCAGACATCTAAAACGGGGCTTAAATGTCCGGGCTGACCGGCACACTTAATATTTAGCTCAAATATGGGGCGAATATGATGCCACCCAAGCGCGTCTGTCACGTGCAAGTGTCGTTGGGGTCCCACGCGGAATTCCCGAAAACTCGGCAGTTCGATGTGAACGTCACGTGGCGCCACTCCGGCTCGCCGCCCGAGGCCAAATCCGGCTATTTAAGCCGGCGGCGTCCACCAACCCTAGCCCATCCACCTCCTTCCTCTTTGCGCCGCAACCCGAGCCCATCCACCTCCTCTGCCCTGCTCTCCCAACGCTCTCTGGCGTCGCCATGGTCCGGCAGAAAATCACCACCTAAGCTATGCTCATGCTAGAGCGCCAGTATCGGATCATGGAGAAGATCCGGGCGAGGCGCGCCGCCCGCATCGCTGCCGGGCTGCCTCCGGACTCGCCGGAGCCAGTGGCAGATTCGGAGGAGAACGAGGCGGAGCAACCTGCTCCGGGCTTCAACATAGAGGATGCGGAGGCGGGGTTCACCGTCACCCAAGCCGCGGAGATGGCGGAGCAGTAGGCCATCCTGGAGTCCATCCAGGATGAGGCCTGTGTCTAGGCCAACCAACAGTTTCTCTGGCAAGAGCGGACGGTGACCGACGCACTCTTCACCGAACTCGATGCAGAGATAGAGGAGGAGGCCGAAGCGGAGTAGCCGGAGAAGCCGGAGTGAGAGCTGCCGTCCATGTACCCGGAGCCGGGCACGGAGATAGTCAACATTTTCGACGAGGACTAGGCTAGTTGATCTATGTAATACGTATGTTTTTTCTTTGCATGCTTTTGTATGGATTTAAGAATTTTTGTATAAGGTGTCCGGATGCAGTCGAGCAAATTTGATGACTGACCGGTCAGTGCCCGCGGACGTACGTCCGCAGACGCCTGAGGGTCATATTTGTCATATACGATTGTAGATGCTCTAAAACAGACACGTTATCCATCAAGACCGCACATATTAGTAATAATTCTTTTAGAATCCCATACTAGTAGTAATTAGAAGCCGGTCATCCAATTGTATGTCTCCCATGTTAAAATACATTTTAAACATGAATTGAATCAAGGATGATTTTAATGCAAATTGGATTACTTTTCTTTTAAACCAGAACACATTTATTATATTTTTAATATATTTCATTAAACAAAAGTGTGTGAAAGTTAACTTAGTCTAAATCTTCCCTGACGTATGTGTCGTGGTATTTCCTCGACATATGCCAACGGGTGGCTAATCATCTAGGGGGTCAATAAAACGTTGCCGGGATCTAGAAGCGGGAGTAGGCAAAAACGACGCCCAGTCTTACCTAGGTTCGGGGCTCTCCGTGGAGATAACACCCCTAATCCTGCTCTGCGGGGTCTCCGCATCACTATGATCAACAGTGGGCTACAAGGTTGCTCCCTGAGCTGTTCGGGCTAGAGGAAGAAGAAGACACACTAGATCTACTTCTCCCTAGCTATGTGGGTGTAAGATGATCTAAGGGCTGAACCCTTTGCATGGGTGACCCTGGGGGGTTTATATAGGCCTACCCTCCAGGGGTACAATGGTAATCTGGCTGGTCATAGGACCCGGCCATCAGTGTCTCTATGCTCCGACTTCTGTGCCGACAGCCTGGGCCTACCGCCTGGTGGGCCCTGCCGACTACCATGGATTCAGCTGACAGGTAGGGCCCACCGCCTGTGGGCCAGGTGGACCAGGCCGCACTGTAGCCTGGCCTCTGATGACGGTAGCTTGGTCAGGGGGCGCACGGCTACAGTGCCGCAGCCTGGCGGGCGATCACTGTAGCCACACCACGTCACTTCTGGTTAATGGTGCACAGACTCCAAGGGGAGGGGCGGCCACTTGCTAGGAATCGGCCTCCCCTTGAGGCCGCCTGCTCAGGCCTTGCCGCCTTCTGGGGATACGCGGGGAGGTGGGGCCCGCCGCCTGCGGGCCATACCGACCGTCCATCGTGGGGGCATGGCCCTGCCTGACGTAGGCATCGTCATGGGCCACATGGCTACAATGTTGTGCCAGGCGAGGTGTGTCCGCCTGGTACGTCCGCACTGTGGCCACGTTTCATCCGATATTATTGCCATGACATGTCTTGTCGAGGAGGCGATGGGCCGCCTGGTAGGAGTTGGCCCATGCCCTTGCCGCCTTCTGGGGTGAGCCACCTTCTAGGAGGCGGCCCGTTAGCACCAGCCGGCCGCGTGGGCCGGCCTTGCGACCAGTCGGACCGAGGGGCTAGGCTAGCCTCGTTGTCTTGAAATCTGCTGGGGTGTGGATGAGGCTACCCAGGGTTTATCCCCCCGTTAGTAGTCCCCAAAGTTGGTGAAGTTCTACGGCTTTGGGCAGCCGGAGAGCCTCAGCAGTTTCCCTCTTAAGTGGCCTTCCGCCTTTTGCTCCTTCCAACTGGGAGGAGTCGGATGCTAGGAGCCGAACATAGCCGTGGCCGCCTGGCGGAATTTGAACAGTCGTGGTGGGGGCCAGGTGGCGTGCCAGGCGGGCGACAGGCTCGCCGCCCACTGCCTGCCCACCACGCGGTGCCAGCCGGCCAGGTCGGTCTGCCAGCCCACGCGTGCAACGGGACGTCGCCGCAGGCCTGGTCCCGCCACTACAGGGCCTCAGCACGCGCGCGGATCCGCTGCGGCCGAGGCGGACGGTTACGCTTCCCAGGCGGGGTTAATACACGCCTTAAAGGCGCGGAAGATGCGGGGTCGTGGGGGGAGTTAATCCCGCGCTCCCCCATGTCCCGCCCCCTCGACTTCGCCGCCGGGGGCTATAAGTAGGGGGAGGAGGGGGCGGCAGAACGCACACGTGCCCTCCTCTCCCTTCACCTCGCCTCTCCCTCTTGCTATCGCTGCATCTCCTCCTCTTCGCCGGAGTGCCGCCGTGGCTCGCCGTCACCGAGCTTCTCCACGTCGCAGCCGCTCCACTTCTCTGCTGAGCTCAGAGCCCATGGCGCACAGCGGCCGTGCAGGCGACTGGGATGGTTCCATTGTCCATGAATACCACCTCCAGTTCCTCCGCTAGACGCGGCGGCTCCCCCATCCTTCCAACGTCAAGGTGCGCATCACCTCCGCGAGGGAAATCTCGCCGGCGCCGGAGGGGAACGAGCGCGTTGTCTTTCGGTCGCATTTCCTCCGTGGTTTTGGCTTTCCGGCGAGCGGGTTCCTCCGCTCGTTTCTGGACTTCTACGAGTGCAGCCCCACCACCTCATGCCGAATACGGTGGTGCTGCTCTACGCCTTCGTCACCCTCTGCGAGGGTTACCTCGGCACTCTCCCCGCACTCGAGCTATGGGGAGAGCTCTTCTAACTCAAGATCGGCATCACCGTCAAGAACCAGGCGGCGCAGTGCGGAGCCTGCGGCGCGATGCGGCGCTCTGGGGCTGGGACCGCTTCCCGGCCCTCACCCTGCTACAGTTGGCCAAACTATGGCAAAGGTCCTACTTATGCATCGAGAACATCCACTCGACGCGGAACTACGTCAACCTGCCGACTTACGTAGCCAGCACGCCTGCCCTGCTCCGCACCAACTGGAGCTTCTGGCCTAAGGCCCTGTCGGTCGCCTCCGCCACCGCCCTCACCAGGCTCCAGGTGATGCTGGACTCGGAGGGCCTCAAGGCCTCCGACTTGCTGGCCACCTTTGTTGAGCGCCGGGTGCTGCCTCTTCAAGCCCGACCCCACATCATCAGCAGTATGAGTTGTTGGGGAACGTAGAAGAAAATAAATTTTTTCTACGCATCACCAAGATCAATCTATGGAGTCATCTAGCAACGAGAGAGAGGAGTGCATCTACATACCCTTGTAGATCGCGAGCGGAAGCGTTCAAGAGAACGGGGTTGATGGAGTCGTACTCATCGTGATCCAAATCACCGATGATACTAGCGCCGAACGGACGGCACCTCCGCGTTCAACACACCTATGGTTGGGGAAGATGTCTCCTACTTATTGATCCAGCAAGGGGAAGGAGAGGTTGATGGAGATCCACCAGCACGACGGCGTGGTGGTGGAAGCAGCGGTGATCTCGGCAGGGCTTCGCCAAGCTCAGCGAGAGGGAGAGGTGTTACGAGGGGAGAGGGAGGCGCCAGGGGCTAGGGTGCGCAGCCCTCCCTCCGCCCTCTTTATATAGGGGCCCTGAGGGGGGGGGGGTGCCGGCCCCCTACAGATCCAATCTCAAGGGGGGGGGGGACTTGCCCCCCAAGTCAGGTGGGGCGCCCCCCACCCCCAGGGTTTCCAACCCTAGCCGCAAGGGGAGTCCCAAGGGGGGCGCACCAGCCCACCAGGGGCTGGTTCCCTTCCCACTTCAGCCCATGGGGCCCTCCGGGATAGGTGGCCCCACCCGGTGGACCCCCAGGACCCTTCCGGTGGTCCCGGTACAATACCGGTGACCCCCAAAACTTTCCCGGTGGCCAAAACTGGACTTCCTATATACAAATCTTCACCTCCGGACCATTCCGGAACTCCTCGTGATGTCTGGGATCTCATCCGGGACTCCGAATAACTTTCGGGTTACCGCATACTAACATCTCTACAACCCTAGCGTCACCGAACCTTAAGTGTGTAGACCCTACGGGTTCGGGAATCACGCAGACATGACCGAGACAGCTCTCCGGCCAATAACCAACAGCGGAATCTGGATACCCATGTTGGTTCCCACATGTTCCACGATGATCTCATCGAATGAACCACGATGTCGAGGATTCAAGTAATCCTGTATACAATTCCCTTTGTCAATCGATACGTTACTTGCCCAAGATTCGATCGTCGGTATCCCAATACCTCGTTCAATCTCGTTACCGGCAAGTCACTTTACTCGTACCGTAATGCATGATCCCGTGACCAACCACTTGGTCACATTGAGCTCATTATGATGATGCATTACCGAGTGGGCCCAGAGATACCTCTCCGTCGTACGGAGTGACAAATCCCAGTCTCGATTCGAGTCAACCCAACAGACACTTTTGGAGATACCTGTAGTATACCTTTATAGCCACCCAGTTACGTTGTGACGTTTGGTACACCCAAAGCACTCTTACGGTATCCGGGAGTTACATGATCTCATGGTCTAAGGAAATGATACTTGACATTAGAAAAGCTCTAGCAAACGAACTACACGATCTTGTGCTATGCTTAGGATTGGGTCTTGTCCATCACAACATTCTCCCAATGATGAGATCCCGTTATCAATGGCATCCAATGTCCATGGTCAGGAAACCATAACCATCCATTGATAAACGAGCTAGTCAACTAGAGGCTCACTAGGGACATGTTGTGGTCTATGTATTCACACATGTATTATGATTTCCAGATAACACAATTATAGCATGAACAATAGACAATTAACATGAACAAGGAAATATAATAATAACCATTTTATTATTGCCTCTAGGGCATATTTCCAACAGTCTCCCACTTGCACTAGAGTCAATAATCTAATTACATTGTGATGAATCGAACACCCATAGAGTTCTGGTGTTGATCATGTTTTGCTCGCAGAAGAGGTTTAGTCAACGGGTCTGCGACATTGAGATCTGTGTGCACTTTACAAATATCTATGTCTCCATCTTGAACATTTTCACGAATGGAGTTGAAGCGACGCTTGATGTGTCTGGTCTTCTTGTGAAACCTGGGCTCCTTGGCAAGGGCAATGGCTCCAGTGTTGTCATAGAAGAGAGTCATCAGCCCCGACGCATTGGGAATAACTCCTAGGTCAGTGATGAACTCCTTCATCCAGATTGCTTCATGTGCTACCTCCGAGGCTGCCATGTACTCCTCTTCACATGTAGATCCTGCCATGATGCTTTGCTTGCAACTTCACCAGCTTACTGCCCCACAATTCAAAATATGCACGTATCCGGTTTGTGACTTAGAGTCATCCAGATTTGTGTCGAAGCTAGCGTCGACGTAACCCTTTACGACGAGCTCTTCGTCACCTCCATATACGAGAAACATATCCTTAGTCCTTTTCAGGTACTTCAGGATATTCTTGACCGCTGTCCAGTGTTCCATGCCGGGATTACTTTGGTACCTTCCTACCAAACTTACGGCAAGGTTTACATCAGGTCTAGTACACAGCATGGCATACATGATAGACCCTATGGCCGAGGCATAGGGGATGACACTCATCTTTTCTCTATCTTCTGCCGTGGTCGGACACTGAGCCGAGCTCAATTTCACACCTTGCAACACAGGCAAGAATCCCTTCTTGGACTGATCCATATTGAACTTCTTCAATATATTATCAAGGTATGTGCTTTGTGAAAGACCTATGAGGCATCTCAATCTATCTCTATAGATCTTGATGCCTAATATGTAAGCAGCTTCTCCAAGGTCCTTCATTGAAAAACACTTATTCAAGTAGGCCTTAATGCTGTCCAAAAGTTCTATATCATTTCCCATCAAAAGTATCTCATCTACATATAGTATGAGAAATGTTACAGAGCTCCCACTCACTTTCTTGTAAACTTATTTCTTCTTCTTGAGCGGCCGCCGACTGCTGCGGGAGTTGGCTTCTGTCTTCTAGTTCTTCTTGAGCTTGTTCCTGCGCAGAGTACTTCCCGGGCTACTCCGTCACCGTCAGCCAGGCCATCGAGGCGCGACGCGTGGTGCGAAGGGCGGCAGGCGTGGACATTGCGCCCAACACGCCCCGGAGCCTCGGCAACGGGCAGGGGCTCAAGTGTTGGCCGCCCTCTAGCCAAGAGCTCGAATTCCGCGCACCCCCGGCCAGACCGCCGATTAGCTAGAGGTTACAGTCGGCCGCTTCGAGGCCTGGAAGGGCGCCGCGGCTCGGGCTGGTGCTCGGACGGCCCTGGAGTTTGCCAAGGCGTGGTACCCCAAACTGGATCTGACCCAGTTGGCCACCTTCCGGCAGGAGGACGGTCCGGAGCTGGCGGCGGTGGGCCCTGAGCTCACCTAGCGTGCGGCGGCGATGGCTGACTACACCGACACCACCGTCTTCATCCCCGACCTGGACGATGATGGCAAAGAGGTGCCGCCCAGCTGGTTTGGGCTGAACCCGGCGTGCGAGGAGGACTCGGCAGAGTAAATCGCCTCTAGCGATGAGGGCGACGATGATGATGATGAGTACGAGGATGACGAAGACAACGTGCCGGAAGTTGGAGCGGACGGCCAGCCTCAGCCCGGTCAGGCTTCAACCAGCGAGCCGCGGGTGGCTGCGCCGACTGCCGTCGATGCTGACCAGGCCGAGTCCAACCAGTCGGCAGCTCCACCATCCGGCACTGCTGCCTCCACCGAGCAGCCGGATGAGGGAGGCGAAGAGCCGGCTGGGCCTAAGTTAGCATTCTTCCTTAGTCGAATTTCGTGTGGTTGACGGTTCCGGCCTTTAGCTCTTCGCCAGTCGGATAGTTGCACTACGAGCTATGACTTAGAGCAAAGAGAGGGCTTTCGGCGTCGGCACACTACTAGTCGGCTCCGGCTGGTGCAAACTTAGGCCAAGGCGGCGAGCCCCTGGGCCGGCTGACCGGAACCCGGACGGGGCAGGAATAGAAAAAACTCAAGTCATGGCATAAGCTTGATCATAGATAGATAAAAAGGTAGCCCCATGTGCACCTCTGGGGACCTGAGGTCTCTTACTTAATACAAAAGTTGGTATGGTACATACGCTCAAATCAACTGTAAAACGGGGGGAGCAGATTTGCATTCCATGGCCACTCCGTCTCTTCGCCGGTTGTGCAACGTTCGCGCGCCTTAGGCTTCTGAGCGTCGATGAGGTAGTATGAGTCGTTCCCCAGGGCCATGCTGATGATGAAGGGGTCTTCCCAAGGTGCCGTGAGCTTGTGCTATCTAGCTGATTGCTGGATCAGGCGGAGCACAAGGTCGCCCTCGCGGAAAGAACGCGACCTGACCTTCTTATTGTGCTAGCGGCGCAGGCGCTGCTCGTAGATGGCGGACCGGCTGCATGCTAGCAGTTGGGCCTCTTCCAGCAGATCGACGCCGTCTTCTCGTGCCTCTTTGGCCTCCGCTTCCATGTACATGGTTACCTGAGGCGAGTCAAACTCAATATCCGTAGGGATGATAGCCTCGGTACCATACACGAGGAAGAAAGGCATGATGCCGGACAAGATGAGGCCGTTTCCTCGCTCCACTTGACCGTTTGACTGCGGGTGGGCAGCGGACGCCAAGTCCAGTCAGATGCCCTGATTCACGCAGAAACGGGCCAAGGCACCTTTGACGAACTTGGTGCCATTGTCGGTGATGATGCTGTGGGGAACGCTATATCAGATAGTGATGTCAGTAATGAATGTGACAGCAGTCAAACCATTCAGCTTCTTGATTGGCTTCGCTTCTATCCACTTGGTGAACTTGTCTATGACGACCAACAAATTGGTCAGGCCGCCTCGCGCTGTCTTGAACGGGCCTACCATATTCAAACCCCACACGGTGAAAGGCTAGGTGATGGGGATGGTCTTGAGGGCGGAGGTCGGCAGGTGTTGCTTGGTGCTGAACTTCTGGCACCCTTTGCACTTCTTGACCAACTCTTCAGCATTGTCCAAAGCAGTTGGCCAGAAGAAGCCATGGCGGAAAGCTTTGGCCACGAGGGACCTGGAGGCGGCATGGTGGACACATTCTCCTTGATGATTATCTCTGAGAATCTCCATGCCCTTCTATGGTTCCATGCAGCGCTGATAGAAGCCGGTCACACTCCAGCTTGCGAGCTCTTGATTGACAATGGAGTAGGTTCCTGCTCTGCACTGGATCTGTCTGGCTTGCACCTAGTCGGTTGGTAGCATGCGATTGACCCAATAGTCGCGGATGGGCTGTGCCCAAGATGGGGCCGCCACCATTGTGAACACGGCGACTAGTATGAGAGGGGCCAGGTTAGGAGGTGGCATGCTGGGGCCCGCCACTCCTGGTGATGCTGATGAAGTCCCATGGCCAACTGTAGCAGCCCCCGGGCTGCCTGTTGGGAGCGTTGGCTCGGGTGTTGGTACTGCAGCCCCCGGGCCGCTTGGTGAATTCCCCGAGCCGTCCGCTGAAGTCCCTGTGCCGACTGCTTAAGTCCCCGTGCTGACTGCCGAAGTCCCCATGCCGACTGTGAAGTCCCCGAGCCGGATCCGACTGCTCCTGGGGCAGCCTGCACGAAGATGGAGTCGGACTCTGGCGCGGGCTTGATAGACGGCTTATGGAGGCGTTTGAGGTAGACGTTGGCTGGTATGGCTTGCCGGGTGGAGCCAATATGGGCGAGAGCGTCTGCTGCGTCGTTGTCGGCCCGTAGCACGTGGATGAACTCGCATCCGTCGAAGTGGCCGCTCATCTGCTAGACGAGGAAGCGGTAGCTTGCCATGTTGGCGTCCTTGGCGTCCCAGTCGCCTGTCGACTACTGGACCACCAAGTCCAAGTCGCCGTAGCAGAGGATGCGGCGGATACCGATTTCCTTGGCCTGTCGGAGCCCGAAGATGAGTGCTTCCACTACAAAAAAATACAGTTCCATGATGATACGTGTTTGTCACAGTAGGTCGCGTTTTTTGTCATGCATGTACATCCATGATGATTTCAGGACAGAATCAAAATAGTCATACTTGTGCTGTCGTAGAAGTGTTCCATGACATTACCAAAATTATCATCAGAAGTGTCCACTTCCATGACGATAAATTGCGCGCACAGAAGTGCTTTCGTCAAGGGTGACCGACATGTGGCATCCACCGTAACGGGGAGCCGTTAAGCTATCGGGTCCGGTTTGGATCCGATAACCCGTTAACACCCCGGACCAATGGGAAATTTTCACGTGTAAAATTTTGATTGGTCGGAGGAAACATGTGTCAGCTCGTTAGTGGGTCAGATAGGCGCCTATGATATCTCAACACATGCGACAGCCCACCACTGGCCCATTTACCTTACAAAGGCCAGCCTGTTTGACTTGGTCAAAAGTTAGCGGGCTGGCCCATGAAAAGCCTGTTAACGGTCTCTTCACAAATAGCCCATTTTATAGCCCAGTAACTCACGGCCCGTTAGG
Source organism: Triticum timopheevii (assembly GCA_963921465.1). Lineage (NCBI taxonomy): Eukaryota > Viridiplantae > Streptophyta > Magnoliopsida > Poales > Poaceae > Triticum > Triticum timopheevii. The sequence continues at coordinate 51,734,592 of OY997272.1, read as the reverse complement.
GCCTAACCGAAATCAGTCCAACAACGTCATGTGGGCCGTCAAATATAACACCAGCCAGTTTCACTTTCGGCCCATGTATGGCCCACGACGTCTTTCGGCCCATATGAGGCCTTCGTATCTTTAGGCCCTTTAGAGGCCCACGATGGCTCTAGCCTATAATGAATAGTAAGTTTCTTTGTACCCGTTAACGCCCATGATTCACATGGGCCGTTTCCAGCCCGTGTTAGCTTTCGGCCTACTGACGGCCCATACGTTCTTGGGCTCCTTTCCGGCCCTCGATTACTTCCGGCTCGTTACTGGCCTGTTCCCCTAATGGGCCAAATTCAGCCCGTGGCAAGAGTTGGCCCATTTCTGGCCTGTTAACACGTTGCGCTGGTTCCAGCCCGTCCTATATTCTGGCCCATTAACGACCCGTTATGCCTGTGACAGAATTAAGCCTTTGTTGTCCTCTGGCCTATTAACAGCCTGTTACCATGCTGGGACGATACCAATTACGCATGTTTACGGCCCATGTAGACCCATTTATCTGACGGCCCAAGGTGCACCGATTCTACGGACCTGTGGGAGGCCCATTAATCGACGACCCGTAGGAGATGGATCCTACGGCGCGTAGCAGGGTCAAGGTTACCACAGTCCGTATATGGCCCATGGTTGTTGCGACCACTAGCAAACTAGGGAAAAAGAAGACTAGGAAATAAATAAGCCCGAAACTAATGCTAGGCTATTAACACGATTGCACAGATTACATCCACTCGGCATCAAAGATCGCCGCTAGTGCAAATATAGGGAACACCCTACACTATACAAGAATGGCTTGTTGTTTTCTTTAGCCGGTGGCTGCATGTTAAGAACAAATTTTTTATCGCAACAAAACAAATTACAACTATAAAACAAAAGGAAGGTTGGCATAAAAGTTAACAGTCTGGCAAATAAATGCACCACCAGAAGTTCAGAAGCTCAGATCATTTGACCTGACTGTTACGTTTTCATGTTGTATATTGTCTGACGGAGCACCATAACCTTCGCCTTCATTTCTCCTAGGCTCCTAACCAACATAGCAAATGTCTGATAGTCTGGTTTCAAAACCATGCATATCTTGACAACATCGAACAATGTATGTCCTTGTTTCACAAAGCGTCTCTGTTAGGGAATGAACATGTGTCTGGAGCGCATATATCACATTGTTTTGAGCTTGCATATCTTGATCATGAGGCAGTTTGGACGAGATTGCCTTAACAACCAACCCAGTATTATGTAGGAACGTGCTTTTGGCACTGTTAGTGGACATGTACTTACCCACTGCAGCAAGAGCTGACATTGCGGTTATAGTTACCTTGCCACCTTCAGAAGGTGGCGGTTCCACCATTTTTTCCATAACTTCCTGAAAAGTTGAGTTTTTACATTAGTAGTACTAGAACAGAAGATATTAAAGAGGCAGCAAAACCAAACAAAATAGCTTTGGTCTATATACAGAACTTATTCTGGTGAACCCATGTAAAATATTAGTTGTATTTTACTGCAAAGTACATAATAAAACCAGGTTCCAAACATATGACCATGTACCATCGCTAATGTATTGTCTATTTCTTCACATTGTATTGACAGCTAAGGATAAAGAGACAAAGTTTATAATATGGTAAGCATAGTATGAGACCATTCATATCACAAAACAACTGAGAACAGACAAACAGGCAATTATAACGTTGTGTGGGCAAGTCCAGCACAGCACTAGATTACAGGTCAAGAGCAAAGGAACATCACTCCTCTCTTTTAAACCTTGTAAGGTGCAATGATACGCTAAGACAACTGTGTATAAAATTGAAAAGAGTAATAGACATTGGCTGGAAACCATGCAGTTCAAGGCACAAGTTAGAGTAAGTAGTAGTTAAAAGGCATGTGGATTAAGGACTTCAACAGCGGCTTTGACTGGTGTAGTCATGCCCTTCTTCTTGCTGGTGTGACAGTCCTTGAAGATTTCCACAGCATTTGGTTCAGGTACTTTTTGGTCCTTGCGGGCTTTCCTCTGCATTTGGAACAAGTCAATATAGATCTGATAATATGGTACAACGAAAAGAGTGAAACAACAGCTAATTACAAGAGTCTCGCAGTGTGCAATATAGCTACGAGATCCTGTCGTCTGTTGGAATTTCACTTTCATACAGTTGGCCTTGTTCTTGGAATAGTTTACCTACAAGAAGATAGATTTGTGTGGCACATGCGGAAATAGGACTTCAACATGTGATCTGATCATGTATATAATGTACCTGATACTTCAGATCAGACCAATGTTTAACGAGGCCTCTCCAGTCTTCATCCGATATATTTTCCACTGGAGATGTTTGGGCAAGTTCACTGTTAGCCTTGCCTTCAAAGTGAGTTTTCCTCAAGTTATAGCGATACTGTCGCAGAGCAGACTTGAAAACATGGGTGCAAGCTTGTCTGGTTGCATCATATTGGCTATCCAACTTGAACCTCATCTGTTGAAAATTATGGGAGTCTCATTATCATCAACCTAGAAAGTATGGAACAGAGGAAGACAAGATTACTAGTTTCCATACATAACTATACTTATAGATAAATTGTCGAGGAAGGGGTTGAACTGGGTTTCGTCTTTGTCATTCCTGTACTGAATCCATGTTGGGAGTATACGTACATGATACCTAACGATAACCGCTGCCTCTAATACTAACTTTGCTGACTGTGTAGCATCATGTGGCCTTGTTAAACCTGCCTCAAAACGGAACTCCATTCTTCCTCCTATAGATTTAGTTAACCTATCGAGCATTGTCCCTTATGTTTGTTTCCTCTTGTGCCTAGGTGCTAGTCCAACAACGAACATAGGAACTGTTAGTGTACATCAAATTGCGAGACTACATATAAAGAAGCATGCAACTGTAACTTGACTCCAGCAACTACCTTCTTGTTGTTGAAGCTCACAAAGTTCATCTGATCTTGCCAACTCATCTTGAGTCAAGAGTGCTTCGGAAGTAGTGTCAGGTGGCAAGTGAGCTTGGGAATGTGCTGCTAGCTGAGTTGACCAATGAGTAACTCGTGTAGCTGGTGGTACTGTGGAAGGTGTTGCAACAACTAGGGTTGTCTCTGCTTGTTTGGTGGCAGCTATTTGTTTCTGTTTGGCTTGTTTTGCAGCTCGTGTAGCACGGGATACCCTGTTTGTAGAATTTTCCACTAGACTTTGACATTCTATTGCACCATCCACTACTAGGAAAAGGCCTGCTAGTGGCGCACCTATATTGGCCACTAATGGCGCACTACAGGTGCGCCACTAGCATCACGCCACTAGTAATTAATACTAATGGCACACCCCTGGTGCGCCATTAGTATACCAGATACTAATGGCGCACCAGGGAGTGCGCCATTAGTATATCACACGGTGCACCATTAGTATGCCTCCCAGGGGGGCATATTTACCCATGTGCTCTGGCTTACTAATGGTGCACTTGTAGATGTGCCACTAGTATGCTTATTGCAGTGCGCCACTAAAGTGCAGAGTGGTGCGCCACTAGTATGAATATTAGGGATTTTTTTCTTTTATGATATTTGCACATGTTACAAAACATATTACTGCACAGAATATAGACAGCACAACATATAAACAGCAGATTTATCGAATACAATAGAAGATTAGTCTCCGAATACAATTCATCATATTAGTCTCCGAATTTAAAATACCAAACAAAGTTAGAACATTACAAGTCTCGAGACCGCGAGTAGCGAGTTTGTCTTCACATTACAAGTCGATATCGATCATCTAAACTACCATCACATAGAAGAGAGTTGCGGTCATCACGATGAGCATCATCGCGATGAAACTAGTCTTCATCAGGTTCCTCCAACGCTCCCTCCTCTCTCCCGCTAGATAGCGCGCGTATTTAACTTCCGCCTCCGCCCTAGTGGTGTACCCTTTGTAACTGTTACCGCTGAAACGGTGAACCTGTCTTCGACACTCCTCCCAGTCGTCGTAGACTCCGAGAACCTTACCCTTGTACACAACATACGACGGCATCTCTATGCACTAGCCAAACAAAATGTTAATAGCAATTCACAGACAATACATAAGCAATATATAAGTATGCAACAAAAGGACCGAAAGAGAAAAGCAACACATTAATAGCACGATTCATGGTCCTACTAATAAATAGCATCGATTACATATAAGTAGAACGACTGTCCAAACCAAAGAGACATACAAGTTCATTAAAGTTTAATATTACAACATGAGCCAATCGACATTTCAGAACTACATAGCATCACTACTTTTGACTCGACTCAGGGACTGGAGCGTGGATGAAGCCGCCGTCTTTCGTGATGGTCAGGAAATCGCGGGCGTTGTCAGCCTGCATTTGTAGCGTTGTTTCTCTCTCACTGTTGGACGGTTGATATCTGAGGTAGAACTGCCCCGAGGTACAAAGGACATCTTGATGGATGATTTCCGCAAACTCCGACTGGATGCGATAGAATTCTTCTCTGATGTCCGCATCCTGGATTGCGACAAGTGTGTGGCCCAATCTTTGAGATTATTTGGTAGCAGAAGGTGATTATGGTCCCGTACGATCGTCCGCATGTGATGGAGGGCGTAGTAGGCATCCTTCTGACTGCCAGGCGGCTGCTTGACGCAGGGGAACATCGTATTGTGGGTGAACACGGGCTTGCCATACCTACGAATTGTCTTGCTGAAGGTGCCTCCAGATCTGGCGTAGCCGGGGAGAACATCATCAAGAACTTTCTTGATATTTGTGTAGTCTTTGTTCGACTGACGGTCCGAGTCGAAATACGTGGCCATGGAATATTTCGGGCTTAATAGGATGAGTGTGCAATGTGTGTCACTGCACAAAACACGGAATGTTAGAAAAAAAAGAACGATCAAAATCTAAGAAATCATATGTTACGGGGTGGTGAGGGGATGACTTACTCGGGAAAGTAAGGCACGAGGAAGTTATCCTTATCTGGGTTTGCCAGAATGACGCCTTCGAGGTGTGAACTCACGACTTGCCGGTCCCCAGCGCTGCCCAAGATCTTGGCACGCATGTAAAAGGGGTCGAATATCACGATGTCCGGGGTCTTGTCTCTAATGATCCGCATCTCCATACTCAATGAAAATAGCCGAATGTAGGTGTAGTGCAACGGATGAAGGTTAAACATAGCGAAGATTGCATCAAACCGCAGGACGATCGTACCCCCGATGGCGCTATCCACAAAGCCCTTGCCCTCTGGCACCTTGGCATCTGACATGGAACATCGGTTCCTACTCTCCAGCATAGCTCAGCTCCCAGATCTCCTCGATCCTTCCATAGTATCTGTCCTTGTCGCTACCGGTGTAGGATTCCATCATTACCCCGGAGTTCTGATAACCATCACTCTTCATGTCCTTTCCCTAGGTGTAGAATGTGTAGCTGTTGATATCGTACGCCTGATACGTCATCAGGTTGTGCTCGGCGCCCTGTGACAAGGATAATATGACTTGTTCTTCCGCGGAAGAATCCTCATGTAAAGGGTACGACAGAAGCTTCTCCTTGAACCAACGCGTGAAACATGAGTTGTGTTCTTTGATTATATCTCCGTCCGTCCTCTGTTGGCCTCGGTCATTGTACGTCTTCTCAATAAAGGTTTTGTGCTCTACCACCCAAGGATCGACCACGTCTATGTTTTCTAGCGTGACTAGGTTTGCTCTTTCAAAGTCGGTGAGTCGACCCTCGAAGTCGACATGCATTTCACGGCGACCATCGCGGTGACCCCATCCAGCGAGCCTGCCGAGGTGCCTATTGACGGGCAGACCAACGGGGTTCTTGATGCCTAGATAATTCATGCAGTAGGAGATGCACTCTTCGGTCAGAAAGCCCCTGGCTATGCTTCCCTCTGGACATGACATGTTGCGAATGTATCCTTTGATGACACCATTCATCCTTTCGAACGGCATCATGCTGTGCAGGAATGTCGGCCCGAGTTGGATGATAGCCTCCACGATATGGACCAGCAGATGCACCATAACATCGAAGAATGCGGGCGGGAAGTACATCTCAAGCTTGCATAGTATCACCACGATCTCTTCCTGTAGCCTTCTGAGTTGCCTCACGCCAACCGACTTCCGAGAGATGATGTTGAAAAGTTACATAGGCCAAATAGCATTTCACAGATGTGTGCGTCCATGATCCCACGGATTGCAACTGGAAGTATCTGCGTCATCAGCACGTGACAGTCGTGAGACTTCATCCCGCTAAACTTCTGCTTCGCTGAGTCTAGGTATCTGCTTATCTTCACCGCGTAACCGTAAGGAAGTTCTACTCCTACGAGGCAGGTGAAAAACTACTCGATCTCCTCCTGACTTAGAGTGAAGCACGCAGGAGGGTAGTCATTTCTGCTCTTCTTGGCCTTTTTGCCTTTGCGACGACTTTCCGTGTCATGCTTCGCCTCATCATCATCATCATTAGCGTGAAGCTCCTCCCTGATGCCCATTGATTTCAAGTCTGCCCTTGCTTTTAGCCATTCTTTGGTCCTCTCTGGCATGTTGAGCAGGGTACCAAGCAGACTCTTGCACACGTTCTTCGTGATATGCATGGCATCAAGGCTGTGAGGTACACGGTGGATCTTCCAGTACGGCAAGTCCCAGAAAACAGACCTCGTTTTCCATACCTTCAGTAGCGGCTCTAGTGCATTTCGCTTCTTTCCCGGCTCTGGCGCCTTTTGCTTCTTTCCCGGCAGGGGCAATCTTTCCAATTTTTCAACAGCTCGTCTATTTCCTCACCGGTCCTCGTACGCGAGCGTCTTCGGGGTTCGGTTTCACCATCGAACAGATCCTTGCGTTTTCTCCATGGGTCATCGTCACGAAGCCACCTTCGATGTCCCATGAACAGGGTTTTCGAAGAGCCGGGATCTCTATCTAGCTGGCATACGTTGTGTCATCCATGCACCTGACGCATCCAGAAAATCCGTGGACCACCTGCCCCGCGAGATATCCGTAACCGAGATAGTCGTGCACCGTCGTGAGCAGTGCGGCTCTCATAGGGAAATATCCTTTCTCTGCGGCGTCCCACGTATTGGCTGGCATTTTCCAAAGCGTGTCTAGCTCCTCTTTCAGCAGCCCCAGATACAGATTGATGTCGTTCCCTGGTTGTTTCGGCCCTTCAATTAGCATACTCATGTGAATGTACTTCCTCTTCATACACAACTAGGGGGGAAGGTTGTACATCCACACAAACATAGGCCAGGTGCAATGTGTGTTTCTCTGGCTGCCAAACGGATTGACTCCATCGGTGCTCGCGCCCAGCATGATGTTCCTTGGATCGTCCCCAATTTCTGGGTGTTCAAAGTTCAACACTTGCCACTGGCTCGCATCCTTAGGGTGACTCAGCATCTTGTCTTTTTTATCTCCAGATCATTTGCGTCATCTTCTCGCTTCTTCTCCTCCCTATCCGCGTGCCAATGCAGGAGCTTTGCTACCTTAGGCTCCGCAAAATACCGCTGCAGACGAGGAGTGATCAGAAAGTACCACACCACTTTTCGAGGAGCTTTCTTCCTCTTCTTGTATCGTGTGACGCCGCACACCGGACATATGGTAGACTCCGCGTGCTCGTCCCGATAAATGATGCAATTGTTCATGCACACATGGTATTTCATGTGCGGTAAATCCAGAGGACACACGATTTTCTTCGCCTCCTCGAAACTGGTCGGGCACTTGTTCCCCTTGGGAATACGTTCATGCCAGAATGACATGTTCTCGTCGAAGCATGCGTCGGTCATTTTGTGTTTTACCTTCATCTCCAGATCCATGAGCATTACTTTCAGGCGGGTATCCTCGGGCCTGCATCCTTCATACAATGGAGTAACCGCGTCTATCTCTAGTTGATCCAGCTTGGCTTTCTCTCGGGCGGCAGCACTTGCGTTATCCGTCTGCTTGAGAAGCAGCTCTTGAATATGAGGGTCCTGCACCCAGCCCATCGATGGTCCATCGTCTTCTGCTCCGGCATCTTCATCTTCATGATCATGCCCTTCGTTTTTGATCTTCCTCATCATCATGTCCGGCATCTTCTACATGATGACTGTGTATAGCATCACCGTCGTGATCATGTCCTGGAGATTCTTCGTCTTCTCGCCCACCCTCGCCGTGGTGGTTGTCTGCCCTTCCTCATTTCTTGCCCGCCCCCCATGGATGACTTCATCACCTTGCCACCGATAGCCATCCATGAAACCACGCAAGAGCAGGTGGTCCCGCACCTGCCCGAAATCCGGTTCCACAATAAGGCTCTTCAGCCTGCATCTTCGACACGGACATCTTATCTCCGTCTCGTTCTTTTGAAACATCTTGGCCTTCGCGGAGCTCAAAAACCTATTCACGATGCCTTCGGTCATCGTGCGGACCATGGTCGCCTTCGAGGTAGAGCAAAACGATATTTTAGAACCAAGAAAAAATTTGGCGTGACTTTGCCTAAAAATAGGACCAAAAAGAATGCATAGTGCCAAATTCTCGCCGAAACGGAAATGAATCAACATACCGGCAAAATATTGGCAACTATCGCATTTCAAATACCGGTACCTGCAAACACAAACATATATGCAACAACACAAACATATGCAACACCAAAAACATATATAGATCTAGCTAGGCCATAAAAAGTGCATGTGCACGTTGTTGGAGGGAGAAAAAAGTAGATCTATAACATAAAGAAAGCTTTCCCCTTACTTACCTATCAAAAAAGGTAATTTAACCACTTAATTTGGATGAATCTATGGTGCAAATGAGGTGAGGAGGAGGAGGCAGCCAAGACAAGCTTGGAGGAGAAGGTGGAGAGAATGAAGTGGGGAAAGTGAGTGTGGTAGGTGGCTGTCCAAAATATCTAGGTGGTCCCAGATTACTAATGGCGCACCACCTACAAATGCGCCATTAGTAACCCTGGTTACTAATGGCGCACCAATTAGGTGGTACGCTATTACTAGTTTTGCAAAAAAAATGTTAGTAGTGGCGCACCGTGTGTGTGGTGCGCCATTACTAGTTTGAACTAGTAATGGCGCACTATGCACTGGTGCGCCATTACTAGTTATGAAAAAAAAGTAAAAAAAATTGTTAGTAGTGGCGCACGGGTTGAGTGGTGCGCCATTACTAGTTAAAACTTGTAATGGCGCACTGTGCCTTGATGCGCCATTAGTAGTTTTGGAAAAATAATAAAAAAGTTTGTTAGTAGTGGCGCACCATGGGTGTGGTGCGCCATTAGTGTCCATCACACTAATGGCGCACCAACACATGGTGTGCCACTGCTATATAGTAGTGGCGCACCACATGTGTGGTGCGCCATTAATGTCCATATTACCTATAGCCTTTTCCTAGTAGTAATCAGTACCAGCAAAATCTGCAGGATTCTTCCGCTTCCCATTCCCTGTCATTCTGTGTTGCTTCCTGTTTCTCCGTGCCATGTTAAGTCAAGCCGACAAGAAAAACGAATAACAATTTAGTTCTTCAGAACAAATTGATGCATGATACACACGAACTGAACTTTGAGGTTAGACAACCACATGATAGGAGGATGTAATATGTACGAAAAACAGGACGGCATGAGATAACCAGAACTATGATGTGTAAACTAAGCAGAAGACATTTCACTAAATTAGAAGCAATGCAATGGAAGGTAGACACCATATGAAAGATGGTAGAAATATCGCTCTGCCAAGTTCACAGTGTCTCATCATAAATGGCGATTAAACAAATGTGAAGCAGTACAAGAAATAAATCATATGCAAGATGCAAACAACATCACACTACCAAGTTAAAGGTTTCTCATCGTTAGTGCCATTGCATATTCACAGCATTGCATATTCGCAACTTATGATGTGTAAACTAAGAAGAAGGCATTTCAACAAATTAGAAGCAATGAAAGGTAGACGCCATATGAAAGATGCAACAAATATCACTCTATCAAGTTAAAATTGTCTCATCATAAGTGCCATTTCAACAAATTAGAAGTAGTACAAGTTAGAAAAGAATGCGAGATGTAACCTATATCACACTCCCAATTCAAACATGTCTTATGATAAGTGATTGTTGCAGGTTACACAACAGTAGTACTTTGATGTAAGAACATGGTGTGATAGACAGATATTGTATGTTCTAGAAACAGGAACACGTGTCTTATTCACAAGTATAATGTGTAAAGTAAGTAGATGGAATTCAACAAAATTAGAAGCAATACAAGCTAGACATCATACATAACATGCAACCACATATAACAGTGCCAAGTTAGAGAGAGCACCTGTGATGGTGCACTAGGGGAGACGTTCTCATCATCAACACATCTACGTTGAGTGTCTATGCATGTGTTGTCTCGCAAATCATCTTGGGGGGATGGAGGAGTAGAATCTGTAGATGCCCTCCGTTTGGAAGGAGCATCTTTATCCTCTACCTTGCTAACTTCCTTCCGCTTTATTGATTTTGAATTGTCAAGTAAAACCGACAAGAAAAAGCAATAAAATTCTCTCTTTGATACTGACAATCACTACTTTGAAGTAAGGCAAACACATGATACTAGGATAGAATATGTACGAAAAATAGGACGGCATGGCATATTCACAACTGTTTGTGTAAACTAAGCAGAAATCATTCCAACAAATACGAAGCAATGCAAGCTAGACACCACATGAAAGATGCAACCAATATGACTCTGCCAAGTTAAAAGCGTCCCATCATAAATGGCATTTCAACAAATTAGAAGCAGCGCATGCTATAAATCATATGAAAGATGCAACTAATATCGCACTGCATATACTAAAGGTGTCTCGTCATATTGATTGATGCGGGATACAAAAAAACTATAGTTTTATGTAAGGACATTCTTAATAGACAGATGTACTATGTACTAAAAATAGGAAGGAATGTCACATTAACAGGTATAATGTAAAAACTAAGCAGAATAGCGCATGCAATTTAACCAGATTGGAAGAATTACATTCTAGACACCATATGCAACATGCAACCACATATCACGCTGCCAAATTAGAGCAAGCACCTGCGATGATAGTGTAGGAGAAATGTGTTAATAAACTACAGAGCTACCTTCACTATCTTCATCTAGCCTTACTGTTTCTTGAGAATCATGTCGGGAGGCTGACGCTGCATTCTTTAAATGAGGATCTTTACTCACAGTAGTCCACTGGCCTGACTGCCTCATCATAAGTGATCGATGAGGGATACACAAGAACATTAGTTTGGGGTAAGAACATGGTTAATAGACAGAAGTACTAGTATGTACCAAAAACAGGAAGGCATGTCATATTCAAAGGTATAATATGTAAGCTAAGCAGATGCAATTTAACCAAATTGGAAGTAATAAAAGCTAGACATCCGGTTGGAGTGGTGAGCGCGATCATCTAGGACCTGAGAGCCTGGTGGGAGGCGGGCTACTTCGCCACCATCGTGGCTTTTTAGTCGGCTTCCAGGTGATGCCTGTCTGTGCTGGGCTTGTCACTAGCTCGGCTAGTGCCGTGACTAGCTATTTGTCTTCTTGTGCTCATGGGATGGTGGTTCATGTAAGAAATATATTTCCTTATCTTAATAAAGACCGACTTCGGCCTTTCGAATACAAGATAGACACCATATGGAACATGCAACCACATATGACACCGCAAAGTTAAAGCAAGCACCTGGGATGGTGGTTCATTGCGAGTGAGGTCATCAACTCCAAAGCTACGTTTACCATCTCCATCTGCTGACACTACACCCTTTATAAGGGTGAAACGTGTCTGGCCGATCCGCGTACGACGCTGGAGCGACTTCTCTCTTTTGTTTTTTGCTTCTCTCATGGCAGCAGATTCTGAAATACCCTTGCATAAAAATACAATAGTGAGAGTAAGGGTGAAGTGTGTGTAGAACTAGTGCACTGTAAAAGTAGCAGATGGCAGGTGGCTGAAAAATAAATGATAGGAGACATGTGATAACTCTACAACATTGCATGGCAAACAAAATTAGATTCTACTTCGTATGATTTTGTAATATATGAACACAGGAAATGCAGGTACTCCTCCAGCACACCACCACATGTGGTCATATAAAGATAACAGTCGACTGAAAATAAATAGGCCAGTCGATTTTTTTATGAACCGTCTGATCTATAAGGAACGGGGACATGGCCTTCGTCTACCTCCCGCCAGTCACTATTGACAATCTTGCTCGAACCGCCAGCGATCACCGGCCCAGACCCCTGCCTCCGCCGCCCCGCCCTCCCCTCGACCTCACACCACCGCCGTGCTTGGCAGCGCCCCCAGGCCGTCCCTTTAATACCGGCCAACCTCCAGATCGGGCTCCAGCAGCTCTAGGCCCCACACGCCCCTAAGATAAACACCGAGGCGCTGCTTCCCCGGCATAATAGGCGGACTAGCGCCTATTACGTTGGGGAATGCTTCCATTTGTGAATCAACTGAGCAGGAATTGAAATCCAGGGGGCGACGGACGTCTAGCTAAGGTGAAATAGTATATCAGGAGAAACCTTGTGCATCGCGAGTTACTAGGAACATCTAGTATCAACAATAAGCGGTCAACTAGTGCCTTCTGTGGGATGAATACCATATAAGCAGACACGTAAGATTTGCACGACTAAGGGAAGAGGAGTACCATTTCTGGTTGCTAGTGTGGTCTCCTCCATATGTCGCGGCGATCTTCTTCTTTTTGCCAGGGGAACCGATGTTTTGGAGGATGGTGGAGCCTTGGACGAACCCATGGCCAAATTGTTGACTGTGTTGCCGTGGCCGTCTGTCGATGGAGGGGAAGCAGATCCGAGGCGGCAAAGGACGGCGTAGCAGGAACAACTCCTGTGCGGTGGACGGTGGCGAAGTTGGAGCGGCAGCGGTGAGGCGCAGGACGACATGGTTGAACTGGCTCAGGTATGGACGGCTCGGCCTCGGCTTCAACTACTAGACGTGGAGGGTGTTGCGGTTGAGGTTGCGGTGGACGACGACGTCGAGGTATTGGCTCCGGCGTGATGGAGGAGGGCGGCGGTTGATGGGTGGGATGGGGTGGGGGACGAAGGACGCCGGGGTTTCGCGGCTGGTGGAGAGGTAGTTTTGGTGCCCACAAAGTACGAATGGGGAATCGGACGGGTGGGCGGGGGAGCTAAGGGAGAACCATGTTTCGGTCTGAGACGCGCTTGTTTTTGGCTTTTTTGAACAGATGGGACGCGCTTGTTTGAAATTTGGGGAAAGTACAAACTTTGCCCCCCTCTTAAATTTGGACCTACTGTGGGTCATGGGTAGGATGGTAATCCCAGGTGTCCCAAATAGTGGCGGGAGCGATTTCGGCCGCTTGCATGTGTGCTTAGGCGGCCATTGTGTATGAATATTTTTCGGACGCGGTTGCGTGGCGTCTAGATGAAGCTACAAACCTACCCCGGTTTAGACCTTTCAATACTAGGGAAAACCCTAGCAGTAGCGCTGGTTTTGTGCTCACTAGTAGCGCGGGTAGGCGCGCTACTAATAAGGCGCTACAGCTATTGCTTAGTAGTAACGCGTGCCCGCACGCGCTACTGCTAGGACAAATAGCTGCAGCGTTTGTTCATTCCCACGCTATTGCTAATGTAACTACTGGCAGCGTGTTTTCTCTCCATCACTACTAGTATTCTTTTTTTATTTTTTATTTTTAGTGTATTTATGCGCCATCGTACAAATATTGGTACAATACCAGTTATGAGTTTTACATCATTATGTCCATAACAGTGTATCAAATGAAGGTGGATTAGGTTCAAGTGGAGGCAATATGTGGTGCATGTCAAAAGTATACTACTAATCCAAACTTGATCTAGTTTGGACTAGTAGTACTTTCGATGTGCACCACATGTTGCCTCCACTTTAATCTAATCCGCCAACACAAGCTATTTAATCATCCTCATAGTCATTACCACCAACAGTATTTATTTAATCACCACTAACACTAGCTAATAATAATCATCATAGTCATTACCACCAACACTAGCTATTTTATCATCATAGTAATAGTATAGCACATCATCATCCTCAAACTCATTTCTAGCTAGCTAATCACACTAGTAGAAAAAGGGTCAAACGTGCAGCACATTAGTGCCGGTTTGTATTAGAGCCGGCACTAATGTATACATTAGTGCCGGTTCCAACGGCTAGCCGGGCCGCTCTCATTAGTACCGGTTCGTGGCTAACCTTTAGCACCGGTTCGTGCCACGAACCGGTACTAATGAGGGTGGTGGCAGGATGTTGTCAGTCTGGGCCCCCTCCAGCACCTTTAGTACCGGTTCGTGCCACGAACTGGTACTATAGGTCCTCCTGCATATAAACCCTTCGTCCAGCTCGGTCTGTTCTTCCCCCTTTCCCCTCTCCTCTCCTCTCTGTTCTTCCTCTTCTCCCCTCGAGCTCATCACACATTTTGCCCAAAATTTGTCAAGATTTGAAGGCCCCCATCCATTCAAGTGATCACAAAGGTTAGCAACTTTGTCCTTTCATCTCTCATTGCTAGATTAGCTCTTCCCATGCTTTGTATAGTTACTAATTTGTGAGTTTAGTAATTTGGGAGGAAATATATATATGTGCTAGTATTTGATTTATATGCAATTTGAGGTCAAAAATAACACTTAGTTTGCATATGTAGGTGTGGTTTACTTAGTGCCTTCTAAATCTCCGTCGTAACCACCGTCGATCGCCCGCACCGTCCCGTCACCGGCACCACCTTGTGGTGAGCCTCTTGTTCATGAAATTTTATATAAAAAATTGATGTTTGTGTGATTTGGATATATAGTTAATCATGTAATAATTATCTTACCCGTACGTTGTTTGTTATACATAGTGCCATGGTTTTGATATCCGCCCCCGTCGGCCCTCGTCCTTGTTATGATTCGGATGTGGTATATTCTCTTTTAAAACTATTTGTTGCATTTCGTGTTTATGACAAATTATGCCCATCAAGTTGACATAGATATTTTTATCTAGGAGGTATGTGAACCGGAAATTCCAACCGACCCTATTGTCGAGAGGTTAAATTTAGTTGAAAGAGAAAACGAGTACTTGAAAGAAAAATTGAAAAGAATTGAGGGGGAGAAGATGGAATTGGAGTTGCATGTTGCCGATGTCGTCGACGATCACAAGATCAAGATGGAGAAAATGCGCCTGAAGAATAGAAAGATTAGAAAATATGCCATCGATAGTGAGGCTTGGTATCATTATGCTGTTGGATCAATTGTTACCTTAGTTGCGATCTTGATCGCATTTGTTGTTGCATTTAAATGCTTTAGCTAGAGAGTTATTTGTTTGTTGCATTTAAGTGTTGTATCAACTTTATGTATGAACTTGTATTAATTTGGTCTATTCGGTGTTGTGTAATGAAGATGAGCCGGCAATGGATGTACGATGACCGATGCTCTTCCCAGTTCGTTGAGGGCGTGCATACTTTTCTGCTTGCGGCTGAGGCAAACAAGCAGGCGGATGGTTTTATGCCTTGTCCATGTGCTGGCTGTAAGAATGGTCACAATTACTCTACGTCAAGAACCATTCACGTCCACCTGTTTGAGTCCGGTTTCATGCCCCACTATAATGTTTGGACCAAGCACGGAGAAAGAGGGGTTATGATGGAAGACAATGAAGAAGAAGAGGACGACGACAGCTATCCTGGCCATGGGTTCCCTGAATATGATGATACAACAATGGGGGAAGAAGCTGAGTCGGTAATGCGGGAAGAAGCTGAGCCGGCAATGCGGGAAGAAGCTGAAGAAGAGGCATCAGATGAGCCCGTTGATGATCTAGGTCGGGCCATTGCCGATGCAAAGAGAAACTGCGCAAGTGATTTGGAGAAGAAGAAGTTGCAGCGCATGTTAGAGGATCACAAAAAATTGTTGTACCCGAATTGCGTAGGTGACAAGAAAAAGCTGGGCACCACACTGGAATTGCTGCAATGGAAGGTAGAGAATGGTGTATCTGATAAGGGATTTGGAAAGTTGCTGGTAATGATAAAGGAAATGCTTCCAAAGGACAGCGAATTGCCCGAGAGTACGTACGAAGCAAAGAAGGCACGGATTGCTCATCCAAGGCCCTAAGCAAAGAAGCAACGAATTGCACAGAGAAGATACCGCGGATGCACGCACTGTTTGGATGATACCGACAGTATATATTTGAATAGTTGTAAGAAGAATGTGTACCTGGGACATCGTCGATTTCTTCCAAGCAGGCATCCCGTAAGAAAGAAAGGCAAGCATTTCAAAGGTGAGGCGGATCACCGGACGAAGCCTCGCCACCGTACTGGTGCTGATGTACATGATATGGTCAAGGATTTGGAAAGGGTCCTGGCGGACAACCTGTTCTGAAGGACGCGGACGGACGCGCACCCATGTGGAAGAAGAAATCTATATTTTGGGACCTGCCATATTGGAAAGACCTAGAGGTCAACTCCGCAATCGACGTGATGCACGTGACGAAGAATCTTTGTGTGACCCTGCTTGGCTTCTTGGGCGTGTATGGGAAGACAAAAGATACACCTGAGGCACGGGAGGACCAGCAACGTATGCACGGAGAAGACGGCATACATCAGGGTCATGCAAGCTACGCTCTTACCAAAGAAGAGAAGGAAATCTTCTTTGAATGCCTGCTCAGTATTAAGGTACCGTCTGGCTTCTCGTCGAATATAAAGGGAATAATAAACATGGCAGAGAAAAAGTTCCAGAACCTAAAGTCTCATGACTGCCACGTGATTATGACGCAACTGCTTCCGGTTGCATTGAGGGGGCTTCTACCGAAAAACGTTCGATTAGCCATTGTGAAGCTATGTGCATTTCTCAGTGCAATCTCTCAGAAGGTAATCGATCCAGAGATCATACCAAGGTTACAGAATGATTTGGTGCAATGTCTTGTCAGTTTCGAGTTAGTGTTCCCACCATCCTTCTTCAACATCATGACGCACGTCCTAGTTCACCTCTGTGAAGAGATTAACGTTTTGGGTCCTGTATTTCTACACAATATGTTCCCCTTTGAGAGGTTCATGGGAGTCTTAAAGAAATATGTTCATAACCGTGCTAGGCCAGAAGGAAGCATCTCCAAGGGCCATCAAAATGAGGAGGTCATTGAGTTTTGTATTGACTTTATTCCTGACCTTAAGCCGATTGGTGTTCCTGAATCGCGGCATAAGGGCAGACTGGATGGAAAAGGCACGCTAGGAGGGGAACAAATAATATGTATGGACGGACATTCTCTCACTGAAGCACACTACACAGTTCTACAGAATTCCACCTTGGTGGCTCCGTATATGGATGAACACAAGAATTTGCTACGCTCCAAACACCTGGAGCGGTCTGATGACTGGATTACACGTGAACAAACCAGGAGTTTCGCCAACTGGTTGCATACACGTACCATGCATGACACCTCTATTGAAGATGACCTGTACTTGCTGTCCCAGTTACCATCTTCGAATATAATGACTTTAAAAGGGTACGAGATAAATGGTAATACATTTTACACAATCGCCCAAGATAAGAAGAGCACCAACCAAAACAGTGGTGTCCGCTTTGATGCAGAAACCAAGACGGGAAAGGAAACATATTATGGTTATATACAGGACATATGGGAACTTGACTATCGACGTGGTTTAAAGGTCCCTTTGTTTCGGTGCAAATGGGTCAATATGACACGAGGCGGGGTAACGGAAGACCCGCAGTACGGAATGGCAACAGTGGATCTCAACAATCTTGCGTATGCAGACGAACCATTCGTCCTAGCCAATGATGTGGCACAGGTTTTCTATGCGAAGGACATGTCTGCCAAGCCAAGAAAAAGAAAAGATAAGGAAGCGAATGCATCGTACGATGAGCCAAAGCGGCACATAGTTCTTTCTGGGAAGAGAAACATCGTGGGAGTGAACGACAAGACAGACAAGTCAGAAGATTATGAAAAGTTTGATGAAATTGCTCCATTCACAGTGAATATTGACCCGAGCATCCCGTTAAATGATGAAGATTTTCCATGGTTACGGCGCAAAGGGACACAAGCGAAAAAAAAGTTTCACACCCAAAGATCTGGGATGTGATCGGCTTCACTATCATCACTTTCTTCTGTGTTTCACACCCAGGAGGGAATGTCTGTAATAGTTAGGGTAGTTATGTGTTTTGGCATTTGAAACGCGAAGAAATTTTATGTGCAAACAAATTCTTTTCATGCATTTACTGATTTTTTCCCAGCTAAATGACCCTGAAATTCAAAAGCAATTCAAATGAACTCAGAAAAGGTTGAAAGTTGGCATGGTATCATAATTTCATACAAATAGCATGTGCAAGAAAGTAGAGAGGGTTACGGCAAAAACTGGATGCACTTCGTGTATAAAATGGACAATCTCTTTTGAAGTATCAGGGTTTCCGACGAAATCTGAACTGTTACAAAGGCATTTCATTTTTTAAATAACCTAAGCATTACTAAATTGAATATAATGATAAAACACACTAATATTAAACATAAGAAAAAAGAATCACTGAAAAACTTTTTTCAAAGTTAAGTTATTTACAAACTAGTGATTCACACAAATTTAAAATAATTCAAAATTTAAACTTTTCAAATTTGAAACCTACCGGCACTAACAGAAAGTTTGTAATTTTTTGTACCTAAAGCAAAAATATTCACAAAGAAACTCTGAATACAGCAAAAAACAACTCAAAAATAAATAAAACAAAAAAATAAAGCAAAAAAAATTAAGAAAAAAAAGCCCGCCTACTGGGCCAAAGCGGCCCGCATACGACTAGCGACACAACCTTTCGTTGGGCCAGGATTTAGGCCCGCGAAGGCCCAGTAGGCCCACTAGGCGAGGAGGATAGGTAGGCCCAGTAGGCCTAATTAGGAGAGGAGCTCGAGAGAGCTACCGCACTGGGGCTTATAAACCAGTGTGGTAGCCCCTCGACTAGCGAGGTGGGACTAAACTTCCGCACTGCACCTGCGCCAGCGCACACCCTTTAGTACCGGGTCGTGGCACAAACCGGTACTAAAGGGGGGGGGGGCCTTTAGTACCGGTTTGTGCCACCACCCAGTACTAAAGGGGGTCGCTTCCCGCCGCTTGGCCTGGCCAAAACAGACCTTTAGTACCGGTTGGTGGCTCCAACCGGTACTAAAGGTGCCTTCTATATATACAACTGCTACGAAAATTTCAGTTTCCCTCTGTTTTCGCCTTTGTTTCGTCCTCTTCGTCGCCGTCGCCGCCGCCCTCGATCGTCTCCGACGTCGCCGCTCGTCTCCGTCGTCGCCGCCCCCGTCCCCGTCGCCGCCCCCGTCCCCGTCGCCGCCCCCGTCCCCGTCGCCCCCGTCTCCGTCGCGCCGTCCCCGCCGTCGCCGCCCCGGCTGTCGCCTCGCCGTCGCCTCGCCTCGCCGTCGCCTCTCCTCGTCGTCGCCTCGCCGTTGCCTCGCCGTCGCCGTCGCCGTCGCCCGCTGTGAGTCTCCAGCCCCGAGCCCGTACACACACACACATAAGCATTAGATAATTAGTCTTTAATTAGTTTAGAGAATTAGTCTTTAATTAGTTTAGATTATTTAGATTATTATTTTGTATGTTTAATTAGTTTAGATAATTAGTGTTTAATTAGTTTAGATTATTTAGATTATTATTTTTTCACTATTATATATGTATAAATGCATGTTAGATGGATATAATTAGTGCTTAATCAGTTAGAAATTAGTGTTATATAGAAATGTTAGAAATTAGTGTTATTTTGATTATTTAGATTAGCATAATTAGTGTTATATAGAAATGTTAGAAATTTTAGTTATCAAAGTCCAATCATTAAAAAAATGTTACTTTTTGCGGGCATATAGCTAGTATTTGTTCTCGAAGATGCCCGGCCCGCATTCTCGCCGTCGACCCGTCCGCGACGACGTCCAGCCGACCCATGTCCGGGACTGGGCTCCGCCGGGCTGGCACTGGGAGGTGCTGCTTGGAGGGGCGCGCCGCTTGATGAGGAACCCGGCCGCGGGTCCCGTCGTCGACCCTGATCTCGTTTGGTGGCGTTCGCGTGGGCCAGTTTCGGTGCGGAGGGACCCGGCCCTGCCGGAGGTGGTACGTCGCCATGTCAGGGAGGAGGACGAGCACGTCCATCGCTACATGGTTGCGTTAGAGGGCGGCAGGTTCTCCAATACGTGGCAGTATCTTCGGGGATCTCACTTCAGCTATGATCCTGTGAGGGTTCCTTCTCTTTGGTTGTCCATCGCCCGCGCCGGAGGAACCGCGAGTGTCCTAGATTCTTCTGTATTATTCGATCTTTATTAGCTAATAGCTAGTGATGTACTATTCAATATTATATATTATTCGAGACGATGTATTCGAGATTATATCTATTATTCTGGACGACGTATTCGAGATTATATCTATTATTCGAGATTTGAATACTAAATTGTTTTATATTTCTTTTGGATTAGTTAAACAAAAACTATGGCAGACAATACCGACAGAGAGGGAGAACAGACCATGTTCGATATGATACGCGGGGCAGATGATAATCAGAATGAAGAAGATTATGACGGCTCCGAATTTCTAAACAACACCGGAGAGGGTGATATGATATTCGATCGCGACGACGAAATTGATGAAGTCATGAACTATGATTATGACGATGACGAAGAACATGTTGATCCTGAAACAACAAACACCGGCGAGTTATATATATTTATATAAGCAGGCATCTGGTGATCATCACATGTTTTAAATGACTTGAAGATATATTAACGAATCAATCTTTGTTCTTTCAGCCATCCGGATCGAGCAAATCTTCAGGAAAAATGACGAAACGAGGCCCGAACAAAAAGTTGAAGCCGGGCGTAAAGTACAATATCGAGGCATGCGGCCCTACTGGCAAACCATTAGCGCCTAAGAAGATTGCGGACAAGTTCGTTCGTCAGTGCGGAGTTCTTGTGAAGGACCAACTCCTGATCAAACTTCAAGAATGGAGAGCGCCAGCAAAGCCACGTCCAGATGTTACTTTTGTCGACAAGAATCAAAAAGATCTGCTTTGGGATACTCTCATGGAACATTTCACCCTACCAGATCATTTCACAGAAGCAGATGTGCAGAAAGTCAAAGAGGCTGCTCTTAGGATGATGGCGACTGCATTCAAGAACTACAAGAATCGTGAATGGAACAAGTACGTCAAGGGAGGAAGGAAGACTCTAGTATTCAAGGGAACACTGGAGAACCAACGTGATCATTGGGACAATTTCGTGAAATTCAAGGATTCGGAATTAGCTAAGGAACGGTCGAGAATAAACAAGAAGAATGCCGAAAAAAGGATAAGTTCCATAAGCTGGGGCCAGGTGGCTATGCAGTGGCAATGCCTAAGTGGGATAAGTCTGAGAAAGAGATGGAGGATGCATGTGTCACTCCGGCTACTAAGAGCTGGACCCCAGGGTCAGGACTTGGTTCTATGCGCATGGGGGGGAGTTGGACCGGGAGACAGGCAATGTTTCGACGAGGGCAAGTCTGAAGGGAGCCGACGATGCGATACTTGTTGCAATAGAAGAGGCACGAACGGGGGTGTTCCAGCCCAACAGAGAGAACGACGAGCTTACGCGTGCCCTGGGAAATCCTGAACACCCGGGAAGAACACGAGGCAAGGGCGCTATGCTGTGGTATGAGGGGTTTTCAGACTGGAACAACGACTACAGAACCCGTGCGAGAAAGAATATTGCGGAGGAGAAGAAGAGGAAGATGGAGGAGGACTAGAGGAAGCGGGACTATGAACGCCTTCAAGGCCTAGAAGCAAGTCAAGCGGAATTGACAGTCAAATTCCAGCGGCAGCAGGAGCAGATCGACTCACTTACCCATCAAAGGGTGTCTCAGCAGCTGCAGCAGCTAGCGTATGATCCAGCATTAGATAGCATCGGCCCATCCATGCCGAGAAGCAGCGTGGGTTCCGTCCCGGACGACGCAATGCTGGGTAGATACCCCGTGGATGACATCACGAAGAACACTAACTGCGAGCTACACGTCAAAATGAAGAACATATCCATGAAGGTGGCGGACGGCTGTGCTTTCACAAATCCCCCCGAGGCAACCTTCCGTTGCAAGCCGATTCCAGCGGGCTATGCTCGTGTCTTGGTTGATGAGGTGGTGGACCCACCATATTCGGGGCTACAGCTTGACATTGCTGGAGGTGACGGCGAGCGCTTTCTCGGAGAGGCCAAACATCGTACCATCCTATGGAAAAAGGATTGCATCATCTTTCCAAGGCCACCGACACCGCGTCAGCCGAGTCCTCGTTGAAGTCCGCCACCGAGTCAGCAGACTCCCGCTCCTGCAAGTCCACCAAGTCCGGCAAAGTGTCAGGCCACTCCTCCTCCTCCAAATCCGGCAAAGTGTCAGGACAATCCTCCTCCTCCAAGTCCGCCACAACGTCAGACGTCCACTCCTCCTCCAAGTCCGGCACAACCTCAGGCCACTCCTCCTCGTCCAACTCAGTCCCGTCAGCCGTCTCCGCCGCCTCAGCAATCGCAGAAGAGACACCCCGCAGCTATGGTGCGTAGCGGTACAAGTCGAGGTAGTACAGGAAGTACATGCGGAGGCAAGCGATATAAATATGGTGCAAGCCTCAAGCCTCTTCCGCGGAGGTCTTATGACAGGTCCGAGGAGGAAATCACAGCCATATCGAAGGCCGAGGTGGAAGCCCATTTTGCACCGAAACCGCCACCGCCGCCAAGGGAGAAAGTGCCTGAGGAAACGATTGACCACTTCATTCGTATGGCTCAACCACCAGCTTCCAAGCCTGTTGACACAGACTATGAGCGCCACATCAGGAAGTTAAATCGAGCACGTCTACAAAGGGAGGCGAGCACGTCCACATCGGGATCGAGCAAACAAGAAGCAGCTGCCAAAAAATGCGGGAAAACCATTCCCCAACTGGGAGAACAGGCGGCGCAATCGATCCCCTCGCTTGTTGTGCCAACAACAGGTGACAGTACGCGCGCCCAATATTATTGTGGGCAAACAGTGCATGTTCCCGAGGTGGGCAATGTGGTAATAACGAAGGAGCATATAATGCAGGCTGAAGTTCTCAACATCACTGTTGGACAACTCCTCGAGATCGAGCCCATGCCTTTGCTTAGAGAGGATGAAGTAAAACGGAAATATGTCCGGGGCCAACCTTTGGTCGCGCCAGACAAGGTCAAGAACCTCCCAACGAGAATGTATGAATTGCATCAATGGTACATGAACATTACCAAGATTTCAGAGCGATTGTCCCTCATGGTGAATGTCAAGCAGGACCATTACTACCATGAGAAAGCTGTGTCCGTTGAGTATTTAGAACTGTTTCAGTTATACAATCAAGACGCACTCAACAAATCTATCATCAGTTGCTATTGTCTGTAAGTGATTTCTTTCTATAATTTAAGTCTCAAGCTAGCTGTAGTGATCCTTTTGATCAATCATTACCTGTAATTATCCTCACTATATTATTTTCTGTGCTATTATATATGCAGGATGAAGATATATGAAATGAGAAAAGGTGGACGCTTTGGCATTGGGTTCATTGACCCAAACACCGTTAATGAATACACATGGAAGATAAATAAACGTTGTGCAAAGGAAGTAGACGACAGCATGCTAGAGTTCTTGAAGCGCCTCAAATACAATGAAGATATACTACTTCCTTACAACTTCCAGTGAATCACACTGTCTTGTACTACAAATTCTCTGTTTTTTCCTACTAGCTAGCTACATGTTTTTGCTTACATATGCCCGCTTAATTAAGACATGTAAACGTGTGTGCATGCAGATTTCACTGGGTTGTGTATCATAAAAGTTGACGCCGGAACAGTTGAAGTACTGGACTCACTAATCTCAGAAAAAACTGACTATAACATCTTGTATGGGATAGTCAACAGGTAATTTCAATCATTATTAACTATATATCTCGGCCTATTTAGTTCGTCATTTCATGATATGAACTATTTAATAACCCCTTTATTCATTTTCTTTGTCGGCGGGGGCAGGGCTTGGGAAAGATTCATCAGCGTCACGGAAGGTGAATGGAAACAAAAGCTTAAATGGATTCGACCCAAGGTAAGTAATTAATTAGTACTAGCTAGCTAGCTAGCTAGCTGCCATCTCTTTAATTATCATGCTTGATTAATTATTATCTGATCAAATTCCATTCTCGTAAAGGCCCTGAAGCAGGTGCAGGGGACTGATCTGTGTGCATTCTGCGTTTGCGAGAACATTCGCATGATGGCGTCCGAAAGGAGCAGATCTCAAAGACAGCAATGGGTACGCTTGTCAAAGCACTATTCACAATTTTTACACCATTATCGATATCTAGTCACACAACTAATACACATGCATTTTGATCTCCTTCTTAACAGTTCAAAGAGGTGCGGGAGAAGCTCATAGAAAGGGAGCGCGTAGAAGCACTTCAAGAGGAAATAGCGGGACTTTTGCTCGACCAGGTCATAAATCCGAATGGAGAATTCTATTACCCGCTACCGCCCCCATGAAAACCACTTCCAATTGTAATCGTGCTCCGAAGGCACCAATTAGGCTAATGCCACTGGCTCCGAAGGCAACATTCATATGTAGGAGAAATTGTATATAGCTATAGATGTGTGTATGTGTGAATTAATTAATATGGTGGTTTGTGAGACATTGATGATATATATATATGCATGATTGGTTCTAATAGAAATTATATATATATATATGTATGTATATATACATATATATATATATATATATATATATATATATATATATATATATATATGCATAACATGTACAATGTGTAGTATCGTAAAATACCAGCAAACGAAAAAGAATTAAAATGGAAACACAAAATTAAATGAAAAAGAAATCATAAAACTAAAAACCCCCCAAACCTTACCAACCGGTACTAAAGGGCTCCAGGCCCCCGGAGCTGGCTCGTGCCACGTGGTTTCCCTTTAGCACCGGTTCGTGCTGAACCGGTACTAAAGGTGGGGGGGGGGGGCCTTTAGTGACCACAATTTAGTGCCGGTTATGTAACCGGCACTAAAGGGCCTTACGAACCGGTGCTATTGCCCGGTTCTGCACTAGTGTCACTCCTACTGCTCTCTCTTAGGTAAAATAACATAAAACATGTATAGCTCTCCTCCTTGATCAAGTTGGAGCATGCAGATGAATCTGTCTCCTAATCGTGGGTAGCGCATCTGTTTGCTGCCCCCTAGTACTTCTCTGCGCTCCCCCATCACATATTTGGTCCAATCTTGCACTATTAAGCATCCGTCGCTAATCTTGAATGCACTAAAGTAATCTGTAGGATATATTGGCCATAAGCTAATAATACTCATGATACCTTTAGTCTCGATCCCATAAGGCACAACATTCATCGGGAGTCCCTGTTGTAGAACATCATATGGTAACATACTTAGCAATGAAGTATAGCTTCAAAAATAATGTATGGAAAAGATGCACTGAAGACAAATAGTAAAAATCTTACCATCCATCCTAAATAGATGTGACCGTAGTTCATTACGAACACTATTGGTCGCAGTTTTCAATACTAACATTTCTAAATGCAGGAAGAAAATTTGTCTTGACAGTATCAAGATCCGCAAGCCATGAAACATAATGACTGAGCTCCTCGCAGTTGAGTTCAGCCCCGGCACAGTATACGGTCCTGTCTACCAAGCGCTGGACATGTTTGCTTGCACCAAAATAAGCTGACAATACAAATTAGTTATCAACTATTTTTAAATAAACAATATCAAAGACATAAATATGGTTGAGAAACTTACATAATGGTATAATTGGAGGCGTCTGCACATCGACCCAGATGTCGGTATTACCTTCAATATCATCTTTCGGACGAATATCAAAGGTGATAACCATATCAGGCTCAAATGCATAAGTCTTGCATAGTGCTCGCCATGTTTTGCATCCAAAATATGTGTAGTCGTCTGAATTGTATAATTTTATGTTGAAAATATAACCATGCTCGGTCTTCAAGTAAAATTTCTTTTCCTCCATAGTACGACTGAAACCTATCTTATCCAATACAAGAACTCTTGCATGGCAGGGGATACGCTAGTAGAATAGTAAAACAAAAGACTTGCCATGCTTAATATCATGCTTAAATTATAAGTTGAAGCAAATGAAGAAAATGTCATGCTTAATTACAAAAAAATACTTGTCGTTCCGACTTACTGTATCCACTTCGAAGTTCTCGTCCAACTTGATGCTGAAGCGCCTATCATCATCTAGGAAGATTCCGTCGCATAGGCCGCGCTCGTCTTCGCAGTATTTGCAAATACCGAAATTCTTTTCGTCGTCAAACATTTCCTATGTTCATAGTTAAAACATTAATTGAAAATCGATTGAAGACAACTATCACGATACTCAACACACAAATCCGGGGCACTCAATATTTCCTACATATTCTGGCACAAGTCATGCCAAAATTCACGGAAAAATCCGGCATGACCTTTGCTAAAATAGGACATATCGAGCGCCTGAAATTTGCCGGAACGGAAATGAATCAACACTCCGGAAAAACATAGGCCACTTGGAGGTGTAACCTGCAAACATGACCGGCCACTTGGGTAAGCACATATCCTATTTGAGCAACACAAGATATACATTTCAAAATATCTTATAGGACTCAAATTAGCATGCATTCAATAAGCAAAAGTAAATCATCTCATGAGTCCGTACATCGTCGAATATTATCACTAATACATCCCGAATAGTGTCATACATATAACATCACTAATACAACTAAAACCCTAGCACACGACGGGTATCGGCGCGGGCGGTGGACACTCATAGAGAAGGAACCATCACGGGATCATAGCTCCAGTGAGATCCCTAGAGAACCTGCCAGGTATTGGAGAACCTGTGCTCCAACGCAAACAAGTAGCGACGGACGTGTGAGTCCTCCTCACTGACACGGTGACGCACCACCTCCGTGGGGTCCTCGAGCCTCTGGACCGTCACTGGCCCACGCGACCGCCACCAAAGAAGGTTCAGGTCAACGACAGGCTGGCTCCTCACCAACCTGCGCCCACCGATAGGTAGCGCCTCCCAGTACCACCCCGGCGGAGCCCAGTCCCGGACATGGCCCGTCTGGTCAAGCAGGTGTCGTCCTCCGCCGACTCGACGACGAGGATGCGTGATAGGCATCGTCGATGTCGATGCGGGAAAAAATTCTTTAACTAAAAAAATAGCAACAAGTTCTTACTAACGAGTTCTATTAATTCAATTAGTTCTTAGTAAAAATAAACTTACTATAAATAAAAATAAACTAATACCTAATTAGTACCTAGTTCTTACTAACTAATTAGTACCTAGGAACTACTGCCCTAATTACCATATAAGTAATTAACTGACTAGCACTAAAAATAGCATAGGGTTCATACTAACTAGAACTAAATAGCTAGGGTTCATACTAAGCAGAGAAGGGGGATCGGAAGGGGAGAGTGCTTACAGAGGGCAGGGAGAGAGATGGGGTCGGGGGAGACAGCGGCACCGAGGCGCGGTGAGGCGGGGTCGGGGAAGACGGTGGCGAGGCGGGGTCGGGGGAGAGGGCGGCCAAGCGGGGTCGGGGGAGACGGCGGCGAGGCAGAGGCGACGAGGAATAGTAGAGGAGAATTGGGGGAGGAAGCAGAGGACAGGGAATCAGGCCGCGCGGGGGCTTAGTTGAAAATAGCTTTAACAGTAGCATGGGGAGGCAAAACGCGCTGCTGCTAAAATCCGTAGTAGTAGCGTTGTTCATAGAAGGGTGCTACTACTATACCTAGCACGTCGGGAACTGTGTGGCAATTACAGTAGTAGCGCGTTCTGTTCCTGCCACGCTACTGCTAAGCGGGTAACAGTAGCGCCGTTCTAGCAGACGCGCTACTGCTAAGTAGCAGTAGCGCCTCATTTTAACAAGCGCTACTGGTAACACTCTGTGTATAAGGTTGTCCCTAGTAGTGTTTGGACGTCGGGACGGTAGGTTTCACGGGTCGGAGTTAGAAAAGTAATTTCCTTATACTACCAAACATTGGTCTCACGTGGTTTCGGGCGAGTAGAAGCTCTTTTGGCGCTTCGTTGGAAATTTTGAAACAAAAGTATTCACATTTAGAGTACTCTTGAACTTTGAGGATTGACCTAAATAGACAATGTTAAATTTGACCTTGTATATTTGAAAACTTCATTAAATTATCCACTTCTTTTTGAAATTTTGACACTTGAAAATCCTATAACTACGATTATTTTGGAATTTAGGAGCTAAATTGAAATCTATTTTGTACACGACTATATATGCTATTATGTACAAAATCAGAGCAAAGATTGGTGCCCCCATAATTTAGGTATGATTTACAAATGCCATGATATCAAATTCAAATAATTGAATGGACTTCATGTTGAATTCGATTTTTTTATACCACATTATGTGTAATTCAAATGTATGCTAGTTCATAGGTAGCTATTTATAATGTTCATTGTGTA
This sequence comes from Triticum timopheevii, assembly GCA_963921465.1. NCBI lineage: Eukaryota > Viridiplantae > Streptophyta > Magnoliopsida > Poales > Poaceae > Triticum > Triticum timopheevii. The sequence goes on along the minus strand of OY997272.1, from coordinate 51,706,160 downwards.
ACTTTCGTATGTATAATATGCTTTACACACACAACATGAACTATACTCACGTTTATATTCGATTGCTAAAGCGATGCATTGTCTGGAGTTCAAAATACTAACTATGTGTATCAATTATGTCGAATAATAACATATACATGCTCAAATTCGATAGAATCTAGATGTCTGATGGATCAATGACCGTTCCTTATGTGAAATGCAAATATCATGATCCCATCCTAATATTTGGATACAATTTATATCTTTAATCAATGTATACATCAGTCTTTTACATGTAGTTTCACTCTCCATCGATGGTCTCTCACATATGCTCACACACTCTCTCCCGGGGTGTCTTTCTCGCAAACATGCTCTTGATATAACCCTCCCTCCCTATCGTAACCATTTACGACTGTTTTCACTAACCTTTATCACAAATACTCTTACTCTCACAAGCATACACACGCACAGTCCCCATCGACCCTTTCTATATACATAGATCTGCCTACGTGTCTCCTATACGCACATTATCTTTAGGCATGTCTCTCACGCATTGTCTCACACCTCTCTTCCTAATCGACGAGTATGATTCTAGCAGAGCGTTCTGTAGGATGCCCCTTAAAGTTAGATTGGATGAATAGTAATATCAGAGATAAGGGGTTACCTTAGTCCGAGAACCTAAGGTTACAAATCCTAGCCGGCTTTGTCAGTGGACACAGACTCCTTCACATTTCTGCTATCTTTGTCTTGTACGACTAGTCATCTATGGGTCTCCCTAAATGCGTCACGGGCTGACCAATGTGGCGCAGGACGGAACCGAACCAAGGGCCTCACCTCGACCCACTGGACCTCACGCGGTGACACACCCTCTGCCCCCGGGTCTCGTTATCTTCTCACATCCACACATACCAACACAGACACCACACAAAAAAATTCTCCTGGTGCCTCTATCCCCTCCCCCCTTGCATATACACACTCAAGGGAATCTCTCATCGTGACATCATATTCGTCTCTCTCTCTCTAGACCACTCTCATTTCTCGTGCTATCTCTCCCACGTCCCCTCCCCCTGCCGGCCCCTCTATCTATGCCTCTGTCGAATACGTAATACACACACATACCTATCTAGGCCCTGCCAAATACATCAACTACACATTCACACATGTTACATCACGTACCCCATCTATCTATTACATATAAAAAAGTACTTCATGGGTTCACTAGAAAAATAGAAATATCCTAGAAAATCCCACAATAATTAGAAAGATCTGGCCGCTAAATCCCTCGAAAAAGAAACATAACCGTTGTATGGAGGCAATTTTTTTCTAACACCCATCAATGAAAAATTACCCACCATTGCCATTACATAAAAATACCTTTTCAACATAAAGATAGAAAGACAAAAAAAGAAATGCTACGAGCTTCTCTCAAAAAAAAATTACTCCCCACGTCAATTAGTCACCACGTTAGTTGTTATTTGTTCATGAGAGCTTTCCTAATCCCTAAGAAAAAGAGTCACAAGCGTTAGTAATCTCACGTAAGAAAAAAAACTAACCCTAAATTTATTTTCCCCATCTCTTCCTGCTGACCCAAGATAGAACAGCTGCGATCGCTATCTCCATCCTTTGCCCTCGCCGCTGCCGTCCTCAACATCCTGACAACTAACTCGGGTTGCCATCACTCTTGATTTGGGGAGCACGAGAGTGCAGCAGTTCAAGGTACACAAAGAGGGACGAAGAGCCGGGGGTCTACAAGACAGCTGTCCGGATATCGTCTTCGACCTCGAGCACTATCCTCAAGATATCCTATACGAGCTCCACCAGCATTCTTCCTGTGGAGATTAATAGGGTATGGAACTACTGCAAATCCTATGACACAAGTGGATGGTATGTGCGGCTCTACCAGTTTCTTAGGGATGTAGCCCGCTGAGTTCCATAGCGGTGCAGCAAATCCATACGTCAGGGCTGTCAATGATGTTGCACAATACCACACGGTCGAGTACTCTGAACGATGCAAAGCTGATTTGATTCGTCTCCAGGTCAATCTAGCTGCTGGCAGGTGTACGCACATAGTGAGAACACCAAAGCAGATTGATTATTTATTCTGCCGGCCGGCAGAACCGATCAGCCAAGCCTATTGTACACGTACGTGCATGTTCAAGTCAAGGGACCTAGCTCTATGCAAGGATTAATCAAGAGTTGTTGCGTAAATGTGTGTTGCTGCCCTACAAGCGTTGGCTAAAGTAATCCAGGACTGGAAGTCAGCTTTGCAACCTTCCTGATGGCACTAAGTATGAACACTCGGTTGGGATAGACATATAATGGTATTTGCAGAATAAAAAACTTGATTTTGTTTCCACTATAGATGACTAACATCATTTTGTTTTATTGATCACCTTGGAAGCTTTATATATGTTCCTGCATAACAATCTGTTCATCTAGAACTATAAATATATAGGTAGGTTCAGAGATAGACAATACTACAGCAAATTAGAGAATTTGTAGCTAACTGTATTGTCGGAGGTGAGCCTAATATACAGACGTATACTAACGCATTCACATGATTCAGTTCTTGGTTTTCTTCAATAAGATGAACTTTGCACTCCCGTTGATGTAGAGAAAGCCATATTATTCTTATATGTAAACATCCTTGATTTTAATCTTTCGGATCATGGATAATGTATATCTACCACATAGACCGTGCTTTTGTCAAAAAAAAAGTTGCTGGATATATAATGGATTTATGTCGTGTTGAAAATCCAATGCATGATCACATTTTAATGCATGCTATCTTGAGTCCAATTATTGTCCGGATAAAGAATTTGTAGATTCGTACACTTATTGTGTGAGACAAACATGTTGGCCGGGATGGAGTGAGCATATACGGTTCAGGTGAATCATGTTAGCGAACAGATTTCGTGCACCAATTCGAGTGTACATTTTTTGCTGGGTGGCTGCATTTCTTATTTGATGATCAAGAAACTCATATGTAGATTACATGTTTAGAGAGGAGGTGCTCGGTGGCAAAGATTGGTGGTACTACATTTTGCATTATGTCACAGTATTTGCAAAGGTGGGAGATAGTTAGCCACGTGTTGCAAAACTTATGAAAAACTTCATAAATCGTTGGTGGGAGGTTCTTCAAACACTTGAATCGAGGTTTAATCATCTTTGGATAGAGTCTATGGAGGTTATAAGGGATGTGGATCATGCCATTTGGGATTATTTTGAAACTAAAATCCATTGAGTTTCACCTCGGGAAGAACTAAAAGGTATTTGCCTACCAAACTATTACAGTGTTATCCTGATTACAATAGTTTTTTGGTGCATGGCTTCAAGTTAGTACTCGATTGACACATTTGAAGCTTTGTAGCCATATTGTGTGGCATTATTATGTTGATGTTATCTTAATATACTGCATATTCACTTGATATAAATGAAGTCATTCTGCTATGTGTGGAGTGGATATAGACGTCAGTGAAGATTAATTATCTATTTTACTCTTTGACATAACTTTAACTTCAATCCAGGAATGGTATATACAAAATATGTTCCGTACAATTGTGCCTTATGGCAACTTACTCGATCTCTAGACTTCTCGAGATGGCTACAATACTAAGGCTTCAACCTGGAGCCCTTTTTTGTGCTATTCTACTTGCTGACCTTATGTTTGGTATCATCCTTTGTTTTTTCCATGAGCGAGTAATATTTGGGCGGCATAGTTCCATTAGTTATTTCTGATAGTGGTGAAAAGGCAATGAATTCAAAAAATATTTGTGAATTGTTGAGTGCTTTTTCAAACATAGGTCTACTATACCAAATAAGTGATGACATATTTAAAGTCCACAAAATTTCGTGCTTTTGTGATATACCAAGCTGTAAATAAAAAATTTAATATGGTTGATTTGGTTTACTTAACTCATTAGTCACCCCTGAGCAAATTAATGCCAGTTCCACAATTGACCACGCGACATGAGCAAATTGACAGTCAAAGTTGGATGTTTAATAGCATAATTATTGTCATTTCAATTTACCTTGCAAAGTAGAGTAATATCTAATGCTACCCCGACCATCCAAAATTACCGGTCATAAACCTACCAATTTGGTTTCTTATGTATAAAAAAGCGAAACAATAGACATTCTCATCTGATACTAATTTTTTATTTTAGTTTCACACAAACATAGAATTTGTGCCAGAAAAGCAATAGAAAATTCAAATTGCCGAACAGATTCATTATATAAAATACATTTAGTATGCCATGCATAATAAGCAGGTTAAAAAATAAATAGTTAACATATGTATGTGCATGTCAATCAGAAACCAAACATACCAAAGCTAAACCAATGTTCTCAAAGGTCTTACATTTTTAAATGACCTCGTATTTGGTACCAATTTTTACTTTCAACAAACCAAATAGTATGTTCTCATTATTAAAAAAATTAAAGTTCTAGTCCGCGCAACGAGCGGGCCACTTTGCTAGTTGATCTAAAAAGCCCTCTCTTCACGTTTATTTCGCATACAACATTCCTTTTGAATAAAGTGTGGCCAAAAAATTATTTTAGAATTTCTACATATATACAACATTACAAAGTTATATGGAGGAGTATGAATGTTAATTTGCATTGCATGGTGCCCACAATGATATTTATTCCACATTGTGAATTTGTATATTTTTATACTATATATAAAGTTAGTCATAATAAAGAGAAATGAAGAGCATCTCTCTCTCCATCGCATACACCCCCTCTATGCCTGAGGGAGTCCTGGACTAGGGGGTGTCCGGACAGCCGGACTATCATCGTCAGCCGGACTCCAAGACTATGAAGATACAAGATTGAAGACTTCGTCCCGTGTCCGGATGGGACTTTCCTTGGCGTGGAAGGCAAACTTGGCGATACGGATATGTAGATCTCCTACCATTGTAACCGACTCTATGTAACCCTAACCCTCTCCGATGTTTATATAAACCGGAGGGTTTTATTCCGTAGGACGAACAACCATTACAACAATCATACCATAGGCTAGCTTCTAGGGTTTAGCCTCCTTGATCTCGTGGTAGATCCACTCTTGTACTACCCATATCATCAATATCAATCAAGCAGGAGTAGGGTTTTACCTCCATCGAGAGGGCCCGAACCTGGGTTAAAACATCGTGTCCCTTGTCTCCTGTTACCATCCGCCTAGACGCACAGTTCGGGACCCCCTACCCGAGATCCGCCGGTTTTGACACCGACATTGGTGCTTTCATTGAGAGTTCCTCTGTGTCGTCACTGATAGGCTTGATGGCTTCTTCAATCAACGACAACGCCGTCCAGGGTGAGACTTTCCTCCCCGGACAGATCTTCGTATTCGGCGGCTTCGCACTGCGGGCCAATTCACTTGTCCATCTGGAGTAGATCGAAAGCTACGCCCCTGGCCGTCAGGTCAGATTTGGAAGCCTAAACTTCACGGCGGATATCCGCGGAGACTTGATCTTCGACGGATCCAAGCCACAGCCGAGCGTGCCGCACTGTCACGATCGGTATGATCTAGCTCTGCCGCCGGACAGTACTTTGGAGGCCGCACACGAATCCGCACCGACCCATAATTCGGAGCCGATCGCGCAGATCGAGGACGGGTGGCTGGACACCGTCTCGGGAGCTGCAACTTCCACGGCGATGGAGCCGAACACTGACCTCGTCCCTTATAAAGCTCGCGACTCTGAGGTGCCGGACTCCCTGCCGGACTCCGAACCTCCTGCGCCCCAGCCAATCGAATCCGATTGGGCGCCGATCATGGAGTTCACCGCTGCGGACATCTTTCAGCACTCACCCTTTGGCGACATCCTAAATTCTCTAAAGCATCTCTCGCTATCCGGAGAGCCCTGGCCGGACTATGGCCAGGATGGTTGGGATGCGGACGACGAAGAAATTCAAACCCCACCCACCACCCACTTTGTAGCCACTGTCGACGATCTAACCGACATGCTAGACTATGACTCCGAAGACATCGACGGTATGGACGACGATGCCGGAGACGATCAAGAACCAGCGCCTACAGGGCACTGGAAGACCACCTCATCATACGACATATACATGGTGGATACTCCAAAAGATGGGGACGGCGAAGAAGTAGCGGAGGAAGATTCCTTAAAGAAACAGCCCAAGCGCCGACGTCAGCGGCGCCGCTCAAAATCCCGCCACAGCAAGAATGGAGATTCCGGCACAGGAGATAATAACACCCCAGAGAGTGCCGAAGACAATCCCCTCCTGCAAGATTCAGCGCAGGAGGACGTAGAAGCAAGCCCTCACGAGAGAGCGGCAGACGAAGAGGTCGAGGATGATAATTACATACCTCCCTCCGGAGACGAGGCAAGCCTCGACGACGATGAATTCGTCGTGCCTGAGGATCCCGTTGAACAAGAGCGTTTCAAACGCAGGCTAATGGCCACGGCACATAGCCTAAAGAAAAAGCAGCAGCAGCTTCAAGCTGATCAAGACCTGCTGGCCGACAGATGGACCGAGGTCCTCGCGGCTGAAGAGTACGAACTCGAACGCCCCTCCAAGAGCTACCCAAAACGCAAGTTGCTCCCCCGATTAGAGGAGGAAACATACATACCTTCATCACCAGCGCACAATACGGCTGACTGACCACCCCGTGGTCGCGACAGAGAGGCATCCAGGCCCTCCATCAAGACCGTACCCCGGCATCGCTCGAAAAGTACGAAGCCACGGGGGAACGCGCCGGACTTGCGGGATATATTGGAGGACAAGGCAAGACAATCCAAATCTATCTATGGATCACGTGGGCGCCCCACGACCCACGACGAATACCGTCGCGCCGGATACAAATACTCCGGCCGGGCCGAACACAGCAGAGAACGCTCCCTTGAGCTACGTCGTGATATTGCTCAATACAGAGGCGCCGCACACCCACTATGCTTCACAGACGATGTAATGGATCATCAAATCCCTGAAGGGTTTAAACCCGTTAACATCGAGTCCTATGATGGCACAACATACCCCGCGGTTTGGATCGAGGATTACCTCCTTCATATCCATATGGCCCGTGGCGACGATCTCCATGCTATCAAATATCTCTCGCTCAAGCTTAAAGGACCAGCTCGGCATTGGCTTAACAGCCTGCCCGCAGAGTCAATTGGGTGTTGGGAGGACCTGGAAGCCGCATTCCTGGACAACTTCTAGGGCACATATGTGCGACCACCAGACGCCGATGACCTAAGCCACATAATCCAGCAGCCAGACGAATCGGCCAGGCAATTCTAGACACAGTTCTTAACAAAGAAAAATCAAATCATCGACTGTCCGGATGCAGAGGCCCTTGCAGCCTTCAAACATAACATCCGCGACGAGTGGCTAGCCCGGCACCTAGGACAGGAAAAGCCGAAATCCATGGGAGCCCTCACATCATTAATGACCCGCTTCTGTGCGGGAGAGGATACCTGGCTAGCTCGCAGCAACAACCTCAGCAAAAATGCTGGCAGTCCGGATACTAAGGACCATAACGGCAGGTCGCGTCGAAGAAAAAACAAACTCCGCGTTAACGGCGACAACAACGAGGATACGACGGTCAACACCGGATTCCGAGGCTCTAAACCAGGTCAGCAGAAGAAGCCATTCAAAAGAACCACCCCGGGTCCGTCCAATTTGGACCGAATACTCGAGCGCTCATGCCAGATACATGGCACCCCCGAAAAGCCAGCTAACCACACCAACAAAGATTGTTGGGTATTTAAGCAGGCAGGCAAGTTAATTGCCGAAAACAACGACAAGGGGCTGCATAGCGACGACGAGGAAGAGACCCGGCCGCCGAACAGTAGAGGACAGAAGGGTTTCCCCCCACAAGTGCGGACAGTAAACATGATATACGCAACCCATATACCCAAGAGGGAGCGGAAGCGTGCACTAAGGGACGTATATGCGATCGAGCTAGTCACCCTGAAGTTCAACCCATGGTCCTCTTGCCCGATCACTTTCGATCGAAGAGACCATCCGACCAGTATCCGCCATGGCGGATTCGCCACATTGGTTTTAGACCCAATCGTCGATGGATTTCACCTCATGAGAGTCCTGATGGACGGCGGCAGTAGCCTGAACCTGCTTTACCAGGATACAGTGCGCAAGATGGGCATAGACCCCTCAAGGATTAAACCTACAAAGACGACCTTCAAAGGCGTCATACCAGGTGTTGAGGCCAATTGTACAGGCTCAGTAACATTGGAAGTGGTCATCGGATCCCCGGATAATTTCCGAAGCGAGGAGTTAATCTTCGACATAGTTCCGTTCCGCAGTGGCTATCATGCTCTGCTCGGACGAACCGCGTTCGTAAAGTTCAACGCGGTGCCGCATTATGCATACCTCAAGCTCAAGATGCCAGGCCCTCGTGGAGTCATCACGGTCAACGGAAATACGGAACGCTCCCTCCGAACGGAGGAACATACAGCGGCTCTCGCGGCAGAAGTACAGATCAGCCTTCTAAGGCAATTTTCGAGTCCGGCCGTTAAACGACCGGACACGGCCAAACGCGCCCAGAGCAACATCAATCAAGACCACCTGGCACGTTCCGAGCACGCGTAGCAATGCGGCCCCAACCCCAGCCCTCGCATGATTGCAAGACCAGCTCTCCGCGTACATCATTACGCTCTGGAGATACCATGGGCATAGGGGGAGGGGCACGACCACAACTGACCTAGAGTGCGGCTCGACCGCACCAGGGGCTCCAAAGTGTGTCGCTATTTTTATTTTTATTTTTCTTCTTTTTATACACAGGACTCCGTTCACCAGAGGCCCTGTCCGGCGGCGAACCCGCCGAACTCACGATGCAACAGCCAGGGAGGGAAAAAGCCTGCGACGAACACTCAGGTGGTCTCCATTACAAGCATTAAATTTGATTATACACACCAGTCCGTAGCCCACCCCTGGAGGGGGACATGTTTAATTAGTCCAATCCCTTGCTTACTGCACTATTTGTATCATTCCGCACTCATAGCAGAATTCCTTAAATAAATAATGCAGCACTTTTTGCCTGTAATTGCATTACTTTACATATATGTTCATTAATGACATCTTGCACCCGTACTATTTGGTACGGTCGAATACACCAGGGGCTTATGTTCCCCGCATTATGGTGTGACAAGTCCGAACACTTTCACAAGTGCGGCACCCCGAACTTATAGAATTATATGAATCGGCTCCGAATCATGTCTTGGGTCAATAGTTGGGTTTGCCCGGCTCCCACGTTTTGGTACCTTACGTTCCGTTCTGTCGGCTAAGGTGGCACTGGGAGAACCACTGCGATTGCGCCCCGGTTGAGCTGGGCGAGCGCCTCAGTCGAGAAATCTAAAACTGACTGTCATGATAAGGCGAGAGACTGGTCGCTGTTCGAGAGGTCTTTTCGAGTCCCTAAAGACTTATGCCGCTTCGAACGAAGAACCGGATAATGTCCGGACAAGGCGTGGATAGCACCCTGAACTCGGTCTTCCGAATACTAGGGGCTTCGCCGAAATTTAAAATTATAGAATTCTATGGCTAAGTGAGAGTGTTCAAGCATTATAAGTCTGGTTGCCTTGTTCGTTGTGTTGAGCGCCTCCCTAGATGGACCCAAAAATGGGAAAAAGAGTGCTCAAGTTTATCCCGAACACCCCAGCACTAGCGGCATGGGGGCTGAAGCCGACGACTTGCCATCTCTCAGATTTTATAAACGGCCACACAGAAGGTAATATTTTAAATCAAACAAGCGTTGCTTAGCGCATATGAACAAAGTTTTCAGCGCACAGGATAACACATAGCGAATTTACTCAAAAATTACATCTCTGGGGCACTCATCCGCAATCTTGCGGGCACCCTTCAGGACAGTCTTATAGTACATCGCGGGCGTACGATACTCCTTGCCCGCTGGCGGCGCGTCAGTAATATGCCTCTCCGCATCCAGCCTGCCCCAGTGCACCTTTGCGCGGGCAAGGGCCCGACGAGCACCTTCAATACAGGCGGAGCGCTTTATGACCTCCACCCAGAGGCACGCATCCACCAGCCGCCGCACAAGGCCGAAGTAGCTCCCAGGCATGGCCTCTCCAGGCCACAGCCGGACTATGAGGCCCTTCATGGCCTGCTCGGCTACCTTGTGGAGTTCGACCAGCTGCTTCAGCCGGTCGCTAGGGGGCACCGGATGTCCGGACTCAGCGTACTGAGACCAGAAAACCTTTTCCATTGAGCTCCCCTCCTCGCCTCGGTAGAATGCGGCGGCATCGGATACACTGCGAGGCAGATCTGCAAACGCCCCTGGAGAGCTCCGAATTCGGGTAAGTAATAGGTAATTTACATTAACATGCTTGCTTTGCATGAGAAATGCCTTACCCGCCGCTATTTTCTTTACATCCTCAACCTCCTGAAGGGCCTTATGGGCCTCTGCCTTGGCGGCTTTGGCACTTTCGAGAGCCGAGGCAAGCTCGGACTCTTGAGTCTTTGAGTCGCGCTCCAAACTCTCATGCTTTTCCATGAGAGCCTGGAGCTCTTGCCGCACTTCCGCCACCCGCGCCTACTGTTTCTCTCGCTCCGTCCGTTCCACGGCCGCATTGCGTTCGGCCGCGGATACGGCCTCCTTCAAGGCTGCCACCTCGTTCGTGGCCCCTGCAGTATCAACATTATCCTTGTTATTTTTATTGCAACCAAAATCCTTTTCTGTAAGGTAACTATTCAAAATGGTGTTATTCACCTTCTTTGTCCTCGAGCTGCTTCTTGGCACGGCCGAGCTCGTGCTCGGACCGCTCGAGGTCCTGCTTCAAAGCACCGACCTCCGCAGTTAGTGTGGCAGAGGTCAGCAGCGCAGCCTGCAAACCCATATTGACATAATTTTTAGCAACCCTGTGTATATCTTTTTAGATCCCCAGTCTGGCTTTTCTTTCCGAACACCGAACCGAGCATCAGGGGCTACTGTCTATGCGGTATTACATTACATATTTTTAACTTCTTACCTCAAAGCCTGTTAGAAGGCTACTGCAGGCTTCGGTCAGCCCGCTCTTGGCGAGCTGAACCTTCTGAATCACCGCACTCATGATAGTGCGGTGTTCTTCCTTGATGGAAGCGCCTTTGAGCGCCTCCAACAAGTTGTCCGGCGCCTCCGGTTGGATGGGGGCCGCCGGCGTCACGGTCTTGCCCTTCTTGCGAAGGGGCCGCCTGCCGGACTCCGGAACCACTGCGGGTTCCGGCGTGGAGTCCGGCGCAAAGTTCGGGAGGCTGCCTTGCGGTGCCTCTGGAGCCTCCTCCTGATGGGTCCCTTCCCGGGATCCCACCTCGGCGTCCTCAGCGGCGCGAGGGGTGGAGGCAGTCGGGATGGAATCTACATCCGACGGAGCGAACGACCCGCTCGACGAAGCGGGAAGATCATCATCGGCCGGACTGCAAGCAGAGTGCGGCATTAGAAGGACACTATGTGACACAAAAGAGAAATTACAAATCATTCAGGAATCCGGATACTTACGATCTTGCCGGAGGCCTGGCCTTTGAGGGCCACTCATCATCACCAACGTTGGCGTTGGCGGAGCTGTCTAGGGGAATAGTTCTTCCCCTCTTGGACCCTTCGGCCTCCCTTGTTGGGGAGGCCTTCCTCTTCCTCTCTCCCTCCTCTAGGAGAGAGTCCTCTTTCTCCTCCTCGTCTTCTGGGGAGGAGTCCGCCTCGGAGCCATCGGACGATGAGTCCGATATCACTTGGCGCCGGGAACTTCTTCGAGTACCCGTGGCCTCCTTCTTGGCCTTCTTCTCCGGCACCACATGCGGTGCCGGAACCAGCGGCCCCGCTAGACGGGCGTCTACTGGGTTTTCTGGCATGGGAGCCGGGCAGATGATCTGCTTGGCCTTCTTCATCCAGTCCTGTCAAAGGAAAAGGAAGATTGAAACCCGCATAGGGTCAAACTGTTAAAACCAAGTGTCCCGTAAAGGGGTAGAATCACTTACCTCGTCAGCTGGTCGCTGCGAGTGAAATCCGCGAACTTCAGTAGCGGATGCGGGAGCTTCGGCGCCCTTGAACAGCACCCTCCAGGCGCCTTCGTACGTCGTGTCGAAGAGCCCGCTCAATGCCTGGTGATGTGCCGGATTGAACTCCCACAATTTAAATGCCCGTTGTTGGCAGTGGAGAATCCGGTGGATGAGCATGACTTGGACCACATTGACAAGCCTGAGCTTCTTGTTCACCAGCTTCTGGATACAAGCTTGGAGTCCTGTCAGCTCCTCCGAACTACCCCATAGCAAGCCCTTCTCTTTCCAGGAGGTGAGCTGCGTAGGGATACCAGATCTGAACTTGGGGGCCGCCGCCCACGTAGGGTCGCGCGGCTCGGTGATGTAGAACCACCCCGATTGCCACCCCTTGACGGACTCCACAAAGGCCCCTTCGAACCAGAGGACGTTGGGCATCTTGCCCAACATGGCGCCTCCACACTCCGCTTGAGTGCCCTTCACTACCTTCGGCTTGACATTGAAGGTCTTGAGCCATAAGCCAAAGTGGGGCTGGATGCAGAGGAAGGCCTCGCACACGACGATAAACGCCGAGATGTTGAGGATGAAGTTTGGCGCCAGATCGTGGAAATCCAGGACATAATAATACATGAGCCCCCGGACAAAGGGATGCAACGGGAAGCCCAGTCCGCGGAGGAAGTGGGGAAGGAATACGAACCTCTCATGGGGCCTGGGGGTGGGGATGAGCTGCCCCTTGTCGGGCAGCCGGTGCACGATGTCGCTGGAGAGGTATCCAGCGTCGCGCAGCTTTTCGATGTGCTCCTCCTTAACGGTGGAGGCCAACCACTTGCCTCCCGCTCTGGACATGACTGGAGAAGGTTGACACGAGATGTGCGAACTTGGGCGCTGGAGCTCGAGTGCGCGGGGATGGATAAGCAAAGGAGGAAGAAGGCGTAGGTAAAAAGGTGGATCCTTATCCCCTTATATATAGGCGGACGAAGACTATGCGTCCCCACCGGCCTGGTAAAACTCGCTTATCTCCCAAGCGCCACCATCAATTGCGCGGTTGGGTTACCCACGTCCGTATTGATGAGAATCCCGGGATAAGGGGAACATGATCTCTGCTTCGACAAGACGTGCCAAGGAAACCGCTTCGCTAAACGCGCTGAGGTGGTATAATAAAAAATGACTCAAGTAAAGGCTTGGTAGTGGCATGATGTCATGCCACGAAATACGTCAGCGGATTGATCTTGTGTACATATTATTCTCTCTATGGTGGAATGTGGAAATTATTTTGCAGAGCCGAACACTATCCTGGTGTTCACAATCTTCTATGAATTATTCGGAGGAGGAACCCGCCTTGCAATGCCGAACAATATGCGCGCCGGACTCATCGTCATTGAAGCCCGGTTCAGGGGCTAATGAGGGAGTCCTGGACTAGGGGGTGTCCGGACAGCCGGACTCCAAGACTATGAAGATACAAGATTGAAGACTTCGTCCCGTGTCCGGATGGGACTTTCCTTGGCGTGGAAGGCAAGCTTGGCGATACGGATATGTAGATCTCCTACCATTGTAACCGACTCTGTGTAACCCTAACCCTCTCCGGTGTTTATATAAACCGGAGGGTTTTAGTCCGTAGGACGAACAACCATTACAACAATCATACCATAGGCTAGCTTCTAGGGTTTAGCCTCCTTGATCTCGTGGTAGATCCACTCTTGTACTACCCATATCATCAATATCAATCAAGAAGGAGTAGGGTTTTACCTCCATCGAGAGGGCCCGAACCTGGGTAAAAACATCGTGTCCCTTGTCTCCTGTTACCATCCGCCTAGACGCACAGTCCGGGACCCCCTACCCGAGATCCGCCGGTTTTGACACCGACAATGCCCCTTTCACGTACGCACACAAACTATCTCCAGGTCCTCTAAAAGTAAGCCCCAAGCACATTCACGCATGTTTCATCTTTCTCTCGTGATATATACAGTGACGATCATTGTATTTGAAGCGAAAGCACGATACGTACATTGGACTTCAGAATCCACTCATTGCGGTCACCATTTACGTTTTGTGGTTATTATACAGTCACAGGCTCACCGTATAGCTCTGTATAGTTGACAAGTTAAATGCTCCACGTGGCACCTCTAGTGTTGCATCACATTATCTCACTACCATTGGGCCCACCTGTCAGCTTGTATCTACTCTACACTCTTATATAAAACAGAGTTGGTGATGATAGTGTGCCTGCCATCCTGCAATATAGGCCATCCGATTTATATCTGACGGATAGGAAGGAAACTATGGCAATTTTGCAAAATGGTACCCACACACCTCTCCACATTTGCAAATAAGGCCTTCCCTCGTTCATCCTTTTCTCTCACAAGATAAACTAGTCATACAAATGCAACTTGATGTTACGTGCAACACACGGGCATCTTGCTAGTAAGAATGAAAACAAACAACAAAACAATATTGGACGGTGGTTCGAATTCATGACCGCGGGCACAACGGACAAGGTGGCCTTGTATTGGTATGCCGAGTCGTCTGTTTTAACACACATGAGCTGGTGTGGTGATTATACACACACGCACGCATGCACACGAACTATATGCACGCAACACTCACACGAACACATGCAGCCACGCACGCACGCAACACTCACATGTACACACGCAGCCACGCACACACGCAACACTCACACGGACACACACACGCATGCATGCACACACCACACGACTAACACACACTCTCACGCTCAAGTGCTCAACCTACACGTGCATGTGCACACATCAGGCCCTGACTGACACATACACAACCAGCTGATTCCCGTGCACGGGTTGGAGTCTTGTCGCGCCTGCATAAATTTGTGTTTATCTGACCTTTTTCCTATGCGAACTGACAGGTGGGACCCATAAAGAACGTGGTCAATTTAACTAGTCAATATGGTGCTACGCAGACTATTTGGCCGGTCAACAGAGTGCAATTCGATGCTGACAAGTGACCGTATAATCACTGCAAAACGTATATAGTGACTGTAATCAGCGTATTCTAAAGTTCGGTGACCATATTAGGCTTTTCTCTCTATAGGCCCTCCAAAACAACATCTGTACATGTTCTCGCATGTTACATCTAACAACTATGCAATACAACACTACTACTACACTCTAACAAAATAAATCATATGTGTTTTTAGTATTACTAGATATCATATTGTTACTTAATTATTCAGTTTGCATACATTAAAATTGCATTTGAAATGTATGGCCAGTATCATCTACCGCACGGGAAAAATCCCGCCCTTTCCCATTTAATCTGGTTTGTATCGATGAATCATGCGAAACAACAAAACTATAGTACTATATAGTACAAGTGACAGTTCACTGGGCCGCCGTGTCGTGTCCTCCATCGTAAGAGTGGAGCGCTCGCTTTAATACATGTTCTAGTCCCTTTCGCCGAAATGTGGGACATCAAGCTACCGAGTCCATGTGCCATACTGAAATACAGTGCAAAGCAGCAGGGGTGAAGCACCCCAGTCATGGCGCCGGCATAGTAATGAGCAATGAGGGGTCAAATCACAAAGCTGCACCTTTCCCGCAGTTAAGTTGGAGGGACGAAGTAATAATGCTAAAAAAAGAAGTTGGAGGGACGAAGCAACCATCATTTCACTAGTTGTTGAATCCGCTTCTCCCTCATCTTCTTCAAGTTGACCATGTGTTGCTTCTGCCGTTGTTCTGCCTCATGTGGGACGCGGATTGGCTTGGTAAAGCACTGACACATGGGACCGCATGTTAGCAAACCGTCAGGCCAACGTCCTCTAAAAATAAGAAACCTCCTCCGCCATCCGCGCGGCAAACTCACCTCCTTATTACTAATCTTGATTCTATAATTTTTTACATCAATATAATTGAGATTTGTATAGATAGCACACAGGAGCAAAACCAAGCGGTACGGTTAAGGACATCCACAATGTGTAGCCAAATGTGAAAATAGCTTTTGGCATCGATGGGAACCATTGTGGACGGTGCTGCCAAAGCCAAAAAGATGGAACCGAAGCTCCCTAATTGATTGATTAAAGGAATAGAAAAATGCAACGTCTCTCCTCTTTCCTCCGTGCTTGGCCGCATGTACAGTATAGAGCACAAAGTCTACTCCCCTGTCCCTTCTATCACAAATCACATAGCAGTGAGGCGTCAAATCAGAAAGTACGGACGAAGCAACCATCATTTCACTCTTCGGCGACTCCGCTTCTCCATTGTCTTCTACGAGAAACCACCTCACCACACTACGGCGCTATTGTGTACTAGTAGTACTAGTACATTTATGCGTCCTTTGGTTCAACGGACTTCCTAGATGCAAATAAGGCGGTTGTCTCAGCTTGCAGGTTGCACTTGCGAATGACTTACCGTGGTCTCCCTCAATGGTCTTCTCCGTCGAACGCACTTCGCCAAACCACAACGTTCGAGATATCGTCGACGTCACCGCAATGGGGAAGGAAGTCAAATAGTTACTACCTCTATTTTTTGTACACAAGGCCAGTATATCAAAATTACAATTTGCAAAAGGCCACTAACACTAATCGAGGCAAAATTGATGGGGTTTGCCTCGTACTAGCAACCAAGGACATTAATATACCCTTACATGCATGCAGAAGTGAGAAGGTTGGTTTGCATGGCGCTGCATTAATCAAGCGATGAGGAGTGAGATGGTTAGCTCTTTGGGCTTTGGAGAAAAAATACACATTAATTGACACGTCAAACGAGGATTTGTATCGATTAATCCCGCGAAAGAAAACCCTGCCTTTTTCTTTAACACTAGTACTCCTAGTACGTACGTACGTACTTACCTTGTATGGGTATAGGCCTTGCATTACCATACTTCGCCACACATTTTGCCAAGCTTGCCTAAAGTTTTCAAAATGAGAAGGAGGTACACTTGTGCACGGCTATCGCGGTTGCACCGCACCCTCACACGGTCGCTCCTGCACGCCGTGGTCGCACCGCACCCTCACACGGTCGCTCCTGCACGCCGCAAAACCAACCAAGGGAACGCACCCTCACTGACACGTGCTACCACATGTGAACAAACCAAACTCAGCCATCCTACCGCTGACACATAATTTTCGTTCATACAGTATGTTTATCCAACCGCATATTGGGGAGGATCCTTACGGCACGTGCGATGGTCTATTGGGGAAGAAGAAGAGGTGAGGAAGAAGGGCTAGGAGACATAGGATATTCATCCAACCGCCTGAAATGGTAGACTGGCCCAAATGATGAAAGTTAGGCGACTTGCATAATAATATATGTTTTTACACAGCAAAAGATCCCTAAAAACAACAGCATAAAGAAAAACTGTCACTACTCGTGGAACGAGACGGCCTTGTCATCTTTGGCTACCGGCGCGAACCAGCCGTAGCTGCCGACGTGTGTTTCCGCATCGTGGTTGTCTTCGGCCTCCAGCTACTCGTTCCCGCGGAGCGTGCGGGTACTCTGCACGGATGAGAGCACCGCCTGGTTCAAGTCGAGGACGCCTGGTTCCGCTTGCAGGAGGGCCTTGATGGCAACGGCATCCATGCGCTCTGCATTGAGTTGAGCCTCCGCCACCCGGTTCAAGTCTAGCACGTCCGGTTCCGCCTGCAGGAGGGCCTCGATTGCAGCGGCATCCGCGCGCTCTGCGTCGAGTTGAACCTCTGCCGCCCGGTTCAAGTCCAAGACGTCCGGTTCCGCCTGCAGGAGGGCCTCGATGGCAGCGACATCCGCGCGCTCTGCCTCAAGTTGAGCCTCTGGCGCCCGGTTCACATCCACGACATCTGGTTCCGCCTACAGGAGAGCCTCGATGGCAGCGGCATGCGTCCGCTCCGCGTCGAGTTGAACCTCTGCCTCCCGGTCCTCCTTTAGTATCGCCAGGTGGAACCGCTGGTCCGCCTGCACCATGGGGGACCCGGATGCTGGCACGAAGTCGACGCCCATCGTCTCATACCCATCGGGGGCCTTCTACGCGACGACCTCCCCCATGAACATTGGATCGGCTTCCTCCTCCTCGTTACTTGGCTCCAGGGAACTCGGGGATTGGCCCGCCACAAAGCGAGCTTGGGAATGGAGGTCTGTGGTGCCGACCGCTGCCGTGATCTCTACGCGGCGCTCCGGCATCAGCATCTTGTAGTACGTAATCTTGCGGCGCACCATGGCTTTCCGACGAACTAGGGGACGCTTGATGTAGGCTAGGGGGTCAAAAGGTGGGGGAATGGGCTGGAGAGGAGGGGTGGTTTTGGGGAAGTGGCTGGCATAGGCCGAGCAGCGAAGGTTCTGGTGTGAATAGTGGTTCTGGTGACGACCGGTAAATCGGTTTTGACTGTACATCGCTCTTGTCGCGTTCGCGTTGCACCCCAGCACGCTGGACCCTCCACATCGCTCACTGAATGGAACACGCTTTGTCTTGCATTTTCACTCGCTTGTGGGACCGCAGTTGAGAGCAAACCGACGTCCCTCCCCCTCCCCCGCCCACGTCATTTATACTACCACTCCCTCTGTTTTATGCAGAGTAAATGAAAAAAGAGGGAGTATACTACGGATGAGTATCCCCTGACGTGGTCGAATCCATTGAGTAACTGGCATGCAGGGCAAAGCAAGCATAGGGTCTGCTAGTAAGTGACCTAAAGGGAGGGTAAGGCAGGGATACCTATGTCAGAGGATCCACTTCCACTACTAATCCCTCCTTCCATCTACTATACAGGGCCTAATGCATTTTTCGAGGCTAACTTTGACCAAATGTTAGAGTAATAATATATGACATGCAACTCGCAAAAAACATACGGTCAAATTCGTATGTGAAAGGAGCTTCCAATGATATAATTTTCACATTATACATCTCATGTACTATTAATCTTGTCAATAGTCAAAGGCGGTTTTCAAAAACGCATTAGAGCATGGTTAATAATATAGCCATCCGATGGCTATAAGGAACTGCCATGTCATCTATAGCCATCATCCATATGCACTCATACACTAGTGTGGGCTATAAGGTTGGCTATTTCCCACAAAAAAATATAAGGTTGGCTATTGTATTATTACGTTTTTTCCATCTCCTCTCTATCTCTTTCTTCATATTTATTGTATTTAACTAGGAATGCGTATATAGCTAGGCTCTTGCATGAGAGCTCACTCCCCTTACTTTTTCACATCTCTCTCCTCCACGTAGGCCCTATATAAATGGTAGGAGGGAGTACTATGTGTTGACGCTGGAACGCGTCACACGAACACGTCGATGTGTACCCGCGGCGCTGAGGGAGATGCTCCGCAACTCACACCGCGGGAGACCG
This sequence comes from Triticum timopheevii, assembly GCA_963921465.1. Classification (NCBI taxonomy): domain Eukaryota; kingdom Viridiplantae; phylum Streptophyta; class Magnoliopsida; order Poales; family Poaceae; genus Triticum; species Triticum timopheevii. Next base: position 51,686,920 of record OY997272.1, on the reverse strand, counting down.
ACTTCCAGCGCGATACGCAAGACAGCAAGCCGGTGCTTTTGGGACCAGACGCCCCGCTCGCCCGGGAGGGACCCCGTCAGGGCTCGCGGCGACAATTGGCTGCTCGAGATCGGTCTTACCGCCCCTAGAGCCTCGTGGATTCGCAGCCTCCAATCTTGCAGAACGACAAAGAACGAGAAGAAAGATACAAGGGGAGTGATAAAAGTAGATGAACACGGAAAAGTAGTAGATTGATTGATCGATTGTGTGTTGTTCAATCGGCCGTCACCCCTCAGGTATATAAGAGGCGGCTGGACTTTCCGTGCAAGGAAAAGGCTTGGATTCACGTCCAAAACCCTAGTCAAATTCGGATTGGTTTTGTCCGAACTTTCCAAAACTGTTCGGTTTAAACTGGCTGCACCTTGCGGGTCTTTTTTGTGGTGGTAAACGATCTCGGATAGAAACGAGCCCAAAAGCAATCTTGACCGTTTCGACGAGACGAACAACTTTTATGTTGAACGTTTTTTGATCAGAGGTTATCTTGAGGGTCAAATAGGTCGCACAAAACAGACTATCCCTCGCGCTACCCATCAGACAGGGTGTCTGGTGGGGCGCGCCAGTTTTTGCCTCTGACAGGGCTGTATTCCGATGGCTCTAACTTTTGCATACGAACTCCGATTGGAACGATTTTTATATCAAAATCGATCGTTTCGATGAGACAAAGACAATTCGTGCAGATAATGTTTCCATTTGAGGTGTTCTTGGGGGCCCAATCAGCCAAAATGTACTCTGAATATAAGATCTTAGTACTTTGAGCATAGTTTCGGCCTTCGAGATGAAATCGGACGGCGATGACCCAAACTTCAAAGATGTTCATATCAAAAATGCAAAACTCTTTCATGAAGATCACTTCTCCATTTGAGTCCATCTTAAATAAGTTCTTGACCGTGCCAAAATCTGGTGTCAACACATGCCCTCCTACTTTCGGGGAAAGCTTGTGTGCCGAAAAATAACTTGCACATAGCTTGCTCTAAGGACGATGCCAACACTTCATCAGCCATTTTGCATATGCTTAGGATGATAAGTTTATATCAGCCATTGCTTGCGTCAATATTTCGATGCAAGTTTGGGTGAAACTTTCCCAACTTTAATAACAATCCAGTGATAAGGTTCCATAGATCAAAACCATCCTCCGAACCATATTGTTCACCCTTTTGCTAGGACTTTGCAGATAATCAATAATGAACTTCCTCCAATCCTTACTTCGCCTTCATAAAAGTTTCATTAGTGGCCGAAGCGGTGGGCTTCGGTTCGGCCTTACCTATGTTGACAAAACCTAGCATCAGCTATTGATAGAAATACAATACACCATAGTTAACATAGTAGCCATATCCTTGCTGTGCCAACTCTTTCAAATTGTCATGTCTAGATATATAAACAATTTTAAAGCAACCCAAGGTAAATCTTGCATCTAGTCATATCAAAAGATAAACTATAAGTGATTCGTCAAAACATACCCTTGGACATTTGTTACACTACTAATAACGAATCACCGGAAGCCTCAATATGTATAGCACCTATAGCAAGGCAAAGCTCCAATCCGAATAACAATGCATATTTGGCTTTCATCATTGTGCAAAAATATCTTAAGCGGCATGAGGCTTCACAAACTAGCTCCATATGGAGATAAATAAACAACACCAACACTTTGTCCATTGCTACAAATTGAACCATCAAAATATAATCTCCATAGTACTAGAGAGACAAAGCTAATATCACTTAACATGTACCTTGTCTCAGTTCCAATTGAACTAAGGACGGTGTTAGAATTCCACAACGGCCATGACCAGATAGTTTCTTAGGACGATAGTTAAGTATCGGCCATTACCATGAGGTTCATGTAGAATTCATCCATTAAAACATGTATAGCCGAAATAAACAAATAAAATAGCAATAAAATATTTTGGCTCCTTTGTCTTAGCAACAAAAATGTAACTAACCAAATGTATAGTGATTTGGTAATACTCTGTCATCATATAGAAAATTATGTTGCATCCATGGATCAAAATAAGTCCATGGAGGGTAACTGATCATACATGTGGATGAATTCCATGGCAAAGGCATCAATGGCATTGTTGAAGAAAATGGATGATGTGCTAACCGAAGATTTTGATGTTGTGATGCACACCTTCGGCTTAATTGTTTGTTGCTTCCATCATTCTCCTTCTTCATTTTTATTGTACTTGTTGCAATTGAAGCATGCACATCGTTTTTGTTTTGATTGATCCTCTTGGGAACCCATGCCATGTTCCTCTTTCTAAGCTCTTGTGCACTAAGATTTTGTAATTTCTTCTTTTGCCAATACGATAAGCCGAGTGAGCACCTCGATTGTGATTTTGTTTCAACCAATGGCAATTCTTTCTGGGCCTTGTGCACCCTCAACTTATTTTCTTCCGATTTGGCACTCTGATTTTTATCAATTGATTGCTTCACTTCTTTGCCTTTTGTAGCCAATGTCAACACTTTAATTGGCTCTTTGTTTTTTGAGATCAAATCTGAAGTAGCACACTTACGACCATCTCTTTTCACGCGGTAAACTTGCTTTACCATCTCTTTCTTCTTCCTTGAGCTCTGGACCGATTCCTTATGATTGAAACGGTCTTTGATATGTGATTGTTCAAATGTTGATCTTCTTGGAGCTGCATAGTATTGGTGAGATGGTCTAGAATAAGATGGAGAATGTGCCCTTGTACCATACCTATCCCATGATGAATTTGTATCTATATGAGCATCGGGAGGCATCCACGGCATTGGCATTGGCGGCCCAAAATAAGGATACGAATATGTTGCATTAAAATTATCACTTTGCTAATAGCAATCCTCTTATTTGCGCCTTGGGGGTGATCTTGGTTTCTTTGCATGATTTGGCTGATAAGCATTCTTCTCTTCACTTATCTTTTGATATTTATCCAATAGTTCAGCAAAGGTGATTTTTGATCTCTTACACTTGCGCTTATTTCGGCCTTTGTTTTCTTTTGGTTTGCTTTCATCGATCATTGGATTTGCTTGCTGCCCCCAGTACTTGGCATCTCCATTGTAGCTTCGATGGAATTTTCACCCTCAAGATTATGTTCATTATGCTCTTCAACAACTTCTTTACTTGAAACCTTGATCCCATCACCTGCAGTTTTTACATTCTCTTTAAATGGATCGGCTTGAAGTAGCCGATGCAAAAACCTTTTGCCATCGGTACCAATCGAAATAGACTGGTCATCTCTTGGTGTTTCAACAAACTTCAGTCGTCCTTTTTCAATGGCCGATTTAACTATTTGCCGAAACATGTTGCAATCCTCAAAATTATGCTTGGACGAATCATGCAACTTACAATACATTCGTCCTTGGATTGATGGCTTAATATGGTGATCAAGAATTGTAATGTAATTATTTTTCAGCAACAAATCAAATATTTTATAACACATGCTTGAATTGAAAGTATACTTCTTGTTTCCTAGCCGATCTTGCTGTTTGAACGGCTTTGGAGATAAGCAAACGAATGGTTCAAATTGGAATCTCCCCATTCGGCTATGCATTGTGTTTTCCACTCTATCTCCGATGTCTTTGGATATGGTATTATATTAGCATCGGTTTTCTCAATAGAATTTAACCTTGGCTTTAAATTTCTGAAATAAAGATATTTAGAACATACATGTCTCAGTTGAGACCAAGTGTAAGCCAAGTAAGAAATAAGCAAAGCTACCCAACTAGATATGAACTTTAGAGAAAGCAACGGGAAAAGCTTTGGCTGTAACAATAAGTCATTATCGGTTTTTATAAATGGTGCAATGGGTTGACCAATATGTTCCATAACAATTTTACTGCTAACAAGTAAATTACCCTTCCTCATTGGTCTTTCAAAATTACTTATGAGAATATTTCTTATAGATGCATCAATAATGAAGTTGCGACCAAATCTGAAAATAGGTAAATTACTCGCTATGCATACCTCTTCAAATATGTTGGGACAGCATGATAGTGGTGCCATTTGAAGAACATCTTGCTCCGTCTTTGGATGGCTCCCCAACACCTTGTCATCATCTTTTTCTTGAATCCGTGCATCATTGCTTTGAAGATTTTTGTCGGCCGAACTTTGTTCGGCTACTTGTTCTTGTCCTTGAAGCTTGTCAATTTCTACGGCACAGAACTCATAGGGCAGGAAGTAGGTTCCATTAACTTCAGAAAAATCAAGCACCGTTGTTTTCCTATGCTTTCCATGCCCTTTCTCAATAATGCTTGCCTCGTTGGATTTGATGGATTCAGAATATATACTACTTGATTCGGCTTTTTCAACCGAATCACTTTCATGTTCCGAATCATCCTTCTTTTCATTGATAGTACCAATTGGCAATGCGTCTTTTATCTGAGCCAATTCTTTTTCTATTTGTTTCTGACGGCGAGCGGCAAAATTAGCTTTAAGTTTTTTCTCAATTTCAGCCCACTCCGGATATGATTGCCCGCTAGTGCTTTTAGATTCTTTCGGCAATGATACACGGGTGTTGCCGAAATTTTGCAATTGTGTAAGGGGTGTATAATATGATGTAGTACTAGGTGAAGGCATATGCAGTGTTGTAAGACCATACTTTTGCTCGCCAATTTTATCAATTGGCAAAGATTCATCTTCTTGCAGAACTCTAGCTTTTATTGCGGCATAATCAGGAAATAGCCCCTTTTCATTTTGTTCAAGGCAAAGAGCACTAATTCTCTTATTTTGGGCTAAACTCTTCAATGCATCCACCACTACCTCATCTTCTACAATATTGGGCACAACCGCTCCTGTAAAATTTACATTCATTCGGCTATAACCAGGAAGGTGTGAAGCCGAATTATGAGCATCTACAGTTATGTATGGTGTCGAAGAATTACTAACATGAGGTGTAGCATATGACGGTTGAGCGTAACTGGCCGAATAACTAGTAGTAACATGGCCAATTCTCTCGTTCGTCGGCATGGTTGGATTAGTATATTGCACATTACTTGCCGATGAATAAAAGGGTGAAACACTTTCTTGCATGGCATTGGAAATTCTAACATGAGGTGTTTCAAATTTATTAACTGAACTCACCATGTTGTTCATCGGCATAACAATTTGTGGGGTTGCTGATGCATGAGAGTTGGGATACATATGGTGTAGGTTACTAGTATCATAAGAACTTAAAGCATGCAAATTACTTTGAATCGGCCCTTGCACGTAATTAGATGCATTATTGAAAAAACTAGGGCTGGCCGATAGAGTATACTTATTGAACGATCTAGTAACACCATATGAATTATTTGCATCTAAAGTAGGGAATTGGTATTCATATTACCTTTGTAGATTGCAAACCCTAGATGACGATCCTTTCATTGTAAGAATAGGCCGGAGACCGTTCAAAGCTTCGTCCCCAGTGGAGTCGCCAAAAAGTGTGTTGACGCTGGAACGCGTCACACAAACACGTCGATGTGTACCCGCGGCGCCGAGGGAGATGCTCCGCAACTCACACCGCAGGAGGCCGACTTCCAGCGCAATACGCAAGACAGCAAGCCGGCGCTTTTGGGACCAGACGCCCCGCTCGCCCGAGAGGGACCCCGTCAGGGCTCGCGGCGACGATTGGCTGCTCGAGGTCGGTCTTACCGCCCCTAGAGCCTCGTGGCTTCGCAGCCTCCAATCTTGAAGAACGACGAAGAACGAGAAGAAAGATACAAGGGGAGAGATAAAAGTAGATGAACACGGAATAGTAGTAGATTGATTGATCGATTGTGTGTTGTTCAATCGGCCGTCACCCCTCAGGTATATAGGAGGCGGCTGGACTTTCCATGCAAGGAAAAGGCTTGGATTCACGTCCAAAACCCTAGTCAAATTTGGATTGGTTTTGTCCGAACTTTCCAAAACTGTTCGGTTTAAACTGGCTGCACCTTGTGGGTCTTTTTTGTGGTGGTAAACAATCTCGGATAGAAACGAGCCCAAAAGCAATCTTGACCGTTTCGACGAGACGAACAACTTTTATGTTGATTATTTTTTGATCAGAGGTTATATTGAGGGTCAAATCGGTCGCGCAAAACAGGCTATCCCTCGCGCTACCCATCAGACAGGGTGTCTGGAGGGGCGCGCCAGTTTTTGCCTCTGACAGGGCTGTATTCCGATGGCTCTAACTTTTGCATACGAACTCTGATTGAAACAATTTTTATATCAAAATCAATCGTTTCGACGAGACAAAGACAATCCATGTAGATAATTTTTCCATTTGAGGTGTTCTTGGGGGCTCAATCAGCCAAAATGTACTCTGAATATAGGATCTTAGTACTTTGAGCATAGTTTCGGCCTTCGAGATGAAATCGGACGGTGATGACCCAAACTTCAAAGATGTTCATATAAAAAATGCGGAACTCTTTCATGAAGATCACTTCTCCATTTGAGTCCATCTTAAATAAGTTCTTGACCGTGCCAGAATCTGGTGTCAACACTATGAGCACTGCATACTCTACTACAGATGTTGTCAGTACTCCACTAGTACTATTGGACAGGGAGCTTAAAAAGTTACTATTGGAGTGGCTATATGTGGCGAAATCCTAGTAGGAAGAGCATGCGCGAGAACAAGCACATTCACGTGGTTGAAAACAAATTGGAAACCATCTCTGTTTGAATACAAATCTAGGAGTACATACGAATCTAACAATATTGATTGGGCGTTGTTGAATGTTGATACTTTTTTCTGTAAGTTTGATCAAAGTAGAGATACTTTGACTACACATAAAACTTATATGTAAACTATAAAGGACCAGAGGGAGTATATTGTACGTTCAAAAGAGAAACGAACATTGAATACCCTTTATATATGATTTGCGAACGTTATGATCACCGGTTCAAAATTTTGAATCCGCCTTAGGTATCACACATGCACCCACTCGTTCTCTCTCGATTTCATCTCGGGGTCTGGAGATCGATTGAAAGAGGAGTAGGGTGGGTACAATATGTTCATTTCGCTTATGAACGTACAATATACTCCCTCTGATCCCCACAGACCCCCCCCCCCTCGTCGCGGGTCATTTCTATCATAGAAACAGACCAAACCTTTATCTCCTTGCATGTCATGCAATTGATCTCTCAACATCAATCGATCTCGTCAACATGTGCCAGGGCATGAACCGAATGGGATGTCAAAACTAAGACGGGAAGCGACACGTAGTGGAGGCAAAGTGAAACTTTAAACGAACCGTTTGTTTGTATGCATGTCGGACAAATTACAACATTGGAAATACAAGCATGGTCTAGGCCCACATGCGAGTGATACTCGGCAGAATGTTCAAATGAGGCATGCAGGAGGATGGACTCGACGGGAGGGTGGCACGATCGATGGAGAAGAGGGTTGGAGAGCAATTAGAAATAAGAAAATGCCCACTACAAGAAATATGTCAACTTGCGACCTTCTGTCAGTGACCCTGGAAGAATTGGTCATAAATCTAGGATCATTTGAGACCAATTGGTCAAAAGCTGTTCGGGGGGCTCCAAACCCTGAACTATAACGACCATTTTGGTCAGAAAGATCGTAATTTCAGTACACGAAATGGTCATAAAGCAGATACCACTGGTCCGCTGCCTTATTTATAGCTAATCACAACCAATATAGATGGTCATAACCTTGTAAATTGTGGTGGGTTGCTATGACTAGGCGCCACCTCATCAGTTTTGCCTATGTGCCATGTCCATGTGTCAATTTTTGCCCTAGGTTGTGAAGCAACCTATATTTCTGTCATTCCCAAAATTCCCAAAAAAAATCTCATAAATTCTTTGGGTCATATCTTCGTCAAATATGTAAAAAAAACTTCCTTCCTAGTTCAAAAACAATTCAACAATATTCATTTCCCTATTCTATTTAGAACAACACTTTATGAAGGAAGTGCTATTTATATATTCTTGATTTCCCTCAAAAATTTTGGGCACTATTTCCTATCCAAATGATTGCCTCATGACAAAATTCAGCTCCATTTGCCCAGTAAATCTTCCTCGGCAAATTTCCAAAGTTTTTGTCCACCTAGAACCTTTGTGAAAGAAGTACTAGCTATGCATATCCCAATGAGTTGAATATTTGGCACATCTTCTATATGCCTATGTAACATACCTACACCAAATTTGAGCTTAGTTCATTTAGCCAATTTCTCTCACTAATTTTCTGAAGTTTCTGTCTAGAGAAGAGCATTGTGAAGGAAGTGCTATTTATATATTCTTGATTGCCCTCAAAAGTTTTGGGCACTCTTTCCTATCCAAATCATTGCCTCATGACAAAATTCAGATCCATTTGCCCCGCAAATCTTCCTCGGCAAATTTCCAAAGTTTTTGTCCACCTAAAACCTTTTTGAAAGAAGTACTAGCTATGCATATCCTAATGAGTTGAATTTTTGCCACATATTCTATATACCTATGTAACTTGCCTACACCTAATTTGAGCTCATTTCATTTAGCCAATTTCTCTCACTAATTTTCCAAAGTTTTTGTCCAGAGAATAGCATTGTGAAGCAAGTACCACTTTGGCATTTCCAAATGATATCCATTTTCTACGGTGCTTTCCTATGCCTAAATAACCATCCTCCACCAAATTTCAGCTCGATCCATTCATTATTTTCAGCCCAGCTTCAACATTCATATTTACGCCCAGTGTGGTACTTTGCAAAGCAAGTACCACCTAGGCTCCTCCTTTTGAGCTGGAAATTTATGAAGAGAACCTTCTTAGTAACTGATCATCCTCAGCCAAAACTCACGCCCATTAGCCTTGTGCATTTCCCGTACCGCTAATCAAACACTTGGCTGCTAATTCATGTTTGAGCATAGTTCGGTCTCCTCGTGAGAATCTTTTGTTGTCATTTTATTCCTAGCACTTACATGGGGAGTGCCCAACATACTTGATATGCCTAGGCTGCCCAAAACGCTTGGCAACGCCATGGTCATGCGGTGACTATGCGGCGGGCATGCGAGTTGACGCGCTCTGGAGTTGGGGCCCTCGGCCACCGTCCAAACCTCGACATATTGACACCAAACCATGGTTTCTGATTAAAATAGATACTTATGTAACTATAAACGATTTTTGGAAAAAATAAAGAGCAAACTATAAGGCAGCTGCAGTTCAAATTTGACCCATTTCCTATTGAATTGGCGGAAATTTGTCTTTTTCATGAGAGGTGGATCAAAACTTTTTACACCCAACCATTTTTTTGATTGTGCATTAAATATGACCTAATATTTTAGAAAATTGATATGGTCCAATCTTGCAACAAATATATGGTAGGTCCTTCACAAAAAACACTCATTTTGGGCACTCAAAAAATGGAAAATGAATTTTTTGTCCAAATAAAATGAAAACTTCCTTATGCAAGATTGTTTGTCATTCCAAGATTCACCCTTGTGCACAATATTAGATCATTTAAACGAACTGTGCCATGAATGTGGCCATAAGATTGAGCATTTGGGTTGAAAGCCATGAATCTTAACATATGATAGCTAATTTTTAGAACACTTTTTTTAAATAATTTCCGTATTACAAGTTTATAATTTTTCCTTGTAACTTGGTCACATATAATGACACAATGCAAAGGTTTTCCAATTTTTTGATTTTGTTTTGAATTTTTTATGCCCGTTTCAAAATGCGGTCAAAATGGCGGGCATAACCATTCCTAGCTAGTGGTTGAATTGGAAAACTTTTGGTGTTTCTCTAATTAAATAGATACTTATGTACCTAGAAATTATTTTTGGAAAAAAAATAAAGAGCAAACTATAAGGCAGCTGCAGTTCAAACCTGACCCGCTTCCAACTGGGTCAGTGGAAAATTGTCTTTTTCACCAGAGGTCGATCCAAACTTTTGACACCCAACCATTTGGTCAATTGTGCATTAAACATGGCCTATTATTTTATAAAATTGATTTGGTCTAATTTTGCAACAAATATATGGTAGGTCCTTCAGAAAAAACTCATTTTAGGCACTCGAAAAAATGGAAACTAAAGTTTTTGTCCAAAGAAAATGAAAACTTGGTTAGGCAACATTGTTTGCCATTCCAAGATGCACCCATCTGCACCATATGAGATCATATGAACAAACTATGTCATGAATGTGGTCATAAGATTGATCATTTGGTTTGAAAGCCACGAATCTTCACACATGATAGCTCATTTTTTAGAACACTTTTTTTAAAGAATTGCCATATTATAAGTTTATTATTTTTTCTGGTAACTTGGTCATATATAATGACACAATGTGAAGGTTTTACAATTTTTTGATTTTTTTTGAATTTTTTATCCCAGTTTCAAAATGTGGTCAAAACGGCGGGCATGACCGTTCCTAGCTAGTGGTTGAATCTTGGAAAACTTTTGATTTTTCTCTAATTAAATAGATACTTATGTATCTAGAAATGATTTTTGGAAAAAATAAAGAGCAAACTATAAGGCAGCTGTAGTTCAAACTTGACCCGCTTCCAGCTGGATCGGCGGAAATTTGTGTTTTTCACGAGAGGTGAATCGAAACGTTTGACACCCGACCATTTGGTCAATTGTGCATTAAACATGGCCTAATATTTCAGAAAATTGATTTGGTCCAATTTTTCAACAAATATATGGTAGACCCTTCACAAAAAAACTCATTTCGATCACTTGAAAAATGAAAAATGAACTTTTAGTCAACCACGACCATTTTTTTAGTCAACTACGACCTGTTTAAAAGGTCATAACATCATTCGCGTGTAGTGCATTTTGATTGGTCTGTTGGCGCTTCACGCGGATCGTGCGTGGAACACCGTCGGATGCTCGCGGATCCAACAGTAGTCCTCACCCCAAGCCCACCTAAGCCGAAACCCTCATCCCCATCGCTCAAACCCTAACTCCTATCCCCTCTCATCCTCTCATATTCCTTCCGCCACCGCCACCTCCCCTAGCCCCAACCCAATGACTCCAGCCTCGAACCCAGCAACCTCCACCGTGTCCATAGCGACCACAGCCCTCCTCCGGCTCGCGCTGCTGCCGCCGTATCCCCAGCTCCTCACCCCGAGCTCCAGCAAGCCCGTCCTCCCCAAGCCCCTCAGCAGTGGCCGCCATGCCCTGCGGCTCGCGAGGGCCGCCGGTGACGAGCTCCGCAGTGCCTCCGACGACCGCGCCCGGAGTGCGACGGCGGCGCTGTTCCGAGCACTTGACGCCACGATCCGCCGCGGCTCCTTCATTGTCTGCCGCTCCTCCGGGCTCTGCACCTCGTCGACTTCCCCGTCGTCACGGCCTCTCGTCCATGTTAGAGACAGCCACGTGCTCGATGGTTGCTGCTGGACTCTACCCCTCCAAGTTGCTCGGACGCCTCCCCAACTCTCCCTCCTCCCCGACAAGGCCGCTGCCGTCCTGGCGGCATGCGTCGGCCCCGTTGCGGCAGACCAGTTTGGGTAGGTGCCCCTCGGCCCCGCTTGTTTTTCCCCTCTGGTCCAATCGATCTGCAGGTCCCCCTCTCTCACCTCGCCTTGTGGATGCAGATCCGTCGAGGGATACACCATCGCCGACCGCCGCTCCTTCATGCCTTCCTGTTACTGAGATCCGCCCTCCTTTCCACTCGTGCAATTCGTCGAGCAAGTCGCATGCTGCCCTGCTCTGACGAATGGTTTTTATTTCTGTGCAGGTTGGGGAGTAGGATCTGGACGCACCTACTCTGCGTCGGGGTTCAAGTTCAACGCCAAGGGCACTGCTACTGCACAGCTTCCTCAGCGTCTTCTCCTGGCACAACGAGACCATCAACATCTGGATGCACCTGCTCGGCTTCTTCTTGTTCTCGGGAATTTTTAGAGTAGCATTTCTCATGACTCTGTGAGTAACTGTTCTTTCTTTTCACCTTTGACGAACATCTCATTCTGGTGTGCTCCCTTGTGGATCGGTAGGAAGCTGCTACACATTTTGGGGGGGGGGGAGGGGTCTGAATACGATACAAGTACGTTAAAATTCCCCTGTTGCGGATCGTTGATTCTCGTACAGCGAAACTTGCCTTACTAGGTGGTTAGGTGTGATTAATAAGCACCATTTGTAGCACTCGCGAAGTTATATCTTCAGTTATGAACTTTCATTTGCTCATGAAATTCAGTTACCATCCGTCTATGCAAATCTTATACACAAGAAAGGCATAAACCTTATGTTTCTTTGCAAGCATTTACCTGTAAGATGTTGCTTATATCTGGATTTACTTATGTATGTTGAATTAGTAGCAACAAAATAGTTGTTATAATACCTTTTCTGGATTTACATTCATGCAGGCTTGTAAGATTTGTAGGGCGTTACCTTTGAAGTTTTCAGGTGTAGTTTCACATTGACAAATCCTGGCGTCATTAGTTCGCTTAAGCTAGGTGCATGCCAATTTTTTGTGCAGTCTGTATCAAGACAAAAAATCATCTCAAGTTAGAAATTATATTTCACATAAAAAGGAGCCATGCTCTAGAGTCATATTATCTTGAGACAAATTGGGCATGGTCTAAACTGGTTGGAGTATCTTCCCTTAAATTTCAATACATCATTAGTCGTGGTTGATTGGAATGGTGAAAAATATCACCTAGAACCCATTAGTGTTTTTGTTGTCATGCTATACAAGCCTTGGCAGAGCAGACCCAAAACGACGATCTTGTACCTTAAAAGAAAAATGATGATATTGTGTTTCTCCTGTTATAACCTTGATCTTATGGGTTTCCTTTTGCAGGAGCGATGGTCTTTCGTTTGACGAAATTGAAGATGTTTACCTTCTTGACTTCGTAGGGCCTCCTGGTTTTGTTGCTGATATAGCCCCAAAAGTTCAGAGGCCTGTAAAGATTCATCTCTGACCATTTCCCTTTGTGTTGCATTATTTTCATTGTCTGATGTGAACCGATCTACTAAACTTGCAGCACATTCTTATATATCTAGATGTTTGACGCGATCACTATGTTGTGCAGCATCTAAAAAAGGAGTTACTGCCGCAAAATCCAAGAAACATTGACAAACTGGTTATGGCAGGATTTGCGAAATGGTTCAAGAGTCATGTAAGCTTTTGAATTGCACTGTCAGTTTTTTAAATATATTGAGTACATAAGATGACCAGCTTCTATTTTCTAACCATAGGTTAAGAAGATGCGGGAGGATGAGCAGGCAGTTGATGATGCCCTTTATGCACTAGCAATGGGTCATGATACTCGGGTAAGGCATTATGAATGTTGCATTGTTGGAGATGTGTGCTACAACACCCTTGCATGCGATGAAGGCAGAAAGACACAAAACAGTGTAATCATGAGCATGGATACATACGACATAGAGACAACTGAAATGTATGCTAACATAACAGACATTGTTAAATTGCAGTATATCTCCAGTTTCGAGGATCATCGGTGTGTGGTTCTTTTGTGCTGTCGTTGCTATAACCTGTTTTCCAGGCTCGCAAAACCCAGAGCCGATGATTATTTCAAATCCATCAATGTCAAGGTGGCGTACCAGACCAACGAGCCTTTTATTTTGGCAAATCAAGCGGCACATATATTTTTCTTGGAAGACACATTTGCATGTAGCGATGACTGGAGAATATTGCAAAGGTTTGACGAGAGGAATTCGTTTAATGAAGTTGCACAACAAGATGATGCTTACATTGCTCCTGATGTACAAGATTCCAAAGATGTTCCTAATATCTTTGAGAACCATCACGTCAATGACACTGGCGAAAAGATTGACTATCGTGTTGTGGACATACAAGAGTTGATCAGGCAGAAACCAATGTTCGAGGACATTGAGGATGAAGAAGAAGATGACACTGTCGGGAATTACGATTCAGACTGATACACATGGCGAAGATGTTGATGCTACTGCTGCGGATGATGATTAGATTGCTTTTGTCGTATTTGCCTGTCAGAAGACGTTTTTTATCTACTATGTGAAATTGTGTTTGCTATGACAACTAAAATCTGATGAACGTGTTGTTTAGTATTTTGCTGTGAGAACATCACTTGTTATGTATGCTGATTTGTGTTTGATGATTGTATGATGACTAAAACATGATGACATTGTTGTTTAGTTGTACTCAAATTTGGTTGTGAAACTTGAATTTGATGATATAGTTTTTGTTGGACTGCAATTTGCTCGACGTCTTCGAATGGGAACAAAGCTGACCCGACAGGGCCTCTGCTAATTTATTTTTTATTACCAAAAGGGCCTCTGCTATTGATTTATTTGTGAGCAAAAGGGAATACCCCCCGATTTCCGTTAATAGAAATCATTAGATGTTCACAACACTACGCCCATCCTGCTACACAGGTTTCATTCATTACTAGTTTCGGCAAAGTGCTCATGTCATAGCCACTGAATACATCACGAGTGCTACATACACTGCAAATAAAAAGACAATCATCCTACAGAGCACAACGATTTTGCCCATTATCTTAACAAGCTCTTTCATCTCCTCATTGCTGTCAAGGTCGTTCAGCAGCTGTTGCTTGGCCATGATCAGAGTAACTGCATCTTTAACCTTCTACTCTGCATCTTCCTCTCTTGCCATTTTTTCAGTTACTTGTCCAACACGCCAACCTGCTGGTATTGGGATTCCTCGGCTAACCAAATAATCAGCATAGTTGCATTCCCCCACATCAGCAACTTCCCACAAATACAAATCACACGAATCTTCCCTTTTCTGCATGAATCAAATTGGAAGATCATCAACCAAACTATTAAAAAAATCAACAAGTGAAAGCAGCAGAACAACACTTAAAACTATTATTACCCCATGATTTGGGCATTTGTAGAAGACTCTACCAGGGTTGAGGATTGTGGTTGAGACGTGACGAATGACTCTGCGTGATTTGCAATAGTGGCACCACACCAACATCAACAGGTTGCGATGAGCAACCGGCTGTGGTGCATGTGCTGGCGGGGGTGTGATGAGACCCACGAGCGATGGTACGGGTGGCGACTTGGCGCATATCTGGTTGTTGCCTGCTGAAGAGCAGGTGGACGAGCAACCAGCGGACATGGTTGCTGCGGCCAGAGCTTCTGATACTAGGCAGAGTAAGTAGAGAAGAGGAGAAGCGAACTTTGGATATGTCAGTTTCATTACTTGCAGAGTAGCATAGCACCATATATAGTCATAGTCTAGGTTTGTATTCGAACCAGCTATAGGAGCACATCTCTCTTTTTTTTTAAACTCAGCAACGTCTCTTTACTGGTACACCAGCTTGTTCTGTACGCCTTCTCAAGTCTTTGATTTTCTTTCTTTTTTTTGCGAGGAAGGAAGGAGGACAAAATTGAGAGTTCCTTGGACTCGAACCCAAGACCTCTCGGTTGAAAACTAAGGGTGCTAGTCACTTATGTGGCGAACGTTCCCTGGGAGGAGGACGACAGACAAACGCATTTTCCTCGCAGTTTTAGTTGTGACGCAAGATTGAACGGTCGCAGTTTCGGGAATGTTATCAGGCGAATGAGCCCAGTTTTTCTCTTCTTCCTATATATAATAAAGTATTCTACTTGGTGTCGGCTTAGTCAAAAAACGATTTTGAAAACCTTGACCGTAGGATTGACATTCAACGTCTGTCGTGTTTCTTCAGTCTCTTCTTCCTCCCGCCGCCAAAGCCAAACCAGCGCTGGCGGGACCGCCTGCTCGCACCTCCCACGGCTGGTTGTGCTGCCGCGCACGCATCATGGCCACATCGCACCCTAAAACTCTGTGTACCTTCCCCGGCTCCTATTTGTCCCCGTCCGAGGCCTCACCATCGTCCACCGCCTTAGTTCGCTCGCCGCGGCGCCGCCCTCCGGTGTTGTCAACATGGTCAACAAAAGAGGAACAAGGAGATGGATGTACATGGTGAGGATGACAGTAGGGACCCAGCAGTGCGCACATTAATTTTGTTTTTTTGGGACAGAGAAGGGTATCAACTGGGTTGTGCGGGAGGTGTGGCCCGTCTAGGCCAGGCTTTTATTTCATATGCTTAGCACATGACCAGCCCAGTTTGTTTTCTTTCTTTCTGAAAATGGCTAGCCAACTATTTTGTGTTTTGCAGAATAACCAACGTAGGCCTACTTGCTTTTCTATGCCCTGCTGGGCCAGAAATCTTTCAAGACGAGGAGGGATCCATTTTGCCCAGGAAATGAGCTATAAGTGATAAGAAATGGGCTATAAGTAATAACAAATGGGCTGTAAAATGAAAAAATACAGCAAACAGGCAATTAGTTCCAAAATACTTTTTTATTTTGGATTTTGATATTTTAAATTTCATTGTTTTTGTGTGGGTAAAATTTCATTGGATTTAAATTAAGGTATATTTAGTTTTAAAATTAATTTGAATCTGGCTAGAAATTTCGGGCTTTATGCTGTTTGGGACAGATTTGGAGGCTGACTTGTGGGTCTACTAGGTTGACGTGTACGAAAGGCTTTGTCAACTTAGTCCACAAACGATTCTAGCAACAGTGACCGTTGGATGTTAATCCAATAGCCGTGCTACTTCTTCAATATATGATCTTCTTGCTCCAGCCGCCCAAACTAGCGCCGGTGGGACTGCCTGCTCCCGCCTCCCGTGGTTGGCTGTTCTGCCGCACAGGCCGCACCACCCCACCCTACTCCATTGCCGGCCAGGCCATTCCTCTACTCACCCACACCTCCTGTTATTTTCCGGTGATGGCAGCCGGACTAGTAAACCCTCGTACTCCCCACCGTGTGGGCAACCACTGTCGAATCTTCCCCGGCTCCGTGTCGATCCCTTCCTACACCTCGCCGACGTCCACCGCCCTGGTGCTCTCGGCGCGGCCTAGTCAACATGGTCAACAAACGACATCCATTGGACGTGGACTGTACGTGGAGAGGCTGATAGCTCGGTCCATGGCCGCACACAAGGAAATGCCTTCTTATTACACGCAAAATAATGATTCCTCCACCTAACGTGTGGGACCCACCGAAAGGGCCTCTGTATTTCGTGAAAAAAAATATTCCCTGCGCTGACAGGTCGGACCCACCAGCTATATATTCGCACGCAAGTGCCTCCTTATTACGCACAAAAAAATCAATACTCCCCCTGCTAGCTGGGACCCAGCATAGCGGGAGGCTGACTTGTGGGCCTACTAAGTTGACGGGGACGGAGGGCTTTGTCGACTTAGTCAATATGAACGATTCTAGCTCCAGTGACCGTACGATGTCCATCCAACGGTTGTAATGCTTCTTCAACCTCTGGTCCTCTTGCTCCAGCCGCCCAACCAACGCCGGTCGTGCTGCGTGCTCCTGCCTTTTGTGGTCGGTTGTGATGCCTCGGAGGCCTCACCGCCCCCTACTACTCCCACCGCTGGCCAGGCCATCCCTCTACTCATGCACACCCCCTGTTATTCTGCGGTGATGGCAGCCTCACACCGCAGCCGAACCAGTGAACCCTCGTACTCCTCTCTACGTGGGCTTCCACTGCCGCCTCTTCCCCGGCTCCGCGTCGTCCCCTTCCTAGGCCTCGTCGTCATCCACCGCCCTGGTGCTCTTGGCGCGGTGTGGTCAACGTGGTCAAGGAACGACTTCCATCAGAAGAGTACCGTACGTGGAGAGGCTGACTGCTGGGTCCACGGCAGCCGCAATGAAGTGCCTCCGTATTACGTGCAAAATAATCATTCCTCCACCTGACAGTAGGGACAAAACGTATGGGCCATCGTATTTTGCGGAAAAAAAAACGTTTCCCCCCTGACTGCTGGGACCTACCAGCTACATCTTTGCACGCAAGGAAGTGCGTCCATATTATGGGCAAGAAAATGATTCGCCCCCTGACTGTTGGGACCCACTAGCTACATCTTCGCACACAAGGAAGTGTCTGACAGTCGGGACCCACCTGGTCGAAGCGTACGTAGTGTTGTCATTCTGGTCACGAATGTGTATGTACATACTAGCCGATCGGTCTGTCTGCCGGCTGCAGCGATGAACCGTGGCTATGCAAGGAAGGGCACGTGTCGTAGTAGAGAGGCGCAAGTAGCATGTACACATACGTACAGCAGCCAGGGTGCAAGAAAGTAAATACGGCCACGTACGTACATACGAGCGGGGTCTCGAACGCCTACTCGTGCATACGTACGGCCATGGCTCGTGTACATGGCTGGGTCGGAAAGGAGAAACTGCGTCGTCATTGTGTTCACGGGGAGCCAACCGGCTGGGTCGGAATGGAATGCGTTGTCATGTTCATCGGGAGCTAACCGGCTTGGATGGAACAGCCAATGGAAATGAGGCCTGGCATACCGCAGAACGGAGGAAACGACCTTTTGTTCGACCGGGCACGGTCGAAATGGGATCCTGTTCATCGGGAGGGGTGAGGGAGTCCTGGACTAGGGGGTGTCCGGACAGCCGGACTATCATCATCCGCCGGACTCCAAGACTACGAAGATACAAGATTGAAGACTCCATCCCGTGTCCGGATGGGACTTTCCTTGGCGGGGAAGGCAAGCTTGGCGATACGGATATGTAGATCTCCTACCATTGTAACCGACTCTGTGTAACCCTAGCCTCCTCCGATGTCTATATAAACCGGAGGGCTTTAGTCCGTAGGACACAACATACATTACAACAATCATACCATAGGCTAGCTTCTAGGGTTTAGCCTCCTTGATCTCGTGGTAGATCCACTCTTGTACTACCCATATCATCAATATTAATCAAGCAGGACGTAGGGTTTTACCTCCATCGAGAGGGCCCGAACCTGGGTAAAAACATCGTGTCCCTCGTCTCCTGTTACCATCCGCCTAGACGCATAGTTCGGGACCCCCTACCCGAGATCCGCCGGTTTTGACACCGAAATTGGTGCTTTCATTGAGAGTTCCTCTGTGTCGTCACCGATAGGGCGGATGCCTCCACCCGTCTTCAAAGACGGTGTTTTCGCCGAAGGGGCCTTGGCCATCGGCCAAACTATCCAACTAGGCGGTTTTCTTATGACCGCCTGTCCGTCCTCCGCTTCGACAATGACTTCTCAAGTCGTCAAAAGCAATCTTCGCGTCAGCCCGAAAGCTACCGAACAGTTGGATCCAATAGAGCTCTCGTCTGTTAACGATCTCTTGGATCGCATCGCCGCCCTGGGAGTCGCTACGGACTACAACCAGATTGGGCTTAAAACCGATCTGAGAGAGATTAACTCTCCCCAGGCCACCCACCACGTCGCCGTGGTAGAGGAGAAATACGGTAACTCTTTTCCTGTATTGAAAACTATTCATGTCCGGATTCCCGAACCCTCCACGCCGGATTTCCGCGGAGGGACGGACTTCGATCGAGCATTGAACTTAGAATCATGCGTCGCTCCGGACTCGCTGGATTGGGTCCAGCAAACCAAGCTTCCAAATTTGGAAGTTCTTCGGCCTTAAGCCCCAAGATGGGCAGGGATCCGGATTTTAGTCCACCCACCCGCCCAGACATATGCGATCTATCTCTAATACGGCAAGAGCCCGCTGAAACAGTACATCACTACTGGGCCAGATTCCTCCTGGTTATGGACAGGATAAAGGACTGCCGAGAGGAAAACGCAATCTCAATCTTCTGCAATAATTGCACGGACAAGGGAATATTGAACGCCATCGATCGTCGCAAAATTACACATTTCGCCGATCTGGCGTCCATAGTACGAAAGTACTGTGCGATGGAGAGTGTCCGGCAAACCGAAAATCAATTTTGGGATAATCCGGCCCCAGCCCCAGTCCACAACAAAAGGGCGCCTCACATTTAGGCCCCTTACGCAAAAAAGAAAAAGCAAAAACCCATTAAGGGGCACGCAACCGTACTGGATGGACCCTGTAAGCTTCATAGTACAGAGGGAGCCGTCCCAACACATAGCCTTCGAGCATGTTGGATATTACGGAAGATGGCCAAAAGTGGCGAGGAGCTTCTAGCCCCAGAAAACCACTCCAACAATACCAGTACGGTATCAACAGTCTTCGAGACCTTCGCATCAAACAATATGCGAAAGCGAACAATCCGCGGACTCACCGAAGTCTACCAAACAGCAACAGCAAATCCATGGAGTGACACAGCTATCACCTTCGGTGCCAGCGACGAGCCTAAATTCCGAACAGCCAGAGCATCAGCCGCACTGGTGCTTAGTCCCATAGTGGACGGCTTTCGACTGACAAAAGTCCTCATGGATGGCGGCAGCGGATTAAACCTCATCTACAAGGAAACTCTGCGGAAAATGGAAATCGATTGGAGCCGTATTGAGCGAAGCAGCACTACCTTCAGAGGAATAATCCCTAGCCGGGAGGCACGCTGCACCGGACAAATCACACTCGATGTGGTGTTCGGCTCGCCGGACAATTACAGATCCGAAGAAGTCACGTTCCAAGTGGCCCCGTTCAACAACGGATATCACGCTATATTAGGACGAGAGGCATTCACAATTTTTCAAGCAGTACCTCATTACGGGTACATGAAGCTCAAAATGCCTGGGCCCGGTGGAATAATCACCCTCGCTAGTGATCCGGACATAGCACTCCGCGACGAAAATAAGACAACTGCACTAGCCCTGGAGGCACTATCCGAAGCCTTAGCAGCAGAAGAACTCACCGCGCTGCGCTCTACGGTGAATAGGGACGATGTGATACTCGATAAAAGATCCAAGTCCACCTCCTTCAAACCAGCAGATGAAATAATAAAATTCCAGGTCCATCCAACGGACCCAACAAAGACGGCCTCCATTGGGGCATAATTGAACCCCGAAGTAGACGCCGCACTGCGTGAATTCCTTCGGGAAAATTGGGACATCTTCGCCTGGCATCCTTCGGATATGCCCGGAATCTCACGCAGGTTGGCAGAACACAGCCTAAACATCCTAAAAGGATTTAAGCCAGTCAAACAGGCTCTTCGACGATTTTATGAACCCAAAAGACAGGCAATGGGAGAAGAGCTAGCCAAACTATTGGAAGCCGGATTCATTAGAGATATCAAACATCCGGACTGGCTAGCAAATCTGGTAATGGTACCAAAGAAGGATAAATCCTGGCGCCTCTGTGTCGATTTTAAAGACCTCAATAAGGCTTGCCCAAAGGATCCCTTCCCTCTCCCCCGCATCGACCAAATTATCGATGCTACCGCAGGGCACGATTCGTTGTGCTTCCTGGACGCATACTCTGGCTATCATCAAATCAAGATGGCGGAAGCAGACCAAGCCGCAACGGCATTCATCACTCCATACGGACCATTCTGCTTCAACACGATGCCCTTCGGACTTAAAAATGCCGGCGCAACATATCAGCGCATGATTCAAACATGTCTGGCTACCCAGATCGGCAAAACAGTCGAGGCATACGTAGATGACGTAGTCGTCAAAACAAAACACGTCAAAACTCTAGTAGACGATTTGAGGCTCACATTCGACAACCTCAGAGCATACGACATCAAGATGAATCCAGAAAAATGCATTTTCAGCGTACCAGCCGGAAAGCTGCTGGGCTTCATTGTATCCAGTAGAGGAATTGAATCAAACCCGGCTAAAATCCAAGCTCTGTCACAGTTGGATATTCCAAAAGACCTCAAACAAATACAAAAATTAACGGGATGCGTGGCAGCCTTAAGCCGCTTTATCTCCCGTCTAGGAGAAAAGGCGTTGCCCCTCTATCGCCTCCTCAGGCGCACCGAACACTTTGAGTGGACGGATGCTGCCACTGCCGGACTCGAAGAAATAAAGGCCATATTGGCAACAAATCCGGTCCTGGCTGCACCCACTCTGGGCGAACCAATGTTGTTATACATCGCCGCAACGCATCAAGTTGTAAGCGCGGTCCTCGTCGTCGAACGAGCGACAGAAGGGCAGAAATTCCCTCTTCAAAAACCAGTGTATTACGTATCCACTGTGTTAACCCCCTGCGAGTCCCGTTACCCGCATTATCAGAAGATAGCATATGCGGTGTTCATGGCGTCCCGGAAGCTCCGACACTACTTTCAAGAGTGTTCGA
Organism: Triticum timopheevii; assembly: GCA_963921465.1. Classification (NCBI taxonomy): domain Eukaryota; kingdom Viridiplantae; phylum Streptophyta; class Magnoliopsida; order Poales; family Poaceae; genus Triticum; species Triticum timopheevii. The sequence continues at coordinate 51,665,004 of OY997272.1, read as the reverse complement.
TAACAGTGGCCTCTGAAGTACCACTCAATGACATTATGAATAACTGCGACGCAATGAGCAGGATTGCAAAATGGGCAATTGAGCTCTTACCATTATATATAACTTACAAACCTCGGAGATATATAAAGTCACAAGTTTTGGCTGACTTCGTCGCTGAATGGACCGAAGCCGAACTCCCTAAAAAGTACGACGCATACTCCAATTGGGTTATGCATTTCGACGGCTCTAAAATGTTGGCCGGACTGGGGGCTGGCGTTGTATTGACGTCCCCAACCGGGGACACAGTCCAGTATGTACTTCAAATAATGTACACTGACTCCAACAACGCAGCCGAATACGAGGCCCTGTTACATGGTCTCCGGATGGCAGTTTCCATGGGCATTCAACGCCTAGAGGTGCGCGGGGATTCAAACCTTGCAATATCCCAAATAAATGGAGACTTTGATGCCAAGGATCTGAAAATGGCAGCATATCGCAACGCTATCTTAAAAATGTCAGCTCGGTTTGAAGGACTCGAATTCCATCACATAGCCCGAGATAATAATCAAGCGGCCGATGTACTGGCACGCATTGGGGCAAAACGTGATGATGTCCCTCCAAATATCTTCCTAGAACGGCTCTTCAAGCCATCCGTACTATGGGAAGAGGAGCCCGGTAGTGACAAACCGGAAAAAACCACACCAATCGGTGATTCAGCAGATGACATAACACCTTCAGCCCACGTCATAATGGCAGTAATCGCCACGTGGACAGAACCTTTCCTAGCCTACTTACTTAGGCAGGAACTTCCCGAAGACCAAAATGAGGCCCGCTGCATAGTCCGGCGATCGAAAGCCTACAAGGTCCATGAGGGAGAACTTTATAAGAAAAGTACAACCGGAGTCCTTCAAAGGTGTATCTCCGAAGAGGAAGGGCGAAACCTCCTGGCTGAAATTCATGCCGGACTAGGCGGACACCACGTAGCAGCCCGGGCCCTTGTAGGAAAGGCATTCCGTATAGGATTTTATTGGCCGACGGCCCGGGCAGACGCGCAGGACTTAGTCCAGCGATGCGTCGGTTGTCAGCTCTTTGCTAATCAGAGCCATATGCCGCCCACCGCCCTCAAAACCATACCCATTACCTAGCCGTTCGCGGTCTGGGGGCTTGATATGGTTGGACCCCTTAAAGGGGGAACCCACAAGCAAAGGTACCTATTGGTCATGGTGGATAAATTCACCAAATGGATAGAGGCCAAGCCGGTCAAAACAGCAGAGTCCGGACCAGTGATAGACTTTATATCCAGGGTAGTACACCGTTACGGAGTCCCCCACAGCATCATCACCGACAACGGCACGAACTTCACAGCCGACGAGGTTAAGTCATGGTGCAAAAATATGGGCATCAAGCTCGACTACGCTTCAGTTTATCACCCTCAAACCAACGGTCAAGTGGAACGAGCAAATGGTCTAATAATGAGCGGCATTAAACCCAGACTAGTGCGGTCACTTACTAAATCCGACACACAATGGTTCAAGGAGCTCGACTCCGTACTCTGGGGGCTGCAGACAACGCCTAACCGTACTACCGGATTCACACCATTTTTTATGGTCTATGGCGCAGAGGCAGTCCTGCCCTGCGACATTATCCATGACTCACCTCGAGTGCGCATGTATGAAGAAAGAGAGGCCGAGCTTGATCGGCAGGACAGCTTGGACACATTGGAGGAAGAACGCGACGTCGCAAAGGCTCGTTCCGCATTCTATCAGCAGCAGGCCCGAAGACATCAAAGCAGAGAAGTACGGGCCAAGACTTACAATGTTGGTGAACTAGTTCTACGCCTGCCGGACAAGAAAAAGGACAAGCTCAAGCCCAAATGGGAGGGCCCCTTCATTATCGATCAAGTCCTGACCGGCGGAGCATACCGTCTACGAAATGCGTCGGATAACCGACTCGAGCCGAACCCATGGAACGCAGCCCACCTCCGATGATTCTACGCCTAGCGCCGGACTAAGAGTTCGTCCCCTTCCCCTGTCGGTGTCAAAACCGGCGGATCTCGGGTAGGGGGTCCCGAACTGTGCGTCTAGGCGGATGGTAACAGGAGACGAGGGACACGATGTTTTTACCCAGGTTCGGGCCCCCTCGATGGAGGTAAAACCCTACATCCTGCTTGATTAATATTGATGATATGGGTAGTACAAGAGTAGATCTACCACGAGATCAAGGAGGCTAAACCCTAGAAGCTAGCCTATGGTATGATTGTTGTAATGTATGTTGTCCTATGGACTAAAGCCCTCCGGTTTATATAGACACCGGAGAGGGCTAGGGTTACAAAGAGTCGGTTACAATGGTAGGAGATCTACATATCCATATTGCCAAGCTTGCCTTCCACGCCAAGGAAAGTACCATCCGGACACGAGCCGGAGTCTTCAATCTTGTATCTTCGTAGTCTTGGAGTCCGGCGGATAATGATAGTCCGGCTGTCCGGACACCCCCTAGTCCAGGACTCCCTCAGTAGCCCCTGAACCAGTCTTCAATGACGATAAGTCCGGCGTGCAAAATGTTCGGCATTGCAAGGCGGGTTCCTCTCTTGAATAATCCAGAGAAGATCATGAACACCAGGATAGTGTCCGACTCTGCAAAATAAATTCCACATTCCACCGTAGAGAGAATAAAATGTACACTTAGTTCAATCTGCTGACGTATTATGCGGCGTGACATCACACCGCCACCAGGCCTTTGTTTGAATTACTATACCACCTCAGCATGTTTAGCGAAGCGGTTTCCTTGGCACGTCTTGTCGAAGCAGAGATCGTGTTCCCCTTATTCCAGGATTCTCATCAATACGTGCGTGGGTAACCCAACCGCGCCATTGATGGTGGCGCTTGGGAGACAAGCAAGTTTTACCAGGCTGGTGGGGGACGTATAGTTTTGTCCGCCTATATATAAGGGATAAGGATTCACCTTCTCACCTACGCCTTCTTCCTCCTTTGCTTATCCATCCCCGCGAACTCAATCTCCAACGCCCGAGCTCGCGCATCTCGCCTCGACCTTCTCCGAATATGTCCGGAGCGGGAGGTAAATGGTTAGCCTCCACCGTCAAGGAGGAGGACATCACCAAGCTGCACAGCGCCGGATACCTTTCCGGCGATATCGTGCATCGGCTGCCCGACGAGGGACAGCTCATCCCTACCCCTGAGCCTCATGAGAGGGTCGTCTTCCTCCCCCACTTCCTCCGCGGACTAGGCTTTCCGCTCCATCCATTTGTCCGGGGGCTCATGTTTTACTACGGCCTGGATTTTCACGATCTGGCGCCGAACTTTATCCTCAACATCTCGGCATTTATCGTCGTGTGCGAGGCCTTCCTCTGCATCCGGCCCCACTTCGGCCTGTGGCTCAAGACCTTCAACGTCAAGCCGAAGGTTGTGAAGGGTACGCAAGCGGAATGCGGAGGCACCATGTTGGGCAAATTGCCCAACGTCCCTTGGCTGGAAGGGACCTTCGTGGACTCCGTCAAGGGGTGGCAATCGGGGTGGTTTTACATCACCGAGCCGCGCAAATCCACATGGGCGGCGGCCCCCGAGTTTAGATCTGGCATCCCCATGCAGCTCACCTCCTGGAAAGAGAAGGGCTTGCAGTGGGGGAATCCGGTGGAGGTGACGGGACTCCGAGCATGTATCAAGAAGATGGTGAGCAATAGGCTCAGGCTCGTCGACGTGGTCCAAGTCATGCTCATCCGGTGGATCCTCCCATGCCAAGAACGGGCATTTAATTTGTGGGAGTTCAATCCGGAACAGCACCAGGCGCTAAGCGGGCTCTTCGATACAACATACGAAGGTGCCTGGAGGGTGCTGTTCAAGGGCGCCGAAGCCCCCGCGTCCGCGACCGAAGACCGCAGATTCAGCTCGCAGCATCCAACTGACGAGGTAAGTGATTCAACCCCATTACGGGACACTTGTGATAATTAGATTGACTCTAGTGAGGTTTCATTCTGCCTCTTCCTTTGACAGGAATGGATGGAGAAGGCCAAGCTGCTCATCAGCCCGGCTCCCATGCCAGAAGACCCAGTGGACGCCCGCTTAACAGGGCTGCCGGAGAAGAAGGCCAAGAAGGTGGCTGCGGGGACTCGGAAGAGTTCCTGCAATCAGGCGTCTGATGACGACGAGGACTCCTCCCCCGAAGACGAGGAGGAGTACTCTCTCCCGGAGGAGGGAGAGAAGAAAAGGAAGGCTTCCCCCATCGGGGAGGCCGAAGGGTCCAAGAGGGGGAGAACTATCCCCCCGGACAGTTTCACCAACATCAACGTTGGTGAGGATGAGTGGCCTCCAAGGGCCAGGCGTCCGGCAAGATCGTAAGTATCCGGATCCTTGATGTGTAATTTCTTTTATGTCGCGTAGCATCCTTCTAACGCCGCATTCTGCCCGTAGTCCGGCCAATGATGATCTCCCCGACTCATCGAGCGGGTCATTGGCCTCGTCGGATGTGAATTCCATCCCGACTGCCTCCACCCCACGCGCCGACGAGGACGTCGAGGTGGGATCCCAGAGAGGGACCCATCAGGAGGAGGCTCCGAAGGCGCCGTCAGGCAGCCTCCCGGACTTCGTGCCGGACTCTACATCGGAACCCGCAGTGGTTCCAGAGTCCGGCAAGCGGCCCCTTCGAAAGAAGGGCAGGACCGTGACGCCGGCGGCCTCCGTCCAACCGGAGGCGCCGGATAACCTGCTGGAGGTGCTTAAAAGCGCTTCCATCGAGGAAGAACACCGCACTATCATGAGTGCGGTGATTGAGAAGGTTCAGCTCGCTAAGAGCGGGCTGACCGAAGCCTGCAGTAGCCTTTTAACAGGCTTTGAGGTAAGAAGTTAAAATTATGTAATGTAATACCGCATAGACAGTAGCTCCTGATGCTTAGTTCGTTGTTCGGAAAGAAAAGCCGGACTAAGGATCTTTAACAAGATATACGCAGGGTTGCCTAAAATATGTCAATATGGGTTTGCAGGCTGCGCTGCTGACCTCTGCCGCACTAACGGCGGAGGTTGACGTGCTGTAGAAGGAACTCGAGCGGTCCGAGCAAGAGCTCGGCCATGCGAAGAAGCAGCTCGAGGAAAAAGAAGGTGAGTAACACCTCTTTGAATAAGTACCTTACAGAAAAGGATTTTGGTTGCAAATAAAATTAACAAGGATAATATGTGTATTGCAGGGGCCACTAACGAGGTGGCAGTCCTGCGGGATGCTGTGTCCGCGGCCGAACGCAATGCGGCCGCGGAACGGGCTGAGCGAGAAAAGCGAGAGGCACGTGTGGCAGAAGTTCGGCAAGAGCTCCAGGCTCTCATGGAAAAACATGAGAGTTTGGAGCGTGACTCCAAGACTCGAGAGTCCGAGCTTGCCTCGGCTCTCGAAAGTGCCAAGTCTGCCAAGGCCGAGGCCTGTAAGGCCCTTCAGGAGGTTGAGGACATAAAGAAGATAGCGGCGGGTAAGGCGTGTTTCATGCAAAGCAGGCATGTTAATGTGAACTACCTGACACTTACCCGCATTCGGAGCTCTCCAGGGGCGTTTGCAGATCTACCGCGTAGTGCGTCTGATGCCGCCGCATTCTATCGTGGCGAGGAGGGGAGCTCGACGGAGAAGGTCTTCTGGTCTCAGTATACTAAGGCCGGCCATCCGGTGCCCCCAAGCGACCAGCTGAAGCAGCTGGTCGAACTCCACAAGGTAGCTGAGGAGGCCATGAAGGGCCTCATAGTCCGGCTGTGGCGTGGACAGGCCATGCCTGGTAGCTACTTTGGCCTCGTGCGGCGGCTGGTGGATGCATGCCCCAGGCTGGATGTAGTCAAGCGCTCCGCCTGTATCGAAGGTGCTCGTCGGGCCCTTGCCCGCATAAAGGTGCAATGGGGCAAATTGGATGCGGAGAAGCTTCTCACGGACCCACCGCCGCCGGGCAAGGAGTATCGCATGCCGGAGAAGTATTATAAAATTGTCCTAAAGGGAGCCTGCGATATTGCAGATGAGTGCTCCCGAAATGTAATCTTTGAGTGAACTCGCTGTTTATTTATCCTGTGCACTGAAAACTTCGTTCATATGCGCCATGAGCAACGCTTGTTTAATTTAAAATATTACCTTCTGCGCGGCCGTTTGTAAAATCTGAGAGATGGCAAGTCATTGGCTTCAGCCCCCAAGCCACAAGTGCTGGGGTGTTCGGGATAAACTTGAGCACTCTTGTTCCCATTTTTGGGTCCATCTAGGGAGGCGCTCAACACGACGAACAAGGCAACCGGACTTATAATGCTTGAACACTCTCACTTAGCCATAGAATTCTATAATTTTAAATTTCGGAGAAGCCCCTGGTATTCGGAAGACCGAATCCGGGGCGCTATCCACGCCCTCATCGGACATTATCCGGAACTTCGCTCGAAGCGGCGTGAGTCTTTAAGGACCCGAAAAAACCTCTCGAACAGCGACCAGTCTCTCGCCTTATCATGCCAGTCAGTTTTAGCTTTCTCCACTGAGGCGTTAACCCGGCTCAACCGGGGCGCAATCGCAGTGGTTCTCCCAGTGCCACCTTAGCCGACAGAACGGAACATAAGGCACCAAAACGTGGGAGCCGGGCAAACCCAACTATTGACCCAAGACATGATTCGGAGCCGATTCATATAATGCTATAAGTTCGGGGTGCCGCACTTGTGAAAGTGTTCGGACTTTATCACACCATAGAGTGGGGAACATAAGCCCCTGGTGTATTATGCCGTACCAAAATATACGGGTGCCAGATGTCATATAATGAGCATATATATATATAATGTGATGCAATTGCGATCATAAAGGTGCTGCATTATTAATGAAAGAAAAAGTCTGCTAGTAGAGCGGACTGATACAAATAGTGCAGTAAGAAAGGGATTTGGACTAAATAAACATGTCCCCCTCCAGGGATGAGCTGCGGATTTGGTGTATATAATCGAATTTAATGCTCGTAATTGAGACCACCTGAGTGTTCGGCGCGGCCTTCTTTAGTCCCTGACTGTTGCATCATGAGTTCGGCAGGTTCACCGACGGACAGGGCTTCTGGTTAACAGAGTCCTGTGTACAAAAAAGAAGAAAAATAAAAAAAAGAGGGGCACATTTGTGAGCCCCCGGTGTGGTCGAACCGCACTCTGGGTCCGTTGTGATCGTGCCCCCTCCCCTGTGCCCATGGTATCTCCAAAGCGTAATGATGTACGCGGAGTGTTATTCTTGCGATCATACGCGAGCGAGGGTTGGGGCCGCATTGCTACGCGTGCTCTGATCGCGCCAGGTGGTCTTGGTTGGCATTGCTCCGGGCGCGCTTTGCTTTATCCGGCCGTTTAACGGCCGGACTCGAGAATTGCCTTAGAAGGCTGCTCTGTACTTCTGCCGCGAGAGCCGCTGTATGTTCCTCCGTTCGGAGGGAGCGTTCCGTATTCCCATTGACCGTGATGACTCCACAAGGGCCTGGCATCTTGAGCTTTAGGTATGCATAGTGCGGCACCGCGTTGAATTTGGCAAACGTGGTTCGCCCGAGCAGAGCGTGATAGCCGCTGCGAAACGGGACTATGTCGAAGATTAACTCTTCGCTCCGGAAATTATCCGGGGATCCGAAGACCACTTCCAGTGTGACTGAGCCTGTGCAGTTGGCTTCCACTCCTGGTATGACACCTTTAAAGGTTGTCTTTGTAGGTTTAATCCTTGATGGGTCTATGCCCATTTTGCGCACTGTATCCTGATAAAGCAGGTTCAGGCTACTGCCGCCGTCCATCAGGACTCTCGTGAGGTGGAACCCATCGACGATTGGGTCTAAGACCAATGCGGCGAATCCGCCATGGCGTATGCTGGTCGGATGGTCTCTTCGATCGAAAGTGATCGGACAAGAGGACCATGGGTTGAACTTTGGGGCGACTGGCTCCATCGCATAGACGTCCCTTAGTGCGCGTTTCCTCTCCCTCTTGGGTATGTGGGTCGCGTATATCATATTCATCGTCCGTACTTGTGGGGGAAAACCCTTCTGTCCTCTGTTGTTCGGCGGCCGGGTCTCTTCCTCGTCGTCGCTATTTAGCCCCTTGTCATTGTTTTCGGCAATTAACTTGCCGGCCTGCTTGAACACCCAGCAATCTCTATTGGTGTGGTTAGCTGGCTTTTCAGAGGTGCCATGTATCTGGCATAAGCGGTCGAGTATTCGGTCCAGATTGGACGGACCCGGAGTGGTTCTTTTAAATGGCTTCTTCCGCTGACCGGGTTTAGGGCCTCGGAATCCGGCATTGACTGTCGTATCCTCCTTATCGTCGCCGTTAATTCGGCGCTTGTTTTTGTTTCGACGTGACCTGCCGTTGTTGTCCTTAGTATCCGGACTGCCAGAATTTTTACGGAGATTGTTGCTGCGGGCTAGCCAGCTGTCCTCTCCCACACAAAAGCGGGTCATTAACGATGTGAGGGCTGCCATGGATTTCGGCTTTTCCTGCCCCAGGTGCCGGGCTAGCCATTCGTCCCGGATGTTATGTTTGAAGGCTGCAAGGGCCTCTACGTCCGGACAATCGACGATTTGATTTTTCTTCGTCAAGAACCGTGTCCAGAATTGTCTGGCCGATTCGTCTGGCTGCTGAATGATGTGGCTTAGGTCATCGGCGTCTGGTGGTCGCACATATGTGCCTTGGAAGTTATCAAGGAATGCGGCCTCCAGGTCCTCCCAACACCCAATTGACTCTGCAGGCAAGCTGTTAAGCCAATGCCGAGCTGGTCCTCTAAGCTTGAGTGGGAGGTACTTTATAGAGATCGTCGCCGCGGGCCATATGGATGTGGAGAAGATAGTCTTCGATCCACACCGCGGGGTCTGTTGTGCCATCGTAAGATTCGATGTTTACGGGTTTAAACCCTTCGGGGATCTGATGATCCATTACTTCGTCAATGAAGCATAACGGGTGTGCGGCGCCCCTGTATTGAGCGATATCGTGACGCAGCTCGAGAGAGCGCTGTCTGCTGTGTTCGGCCCGGCCGGGGTTATTGTATCTGGCACGACGGTATTCGTCGTGGGTCGTAGGGCGCCCACGTGATCCATAGATGGATCTGGATTGCCTTGCTTTGTCCTCCAATATGTCTCACAAGTCCGGCGCGTTCCCTCTTGGCTTCGTACTTTTGGAGCGCTGCTGGGGTATGGTCTTGGCTGGGGGCCTGGATGCCTCTCTGTCACGACCACGGGGTGGTCGGTCAGCCATATCGCGCGCTGGTGATGGAGGTACGTATGCTTCCTCCTCTAATCGGGGGAGCAACTTGCATTTTGGGTAACTTTTGGAGGGACGTTTGAGTTTATACTCTTCGGCCGTGAGGACCTCGGTCCATCGATCGGCCAGCAGGTCCTGATCAGCTTGAAGCTGCTGCTGCTTTTTCTTTAGGCTGTTTGCTGTGGCGATAAGCCTGCGCTTGAAGCGCTCTTGTTCGACGGGATCCTCAGGTACGATGAATTCGTCATCGTTGAGGCTTGCTTCGTCTTCGGAGGGAGGCATATAATTATGATCCTCAACCTCTTTATCTGCCGCCCCCTCATGAGGGCTTGCTTCTGCATCCTCCTGCGCTGAGTCTTGCTGGAGGGGATTGTCTTCGGCACTCTCTGGAGTATTATTATCTCCTGTGCTGGAATCTCCATTCTTGCTGTGGCGAGATTTAGAGCGGCGCTGCTGACGCCGGCGCTTGGGCTGTTTCTTTAAGGGATCTGCCTCCGTTGTTTCTTCGCCGTCCCCATCTTTTGGGGTATCCACCATGTATACGTCATATGACGAGGTGGCCTTCCAGTGCCCTGTGGGCGCTGGTTCCTGTTTGTCTCCGGCATCGTCGTCCATAGCGTCGATGTCTTCGGAGTCGTAGTCTAGCATGTCGGTTAGATCGTCGACAGTGGCTACAAAGTGGGTGGTGGGTGGGCTCTGAATTTCTTCGTCGTCCGTATCCCAACCATCCTGGCCATAATCCGGCCAGGACTCTCCTGATAACGAGAGATGCTTTAGTGAATTCAAGATATCACCGAAAGGCGAGCATTGGAAGATGTCCGCGGCGGTGAATTCCATAACCGGCGCCCAATCCGAATTGATTGGTAGGGGCGCGGGAGGTTCGGAGTCCGGCGAGGAGTCCGGTGCCTCGGAATCACGAGTTTCGCAGGGGACAAGATTAGTGTTCGGCTCCATCGCCGTGGATGTTGGAGCCCCCAGGGCAGCGCCTATCCATCGACCCTCGATCTGGGCGATCGGCTCCGGGCTAATGGCCGAAGCGGATCCGTGTGCGGCCACCAAGGCACTGTTCGGCGGCAGAGCTAGATCATGCCCATCGTCACAGTGCGGCGCGCTCGGCTGTGGCTCGAGTCCGTCGAGGATCAAGTCTCCGCGGACGTCGGCCGTGAAGTTTAAGCTTCCAAATCTGACCTGATGGCCAGGGGCGTAGCTTTCGATCTGCTCCAGATGGCCAAGTGAATTGGCCCGCAGGGCGAAGCCGCCGAATACGAAGATCTGTCCGGGGAGAAAAGTCTCACCCTGGACAGCGTTGCTGGTTGAAGATGCCATCAAGCCTATCGGTGACGACACAGAGGAACTCTCAATGAAAGCACCAATGTCGGTGTCAAAACCGGAGGATCTCGGGTAGGGGGTCCCGAACTGTGCGTCCAGGCGGATGGTAACAGGAGACGAGGGACACGATGTTTTTACCCAGGTTCGGGCCCTCTCGATGGAGGTAAAACCCTACGTCCTGCTTGATTAATATTGATGATATGGGTAGTACAAGAGTAGATCTACCACGAGATCAAGGAGGCTAAACCCTAGAAGCTAGCCTATGGTATGATTGTTGTAATGTATGTTGTCCTATGGACTAAAGCCCTCCGGTTTATATAGACACCGGAGAGGGCTAGGGTTACACAGAGTCGGTTACAATGGTAGGAGATCTACATATCCATTTTGCCAAGCTTGCCTTCCACGCCAAGGAAAGTACCATCCGGACACGAGCCGGAGTCTTCAATCTTGTATCTTCGTAGTCTTGGAGTCCGGCGGATAATGATAGTCCGGCTGTCCGGACACCCCCTAGTCCAGGACTCCCTCATCCCCCGTCCAAACTTTTACACTTCGTCTGTCTTTTGTTTCTCTTTTCATGCCTTTTTATTCAAAAGCCCTTGCGGGCCTATTTTTACATTTTTCGCATACGCATGATGTGCCATCCGCACTCATTATTCCTGGGGGCTTCTTTTACAGAAGCTCAATTATACGGGTTTCATACCCAGCACATGTGTCAAGCTTCCACATGTACCTTTTACTCGCCATTATATGCATCGATATGACTTAAGTTTTGGCCAAGCTGGGTTGCCTGGCTCATGTGCTTACCCCTACGTTCCCGATTGTTCGGCTAGGAAGTAAAGGGAGCACCTCTGCGATTGTTACTGCCGGGTCAGCCGGATGTGTACCTCAGACTGGGTGAAGCCGAAAGCTAGCGTTCTTAAGGGAATATTCGGTCGGTGACTTAAAAGATGACTTTTTACCTATTTATCTATCTGCCCCCAGATGTTTTACTGCTTTCTTTGCAGTCCGTACATGCACTTTAGGGCATGCCTCCCAGCGAAAGGAACCCTTAACGGAACTATTCTCCCTGGAAGAAGTTTCTTACTAACCATGTAATATAACATAACTAGTTGGGCACTTGTCTGATAAAGCACTAATGACCCCTACGCCTGGTCTCCATGCATACCACGGTTGTTTCTTAACCAAAAAGGTATTTGGACACACTCCGGACTCTAGGGTCCCGAGGTTGAAGCGAAAAGGTCGGCAAAGACAAACGATCTACAATCCGGCTAGAAGGCATTTCACATGTCACTTTAAAGGAAAACATACATTGTCAACTTTATTGATTGTATTCCTCCTCAATCCCGTCTAACAGGCTGTCTAACTTACAGTCCCGTTGGGAAAACTTAGCAGCCAACTCTACTTGGCTATATACTAAACTCACAAGGATCTCCTTCCCATCGGGCCCCACCGGTCCAACTTCGGCCATATGGTTGGGATCCACCTTCTTATACCGCGTCTTCACCATGGCCCAAGCCTCCCTGGCACCTTGACGGCAAGCCGAAATCTTCCACAAACGGAACCGCTGCCGCACTCCCTGAAGCTTCTCCGCAAGCTCCCCAAGGCCCTCGGGTAGGGAGAGGGCTGGCCATAAAGCCCGGACGACCCCGCTCATTGCCTGCCGAACTCGTTTGAGCAGTTGCAACAGTTCCGGAAATTGATCACCCGTTGATATGGGCATCTCCTCTGCAGGATGACCTGTGAGTATACCTACTAGACATATCATGTCAATATACTTCCTCGCCGAACTCTTCTTTTCAAAGGAGTCCACTAAAGCACTTACTATAAATGCCGTGACGAAGCCGCTGATTCTCCTTAACGGAGCCGGACAGCTCGGCTCGAGCGCCTTTCAGCTCTTCTCCGAGCTTGGCGTTGGCATCCTGGAGCTTGTTCCTTTCTTGCTGAACCTTATTCAGCACACTCTCGCTGGCCTTTAGCTGGCGCAGCAATGCTTGCCTGTCCGGATCTTTTCTGGTGGCACCTGCAATGTCATTATTAGACTCGCGCGCACGCTGCACAGCGCTTATATTTATTAATAAAAATGTGTTACCAGGAGGGGTCTCTGCGTCTCCTCCTGCGGCAGCAAGTGCGGCCTCAAGTTGGGCCTTGCAATCTTGCAGCTCCCGAGACAGCTGGGCATTCTTCTCGGTAAGAGCCTGCGTTTTCAAATGATCCTTAAATCAGTTAACATAACTACTTTATGTCTCGGGGGCTCCTGGTATATATAACCATTAAAATTCCTTTACCCGTATGTCTTTCACATACTGCTCCGTGGCTCTGGTAAAACCATCTTGAGCGGCACGGAGATGCGCGTCCCCTGCGTTAAAGGCATCCAATGCCTCAGGGGAGAAGCACGCTTCACGAAATACTGTCCGGCGGCGCCTATGGTTCATGGCGCTCTCCACCTCAGACTTGGTGGCGGACAGTCTGTCGGTCTCCTCCGTTGGAGAAGGATCCACTGGTGGTGCGCCATTACTAGTTGTAACTAGTAATGGCGCACTAGCCAGAAGGTGCGCCACTAAAGTTATTTTTTTATTATTGTTTTTATTCCTTTTTTGCAAAAGTACTAATGGCGCACTCACACACGATGCGCCATTACTAGTTCAAACTAGTAATGGCGCACCATGGCAGAGTGCGCCATTAGTATGTTTTTTTTGCAAAACTACTAATGGCGCACCACCAGGGGGTGCGCCATTAGTAACCTGGATTACTAATGGCGCATTTGTTGCTGGTGCGCCATTAGTAAGTGGGCAGCAACAAGATATTTTGGACAGCCTCTCCTCCCGCACTCACTTTCTCCCCACTTCATTCTCTCCACCGCCTCCTCCTTGTCTCGGGTGCCTCCTCTTTTTCACCTCATTTCCACCATAGATTCATTCAAATTAAGTGGTTAAGTTACCTTGTTTTGCTAGGTAAGTAAGGGGGGAAGCTATATTTATGTTGTTCTCCCTACAACAATGTGCACATGCACTTTTTATGGCCTAGCTAGATCTATGTATGTTCGTGGTGTTGCATATGTTTGTGGTGTTGCATATGTGTTTGTGTTTGGAGGTGTACCGGTATTTGAAATGCGATAGTTGCCAATATTTTGCCAGAATGTTGATTCATTTCCGTTTCGGCAAGAATTTTGGCATTAAGCATTCTTTTTGGTCCTATTTTTAGGGAAAGTCATGCCAAATTTTTTCTTGGTTCTAAAATATCGTTTTGCTCTACCCCGCAGGCGACCATGGTCCGCACGATGACCGAAGGCATCGTGAATAGGTTTTTGAGGTCCGCGAAGGCCGAGATGCTTCAAAAGAACGAGACGGAGATAAGATGTCCGTGTCGAAGATGCAAGCTGAATAGCCTTATTGCGGACCCAGATTCCGGGCAGGTGCGGGACCACCTGCTCTTGCGTGGTTTCATGGATGGCTATCGGTGGCAAGGTGATGAAGATGACTACGAAGTCGTCCATGGGGGCCGGGCAAGAAATGAGGAAGGGCAGCAAGACAACCACCGCGGCTCGGGGGGGCGAGAAGACGAAGAATCCCCAGGAGATGATCAAGACGGTGATGCTGTACACAGTCATCATGTAGAAGATGCAGGACATGATAATGATGCCGGCGGAGCAGACAACGCTGGACCATCGATGGGCTGGGTGCAGGACCCTCATATTCAAGAGCTGCTTCTCAAGCAGACGGATAACGCAAGAGCTGCCGCCCGAGAGAAAGCCAAGATGGATCAACTTGAGTTAGACGCGGTTACTCCATTGTATGAAGGATGCAGGCCCGAGGATACCCGCCTGAAAGTAACGCTCATGGCTCTGGAGATGAAGGTAAAACACAAAATGACCGACGCATGCTTCGACGAGAACATGTCATTCTGGCACGAACGTCTTCCCAAGGGGAACAAGTGCCCGACCAGTTTGGAGGAGGCGAAGAAAATCGTGTGTCCTCTGGATTTACCGCACGTGAAATACCATGTGTGCATGAACAATTGCATCATTTATCGGGACGAGCACGTGGAGTCTACCATATGTCCGGTGTGCGGTGTCACTCGATACAAGAAGAGGAAGAAAGCTCCTCGAAAAGTGATGTGGTACTTTCCGATCACTCCTCGTCTGCAGCGGTATTTCGCGGACCCTAAGGTAGCAAAGCTCCTGCGTTGGCACGCGGATAGGGAGAAGAAGAAACGAGAAGATGACGCAAATGATCCGGAGATAGATAAAAAAGATAAGATGCTAAGTCACCCTAAGGATGCGAGCCAGTGGCAAGCGTTGAACTTCGAATACCCAGGATTTGGGAACGATCCAAGGAACATCGTGCTGGGCGCGAGCACCGATGGAGTCAATCCGTTTGGCAGCCAGAGAAGCACACATAGCACCTGGCCTGTGTTTGTGTGGATGTACAACCTTCCCCCCTGGTTGTGCATGAAGAGGAAGTACATTCACATGAGTATGCTAATTGAAGGGCTGAAACAACCAGGGAATGACATCAATCTGTATCTGGGGCTGCTGAAAGAGGAGCTTGACACGCTGTGGAAAACGCCAGCCAATACGTGGGATGCCGCAGAGAAAGAATATTTCCCTATGAGAGCCGCACTGCTCACGACGGTGCACGACTATCTCGGTTACGGATATCTTGCGGGGCAGGTAGTCCACGGATTTTCTGGATGCGTAAGGTGCATGGATGACACAATGTATCGCCGGCTAGATAGAGATCCCGGGTCTTCGAAAACCGTGTTCATGGGACATCGAAGGTGGCTTCGCGACGATGACCCGTGGAGGAAATGCAAGGATCTGTTCGATGGTGAAACCGAACCCCGAAAACGCCCGTGTACGAGGAGCGGCGAGGAAATAGACAAGATGTTGAAAAATTGGAAAGACTGCCCACTGCCGGGAAAGAAGCAAAAGGCGCCAAAGCCGGGAAAGAAGCGAAAGGCGCCAGAGCCGCTGCTGAAGGTGTGGAAAACGAGGTCTGTTTTCTGGGACTTGCCGTACTGGAAGATCCACCGTGTGCCTCACAGCCTTTATGTCATGCATATCACGAAGAACGTGTGCGAGAGTCTGCTTGGTACCCTGCTCAACATGCCAGAGAGGACCAAAGATGGGCCGAAAGCAAGGGCAGACTTGAAATCAATGGGCATCAGGCAGGAGCTTCACGCTATATATGATGATGATGATGATGATGATGATGAGGCGAAGCAGGACACAGAAAGTCGTCGCAAAGGCAAAAAGGCCAAGAAGACCGGAAATGACTACCCTCCCGCGTGCTTCACTCTAAGTCAGGAGGAGATCGAGCAGTTTTTCACCTGCCTCCTAGGAGTAAAACTTCCTTACGGTTACGCGGGGAAGATAAGCAGATACCTAGACCCAGCGAAGCAGAAGTTCAGCGGGATGAAGTCTCACGACTGTCACGTGCTGATGACGCAGATACTTCCAGTTGCAATCCGTGGGATCATGGACGCGCACGTCCGTGAAATGCTATTTGGCCTATGCAACTTCTTCGACGTCATCTCTCGGAAGTCGATTGGCGTGAGGCAACTCAGAAGGCTACAGGAAGAGATCGTGGTGATACTATGCGAGCTTGAGATGTACTTCCCGCCCGCATTCTTCGACGTTATGGTGCATCTGCTAGTCCATATAGTGGAGGATATCATCCAACTCGGGCCGACGTTCCTGCACAGCATGATGCCGTTCGAAAGGATGAATGGTGTCATCAAAGGATACGTTCGCAACATGTCACGTCCAGAAGGAAGCATAGCCAGGGGCTTTCTGACCGAAGAGTGCATCTCCTACTGCATGAATTATCTAGGCATCGAGAACCCCGTTGGTCTGCCCATCAACAGGCACCTCGGCAGGCTCGCTGGATGGGGTCACCGTGAGGTCGCCGCGAAATGCATGTCGACTTCGAGGGTCGACTCGCCGACTTTGAAAGAGCAAACCTAGTCACCCTACAACACATAGACGTGCTCGATCCTTGGGTGGTAGAGCACAAAACCTTTATTAAGAAGACGTACAATGACCGAGGCCAACAGAGGACGGACGGAGATATACTCAAAGAGCACAACTCATGTTTCACGCGTTGGTTCAAGCAGAAGCTTCTGTCGTACCCTTTACATGAGGATTCTTCCGCGGAAGAACAACTCATATTCGCCTTGTCACAGGGCGCCGAGCACAACCTGATGACCTATGAGGCGTACGATATCAACGGCTACACATTCTACACCGAGGCCAAGGACATGAAGAGGGACGGTTATCAGAACTCCGGGGTAACGATGGAATCCTACACCGGTAACGACAAGGACAGATACTACGGAAGGATCGAGGAGATCTGGAGCTGAGCTATGCTGGAGAGAAGGTCCCGATGTTCCGTGTCAGATGGGCCAAGAACGTCATAAAAGAAGACCGGTATTTCACCACCATGGTTATACCCGAAGCCAAATCCAAGACCGCGGGCGCAAACGTCACCGCGAAAAATGAGCCATGGGTACTGGCTTCCCAACTGGACCAATGCTTCTTCATTACCGACCCGTCAAAGCCCAGTCGTGTTGTCGTGAGGAGAGGCAAAAGGAAGATCATCGGAATGGATGGAGTAGCCAATGAGCAAGACTTCGACAAGTATGGCGACCCGAGGATCGAACATGACGACGATGATGAAGTAGCAGCATACACCACAAGAAGAAGCAGGACCACCCTACCTAAAGGACGTCCGTTCCACAGAAGAACTCCATTTGCGAAAAAGAAGGGCAAGAAGATTGTGAACAGATAGCTAGCTAAGATCGATTGTATTTAAATCGTAACCTTCATTTCTCGATTGTATTTCATCGGCAGTTTTTGAACTATCATGAATATTTTTAAATTTCATGGACACTCGATCTCGACCCCCCTCCATCTCGATCGCTATCCCACCTCGCCAGATCCGGCCGTCCCCCTCGCCGCCGAGCACCCCCCGGTCCACCGGCCGCCACCGCCCCCCCCCCCCCCCCCCCCCGCACCCTCAATTCCCCTACTCAACCGCCGCCGCCGACCCCCCGCACCCCTCCCCTACTCAACCGCCGCCGCCGACCCCCTGCACCCTCCCCCGCTCCACCGGCATTACTGTTTGATGATATTTTTTAAAAAATTATTACTGTCTTATAAAAAAATATTACTGATATGATTTAAACAAGTTTGAACATATTTAAACACAAATAAGTATCAAAAAACATTTTAAATGCATAAAAAAAATTTGTGGAGCCTGGGAATCGAACCCAGGACCTCCTAGTGTGGGAACTGGCTGCTGACCAGTTGAGCTAGTAGAGGGGACTTGATGTGGATCAGCTCAGGTGGTAGATAACCTGTTGGCTCGAGCAAAATACTAATGGCGCACCAGGGTGTGGTGCGCCATTAGCATGGATGTAATTATGGCGCACCGAGGGGTGGTGCACCATTAGTATTGTGCCGCCCCCGCCCATCCATACTTCCTCCCGGCCCAAACCTATTGATCCCCTCTCTCTCCCTCGATCCCCTTCCCCTCTCCTCTCCCGACGCCGCTGCCCCGCCGCCTCGACGCCGCCCCGACGCCGCTGCCCCGCCGCCTCGACGCCGCCCCCACGTCGCGATGCCACCCTTGCCCCGACGCCTCGACGCCGCCCCTTGCCCCTGCGCCTCAACGCCCGACGTCTCCAACCACCGCCTCGACGCAAGCAGAGGGGCTTCTCCACCCCCTCGACGCCAGGCAAGCAGAGCGGCTCCTCCTCCCCTTCGACGCCAAGCAAGCAGAGCGGCTCCTCCTCTCCCTCGACGCCAAGCCAGGTGAGCTGCCCCCTCCCCCCTCGGCTGCTTGCTTCTATCCATCCTAACCCTAGCCCCTTCTCCGTTGCAGCAGCCCGCCACACTCCTCTCGAGGAGGAGAGGAGAGGAGAAACCCGCGCAGCGCCGTCATTTCCCGCACGGCCTCGGCACCGTCTCCTCCCCTCCAAGCTCCATTGAATCCAAGCTGCTGCTAAGGTGAGCTTTTGCATCTGAATTTTGCATCTGAATTCTCCTCCTCTCCTCCCCTCGGCACCTATGTACTCATTTTGCATCAGAATTTACTTTCTGGAAATATGGATTAACTTTCCTGAAATTTGAGCTTTTCTTAACTAATCAAGAACTCCCCTCTGTATGTGAAACACCTATGCATCACTAATTATGACTAGATGGTGATGCTAGGTGTGCTGATGTATACTTGGTGTCAATTGGATCATGCTTCTTTAGGTTTCATTGGTCATGTTGTCAATTTTCTTGTGGAATGTGGGTGTCAATGCGTACTTTGATGTCAATTGGATCATTCTTCTTTAGGTTTCATTGGTTGGCCTGTTATTTTGTTTGCTGTCGTCTTTGTCTAGTAAAACTGCCTGATTAGGTTTCTGTTCAACCTCAGAATGCTTTCAGTTCTATTTTGTCAGGCTGATATTGACTATACTGTTTAGTTTATACACTAGTTACCCAGAAAGTTGGTCTTCCTCCTAGCAAGAATATACAGTATTAGATAATACATGATGGACAGTACTACTTGTCTATTTACAATGAGACAGGGGGCCCGTGGTATCATTATGGGGCTGTGCTACTGTATTATGCCTATAAAAACACTTGTTCGGTCAATTAAACAGGGCATTGAAAATTGACAGGGCATTTTTGTTTTCTGTTGAACCTAAGCAATTTCATACGCTTGACAAAGTTGATGCTTTATTCCTGGTGTATAATTTGTTTGTCACATGCTACTGTTGATCCCAAGTTTGATGCATAACAATTGTTGTATGAGTTCTCCAAATGAACAGGAGTACTCCTCTATTTTGATATGAAATCACCATGATAGGTCCACATGCTACTGTTGTCAACATGATAAATAGTTTCAGTTAGTTACCTCTAAAACTATTCCTAATTAACTGAAGAAGAGAAGAGAGGAGGAGTAGTTTATTTCATAGAGTAAACATTAGCACTATTTGACAGTAAAAGGTTTTAGCTAATTTGAATTAACTGAAAGCAGCAGTACATCATTTTTATTGATAGTAAAATGTTCAAAGAAACAGAAATATCAGTACAATAGCTAGATTACACTATCAGTACACTACCAGTAAAATGTTCATTTAGTTTCAGTAAACAAATATTGCCAAGCATGACATGGCCTTTGTGAGCTCCTTTGTATAAAATGAAATGCAAGGTTGCTGATACTGTAACCCAGATCACACAGATCAAAAAAATTTCAATTTATGCAACTGTAAGAGTACCAACCAGATTACACAAATCATTTTTTCTTCAGAAGTGTGTCATAATTTCCCTGTCCTAATTGTTGTTTTGATTCAGAAGTGATGATTTGCCACAACCAGTGCATGCATGCCTTTTTTTCTTCTTCATTTTTAGTAAAGTGCTCTGTTCTGGGTCATGGACTTTGTGCCATGGACCAGTGCATGCATGCTGCTGCTGCTGTACTACTTGTCAAGTGATGCTGCTGCTGCTATCTGCGAGTTGTTGCTGCTAGTTGTGATTTTGTCAAGTGATGCTGCTGCTACTTGTGATCTTCTAAAATAACCCCTTTCTCCTGAAACGTTGATTAATTTCCGTTTTGATTGAGAAATGGGGCACTCCTAGGTCAAGAAAATTAGCAAAGGTCATGCCCAATTTTCATGACCTAGAAGGTGCCCGATTCTCAACCGAAATAAAAACATACACACATTTGCTCAAGTCCACATTTGCTCAAGTCCACTCTGGCCCATGTAGAGCTGAAACCCAGTTTAGTTTCTTGTATCACTTGTCGCTGAAAACCGTTTGATTGTTTTCACGGAAATGATTTACAAGTTCAGTAAGTGATGAGCTGTGAGAATAACATATTCATTAGGGTAGGTGTCTCCTGCCCTATGCTTAATGTGGTGCAATTTTCGACGCAGATTCATAATTTGCAGCTTAGCTTATCTCTTGGCCCTCCAATTAAAATATAGGGGTTGACCTTCACCACGACCGAAGCTTCTCTGCATCTATATATAATGGACATTCCCTAGCTTCTGAACAATCAACACAAAGCAGCAGGCCTGAGTGTCTCCAATAGTCATCCTTGTGTTTGTGTAGGTTTTCTTTCCTTGGTCCATTGAGCCTTCATTCATGGTTATGAATGATATGCAATGATCAGCCTGCTAGCGTTTATCCTCTCCGCGTGTTTGAACACCCTGCGGTGTAGTAAAAAGTAATTACAGATACACTCACCCACATAAGTATTCAACACAATGAAAAAATAGTACAAATTAAGGAAAGGCAATACCATTTCAGACGCTTGTCTTCTAAAAAGAAGAGTGAACTTTCTAGACACACCCCTCAAGAACTAGGTTACCCTGAGAACGTGGACTTGGACCTTAGCAACAACACACTAACAGGTTCTATCCCAAAACACCTCGGCAATATCACAAACATCTCTCAATTGTTCCTTGACAATAACCAACTTTTTGGCGACATTCCTCGAGAATTAGGTTATTTGGTCAACTTAGAGATCTTGTTCCTTGACAATAACCAAATTTTTGACCAAACTTTGTTTCTATTTAGAGAGAAACATGGCCCACAATGATGAGGCCGGGGGTTCGGGCGGCAAGGCATTCTGGGAGCTGTCTCAGGAGATGGAGGAACAACCTCACTTGTATGAGGCCGCCGCCTTCCCCACCGATCCTGAGACCACTGATGGTGCCGCCGAGGATGACCACACTGATGCCACCACTGATGGTGCCGCCGAGGATGCCACCACTGATGATGGTGGCGCCCGCACAGATGGCAGCCAACCGAAGAGGCAACGGAAGGACCGGCGCCCGATCGTGCTCCTCACCCTCAAGGAGGAAGTTACTGAATTGGACTCCAACGGGAATCCAACGGTGCCCGAATGAATAGTCAAGGGGTACTCGCTTCAGCTCGGGTGCATTGTCCGGAGCACCGTCTCGATCAACACCGAGAACCTGAGGCATCCTGACCGAGGGAATTTGCGCCACCTCCTCTTCACGAAGCTGCACGAACGATACAAGTTCCCCGCTGAATTTGCAAACACAAGCCTCAAAGGGAATAAAGTGAACAATGCTGCCCTCACGAAGATGAGCAAGGCCCTGTCTACTTGGAAAAGCAATGTGAAGAAAATGATCGAGAAAGGTGAGAGTTATTAGAAGATCAAGGAGAAAAATCCTTCGATCACCGAAGATGACTACAACGACTTCAAGATCAATTGCTCGAGCACCGCAAGCTCCCAATCAAGTGAGTGGGGGAAACAAATGCGGGAGCTGAACATAGGGGAACACACACTCGGTCCCGGCGGTTACAGAGTGGCGGAGCCTATATGGGACAAGGAGGAGGCGGACCGTGCCGAGCAAGGCCTACCGCCCCTCTTCGAGAAATACAGCGGTAACAAGAAGGACCCGAAAACAAAGGAGCTTACCACGGATCCGAAGACCAGGCAGCTTGAGCTTGTTCTGGTAAGGAATACACCCCCGCGTAATTAGCTCCATATGGTTGCATTCTAATTAATGAAGCCAAATTTCTAAATGGTTCACATTCCTTCCGCAGGCGACTGAAAGCAGTAGCGCGGGGTCGACTAAGAGCAACCCTTGGGACACCACTCTAAATAGGGCGTTGAATATAATGAAGAACAAGGATAAGCTCAGTAAGCCGACGTCAGCTGGTCGTGTGGCCGGCAAAGGCTTGTCGACAAAATGGGGGTCATACTATACCGCTGGTGTGCGGAAGGAGAAAAAGACCAGCTCGGAAAGCCAGGCGCGAGAGGTTCAAGAACTCAAGGCACAGGTGGTGCGGATTCCGGAGATTGTCCAAGAGCAAGTGGAACAACGACTCGGAGCGACGATCACCGCCATTGTGCCTACCTTGATCTCAGGGTTGAGTGCGTGGATTGCGGGCGGCCAACAGGGGCCGCCCCCGATTCCTAGCTTCACGGCCAGCAACTCGCATAATGCGATGGCGGGGCCATTGGTGCCTCCGGCGGAGGCGGCATTGGTGTCTCCGACGCCAGCATGGGAGCTTAATGCATCCGGGTGTACGCCGGGCGGCACCTCTTCAGCAAGCGGCCCCTCCGTCAACTGCACGCCCGCCGTTGGCGGTGCGTCGACATTAGCCGAGCTCGACGCCATCATCACGGTAACTAATTAAGCCTCTCTCGGCCGAGGACTTCATCTCCTTGCCTTTGACTGGGCATCCCTGACGCCCTACATGTTTTCGCAGGGCGCCGCCAACGTTCCGTGCACTCTCCTCCACTTCGTGAACAACGAGTTGGTCGATGTCGCCAAGGGCAAAATCGTTCAACCGGGCAACCCCTTGTTCCACGGTACCCAGATGCCACCCAACTTGTTTAGGGTTCAACTGGTTCGGGTGCTGCCAGGCTGCGACGACTTGTTACCTCCGATTCGACCCGTCGGGGCCGACGATGAAGACTTGATGACCCTCAGCGCCTGCCTGAGTTGGCCCCTGCTTTGGCCGAAGAGCCAGATTCGTTTGGGGGCAGGGGACACCACCCCAAAGACAACACCGCCAGTCGTGCCGACGCCAAGTCGGCCCCATGGCAAGACCGCCGTAACGGTGCCGGACATCCCTATGCCACTGGATCCAAACATGCATATGGCACAGGATCAGAACGACGACGACGACGACGATGATACATTTCGCAACGTCGATCAGTACTTTGCCGATCATGGGTACGATGGCGACTTCATGGGGCCTCCTTCTCAAGAACCAAACCCAACAAAAGACGTGTGCGATCTAGTTGGTACCGCGGAGAAGCCAAGTTGCAACAGGCGCCGTCTGGCGTTCAGCTCTCAGGAGACGCCTCCAGCTGCCGACTTCACCGAGCCTCAGATAGGCGAGGTGCAAAATATTATCAGCCCCAACACACTCAAGAAGGCGGTCTGTGAGCAAAACTCGGTCCCATTACAGGAGAAGAAGAAGGCACGCAAAAGAAAGACTAAGAAGGGTGCGAGCCAGCCGGCACCGAGTACGATCCGTGCTCAGGACGGGCCACCTTCACCGCAGGATATCTCGAGGAGGGTGCATGTGGCAGGTAGGGCGATGCTACCGACAAATATGCTCAATGCTGCAACCGGTGCTATGCGGAGTCTGCATGACAGTGTTCTTGCTTTGGAGAAGCGGCATCTCAGAGAGAAGGATGTGGCATACCCGGTTTTCGCGGCCAAGGTGCCAGAGGGCAAGGGCTTTGTGGATAACTCCATCGGGCGTACGATCATCCTGCGTTTTGATGACATCCACGCTATGTTGAACCTTCATCCGCTGCACTACACCTTCGTTCGGCTATTTTCGCTGAGTATGGAGATGCGGATCATTCGCGACAAGACCCCGGACATCGTGATAGTCGACCCCTTCTACATGCGTGCCAAGATCTTGGGCAGCGCTGGGGACCGGCAAGTCGCGAGTTCTTACCTCGAAGGCGTCATTCTGGCAAACCAAGATAAGGATAACTTCCTCGTGCCTTACTTTCCCGAGTAAGTCCTCCCCTCAACCGGCCCGTAACATATGAATTCTTACATTTTGATCGTTTTTCTTTTAACATTCTGTGTTTTCTGCAGTGACACACGTTGCACGCTCATCCTCCTAAGCCCCAAATATTCCATGGCCACGTATTTCGACCCGGACCATCAGTCGAACGTAGACTACACAAATGTCAAGAAGGTTCTTGATGATGTTCTCCCCGGCTACGCCAAATCTGGAGGCACCTTCACCAGGACTATTCATAAGTACGGCCAACACGTGTTCTCCCACAATACGACGTTCTGCTGCGTCGAGCAGCCGCCTGGCGGTCAGAAGGGTGCCTACTACGCCATCCATCACATGCGGGCGATCGTACGGGACCATCATCAACTTCTGCTACCGACTAAACTCAAAGATTGGGCAAAGAGCGTGTCGGCAATCCAGGACGCGGACCTCCGACAAGAATTCTTTCGCATCCAGTCGGAATTTGCGGAAATCATCCATCAAGATGTCCTTCGTACCTCGGGGCAGTTCTACCTCAACAATCAACCATCCAGTAGTGACATCGACACAATGCTACAAATGCAGGCTGACAACGACCGTTATTTCATGACTCCCACGATAGACGGCGGCTTCATCCACGCTCTGGTCCCTTGAGTCGAGTCGAAAGCAGTGATGCTGTGTCTAGTTCTGAAACATCGATTGGCTCATGTTGTAATTAAACTTTAATGAACTTGTAGTATGTCTCTTTGGTTTCGAGAGTCGTTCAACTTAGATGTAATCGATGCTATTAATGTCTTGCTTTTCTCTTCCGATCGTTCTGTTGCATACTTATATATTGCTTATGTATTGTCTGTGAATTGGTACTAACGTTTTGTTTGGCTAGTGCATAGCGATGCCGACGTATGTTGTGTACAAGGGTAAGGTTCCCGGAGTCTACGATGACTGGGAGGAGTGTCGGAGACAGGTTCACCGATTCAGCGGTAACAGTTACAAAGGGTACACCACTAGGGCCGAGGCCGAATCTAGATACGCCCGCTATCTAGCGGGAGAGGGGAGGGAGCGTTGGAGGAACCGGATGAAGACGAGTTTCATCGTGATGATGCTCATCGTGATGACCGCAGCTCTCTTCTATGTGATGGTAGTTTAGATGATCGATATCGACTTGTAATGTGAAGACAAACTCGCTACTCGCGGTCTCGAGACTTGTAATATAATGTTCTATCTTTGTTCGGTCTTTTCAATTCGGAGACTAATATGATGAATTGTATTCAGAGACTAATATGATGAATTGTATTCAAAGACTAATCTTCTATTGTATTCGATGAATCTGTTGTTGATGTGTGCTGTCTATATTTTGTCAAATTATACATTTTGTAACCTGTGCAAAAAACAGAAAATAAAAAATAAAAAAACCTAATATTCATACTAATGGCGCATCACATGACAGTGCGCCATTAGTATGACAGTGCATACTAATGGCGCATCACTGGGCAGTGCGCCATTAGTATGCCGCGGATACTAATGGCGCATCACGTCGTGGTGCGCCATTAGTATGCCAAAGCACCTGGGTATACATGGCCCCTGGGAGGCATACTAATGGCGCACCTTGGCCTATACTAATGGCGCACCCGCGGTGCGCCATTAGTATACCAGATACTAATGGCGCACCAGGTGGTGCGCCATTAGTAAAAATTACTAATGGCGTGCTATTAATGGCGCACCACAGATGCGCCATTAATGGCCATATTAGGTGCGCCATTAGTAGGGGGTTTTCTAGTAGTGTATGTTGGATTAGCAACTTCAGCGCCCGCAGTCTGGCGAGCGCTTTTGCTCCTACAGAGATCATGAGCACTCAGGCGTTTCCTAGGAACGTTGCTCTGAAAATTCAAATACGAGCTATACCTTTGCGGCGACGTTTCCATCCGCACCGCGCTCCTTTTCCGCTTGCTGGTCTTTGTTGGTCAGCCACCGCGGGCTCGGCTTCTTGCCGTAAAGGCACTTCCTGTAACATACCATCGTTCGCGAAGGTTAGAAAGGGGAAAGGAAGAGATAATGGTGTCCGGACTTCGGTCGCGGTCACCTGGGAAGCCGGACATAGTCCGGGGTAGTCCGCCGTAATGGCAACCAAAGCATTGTCTATGCTGAGCTGGTGAAACACCCCGTCGATCAGCTCCACCTCGATGTCCGGATCCTCTTCAAAGGCCAGATCTAGGGATCTTTCCGGATCCTCGGGTTGCGGAGCAGGACTTACCATGTCCTCCACAGTCCGGCGTAGATCCTGCGCCGAAGACATAATGTAAGAAGCCTAAACTTCGAAAGCATGGGTTAAGCCCTTAAAGGTGTTCACTTACCCATCCTCTAGGGTTGATCATGGAAAACCCATTCAAAGGGTTCGTTCGAAGGAAGTCCTCCTTCTCCCCCTTGTACAGGCTGGACAGGATCTCCACCAGATCCTCGGTCGAATGCGGCCCTTTGCGGCCATGACGGGTGGCATCGTCTTCCCCGTTGAAATCCCACATGGGGTGGCCTCTGTATTGCAATGGATGTACCCCCGCATAATGCATGTCGCCATGACTCTGATCATGGTCAAGCCAGAATGGGCCATTAATCTTATTCGGACCATCAAGTAATGGACGCTCTTGTCTTCCTCCAATCGGGGGCTCTGTGGGCGCCAGCTGAGGCGTTTCTTCAAAGGAGCAGCACTAAACTCCGGGAGGCCGATCCGGACTGGGTCCGGCAGCGGAGCGTCTCCTATATAAAACCATTCTGAAGGACAGTCTTCGGACGCCTTCTTGGGAGTACTGGATGGGTATCCGATCCTGGCAATGCGCCATATTTCGGCGCCGCCCACTTGATAGATGGACCCCTCGTGAGAACGGGGTACGAGGCAGAACAGCCTCTTCCACAATGCAAAATGGGGCTCAATGCCCAGGAATAGCTCACAAAGAGCTACGTAGCCCGCGATATGCAGGACAGAAGCGGGCGTGAGGTGGTGGAGCTAGAGTCCGTAGAACTCCAGGAGCCCGCAGAGGAACGGATGTATTGGGAATCCGAGTCCCCTTATCAGATAAGGGACGAAGCATACTCGCTCCCCTTTATTGGGGCTTGGGGTAGCCCCCGCTTGCCTCCCACCTTGATAAGTAACCAGTCCGGCCCGGACTGGGACCATGAAGGCCGGAGGGAGATGTCCCCCCGCTTGGAGCTTCGCTAGCTCGTTGTGCGAAACCGAGCACCTCCTCCAATCCCCTGGCGGTGGGCTGGGAGCGCGAGAAGAGGAGCCGCATTGACGGTCCATGATGGAATGGATTTTTAGGTCAAGGGCGCTCCGATGAACTATTCGCGAAAGGAAGATGGTGTGATTTGGATCTGGATTTTTGCCTCTTTTGTAGGCGAACGACTCGCACGACTAGGGGGTGAAACGTAAAAGACACCCTGGCTTTTCGCATTCGTGCGACGCGTGGAAGAATACCATTATTGGGCGTAGAAGCCGAGAAACACAGTATTTATGGTGAAGCCGGACACTGTTCGGCAGGTACATGGAACTTGAAGGGAGAACCCGCCTTGCAACACCGAAGACTATATACGCGCTCGACTTATCGTCATTGAAGCCTGGTTCGGGGGCTACTGAGGGAGTCCTGGACTAGGGGGTGTCCGGACAGTCGGACTATCATCGTCCGTCGGACTCCAAGACTACGAAGATACAAGATTGAAGACTCCGTCCCGTGTCCGGATGGGACTTTCCTTGGCGTGGAAGGCAAGCTTGGCGATACGGATATGTAGATCTCCTACCATTGTAACCGACTCTGTGTAACCCTAGCCTCCTCCGGTGTCTATATAAACCGGAGGGCTTTAGTCTGTAGGACACAACATACATTACAACAATCATACCATAGGCTAGCTTCTAGGGTTTAGCCTCCTTGATCTCGTGGTAGATCCACTCTTGTACTACCCATATCATCAATATTAATCAAGCAGGACATAGGGTTTTACCTCCATCGAGAGGGCCCGAACCTGGGTAAAAACATCGTGTCCCTCGTCTCCTGTTACCATCCGCCTAGATGCACAGTTCAGGACCCCCTACCCGAGATCCGCCGGTTTTGACACCGACAAGGGGTCTGGCATACCGCAAAACGGAGGAAACGGACTTCTATTAGACCTCCTACGGTCGAAACGGGGTCCTATTGATCCGGAGGGGTGTGGCGTACTGATACGTCTCCGTCGTATCTACTTTTCCAAACACTTTTGCCCTTGTTTTGGACTCTAACTTGCATGATTTGAATGGAACTAACCTGGACTGACGCTGTTTTCAGCAGAACTGCCATGGTGTTAATTTTCTGCAGAAATATAAGTTCTCGGAATGACCTGAAAATCCACGGAGCAACTTTTCGGAATTAATAAAAAAATACTGGCGAAAGAAACAGCATCAGGGGGCCCACACCTTGTCCATGAGGGCGGGGGCGCGCCCCCTCCTCCTGGGTGCGCCCCCCTACCTTGTGGGCCCCCTGGACGTCCACTGACCTCAACTCCAACTCCATATATTTGCTTTCGTGGAGAAAAAAATCAGGGAGAAAGTTTCATCGCGTTTTACGATACGGAGCCGCTGCCAAGCCCTAATCTCTCTCGAGAGGGCTGATCTGGAGTCCGTTCGGGGCTCCGGAGAGGGGGATTCGTCACCATCGTCATCATCAACCATCCTCCATCACCAATTTCATGATGCTCACCGCCGTGCGTGAGTAATTCCATCGTAGGCTTGCTGGACGGTGATGGGTTGGATGAGATTTACGATGTAATCAAGTTAATTTTGTTAGGGTTTGATCCCTAGTATCCACTATGTTCTGAGATTGATGTTGCTATGACTTTGCTATGCTTAATGATTGTCACTAGGGCCCAAGTGCCATGATTTCAGATCTGAACCTATTATGTTTTCATGAATATATATGAGTTCTTGATCCTATCTTGCAAGTCTATAGTCACCTATTATGTGTTATGATCCGACAACCCCGAAGTGACAATAATCGGGATACTTCTCGGTGATGACCGTAGTTTGAGGAGTTCATGTATTCACTAAGTGCTAATACTTTGGTCCGGTTCTCTATTAAAAGGAGGCCTTAATATCCCTTAGTTTCCATTAGGACCCCGCTGCCACGGGAGGGTAGGACAAAAGATGTCATGCAAGTTCTTTTCCATAAGCACGTATGACTATATTCGGAATACATGCCTACATTACATTGATGAACTGGAGCTAGTTCTATGTCACCCTATGTTATAACTATTAAATGAGGAATCGCATCCGACATAATTATCCATCACTGATCAAATGCCTACGATCTTTTCACATATTGTGCTTTGCTTATTTACTTTACCATTGCTACTGTTACAATTACTACAAAACTGCTACCGCTACTTTTTCCACTGTTACCGTTACTTCCATACTACTTGCTACTAAATACTTTGCTGCAGATACTAAGTTATCTAGGTGTGGTTGAATTGACAACTCAACTGCTAATACTTGAGAATATTCTTTGGCTCCCCTTGTGTCGAATCAATAAGTTTGGGTTGAATACTCTACCCTCGAAAACTGTTGTGATCCCCTATACTTGTGGGTTATCACGTACCGCAAAATGGAGGAAACGGAATTGTGTTGATGCGCTACGGTCGAAACGGGGTCCTGTTCATCGGGAGGGGTGTGGCATACCGCAAAATGGGACTCCACAGGATACTGTTCATCTCCACCGTCGACCTCCTCCAGCCTCCACGGGCTACTGTTCATCCACCATCGACCTCCTCCAGCCTCCACCTGCGACTGTTCATCCATGGGCTCTTGTTCATCCAGCCTCCACCGTGCGCTCCTCCACAAGCTACTGTTCAACCAGCCCTCTCCACGGGGTCCTGTTCAACCACCCCTCCACGGGCTACTATTCTTCCAGCCCTCCACTAGCTACTGTTCAACCAGCCCTCCACGGGGTCCTGTTCATCCAGATCTCCACGGGGTCCTGTTCATTGATAACCCGATCGCAACAGTTTTCGAGGGTAGAGTATTCAACCCAAATTTATTTATTCGACACAAGGGGAGCCAAAGAATATTCTCAAGTATTAGCAGCTGAGTTGTCAATTCAACCACACCTGGAAACTTAGTATCTGCAGCAAAGTGTTTAGTAGCAAAGTAATATGATAGTAGTGGTAACAGTAACAAAAGTAAAGACAACAAAAGTAATGTTTTTGGTATTTTGTAGTGATTGTAACAGTAGCAACGGAAAAGTAAATAAGCGAGAACCAGTATATGGAAAACTCGTAGGCACCGGATTAGCGATGGATAATTATGCCGGATGTGGTTCATCATGTAACAGTCATAACATAGGGTGACACAGAACTAGCTCCAGTTCATCAATGTAATGTAGGCATGTATTCCGTATATAGTCATACGTGCTTATGGAAAAGAACTTGCATGACATCTTTTGCCCTACCCTCCCGTGGCAGCGGGGTCCTATTGGAAACTAAGGGATATTAAGGCCTCCTTTTAATAGAGAACCAGAACAAAGCATTAGCACATAGTGAATACATGAACTCCTCAAACTATGGTCATCACCGGGAGTGGTCTCGATAATTGTCACTTCGGGGTTGCCGGATCATAACACATAGTAGGTGACTATAGACTTGCAAGATAGGATCAAGAACACACATATATTCATGAAAACATAATAGGTTCAGATCTGAAATAATGGCACTCGGGCCCTAGTGACAAGCATTAAGCATAGCAAAGTCATAGCAACATCAATCTCAGAACATAATGGATACTAGGGATCAAACCCTAACAAAACTAACTCGATTACATGATAAATCTCATCCAACCCATCACCATCCAGCAAGCCTACGATGCAATTACTCGCGCACGGCGGTGAGCATCATGAAATTGGTGATGGAGGATGGTTGATGATGATGACGGTGATGAATCCCCCTCTCCGGAGCTCCGAACGGACTCCAGATCAGCCCTCCCGAGAGAGATTAGGGCTTGGCGGCGGTTCCATATCGTAAAACGCGATGATTTCTTCTCTCTGGTTTTTTCTCCCCGAAAGCCAATATATGGAGTTGGAGTTGGCGTCGGAGGGCCACCAGGGGGCCCACGAGGTAGGGGGCGCCCCCTCCTCGTGGACAGGGTGTGGGCCCCCTGGTCTTCATCTTTGGTGAGGATTTTTTATTGTTTTTTCTAAGGTGTTCCGTGGAGTTTCAGGTCATTCCGAGAACTTTTATTTTCTGCACATAAAACAACACCATGGCAATTCTGCTGAAAACAGCGTCAGTCCGGGTTACTTCCATTCAAATCATACAAGTTAGAGTCCAAAACAAGGGCAAACGTGTTTGGAAAAGTAGATACGACGGAGACGTATCAACTCCCTCAAGCTTAAACCCTTGCTTGTCCTCAAGCAATTCAGTTGACAAACTGAAAGAGAAAAAGAAAAACTTTTACAAACTCTGTTTGCTCTTGTTGTTGTAAACATGAAAAGCCAGCATTCAAGTTTCAGCAAATATTATGAACTAACCATACTCACAATAACACATAGGTCTCACAATTACTCATATCAATAGCATAATCAGCTAGCGAGCCATAATAATAAAACTCGGATGACAACACTTTCTTAAAATAATCATAACATGATATAACAAAATGGTATCTCGCTAGCCCTTTCTGAGACCGCAAAACATAAATGCAGAGCACCTTTAAAGATCAAGGACTGACTAAACATTGTAATTCATGGTAAAAGAGATCCAGTCAGGTCATATCCAATATAAACCAATTATAATGAATGCAAACGATAGTGTGCTCTCCAGCGGGTGCTTTTTAATAAGTACGGTGATGACTCAACATAAAAGTAAATAGATAGGCCCTTCGCAGAGGGAAGCAGGGATTTGTAGAGGTGCCAGAGCTCGGTTTTGAAATAGAGATAAATTATATTTTGAGCGGCATACTCTCTTTGTCAACATAACAACTAAAAGACGACGATATCTTCCATGCTAAACAGATTATAGGCGGTTCCCAAACAGAATGGTAAAGTTTATACTCCCCCTCCTCCACAAGCATCAATCCATGGCTTGCTCTAAACAACGAGTGCCTCCAACATTCAACGGGTCCCAGGGGGAGTTTTGTTTGCAGTAATTTTGATTTAGTTTGCATAAAGCATGGGACTGGGCATCCCGGCTACCAGCCATTTTCTCGTGAATGAGGAGCGTAGTCCACTCCTCTTGAGAATAACCCGCCTAACACGGAAGATAAGGGCAGCTCTAGTTGACATATGAGCTAATCGAGCATGCAAAACAGAATGTTTATTTGAAGGTTTAGAGTTTGGCACATACAAATTTACTTGGAACGGCAGGTAAATACCGCATATAGGAAGGTATAGTGGACTCATATGGAACAACTTTGGGGTTTAAGGAGTTCGGATGCACAAGCAGTATTCTCGCTTAGTACAGGTGAAGGCTAGCAAAAGACTGGGAAGCGACCAACTGAGAGAGCGACAACAGTCGTAAGCATGCATTAAAATTAATTTACACCGAGTACAAGCATGAGTAGGATATAATCCACCATGAACATAAATATCATGAAGGCTATGTTGATTTGATCCAACTACATGCGTGAACATGTGCCAAGTCGAGTCACTCAATTCATTTAAAGGGGGATACCATCCCATCATACCACATCATAATCATTCTAATATCATGTTGGCACGCAAGGCAAACCATTATAACTCATAGCTAATCAAGCATGGCACAAGCAACTATAATCTCTAAATGTCATTGCAAATATGTTTACTTCATAATAGCTGACTCAGGAACGATGAATCATCATATTTACAAAAACAAGAGAGGTCGAGTTCATACCAGCTTTTCTCATCCCAATAAGTCCATCATATATCATCATTATTGCCTTTCACTTGCACGACCGAACGATGTGTATAATAATAAGAGTGCATGTGCATTGGACTAAGCTGGAATCTGCAAGCATTCAACTCAAGAGAGAAGACAAGTAATATAGGCTCTAAGTTAAATAAACAATCATGCATATAAGAGCCACTAAGCATTTTCAATATAGTCTTCTCGACCCCCAAAGAAAGGAAAAGAAATAAAAACTATTAACACGGGAAAGCTCCCAACAAGCAAAAGAAGAACGGGAAATATTTTCGGGTTTTCTTTTTAATTACTCATGCATATAAGGTTTATCAAACTCACAAGAAGAAAGCAGGAAAAAGAAAATAAACTAGCAGGGACATTACAGTGAAAGAGTATGAGCACCGACATCTAGCAATGAGTGTGTGTGAACATAAATGTGATGTCGGTGGGAAATACGTACTCCCCCAAGCTTAGGCTTTTGGCCTAAGTTGGTCTATTGCTAGGGACAGTCTGGCGGATACCCGTAGGTGTAGCTGGGGTCGTACTGTGACGCAGCGGCTATCGCCGCCTGAGCTGTAGCGTGGTGTCGAGCAGCCTCCGCTCTCCTCTCGTACTCATCTGCCTCCTCTCTGGTAATAATATATCTTCCTTTTGTCTGAAAATCAAAGAAGGCAGGAACAGGAAGAGCAATATGGACTACATGACGTTTGTTAAAGATTAGTCGATACTGGAGAGGTGGTTCAGTCCTCTCAACAAACTGGTGGGAAACCATAGAATCAAAATCTAAATAAGAAGGGGGTAACTCCATATCACCCTCACGAATGTCTATCTCAAGAAAATTAGCTAAGCGGGTTGCATAAATTCCTCAAAAGAAATCTCCGTTATGTCTATTCTGATGCATCCTGCGAGCTACAATGGCTCCCATATGATAAGATTGGTCTCCTAACACAGCACTCCTTAGAATGCTGAGATCAGGGACACACATGTCACATGCTTCATCCTTACCATTTATGCATCTACCTATGAAGAGAGCAAAATAATGTATAGCAGGAAAGTGAACGCTCCCTGTAGTGGCTTGTGTTATATCTCTAGATTCCCCCACAGTTATCCTAGCAAGAAAGTCTCTATATTCAGATTTAGGGGGATCCCTGACATTACCCCAAGATGAAACTTTGCAAGCAGAAGTGAAATCCTCTAAGTCCATGGTATAAGATTTGTCATAAAGGTCAAACATGACTGAAGGAGAATTACGCGAAGATGAAAACTCAAACCTCCTCACAAATGAACTTGTGAGATCATAATACAGGGGGCATTTGTCAGCTTCAAAGTCCTCAAGACCGGCGTTACTCAATTATGCACTAAATTCTTCTTTGATTCCCACTTGATTCATAAAATTTTCCGAAGGCCATTCACAGGGCCTCACAGGAGCGTCTCTTGGTGGTTCCTCGTCAGCATCACGTATTGCAAGTCTGGGACCTTGCTTCCTTGAAGAACCACCTTGGAACATCCTCCTAAACATATTGTTTCCTCTGAAAAATTTCTTGAATTTTTAGTAACTTCAAATAAAAGTGAACCAACTTCAATAAAATTGATAGTAACAACTCCCAAAAGTGCCTAGAGCCTATATAAAGCATTGGGACTACTTGGAACCATATAAATTTGACATGCAAGCTCAAGAACATGGTCACCTATGCAGCACAAATTTGCAATGAATAAAGCACTAGAACGAAAAGTAATTGGACCAATGGAGGAGTCACATACTAAGGAACAATCTCCCCAAGCAGTTTTGCAAGAGGTGCTTTGAGCAAGGAGATCGAAAATCACAGCAACGGGGGCTGGAACTTGTGCTTGAGTTGGTTTTTCGTGTTTGTGTGAGGCAGAGGAAGAAGATGGGTGCAGAGATAAGTGGAGGAGGGCCACCGTGGGCCCATGAGGTAGGGGGCGCGCCCAGGGGGGTAGGGTGCGCCCTCCACCCTCGTGACCAGGTGGCAGCTCCCCCCGTGGTAATTTTTGCACAGTAAATTCTCAAATATTTCCGAAAAAACCATATTAAATTGGCATGGCATTCTGAGGACTTTTATTTTCGGGATATTTTTATATTGCACGGATAAGTCAGGAGACAGACAGAAAAATACTATTTTACTTTATTTCTACTAAATAACAGAAAATATAAAGAGGGTACAGAAGGTTGTGCTTCTAGTTTCATCCATATCATGATCATCAAAATGAACCCAGTAACAAGGTTGATCAAGTCTTGTTAACAAACTCATTCCGAATAATCACGGAACCGGAGAAATTTCGAATGACACTAAGTTACCTCAACGGGGATATGAAAATCCCCAACGATAAGAATATCATACTTTTTCTTGACAGTAGGGAGGGGAAATTCAAAACCTCCAAATATAATCGATGGAATTTTTCCAATAGAGTTGATACTATAAACTTGAGGTTGTTTTCTCGGAAAGTGTACCGTGTGCTCATTGCCATTAACATGAAAAGTGACATTGCCTTTGGTGCAATCAATCACAGCCCCTGCAGTATTAAGGAAAGGTCTTCCAAGAATAATAGACATACTATCATCCTCGGGAATATCAAGAATAACAAAGTCTGTTAAAATAGTAACGTTTGCAACTACAACAGGCACATCCTCACAAATACCGACAGGTATAGCAGTTGATTTATCAGCCATTTGCAAAGATATTTTAGTAGGTGTCAACTTATTCAAGTCAAGTCTACAATATAAAGAGAGAGGCATAACACTGACACTGGCTCCAAGATCACATAAAGTAGTTTTAACATAATTTCTCTTAATGGAGAAGCGTATAGTAGGTACTCCTGGATCTCCAAGTTTCTTTGGGTATTCCACCCTTAAAAGTATAATTAGCAAGCATGGTGGAAATTTCAGCTTCAGGTATCTTTCTTTTATTAGTAATGATATCCTTCATATACTTAGCATAAGGATTTGTTTTGAGTACATCAGTTAATCGCATACGCAAAAAGATGGGTCTAATCATTTCAGCAAAGCGCTCAAAATCCTCATCATCCTTTTTCTTGGATGGTTTCTGAGGAAAAGGCATGGGTTTCTGAACCCATGGTTCCCTTTCTTTACCATGTTTCCTAGCAACAAAGTCTCTTTTATCATAACGTTGATTCTTTGATTGTGGGTTATCAAGATCAACAGCAGGTTCAACTTCTACATCATTATCATTACTAGGTTGAGCATCAACATGAACATTATCATTAACATTATCACTAGGTTCATGTTCATCACCTGATTGTGTTTCAGCATCAGAAATAGAGATATCATTCGGATTCTCAGGTGGTTCAGCAATAGGTTCACTAGAAGTTTGCAAAGTCCTATCATTTTTCTTTTTCTTCCTCTTAGAAGAACTAGGTACATCAATATTATTTCTTTGAGAATCTTGCTCGATTCTCTTAGGGTGGCCTTCAGGATACAAAGGTTCCTGAGTCATTCTACCAGTTCTAGTAGCCACTCTAACAGCATAATCATTTTTCTTACTATTCATTTCATCAAGCACTTCTTTCTGAGCTTTAAGTACTTGTTCTACTTGAGTGGTAACCATAGAAGCATTTTTGCTAACAAGTTTAAGTTCACCTCTAATATTAGCCATATAATCACCAAAGCGTTTAATCATAAAGGTATTCTGTTTTAATTGTCTACCAAAATAAGCATTAAAGTTATCTTGCTTAAACATAAAGTCACCAAACTCATCCAAGCACTGACTAGCAATTTTAGTAGTGGGAACTTCATCTTTATCATATCTATAGAGAGAATTTACCTTTACTACCTGTGTCGGGATATCAGGAGGTTCTTCAGTAAATAAGTAATTGAGATCATATACTTCTTCAACACGCGGTAAATTAAGACCATGTATTTCTTCAATAGGAGGTAAACTCTTAACATCTTCAGCTTTAATACCTTTTTCTTTCATAGATTTCTTTGCCTCTTGCATATCTTTGGGACGGAGAAATAGAACACCTCTCTTCTTCGGAGTTGGTTTAGGAATAGGCTCGGTAATTGGCTCTGGAGCTGGCTCAGGAGGTGCCCAATTATTTTCATTTGCCAACATATTATTCAATAGAATTTCAGCTTCATCCAGTGTTCTTTCCCTGAAAAGAGAACCAGCACAACTGTCCAGGAAATCTCTGGAAGCATCAGTTAGTCCATTATAAAAGATATCAAATATTTCAGGTTTCTTAAGAGGATGATCTGGCAAAGCATTAAGTAACTTGAGAAGCCTCCCCCAAGCTTGTGGGAGACTCTCTTCTTCAATTTGCACAAAGTTGTATATTTCCCTCAAAGCAGCTTGTTTCTTATGAGCAGGGAAATATTTAGCAGAAAAGTAATAAATCATATCCTGGTGACTTTGCACACAACCAGGATCAATAGAATTAAACCATATCTTAGCATCACCCTTTAATGAGAACGGAAATATTTTGAGTAAATAAAGGTAGCACGATCTCTCATAATTAGTAAACAGGGCAGCAATATCGTTTAACTTAGTAAGATGTGCCACAACAGTTTCAGATTCATAGCCATAAAAAGGATCAGATTCAACCAAAGTAATTATATCTGGATCAACAGAAAAATCATGATAATCCTTATCGGGAACACAAATAGGTGAAGTAGCAAAAGCAGGGTCGGGTCTCATTCTATCTCTAAAAGATTCTTTACTCCATTTAACTAGCAACCTCTTAAGTTCATATCTATCCTGGCAAGCAAGAATAGCTGCAGAAGATTCCGCATAAAAAAGATAACCCTCGGGAATAGCAGGCATATTTTCATCATCACTAACATCATCGTATCCGGGTTCAATAATTTCTCTTTCTCTAGACCTAGCAATTTGCTCATCAAGAAATTCACCAAGGGGCACAGTAGTATCAAGCATAGAAGTAGTTTCATCATAAGTATCATGCATAGCAGAAGTGGCATCATCAATAACATGCGACATATCAGAATTCATAGTAGTAACAGGTTTAGGTGTCGCAAGCTTACTTATAACAGAAGGAGAATCTAGTGCAAGGCTAGATGGCAGTTCCTTACCTCCCCTCGTAGTTGAGGGAAAAATAGTAGTTTGATCGTCTTTCAAGTTCTTCATAGTGTCCAGCAGATATAAATCCCAAGTGACTCAAAGAATAGAGCTATGCTCCCCGGCAACGGCGCCAGAAAAAGGTCTTGATAACCCACAAGTATAGGGGATCGCAATAGTTTTCGAGGGTAGAGTATTCAACCCAAATTTATTTATTCGACACAAGGGGAGCCAAAGAATATTCTCAAGTATTAGCCGCTGAGTTGTCAATTCAACCACACCTGGAAACTTAGTATCTACAGCAAAGTGTTTAGTAGCAAAGTAATATGATAGTAGTGGTAACAGTAACAAAAGTAAAGACAGCAAAAGTAATGTTTTTGGTATTTTGTAGTGATTGTAACAGTAGCAACGGAAAAGTAAATAAGTGAGAACCAGTATATGGAAAACTCGTAGGCACCGGATTAGCGATGGATAATTATGCCGGATGTGGTTCATCATGTAACAGTCGTAACATAGGGTGACACAGAACTAGCTCCAGTTCATCAATGTAATGTAGGCATGTATTCCATATATAGTCATACGTGCTTATGAAAAAGAACTTGCATGACATCTTTTGTCCTAGCCTCCCGTGGCAGCGGGGTCCTATTGGAAACTAAGGAATATTAAGGCCTCCTTTTAATAGAGAACCGGAACAAAGCATTAGCACATAGTGAATACATGAACTCCTCAAACTATGGTCATCACCGGGAGTGGTCCCGATTATTGTCACTTCGGGGTTGCCGGATCATAACACATAGTAGGTGACTATAGACTTGCAAGATAGGATCAAGAACACACATATATTCATGAAAACATAATAGGTTCAGAACTGAAATCATGGCACTCGGGCCCTAGTGACAAGCATTAAGCATAGAAAAAGTCATAGCAACATCAATCTCAGAACATAATGGATACTAGGGATCAAACCCTAACAAAACTAACTCGATTACATGATAAATCCCATCCAACCCATCACCGTCCAGCAAGCCTACGATGCAATTACTCACGCACGGCGGTGAGCATCATGAAATTGGTGATGGAGGATGGTTGATGATGACGACGGCGACGAATCCCCCTCTCCGGAGCCCCGAACGGACTCCAGATCAGCCCTCCCGAGAGATATTAGGGCTTGGCGGCGGCTCCGTATCGTAAAACGCAATGAGTTCTTCTCTCTGATTTTTTTTCTCCCCGAAAGCCAATATATGGAGTTGGAGTTGGCGTCGGAGGGCCACCAGGGGGCCCACGAGGTAGAGGGCGCGCCCAGGGGGCGCCCCCACCCTCGTGGACCGGGTGTGGGCCCCCTGGTCTTCATCTTTGGCGAGGAGTTTTTATTTTTTTTCTAAGGTGTTCCGTGGAGTTTCAGGTCATTCTGAGAACTTTTATTTTCTGCACATAAAACAACACCATGGTAATTCTGCTGAAAACAACGTCAGTCCGGGTTAGTTCCATTCAAATCATACAAGTTAGAGTCCAAAACAAGGGCAAGAGTGTTTGGAAAAGTAGATACGACGAAGACGTATCATTCATCCACCCCCCAACCGGCTCGATCGATCGGGGTCCTGTTCATCCAGCGGCAATGGCCTCTACTACCACTGGGTCCTATTCATCCAACCTCCCACCGGGAACTGTTCACCCAAACCCCCAAACAAGGATCACTGTTCATCCAGAGGCATCATCGATCAAACCAACACATAGTACTTCAAAGAGTGCCCCAAAGTTTCTACCGGAGAGTCAAGACGAAAACGTGCGCCAGCCCCTATGCATAAGTTCACAAGGTCACTGAACCCGCAATTTGATCACGAAAACATACATCAAGTAGATCACGTGAATATTCCATTGTCACCACAGATAAGCACATGCAAAACATACATGAAGTGTTCTCAAATCCTTAAAGACTCAATCCGATAAGATAACTTCAAAGGGAAAACTCAATCCATTACAAGAGAGTAGAGGGGGAGAAACATCATAAGATCCAACTATAATAGAAAAGCTCGCGGTACATCAAGATCGTGCCAGATCAAGAACAAGAGAGAGAGAGAGAGAGAGAGAGAGAGAGAGAGATCAAACACATAGCTACTGGTACATACCCTCAGCCCCGAGGGTGAACTACTCCCTCCTCATCATGGAGAGCACCGGGATGATGAAGATGGCCATCGGTGATGGATCCCCCATCCAGCAGGGTGCCGGAACAGGGTGCCGATTGGTTTTTGGTGGCTACAGAGGCTTGCGGTGGCGGAACTCCCGATCTAGGTTATTTTCTAGGGGGTTTGTATTTATAGGAGAGGTTGGCGTCGAAAACATGTTGGGGGACCCACGGGGAGTCCAGGAGGCACAGGGGTGCGCCCCAGGGGGTGTGTGCGCCCTCCACTCTCGTGGGGCCCACGAGACTCCCCTCCGATAACTTTTTGTTCCAATATTGTTTATATTTTCCAAAAAATCTCCGTTAATTTTCAGCGCATTCCGAGAACTTTTATTTTTGCACAAAAAACAACACCACGGTAGTTGTGCTGAAAACAGCGTCAGTCCGGGTTAGTTCTAACCAAATCATACCAAAAGCATGTAAAAATATTATAAACATGGCATGAATACATCAAAAATTATAGATACGTTGGAGATGTATCAGCTATGGAGATGCCCATCAATAGATATCAATGTGAGTGAGTAGGGATTGCTATGCAACGGAAGCACTAGAGCTATAAGTGTATGAAAGCTCAAAAGGAAACTAAGTGGGTGTGCATCCAACTTGCTTGCTCATGAAGACCTAGGGTGATTTGAGGAAGCCCATCGTTGGAATATACAAGCCAAGTTCTATAATGAAAAAATCCCACTAGAATATGAAAGTGAAAAAATAAGAGAGTCTCTATCATGAAGATCATGGTGCTACTCTAAAGCACAAGTGTGGAAAAAAGGATAGTAACATTGCCCCTTCTCTCTTTTTCTCTCATTTTTTTGTTTGGGCTTCTTTGGCCTCTTTTTTTATTTTGGCTTCTTTGGCCTCTCTTTTTTCCTCACATGGGACAATGCGCTAATAATGATGATCATCACACTTCTATTTACTTACAACTCGAAAAATCACAACTCAATGATTAGAACAAAATATGACTCTATGTGAATGCCTTCGGCGGTGTACCGGGATGTGCAATGAATCAAGAGTGACATGTATGAAAGAATTATGAAAGGTGTCTTTGCCACAAATATGATGTCAACTATGATCATGCAAAGCAATATGACAATGATGAAGCATGTCATAATAAATGGAATGGTGGAAAGTTGCATGGCAATATATCTCGGAATGGCTATGGAAATGCCATAATAGGTAGGTATGGTGGCTGTTTTGAGGAAGGTATATGGTGGGTGTATGGTACCGGCGAAAGTTGCGCGGCACAAGAGAGGCTAGCAATGATGGAAGGGTAAGAGTGCATATAATCCATGGACTCAACATTAGTCATAAAGAACTCACATACTTATTGCAAAAATCTATAAGTCATCAAAACCAAGCACTACGCGCATGCTCCTAGGGGAAGGCTTGTTTGGAGTTAACCATCGCGCGATCCCGAACTCCACACAAAGGATGTCAATCACAGAGATACTTCATGCTCCAAATTTTTTATACAACTGTTCACCATACGTGCATGCTACGGGACTCACAAACCTCAACACAAGTATATCTCAAATTCACAATTACTCCACTAGCATGAATCTAATATCACCATCTTCATATCTCAAAACAATCATAAAGAATCAAACTTCTCATAGTATCCAATGCACTTTTTATGAAAGTTTTTATTATATCCCTCTTGGATGCCTATCGTATTAGGACTAAATTTATAACCAAACAAAATTACCATGCTGTTCTAAAAGATTCTCAAAATAATATAAGTGAAGCATGTGAGTTCATCAATTTATTCAAAATAAAACCACCGCCGTGCTCTAAAAAGATATAAGTGAAGCACTAGAGCAAATGACAAACTACTCCGAAAGATATAAGTGAAGATCAATGAGTAGTCGAATAATTATGTAACTATGTGAAGACTCTCTAACATTTAAAAATTTAAGATCTTAATATTTTATTCAAACAACAAGCAAAACCTGATAAAATAAAATGATGCTCCAAGCAAAACACATATCATGAGTGAATAAAAATATAGCTCCAAGTAAAGTTAGTGATGGACAAACACGAAAGAGGGGATGCCTTCCGGGGCATCCCCAAGCTTACGCTCTTGGTTGTCCTTGAATATTACCTTGCCTTGGGCATCCCCAAGATTAGGCTCTTGCCACTCCTTATTCCATAGTCCATCCAATCTTTACCCAAAACTTGAAAACTTCACAACACAAAACTCAACAGAAAACTCGTAAGCTCCGTTAGTATATGAAAATAAATCACCACTTTTGGTACTGTTATTGGATCATTCTTTATTTATATTGGTGTAATATCTACTGTATTCCAACTTCTCTATGGTTCATACCCTCCGATACTACTCATAGATTCATAAGATAAGCAAACAACACATAAAAACAGAATCTGTCAAAAACAGAACAGTCTGTAGTAATCTGTAACTCCCGAATACTTTTGTAACTCCAAAAAATCTTGAAAAATTACGAAATCCTAAGAAATTTGTTTATTAATATTCTTCAAAAGGAATCAACTTAAAAGCACGCTACTGTGAATTATGAAAAAAAATCGTGAGCGCAAAAGTTTCTGATTTTCAGCAAGATCAAATCAACTATTACCGTAAGCCATCACAAAGGTCTTACTTGGCACTTTATTGAAACAAAACCTATAAAGCATGATTAATACAGTAGCTTAATCATGTGAACACACAAAAACAGTAGGGGTAAATATTGGGTTGTCTCCCAACAAGCGCTTTTCTTTAATGCCTTTTAGCTAGGCATGATGATTTCAATGATGCTCACATAGAAGATAAGAATTGAACTACAAGGAGAGCATCATGAAGCATATGACTAACACATTTAAGTCTAACCCACTTCCTATGCATAGGGATTTTGTGAGCAAACAACTTATGGGAACAAGAACCAACTAGCATAGGAAAGCAAAACAAGCATAACTTCAAGATTTTCAACACATAGAGAGAAAACTTGATATTATTGCAATTCCTACAAGCATATATTCCTCCCTCATAATAATTTTCAGTAGCATCATGAATGAATTCAACAATATAACCATCACATAAAGCATTCTTTTCATGATTCATAAGCATATAAAATTTACTACTCTCCACATAAGTAAAATTCCTCTCATTCGGAATAGTGGGAGTATCATAAGAAACTTGAATACTATAAATTGTTTCCACATTGAAAGAAATGTTCAGAAAAAGGGTATTCATAATCATGACAAGTTTAGAAATATAATCATCACTACTTTTTATAACATAAGTGTCATCACAATAATCATCACAAGTAGCAACCTTGTTCTCATCATAATCGATTGAAACCTCTTCGAAGATAGTGAAATCATTACTAAATAAAGTCATGACCTCTCAAAATCCACTTTTATCATTAT
This sequence comes from Triticum timopheevii, assembly GCA_963921465.1. Lineage (NCBI taxonomy): Eukaryota > Viridiplantae > Streptophyta > Magnoliopsida > Poales > Poaceae > Triticum > Triticum timopheevii. The sequence continues at coordinate 51,621,486 of OY997272.1, read as the reverse complement.
CACAATAAGATTCAACACCCTCCAAAATAGTGGGATCATTACTTCCTAAAGTTGACAATCTTCCAAACCCACTTTCATCAATATAATCATCTTAAATAGGAGGCATGATATCATCATAATAAATTTGCATATCAAAACTTGGGAGACTAAAAATATCATCTTCATTAAGCTTAGCATACCCAAGCTTGGGACAAACATTAATTGCAGCAAATAAATTCTCAAACATGTCATTCTCATCAAACATAGCATCCCCAAGCTTGGGCCTTTGCATATCATAAGCATAATCAATCACATCATTAATAGTATGGATAGCACCAATAGTATAGCAATTATTATCATCACAATGAGTAATAGGCATAACAATAATAGGAGCAACATAATTTGAGAGAGATACCTTTTTACCTTTGCTTCTCAGTCTTTTCTTTTTCTTCTCCACATTATGTGTGGATTTAATCCTCCTTTTGGAGCTCCTTATTAATGAGATCGGTTGAATAGAAAGCTCCTCCTCGTTACCTGATTCATCATAAGAAAGAATAGGAGGATATTGGGAAACCTCTTCCCTTTAATTAGTATTCTCTTCATCTTCTATTTGTTTTCTTGTCCTTATGTAATTTGCAATATAAGGATTTTCAATGCAATTCACCACACAATACATATAAATTTCCTCTAGATCAAAATCAAGAACTTTCTCAAGGAAAAATTCTGGAATATCCTTAGTTATATGTTTCATTTCTTCATAACCCAAAAGCAAACTAAGTTCATTATGATGTGCAAGGAAAATCAAGTCATTACAATTTTTGGACATGATTCGATCATGAAACAATTTGCATTCGAGAGTTAAATGACCACGTTCATTGCAAAGTTCACAAGTACGAAAATTTATATTTTCATAATAAACATCTAGCCTCTCTTGCAACCATTTAGTTTCTAAATACTTATGCACTACTGGGGAAAACGCTAGTAGTAGCGCAGGTTTTGAGGCTAGCAGCAGTGCGGGAAGCGGCGCTACTAGTAAGGCGCTACAGCTAACTCTTAGTAGTAGCGCGGTCGGTACCCGTGCTACTACTATTGACTATATCAGCAGCGCTTTTCAGGAACGCACTACTATTAGTTAGCTGTAGCGGTTTCCTAGCCCCTCGCTAGTGCTATATATTTCATCATTTTCCCCAGCTTCCTACCCCGTTTCGGTTTCGGTCCAGATACTAGGTACTACTAGATATCAATTTCATAAAGCATTATAGGTACTAGGTAGTACTCCCTCCGTTCCAAATTACTCATCGTGGTTCAAACCACGATGAGTAATTTGGAATGAAAGGAGTACTAGATAACAATTTCATATATAGTGCATCCTCAAGCAGTACTTGGTGATTTCGACCATGATCATCATATGTAGTTCTAGATGATATCGACGATGATCATCATATGTAGTTCTAGATGATATCAACGACGATCATCATATGTAGTTCTAGATGATATAGCCACAAACACATATGTAGTTCTAGATGATATCAAAGACGATCATCATCCTCAAGCCTGGGCGGTTGGTGTTCCTGATAGTAATTAGGATGGCATGTCCAACATGAAGATTCTGCCATCGAGGAATCTCTTCCACCAAACTGAGTTTAAGTGTGTGCGACCGTCTGTGTCCATGCGGTAATTACATATTGTGACGGAGCCCCTTGCGGTAAGGAGTAGTCTAGCTGAGCCTTCTTCATCAGGCTCGATACCATAACTCACAGATAGGCTCTTTGCCAATTTCTGAAAAAGAAAAAACATATCAATTAATAAATAGCCTCGCACATACTCTTGCAAATAAGTATATAGGATTATCTACACTATTAATAGTTCCTTTGATTCTACACTAATAAGCATGTGCTCGAACTCTACACTAAAGCATATCATTGACCAGATTCCAGACAACATATCATTGGACTCTACACTAAGCATATCATCGCATAATTTGCATTTGTAAGTATAACATACCATATCATGTCGATGGACCATGGTACTTTTCAGGCGGATCATGAATGGCACCCCGACAAAGTCAGCACGTGGCGGAATTATGTCCCATAGGTTGCACACCTCCTCCTCGCTCAGCCTCATTCTTTGAGATATGATGGCTTCATGAAGTGGGTCCTCATCATCTTCATCGAGTGGGTCCTCATTATGTTCATCATCTTCGTCATCTTCATCATCTTCGTCATCTTCATCATCTTCCACCCGGTTGATATAAATGACAGCCAGCTTGGGTCTTTCTGCTCTGAAGGAGAAGCTGATCAACTCACCACCAGTAAGACGCATGCGGGTGAGGAAACGGGCCCATCCATCTCCTCCAATCTGTGAAATATTGTGTCCATTCTCGACCTCCATAGTGTACGGCCCCCCAGGAGCCTCAAATGTCACAGTGTCTCCTGTCAGCTTGTTGAATTTCAACCTTACATTGCATGGGACGATCTGTGTAAAAAAAAGCAAAATGACACAATGCAGTAATGCCATCACTAAAAATAAAATAGTTGTTACATTTCATATTATTTCTTACCGCCGAATGACGAAAACTCGGCTAGAAGTAGATGCCGAACAGCTTGCCAGTTGCAAGGCTGCTGGCGCACCTTGACTTGCACAATCGACATGGTGGTGGTGGTGGTGGTCGCGCCATTTTCCTAAAGCAATATGAGCAAAGGATTAACGATCCACTTCACACGAAAGAAAAATAGTAGCATGTGATTTTTTTGGTTCTTCTTCACTTATATTTTCATAGCTTACTAACACCTTCTAGAATAGAACCAATAGCCAAATGCCAAATCTTCCACGAGAAGCAATTTGATTCTTCTTCCGCGAGAAGAAATTTGATGGACAATTATAATCCAAAGATCTAGCTAGGTGGTGCCAAATCTTCAGAGCTATAAATTAGCATACTAAATCAACTAAATCAAAATGTTCTATAAATCAACTAAATCAACTAGCCTATTAAATCAACTTGCCTACTAAATCAACTAAATCAAAATGTTCTATAAATCAACTAGCCTACTAGATCAACTTGCCTACTAAATCAACAAAATCAAAATGTTCTAAATCAACTAGCCTACTAAATCAACTAAATCATATGAACTAAATCAAAATGTTGCATATGAACTAGCCTACTAAATCAAAATGTAGTAGGGAGGAGGCGTTGTGGATGGAGGAGGGAGGAGGGAGAAGGAGGGGCGACTGGAGGAGGGAGGAGAGAGTAGGACGGAGGAGGAAGGGCGGAGCGAGGAGGGGCCGGCTGGCGGCGAGTTGAGGTGGGACGGAGGAGGAGGGCGGTACCGAGTCCAGCGAGGAGGAGGAGGTGACGGTGGCGCAGAGGGAGGAGGGGTAGGCGACGGTGGCCGTTGGGGGAGGACCGGCGCGGGGGAGTTGAGGGGGAGATCGAGTGTGTGTGAGTGTGAGTGTGGATCGGATAGAGGAGAGCGTGTGGGTGGGGAGATAGGTAGTTTTAGCAGTAGCACGGTGTACGTAAAGGCTCTACTACTAAACTACCTAGCAGTAGCGCCCTTCTAGTTAACGCGTTGCTGCTATAACTAGCTCCACAGCGGGGTCGTGGGAATTATAGCAGTAGCGTGTCTTAGAGGTGGCACGCTACTACTACTTTTCTTTCAGCAGCGAGTTCTGGTGGAGCACGCTACTGATAAATTGCGGCAGCGCCATATTTTAAAACTCGTTGCTGGTAAGATCATGTGTATAGGCTTTTCCCTAGTAGTGATCCCTCTAGCAAAATCTATCTTCCCTATTTGGTGTGTACTTGCAAACTCTATGCACTCCACAAAAGTTGACATGCTTATAAGAGACATTTTTATCATGACTAGTGCAATCATCATTAGTACTATGGATATTTAAAGAGTTCATACTAACAACATTGCAATCATGCTCATCATTCAAAGATCTAGTGCCAAACATCGTATTGCATTCTTCTTCTAACACTTTGGCACAATTATCGGAATCCTTATTTTCATGAAAGACGCTAAAAAGATGAAGCATGTGTGGCAACCTCAATTCCATTTTTTGTATTTTTCTTTTGTAGACTAAACTAGTGATAAAACAAGAAACTAAACGATTCAGTTGCAAGATCTGAAGATATACCTTCAAGCACTCACCTCCCCGGCAACGGCGCCAGAAAAGAGCTTGATGTCTACTACGTAACCTTCTTCTTGTAGACGTTGTTGGGCCTCCAAGTGCAGAGGTTTGTAGGACAGTAGCAAATTTCCCTCAAGTGGATGACCTAAGGTTTATCAATCCGTGGGAGGCGTAGCATGAAGATGGTCTCTCTCAAACAACCCTGCAGCCAAATAACAAAGAGTCTCTTGTGTCCCCAACACACCCAATACAATGGTAAATTGTATAGGTGCACTAGTTCGCCGAAGAGATGGTGTTACAAGTGCAATATGGATGGTAGATATCGGTTTTTGTAATCTGAAAATATAAAAACAGCAAGGTAGCAAGTAACAAAAGTGAGCGAAAACGGTATTGCAATGCTTCGAAACAAGGCCTAGGGTTCATACTTTCACTAGTGCAAGTTCTCTCAACAATTATAACATAATTAGATCATATAACTATCCCTCAACGTGCAACAAAGAGTCACTCCAAAGTCACTAATAGCGGAGAACAAACGAAGAGATTATTGTAGGGTACGAAACCACCTCAAAGTTATTCTTGCCGATCAATCCATTGGGCTATTCCTATAAGTGTCACAAACAGCCCTAGATTTCTTAGCAAAATAACTCCTTAAGACACACATCAACCAAAATCCTAATGTCACCTAGATACTCCAATGTCACCTCAAGTATCCGCGGGTATGATTATACGATATGCATCACACAATCTTAGATTCATCTACTCAAACCAACACAAAGACTTCATAGAGTGCCCCAAAGTTTCTACCGGAGAGTCAAGACGGAAACGTGTGCCAACCCCTATGCATAAGTTCATAAGATCACTAAACCCGCAAGTTGATCACCAAAACATACATCAAGTGAATCACATGAATATCCCATTGTCACCACAGATAAGCACATGCAAGACATACATCAAGTGTTCTCAAATCCTTAAAGACTCAATCCGATAAGATAACTTCAAAGGAAAAACTCAATCCATTACAAGAAGGTAGAGGGGGAGAAACATCATAAGATCCAACTATAATAGCAAAGCTCGCGGTACATCAAGATCGTGCCATATCAAGAACACAAGAGAGAGAGAGAGAGAGAGAGAGAGAGAGAGATCACATAGCTACTGGTACATACCCTCAGCCACGTGGGTGAACTACTCCCTCCTCGTCATGGAGAGCGCCAGGCTGACGAAGATGGCCATCGGTGATGGATACCCCCCCTCCGGTAGGGTGCCGGAACAGGGTCCCGATTGGTTTTTGGTGGCTACAGAGGCTTACGGTGTCGGAACTCCCGATCTTGGTTCTGTTTTGGAAGTTTGGGGATATATAAGAGGTGTTGGCGTCAGGAACAAGTCAGGGGGGTCCACGAGGAAGCCACGAGGTAGGGGAGGCGCGCCCAGGGGGTAGGGCGTGCCCTCCACCCTCGTAGTGGCCTCGGGACTCTTCTGGTCCATCTTTGATGCTCCGTGGGCTTCTTCTGGTCCAAAAACAATCTCCGTGAATTTTCAGGTCAATTGGACTCCGTTTGGTATTCCTTTTGTGTAAAACTCAAAAACAAGGAAAAAAACAAAAACTGGCACTTGGCTCTAGGTTAATAGGTTAGTCCCAAAAATCATATAAAATAGCATATACATGCATATAAAACATCCAAGATGGATAATATAATAGCATGAAACAATTAAAAATTTACATACCCATTGTGAAAATTCTGGCTCCACCACTTCATATGTGTGTTTTCAAGTCGATCATCTAATGCAACATTTATTTTCTAGCGAGAGCACTTCTTGCATAGCTATTTGCTCCATTTCTTTCAAATAATTTTCCAGCTACTCCTAATCTTTCAAATAATTTTCCAGCTACTCCTATTTGCTCCATTTTTACTTATTTGTTTTTGAAGTCGGTGGCTCATCTAGTCTTGAATGCTACGTTTTCTCGTAGCTCCACACCTTGAACTGACTTGTATTTGAGTCCCGCAAATAGGGCATAATTTGTAAAAACATACAAATGCATGTGATTCTTAAGGTTTGTCAATATGAATTCCACGTGGAAATGCAATGTCTTTCATCATTGGTGTGTTCTCCTCACTTGCATGATTCATCCTTATATTTTATAATTTTTTTGTTATTTGTTATCATCTAAAATAAAAAATAATTGTAACCAATAGCATGGTCATGATGCCAACTTATTACGGAATGCAACTTGCAAGACATATATTTCATGCTCTAGAAATTTCTGTATATATGATTACATAGTATTGCACTAGAAACTACAACTAAGATACATGTTAGAAAGCACACTTTTGAAATCTCTAATATGATATTTAATGACATTAAAATCTCGATAAACACATACAAATGTATGGAAATATATGTATATACATTATAAATTTATTCAATTTCAAGACTTGATTGAAAAAATAACTTTTGTTCTATCATACCTTTTAAATATGAATCAACTATTTTACTGATATATGTTGCACCTATATAACAAAGAAACATCATAACTATTATTTAGCAACATTGTATTATGGTTAACTATTTTATGTAAGTAACAGAAAATTACACAGACAGAATAATTAATTTAATAAGTTAAAAATAATATAAAATTATTTTATTTTAATTTTTTGTTGTCAGATATCACTTAGCAAACATTAATAAGTGGGACTGAAATTTAGTGTTTCTATTGCCATAACGAATCAGTGCATCTAGAGCGGTAAAGTAGAATGGAGCATGCGCTTTTTATTCATTTTAAATAATTTAACTACTTTCAAAAAAAATTTAAGAACATTTATTTTGCGGACAAGTGCCTGAGTTAGATATCTACCTGGTATTCATAGGGCACTGAGATGTTATTATTTTGTAAGTAATTTTTGATTACTTAATTATTCAGTACATTCATAATTACTTAAGGAGAATTGATTATCATCATTTTTATTGGAGTTGATATACATAATGGAAACAATATATCATAAAAAAATATATGACAATTTAATCAAAGTGTAGCTAGCCTTCAAGTTGATTAGGGAATAAAAATGCGGCAGCTAATTTAGTCTTTTTAATACTAGTAATAAATGTTTATTCCAAAGAATTAAAACGAACATTGTAAATTCTTATATTTAGCTAGAATGGAAGAAACAAATTCAAAATAAACTGTTCAAATGGTCTAGACATATACCATATGAAAATGCACTTGCCAAAAACTATAAAATAAAGAAAATAGTAGAAAATAAAAGTAGAAATCTGTCCTTTTGGCGGTCAGCTCGTACATTTCACCAAACAACTCAAATTCTAATATTTCACACATTGACAAAAGAGAATCATGGAAAGCAATTACGTGTTTTGTAGAAGGGATCGGACGGTGAATGAATCTTTTAATATAGGTTGGAGGGACAGCACATCGACATCCACCAACTACTAAGGGCAAAATGTCAGATAGTAGTGTCTAGACCATTTTTATTCTTCAAGTGGGGACCTCTAAATATCCGCGGACCAGCCCACATGTTCAAATTTCGATATCACAGGAACAAATTTGAGGGACTATGCGAGAGTCTGAACATCCAGCTAACCAAAAGAAACACCACATCTCTACTCCCTCCCTCTCTGTACAAATAACACTAAACGGAGAGCACTGACGCCGGCTACGGACGACCATGAGGGCAGCTGCCGGCGAGCATTCCATCCTCATCTCCGCCTCCTCCTATCTCTCCACTCCTCTCTCCCTGTGCATCTCATCTACCCATGCCCTCCATGGCTGCTCGGCGAGCAACTCAAGGCCTAGCTCGGCTCTGGCCTCATGAAGCTCTCTTGCCACCATGCCCGGCGTGTCGTGGGCTGGCTGCGTCTAGTGTCGCGCCAATGCTGGCTCCCGTGGCTAGCTCCACCCATGGCGCGGCCTCCTCTTGTCGTCGTGGCCGCTACTGACGCGCCCGAGACCACGCCCGTCGTCCTGCGACACATCAGTCATGCCCGATGAGGCAGAACTCCCATGACGCGCCAGCTGCGTGAACCACGTGTCCTACTACTGCACATCAACTGTTCGATGAAATGCTGGAGAAATGTGAGAGAAATATGGGTAGCAGCCATCAAGGTTTGATGGCTCCCTCCCCTATCATGCCCGGTTTGTGTTCAAGGACATTTGTGATGTCTGTTTTATGGGTTTACATTTGAGATGCCCTAACATCTGTTAGCCTATTCCAAGCTTGACACATGTGATCTTCTTTAGAGTCGTCATCTATCGTCTACCTAATTTACCGGTGGTTCATATCTATACCTAATCTCTAACTAATAATAAAATGGCTATTGCTTCTAGCGGTTCGTCAGGAAAAGTGCCCCTAAAGATGCAAACATGCATTACGCACCAATGCCACCAGTACGTGATAAAAAAAGTTTCACACAGACAAATCTTCCGCTTGGGCCGGCCCATGCAGTAGGGACCACGTATACTGCGCTCTACACGCTGGGAGAAGACGCAACGCGCCCGTTTGGGCCGGCCCATGTTCGGTCGGCCTATTTTTTTTAACTTCATTTTCCATTACTTTCTCTTTTCTATTTTTTTACTTTAAATAATTAGGGATTTCACGTACTAGTTAATGTCCATGATTTTTTAAAAAGGTTTGTGTACTAAAAATTGTTAATGAAATTGAACAAAATTTCAGCAATTCAAAAACTGTTCATGAATGGAAAAATACCCTAAAATTTTAAAAACTGTTCATGACTTACAAACTAGTTTATTCATTCATAAAACGATCACAGATTCAAAAAAGTGATCATGTATTTTAAAAAAATGTTCGTTAAGTTAAAAAATGTTCGTTAAATCAAGAAATTTTTTTTTGAATTTCAAAAGTTGTTCCACCAATTTTCCTAAAATGTTCATCGATTAAAGGAAATTGTCTGTTTACCAAATCAAATACTTCTTCGTTTAGTTGGTAGAATCCATGCCAATATCATATTAAATCTCTCTCGTCCAATAAGAGTTTCCGAGATTTACTTTATCAAATTCTCTCATTTCCAAAGCTCCACAAGGAAAAAAATCCCTCAAAAACCTTAAAGTTTCAATGATGAAACTTACCTTTTTGCATCAAAAAATGCCCGGTTTCAACAAGTTTCAAAGATGTAATTTTAAGAAAATTTCTCTGTTGGTCGTAGACACAAAATAATTGAATTTTATTGGTCGCTCGTACTAAGTTTCAAACAATGAAACTTAACAGTGTTTCAAAAAAGTCGCCAAAATGTATTCAAAATGGATCTTATTTGAAAGCGCTGGCCGCGAGAAACACGAATATGAATACATAACTTAAATTGAATTTTTGGCTTAGAAGATATAGAAGTTTGAAAATCGGAAGCCAAAATAAAAACCCGGCACCAGGACATGAGTGCCCCCGCACATGCGTGCAGTAAATCATCATCCTGCACATGGTACTTAAAGGAAACGTATACACAAGCATGCCTTGCTGCGGTACCACAGGGAAGGCCCAGCCGGAAAAATTAGAGTGACCATAAATTAAGAATGACACAAACGGTCTGGATGCCAAACGAAAATCTTATGTCTCAGTTTGGCAATACATTTCCATAGCCACCGTAAAATTGTGCGAGCTTTCTTAGGCCCCATTAAGCTTTATATATATATTGCTTGAGCGATAACAAGGGTCTTTCCATCTGTATATCCATGTATCCTTCTAATCAGGCATTGTCGTGGATGGGCTTGTAGGCTACCCGCGGTGTCGCCGTAGTGGCAGGGGTGGGCCAGGGAATCGCCGGATCAGTGCCCAGGAGTGGCTAGTCCCAGTCTCCTGCCATGGTTGGCATCTTGCCAAGTTCGGGCCTCAATAGATGCAGGTGGCACGATGCGGCGTCGCTGATATTTGTCTGTAGGTCTACATCAAGAGGAGGGCGGCATGTGGGGATGTTAGGTTCGGCCTAATAATGGTGGATTGGCCCTAGTACTATTCTTCCGCCAAGTCGTCTTTCTGCTGGATGTCGACATCTTAGATCTAGTCGTTGACGAGTTTCGGTCTTTCCCATCGGAGATCTATATGGATTGGTGTATGTCGACCCTGGATATCTAGATCGGAAAGGCTCCAGTAGCGCACGCTCATATTATCAGCCAACACGACCTCAAGAGGGCACGGCAAGAAGCTTTGATTTCTTATTGGTGTCATGGGACATGTCCAAGTGAAGATTCTCAAGGCATTGATAGAGGTGGATAAAGTCATGGCGGCTGCGATTGGAGGTCTTGAAGCTTTGGTGGAAGGGTGTAATTGATGCCAGAAAGAATGTGCGCCAGGTGTTTGGTGACCCAAAACAGCGAGCTCGGCAAGCGGGGCGCCATCACTGGAGGACTGCATTTTTGGTTGTACTCCTCGAGTACTAAGTCTCAATTCCTAGGGTAAAAATCTAAGGTCTAGCCTTTATTGGTTGTACCTGGCAATGGCCTAGTTGAAGGCAATGTTTTTGGGTGAGCTTCGAATTTTTCTAGGGTGAAAACCCACGATCTCCAATCGGATAATGACAACGCTTGTGCATTGTTTCCTTCTTGGGGGGTTGCTTTTGGAGAACCTTTTTTGTAATCTGGACGTTGTCTTTGGTGTGCTTAGAGTGCTACTGATGCTAGTGATTTATCACCTTGGAGTAGTCTTTTTTCTTCTATATTTTTTCTGGCTGTGCGTATCCTTGATGTCTTTGGATATCTTGTTGATAGAGAGGACGGGTGTAATTGGTATCTTCGTGATATTATTTTATTCCCTTTATTGAATTTTTTCGATGAACTAAGTCAATGATGTCAATGAATTGAGCAAGAGCTTGCAGGGTGATATGCCTATGAAAATAGAGAGCCAGATGGTCACTATGAATAAAATCAGGCAAAGAGAGCTTTTTCTTAGTGGCAAAAGAGAACAGTTCATGAAACTTTTGAGACCGAGGCAACTCATGCCAAAAGAGAATAGAGTCTCCATACCCAACATTTACCTGACCAATTCATGGTGCAGTGTGAAATATGTTTTTTGTCTACGGTGTATTTGTATGGTACTGTAGATATGATAAAAAAATTCCTATGAACTTTGTTAAACTTGACATATATTTGAACCGAGACAAAACTATCGTCAAACGTGTTTTCAGAACGAGGGGCCAAGTAAGGGCTATCTCCAAACCTAACCCTCAAACCGCTCGCAACGATGAGGACATGTTTCTCCGTCCAATACGGTCCTATATCGGCCCGCAGGCCGGTCCAAATGTGCATTTTCCCGTAAACCATATACAAACTACGGGACTTTGCAAGCGTCCAAACCACTGCCATGGCCACTTCTTACTCCCCTGGCCCACCCGGAACACCTCTCCTGCGCCTGCGTCCCTTCACATGAGAAGCAGTCAGCTAGCACTGCTCCAGAGCACCAGTACCTCATTCATGCCGATTTGGAGTAGCCGCAATGAATATACTCATGTTGAGGAGAAGTACCAGCCACAAAAATCGATGTAATTGATTGATGAATTGAATGCTTCTCTGGAAATAATTGATAAAGGGCAAGCCAAGGATGTGGATTGTCCTTACTACTTTAATAATACTCCATTTGGACGTCCTAGAAAATACTTCAATTTAATTCAAGTTTCAGACTCATTTTTTTATCTTTAGATTAATGCAACATAAATATCTACTTAATGCATAATATATATAATTAGGGGTGAACTTGTGATGGCACATGAATGGAACTCAAACAAACAATCATATGTAGACAAGACATGTGTTTGTCTTTTATTCCCAAGTTTGAACTAGTATAGTTCGGGTTCTTACATGATAGTGCATGTCACTTTATTTTTTCACTGCTACAACGACCAAACCATGGACTAAGAAAACGGTGTTTCATATATCTAGTACTAGAGTTCTTCTCTTCTCAGTTGGTACCAGAGATGCCAAATGGCGCAATGGTGGTCGAGCAATGTGGAGGGATGTAGACATTGCACATTGCAGGTAGCGTCTGTAGCGCTAGGTTCCTTATTTCCGCGAACTGGGGCAGTTGTTGAGGTTGGACAGAGCCCTGAGCCTGTGGGTTTAGCTGAGATGGCTGGAAGGAGACCTGGCTTGATGGATATTGCTGCTGAGGCTGTTGGAAGGAGACCTGGCTCGACGGTTGTTGTTGTTGTTGTTGTTGTTGTTGTTGCAGTTGCTGTTGTTGTTGTTGTTGTTGTTGCAACTGTTGTTTTTGTTCTTGTTGTTGTTGTTGTTGTTGATGCATAATAATAGCATGAGCAACATTATGGATGGCTTGGCACCTCGACTGCTCAGGGATCTGCAACAGTTGTTGACAACACAATTGTTGCAATAGCTGGTAAGTACTTTGTTGCAAAACTTGTGAGCTTGCATGCGCTATGTTGTGTTGTTGCAAGACAACATCCCTGCATGGAATCAGTTGTTGTTGCAAAATTTGTTGAAGAATTTGTTGTTGTTGTTGTTGTTGTTGTTGTTGTTGTTGTTGTTGTTGTTGTGCTTGTTGCTGCGAAATTGGTTGTTGTGGTTGTAGATACTGTGGTTGCTGTTGTGGATATGGTTGTTGTGGTGGAAATGATTGCGGCTGCGGATATGGTAGTTGTGGCGGAAATGGTTGCGGCTGCGGAAATGGTTGCAGCTGCAGATATGGTTGTTGTGATGGAAATGGTTGCGGCTGCGGATATGGCTGTTGTGGTGGAAATTGTTGTTGCTGCCCTGGAAATTGTTGTTGTTGTACCAATGGAACTTGCTCTTGTGGCTGTTGCTGAGATGGATTTTGTGGCTGCAATTGTGGCACTGGAACTCTAACTGCAGTTGTGGCGGTGGTCGCCACGATAGCAAGGAGGGCAAGGATGAGAAAGGTCTTCATGATGGATTTGTATTGACCACTGCTTGCTTGGCTTTAATGATGCACTCTACTTATGAGAATGATGGATGAGGAAGGATGATCATCATGCTACGGGCCTATTTATAGCTGTCATGGCATGATCTCTTTCACAATTGTCATTTGCTTGTGTGTAAAGTGTTTGGATGCTTCCCAAAATCATAATTTGGTATGTTGTGTTTGGTGGCACTACTTACAAGTGTATTCTTGGACTAGTCATTAAAGTTCCTTGTTGTTGCACTATCATTCCACCACCAAAAAGGTGTGATAACACGCATGACTCATCTTGTTCACTTTACAACTCAAACACTAATCTAGATTGCCTACTTTTCTGAAACTAAGTTTGTAATGTTTTGCAAATTTTTACACATAAACTAGATAAGCATGGCTGGCACAGAACTTAGTTTGTAATCTTGTGTGGCATGTTAAGATAGATAAGACTAGTAATATAACTTGCTTTAGTAGGCCATGAGTCATCAAATTCCTTTTACATGTCAAGTGTTGTAGTGTTCTAGAAGTTATTAGCAAACATCAATTTTGTAATGTTCTACAAGTTGTTACGTGTAAACTAGATAGGCTTGACTTGCACACAAACAAGATTGTAATCATGCGTGACCTGTTAAGATGGATTAGACTAGTAATGTGGCTTGCTTTGATAGACCATGACTCATCAAATTGCTTTTACTTGTCTTAAGTGCTGTATATGTTGTACAAGTCATTAACACTTATCAAGTTAGTATGGCTTGCAATGTGTGTGCATGCCAAGGTACGCTCTAGCTTCTATTCGTTTGTAGATCTTATTTTGTTTTACACAAATCATATAAATGATCATCTACGCAAAGGCTTGCGAGCGCAGCTGCAACAATATTGGCAGGGTCAGAGGGAGGCTGTGGCATGGCATGAATTCTAATGACAACCGTTCATTATGTGTGGAAAGATATGTGTTATGTTTTTCATGCGTGCTAAAAATAGATGTCTTTAAATACAAATCAATAGAGTAGTCAAATAATGGATTGTATTAAGATAAAAATTATATTTGATTAGCAAACTTCTCAGAAAAGTTGACATGACCTCTACCCATTATTTATCTTTTGAAGCAAATCCAAATAATAATAAAGTAAATGGATGTGATTCCATCATGGCCATTTGAAATATATTTCAAAGTAAAATCCAAACATTTTCCTTAGATTACAATATAAATTACACGTCAACTATTTGAAATAAAAATTAAAAATGATTTATTATATTATTAAAACAAGAAAAAATGAGTTAAAAAGAGTGGATGTGATTTGCTTGAAACAATGTGTATGCATGTCTCCTTATCCCTCGAGTTTTTAGAAAAACAACGCTAGGCTCACTCTATTGGAATCAGTCGGATCAGAAAAAACATATGTAAGAGGAAAGCTGGAGTGTGAACCTAACATATATACGTGTCTTTCCTTATAACTTATTATAAGTATTTTTTATGATTAGAAAAACACAATGGTATCATAAACTCTAAGGCATATCCAACACCGACCCTCAAATAAACCATCTACAACCATTCGGACCACATGGTCTGGACGTGTTGTGCCATCGAATGCGGGCTTGTATCGGTCCACAGGGCGATCCGTACGTACTTTCTCCCACAAACCGGAGACAAACATGGGGAGGGTGGCTTTGCAGGCGTCCGGACAACACCCACAACCGCTTCTGACCACCCGTGCCCACCCAAACCCCCTCCTCCCTCGCCCGCACGCGTTCCCGCTCTGCGCCAGCTGCCAGCATTCATGCCGCTGCAGAGCGGACGTGGCTTCTCACTGCCTTCGCAATGGAAGTGGCGCGCCAGCTGTCCGCATTCATGCCACTGCAGAGCGGACGCGGCCTCTCACTGCCTTCGCAACGGAAGCGGCGCGCCAGCCGAGGGTGCTGCCCCGCTGCACGCCCGCTAAACACACATCCTCGCCTCATTCCTACAGACTGCCTGCCTTCCACCATTAAACCCGCGCTTATGCCAGGATAATTACTCCGGCCACATGTCCATTCGCGAGCCGGCTGGCATTAAATAGAACACTGGTTGCCTCCTCGTGTCCCCTCGCTGTTTAAACAATGTCAGATGTCGAGCAAGACCGCATCACACCTCCACTCACCATTTTCCTCCTTGAACAGTTTTCTCCATGGCATCTGACGAGCAGGAAGAAGAGTTGTCTGGCATAAACAATGGCTATACTACTAGAGAAAAGCTTACTAGTGGCGCTGGTTTTTTACATACCAGTAGCGCGGGCACCCGCGCTACTGCTAGGTGCTACAGCTATTATTTAACAGTAGCGCGTTTCTGAACAAGCGATGCAGCTAAAATACTTATTAGTAGCGATGCTTCCTCCACCAGCGCTACTACTATCATCACGTAGTAGTAGCGCCCTATTTTCTCCCCACGCTACAACTAGGCAAATAGAAATAAAAAATAAAAAAAGCAGTCAGGTGCAATATTCATGGAAATCAAGACAAGTCCAGTGCAAATAAACTAAGTTCACAGAACCATCTCACAAACATTAACGACAGTACCACATTTAATATAACCACACAATCTCACAAACTCATTTAGTAGTCAACAATGCATGGATAGATCATAGTTGATAAGTCTACTAGGTAGTCATACTAGCATATATATGGTTCAACAGCCACACGCATGCATATGAAGTTCTAGATGATGTCGATGACGACCATCATCCTCAAGCCTGGGCGGTGGGTGTTCCTGATAGTAATTAGGATTGTCTGTTCAACATGAAGATTCTTGCCGACGAGGAAGCTCTTCCACCCAACCAAGTTGAAGTGTGTGCGACCGTCCGTGTCCACGCCGTACGCAGAAGTGGCGACGGAGCCCCTTGCGGTAAGGCGTATTCCAGCAGAGCCTTCTTCATCAGGCTTGATACCATAACTCTCAGATAGGCTCTTTGGCAATTTCTGAATAAGAAAAACATATCAACTAATAAGTAGCCTCACACATTCTACACGAAGCATATATATCATCGGACTCTACACTAAGTATATATATCATCGGACTCTACACTAAGTATAACAATAAAGCATATAAGATTCACTAAGCATATATATCATCGGACTCTACACTAAGTATAACAATAAAGCATATAAGATTCACTAAGCATATAAAATTCAGTAAGCATATATATGATCGGACTCTACACTAAAGTATAATAATAAAGCATATAAGATTCACTATGCATATATATCATCGGACTCTACACTAAGTATAACAATAAAGCATATCATCAAATTACTCTAAAAACTACAGTAAATGCAACATAACATCATATGCCGATCAACCATGGTACTTGTCAGACGGGTCACGAATGGCACCCCGACGAAGTCAGCACGTGGCGGAATGATGTCCCATAGGTTGCACACCTCCTCATCGCTCAACTTCATTCTTTGAGCTACGATGGCATCACCGAGTGGGTCGTCATCATCCTCATCATCCTCATAATCTTCTGCTTTGTTGATATAAATCACGGCCAGCTTGGGTCGTTCAGCTCTGAAGGAGAAGCTGATCAACTCACCACCGGTGATACGCATGTTGTCGATGAAACGGGCCCATCCATCTCCTCCCACCCGCGTCATCTTTCGTCCTTTCTCGATCTCCATAGTGTAGGGGCCCCCAGGAGCCTCAAATGTCACAGAGTCTCCAGTCAGATTGTTGAATTCTGACCTCACATTGCATGGGACGATCTGTGTACAAAAAGCAAAATGATATATACACAATGCATTAATGCCAATAACACTAAAAACAAAATAGTAGTTATTAGTTTCATATAATTTATTACCACCGCATGAAGAAAACTAGACTCGAAGTAGATGCCAAACAGCATGCCAGTTGCAAGGCTACTGGCGCACCTTGACTTGCACCGTCGACATGGTGGTGGTGGTGGTGGCGCCATTTCCCTAAAGCAATCTGATTAAAGGATTAACGATCTAAAAAGTAAACATAAAGTTTTCATAGCTAGAGTTCACATGGCAAGCAAAACAACAACTAAAAAGTAAACATAAAGTTCAGTCCAACAATAACAAATTGCAAAAGTAGAGTGATTGTATGATAAAACACAAGAGTTTCATGCGCACCTCAAATCTGTGTCAAACTTATTCTGTCGCGGACTCAAACAAAGTTAGAATCCTGTCAGCAAATTGCCAACAAAGCATAC
This sequence comes from Triticum timopheevii, assembly GCA_963921465.1. Taxonomy (NCBI): domain Eukaryota; kingdom Viridiplantae; phylum Streptophyta; class Magnoliopsida; order Poales; family Poaceae; genus Triticum; species Triticum timopheevii. Next base: position 51,604,289 of record OY997272.1, on the reverse strand, counting down.
CAAGAAAGCTAGCAATCTAGTAAACTAATGTCCCCAACTCTTCAGATGAAGCGTTGCTATCAGCATGAAATTTGCACTAAACACAAGGTTAAACAATACTAGTAGCTCAATAATCTAGAGATGTAACAAACAAATATATGGCAAAACATAATAATACTTTGATCTCATCTCATCTTCGTTAATCACAACAAAGCACACTAAATAAACTACCCCCTTCTCATATCAGTAATCCTAAATCTTGATGATTTCTGAGTATAGCACTTACAAATTAACTATTTTTCTATGATAGGAACATGAGCTTGTAGCTTTGTCTCTCACATGAACAACACCTAGTGGCCAAGCCCATACTTTTTTTGCCATGAACATCACCTCAAAAAAATCTACATTTGTTAACCAAACCGAACACTAACCCATCTAACCATCAATATTCATTAGGGTTAATTTGAGAAACAACAAGGAAAACACTTGATACAACCCGAACCGAGCACTTACACTACTATAGAAGCAATATCCATAACATCACATCAGAAAAGTCGAAACCGCCCAACCACAAAGCAAAAAGTCAAACATGAGCCAGCCCAATCCAATGCCAAATCGGCAACACCCTGGTAACAATAAGCACACATCAAACAACCAACCCAAACCCCAACATGAAAACCACCAAAACTCCTCCCAGCCAGGCACGGAGCAGAACCAAACCAACAATCATGTCAGCAACAAGTGGGAAATACGTAAAGAGAGGAAAAGGATCCAATCATACAGTAGGTCGAGCGTAAACGATGCAAAGTGTAGACCGAAGGTGCACCCCACGTACCCCTTCTCAAAACGACCGATGTGGAGGCGTTCAGAAGGGGAGCCGATCCTACGACCATCATCGACAAACTTGAGCGTGTGGAGGCGTTCACGAAACGGCACACGGCAACCGACGCCGCCCGTGGCTCCTCTCCGGAAAAGGCACGACATGGACGCCCCCTCTCTAAACCCTAGAACACTAGGCACCGCCGCCGCCACCACTCCTCCAGGGGCAGCAGCCAAGAATTGAAACCCAAGTTTCAATTATATGTGCTAAAAGCCTCTACTTCTCTAGCTACTTCTCTCTACTCTCTCCTAAGTTTCAATGAGCAACAAAATCCTCTACTCTCTCCCCTATGTGATACTAATTAACAGTAGGATCTAGAGATGCATATGTGATACTAATCCTATTAATTCATATGTGATACTAATTAACAGAGAGGGCGGAGCGCCGCGTAGGGGCAGCAAAGGGAGTGGCGAGCCGCCGCGGCAAATCGATTGGAGCCATGCATCGAAGCGCGGAGCAACCGTGCAATCTCTAAATCCCAAAACATGGCGAGCTGCCGCGGCAAATCGATTGGAGCCCCTACGACGAACCCTAACCGAGAGATCGAGAGGAGCTACTGTGGCGCGCGCAGGGAGGAGGAGATCGAGAGGTGGACTTACGGGGCTAGAGCGTCGGAGGAGGCGAGAGGCGACCGCGCGTGGTGGCGGCGCACGGCACCATCGACGGGGGTGAGGCGGCCGAGGACGAACCCTAACCGCGGCGGCGTCGTCGTCGGGCGGAGGGGATCGATTGTGAGAGGAGGGGGGTGCGGGGGTGCTCGATCGGGCCGGTTTTCTTTAGCTATAGTAGTAGCGCTGGTTGGAGCACCACCCTACTGCTAAGCCCACCAGCTGTAGCACCCTTTCAGAACAAACGCTACAGCTAAGTGGGCTATTGATTCTGCCCTGCGGCCCATGTAACAGTAGCGCGGCCCAAGCAAACAAACACTGCTGTTATATGTTAGTAGTAGCGTGTTTTCTACACAGCACTACTGGTAATTACTAGTAGCGTGGGGTCAAAAAACTCGCTACCGGTAAACTTCTATCTATAAGCATTTTCCTAGTAGTGCTAGGTGGCCCGTCAAGCCCGCCGGTCACGAGCCAAGGAGTGGCGAGTTGCTCCAGGTCGGCACTGGGGAGGGAGCACGGTGGCACAGGCATCGTGGCTGCCATTGACGGTACCATGTCGTACCACCCCTCACGTGCCCGTCACCGCGTCATCCGATGTCACCGCGCGCGTAACTGCGTCCTGCTTACAGAGAAAGAAGCGGGCTGCATGGACATCGACGAGGTGGTGTCCAACACGTCCGCGCTCGCCGCCATCATCGAGGAGAAGCTGTCGCTTGGGTCCCATGAATGACACACCGAGGTGACACCAACGTTCACAGCCGGTGTCTTGCCCTCTGGCAGGCCACCGCCGTTCCCAACCCAAAACCAACTCTGATCCATGTAGCGTAGGGACCCTTCCCCACCAGCAGAAGCATCAGCTGGTTGTTCCACTCCGATGAGCGGTAGGAAGGCGAGCCGCTCTTTGCGTTCAAACATATACCTCTAGGGCTCACAGCTGCTGGACATGGGGACGACATTGGAGATCCGCTGCGGCCGGCAGTAGACTAGTCAAGGGTATCCACGTCGCCGGAGTGGATATTCGCCGTCGCCAGCGCTGGCTGTAGACTTTTTAGTAAAAAAATATGTTCAAAATGTAAACGTTTTTGTTTGGTTTGTATGAAATTCACTGTATTTGCATGAATTTCATCCGATTTTTTAAAAAAAAAGTGTTCGAAATATATGCGGACAATGTTGGATGGCCGATTCCTGTATCTGCATCTGTGGATTGATCCCCTGCTCGTGGACGAACGCGGGAGGAAATTTACTGATTGCCGTTGGAGATGCCCTAATCAAAGGCATTTCATCCAGGCGTACTAGCAAACATGCCCTTTCCTCTAACCGGTCGGACCATTTTTGCTGGCCAATCAAGAGTTGAACTCCGGAGAGAAAACATGTACGTGTTCTTTGTGTTTAAGCGCGTGCTGATCAAAGGAGCTAGCCTCCAACTCTATGAAAGAGCTAATTTGTATGGTAATTAACTACAAGTTGATGATGGCATGCTGAGGGTCAACAACGAATCAAGGGCCAGCAATGTTTTTTTTATCTTGCACTTCTTAATTTATACTCCCTCCTTCCGGAAATACTTGTCATCAAAATGGATAAAAGGGGATGTATCTAGATGTATTTTAGTTCTAAATATATCTCTTTTTATCCATTTTGATGACAAGTATTCTCGGACGGAGGGAGTACTACACATCTGCGTAGCAAGCATCAACTTTTTTTTGTCATTAACTACATGTAAATGGGTTTATTTGGTGTATATAATTCAGTAACTAGGAGTAAGCACTCGCTTCCTACATGGTGTATGCTACACCGAACTGCGTACCAACCGTTGTTCATGGTGGTGTGTATACGGTTGGAGTAAGTGGCCGGTGAGATTTTTACTCAACATGGATGGCAGCATAATCTCCGGATCGCACCACCACCTCCTTCGACAGAGGCATAGCGGTCCTATATGACTCATTGTTGTTGATATGTCGATTTTCTTATCTTATTTTTGTCAGACTTCTGCTTTTGGCTGTGTGCATCTTAGTTATACAGAGGCCGGGTTTCATTATGTTTTGTATCCACTTGATGCTATATTTTGAGTTAACAAAAACGCCCATTATTGAAAAAAAAACATAATTCGTTGACTAGGAGCATGTAGTGGAACAAGAGAGATAAGAAAAATTATGATTGTACAATCCAAAATAATATATGAATATATTTGAAACAATAATAATAATATAAAAGCATATGCATATGCATTATTTTCTTTTACGGGGAAACTTTGGTGTTCAGTATGAAACAATACAAACTTTCCACCATGAAATGTTGCATAAATCTAGATATGTACTGACAGATATTTTTTCTAAACAAAAAATAATACAACATGGATCTCTCTATCTATTATATTATATTACTCCACATGATTTCACATAGGTTAAGATAGTATGATTCACTAATCATGTATTTTAATGGTCATGATTTGTGTTAAAAATGGTCGAGATTTATAGTAGACACACGTAAAAACATGTTCTGATCATGCACATGTACGCATATAGGATAGACTTTTGTATGCACCATCTTTCATTCGCAGGACTGGGAGAAAGAAATCTACAATGCACGCGGAAATTCGCTGCGGCAAGTAAGTGCAAGGGCACTCACCGGCCAGGCCATGCCGCATGCTCGATTTGCCTCGCGATTTGTGAAGTAGGGCATGGTAAAAAGAATCCCTCAAAAAAATTTAAGTTTCAATAATGAAACTTACCTTTTTACATCAAAAAATACCCGGTTTCAACAAGTTTCAAGGATGTAATTTTAAGCAATTTTTTATGTTGGTCGTAGACACAAAATAATTAAATTTTATCGGTCGCTCGTACTAAGTTTCAAATAATGAAACTTAACATTGTTTTCAAAAGTCACCAAAATCTATTCAAGATGGTTCTTATTTGAAAGCGCTGGCCACGAGAAACACGAATATGAAAACATAACTTACATTGATTTTTTCGTTTAAAAGATATAGAAGTTTGAAAATCGGAAGCCAAAATAACAAGCTGGCACCAGGACCTGAGTGCCCCCGCACTTGTGTGCAGTAAATCCTCATCCTGCACATGATAGTTAAAGGAAATATATACACACGCAAGCCTTGCTGTGGTACTACAGGGAAGGTCCAACCGGAAAAATTAGAGTGGCTATAGATTGAGGATGACACAAGCGGTTGTGCGAGCTTTCTTGGGACCCATTAAGCTTTATATATATATATATATATATATATATATATATATATATATATATATATATATATATATATACGGTGGCGCTAAACTAAGCGAGAGCGCAGATTAAGCTATTGTACGCTCCGGCCGCTAATTCCTCGCTCGGCGCACTGCTCGGCCAATGAAGCCCCACCTCCGCCTTTTTGTAGCAAATGATGGTAAATAGAAACGAAACATATGGTAACAGATTAATTTTCCTTACCATTGCCACGTGCCTCACTTCGTCTCGTGTCCTTTTTGTTAACGACAGTAAACATGCTAGCATATGTGGTAATAGATGCGATACTTTTACCAAGTTACAGCACCACGATACGCTATGGCTCCACCACTAATGGTGGTAAAAATAGGAACATATATGGTAACCGAATAATTGTATTACTACTATCGTGAACCTCTTGCTATGTGGTAATTGCATTACCATATATGGACCCCATGGCTCCTACCACTAACCATGGTAAGGTATGAACATACTCCCTCCGTTCCTAAATACTTGTCTTTCTAGGCATTTCAACAAGTGACTACATACGAAGCAAAATGAATGAATCTACACTCTAAAATATGTCTACATACATCCATATGTAGTAGTCATTTGAAATGTGTAGAAAGACAAATATTTAGGAACGGAGGGAGTATATGGTAATGGAATAAATCATATTACTGCTGCCGTGAACCACTGCTTGCTATGTGGTAACTGCATTACCATATATGGATATGGGTCAGTAAAGAGATCTGCTTTGGTTACTATAGGAAGGGTGATGTTTTACTGTTAGATTAAGAGGGTATATTACAACGCCGTAAAAATATGTATTACTACCGATTGCCACTACTTTACGATCAAAATATAGTTGGCCCAGATGGGCATTCGGGGCATTCTGTGCGGGGGATCCACTCGTAAAATCCAACAACTAATTACGATTGAATTTATAACTGCACGAGGCGGGAGGCGGGGGGCTGGGGACTAGGATACTGGGCTGATTAGCATGCGCGCTGCGGGAGTTGATCCGATCGGTCGCACCCTGCTGGCCGGAGCGTACGCTTAGTTATAATACGCTCAGGCTGATTTTAGCAGACCTATATATATATATATATATATATATATATATATATATATATATATATATATATTGCTTGAGGGATAACAAGGGCCTTTCCATCTGTATATCCATGTATCCTTCTAATCAGGCATCGTCGTGGATGGGCTTGTAGGCTACCCGCGTGCCACCGTAGTGGCAGGGGTGGGCCTGGGAGTCGCCGGATCAGCCCAGGAGTGACTAGTCCCAGTCTCCTGCCGTGGTTGGCGTCTTGCCAAGTTCGGGCCTCCACGGATGTGGGTGGCATGATGCGGCGTCGCGCAGAGAAATCTCCCGCTTGGCCCGGCCCATGTAATAGGAACCTCCTATACTGCGCTCTACGCGCTGGGAGAAGATGCAGCGTGCCCGTTTGGGGCGGCTAATGTTCGGTCGGCCTATTTTTTCAACTTCGTTTTCTATTATTCCTTTCTCTTTTCTGTTTTTGTTTTTCTACTTTAAATAATTTGGTTTTCAAAAATTTCGAAAATTAAAAAAATGTGTATTTTGAAATAAATGTTTCATAAATCATAAAATGTTTGTGGATTCAAACAATGTTCACGATTTTGAAAAAAAACAATTTTATTTTTCGGTAAAAAATAATGTTCATTAATTTTTAAAAAGGTTTGTGTACTGACTTTTGTTAATGAAATTGAGAAAAATTTCACCAATTCAAAAAATGTTCATGAACGGAAAAATATCCAAAAAATTCAAAAACTGCTCTTGATTTACAAACTAGTTTTTTCATTCATAAACGTTCACAGATTCAAAAAATAATCATGTATTTCAAAATATGTTTGTTAAGTTAAAAAAATGTTTGTTAAATCAAAAAAAATTGAATTTCAAAAGTTGTTCCACCAATTTTCAAAAAAATGTTCATCGATTAAAGGAAATTGTCCGTTTATCCAATCAAATACTTCTTATTTTAGTTGGTAGAAGCCATGCCAATAACATATTAAATTTCTCTCGTCCAATAAGAGTTTCCGAGAGTTACTATATTCAAATTCTCTCATTTCCAAAGCTCCACAAGGAAAAAAGAGTACCTAATAATAGTAAAGGGGCTATTGCGCTTCTGGTGGTACGTCATGGAAATTACCTCTAAAGTTGCAAAATATTACCCACCGATGCCACTTATAAGTTTTTTTTAGACAAACTCTGAAGCTTTTTTTTATATCGTCAAAACGTTTACAGGGACGAAAGAAAGTCCGTCTAGTTGACCGAGCCAGACACGGTGGCCATCTGGAAGGGATAGCGCATGCTTCACGAGTTCAATGCCACATATAAGTTTTTTTTGAGAAATCTCGCTGTCTTTATTGATTCATAAAAATGTTCATAGGTACACGGCTTGGGTCATGAGGAGTACCCAACCAAACATGTCTACCTATATCTAGGTTACAAGCAAATTTAGCGAGATTATGAGCCTCGAAATTAAAATTCCTACGCTCAAAAACAAAAGAGCAAGACGTAAAACTATCTTTACGGTTCGTTATTTCATGTATAACAGCCGCATTGGGGCCAGCTGTCCCTTCATTGATGTCCTGCACCACACCTTGGCAATCCGATGCCACCTTGATATTCTGCTCGTGTAGATTTTCCGCCAGCGCTAGAGCCTCCCGACACGCGTATGTCTCCAGGATAATCGGGTCGCGTACGCCCCCATAGACCACCGCTGACGCGCCAAGATAGTTGCCATTTGAATCACGGCAGATTGCGGCTGCAACTCCCACTCGCCTGTTTCTTGATAATGCACCATCCACGTTTATCTTATGTGAGCCAGGCGGAGGTGGAATCCAACGTCGTTGCTGCTCCCTTGCCGCTTGACCTTGTAACCTCGGTTCACAAGCGATAGCCTGGTGTAGCTCTTGAAGATAAGAGTCTACAAAGGAAATTGTCTGGTGTGGATTTTGAAAAAGAGATTCATAAATCGCCTTGCGCCTTGCATACCACACAGCCCATAATGTGACAATCATCCTTGAGAAGCTCGCGTGGTCTAGTGACTCATGAAGTTCAAAAAGCCAATTCTTCGCACTTGGCTCCGTGCTCGCCGTCATCTTAGACACAATATTTTCATCTGATAACGCCCAAACACATCTCGACATATAAGTGATAAAAAGAAGTTTCGCACAGGGGAATTCCCCCATCTGGGCCGGCCCTACAGTTGGGACCTCCTATAATGCTCTCTGCACGCTGGGAAAAGACGCTGCACGCCCGTTTAGGCCGGCCCATTTCAGGCTGGCCTGTTTTTTGAATTAGGTTTTCTATTTTCTTTTTTCTTTTCTGTTTTCGTTTTTTCTACTATAAATAATTTGGGATTTCAAAAAGGTTTCGAAAATTAAAATAATGAGTACCATGAAATAAAATTTTCGTAAATCATAAAATGTTTGTGGATTCAAAATGCATTCGCCATTTTGTAAAAACCAATTGCTTGGACAATAAATGTTGAAAATTATAAAAACATTTTTTTGGGAAATTAAATAATGTTCCTCATTTTATTTAAAAGTTTATGCATCCAAAATTATTAATGAAATTGAAAATTTAATCGCCAGTTAAAAAAATGTTCATGAATGGAAAAATATCCTAAAAATTCAAAAACTATTGGTGCCTTACAAAACAGTTTAGTCATTTAAAAAATGTTCACTGATTCAAAAAATAATCATGTATTTCAAAAAATGTTCAGAAATTTCTAAAACTGTTACACCAATTTCCACAAAAAAGTTCGTCAATTAGAGAAAATTGTTTCTAAAGATGTTCAATTTTTTTTAAAAATGTTTGCAAATATTATAAAATGTTCATCAATTCCAAAAATGTTCTTAGTTTTAGAAAATATCCGAAAATTTGTACAAAAGTTCATGAATTTGAAAAATGTTTACTATTTCAAATATGTGTAAGAGTTTTAAAACATGTTCGTGATTTCAAAAAGTGTTCATGATTTCACGAAATTGAGAGAGATAGGGTATCTCGGTGATGGAGCAAAATATGGTCATGGCCATTGGAGATTCTAATTTTTTTTCTCCCATTATAATGCACGGACCTTTTTGCTAGTAATAAGAAAGGGGCTATTTCTTCTGATGGTACGTCATAGAAATTACCCACAAATGTCACGTATAAGTGATAAAAATGTTTCACACAGGGGTATCCCTGTCTGGACTGGCCCATGTAGTAGGGACCTCCTATACTGGGCTCTGCAGGTTGGGAGAAGGCGCGGCCGCCCATTTGGGCCGGCCTATGTCCGAGTGGCCCCTATTTAAAATTTCCCTTTTATCTTTCTTTTTATTTTTTTCTACTTTAATTAATTTCGGAATGCAAAAGATATTTGAAAATTAAAAAATTATTTTCAAATGAAGTTTTAATAAATCATAAAATGTTTGTGTATTCAAAAAATGGTTGCAATTTTATTGGAACAATCTGATTCAAAAAATGTTCAAAATTTTGAAAACAAATGTTCGTGATATCAAAAAACATTTATGACTTTTTAAAAATTCGTGTATAAAAAAATGTTAATAAAATTGAATGTCCCCAATTCAAAAAATGTTCATGAATGGGGAAATATCCAAATATTTGGAAAACTGTTCGTGACTTACAAAATAGTTTATTCATTCATAAAATGTTCGCTGATTCAAAAATGATCATGCTTTTCAAAAAATGTTCGCTAAATGAAAATATGTTCATGAATTTCAAAAATTGTTCTTGATTTAAGAATATATTTGAAAATTTGTAAAAGTGTTCATGAATTTGCAAAATGCCACAAGTTTAAAAAATGTACATGATTTCCCGAAATTGATAGTGATAGTGTATCTCGGTGATGCAAAAAAATGTGATCATGGCCATTCAAGATTATAATTTTTTTTCTCCCGTGCACGGGCCCTTTTGCTAGTATACACTAATACAAAGAAAGCCCAAAAGTAGGTCCTGAGTGGCCGGCTTTATTGTTCAGACCAGACCATTCATACAAAACATCAAACACTTTAGCTCCACACTGATGCTGATAAATCTACCTTAGGAATATCTATATTTTCCATCGTGTGCGTCCAATTCCGTCAGAACGTACCGATTTTGTAAGTCCTATGTGAATATCTCAAATGACTTGCGTTCACGACCTAAAAGAAAAGGAAAAAGAAGATAGTGCCGGTTCCCTGTAGCATGATAGATTGAACTGATGCCTGCAATGGAATCGAGCGTCCCCGGTGCACGCTGTTTTCCGACAAGGTGAAAGAGAACAGAAACACACGAGACAAGAGAGCTTTCAGCTTTTTCTTTAGGCCTCGTTTGGCGCAGGAGGATTCAGGAGGTTTGGAGAGGATGAACCCTGGGAGGGAAAGAAGCCCCACGAAACCTCGTCGGCCCATTTGATAGGTGGGGTTTGCACAGCCCAACCCCCTCCGATCCCTTCCAATCCCCTCGCACCCGTGCGGTTCAGAACTCTAGTCAAGGGCCTTGCGAAAGCAGAATCTCGAGGGCAGCGGCAGTGCACGCCTCCTCCACTGTCCGCCTACCAAACGAGTTTTTTCAGGGGATTGGATGCAAAGGGAATTGAGGAGATTGGATGGAGGGGAGGGATTCACCAAATCCCCTCCAATCCCCACACCTCAAATCCTCGCGAATCCCTCCATGTCAAACGAGGCCTTACAGTGCAGAATCTCTTGTCTGCGCCAAAGGCAGAAACAGCCGTGACTTTGGCAGTCAACCACGAAACCTGATTCGCCTGAACGAATCAACCAAACATTTTTTGTGCTATAATATATACAGCCTTGGTTTGCTAATGATACAACTGGAATACACACACATATTTCTGCGAGAAAACTTTCAAAAGCGTCGGAATTCAGGACAACGTCTAACTGGATGAATATTGGGTTTTGTTCCGAACGGATAAAATCATCCATTCTTTCATTCCTTAACAAGAAAAGAGTAGTTCTATCATGTAAATCGTTTATCATTTCTCCAGTCTCATCCAGCACATTTAGTTAGCTGCTGACTGGCCTCCCCTTGTTGCATTACTATTAATTATTCCCTTCGTTCACAAATATAAAATATTTTGAATATATTAATATGGACTACATATATACGGATTGAACAGACGGAGCAATTTGCAATGCTTCTTACTCCTACTAGTAACTGAAAATAGTCGAGTCCACCTTTTTGGTCTGACGGTTGGGACCTTCTTCTCCTTCCTCCCGCTGTCTCGCGACTCGGTGAACAAATGAACGGCGACTAGGTAAATAGGCTTACTTACCGATTTTACTTCCCCACTCTATGGAGAGTGAACAGCGATAAAGATGCCACTATATATTAGTAACAGGTTTCTAAATACAGAAGTTCTGATACTAGTTTCTGTTTTACCTTGTATCGACAACAATCCAGTTGCTGTGCTTCACAAAAAAAGTTACAGCACAGCTGGCACTCGTAATGTGTCTTGCATAAATATTAAATCAGAAGAAATCAGAAGAAGACACTCATAATGATTTTACAAGTGTATTTAGAAGGGAAATGGCGTTTTGATTTGCACATGCCTACCACTTTACTAATAACACTTATGATTTGTGTGGTTTCTTCTAATTAAAGTAACAACCAATTATATACAAAAAGATCATTCAGGGAACATAGCGACTCCTTGAGTCAAAACATCAGTGAGCGGGTCACCCGACGACATCAGCACAGGGCGAATTACTTGCCATCCATGGTCAAGGTCTCATTATAAATATTGATGGCTGGCACGTCGAAAAAAAGTGGCTTACCTGTACACGTTTTTGGAGGGGGGGGGGGGGGGGGGGGGGGGGCAGTTACGTCAAAGGTTATTGTACAACTACAAAACATGGAGCATTCTACGGCATGCACCGCAAGCAGGCACAGATGAAGGGACGCCGACGGCCGACCAACTTCTACGAAAAGGTGTGGAGCAAGATAAAGGACAATTTTATCATCTTGCAAAGTCCTAGATTACATCTTTAGAAGATCCGATCTATGTGGTCCACCTAGATCATCCACATTAGTAGGTAATGTTACAACACAATTCAAATAAGATAAAAATATCCTCCCATTTTATTAGTTATGTTGGCACAGATCCCGTACGTCTGAGTACTTTCGGACGTACACGTGTACATAAGCTGGCTTTTCTCTAGAGATATGCACGTACAAGCAGGCACAACGTCTAGCTAGCTTTGCACAGCCTTACGCTTAGTCAAACTAGCAAATCGGTTTTGCCGACGCCGAAACACACGATACACACGATAACACAGGAACACGCGAGTTGATGGCTAAACAGGGCCTTGTCGGTCCTGTTGATCTGTATTGCTTTGATCTGGTTCGGTACAGTACTACAACGTAGGGGTACATGGATATTTAAAGGAGCTATGCTAGTCCTAAACTAGTCCGAGTCCTATTACAAATCCAATGTTAAATCGGTGACTGCTACCACTATCTGTCCGTGCCGGACAAGGGAACCACTACATCGTGGTTAATCCCAACAAGTTATAAGAAGACATAGCAATGACATTGTTCAAAAGTGGCATCACAAGTTCGAGTAGAGAAGAGATGAATCAATGAAACCATGCAACCTTTGTGATGCTACTGTGCTATATCAACTATGTTATGAGAGGAGATCAAGCGAAACCATAACTCAAGGTACAGAGGTGGCCTGCGATGCATGGGATGTCGGGGCAACGGCACCGACACCACAACACAAATAGTTCCTCGGGCAACACCCCGCTATCCATGGTAAGCATGCCACAGGCCTCCCAGCGGCTTGTGCACACAGTGCGGCCATCATCATGAGAAGGCAAACCTGTGCCATGAGAAAAAGTATGAAGACTTGAATGCCAAACGTACACTTATTCGAGGACGGAGGGAGTACCTCATATTTTCACATGGCCTTTGCTCCCATTATTTCCTAAAATCCTAAGTTTGCACGCGTGTGCATGCGTGCGCGCGTGTGTGTGACAGAGAGAAAGATAGGAAAATCCATCATTTTTATGTTTATACACAATTTATCTCCAGCTTTCATGAAAAAGTGACTTCACTTTTTTTTTAAATAATGGCGGGCTAACAAAAATAACTAAATTTATTTTAATATTTATTTCTCTTGTGCATAGGTTGCATACTAATTAAATTTCGTGAAACTTTGCAACAGAATATATTCACACTCAATGACACATACACCTTAAACATTTTAGAAAAAATACAATCAAGAGAATGATATGTTTCAGTTTTATTATTTATAATGGAAAGGGTGGAAGGTATTAAGAGAGAAGGGGCAGTAATAGCTATGGTGTTATCGTCTCAGGAACATGTGAGAAACGAGCGGTTTCTCTGTATGTTTATGATGAAGGATGAGATATTAATGAGGTCAAAAGATAGATGTATTTCAATGAACTATAAATATGTGCCTTGTTTGAAAAAACACCACCCAAATTGTTGTCCATAAATTTTGAAATAGATAACTACGTGAACCTGGATTGCTCAATAGATGACCTCAGTGATTAATTCTGGAGAAGATGTGCTCCCTTATTTCAGGAAATTCTTTTTTTTTGTATGAATAGTCAAATATTTGTGAGTGAGTTTTGCACTTTTTATGTTTGAATACACAATGTATATACACCAGCCATGTTAGAGGGAGAGGGGGGGGGGGGGGGGGGGGGGGGGCGGGGTGTACCATGTGTATGAAATCGTTTCTGGATTTCTCAATGTCATCCAGCCTACATAATTAGCTGCCAATTGATCTTGCCGGAAGAAATTGCTGCCTCAATGTTTATTTCTCCTAGTAATTAAAAAGGCGAACACTGGTTCACCTTTTAGCTCTCACGGTTGGGACCTTCGTCTTCTTCCTCCTCTCCAACCAACGCAAAACAGTCAGTGGCAAACAAGTCGCGTCTCAAAACCAGGCTGATCAAGATTTCCAGTTATTTTCTCTGATCTACACAAAAGGGACAAAAGGTATATAGGCTTACTTGCCCGCTTTCACTTCTCCATTCCATGGAGAGTGAACGGCGACCAAACCAGTCACGTGCCAGGAACAATGTGCAACAGAGCAGGCTGGGCATCAAAGCGCAAAAAAGACGGGGAAATAAAACAGGTGATAATGATATTTTTCAGAGATGACAGAACATCGACCGAGAGCAGCAGGATGCCATGATATATTAGTAACAGCAGAACTGATCAGCACAGCTTGAAACCAGTTCATCGCCGTTACCTTTACTGTAAGACCCGTGGCGTATCCTAGAAACGCCCTGCTGAACAACTCTTGGTTCCCCGCGACACGTCAAAACACAAGCGCGATGAATATGCCTGCAATCGGAATTAGGAACATATACGTTATATATTTTGCATAGGAAAAAGACTCTTCCTGAACCAGGTACTGAACAGAATGACAAATAAATTAAGCGGTGGAGATGTATCGATGCTTTTACAAGTGTAATTAGAAGAAAAATGATGGTTTGATTTGCTTCTGCCTACCACTCCGCTACTAACAAACACTGTTTTATGATTGGTGTGAATGCAAGAACCAAAACAGATGCACTACGAACCTGCGGGAATTTCCTCTTTGCAGTCCAGTGCATTTGTCTTGCTGTAAAACTTAAGGGAGACAAGTAGCTAGCTTAGGATGCTCAGTCGCATCTCAGACCTACCGGAAAGAGTACAGTTGCAGCAACTGGAGCTAATCCATAAATAATTTACATTGTAGGCAGAGTTGGAGAAACAAAAACTGGAGACGTCTATTCTTCTTCACTTCTTAATAAGGTCTTTACCTATTTCTCCTGTGTAAGGTGCTAACACATTTTTATGGCTACCACCCTAAGATAAGCTTCAAAGTTGCCCTGGACTAAAACTGAGACAAAACAGAGTACGTGAGCAACAACAACAAAAAACTAGCACATTTTTTGTGCGGCTTTTATCTAAATTAGTTGATGAATGAGCATCAAAATTTAGTGCTACAAACTACAGGCATCGCCACACGGTCAATAGACTCGGTCCGCTGCATACCTTCTAACTGAAGTACCCACACACTACTACGCCCTATCAAACACATGAACAGGCCACGCTGCCAAACGGCAAGTCTGAACCGACACAGTATCCCCCAAAATACAGTCATGCAAAGGTAAAAACAATATATGTAGGACAGGATGAGCATTTCAATATTTCTACTTCTTATTAATCCTTCCTTCTCTTATTTCTAAACTTTAGTACTCCCTCCGATCCAAATTACTTGACGCCAACTTAGTACAACTTTGTACTAAGTCAACGTCAATTAATTTGAATCGGAGGGAGTACTTAAGAAGTATTTTGAATCCCCCTATACACCCCTGCTGTCCGACTACCAGAACCTAGGTTAGTCGACCGCATTGTTAACTAGCTTTCTACACATGAACTAGCTTTCCATATCAATAACGCTGCCGTTTCTGACTGGCCTGGCCGGCCTTTCCATGTCAAGGGAACTAAGGCTGCTCATTGGCGTTGTTGGCGTCGAGCTTCCAGGCAGGCTCATGGACTGCCTCTCCTTGTTCTTCAGCGGCTCCTTCCCATGGACGAACGAGATGAATCTTCTGAGGCTCTTCCGCGGTTCATGCCTCAGGTATTTGCATAGCATGATACCAAAGTAGAGTAGCAGCGCGAGAACACATGCCACACCACAGATTAGGAACAGACCAAGGAAACTCTCAAGGCGGAGCTGGTTCGAGTCGACAAACTCACTGTTTTCAGTTGCGCACTCCCCTGTATTGAGCCATTTGGCATGGATCCGCTGCAGCTCCCCATTCTCTGACAGAGACAGGATTGCGGTCGAGAGGTCTACTTGCAAAGGGGAGTCCCTTGGAAATGCCTGCCAGAATGAACTTGTAAGGTGCTACATTTTGATTTGTGAAACAAAGTACCCACAGATATGTGCAAGAACAGTTGCATAATAAACTAGATACTAGACACAGCTATTCAAAGTTAAAACTTCTATTCCAGGATATTAACAGAAAAATGTTTTGTTCTTATATTCTAATTTACATAAAAGAATATGGTTTAACTGTACTTACAAAGCCCCATCCTCTGCTGGTGAAATCTGTGCCAGCTACCGCAATTTTGCAGTAGGTTGACAAAAACAGTTCAACATAGGGGCGCTCGTCGACAATGGCCATAACACCTCCTTCCTTAGGGCCTATCTTGAGGGCATCCGCGTATTCTTGTGGTGAACCCAGAGCTCTTAGCCTTGACCGTGAGATGTTGAGCTCCTTGACCATGTAGTCTTGTGCAAAAGAACCAACTTGGAAACCAATAGGACCATCGCTATTTTTCAGGTCATCAATTCCTTTTATAGAAGTATCAAGTTGTTGCACGGTCAGGATGGAAGTAAGACTCGCGGTATAGCTGGATACAATTATCAAAACAACAAACAGCCATATGATCAGGACACCACGCCCTAAGGCACTCATCGTATTTTCTCCTGCGAGCAGACACGGATGAAATCACAAGTCATGCCTCAGAACAAAATGTTATAGCCAAAAAACACATAAGAGAAAAGGTTGGTTTACTCACTGTGTGCGAAGAACAAAGTCGAAAAGCTGAACCTGCAGGCAATAAAATTTGAAATTATACTCACAGCAAGGAATCACGTCATGATAAGAGCATTTGGCAAATACATGTGGAGAAGTACATGAAAACAGGAAAAAAATAGAGCAATGCATCATAAATATCATTAAGCGAATATATATACTGTGCATGTATATATGTCTCACAAGATTATTAAGATAATACTCCCGCCGTCAAAAAACACTCTTATATTATGGGACGGAGGGAGTAGTTCATTGGTAATCACTAGATGCTTCATTTAGGTATGTTAACTGGCCACTGCTCTAAGGTGCTCGCTGTATGCAACATATTGCACAAGACTTGTTAAAACATCAACACTTTGAAAACAGAAATGATATACAAGAAGACGATACAAAAGGTAAAGGTCAGCTCCTTACGAGAAAATAGTTATTATTTGTTGACATACTGAACCACGGAAATCGTCATTGATCCGATGTTCAAGAACCCAAATAACCACACCCACAATAAGAAAGAACAGCCCTGTAACACACCACATCTCCAAACTAAATGGCTGCAAGAATGCCCACGATGATGTTATATGCTCTTTAACCGGAGCCAAGATAACCAAGCCTGTTTCAATGAATGGCTGGGTGAAATCAAAAGTTACTGTCCGCCTCATTGTAATTGCAATATCCCCTATAGCTGCATCAAACTCCTGCAGGACAAGATGACCCTGGTCAGCATGGTATATGATGAAATGGTTAGAGGAAGAAAAGAGGCATTCCATACTTACATTTGATTCAATCATCTGTACGAGTTTGTCATAATTAGGATTTTCAGTACCATTCCCAAAAGGTACAAACTTGTAACTAACAGGATAAGGAAGCAAAGCCAATGCCTGAGTAAAGACATCGATGCAATAACCCTTCATTGACCCAGTAGCATTGTCTACCGTGACGATCTCTTTGAAGCTAAATCTGTTGGGAACACCAATTTTCAATTGCTTGGCATTAGAAGGAAAGACCCATCCTCGAGGCCTCTGTGCAGTCTCCCCAGGCCAAATAACATCATAGAGATGCTGATCGACGAGAGAAGTATTAGGAGGCTTTGAATATAGAGCCTCTGGAGAGACAGTCGACAACAAGCCAGAATAGTTTGACCAAAAACCAATGGTCCGCATGCCATTTCCGATGACATTTATGATGTCATACGCAGGGTGAATGAGGTTGCCTACAGGATCGAATTGCACTTGCCCAGATACCCCACTGAAGTTTACCTTTCTAATCTTCTCCAGTAATTTATTTCCCATGTCAAAAATGCTCATTGCTTCAAGGTGAAGAGTTCCTCCAGTTTCATCATGCAAGTCATTTGAAAAGGAAATCCTACCACCATCATCAAAGAAGGCATCCAGAGCACGAGCTACTGCCCAGACACTATCATAAACATAAAAACCATAAGTATTTACACGAAGATCACTGTAGTTGTACTTTTTACTTTGCGTGCTCCATTTAGAGACCAAATTATTCATCTTTGAGTTGGGAATATGTGGCCGTAAAGTAAGAACACCTTGCAGGCCAGATATAGTCTCAGCAGGAACTGATGAATTAGCATCAAGATATGCGGACAGCCAGTCAGTTGCAATCCACACATAGCCGTTGCCCATCATGTTCAGTTGGTGTGCCATAGAGAAAAGCTTGAGTCCAGGTTCAGTTCCAGTATGGAGAATGATAACACGAGACTCCATAGAACTGACACTAACCAACAAATTTATGAGGTCACTCCTTTTAGCATTGGAAGGAAAGCCAATCTTGTAGGATATTTTGCAGCGCTTTAAAGCGAGTGCATCATCCAAAGCAGCAATGCCATTTCTACCATAAACATTATCAATGTATATGGCAGTCACTATCTTCCAGTGGTTGTAGTCAACAACTTCTGCCACAGCCGCCATTTGATAGAGGTCATTGGGACCAGTCCTGACAAAGAATGGGAACTGTATCGATGAAAGAGTTGCATCAGAAGCAAAGGACATCAAAGGGACTCGAAGCTCATTTGCTACATATGAAATGATATGAGAAATTGTGGAGCACTGAGGGCCAACGATTGCAATAACATCAGTCTCCATGAACTGCAAAGCTGATACAAGGAACACGGCATCATTGCCACCACTCCACAATAGAAGTAAAAACTATTTGAAGGCTGTGAAATGAATGAGTGACATTAAAGCTAGCCTACCTTGAACCATGCCAAGGAAACCATCAAAGCAATTTGTATCCTTGATTTGAACCTTCAGTGTAGTTCCATTTAGAACTGTTGGATCGGAGTTGATATCTTCCAAGGCTGTATGGATGGCAACTGCCGCAACACCTCCAGTGGTGGAGTCAAATTGAAGAATAGACCCAATATTCACAACAGGAGGCCGTGTGGCTAAACTCTTGCAGATGCCATTAGGGAACAGAAGCAGAGAAAGAACCAACAACATGAGAAAAGCTATCTCCATTACGCCTCAAATGGCACAAAGGCTACTGGACACTTGTCTGCATGCTAGCAAACTATTTATGTGTTGGAAACGCCCTCCTGTAAGAAAAACCATTAGGCATATGTTATCGTGATACCAATGCACAATTTTTGTATTCTCCAAAGTAACATAGTCCATGTAAAAGAGTAGCACTATTTGGAGCCTCAGCCCAAATGCTGTGGAAAACAACAACAAAGAAGTGAAAATCACTTTGAATGAAGCAATTGCAGGAATTTTAAACCGCTGGGTTGAACATGAATATCGCAAGGAAAAGCAACTTGAGAGAACAATGACAGGTGATTCGACTAAACCCACGAAGTAAATACACCGAATCTAGTAAGCAACACAAAAAATTGTTGTGTTTCTGATTTATTTCTATTTTTTTGCGGGGATATGTTTCTGATTTATAACACTATTAGAAAGATATAGATCCAAGGTTGGGCCAACAAGCATCCAAGAAAGTCAAGAAGCAATGTGGTCCTTGAGTGGAAGCCAAGACATGTGGCGTGGCCATACTACTCTCAACAGATTCCAGTTTCCAACACATAAACGTGCAGGAGCAGGTGCCAAACTTTGGATTATGCCCTTGTCTCAATCATCAGACAGCAAACAAACAAACAGAGCAGAACATACAACTTTATCTATACTATGCTTAAGACCGGGTGCTTCCTGCAACCAAACAAATGACGGCAAACAAAGAGCGCAAATCCCAGCATTTTCATGGGTTTCGAGCACATTTCCAGTAACCGACGGTAAACGGACCGAGACATCCAAGAGCTGAAACGAGACCAGCCGGGCCGACACCCTGCGCACAATCCATCGAACACCTTGCGGACGGGCATGCAAAGAGTAGAGCGACCCAGTGGTAACAGAAAGCAAGCAGGGCCGCCATTGCCGGGGTATCAAGCCACAGGAAGTACCCAGATTTCCCTCCGATTCCTCGCTCGAAACCCAAAGAAAAGGCGGGCATTGGCGGCACGGAAGTTTTGGGTAGGAGACCGGTGGGGATTCGAGAGGCGGGACAGAGAGGGATTTCGACTTACGAGTTACGACTGGGATTCGGCGCCTCCAAAGAGGAAATCTCGGCCTCCCCCCGGCCGCCGGCCGCTGCGCCGCTCGGCGACGACGGACGATACTGCTCAGGGCAGAGCAGGAGAGGAGCAGTACGAGGTGGATCCTATTCACATGGCCGTGCCGTGACGGGGTTCCGTCGAGTGAACTCACTATTACTGTACTTCCATGTTGTATATATACTGTGTACATTGTTCTCTACTGCACTTCATACTTCTTCTCATGGCAATTAGAAAATGTTAATTGACCATCTTCAACAAGTTTCAAAGATGCAACTTTAAGCAATTTTTTCTGTTGGTCATAGACACAAAATAATTGAATATTATCGGTCGCTCGTACTAAGTTTCGAACAATGGAAATTAACATTGTTTCCAAAAGATGCCAAAATATATTCAAAATGAATATTATTTGAAAGCGCTGGCCGCAAGAAACACGAATATGAAAACATAACTTAAATTGATTTTTTCGTTTAAAAGATATAGAAGTTTGAAAATCGGACGCTAAAATAAAAAGGCGGCACCATGACCTGAGTGCCCCCGCACTTGCGTGCCGTAAATCCTCGCCGTGCATGTGGTAGTTAAAGGAAACGTATTAGTTATCAACTCCAAGTAATTTTGGTTTTCTCCTTTTCCGACAGGACAGAATAGCTGTATGAAACCCCTACACATGTAAGGCTGCGGTACCACAGGGAAGGCCCGCCGAAAAAATTAAAGTGACCATCGATTAAGGATGACACAACCGATCTGGATTCCAAACAAAAATCTTATATCTCTGTCTGGCAACACATTTTCATAGCCAATATAACATTGTGCGAGCTTTCTCACATCCCAGTAAGCTTTATATATATTGTTGGAGGGACAACGAGGGCCTTTTCATCTGTATATCCATGTATCCTTCTAATCAGACATCATCGTGGATGTCCTTGTAGGCTACACGCGGCACCGCCGTAGCGGCAGCGGTGGGACTAGGAGTCACCGGATCCGGCCAGGAGTGGCTGGTCCCCGTCTCCAGCCATGGTTGGCGTCTTGCCAAGTTCAGGCCTCCACGGATGCGAGTGGCACGATGCGGCGTCGTTGATCTTTTTCTGCGGGTCTGGATATAGAGGAGGGCGGCGTGGGGGCTATTAGCTTCGGACTAATAATGGTGGTTTGGCCCTGATGCTCTTCTTCCGCCAAGTCGTCTTTCTGCCGGATGTCGACCTCTTGGATCTGGTCGTTGATGAGTTCTGGTCTTTTCGAGCGGAGATCTATATGGATTGGTGTATGTCGCCCCTAGATATCTAGATCGGAAAGGCTCCGGTCGTGCGCGCTAATATTATCAACCAACACGGCCTCAAGAGGATGCGACGTGAAGCTTCGATTTCTTATTTTTATCATGGGACATGTTTAAGTCAAGATTCTCAAGGCATTGATAGATATGGAGAAAGTCATGGAGACTGCGATTGAAGGTCTTGAAGCTTCGGTAGAAGGGTGTATTGGATGCGATGACAATTGTATGCCAGGTGTTTGGTGACTTGTACCAGCGGCCTCGGCAAGCGGGGGCGGCAGCACTGGTGGACTGCATTTTTGATGGTACTCGAGTATCAAGTCTCAATTCCTAGGGTGAAAACCCAAGGTATCGCACTGATACGTCCATTTTGCATCATACTTTTATATTAATATTTACTGCATTATGGACTGTTATTTCAGTCAGAATACTTATGGATATTCTCTCTTATTTTACAAGGTTTACATGAAGAGGGAGAATGCCGGCAGTTGGAATTCTGGGCTGGAAAAGGAGCAAATATTGAAGGACTATTCTGCGCAACTCCAAAAGTCCTGAAACTCCACGGAATGTCTTAAAATAAATAAAGAAAAATCGTCGCCAAAGATGAAGGCCAGGGGGCCCACACCCTGCTCACGAGGGTGGGGGGCGCCCCCCTGGGCGCGTCCCCCTACCTCATGGGCCCCCTGGTGGCTCTCCGACGCCCATAATCTCCCATATGAAGTCTTTCGATGAGAAAAAAATAGAAGAGAACCTTTCGGGACGAAACTCCGCCGCCACGAGGCGGAACCTTGGCGGAACCAATCTAGGGCTCCGGCAGAGCTGTTCTGCCGGGGACAATTCCCTCCGGGAGGGGGAAATCATCACCATCGTCATCACCAACGCTCCTCTCATCGGGAGAGGGCAATCTCCATCAACATCTTCACCAGCACCATCTTATCTCCAAACCCTAGTTCATCTCTTGTATCCAATTCTTGTCTCCAAGTCCGGGATTGGTGCTAGTAGGTTGCTAGTAGTGTTGATTACTCTTTGTAGTTGATGCTAGTTGGTTTATTTGGTGAAAGATCATATGTTCAGATCCTATATGCACATTATTACCCCTCTGATTATGAACATGAATATGCTTTGTGAGTAGTTATGTTTATTCCTGAGGACAAGGGAGAAGTCTTGCTATTAGTAGTCACTAGAACATAAAGGCGCACGTTGTCGCGCCCGTACATCTTATTGGAATAATAATATAAGTATATCAAAAAACCTGGACAAAAGAAGAACATTTAGATGGTGGGGCACTATTGAAGCTTTAGGTATAAGTTGCAAAATTGATACAGGTGACAATGCCATCTAAATCAGCATTGGAACGTCAATGTACAAAAAAGTTTGTCTAAGCATCACATTTGCTAAGGTATTTGAATAAGTGGGGGAGATTCTCTGTGTGTCACGCGTCATGGTCCATTGTAGCCTTGCCATATTATATGCTGCACAGAGAAAGAAAATAAACAAATAATGATGCAATTGAACCGTAAGTACTCGCAAAAAAAATTAAACGGTAAGCAGCCAAAAACTCAGATCCACTGCGTGTGAAAGGCGACGGACGGACAGAATAGGAAAGGCAACAAGCGGCCCACCTCCTGCACAATCACCAAGAATTGGCTGTAAGTCACCTCACGGTCACACGGCCCATGGCAGCCCCATTCATGTAAATGCTCAAAAATAGGTCTGTGGAGCAACGGCCCATTAGACGTTGGCTCGGTCGGTTCAGCGAGCAGAAGAGGCGAACGAGGCCCGAGAGAATGTTGCGGGGCGGTGAACTAATCTGAAGCATCCGTGTACTTAATCGGACGGTTTAGCAGTCCAAATCGCTGTGAGGAGGCATAGCTAGCTCAGTTTTACTGTTTAGTAATGTGAATTTGGTATTCGTTCGATATTTTGATAAGATGTATGTTGTCTAACCTCTAGTGGTGTTATGTGAACGTCGACTACATAACACTTCACCATTATTTGGGCCTAGAGGAAGGCATTGGGAAGTAATAAGTAGATGATGGGTTGCTAGAGTGACAAAAGCTTAAACCCTAGTTTATGTGTTGCTTCGTAAGGGGCTGATTTGGATCCATATGTTTCATGCTATGGTTAGGTTTACCTTAATACTTTTGTTGTAGTTGCGGATGCTTGCAATAGAGGTTAATCATAAGTGGGATGCTTGTTTAAGTAAGAACAACACCCAAGCACCGGTCCACCCACATATCAAATTATCAAAGTACCGAACGCGAATCATATGAGCGTGATGAAAACTAGCTTGACGATATTCCCATGTGTCCTCGGGAGCGCTTTTCCTATTATAAGAGTTTGTCCTGGCTTGTCCTTTGCTACAAAAAGGATTGGGCCACCTTGCTGCACTTTATTTACTTTTGTTACTTGTTGCTCGTTACCATTTATCTTATCACAAAACTATCTGTTACCACTTATTTCAGTACTTGCAGAGAATACCTTGCTGAAAACCGCTTATCATTTCCTTCTGCTCCTCGTTGGGTTCGACACTCTTACTTATCGAAAGGACTACGATAGATCCCCTATACTTGTGGGTCATCTAGACTCTTTTCTGGTGCCGTTGCCGGGGAGTGAAGCGCCTTTGGTAGGTGGAATTTGGTAAGGAAAAATTTATTTAGTGTGCTGAAATTTTATGTCACTTGTTACCATGGAAAGTAATTGCTTGAGGGGTTTGTTCGGGGTATCTTCACCCCTTCCAGTTGAGCCAAGAGTTGCTCCTCAACCTACTGAACCTACTGAATCTACTAAAAATGAAACTGTTTTTCAGATTCCTTCGGGTATGATGGAAAAACTGCTAGCTAACACTTTCGCATGAGATGGAACAAAGCAGCCTGACGAACATCTATGCTTTGTGGATGATATTTGTGGACTATTTAAGCTTGCAGGTATACCCGATGATGCCGTTAATAGGAAGGCTTTCCCTTTATCTTTGGAGGGAGACGCATTGACATGGTATAGGCTATGTGATGATAC
This sequence comes from Triticum timopheevii, assembly GCA_963921465.1. Classification (NCBI taxonomy): domain Eukaryota; kingdom Viridiplantae; phylum Streptophyta; class Magnoliopsida; order Poales; family Poaceae; genus Triticum; species Triticum timopheevii. The sequence continues at coordinate 51,580,149 of OY997272.1, read as the reverse complement.
AAGATCGTGGAACTATAAAAGATTGAAATTGGAATTTCATCAAAAGTATTACCCTATGCATCTTGTTCATCATGATCGCAATTATATATATATTTTTTGGCCTCGCAAAGGAGAAAGCATCGCTCAAGCTTGGGGGAGTCTTAAATCAATGTTATATTCATGCCCCAATCATGAGCTCTCAAAATTGACAATTCTCCAGAATTTTTATGCTCGGCTTCCTGATAATAATCGCACCATGCTCGATACTTCTTGTGCTGGCTCTTTTATGATGAAGTCTATTGAATTTGGATGGAATTTATTGGATAGAATTAAACGCAACTCTGAAGATTGGGACCTCGACGAAGGTAAGGAGTCAGGTATGACACCTAAGTTTGATTGTGTTAAATCTTTTATGGATACCGATATTTTCCGTAAGTTTAGCACTAAATATGGACTTGACTCTGAGATAGTAGCTTCTTTCTGTGAATCTTTTGCTACTTATGTTGATCTCCCCAAGGAGAAGTGGTTTAAATATCATCCTCCCATAGAAGTAAAAGTAGCTGCACCTATTAAAGTTGAAGAAAAGATTGTCACTTATAATGATCCTATTGTTCCTACTTCTTATGTTGAGAAACCTCCTTTCCCTGTTAGAATGAAGGATCATGCTAAAGCTTCAACTGTTGTTCATAAAAGCAATACTAGGACTTATACACCTCCTGAGCAAGTCAAAGTAGAACCCAATATTGCTATTGTTAAAGATCTCTTGTCTGATAATATTGATGGGCATGTTATTCAATTCACTGGTGAAACTGCTAGAATTGCTAAACCCTGTGATAGAGATAAACATAGACCTGTGGTAGGCATGCCTGTTATTTCTGTTAAAATAGGAGATCATTGTTATCATGGCTTATGTGATATGGGTGCTAGTGCTAGTGTTATACCCATTGACTTATACAAAGAAATTATGCATGAGGTTGCACCTGCTGAGTTAGAAGATATCGATGTTACAATTAAACTAGCCAATAGAGATACTATATCTCCAATGGAAATTGTTAGAGATGTTGAAGTCTTGCGTGGCAAAACCAAATATCCCGCTGATTTTCTTGTTCTTGGTTCTCCACAAGATAGCTTTTGTCTCATTATATTTGGTAGACCCTTCTTGCGTACCGTTAATGCTAAGATAGATTGCAAAAAGAATGTTGTTACTGTTGGCTTGGATGATATGGTCCATGAGTTTAATTCCTCTAAATTTAGTAAACAACATCGTGAGTAAGAATTGCCTAGTAAGGATGAAATTATTGGTCTTGCTTCTATTGCTGTACCTCCTAGTGATCCTTTAGAACACTATTTGCTAGACCATGAAAATGATATGTTCATAAATGAAAGAAGGGAAATAGATGAATTATTCTTTAAACAGGAACCTATTCTGCAACACAATTTGCCTGTTGAAATCCTAGGGGATCCTCCTCCACCCAAGGGTGATCCCGTGTTTGAGCTTAAACCGTTGCCTGATAATCTTAAATATGCTTATCTTGATGAAAAGAAAATATATCCTGTTATTATTAGCGCTAACCTTTCAGAGCATGAAGAAGAAAGATTATTGAAAACTCTGAAGAAGAATCGTGCCGCTATTGGATATACTCTGGATGATCTTAAGGGCATCAGTCCCACTCTATGTCAACATAAAATAAATTTAGAAGCTGATGCCAAACCAGTTTGTGATCCTCAACGACGTTTGAATCCTAAAATGAAAGAAGTGGTAAGAAAAGAAATACTCAAGCTTCTGGAGGCAGGTATAATTTATCCCGTTGCTGATAGTTAGTGGGTAAGTCCTGTCCATTGTGTCCCTAAGAAGGGAGGTATTACTGTTGTCCCTAATGATAAAGATGAATTGATTCCGCAAAGAATTATCACAGGTTATAGGATGATAATTGACTTCCGCAAATTAAATAAGGCTACTAAGAAAGATCATTACCCCTTACCTTTTATTGATCAAATGCTAGAAAGACTATGCAAACATACACATTATTGCTGTCTAGATGGTTACTCTGGTTTTTCTCAAATACCTGTGTCGGCTAAAGACCAATCAAAGACTACTTTTACATGCCCTTTTGGTACTTTTGCTTATAGACGTATGCCTTTTGGTTTATGTAATGCACATGCTACCTTTCAAAGATGCATGATGGCTATATTCTCTGACTTTTGTGAGAAATTTTTTGAGGTCTTCATGGATGACTTTTCCGTCTATGGTTCCTCTTTTGATGATTGCTTGAGCAATCTCGCTCGATTTTTGCAAAGATGTGAAGAAACTAATCTTGTCTTGAATTGGGAAAAGTGCCACTTTATGGTTAATGAAGGTATTGTCTTGGGGCACAAAGTTTCTGAAAGAGGTATTGAAGTTGATAAAGCCAAGGTTGATGCTATTGAAAAGATGCCATGTCCCAAGGACATCAAAGGTATAAGAAGTTTCCTTGGTCACGCCGGATTTTATAGGAGGTTCATCAAGGACTTCTCAAAAATCTCTCGGCCTCTGACTAATTTATTAGAAAAAGATGTACCATTTGTCTTTGATGATGATTGTGTAGAAGCATTTGAAATACTTAAGAAAGCATTAGTCTCTGCACCTGTTGTTCAGCCACATGATTGAAATTTACCCTTTGAAATGATGTGTGATGCTAGTGATTATGCTGTAGGTGCTGTTCTAGGGCAAAGAGTTGATAAGAAATCGAATGTTATCTATTATGCTAGTAAGACTCTAGAGAATGCTCAAAGAAATTATGCTACTACCGAAAAGGAACTTTTAGCGGTTGTATTTGCTTGTGATAAATTTAGGCCCTATATTGTTGACTCTAGAGTAACTATTCATACAGATCATGCTACTATTAAATATCTTATGGAAAAGAAAGATGCGAAACGTAGACTCATTAGATGGGTTCTCTTGCTTCAAGAATTTGATTTCCATATTGTTGATAGAAAAGGAGCTGAGAACCCCGTTGCAGACAACTTGTCTAGGCTAGAGAATGTTCTTGATGACCCACTACCTATTGATGATAGCTTTCCTGATGAGCAATTAAATGTCATAAGTACTTCTCGTAGCACTCCTTGGTATGCTGATTATGCTAATTATATTGTTCCTAAATTTATACCGCCTAGCTTCACATACAAACAAAATAGAAAGTTTTTCTATGACTTGCGACATTACTTTTGGGATGACCCACATCTTTATAAAGGAGTAGATGGTGTTATTAGACGTTGTGTACCTGAGCATGAACAGGAACAGATCCTACGCAAGTGTCACTCCAAAGCTTATGGAGGACATCACGCTGGAGATAGAACTGCACATAAGGTATTGCAATCCGGGTTTTATTGGCCTACTCTCTTCAAGGATGCTCGTAAGTTTGTTTTGTCTTGTGATGAATGTCAAAGAATTGGTAATATCAGTAGACATCAAGAAATGCCTATGAATTATTCACTTGTTATTGAGCCATTTGATGTTTGGGGCTTTGGTTATATGGGACCTTTTCCTGCCTCTAATGGTTACACTCATATTCTAGTTGCTGTTGATTAAGTTACTCAGTGGGTAGAAGCTATTCCAACTAGTAGTGTTGATCATAACACTTCTATTAAAATGCTTAAGGAAGTTATTTTTCCGAGGTTTGGAGTCCCTAGATACTTAATGACTCATGGTGGTTCACACTTCATTCATGGTGCTTTCCGTAAGATGCTTGCTAAATACGACGTTAATCATAGGATTGCATCTCCATATCACCCGCAGTCTAGTGGTCAGGTAGAATTGAGCAATAGAGAGCTCAAATTAATTTTGCAAAGACTGTCAATAGGTCTAGAAAGAATTGGTCCAAAAAACTTGATGATGCATTATGGGCCTATAGAACTGCATACAAAAATTCTATGGGTATGTCTCCATACAAGATGGTTTATGGAAAAGCATGTCACTTACCTCTCGAACTAGAACATAAGGCATATTGGGCTATTAAGGAGCTCAACTATGATTTCAAACTTGCCGGTGAGAAGAGGTTATTTGATATTAGCTCACTTGATGAATGAAGAACCCAAGCTTATGAAAATGCCAAGCTGTTTAAAGAAAAAGTTAAAAGGTGGCATGACAAAAGGATACAAAAGCGTGAGTTTAATGTAGGTGATTATGTATTGCTATACAACTCTCATTTAAGATTTTTTGCAGGAAAACTTCTCTCCAAATGGGAAGGTCCTTACGTTATCGAGGAGGTCTATCGTTCCGATGCCATAAAAATCAACAACTTCGCAGACACAAATCCGAAGGTGGTGAACGGCCAAAGAATCAAACACTATATCTCAGGTAATCCTATAAACATTGAAACTAATGTTATTGAAACCGTAACCCCGGAGGAGTACATAAGGGACACTCTCCAAAACGTTCCAGACTCCGAAAAGGAATAGGTATGTGGTACGGTAAGTAAACCGACTCCAAAACAATTTTTAAGGCAATATTTCTCCGTTTTGGAATATTTAGAAAAATAAAAAAATAAGTAGCAGTCCGGGGAGGACACGAGGCCTCCACGAGGGTGGAGGGCACGCCCTACCCCCCTGGGCGCGCCCCCTACCTCGCGAGCACGTCGTGTGCCCTCCGGACTCCGTTTCCTTGCACAATACGTATTTTGGTCGGTAAAAATTCATTATATATACTCCCGAAGGTTTTACTCTCGTATCACGCAAATATCCTCTGTTTTTGTTTCGAGCTGTTTCTGCTGCAGATTAGAGCAAGATGTCTTCCCAAGATTCAGAGGGAGAGAGCTACATGGCTGATTATATTGCAAATCCAAAAGTATATGGGGATGTGGAGCATTATGGCTGGACCACGGAGGAAGAGGAAGACTATGATCCAAAGAGGAAGGAGGAAACGAGTTCCAACGAAGAGGACTATCCCCTACCTCAACTTGGTGATATGCATGTGGAGTTCAAGAAGTCAAGCCTCCATAAGGTCCAATCTATCCCGCCTCGTTTTTTGCAGGACAACAAGGCAGCACTATGCAAAAAGATAATGAAACTTGAGCTCGAGAATGAGGATCTGAGGGATGAAAATTTTAGCCTTAGACGCAAGCTAGAGAAGAAAAATGCGACAACTCCATCATCATCAACACTTCCACCACTAACAACAAAGAAGGAGAAATAATCACATGGGTATGGGCACTCCCCTTGGCAACTGCCAAGCTTGGGGGAGGTGCCCTGGTATCGTATCACCATCACAACTCCTATCTTTACCGTTTTTCTTAGTTCGATCCTATTAGTAGTATCTTGATTTAGTAAAATAAAGTCATGGCATGATCTAGTTTTGAGTTTTGCTTTATGATCCTTCTTTGTAATCGAGTCCGTGAGCTATATAATAAAGATTAGTGTTGAGTCAAGGGCTTGAGTATTTTGCCATGATCTTGGGTGATTAGAAGAAAAAGAATAAAAAGAATCAAAGAGTTCATATTGATCTTAGTGAAAGTAATGACTCCACATAGAAAGAGTATGATGACTAAAAGTTGTTGGGGGTTGACAAATATAGCTTTGGTCATTGTTGCAATTAATAGGAAGTAATAAGGAAAGAGAGGTTTCACATATAGATATATTATCATTGACATCTTTAATGATTGGGAGCACTCATTAAAATATGACATGCTAAAGAGTTGATGTTGGACAAGGAAGACAACATAGTGAGTTTTCTTACATCTGAGATAAAGTATGTTGTCATGGATCCTCTACCGTGTTGAGCTTGCCTTTCCCCCTCATGCTAGCCAAATTCTTAGCACCAAGTAGAAATACTACTTGTGCTTCCAAATACCCTTAAACCAGCTTTGCCATGAGAGTCCACCATAACTACCTATGGATTGAGTAAGATCCTTCAAGTAAGTTGTCATCGGTGCAAGCAATAAAAATTGCTCTCTAAATATGCATGACTTATTAGTGCGGAGAAAATAAACTTTGTACGAACTTGTTGTGGACGCAATAAAAGCGACGGACTGCATAGTAAAGGTTCACATACAAGGGGCAATATAAAGTGACGTTCTTTTGCACTAAGATTTTGTGCATCAACCCTAAACACGCATGACAACCTCTGCTTCCCTCTGCGAAGGGCCTATCTTTTATTATTATCCTCTACCCTATGCAAGAGTCACGGTGATCCTGACCTTTCCTTTTTCATTTTATCCTTTGGCAAGCTCAGCATGTTGGAAAGATAGGGGATTATAGTTTTGCCCCACAACCTTTTACCTCAAGGGTAATGTCAACAATAATAATTCATGCTCCCCCACATCCAATTATATATATAATTTCTCTGTGGGGCAAAACTATAATCCCCTATCTTTCTCTGTGTCCGATTAAAACTCCGTAACCACAAGTATCGTGTGAGTGTTAGCAATTATGAAGGACTAAGTGATAGTTGAGTATGTGGACTTGCTTTTAAACTCTGACATAGACTCTTTCCGATGTTATGATAAATTGCAATTGCTTCAATGACTAAGGGTATAATTTGTTGATGCTCAATAAGGTTTCTAATTCATACTTTGGCTTTGTGAAAAGATCATCACTTGAACATGAGTAATCATATGACGAAATCTTTATATGTTGCTATTATGAAATAATCATGTTGCCTTCATGTCCGTATTTTATTTTTATCGATGCCTCTACCTCTAAACATGAGGACATATTTATTGTTATCGGCTTTTCGCTTGAGGACAAGCGGGGTCTAAGCTTAGGGGAGTTGATACGTCCATTTTGCATCATGCTTTTATATCAATATTTATTGCATTATGAGCTGTTATTTCACGTTATGTCACAATACTTATGGCTATTCTCTCTTATTTTACAAGGTTTACATGAAGAGGGAGAATGCCGGCAGCTGGAATTCTGGGCTGGAAAAGGAGCAAATATTGAAGGACTATTCTGCGCAACTCCAAAAGTCCTGAAACTCCACGAAATGTCTTAAAATAAATAAAGAAAAATCGTCGCCAAAGATGAAGGCCAGGGGGCCCACACCCTGCTCACGAGGGTGCCCCCCCCCCCCCCGGGCGCGCCCCCCTACCTCGTGGGCCCCTTGGTGGCTCTCCGACGCCCATCTTCTCCCATATGAAGTCTTTCGATGAGAAAAAAAATAGAAGAGAACCTTTTGGGACGAGACTCCGCCGCCACGAGGCGGAACCTTGGCGGAACCAATCTAGGGCTCCGGCAGAGCTGTTCTGCCGGGGACAATTCCCTCCGGGAGGGGGAAATCATCACCATCGTCATCACCAACGCTCCTCTCATCGGGAGAGGGAAATCTCCATCAACATCTTCACCAGCACTATCTCATCTCCAAACCCTAGTTCATCTCTTGTATCCAATTCTTGTCTCCAAGTCCGGGATTGGTGCTAGTAGGTTGCTAGTAGTGTTGATTACTCTTTGTAGTTGATGCTAGTTGGTTTATTTGGTGGAAGATCATATGTTCAGATCCTATATGCACATTATTACCCCTCTGATTATGAACATGAATATGCTTTGTGAGTAGTTACGTTTGTTCCTGAGGACAAGGGAGAAGTCTTGCTATTAGTAGTCATGTGAATTTGGTATTCGTTCGATATTTTGATAAGATGTATGTTGTCTAACCTCTAGTGGTGTTATGTGAACGTTGACTACATAACACTTCACCATTATTTGGGCCTAGAGGAAGGCATTGGGAAGTAATAAGTAGATGATGGGTTCCTAGAGTGATAGAAGCTTAAACCCTAGTTTATGCGTTGCTTCGTAAGGGACTGATTTGGATCCATATGTTTCATGCTATGGTTAGGTTTACCTTAATACTTTTGTTGTAGTTGCGGATGCTTGCAATAGAGATTAATCATAAGTGGGATGCTTGTTCAAGTAAGAACAGCACCCAAGCACCGGTCCACCCACATATCAAATTATCAAAGTACCGAACGCGAATCATATGAGCGTGATGAAAACTAGCTTGACAATATTCCCATGTGTCCTCGGGAGCGCTTTTCCTATTATAAGAGTTTGTCCAGACTTGTCCTTTGCTACAAAAGGATTGGGCCACCTTGCTGCACTTTATTTACTTTTGTTACTTGTTGCTCGTTACCATTTATCTTATCACAAAACTATCTGTTACCACTTATTTCAGTAGTTGCAGAGAATACCTTGCTGAAAACCGCTTATCATTTCCTTCTGCTCCTCGTTGGGTTCGACACTCTTACTTATCGAAAGGACTACAATAGATCCCCTATACTTGTGGGTCATCAGGCACTTATTGTTTATAATTGGCAATGGCCTTGTTGAAGGCATTGTTTTTGGGTGAACTCGAAATTTTTCCAGGGTGAAAACCCACGATCTTCGATAGGGCAACGACAACGCTTGTGCATTGTTCCCTTCTTGGGGGTGTTGCTTTTGGAGAATATTTTTTGTAATCCGGGCGTTGTCTTCGGTGGTGGTTAGAGTGCTGCTGATGCTAGTGATTAATCACCATGGCGGAGTATTTTTTTCTTCTGTTTTTTGGCTCTATGTATCCTTGATGTCTTTGGCCATCTTGTTGGTGGAGAGGCCGGGTGTAATTGGTCGCTTGGTGTTCCACGACCTTGATCTATTCACTTATGCAAAGTTTGCTAAACATACATGGCTATTTCTATCTAGATAGCTCATGTACGAGGGTCCTTTATGAAGATACCATGAAATGAGATTCTTTTTTTCAAATGCGGGTTCCCGCATAGTGCATCGCTAACTTGGCGTTCTATTCTGAAAGGCCAAGAAGGTTTGAAGGAGGGTATGCCACTAGTACAAATAAGGCCTATTGTCCCGGTTCATAAGGGTCTTTAGTCCCGGTTCTGGAACCAGGACTAAAGGGTCGTTACTAAAGCCTCCCCCTTTAGTCCCGGTTCTTACACGAACCGGGACTAAAGGCCGTCCATGTGGCCGCTGCCTGGAGGTCCACCTTTAGTCCCGGTTGGTAACACCAACCGGTATTAAAGAAATTTTATGATTTTTTTGAAAATTTTCTTTTTTATTTTTTTTAAATTTTTTTTATTTTCAAATTTCTGAATTATGTTAACCTCTAATCTCTAATCACCCTCATCACTGCTCAATTTAACCTCTAATCTCTAATCACCCCTCATCATTCCAAATCATCTAACTTCCCGGACGTTCACCCATCGCCGCTGCCTGGAGGTCCACCTTTAGTCCCGGTTGGTAAAGAAATTTTATGATTTTTTTGAAAATTTTCTTTTTTATTTTTTTAATTTTTTTTCTTTTTAAATTTCTGAATTATTTTAACCTCTAATCTCTAATCACCCTCATCACTGCTCAATTTAACCTCTAATCTCTAATCACCCCTCATCATTCCAAATCATCTAATTTCCCGGACGGTCACCCATCTCACTACTCCAGCCTGAGCACGCTTAACTTCCGGGTTCTATTCTCCCTCATTTCCAAGTCTGCACTTGTTGTTTTCCTGACAATAGTAAGATGTCAGTCCTATTAACCCTCAGGAAGCTTGAGCATGAAGTCACACATTTCACTGTTTGAGTTTGAAATTATTGTTCTAAAAAACAATAATTATTTAGTAAAACTAATATTTCTTGAATAAGTAGTTTGACCATAGTTTGACCATAGTTTGACCACAGTTTGACCACAATTTGACCAGATTTGACCAAAATTCAAAAACACTGAAATAATTATTTAGTAACACTAATATTTCTTGAATAAGTAGTTTGACCATTGTTTGACCACAGTTTGACCACAATTTGACCAAATTTGACCAAAATTCAAAAAACTGAAATAATTATTTAGTAACACTAATATTCTTGAATAATTATTTAGTAACACTAATACTTCTTGAATAAGTAGTTTGACCAGATTTACCAAAAATAAAAAAAATAAAAAAAACTAAAATTTGAGCATAACTTTTTTTTTCTTTTAGAATTTGAGGATTCTAAAAATTTGCAAACAGGCCGTAGGCTGACAAAATCGGATGCGGATTTTTGTGCTGAAAATTTTGATATACTATACGTTTTTTTCTGACATAGTATGCAAAAGTTATAGTTTTACATTTTCCCTACACTTTTTGCAAAACATGTCCAAATTTAAGTTTTTAAATTTTCCTAACTAGTAGATGTAGTAACATAACTACATCTTGAAGGATTTTAATTTTTGAAGTTTTTATCATTTTCTTTTGCTTTTTACAAAACTGAAAAGGCGATCCACAGGGGGGGTACAGTCTGAAAATGGGACCTTTAGTACCGGTTCGTGCCACGAACCGGTACTAATGCCTCAAACCCCATTAGTACCGGTTCGTGTACTAAAGGTCAACCATTAGTACCGATTCGTGCCACGAACCGGTACTAATGGGCATCGCGACCATTAGTACCGGTTCGTGGCACCAACTGGGACTAAAGGTCCCATTTGAACCGGGACTAATGCCTTTACCGCATGAACCGGGACCAATGCTCACATTAGTCCCGGTTCATGACTGAACCGGGACTAATGGGCTAACCCAGCATGGACCAAAGCCCTGTTTTCTACTAGTGTGCGGTAAAAAATTGGGAATGCACATACTACTGAGATATGGCATGATAAATGGGTGCAGGGCACGCCGCTGATGAAACCACTATGATGCACTTGAGAAACTTCGGTGCAACTTGTAGCTGATCTTATCGATGAAAAACATGGGCGAGTGGAACACTGCTTTCATTCATTAGTTGTTTATCCCATCAGATGAGGTGGCCATCCTTAATATGCCAGGACCAAATAATCCAGTAGAGGACATTTCGTCATGGGTATCGTAAAGAAATGACATTTGTTCTGTTCAATTGTTGTACAGACACAAGGTATGGTGTGGTAGATGGACTGTCTAGTTTGTCTAATGGGGAAGGAAATTGAAAAGGCAGCGAAAGCTTATGGTACAAGCCAAGTTAAGAGTATATTGGTGGAGAGTAACTAAAAACATCCTACCTTTCATATGCATAACTAAAGAGGCATGTGATGGGGTTATGTGTGCGCCATATGTGTGGCCATGGGGAGGTAATGTTACTTCATAAGCCCTTATCACACGTGAGCATGCAAGTTTATTCTTGGATTCTGCTTAAGAGTATTTTGATATAAAACTCCCAAGGTTGCACCCGGAAACATGGTCAAGTGATATCTTCAACCCATATTTCCTTGATCCAAGAAGAGTGCTATTAATGCTTCGGTTATGTGGGCGATTTGGAGTAGCCGCAATGATACTCATGATGAGGAGAAGTACCAGGCACAAAAATCAATGTAATTGATTGATGAATTGAATGCTTCCCTGGAAATAATTGATCAAGGGCAAGCCAAGGATGTGGATAGTCCTTACTACTTTAATAATACTTAATTTGAAAGTCCAAGAAAATACTTCAATTTAATTCAAGTTTCAGACTCATTTTGTTTTCTTTAGATTAATGAAACATAAATATCTACTTAATGTGTAATATATATAATTAGGGGTGAACTTGTGAACGGGCACATGAATGGAACTCAAACAAACAATCATATGCAGACAAGACATGTGTTTGTCTTTTATTCCCAAGTTTGAACTAGTATAGTTTGGGTTCTTACATGATAGTGCATGCCACTTTATTTTTTCACCGCTACAACGACCAAACCATGGACTAAGGAAACGGTGTTTCATATATATCTAGTACTAGAGTTCTTATCTTCTCAATTAGTACCGAAGATGCCAAATGGCGCAATGGTGGTCGAGCAATATGGAGGGATGTAGACATTGCACATTGCCGGTAGCGTCTGCAGCGCTAGGTTCTTTATTTCCTCGAACTGGGGCAATTGTTGAGGCTGGACAGAGCCCTGGGCCTGTGGGTTTTGCTGAGATGGCTGGAAGGAGCCCTGGCCTCATGGATACTGTTGTTGAGGCTGCTGGAGGGAGATCTGGCTCGACGGTTGTTGTTGTTGTTGTTGTTGTTGTTGTTGTTGTTGTTGCAGAATAATAGCATGGACGACATTGTGGATGGCCTGGCACCGCGACTGCTCGGGGATCTGCCACAACCGTTGACAACATAATTGTTGCAACAGTTGGTAACTACTTTGTTGCAATACTTGTGAGCTTGCATGCGCTATGTTGTGTTGTTTCAAGACGACATCCCTGCATGGAATCAGTTGTTGTTGTTGCAGAATTTGTTGAAGAATTTGTTGAAGGATTTGTTGTTGTTGTTGTTGTTGTTGTTGTTGTTGTTGTTGTTGTTGTTGTTGTTGTTGTAAGTTGCATCACCGGACGCAGCCAGCCTGACAAGATGAACAGGTGGTCGTCTGCGTGTCTTGTGTGTCGTCGGATAAAGAGACGGATGTTTGGATTAGGGGTGATTGTTGGGATAATCCAAACAATGCCTGAGTTAGTTTGGTGTAATCGTGATCAAGCGGGCCGGATAATTAACTAGGTAAGTTGAGATGTACTTGGGGTGGCCGGTTTGCAAGCCGTGTACTATTAGGAATTAGCATGCATGCTGTCCGTGTCCTAGTTATGTTCCAACGTGTGTACGGCCAGGAGTAGTTGTTTGCAGGGCCGTTCCTGAGATTTTGGGGGCCCGGGGCGAAACTAAACCTCAGGGCCCTTAGTATAAACACAAATAATAATAATGAATATATGTATATATGAAATGTTACCAGCAAGCACTTAAATATATGCAAAAAGGGTATACATATCAAGTAATTATACATATTACCTTTACTTTTTTATCATTGCCAGATGCAGATTCACTTATAATGTGGTTGATGTCAATTCTCCCAATAATTTCTTCTCGATACACATTAATTGTTGCCAAACCATTTAAATTCATGGGTCATTGTTGACCTCCTCAATAATTTAACATAGAAAATTTTCTTTTAGCCGATGTGATAGTCACGGGCACTGTAAATAAGATGTAATAAACAATAGAGACATTAGGTTAACAATCAAACTCTCTGACATAGTAAAAACTACTCAATAGAGTTACACCATCCGGCAAAGTGAATTTCACAAACTTCAATTCAGAAAAAGGTAAACTAGATGGTCATCAACACTAGCAAATTTGGCATGGCCCCTAATATGAATTAACTGTACTCTCAAGACCACTTACATTATTTTCACTGATATTGATGCCAATATTTTTTTCCTCGCTCAGATTCAGAATTTCCTTTAATATGTTTCTCTTCCAACACAACAACTATTGTCAACTGATTATTTGGGTTCATCGAAGCACTAGTACTGCTCTTGAACAAATTATTAATAGCTTCTCTTTATGATTGTATCGGGTCATCCACACATTATATTCAATTTTCACCTAGGTGAAAATATATGCGAGGGGTAAATAAATTACTTAATTATAGTAATATATGTATAGAGAGTAGGGATTAGGGAACGGTAACATACCTTGGATTGATGCGATGTGTACTCGTTTGCGTTTGGATCTAGAATTTGACGAATCAGCGATGAGTGTGCGCTTGTCTAGCGCCTGAAGGCGGGAGAGCAGAGCGCCGTCGCGTACTAGTCTGGAGATCTAGGTGCCCGGAAATAGATTGACGAGAGGACGAACTGGCGATCGGAATTTAGGAGAAAAGGACCAGGACGGCGGCGTACTAGAGCAGATGTACGGCGCAAAAATTTGTACGTGATGGAATAGGAAGGAGTCGATTCACCAAAAGAAAAGGAATAGAAATGAATTGCTTTTTTTGAGACAATGAATGAATTGCTAATCTGCCGGCGTCAACGCCTGGCTGCCTTCCTAACACGATCCACAATCCATAGTTTTTTAAGCACTAGCACATTGGCTACCTGCATGCCGGCCGGGGAGGGGCCCCTGGATTTTGGGGGCCCGGGGCGGCCGCCCCCCCTGCCCCCCCATCCGGGCCGGGCCTGGTTGTTTGAGTCGGTTTAGGTTAGATAGCTATAGCTCGGGAGGTCATTCATATATATGCACACCGGTGCATCAGATTTGTAATATAGTGATTTGAGAAACAAGCAAATAAAGAGAAAAGAGGACACGACAAGGGCCTTGGTTGTCATTTTTTTGTGCGCGTGTGTTCCTCGTATCTGATGTAATCGATTCTGAAGGCGGAATTCCAACAAATTGCGGGTGGAAATTTACTGGTCGCTGTTGTAGATGCCCTAATCAAAGGCATTTCCACCAGGCGTATTAGCAAACTTGCCTTTTCCTCTACCCGATGTCCCGATCAGACCATATTTGTTGGCCAAGCACGAGTTGAAATCCGGAGACAAAACATATACATGGTTTTTGTGTTTAAGCGTGTGCGGATCAAAGGAGCAGGCCTCCAACTCTGTATGAAAGATCCAATTTGTATGATAACTACAAGGTAATGATGGCATGCTGACGTCAAAAACAAATCAAGGATCAGCATTATTTATCTTGCACTTCTTAATTTATACTTCCTCCCTAAAGAAATATAAGAGTCAACAACAAATCAAGGACCAGCATTTCTTTATCTTGGACTTCTTAATTTATACTCCCTCTTTAAAGAAATATAAGAGTGTTTAGATCACAACTTTAGTTATCTAAACGCTCTTATATTTCTTTCCGAAGGGAGTACGCATGAGTCAAAGGGATTCGTTCATGCTAATCACTATATATGATATCATGCTGACATCAGAGAACATAGCCAGCATCAACTTTTTTTGGTCATTAACGACGTGCAAAGGGGTTTATTTGGTGTATATAATTCAGTGACTAGGAGCATTTAGTGGAACAGAGGGATAAGAAAATTATGGTTGTACAACCAAAAATAATATATGGATATATTTGAAACAATAATAATAATATAAAAGCATATGCATAGGCATTATTTTCTTTTGCGGGAAAACATTGGTGTTCAATATGATATAATTACAAACTTTCCACTGTGAAATGTTAGTGATTTTTTTGGCAAGAACAGATGCATAAATCTAAATATGTAATGACAAATATTTTTCTAACAAAAAAAATACAACATAGATCTATCTATATACTATAATATATTACTCCACATGATCTCACATAGGTTACGATAGTATGATCCACTAATCATGTATTTTAATGGTCATGATTTGTGTTCAAAATGGTCGAGATTTATAGCAGATGCACGTAGAAACATGTTTTGATCATGCACATGTACGCATATAGGATAGACTTTTTGTATGCACCATCGTTCGTTCGCAGGACTCGGAAAAAGAATGCTAGGATGCAAGTGGAAATTCGCTGGGGCACCTAAGTGCAAGGACACTCACTGGCCAAGCCCTGCCGCCTGCTCGATTTGTCTCACGATTCATGAAGTAGGGCACAGTAAAGAAGAAAATCCATCAAAAACCTTTAAGTTTCAACGATGAAAACTTACCGCTTTTGCATTAGAAAATGCCCAGTTTCAACAAGTTTCAAAGATGCAATTTCAAGCATTTTTTTCTGTTGGTCAGAGACACAAAATAATTGAATATTATCGGTCGCTCGTACTAAGTTTCAAACAATGGAAATTAACATTGTGTTTAAAAATTGCCAAAATATATTCAAAATGAATATTATTTCAAAGCGCTGGCGGCAAGAAACACGAATATGAAAACACAACTTAAGTTGATTTTTTTGTTTGAAAGATATAGAAATTTGAAAATTGGAGGCTAGAATAAAAGGCGGCACCAGTACCTGCCCCTGCACTTGCGTGCCGTAAATCCTCGTCGTGCACGTGGTAGTTAAAGGAAACATATTAGTTATCAACTCCAAGTAATTTTGGTTGTCTCCTTTTCCGACTGGACAGAATAGCAGTATGAAACCCATACACATGTAAGGCTGCAGTACCATAGGGAAGGCCCGCCGGAAAAATTAGAGTGGTCATCGATTTAGGATGACACAAGCGGTCTGGATGCCAAACGAAAATCTTATATCTCTATTTGGCAACACATTTCCATAGCCACTATAAAATTGTGCGAGCTTTCTCATGTCCCAATAAGCTTTATATATATTGTTGGAGGGATAACGAGGGCCATTTCATCTGTATATCCATGTATCCTTCTAATCAGACATCATCATGGAATGGATGGGCTTGTAGGCTACATGCGGTGCCGCCGTAGTGGCAGTGGTGGGACTAGGAGTCACCGGATCCGACCAGGAGTGGCTGGTCCCCGTCTCCGGCCATGGTTGGCGTCTTGCCAAGTTCAAGCCTCCATGGATGCGAGTGGCACGACGCGGCGTTGTTGGTCATTTTCTGCAGGTCTGGATCGAGAGGAGGGTGGCATGGGGGCTATTAGCTTCGAACTAATAATGGCGGTTTGGCCTTGATGCTCTTCTTCCGCCAAGTCATCTTTCTACCGGATGTCGACCTCTTGGATCTGGCCGTTGATGAGTTCCGGTCTTACCGAGCGGAGATCTATATGGATTGGTGTATATCGCCCCTGGATATCTAGATCGGAAAGGCTCCGGTCGTGCACGCTAATATTATCAGGCAACACGGCCTCAAGAGGACGTGGCACGAAGCTTCGATTTCTTATTTATGTCATTGGACATGTCTAACTCAAGATTCTCAAGGCATTCATAGACTTGGAGAAAGTCATGGCGGATGCGGTTGGAGGTCTTGAAGCTTCAGCGGAAGGGTGTATTGGATGCGACGACAAATGTATGACAGGTGGTTGGTGACTTGCAACAACGGCCTCGACAAGCGGGGGCGGCAACACTTGCGGACTACACTTTTGGTGGTACTCCTCGAGTATTGAGTCTCAATTCCTAGGGTGAAAACCCAAGGTCCGGCTCTTATTGGTTGTACTTGGCAATGGCCTTGTTGAAGGCATTATTTTGTAGTGAACTCGAAATTTTTCCAGGGTGAAAACCCATGATCTTCGATCGGGCAACGACAATGCTTGTGCATTGTTTCATTCTTGGGGGCGTTGCTTTTGGAGAACCTTTTTTGTAATTCGGGCGTTGTCTTCGGTGGTGGTTAGAGTGCTGCTGATTCTAGTGATTGATCACCATGGCAGGGTATTTTTTTCTTCTGCTCTTTTTATTTTCTTTTTTGGCTTTGTGTATCCTTGATGTCTTTGGACATCTTGTTGGTAGAGAGGCTGGGTGTAATTGGAGGCTTGGGTTTCCACGACCTTGATCTATTCACTTATGCAAAGTTTGCTAAACATACATGGCTATTTCTATCTAGATAACTCATGTGCGAGGGTCCTTCGTGGAAGATACCATGAAATGAGATTCTTTTTTTTTCAAATGTGGGTTACCGCATAGTGCATCGCTAGCTTGGCGTGCTATTCTGAAAGGCAAAAAGGTTTGAAGGAGGGTATGTTGTGACAAATTGGGAATGCACACTACAAAGATATGGCATGATAAATGTGTGCAGGGCATGCCGCTGATGAAACCACTATGGTGCATGAGAAACTCCGGTCCAACTTGTAGCTGATCTTATCGAGATGAAAAACATGGGCGACTGGAACACTCCTTTCATACGTTAGGTGTTTGTCCCATCAGATGAGGTGGCCATCCTTAATATGCCACGACCAAACAATCGAGCAGAGGACACTTGGTCGTGGGTATCGTAAAGAAATGACATTTGTCCTGTTCAATTGTTGTACAGAGCCATGATGGACACAAGGTATGGTGTGGTAGATGGACTGTCTAGTTTGTCTAGTGGGGAAGAGAAATTGAAAAGGCAACGAAAGCTTAGGGTACAAGCCAAGTTAAGAGTATTTTGGTGGAGAGTAATTAAAAACATCCTACCTTCATATGCATAACTAAAAAGGCATGTGATGGGGTTATGTGTGTGCCCTATGTGTGGCCATGGGGAGGAAATGTTACTTCATATGCCCTTATCACACATGAGCATGCAAGTTTATTCTTGGATTCTGCTTGAGAATATTTTGACATAAAACTCCCAAGGTTGCACCCGGAAACATGGTCAAGTGATATCTTCGATCCATATTTCCTTGATGCAAGAAGAGTGCTATTAATGCTTCGGTTATGTGGGCGATTTGGAGTAGCTGCAATGATACTCATGATGAGGAGAAGTACCAGTCACAAAAACCAATGTAATTGATTGATGAATTGAATGCTTCTCTGGAAATAATTGATCAAGGGCAAGCCAAGGATGTGGATAGTCCTTACTACTTTAATAATACTTAATTTGAAAGTCCAAGAAAATACTTCAATTTAATTCAAGTTTCAGACTCATTTTGTTATCTTTAGATTAATGAAACATAAATATATACTTATTGTGTAATATATATAATTAGGGGTGAACTTGTGAACGGGCACATGAATGGAACTCAAACAAACAATCATATGCAGACAAGACATGTGTTTGTCTTTTATTCCCAAGTTTGAACTAGTATAGTTCGGGTTCTTACATGATAGTGCATGTCACTTTACTTTTCCACCGCTACAACGACCAAACCATGGACTAAGGAAACGGTGTTTCATATATCTAGTACAAGTTCTTCTCTTCTCAGTTAGTACCGAAGATGCCAGATGGCGCAATGGTGGTCGAGCAATATGGAGGGATGTAGACATTGCACATTGCCGGTAGCGTCTGCAGCGCTAGATTCCTTATTTCCTCGAACTGGGGAAGTTGTTGAGGCTGGACAGAGCCCTGGGCCTGTGGGTTCTGCTGAGATGGCTGGAAGGATCCCTGGCCCGATGGATATTGTTGCTGAGGCTGCTGGTAGGAGACCTGGCTCGACGGTTGTTGTTGTTGTTGTTGTTGTTGTTGTTGTTGTTGTTGTTGTTGTTGTTGTTGTTGCAGAATAATAGCATGAACGACATTGTGGATGGCTTGGCACCGCGACTGCTCGGGGATCTGCCACAAACGTTGACAACATAATTGTTGCAACAGTTGGTAACTACTTTGTTGCAATACTTGTGAGCTTGCATGCGCTATGTTGTGTTGTTGCAAGACGACATCCCTGCATGGAATCAGTTGTTGTTGTTGCAGAATTTGTTGAAGGATTTGTTGTTGTTGTTGTTGTTGTTGTTGTTGTTGTTGTTGTTGTTGTTGTTGTTGTTGTTGTTGTTGTTGTTGTTGTGCTTGTTGTGCTTGTTGCTGTGAAATTGGTTGTTGTGGTTGCGGATACTGTGGTTGCGGTTGTGGATATGGTTGTTGTGGTGGAAATGGTTGTGGCTGCGGATATGGTAGTTGTGGCAGAAATGGTTGCGGTTGCGGCAATGGTTGTTGTGATGGAAATGGTTGCGGCTGCGGATATGGCTGTTGTGGTGGAAATGGTTGTTGTTGCCCTGGATATTGTAGTTGTTGCACCAACGAAACTTGCTCTTGTGGTTGTTGCTGAGATGGATTTTGCGGCTGCAATTGTGGCACTGGAACTCTAACTGCAGTTGTGGCAGTGGTCGCCACGATAGCAAGGAGGGAAAGGATGAGAAAGGTCTTCATGGTGGATTTGTATTGACCACTGCTTGCTTGGCTTGAATGATACACTCTACTTATGAGAATGATGAATGAGGAAGGATGGTCATCATGCTACAGGCCTATTTATAGCTGCCATGGCATGATCTCTTTCACAATTGGCATTTGCTTGCCTGGAAAGTGCTTGGATGCTTCCCGAAATCAATTTTTGGTATGTTGTGTTTTGTGGCACTATCATTCCACCACAAAAAAGGTGTGATAACACACATGACTCATCTTATTCACTTTACAAATAAACACTAATCTAGATTGCCTAATTTTCTGAAACTAAGTTTGTAATGTTATGCAAGTTGTTACGTGTAAACTAGATAAGCATTGCTTGCACAGAACTTAGTTTGTAATCTTGTGTGGCCTGTTAAGATAGATGAGACTAGTAATGTAACTTGCTTTAGTAGGTCATGACTCATCAAATTCCTTTTACATGTCAAGTGTTGTAGTGATCTAGAAGTTATTAGCAAACATAAATTTTGTAATGTTCTACAAGTTGTTACGTGTAAAATAGATAAGCTTGACTTGCACACAAAAAAGATTGTAATCATGTGTGACCTGTTAAGATAGATTAGAGTAGTAATGTAGCTTGCTTTGATAGACCATGACTCATCAAATTGCTTTTACTTGTCTTCGTGTTGTATATGTTGTACAAGTTGTTGACACTTATCAGCTTAGTATGGCCTGCAATGTGTGTGCATCCCAAGGTATGTTCTAGCTTCTATTCGTTTGTAGATCTTAGTTTGTTTTACGCAAATCATATAAATGATCATCCACGCTAAGGCTTGCGAGTGCAGCTGCAACAATGTTGGCAGGGTCGGAGGGAGGCTATGGCATGGCATGAGTTTTCATGACAACCTATAGTTTGTGTGGAAAGATACATGTTATGTTTTTTATGTGTGCTAAAAATATATGTTTTTAAATACAAATCAATAGAGTAGTTAAATAATGGATTGTATTAAGATAGAAATTATATTTTGATTAGCAAATTCTAGGAAAAGTTGACATGACCTCTACTCATTATTTATCTTTTGGATCAAATTCAAATAATAATAAAATAAATGGATGTGATTCCATCATGGCCATTTCAAATATTTGAAAGTAAAATCCAAACAATATCCTTAGATTACAATAAAAGTTACACGTTAATTGTTTGAAATAAAAATACAAATGATCTATTATATTATGAAAATAAGAAAAAATAAGTTAAAAAGAGTGGATGTGATTTCCTTGAAATAATATGTATGCATGTCTTCTTATCCCGCGAGTTTCTAGAAAAGCGACGCTAGCCTCACTCTATTGGTATGGGTCGGATCAGAAAAATTCATATGCAACGGGAAAGTTGGAGTCTGAACCTAACATATATACGTGTCTTTCATTATAACTTGTCATAAGTGCTTTTTATGATTAGAAAAACACAATGGATTCATAAGCGCTAAGGGCATATCCAACGCCAACCATCAAACCATCTGCAACCATCCGGACTACATGGTCCATACGTGTTGTGCCATCCAATGCGGGCCTGTATTGGTCCATAGGACGGTCCGGACATACTTTCTCCCACAAACCGGAGACAAACGTGGGGGAGGCGGGCTTTGCGGGTGTCCGGACAGCACCCATGACTGCTTCTTATCACACGTGCCCATCCAAACCGCCTCCTCCCATGCCCGCTCGTGTTCCCACCCTGCACCAGTTGCCCGCATTCACTCCACTGCAGAGCGTACACATCCCTTACTGCCTCCGCAATGGAAGCGGCGCACTGGCTGAGGGCGCTACACGCCATGCTGAACATGCATGCTCGCCCCCATTCAAACGGCTGCAAACTGCCCGCCTTCCTTCATTAAACCCGTGTGTGCCAGGATACCTACTCCAACCACATGTCCGTTTGCGAGCCGGCCGGCAATAAACAGAACATTGGTTGGCTTCTCGTGTTCGCCCGCTATTTAAACACTGTCAGATGTCGGGCAAGAACCGTACCATACCTCCACTCACCATTATCCTCCTTGAGAAGTTTTCTTCATGGGATCCGACGAGTAGGAAGAAGAGTATTCCCGCATAAAAACGGCTGGGTGGCCCATCGAGCCCGCCGGTCACGAACTGAGGAGTGGCGAGTTGTTACAGGTCGGCACCGGCAGGAAGCACGGCTGCATGGGCATCGTGGCTGCCGTCGACGGTGCCATGTCGTACCGCCCCTCCCATGCCTGCGGCCGCGTCATATGATGTCAACGTGCACGTAGCCACTCCCTGCCTGCAGAGAAAGAAACGGGCTGAGCGGACATCGACTAGGTGGTGGCCAGCACGTCCACGCTCGCCGCCATCATCGAGGAGCCGCTGCCGCTTGGGTCCCATGAATGCCACGCCAAGGTGACGCCGGAGTACACACCCGATGTCTTGCCCTCTGGCAGGCCACCGTCGTCCCCTACCCAAAACCAACTCCTATCCATGCAGTGTAGGGACCCTTCCCCACCGGCAAAAGCATCAACCGGTTGTTCCACTCCGATGAGCGGTAGGGAAGCGAGCCGCTCTTTGTGCTAAAGCATATACCTCCAGGGCTCACAGCTACGGGACATGACGGGACATGGGGACGGCAATGGAGATCCATTGCGGCCGGCAGTAGACTAGTCAAGGCTATCCATGTTGCCGGAGTGACTATTCACCGGCGCTGAGTAGTTTCATGTTACTCTAGTATCATTTTTAGTTAAAAGATATGTCCAAAATGTAAACGTTTTCGTGCGATTTGTGTGAATTTCACTGTCTTTGCATGAATTTCATCTGGTTTGTTAAAGAAGTTTTTGAAAGGTATGTGAACAGGGTTGGATGGCGGTTTCATGTATAGATGTCCACAGACTGGTCCTCTGTCCATGGACGATTGTGTTGGGATAATCCAAATAATGCCTGAGTTAGTTTGGTGTAATCGTGATCAAGCTGGCCGGATAATTAACTAGGTAAGTTGAGATGTAGGCGGCGATTGCCTGGCGATCGTGCGACTACGCTAGGTTTAGGGTTTTCTCGCTGGGGGTCGTAAGGATACGGCGGCGGCTGGATTGTGACGGCGCGATCTGGGCATGGGCTGACACAGCTTCTCCGCGGTGAGGCCGGAGGCGATGGCGGAGGATGCTGGAACGAAGGTGACCGCGGAGATGAACGCCAGGAAAACTCCAATCCGAACGGCGACGGCGACGACTCCTGGACCGCGGAAGATGGGTGATCCTGGAAGCAGGGGAGATTCTGTGTCCCCGGTGGAGAGTAGAACACCTGATCCGGCGGCGAGTCTCTCCGCAAGACTGGGTGGGATGGTTTTGATGGATAAGGAGGCTGATGGGCTTGTGTTTGAGGATCATGAACTACCAATCCCCAAGGTCTCGAGGTGGTCGGTGGTCGGAAAAGTGTGCTCGGAACGGCCAATGAAGATGACGGCGCTGGAGAAGACGATGCCGAGGGCATGGGGTCTACACAAAGAGGCCAAGTTCAGAGACATGGGGTCAAATATCTTCGTGGTCCACTTGGGCAGTGAAGGAGATTGGAGACATGTGTTGAATAATGGACCCTGGCAATTTGATTTTAGTGTACTCACTGTGAAAGAATATGAAGGAAAGATTAGACCCTCTGAGATGGTGTTTGAGGAGATCGACATATGGGTAAGAGTGGTCGATTTGCCACCTGACAAGAGGTGTGAAGCCTTTGGGACTGCCCTAGGCAATTGGATTGGTAAAGTGGTGAAGGTGGATACAGATGGAGAGGGCATGGCGAGGGGTCAGCAGCTACGAATTAGAACTACTATCTCAGTTTTTGAGCCTCTGATCCGTGGGTTTAACTTGAAGAAATCGAAGGAGGATAAGGTTGGGACGTGGTATGACTTTTTTTATGAAAAAGTGCCACATTTTTGCTTCGATTGTGGCAGACTGGTTCATGAACATGGGGTATGTGTGCCCCCTCTGGAATCCTCTGATCAATGGGGGAGCTGGCTACGTTCTTCCCCAGGAAGGAATGGTTCTTTCAAGGAAGGATCGTTTGGAGCTAAGGGGGCTAGCAGTAGCAACAGTTTTGCAAATTCAAGGAGTGGGGAGGATGGAAAAGGACAACAGGATCAAAACAGAGGCCGGGATCTACCCACTAAACGGAACTTAGCAGCTGATTTTGTTGCTGGCTCTGGAAGCCGCACTGGCGGTCGTTCGGAGCAGGGTGGGGTGGAGATCACTAGCCCGGCTAAATCAGGGACGGGGCATGGTGTGCGAAAGGAAAAGGACCTGCGGGACAGCCTTGAGAAGCGGAGGGAGGAAGATCTCCGTGAGAAGTTGATTATAAAAAACCAGCAGAGAAGGTATGGAGACGAGAGTACCAATAGGGCTGACTACAAGGGCAAAGCAAATGGGTACAATAAGGGATCAGTGCATGCAGCCGAACATCAAAAATACAAATCTCGGAGGGATGATTATTACAGTGAGCCGGGGCTTTATGAAAGGTCGAACATGCATGATGAACGTGGAAGAAGGAGGGGATATTATGTCAGGAAACCAAGACAGGTTGTTGAAGTGCAGCAATGTGACACTTCCTCTTCTAGAAGGGAGTTGGAAAACAGGAAAAGAGGCCCGAAACAAATTTGGAGGGTGAAGGATGACAACATCAGAGGTGGGGGCGATGACGGTTTCATTCGTGATACACGACGGAAGACGTCGTCTGTGTTTGACCGCATTGAGGAACAAAATGGAGCAATGGCGGACCCTGCTAACTAGGGCCGCCAAGAGCAATGAACATTCTAGCCTGGAACTGTCGAGGATTGGGGTTGGACTCGACGGTTGGCGAATTACGAGACCTGATTAGGTCCTACAACCCAGCGGTGGTGTTCTTATGTGAAACGAAGAAAAAGGCGAGAGGGATGGATAGGTTAAAATGGAGTTTGGGGTTTAGACATGGGGTGGCGGTGGATTGCAACGGAAGGAGTGGTGGACTGGCCATGTGGTGGAGAGATCACGTACAAGCTACAGTGAGACCGTGGAGTCAATATTTCATTGATGCTGAGTTTGTTTGTGATGGCAAGACCTCGAGGATCACTGGATTCTACGGGGAACCGAACACAGAAAGACGGAAGAAATCGTGGGATGCTTTAAGGTATCTGAGAAGGCAAGATGATCTCCCTTGGATTTGTGTAGGGGATTATAATGAAGCATTATTCCATGCCGATCAGATTGGGGGTAACCAAAGGCCTTTTTCACGTATGGAGGATTTTAGGGACTGCCTAGCTGACTGCGGCTTGGCGGACCTGGGGTTCAATGGATACCCGTACACATGGGATAACAAAAGAGATGGGAGTGAAAACATTCAGGTCAGGCTAGATAGGGCAACATGCAATGATGGATTCCTGCAGATGTACCCAGAAACGTCCGTGCAACACATCATGACGGAGGAGTCGGACCATCAGGCTCTACTGGTGAGGGCAATGGAGACCGCTCCAGCTACTCCCCGAGGTAGGGACCGACCCTTTCGGTTTGAGGAAGCATGGACAAGGCATGAGAACTACGAGCAAATGGTGCGAGAGGCGTGGGAAGCGGCGGGCGCTGGCGGGAGGAATCTTGAGGATGTGTGGAGCAAGCTGGGTCAGGTAGTGGGTAGCATGCAAAGGTGGAGCAGGGAGGTGTTCGGATCGATAAGAAGACAGATTGCTACGCTCAAGACACAGTTGGTGGACGGCAAGACTAGGGCATTGTCGACGGGATATCAGCAGGAGGTACGGGACATTGAGGATCAGTTGAAGGAGATGTTTGAGAGGGAAGAGATTTTATACCGATAGCGATCGAGAGTGGATTGGTTAGTTGCAGGAGACCAAAACACCAAGTACTTCCAAAACCGTGCTTCACATAGGAAGCGTAAGAACATGGTAAAGGCGCTGTTAAGGGAGGATGGCACCAAGTGTATGGTGGATGATGAAATGAGAGAGATGGCAGCGACATTCTATGAGCAACTGTTTACGTCCGAAGGCTCGGTTGGTGCGGAGGCGTTGCTGCAGCATATTGAGTCTCAGGTGACGGCTGACATGAATGAAAAGCTAACGACGCCGATCACGGATGAGGAAATCAGAGTAGCATTGTTCCAAATGGGGCCGACCAAGTCGCCGGGTCCGGACGGACTGCCAGCGCTTTTCTATCAGCGACACTGGTCGTTGGTGGGGCAAGATGTGTGTACGGCTGTTCGGACGTTTCTCAACGGTGAGACAACCCCGGAATCATTTAATGATACTGTTATTGTGATGATACCTAAGGTGAGTGCACCGGAGCTACTTTCTCAGTTTCGCCCTATTAGTTTGTGTAACGTTTTGTACAAGATAGCAACAAAGGTGCTCACGAACAGATTGAAAGTCATCCTACCAGTGTTAATATCAGAAGAGCAAAGTGCGTTTGTTCCAGGCCGTCTTTTTACGGACAATGTGTTAGTAGCATACGAATGTGTCCATGCCATCCGGACTAGAAAGAGAAGGAAGTGCTTATGTGCGGTAAAGCTCGATATGATGAAAGCCTATGACAGAGTAGAGTGGAGTTTTCTGGAAAGGATAATGGCTAAGTTTGGCTTTGATCATGGGTGGATTGGTATGATTATGAGATGTGTTACATCAGCTCGGTTTTCTGTTAGGCTTAATGGGGGTGGCTCTAGGAGGTTCACACCATCGCGTGGACTAAGACAAGGTGACCCGCTCTCACCATATTTATTCCTTTTTTGTGTTGAGGGGTTCTCGGCCTTGTTCAAAAGAGCACAGGAGGAATAGAGGATCAAGGGAGTTTCGTTCGGGGGCACTGGCCCCCACGTCACTCATTTGCTGTTCGCCGATGACAGCATTGTTTTTCTTGAGGGCTCTTCAGAGAGCATGACCGCGCTGAAGGAAATTTTACTGACATATGAGGAGGTCTCGGGCCAGCGGGTGAACATGCAAAAGTCCTCCATTTTCTTCGG
This sequence comes from Triticum timopheevii, assembly GCA_963921465.1. Taxonomy (NCBI): domain Eukaryota; kingdom Viridiplantae; phylum Streptophyta; class Magnoliopsida; order Poales; family Poaceae; genus Triticum; species Triticum timopheevii. Next base: position 51,553,833 of record OY997272.1, on the reverse strand, counting down.
GAAGGGATGCAACGATGAGACCAAAAATGAGCTTAAGGAGGCGGTGGGCATTGCTAGTGAGGCGCTAAGTGAAAGATACCTTGGTCTGCCAACACTAGTTGGAAGATCAAAGGAGGGTACGTTTACTTATGTCACTGAGAGCTCTAAGGGTAAGGTGACAGGGTGGAAAGGGCAGGGTCTGCCCAAGGCTGCCAGAGAAGTTCTTGTTAAATCGGGATTACAATCAACACCAACGTTCACGATGAGTTGCTTTCACCTCACAAAGAAGATATACCGGAACCTGACATCCATCTCTTCAAAATTCTGGTGGGGGGCAATGAACGGTGAAAGAAAGGTGCATTGGATCTCATGGGAGAAGATGTGCAATTCGAAGAGGGAAGGGGGCCTCGGGTTCAAAAATCCTGAGGGCTTCAACCTAGCACTTTTGGCAAAGCAAGCATGGAGGATTCTTACTACGCCGTCTTCTCTGTGTGCTAGGGTGTTGAAGGCCAGATACTTCAAGGATGATTCGATATTGAGTGCTACCTGCCCATCCAACTCATCTTACACGTTCAGAAGCATATTGCATGGGAGCGACCTTCTTCGGGAGGGACTCGTGTGGAGGGTGGGTGACGGCGCGAGGATTAATATCCACCATGACAATTGGATTCCAAGGGATGGCTGTTTGAGACCACTGGGTCAGGTTTATGTTCTTGGTGTGACGAAGGTGTCTGATCTTCTCGATTTGAGTGGTGCGGCTTGGGATGCAGAAAATCTAGCAGCTATGTTTTCGGAATCAGATATTCATGATATAATGCAAATAGCAGTGGGAGGGCCCGAAACCGAAGACTACCGGGCTTGGAATTATACCAAAAATGGTGTCTTTAATGTCAAGTCAGCATATCATCTTTGGATGGCAATGTGGAAGGTGAGGACGGGCCAGCAGGAGTCTTCAGACTCGGTACAGCAGCACAAAGGGTATATGGAGATGTGGGGTACGAGTGCTCCACCCAAGGCAAAAATCCACATGTGGCGCATGATCAGAAATGGACTAGCAGTAGGATCAGAACTTCATCGGAGACGGATCAAACCGGGGGTTTTTTGTGTTGCATGCGGGAGGGAAGAAACAATCATCCATCGTTTTTGGGCATGTCAGCATTCAGCACAGTTCTGGCAACTTTTGCGCTCGGAAAAAGGTATCGCGGTGGCAGCCCCGCCGTGTCAGATTGATACCCAGGGTGCATTAGCGCGTTGGCTACTTGGCTGGTTCTCTGGAGCGTCCGAGGAAGAGAAAGAAGTTATGATCCAAGCCACATACGGACTTTGGCTAGCAAGAAATGATACGAGGGAAGGGAAACGGTTGGAAGTGCCACATGCGATAATGGAATCAGTGTATACTCATTTGCTGGAGTGGACCAACTCACATCCAACAAAGGTAACTATACCAGTCCCGAAGATCACCCAGCGATGGGCTGTACCGGATGATGGCTGGGTGAAGATTAACACTGATGGTGCTATTTCGAGGGTGGGAGACAACGCAGGAGGGGGGGGGGGGGGGGGCAGTTTTGCGAGATCACAACGGAGCTTTCATAGCTGCCATGTGTCATGTATTTCCACATATACAGGACCCTGAAGCTGCGGAAGTATTGGCATGTAGGAGAGCTTTGCAGGTGGCGGGAGAGTTGGGAGTGCAGAATGTTCATCTTGAGTTGGACAGCTTGAAGGTGGTTCAGATGATCCAGCAAGAGGGTATAAACTACTCGACGGTTGGACCCTGGATTCAGGAAATCAAGCAGGTGTTGCAGGAGATGCAAGGTGCTAAGGTGTCATGGGTTCGTCGTTCAGCGAATGTCGCCGCACATAAGATGGCTAGAGTAGGTGTAGGTGATAATTTATGTAAGGTGTGGATGGGGGTTCCCCCTGACTGTATTTTGGATGTAATCTCGGATGACATTCCGAGCTTTGCGGAGACCTAAATAAAGCGGCGGCATTAACCCTAAAAAAAACTAGGTAAATTGAGATGTACGCGGGGTGGCCGGTTTGCAAGCCGTGTAGTATTAGGAATTAGCATGCATGCTGCCCATGTCGTAGTTATGTTTCAACGTGTGTCCGGCCAGGATTAGTTGTTTGAGTCGGTTTAGGTTAGCTAGCTATAGCTCGTGAGGTCATTTATATATATGCACACCGGTCCATCCGATTTGTAACACCGCGAGTTGAGAAACAAAAAAATAAAGAGAAAAGAGGGCACGACAAGGGCCCTTGGCTATCATTTTTTTGTGTGCGTGTGTTCCTCGTATCTGATGTAATCGATCCTGAGGGAGAAATTCCAACAATTGATCTCTAGAGCAAGGTTCTAGTACAGCCGCGCTTGCCCCGGGGTGGCGACCTACTAGCGCCTCGGGGCGGCCATATAGTCGTTCGGTGGTACAGCGACGAGGAAGAGCGGGCGATATAGTCGCTGGGTGGTGCAGCGACGAGGTGGAGCAGGCAATAGTCGTTCGGGGAGCGACGTACGAGGAGGATCGAGTGATCTTTGCTCGGCGTAGCGACGGTGAGAAGGTGGCGAGGACACTGTCGTAAGCGAGGCGGCTCGTGATTGTCGTTTGGTGGAACGACCTGGAGGAGGGCGACATGCTGTCGTCGACAAGGCATTGGTGATCGGTGATGGTTATGGAGGTGCCGAAGTTGCGACACCAGGGAAACCATCGATATCATCGCAAATGAGAGCAAGGTGGTGACGGCAAACATGCGGGCTGTCGTCGAGGTGTGCATGAGTTCTTGTATGGTGCGTCCAAGAATTCGAGGGTGTGAGTCATCTGTTGTAGTTGAGACGCGTCACTGGCGGATGAGAATTAAGAGTAAGAGTGGATGGAAAAAGTAAATTGTGCCTTGCGTTTCCGTTCGTGATCAAGGAGTTCCGGCGAGTTCATATATGGTGAAGTTGAGTTCACTAGTAGAAAAGGGGGCAATGGTCCAGGCCAGTCCAGCCCATTAGTCCCCGTTCAATCCAGAACCGGGACCAATGGGGCTTTGGACCCGGTTCTTGAGCCCCGGGGGCCGGCCGGGCCACGTGGGCCATTGGTCCCGGTTCGTCTGGACCTTTTGGTCCCGGTTGGTGGGACGAACCGGGACCAATGGGCCTCGCTCCTGGCCCACCACCATTGGTCCCGGTTGGTGGCATGAACCGGGACCAAAGGCTGCCCTTTAGTCCCGGTTCATGCCACCAACCGGGACCAATGAGGTGCCTATATATACCCCTGCTCGCGAGCAGAGCACTCCCAGTGCTCTGTTTTTCGTGGCCGGCGAGGGGAGAGCTTTGTGGTGCTCTAGCTCACCTCCTATGCACACGAGGTGTTCGATGGAATGCCCGAGCCACACTACTTAAGCTTTCTCCCCTCCAAGCTCGACCGCCAAGCTCCATTTTCCTCAACATTTGTCTAGATTTAGCGGTCCGTCACGCCGCGTCCCCGTCTTCACCGTCGTCGATCACCCGCGTTGATCTCATCGCCGGCACCATCGTGGTGAGCCTCTTGTTCTTATCTTCTTTCTGAAAGGAAAAATATTCTTACTTGTATGTTTAGATAGATACTTGTATTATTTTCTTACTTTTATTATTGCATCTTATATAGTGCGATGGTTTTGGTATCCGCCCCCGTCGGCCCTCGTCCTGTCTATGATTCGGATGTGGTATATATTATCTTTTCATAACTATTGGTTCATTTATTGTTTATGACAATTATGCCGACCAACGTGACATAGATTTTATTTATCTAGGAGGTTGTTGAACCGGAAATTCCAACCGACCCTATTGTCGAGAGGTTAAATTTAGTTGAAGAAGAAAACAATTTCTTGAAGGAAAAAATTAGAAAAAATGAGGAGGAGAAGATGATATTGGAGTTGCATGTTGCGGATGTCGTCGATGATCACAAGATCAAGATGGATGCAATGCGCTTGAAGATTAGAAAGATTAGAAAATATGCCATTCATACCGAGGCTTGGTATCATTATGCCGTTGGATCAGTTGTTACATTGGTTGCGATTATGATCGCATTTGTTTTCGCATTGAAATGTTTTACATAGTTTAGGTGTATGGTTTAATTAATTTAGATGCTCTGCAGAGCTTTATGTTGTTAGATGAGAACTATGTATGTACTTTGGTTTTAATGTGATGATGAACTTCTATTAATTTTGTCACTTCATTATATAATGCACGCAGATGAACCGGCAATGGATGTACAGTTCAAGACACACCTCCGAGTACATTAAGGGCGTGCATGATTTTCTCGAAGTGGCTGAGGCAAACAAGCAGAATGGTTTTATGTGTTGTCCATGCCCTATATGTGGGAATAAGAAGTCTTACTCTGACCGGAAAATCCTCCACACCCACCTGCTTTACAAGGGTTTCATGCCACACTATAATGTTTGGATGAGGCACGGAGAAATAGGGGTTATGATGAAAGACGGCGAAGAAGAAGAGTACGATGACAACTATGTGCCCCCTGAATACAGTGATGCTCCTGAAGATCAAGAGGAACCAGACGATGTGCACGATGATGCTGCAACGGGCGAAGCTGGTGAAGATCAAGAGGAACCAGACGATGTGCCCGATGATGATGATCTCTGTCGGGTCATTGTCGATGCAAGGACGCAATGCGAAAGTCAAAAGGATTTGAGAAGGCAGAGAATGCTGTGCCTGACAAAGGATTTGAGAAGCTACTTAAAATATTGAAGAAGAAGCTTCCAAAGGATAACGAATTGCCCGACAGTACATACGCATCAAAGAAGGTCGTATGCCCTCTAGGATTGGAGGTGCAGAAGATACATGCATGCCCTAATGACTGCATCCTCTACCGCGGTGCGTACAAGGATCTGAACGCATGCCCGGTATGCGGTGCATTACGGTATAAGATCAGACGAGATGACCCTGGTAATGTTGACGGCGAGCCCCTCAGGAAGAGGGTTCCTGCGAAGGTGATGTGGTATGCTCCTATAATACCACGGTTGAAACGTCTGTTCAGAAACGGAGAGCATGCCAAGTTGATGCGATGGCACAGTGAGGACCGTAAGAAAGACGGGAAGTTGAGAGCACCCGCTGACGGGTCGCAGTGGAAAAAAATCGAGAGAAAGTACTGGGATGAGTTTGCAAGTGAGCCAAGGAACGTATGGTTTGCTTCAAGCGCGGATGGCATTAATCCTTTCGGGGAGCAGAGCAGCAATCACAGCACCTGGCCCGTGACTCTATGTATGTATAACCTTCCTCCTTGGATGTGCATGAAGCGGAAGTTCATTATGATGCCAGTTCTCATCCAAGGCCCTAAGCAACCCGGCAATGACATTGATGTGTACCTAAGGCCATTAGTTGAAGAACTTTTACAGCTGTGGAATGGAAACGGTGTACGTACGTGGGATGAGCACAAACAGGAGGAATTTAACCTAAAGGCGTTGCTATTCGTGACCATCAACGATTGGCCCGCTCTCAGTAACCTTTCAGGACAGACAAACAAGGGATACCACGCATGCACGACTGTTTACTTGACACCGATAGTATATACTTGGCAAGCTGCAGGAAGAATGTGTACCTGGGCCATCGTCGATTTCTTCCGACCAACCATCAATGTCGAAAGAAAGGCAAGCATTTCAAAGGCGAGGCAGATCACCGGAAGAAGCCCGCCATGCGTACCGGTGATCACGTACTTGCTATGGTCAATGATTTACACGTAATCTTTGGAAAGGGTCCCGGCAAACTAGCTGTTCCGAGTGACGCTGGGGGACACGCACCCATGTGGAAGAAGAAATCTATATTTTGGGACCTACCCTACTGGAAAGACCTAGAGGTCCGCTCTTCGATCGACGTGATGCATGTGATGAAGAACCTTTGCGTGAACCTGCTAGGCTTCTTGGGCGTGTATGGGAAGACAAAAGATACAGCTGAGGCACGGGAGGACCTGCAACGTTTGCACGAAAAAGACGGCATGCCTCCAAAGCAGTATGAAGGTCCTGCCAGCTATGCTCTTACCAAAGAAGAGAAGGAAATCTTCTTTGAATGCCTGCTTAGTATGAAGGTCCCGACTGGCTTCTCGTCGAATATAAAAGGAATAATAAATATGGCAGAGAAAAAGTTTCAGAACCTAAAGTCTCATGACTGCCACGTGATTATGACGCAACTGCTTCCGGTTGCATTGAGGGGGCTTCTACCGAAAAACGTCCGATTAGCCATTGTGAAGCTATGTGCATTCCTCAATGCAATCTCTCAGAAGGTGATCGATCCAGATTGTCAATTTCGAGCTGGTGTTCCCACCATCCTTCTTCAATATCATGACGCACGTCCTAGTTCATCTAGTTGACGAGATTGTCATTCTGGGCCCCGTATTTCTACACAATATGTACCCCTTTGAGAGGTTCATGGGAGTCCTAAAGAAATATGTCCGTAACCGCGCTAGGCCAGAAGGAAGCATCTCCATGGGCCATCAAACAGAGGATGTCATCGGGTTTTGTGTTGACTTCATTCCTGGCCTTAAGAAGATAGGTCTCCCTAAATCGCGGTATGAGGGGAGACTGACTGGAAAAGGCACGCTTGGAAAGGACTCAATAATATGCAGGGACGGATATTCTTGGTCTCAAGCACACTACACAGTTCTACAGAACTCTACCTTGGTGACCCCGTATGTCGATGAACACAAGAACAGTCTGCGCTCCAAACACTCGGAGCAGTGCGACGACTGGATTACATGTGAACACATCAGGACTTTCAGCAGTTGGTTGGAAGCACGTATCAGAGGTGACAACACTGTTTGTGATGAGCTGTACTTGTTATCCAGGGGACCATCTTTGACTGTATTGATTTGGAAAGGATACGAGATAAATGGGAATACATTTTACACGATTGACCAAGATCAAATGAGCACCAACCAAAACAGCGGTGTCCGCTTTGATGCAACAACCGAGAGGGGAAAGGACACATATTATGGTTACATAGTGGACATATGGGAACTTGACTACGGACATGATTTTAAGGTCCATTTGTTTAAGTGCAAATGGGTCAATCTGTCAGAAGGCGGGGTACAGGTAGACCCACAGTACGGAATGACAACAGTGGATCTGAAAAATCTTGGGTACACTAACGAACCGTTCGTCCTAGCCAATGATGTGGCACAGGTTATCTATGTGAAGGACATGTCTACCAGACCGAGAAAGAGAAAAGATAAGGAAGCGAATACATCATACGATGAGCCAAAGCGCCACATAGTTCTTTCAGGAAAAAGAGACATCGTGGGAGTGGAGGACAAGACAGACATGTCTGAAGATTATGAAAAGTTTCATGAAATTCCTCCCTTTAAAGTCAAGGCTGACCCCAGCATCCTGATAAACGACGAAGATTATCCATGGTTACGGCGCAATAAGCAAATGACACAAGCGAAGAAAAAGTGAAGACTTTCTCCCGCAACTATTATGATGATACCATGCCAACTTTGTAACTGACGAGTATGATACCATTGTCCATTTTGTACATGCACATGCTATGTGTGGGTCAATTTATGATACCATGCCAACTTTCAACTTTTTCAGAGTTCATTTGAAATGCTTTAATGTCTTATGCTTCGGCCCTCGTAATAATTAAAAATAGCAACAATAAGTATTTTGTTGTAAGTAGAAACAAAATAAAATAAATAAAGCAAGAAAGAAAACAAAAAAACAAAAAAAGTGGAAAGTTTATAATTTGCCTAAAACTAAAAGCAAAAAGAATTAAAAATAAAGCAAAAAACAAAAGAAAATAAATAATGCAGAAAACAAAACAAAAAAAAACAACAATAAGTATTTTTTTGTAAGTAGAAACAAAATAAAATAAATAAAGCAAGGAAGAAAACAAAAAAAGTGTTTTCAAATTTGAAAAGTAATGGCACTAACAGAAAGTTTATAATTTTCCTAAAACTAAAAGCAAAAAGAATTAAAAAATAAAGAAAAAAACAAAAGAAAATAAATAATCCAGAAAACAAAACAAAAAAACTGGAAAAAAATAAAAATAGCAACATTAAGTAAAGAAAACAAAAAAACAAAAAAATGCCCCCTACTGGGCCCCCACGGCCTGAATACGACTTGAATCCCTACTTTGGGCCAGGATTCAGGCCCGCAGTAGGCCCAGAAGGCCCATCAGGCAAAGCGGTAGCAAGTAGGCCCGTAAGCCTGCAGTGGAGAGGAGCTCGAGAGGGGTGCGGCAGTGGGGCTTATAAACCACTGCGCGCCCCTCTCAACTAGCGAGGTGGGACTAAACTTTGGCCCCGATGCGGGCAGCACAGGGGCCTTTGGTCCCGGTTGGTGGCACCAACCGGGACTAAAGGGGTGGGCATTGGTCCCGGTTGGTGGCACCAACCGGGACTAAAGGCCGCAGCTTCCCGCCCTTTGGGCTACCGAAAAGAGGCCTTTGGTCCCGGTTGGAGGCACCAACCGGGACTAAAAGGGGCATTAGTCCCGGTTGGAGCCACCAACCATGACCAATGCTGCTTGTATATAAGTAGCACTTCGCAGTTTTGCAGAGTTCATCGCCACCAGTTGCCCCCCGACGTCGCCGAGCACATCGACGACGCCAGGCTGCCCCGACGCCGCCCGCCGCCCCCACCGTCGCCGTCGCCGTCGCCCGCGCCCGTCGTTGTCGCCGGCCTCCCCGAGCCCGCGTCGTCCTCCCCGAGCCCGCGCCCGCCGTCGTCGCCGCCAGGCTGCCCCGTCGCCGTCGCCCGCCCCAGCGCGCCGCGCCCCGAGCCCCTACCCCATCGCCGTCGCCCGCCCCCGCGCGCCGCCACCGCTGTGAGCCGCCGCGCCGCACCGGCTCTGTTTTTTTCATTTTTATTAGTTTAATTTTTTTGTTCAATTTATATATATGTGTATGTATGTGGCTATATATATATATATGCGGCTCTTTTTTTTCATTTTTATTAGTTTAGTTTTTTTGTTCATATATATATATAATGTATATGTGTATGTATGTGGCTATGTGTATGTAATGTTCAAAAATTGTTCAGAGCATGTTTTTGTTCATATATGTATTTATTATTCATATGTGTATTAATGTTTTCATATATGCAAAAGATAGATTTTTAGAAAAGTTAGGTTTTTTTTCTGTTCATAGATTTTTTTTGGTGATATTAATTATTGTAGAATATGCAAATGTTTGTATATTCATATGAACAATGCATTAGGCAAAACCTTTGTTTTTTTTCGAAATTTTCTATTTGAACATTTTTTTAAAACAAGCAATACTAAAAGAATGAGAGGAAAAAGGAAAATAAGAAGAGGAAGAAAGGAGAAAAAGAGGAGAGGAAGAAGAGGAGAAATAAATAAGAAGAGGAAAAAAGAAGAAAAAGAAGAGGAGAAGAAGAAAGGAATAGAGGAGAAAGAAGAAAAATTTTCTTCTTTCTCCTCTATTCCTTTCTTCTTCTCCTCTTTTTTTCTTCTTCTTTTTCTTCTTCTTCTTCCTTCTTCCTTCTTTCTCTTTTCTTCCTTTTCCTTAATTATTTTCCTTTCTCGAGGGAGAAGAAGAAAAAGAAGAGGAGAAGAAGAAAGAAAGGAATAGAGGAGAAAGAAGAAACTTCAACACGAGCTAGGGGGTGGTACCGGTACCCCCTCCCCGATAACTCTCGAGGACACCCAAACCCTAGAGAGAAAACGATGGTGGTCTCCTACCCCGTCCCGCCGCGCCCCTACCCGACAAATTAACTCTCTCGAGGCCACCCAAATTTATCAAGTTAAAAGAGCGTTGTCGTCGAGGCCACCCCAAACCCTTGAAGCGTTGTGTCGAGGCGACCCCAAACCCTAGAGAAGCAGCGTCGAGGCCACTAATATATATATATATATATATATATATATATATATATATATATATATATATATATATATGTGTGTGTGTACCATGTTTGAATAATAATTGACATGTTGTAAATATTTGCAGAAACTATGGAGCACTCCCGAGACGAAGAAACAGAAGCGATGTTGGGAGACATAATCGCAAATGGAAGTGATGATGTTGCGTCATTTCTCATCGACACCGATGGTCAGCTGGAAGGACTGGATGAAGAAGAGGGCTATGTTTATGATGGCTTCGACCCATTAATGCCGGTACAAGAGGAGGAGTATGTTCATGATGTCTCCGGTGACACAATGGAGGTACAAGAAGGAGACCGTGCTGACTGCTCCGGTCACCGAACCGAGTCCGGCCAGGTATATATATATTAGTTAAGCCCATGCTAACTAGTAATTGATGCATCCATTGTTTTGGTATATGTACACATATTAATTACTGTCGTCTTTCTTCCTTATAATTTCTAGCCCTCCGGATCAAGCACAACTTCGGTAAGGAGACGAGGCCCAAAGAAAAAGTTGAGCTCGGATGAAAAGTTTGAGATCACAGAAATCGCCCCCGATGGCGAACCGATTGAACCCATCCGGATAAGGAAGGCATTTTCTGCTCAGTGCGGGGTTCTTGTTAGGGACAAGATCCCGATCAGCATCCAGCAATGGTATAAGCCTGCTAAGGATGAAGACCATGAGGTGTCTTATGTCAATGATATGCAAAAAGAAGATCTTTGGACTGAGCTGAAGGCAAATGTCACCCTACCGCCAGAGGAGGATGTAACGCACCGGATACAACTTTCCACATTCATAACTCCAACTCTTGCCTTTTCCGGAGATGTGATATTTTATTTTCCTTCGTGGTTGGGTTTTTGTCTTTTGTTTTTGCATTTTGTTCATGTCATGCATTTCATCTCATGGCATCATGTGCATTGCGTCCACATGTTTTCATAAAAACTCGTAGCCGTTCGCAGTTTCCCTTTCTCTCTTTGCCTCCGTTGTTATTTTGGCAGGCCCTTGCCCTCGTTGACCTCTCTCAGACCCCTCGTGTGCATGTCCGAATCTTACCCGAACCCGAACCGGTCTGTCATTACCGATGGATCCGGATCATCCCCAAACGTCTATAGAATATCTCCGTTTTCTTATTTGGACTCTCTAGCCTATTTTTTCGACCGTCCGATTACGATCGGAGGGACCTAATGCCCCTATCAAAAATCCATTAGCTATATATAGACCCCACCTAACTAACCTAGACAAACCACCTAATTTCTAGGGAACCTACCCTAGCGCCGCCACCATCTACATCGGGATCTCCCTGATCCAAATCCCCCCTCGTTCAACACCAGCCAACCCAAATCTATCCCCTCCTCGATCCACCTCCCTGCCTGAGCTCCTCACCACGACACTGAAGCCCGAGCCGCCACCTCGCCGTCCTTCGTCCTTGCGACGCCCGCGTCCGAGCAAGAGGAGCTCGCTGCTCAAGCTCGAGCATGCACCCAAGACCCATGGCGCCCCTTCCGTGCGCGCCTCCTCCTCCCGCTGCTCCCTGCATCCCTTCCGCGCTGTGCAACGCCCGAGGAGAGCCGAGCTCCTCCCGATCCAGAGCTCCGCTGTATTCCTCGCGACCCCCACCTCGTCTCACCGTCGACGATCACCAGCTCCTCCAGGTCACGCCGTCAGGCCTTCCTCCTGCCCTCTCTTCCTTTCCCTCTCCCTGTCTCACCTCTCTCTGTCTCTCTTTGCCAGGGACAAGAACCAGACGAGCCCGTGCGTCCTCCCCTTGGATCCTGACCGTTTCCCTCCTGCTCGTGCCGCCGATGAGGTCCCCGACGACCCAGCCATCGCCGACTTCTTCTCTGCTCGAGCAGCTCCAGCAGCCACGCACGACCGCGTCGACCTCCCGTGCCTCATCTGCGTCGTCGTTGGAACTGACGCATGCGCCTCTCGCCGACCTTCCTCTCCGCCTTCCCAAGCTGCGCCCTCGCCGGAGAGCACCCCGCCGCCGCTGCTCTGCTTCCTGACGAGCAGAGGACGAGGCGCCCGCTCCCTCGTGCCTCGCGTTGACCACGCCGCCAACGTGCCTGGGCCACCGTGTCGCCCTTCACCCGCATCAGCCCAGTAGCCTCTTTCCCCAGCGCCTCCTCAGCCGGCCTGCTGCACCAACCGGGCCTTGGCCCAGGGTGAGCAGCCCCCGCCCCCTCTCCTGTGCACTTTTGGGCCGTCCAGATTCGGCCCTATCCATGTTTTTTTCCGCGGAACGATTTTGCTATTTATCCAGGAGTTTACTGTTTTACAGAAAAACCCCTAAGCATCATGCATATAATAACTCATGAACCGTGCATTGGATTAAAATGATTAAAACATGTAAAATGCTTAGAATTTTGTGTAGATTAATAATATGCCACTTTCATCCATGTTTAAAATGTTTAAACTGTTGTTTGTTTAAATTTGCTCAAATGCCATGTTAAAATGGTTTATTTCATGACTAAATAACCGTAGCTCCAATTTTAATAAACTTTATATGTAAATGGGATGGAAAAATGCCTAGTTTAACATGGTGCACTTTATTTTCCTGTTTAACAACCTTAAAATATGGTTTAGGGCAGAACAGTACCAAATCAAAATATGCACATGAGGATTTTCCGGAATTGTTGTTTCTTATTTCCGGCCTCATTTAAACTTGCCTTGTTAGGTAGTTTCTTTATGCTTCACCCCTTGCCATGTTTAACAACATTTAATATTGATGAGTAGCATAACCGAGAGAGAACTAAATAATTGATGTGGTGTTTTGTCAATATGCAACTCATTGCATATTGAGCTCCACTTAATTTGTAGTATTGTTTGTTGCACTTTGCCATGCCTCATTAAACCGGACATGCATCATACTTGTTTGTGCATCATGCCATGTTTATGCTTGTGCATTTACCATGTTGTTTGTTTCTTTCCGGTGTTGCTTCTTAGTTCCGGTAATGTTGCGATTGTGAGGATTCATTCGACTACGTTCGCTTGTCTTCTTCATGGACTCGTTCTTCTTCCTAGCGGGATTTCAGGCAAGATGACCGCTACCCTGGATCTCACTACTATCATTGCTATGATAGTTGCTTCGTTCTATCGCTATGCTGCGTTACCTATCATTTGCTCTTCAAGCCTCCCGAATTGCCATGAACCTCTAATCTTTGACACCCTTCCTAGCAAACCGTTGTTTGGTTATGTTACCGCTTTGCTCAGCCCCTCTTATAGCGTTGTTAGTTGCAGGTGAAGTTGAAGATTGCTCCATGATGGACAGGATTATGTTGGGATATCACAATATCTCTTATCTAATTAATGCATCTATATATTTGGTAAAGGGTGGAAGGATCGGCCTTATGCCTGGTGTTTTGTTCCACTCTTGCCGCCCTAGTTTCCGTCATACCGGTGTTATGTTCCCGGATTTTGCGTTCCTTACGCGGTCGGGTGATTTATGGGACCCCCTTGACAGTTCGCTTTGAATAAAACTCCTCCAGCAAGGCCCAACCTTGGTTTTACCATTTGCCTCACCACCACCTACTTTTCCCTTGGGAGTCACTCTCTCGAGGGTCATCTTTATTCAGCCCCCCCGGGCCAATGCTTGTCTAAGTGTTGGTCCGAACTAGAGCCACTTGCAGCGCCACCTCGGGGAAACTTGAGGTCTGGTTTTAGTTGTACGTAGTGTTCATCCGGTGTTGCCCTGAGAACGAGATATGTGCAGCTCCTATCGGGATGTCGGTGCATCGGGCGGTCTTGCTGGTTTTGTTTTACCATTGTCGAAATGTCTTGTAAACCGGGATTCCGAGACTGATCGGGTCTTCCTAGGAGAAGGTATATCCTTCGTTGATCGCGAGAGCTTATCATGGGCTAAGTTGGGACACCCCTGCATGGTATTATCTTTCGAAAGCCGTGCCCGCGGTTATGTGGCAGATGGGAATTTGTTAATATCCGGTTGTAGATAACTTGACACCAGATCCGAACTAAAACGCATCAACCGTGTGTGTAGCCGTGATGGTCTCTTCTCGGCGGAGTCCGAGAAGTGAACACGGTTTCTGGGTTATGATTGACGTAAGTAGGAGCTCAGGATCACTTCTTGATCATTACTAGTTGACGACCGTTCCTTTGTTTCTCTTCTCGCTCTCATTTGCGTATGTTTGCTAGCATATATGCTTAGCCGCTGCTGCAACCTCACCACTTTACCCCTTCCTTTCCCATTAAGCTTTGCTACTCGTGATACCCATGGTAATGGGATTGCTGAGTCCTCATGGCTCACAGATTACTACAACAACAGTTGCAGGTACAGGTTATGCGATGATCATGACGCGAGAGCGATGTTTGCTTGTATTGGAGTTCTTCTTCGGCTTCTTCTTCGATCAGGGGATAGGTTCCAGGTCGGCAGCCTGGGCTAGCAGAGTGGATGTTGTTTGAGTTTCTGTTTATGTTCCATCCATAGTCGGATGTTGATCTCTTATGTATGATGTTGTATTTGTGTGGCATTGTATGCCTCTTGTATGTATCCCCATCTATTATGTAATGTTGATGTAATGATATCCACCTTGCAAAAGCGTCTTCAAGATGCGCTTCTATCCTTGGTGGGACCTTCGAGTTCCTTTAGGATAGGGCCGCATCTTGGGCATGACAGAGGATCCGGAGAAGCCAGTTAAAGAGCAATTAATCAGGTCTTGTGCTCTTAAGAAGATGGCAAGCCTAATGAGGAGGTGGAGGAAAGAGCTGAACCAGTTTGTCGAGAAAAAAAAGACACCAGAATTCATCATTAAATATGAGAAGATCAAAGATCACTGGCCCGCATTTGTGGCCCACAAGACATCGGAAAAGAGTAAGAAGATGTCGGAGACAAACAAGAAAAATGTTGCGAAGAAGAAGCTTCACCATCGCACGGGGTCAGGTGGCTACCTCAAAGCCCGGCCTAAGTGGTCCAAGGCTGAGCATGATCTTCTTGAAAAAGGGATCGAACCAGAGACAATGCGCTGGCCAGACCGTTGCCGGACTTGGTTCTTCGGGGCTGGCGGAACCTTGGACCCTGTAACAGGGAAGTGTCAGTGGACGGACGAGCAACTACAAACACCAGTCAAGAACCTTCGACACTATATCGATGCAGCGCAGCGAGGGATGTTCCTTCCAAACAGGGAGAAGGACGAGCTCACAATGGCCCTTGGGAATCCCGAGCACCCTGGACGGACACGAGGCACGCCAGGCTCCATTCCGTGGAAGGTTGGTTTTCCGGATGCAGGGGGTTACAAAACCCACGAGAGGAGGAAGAAACTGGAGCAGGACCAAATGCAGGCACTGCTTGGAAGGGTAATGGGGCTAGAGGATCGAGAAGAGGAACGAGAAGCAGCAGATCGCAACAAACGACATGCCGAAGCTTCCCCCGAAGCTACCCCGCCATCTCAGCGGAGAAGCAGTGTTGCTTCCACCGAGATGCTTCAGCCGGAGCATGTCTTGACGGCTCCTGCCAGCTATCCCGTGGATGGTATCACGGAGTCTCAAAATTGCCACATTATGGCGCGATGGATGAATTTGAAGGTCAAGGCGGCTGTTGGCCAAGTTTATCCTAGTGGACCCGGCACAACTTATCACTGCCAGCCGATTCCAGAAGGATTTGCTAAGGTGATGGTGGATGAAATAACGGAGGGATTTGAGGACCTCGCGCTTGAGCACCCTACCGGTGAAGGGGAGACTAGGCTGGGTTCTGCTCTGAAGACTCCATGCCTATGGCGGAAGGAGCTCATCAACCTTCTGAACTGGACGCCTCCGCCTCCTCCTCCTCCTCCGGCGAGTCAGGGCACTCCGCCTCCTCCACCGCCTCCTCCTCCGGCGAGTGACGATCAGGGCATGCGTGGCGGCACTCCGCCTCCTCCACCGCCTCCTCCTCCGGCGAGTGACGATCAGGGCACGCGTGGCGGCACTCCGCCTCCTTCTCCGGCGCGTGGCGGCAATCCGCCTCCTCCTTCTCCGCCACGCCAGCAAGGGCGGAAGAGACCCGCCGCCGCCCCGGCTGCTCCGGCGCGTCGTAGTCCTTCTCCTCCGCCTCGTAAGCAAGCATGAAAGAAGACAGACGCCGCAGCCGCTCCGTCTGCTCCAGCGTCTAGCAGCACAAGAAGAGAGAGGCAATACAGATACGGTCCACCTCTAAAGCCTCTAGAGAAGTTACCGTACGAGAGGACCAAGGAGGAAAACAATACGATCGTGCAGGCCCACGTGAAGGAGTTCTTTGAAGGGGTGAAAGCAAAGATACATCCACCTCCGGAGGAGAAGGTAGATCCGGTGAAAGCAAAGCGCACTCTCGATGCCCTGAGGAAACCACCAAAGTCTCCGCCAAGAACCAACTATGAGCGCATTACTGAACAGACATATCTCCAAGCCAAGCGGTCGGGAACTACTGTTAGTGATAAAAGGTCAAAAGAACAACGAGCAAAGGGGAAAAAATTGCCCGGCTCGACGAACAAGCACAGCAATCGTGCCCCCCGCTCAATGTGTCTAATCCTCCGGGGACGGTGGCCGGTTATGGCAATCTTGAAGCTTACCTGCCTGACGATGCACTTCCTGATTTCATGGAGGTGGACGTATTCAGATACGAGTACGGGAAGCCTCTCGTCAAAGATGAAAAATCTCTGACAACAATGATGCGAAGATTCCATAGTTGGTACATGAAAACCTGCAGAGAGTCTGAGGGGACGAACAGTTTGTATCTGAAAATTAAAGAGGAGCACGACCTCGTTTCAAATGATGTGTTGTGTGTTCCATTTGAGGAGTTCTTTGAGTTCTTCGATCAAAAGGCCCTCGATAAATAATGGTCTTTTGCTACTGCCTGTAAGTACTATTTCTGTCATTAGTCTCTATATATAGCTCGGCTCTTTCATTGCATGTATTTATATTATCCTCAATATATTATGCAGATTGAAGATCGTCGAGTGCAAAAAAATGAAATCTATGATATTGGGTTCATTAACACAAATATCATAGATGTATTTCTGGTTGAAAAGAACGTCGAAGAGGCCGAGGACAACTTGCTACAATTGTTAATCAAAAATCAAAACAAAGATACCATACTCTTTCCTTACAACGGCCCGTGAGTGTTACTGTCGTGTGCATATTTGGTTTCCCTTATTACTCAAGCGAGGTTAATGTAATTGATGAGTTATGCATGTGTGTGCAGGTACCACTATATTCTTTTGGAGATTAAGCTTGAGCGTGGACTAGTAACCGTCTTAGACTCCAGACGGAAAGATCCCAGCACCTATGCGGACATGACTGAAATGCTCAGCAAGTAAGTTCAATCGATCATTATCGCACCATATCGGCAACTTTTTGTTCATTTCCTGATATCTCAAGTAATAATAATTATTTTCTTTGTCTTGCAGGGTTTGGAAACAGTTCACCGCACAAGCTCCGGGACTGCCAAAGGAGCTGCGATATTTATACCCGAAAGTAAGTACTACTGGCTAGCTAGTTGCGCGCATCTCCCGTTGATTCTATAGCTATACTTTCATCAATGCCATTTATAATGCTTTATTGTCAGTTTGATTGACCTCTATTTCTTGTAAAGTGCTTGTGGCAGGAGGAAGGGAATGATTTCTGTGGATACTACGTGTGCGAGTTCATCCACAACGCGACTTTGAAAAACAAGCGGGGCTACTCTAGAAGACAATATGAAGTGCGTAAGCAATAATATTCACAATTTCATTTTATTACACCATCATTTCTGTTGAGTTTCATTCATATATATGTATTAATTAACCCCCTTCTTCAAATTAATTAGACGTGGCAGATGCGGGATGAACTCCTACCACCAGATCGCATGAAAGCAATTCAAGAGGAATTGGCGGGATTCTTTCTTGAACACGTCATCAGTAAAGCCGGAGAATACCATGTGGAAGTTGATTTCAAATGCTAGGGGTTTGTAATTAAGAGATCTTATATAGATTGTACATGTATGTAGCCAGTAAAAAACTTGTTGTTCGACCAATCTCTCGGAGAAGGAGAGGTCGATCGATCACTTCTCTCGGTATGCATGACGAACTTCTGTACTAAATGGTTCTCTTGATCACTTATGTATATATACTACGTAGCGTCGACCAAGCACGGACATAAGAGAGGACACTTCTCTCTATTAATTAGCTAGCTAACACAATATACGAAACACCTAAATTAACCCCCCAAAACCCCCAACCCCCCTCCTTTCAAAAAAAAACCCCAGCCACTGGAATGCAGACGCGTGGATGCCTTTTGGTTCCGGTTGGAGCCACCAACCGGGACCAAAGGCCCCCTGACTGGGCTTGGCGCACAGGGCCACGTGAAGGCACATTGGTCCCGGTTCGTGTTTGATCCGGGACTAATGGGTTGAGGTATTAGTAACGACCCATTAGTCCCGGTTCCTGAACCGGGACTAAAGGCCCTTACGAACCGGGACTAATGGGTGGTTTTCTACTAGTGGTTGCACGTATATGGCGAGTTGTGTTGCCGCTCGACAGGGAGCGTTGTTTGGTAAGTTGTGTCACCAACGATGATGGGAAAGTGGAGATGTGGTGGGTGAAGAGTTGTGCCTCCCCGCGTGCATTCAACCGATGAGAAGATGAAGATCAACGTGAAGATGGACACGCACCCGTTAAGTTGAGTTCATGCATGAGGCTATGTGTTTAGTCTGCATGTAGCACGCTAAGATGTGACAGCGTGGCTGGTAGTCCGGGTATTCATTGGTTAAAATCTATGAGTTGGTATGCAAACGAAGTTGCGGTGAGATGAAGTAGTGATCATCATTGCAAGGAGAGCGAAGTTGCAGTCCGGTAAGTTGCGTCACCGGAGGCAGCCAGCCTGACAAGATGAACAGGTGGTCGTCTGCGTGTCTCGTGTGTCGTCGGATAAAGAGACGGATGTTTGGATTAGGGGTGATTGTTGGGATAATCCAAACAATGCCTGAGTTAGTTTGGTGTAATCGTGATCAAGCTGGCCGGATAACTAACTAGGTAAGTTGAGATGTACGTGGGGTGACCGTTTTGCAAGCCGTGTAGTATTAGGAATTAGCATGCATGCTGCCCGTGTCCTAGTTATGTTCCAACGTGTGTGTGGCCAGGAGTAGTTGTTTGAGTCGGTTTAGGTTAGATAGCTATAGCTCGTGAGGTCGTTTATATATATGCACACCGGTGCATCGGATTTGTAATACCGTGAGTTGAGAAACAAGAAAATAAAGAGAAAAGAGGGCACGACAAGGGCCCTTGGCTGTCATTTTTTTGTGCGCGTGTGTTCCTCGTATCTGATGTAATCGATTCTGAAGGCGGAATTCCAACAAATTGCGGGTGGAAATTTACTGGTCGCTGTTGTAGATGCCCTAATCAAAGGCATTTCCTCCAGGCGAATTAGCAAACTTGCCTTTTCCTCTACCCGATGTCCCGATCAGACCATATTTGTTGGCCAAGCACGAGTTGAAATCCGGAGACAAAACATATACATGCTCTTTGTGTTTAAGCGTGTGCGGATCAAAGGAGCAAGCCTCCAACTCTGTATGAAAGATCCAATTTGTATCATAACTACAAGGTAATGATGGCATGCTGACGTCAAAAACAAATCAAGGATCAGCATTCTTTATCTTGCACTTCTTAATTTATACTTCCTCCCTAAAGAATATAAGAGTCAACAACAAATCAAGGACCAGCATTTCTTTATCTTGCACTTCTTAATTTATACTCCCTCTTTAAAGAAATATAAGAGTGTTTAGATCACAACTTTAGTTATCTAAACACTCTTATATTTCTTTCCTAAGGGAGTACGCATGAGTCAAAGGGATTCGTTCATGCTAATCACTATATATGATATCATGCTGACATCAGAGAACATAGCCAGCATCAACTTTTTTTGGTCATTAACGACGTGCAAAGGGGTTTATTTGGTGTATATAATTCAGTGACTAGGAGCATTTAGTGGAACGAGAGGGATAAGAAAATTATGGTTGTACAACCAAAAATAATATATGGATATATTTGAAACAATAATAATAATATAAAAGCATATGCATAGGCATTATTTTCTTTTGCGGGAAAACATTGGTGTTCAATATGATATAATTACAAACTTTCCACTGTGAAATGTTAGTGATTTTTTTGGCAAGAACAGATGCATAAATCTAAATATGTAATGACAGATATTTTTCTAACAAAAAAAATACAACATAGATCTATCTATATACTATAATATATTACTCCACATGATCTCACATAGGTTACGATAGTATGATCCACTAATCATGTATTTTAATGGTCATGATTTGTGTTCAAAATGGTCGAGATTTATAGCAGATGCACGTAGAAACATGTTTTGATCATGCACATGTACGCATATAGGATAGACTTTTTGTATGCACCATCGTTCGTTCGCAGGACTCGGAAAAAGAATGCTACGATGCAAGTGGAAATTCGCTGGGGCACCTAAGTGCAAGGGCACTCACTGGCCAAGCCCTGCCGCCTGCTCGATTTGTCTCACGATTCATGAAGTAGGGCACAGTAAAGAAGAAAATCCATCAAAAACCTTTAAGTTTCAACGATGAAAACTTACCGCTTTTGCATTAGAAAATGCCCAGTTTCAACAAGTTTCAAAGATGCAATTTCAAGCATTTTTTTCTGTTGGTCAGAGACACAAAATAATTGAATATTATCGGTCGCTCGTACTAAGTTTTAAACAATGGAAATTAACATTGTGTTTAAAAATTGCCAAAATATATTCAAAATGAATATTATTTCAAAGCGCTGGCGGCAAGAAACACGAATATGAAAACATAACTTAAGTTGATTTTTTTTGTTTGAAAGATATAGAAATTTGAAAATTGGAGGCTAGAATAAAAAGGCGGCACCAGTACCTGCCCCTGCACTTGCGTGTCGTAAATCCTCGTCGTGCACGTGGTAGTTAAAGGAAACATATTAGTTATCAACTCCAAGTAATTTTGGTTGTCTCCTTTTCCGACTGGACAGAATAGCTGTATGAAACCCATACACATGTAAGGCTGCAGTACCACAGGGAAGGCCCGCCGGAAAAATTAGAGTGGTCATCGATTAAGGATGACACAAGCGGTCTGGATGCCAAACGAAAATCTTATATCTCTGTCTGGCAACACATTTCCATAGCCACTATAAAATTGTGCGAGCTTTCTCATGTCCCAATAAGCTTTATATATATTGTTGGAGGGATAACGAGGGCCATTTCATCTGTATATCCATGTATCCTTCTAATCAGACATCATCATGGATGGGCTTGTAGGCTACACGCGGTGCCGCCGTAGTGGCAGTGGTGGGACTAGGAGTCACCGGATCCGACCAGGAGTGGCTGGTCCCCGTCTCCAGCCATGGTTGGCGTCTTGCCAAGTTCAAGCCTCCATGGATGCGAGTGGCACGACGCGGTGTTGTTGATCATTTTCTGCAGGTCTGGATCGAGAGGAGGGTGGCGTGGGGGCTATTAGCTTCGGACTAATAATGGCGGTTTGGCCCTGATGCTCTTCTTCCGCCAAGTCATCTTTCTACCGGATGTCGACCTCTTGGATCTAGCCGTTGATGAGTTCCGGTCTTACCGAGCGGAGATCTATATGGATTGGTGTATGTCGGACCTGGATATCTAGATTGGAAAGGCTCCGGTCATGCACGCTAATATTATCAGCCAATACGGCCTCAAGAGGACGTGGCACGAAGCTTCGATTTCTTATTTATGTCATTGGACATGTCTAACTCAAGATTCTCAAGGCATTGATAGACTAGGAGAAAGTCATGGCGGCTGCGGTTGGAGGTCTTTAAGCTTCAGCGGAAGGGTGTATTGGATGCGACGACAAATGTATGACAGGTGGTTGGTGACTTGCAACAGCGGCCTCGGCAAGCGGGGGCGGCAACACTTGCGGACTGCATTTTTGGTGGTACTCCTCGAGTATCGAGTCTCAATTCCTAGGGTGAAAACCCAAGGTCTGGCCCTTATTGGTTGTACTTGGCAATGGCCTTGTTGAAGGCATTATTTTTTAGTGAACTCAAAATTTTTCCAGGGTGAAAACCCATGATCTTCGATCGGGCAACGACAATGCTTGTGCATTGTTTCCTTCTTGGGGGCGTTGCTTTTGGAGAACCTTTTTTGTAATTCGGGCATTGTCTTCGGTGGTGGTTAGAGTGCTGCTGATTCTAGTGATTGATCACCATGGCAGGGTATTTTTTTTCTTCTGCTCTTTTTATTTTCTTTTTTGGCTTTGTGTATCCTTGATGTCTTTGGACATCTTGTTGGTAGAGAGGCTGGGTGTAATTGGAGGCTTGGGTTTCCACGACCTTGATCTATTCACTTATGCAAAGTTTGCTAAACATACATGGCTATTTCTATCTAGATAACTCATGTGCGAGGGTCCTTCGTGGAAGATACCATGAAATGAGATTCTTTTTTTTTTCAAATGTGGGTTACCGCATAGTGCATCGCTAGCTTGGCGTGCTATTCTGAAAGGCAAAAAGGTTTGAAGGAGGGTATGTTGTGACAAATTGGGAATGCACACTACAAAGATATGGCATGATAAATGTGTGCAGGGCATGCCGCTGATGAAACCACTATGGTGCATGAGAAACTCCAGTCCAACTTGTAGCTCATCTTATCGAGAAGAAAAACATGGGCGACTGGAACACTCCTTTCATTCGTTAGGTGTTTGTCCCATCAGATGAGGTGTCCATCCTTAATATGCCACGACCAAACAATCCAGCAGAGGACACTTGGTCGTGGGTATCTTAAAGAAATGAAATTTGTCCTGTTCAATTGTTGTATAGAGCCATGATGGACACAAGGTATGGTGTGGTAGATGGACTGTCTAGTTTGTCTAGTGGGGAAGAGAAATTGAAAAGGCAACGAAAGCTTAGGGTACAAGCCAAGTTAAGAGTATTTTGGTGGAGAGTAATTAAAAACATCCTACCTTCATATGCATAACTAAAAAGGCATGTGATGGGGTTATGTGTGTGCCCTATGTGTGGTCATGGGGAGGAAATGTTACTTCATATGCCCTTATCACACATGAGCATGCAAGTTTATTCTTGGATTCTGCTTGAGAATATTTTGACATAAAACTCCCAAGGTTGCACCCGGAAACATGGTCAAGTGATATCTTCGATCCATATTTCCTTGATGCAAGAAGAGCGCTATTAATGCTTCGGTTATGTGGGCGATTTGGAGTAGCCGCAATGATACTCATGATGAGGAGAAGTACCGGTCACAAAAACCAATGTAATTGATTGATGAATTGAATGCTTCTCTGGAAATAATTGATCAAGGGCAAGCCAAGGATGTGGATAGTCCTTACTACTTTAATAATACTTAATTTGAAAGTCCAAGAAAATACTTCAATTTAATTCAAGTTTCAGACTCATTTTGTTATATTTAGATTAATGAAACATAAATATCTACTTATTGTGTAATATATATAATTAGGGGTGAACTTGTGAACGGGCACATGAATGGAACTCAAACAAACAATCATATGCAGACAAGACATGTGTTTGTCTTTTATTCCCAAGTTTGAACTAGTATAGTTCGGGTTCTTACATGATAGTGCATGTCACTTTATTTTGTCACCGCTACAACGACCAAACCATGGACTAAGGAAATGGTGTTTCATATATCTAGTACAAGTTCTTCTCTTCTCAGTTAGTACCGAAGATGCCAGATGGCGCAATGGTGGTCGAGCAATATGGAGGGATGTAGACATTGCACATTGCCGGTAGCGTCTGCAGCGCTAGGTTCCTTATTTCCTCGAACTGGGGAAGTTGTTGAGACTGGACAGAGCCCTGGGCCTGTGGGTTCTGCTGAGATGGCTGGAAGGAGCCCTGGCCCGATGGATATTGTTGCTGAGGCTGCTGGTAGGAGACCTGGCTCGACGGTTGTTGTTGTTGTTGTTGTTGTTGTTGTTGTTGCAGAATAATAGCATGAACGACATTGTGGATGGCTTGGCACCGCGACTGCTCGGGGATCTGCCACAACCGTTGACAACATAATTGTTGCAACAGTTGGTAACTACTTTGTTGCAATACTTGTGAGCTTGCATGCGCTATGTTGTGTTGTTGCAAGACGACATCCCTGCATGGAATCAGTTGTTGTTGTTGCAGAATTTGTTGAAGAATTTGTTGAAGGATTTGTTGTTGTTGTTGTTTTTGTTGTTGTTGTTATTGTTGTTGTTGTTGTTGTGCTTGTTGCGCTTGTTGCTGTGAAATTGGTTGTTGTGGTTGCGGATAGTGTGGTTGCGGTTGTGGATATGGTTGTTGTGGTGGAAATGGTTGTGGCTGCGGATATGGTAGTTGTAGCAGAAATGGTTGCGGCTGCAGAAATGGTTGTTGTGATGAAAATGGTTGCGGCTGCGGATATGGTTGTTGTGGTGGAAATGGTTGTTGCTGCCCTGGATATTGTTGTTGTTGCACCAACGGAACTTGCTCTTGTGGTTGTTGCTGAGATGGATTTTGCGGCTGCAATTGTGGCACTGGAACTCTAACTGCAGTTGTTGCAGTGGTCGCCACGATAGCAAGGAGGGAAAAGATGAGAAAGGTCTTCATGGTGGATTTGTATTGACCACTGCTTGCTTGGCTTGAATGATACACTCTACTTATGAGAATGATGAATGAGGAAGGATGGTCATCATGCTACAGGCCTATTTATAGTTGCCATGGCATGATCTCTTTCACAATTGGCATTTGCTTTCCTGGAAAGTGCTTGGATGCTTCCCGAAATCAATTTTTGGTATGTTGTGTTTTGTGGCACTATCATTCCACCACAAAAAAGGTCTGATAACACACATGACTCATCTTATTCACTTTACAAATAAACACTAATCTAGGTTGCCTAATTTTCTGAAACTAAGTTTGTAATGTTATGCAAGTTTACGTGTAAACTAGATAAGCATTGCTTGCACAGAACTTAGTTTGTAATCTTGTGTGGCCTGTTAAGATAGATGAGACTAGTAATGTAACTTGCTTTAGTAGGTCATGACTCATCAAATTCCTTTTACATGTCAAGTGCTGTAGTGTTCTAGAAGTTATTAGCAAACATCAATTTTGTAATGTTCTACAAGTTGTTACGTGTAAAATAGATAAGCTTGACTTGCACACAAAAAAGATTGTAATCATGTGTGACCTGTTAAGATAGATTAGAGTAGTAATGTAGCTTGCTTTGATAGACCATGACTCATCAAATTGCTTTTACTTGTCTTCGGTGTTGTATATGTTGTACAAGTTATTGACACTTATCAGCTTAGTATGGCTTGCAATGTGTGTGCATGCCAAGGTATGTTCTAGCTTCTATTCGTTTGTAGATCTTAGTTTGTTTTACGCAAATCATATAAATGATCATCCATGCTAAGGCTTGCGAGTGCAGCTGCAACAATGTTGGCAGGGTCGGAGGGAGGCTATGGCATGGCATGAGTTTTCATGACAACCTATAGTTTGTGTGGAAAGATACATGTTATGTTTTTTATGCGTTCTAAAAATATATGTTTTTAAATACAAATCAATAGAGTAGTTAAATAATGGATTGTATTAAGATAGAAATTATATTTTGATTAGCAAATTCTAGGAAAAGTTGACATGACCTCTACTCATTATTTATCTATTGGATCAAATTCAAATAATAATAAAATAAATGGATGTGATTCCATCATGGCCATTTCAAATATTTGAAAGTAAAATCCAAACAATATCCTTAGATTACAATAAAAGTTACACGTTAATTGTTTGAAATAAAAATACAAATGATCTATTATATTATTAAAATAAGAAAAATTAAGTTAAAAATAGTGGATGTGATTTCCTTGAAATAATATGTATGCATGTCTTCTTATCCCGCGAGTTTCTAGAAAAACGACGCTAGCCTCATTCTATTGGTATGGGTCGGATCAGAAAAATTCATATGCAATGGGAAAGTTGGAGTCCGAACCTAACATATATACGTGTCTTTCATTATAACTTGTCATAAGTGCTTTTTATGATTAGAAAAACACAATGGATTCATAAGCGCTAAGGGCATATCCAACGCCGACCATCAAATCATCTGCAACCATCCGGACTACGTGGTCCATACGTGTTGTGCCATCCAATGCGGGCCTGTATTGGTCCATAGGACGGTCCGGACATACTTTCTCCCACAGACCGGAGACAAACGTGGGGGAGGCGGGCTTTGCGGGTGTCCAGACAGCATCCATGACTGCTTCTTATCACACGTGCCCATCCAAACCGCCTCCTCCCATGCCCGCACGTGTTCCCGCCCTGCACCAGCTGCCCGTATTCACTCCACTGCAGAGCGTATGCATCCCTTACTGCCTCCGCAATGGAAGCGGCACACTGGCTGAGGGCGCTACACGCCATGCTGAACATGCATGCTCGCCCCCATTCAAACGGTTGCAGACTGCCCGCCTTCCTTCATTAAACCCGTGTGTGTGCCAGGATACCTACTCCAACCACATGTCCGTTTGCGAGCCGGCCGGCAATAAACAGAACATTGGTTGGCTTCTCGTGTTCGCCCGCCATTTAAACAATGTCAGATGTCGGGCAAGAACCGTACCATACCTCCACTCACCATTTTCCTCCTTGAGAAGTTTTCTTCATGGCATCCGACGAGTAGGAAGAAGAGTATTCCGGCATAAAAACGGCTGGGTGGCCCATCGAGCCCGCCGGTCACGAACTGAGGAGTGGCGAGTTGTTACAGGTCGGCACCGGCGGGGAGCACGGCTGCATGGGCATCGTGGCTGCCGTCGACGGTGTCGTGTCGTACCGCCCCTCCCATGCCCGCGGCCGCGTCATATGATGTCAACGTGCGCGTAGCCACTCCCTGCCTGCAGAGAAAGAAACGGGCTGCACGGACATCGACTAGGTGGTGGCCAGCACGTCCACACTCGCCGCCATCATCGAGGAGCCGCTGCCGCTTGGTTCCCATGAATGCCACGCCAAGGTGACGCCGGAGTACACACCCGATGTCTTGCCCTCTGGCAAGCCACCGTCGTCCCCTACCCAAAACCAACTCCTATCCATGCAGTGTAGGGACCCTTCCCCACCGGCAAAAGCATCAACCGGTTGTTCCACTCCGATGAGCGGTAGGGAAGCGAGCCGCTCTTTGTGCTAAAGCATATACCTCCAGGGCTCACAGCTACGGGACATGGGGACGGCAATGGAGATCCATTGCGGCCGGCAGTAGACTAGTCAAGGCTATCCATGTCGCCGGAGTGGCTATTCGCCGGCGCTGAGTAGTTTCATGTTACTCTAGTATCATTTTTAGTTAAAAGATATGTCCAAAATGTAAACGTTTTCGTGCGATTTGTATGAATTTCACTGTCTTTGCATGAATTTCATCTGGTTTGTTAAAAAAGTGTTTGAAAGGTATGCGAACAAGGTTGGATGGCGGTTTCATGTATAGATGTCCACGGACTGGTCCTCTGTCCATGGACAATTGTGTTGGGATAATCCAAACAATGCCTGAGTTAATTTGGTGTAATCGTGATCAAGCTGGCCGGATAATTAACTAGGTAAGTTGAGATGTACGTGGGGTGGCCGGTTTGCAAGCCGTGTAGTATTAGGAATTAGCATGCATGCTGCCCATGTCCTAGTTATGTTTCAACGTGTGTCCGGCCAGGATTAGTTGTTTGAGTCGGTTTAGCTTAGCTAGCTATAGCTCGTGAGGTCATTTATATATATGCACACCGGTCCATCCGATTTGTAACACCTTGAGTTGAGAAACAAAAAAATAAAGAGAAAAAAGGGCACGACAAGGGCCCTTGGCTATCATTTTTTTTGTGTGCGTGTGTTCCTCGTATCTGATGTAATCGATCCCGAGGGAGAAATTCCAACAATTGGTCTCTAGAGCAAGGTTCCAGTACAGCTGCGCTTGTCCCGGGGTGGCGATCTACTAGCGCCTCGGGGCGGGCCATATAGTCGTTCGGTGGTACAGCGACGAGGAAGAGCGGGCGATATAGTCGCTGGGTGGTGCAGCGACGAGGTGGAGCAGGCAATAGTCGTTGGGGGAGCGACGTACAAGGAGGATCGGGTGATCTTTGCTCGGCGTAGCGACGGTGAGAAGGTGGCGAGGACACTGTCATAAGCGAGGCGGCTCGTGATTGTCGTTCGGTGGAACGACCTGGAGGAGGGCGACATGCTGTCGTCGACAAGGCATTGGTGATCGGTGATGGTTATGGAGGTGCCGAAGTTGCAACACCAGGGAAACCATCGATATCATCGCAAATGAGAGCAAGGTGGTGATGGCAAACATGCGGGCTGTCGTCGAGGTGTGCATGAGTTCTTGTATGGTGCGTCCAAGAATTCGGGGGTGTGAGTCATCTGCTGTAGTTGAGACGCGTCACAGGCTGATGAGAATTAAGAGTTAGAGTGGATGGAAAAAGTAAATTGTGCCTTGCGTTTCCGTTCGTGATCATGGAGTTCCGGCGAGTTCATATACGGTGAAGTTGAGTTGCACGTATATGGCGAGTTGCGTTGCCGCTCGACTGGGAGCGTTGTTTGGTAAGTTGTGTCACCAACGATGATGGGAAAGTGGAGATGTGGTGGGTGAAGAGTTGTGCCTCCCCGCGTGCATTCAACCGATGAGAAGATGAAGATCAACGTGAAGATGGACGCGCACCAGTTAAGTTGAGTTCATGCATGAGGCTATGTGTTTAGTCTGCATGTAGCACGCTAAGATGTGACAGCGTGGCTGGTAGTCCGGGTATTCATTGGTTAAAATCTATGAGTTGGTATGCAAATGAAGTTGCGGTGAGATGAAGTAGTGATCATCATTGCAAGGAGAGCGAAGTTGCAGTCTGGTAAGTTGCGTCACCGGAGGCAGCCAGCCTGACAAGATGAACAGGTGGTTGTCTGCGTGTCTCGTGTGTCGTCGGATAAAGAGACGGATGTTTGGATTAGGGGTGATTGTTGGGATAATCCAAACAATGCCTGAGTTCGTTTGGTGTAATCGTGATCAAGCTGGACGGATAATTAACTAGGTAAGTTGAGATGTACATGGGGTGGCCGGTTTGCAAGCCATGTAGTATTACGAATTAGCATGCATGCTGCCCGTGTCCTAGTTATGTTCCAACGTGTGTCTGGCCAGGAGTAGTTGTTTAAGTCGGTTTAGGTTAGATAGCTATAGCTCGTGAGGTCGTTTATATATATGCACACCGGTGCATCGGATTTGTAATACCGTGAGTTGAGAAACAAGAAAATAAAGAGAAAAGAGGGCACGACAAGGGCCCTTGGCTGTCACTTTTTTGCGCGCGTGTGTTCCTCGTATCTGATGGATTCTGAAGGCGGAATTCCAACAAATTGCGGGTGGAAATTTACTGGTCACTGTTGTAGATGCCCTAATCAAAGGCATTTCCTCCAGGCGTATTAGCAAACTTGCCTTTTGCTCTACCCGATGTCCCGATCAGACCATATTTGTTGGCCAAGCACGAGTTGAAATCCGGAGACAAAACATATACGTGCTCTTTGTGTTTAAGCGTGTGCGGATCAAAGGAGCAAGCCTCCAACTCTGTATGAAAGATCCAATTTGTATCATAACTACAAGGTAATGATGGCATGCTGACGTCAAAAACAAATCAAGGATCAGCATTCTTTATCTTGCACTTCTTAATTTATACTTCCTCTCTAAAGAATATAAGAGTCAACAACAAATCAAGGACCAGCATTTCTTTATCTTGCACTTCTTAATTTATACTCCCTCTTTAAAGAAATATAAGAGTGTTTAGATCACAACTTTAGTTATCTAAACGCTCTTATATTTCTTTCCGAAGGGAGTACGCATGAGTCAAAGGGATTGGTTCATGCTAATCACTATATATGATATCATGCTGACATCAGAGAACATAGCCAGCATCAACTTTTTTTTGGTCGTTAACGACGTGCAAAGGGGTTTATTTGGTGTATATAATTCAGTGACTAGGAGCATTTATGGGAACGAGAGGGATAAGAAAATTATGGTTGTACTGTTAGAAGGTTAAAGCGAATCAACTCTTGTCTTTATTGATGGAAGCGGATCCTTATATACAACCGGAGCGGACGCGATACATATGTCGGTCCCGGAGGCGACGCTCCAGGAATAACCGCAACGACGGTTCCCACGGGGTGGGATTACATGTGTCTGACAACTGGGGATTATCCCTTAATTAATCTAGGATTAGTTATTCTTAACACTCCTCCTAATCACTGCTTGACTGCATAAGGATCCATCATCTTGATTAAGTTCTCCTCCAAAAACCCTGTGGGAAAAATGTGAGGAGTATAGTGTTTGATATGTTGCTAAAACTCCTTCAAACCCAGTGGGGAAAAATAAGGAGAAAACGATGCAACATATAATGGTTATTGTCTCTTTTAACTCAATACGAGAAAACCCATAGAGTTTGGAGGACAATAAATATGGCGTATATACTTTCCTAAAAACTCCGGTGGGGAAAACGAAAAGTACAACATATGATCTCATGTTGATATTACCTCATTAAAAACCTTTATGAGAACCTGTATAGTAAACTCATGAAGGAAAAAAAAGCATAATATGATGCATTGAACAGGAACAATTCAGGAAGATACTCCCCTTGATTCTTGCAAATTCCAAAGCCATCACATACCAATTCCATGAACATATTTATGGCATGTAGAAGTTGGTAGAGACTTGGTAAACAACTCAGTCACATGATTTGACTTGCAAGATATGCAATATAGTGATATTGCTTATTACGTAACCTGTTTGCATCCGGGCAACAGAAGCAACATTAAGATAATGGTTGGTGGATGTAGCCATGAGGTCTGTTTTGAAGACTCTTCATGAGAGGGCTACCACACCTAGTAGGAAGACTAAACTTGTCTACAATCTGACATAGTGGGGATCTGATTGATGTATCCAATGATATTGGTGTTCACATTTCTGTGAAACTGAAAAACTAGGACAAGATGTTTAATGCCTTAGAGATATCAAAAGATATTCTTGAGTACCAACCAGTTGTGTTTGGTGGATCCAATGGCATTATGGAACGTTGAGTCTCAGTATGTTATTTCCATCATCGCTTGGTCTAAATAGATCTTTCTCTATATCTAGAGAATAAACTACCATGAGCGTCATGGATGGATAAGATTTGTCCACAATGAATTTCTCCAATATATTTTGGATATAGACAACATAGTATACCATAATGTATGAAGGTGCTCAAGTTGTAGTAATGAGCGGTATTTTGGTTCACCCAAATCCTTCATTTTAAACTCCGTCATTTAGATGATTACATGTGTCGTCATTGCAGACACACAAACATAGATAATCATCATTGTAAGAGTAATCCTTGTGAATAAGGAACTCACTACGTCGGTTGTACCAAATGTACCGGCAATAATAATAAGTCATATCGTGACTTATTGATTTTACACGATGTATGTTGCATTTTGTGCTTCGATTCAAAATTGAGGTTCCGCCGGGAACCATCAATATCTGAATCTAGTGGTCTACATGGATATGTAATCACTACATCTATCAACTGCAGAGATAAATGATTTTGAACTGCCAATGATATAAATATCGAAAAGAGATTCCACCTCTAGAGAATAGTTTGGTATCTGCGTGAACCCTTGTGCTACAATACTTGCTCTTTGTTTCACCACCTCCTTGTTCTCAATTCTGTTTCCAGAAGAAAACTGGTTTAGGTATTGCTTATGAATACCTTTGCATTATTGAGCAAGATCATTTCTACCTAGATTATACCCTTTGCTTGAGTTCAGTCCGAGTGTTGTTCACACTTTGCCATGGCCATGGTCTTTGGATCTAAATCACTTGAAAGGTTTTTTCAATCTAGTTGAGAAATGTATGTCGACAATTGTAGACTTTCGGTTATATGTTTCTCTAGAATCTATATATCAATATATAGTTGATGGAAATATCGTTACCCATAGTGACTGCTCGCGATTTTGTGCACTATGACCTGGGTTGGTGGAGGTTTCCCGTCCACTGGGTGTATACTACCCATCAGGTGTCTGTCAATGTGAAGTTGACTTGCATTTACTGATTCACAGGCCTTGATATCCTTGCTTGTGAGAAGCTGAATCCTGATGTACTATTGTCGTACTTCTCCCCCTGTTGCTTTGAACGGGGAGTTGGGTGATTTTAGTTGGTACCTCCACTCTTTCCGACATATTTTTCAGGATTGTAGGATTGTATGACACATTTATAGTCAGTAAATGAATCTGGCAGGTTATTTGCAATGTGTTGCAAATCTTCTGAACGCATGGTTCAGATCTTTGAGTATGTGGACTTGAGGCAGAAATGTGTTGAACATTCCACTAATTTCCTGGCATTCTTTATGGTACTTAAAATCTCCCCCTAATGCCTGGAAATGTTCCTCATTGAATTAGCATACTGGCCTTAAATAACTCCCCCCCATGCGCGGGGCTTGAGGTATTGACGGAAATACAGTTATTCCTCACATAGATCCCAACTATATGTTGAGGGGCCAATGATGTATGCCGGGTGGTGATATTGGTATGAAACCGAATTACCGCAGATAGGAAATACTTGGTAGATAACCACATATCAAAGATAGAGGGGAATAATATTATGCAGTTCTGTCATGAGCGTGTAAAACTGCATGACTCCAACGTAAAGTTGGTAAGTTGCAATTCCAAAGTAAAGATAATGCAATGAGCTTAACTCTTTGGATAGGATTCTACCAAACCATTTTGAGTCTAGACATTAGGACAAATTGCTAAACTTCAATCCAACGGCCATAGAGAAGGCACTCAAGGAGAATTCTGCAATGTTATCCATTCGATTTGCTTGAAATCGATGTCAGGATAATGAGACAATGGTTTCGTGTGAATAAAGCACACACTTAAGACCATCATGTAGATATGTCTTTTAGAACCATGAAATACCTGAATAGTCTAGTCAATGGATGGGAAGAGCCACTTACCTCAACTTGATTCATTCAAGGAGTCTGAGTGGCTCAGCGTAGACTTTAAGGTGTGCGAGCCTTAAAATTAGCTTTCCTGTGTCACTTGTAGTGCACATAACATCCACATGTTGTTAGAATTTAGCATCATAATAATCATAAACTATTGGAATTGCTGATAGTTTCAGATTCAACCCAATGTCTTGATGACCAAGGCGAGTATGTGATACGTCCATTTTGCATCATGCTTTTATATCAATATTTATTGCATTATGGGCTGTTATTACACATTATATCTCAATACTTATGGCTATTCTCTCTTATTTTACAAGGTTTACCATGAAGAGGGAGGATGCCGGCAGCTGGAATTCTGGCTGGAAAAGGAGCAAACGTTGGAAACCTATTCTGCTCAACTCCAAAAGACCTAAGACTCCACGAAACAACTTTTTGGATTTAATAAGAATTTATGGGCAAAAGAAATAGGCCAGGGGGCCCACACCCTGTCCAGGAGACAAGGGGCGCCCCCCCCCTAGGGCGCGGCCCCCTATCTCCTGGGCCCCTGGTGGGCCTCCGGCGTCCATCTTCTGCTATATCATCACTTTCCCTCTGGAAAAAATCGTGGGCAAGCTTACGGGACGAAACTCCGCCGCCACGAGGCGGAACCTTGGCGGAATCAATCTAGGGCTCTGGCAGAGCTGTTCTGCCGGGGACACTTCCCTCCGGGAGGGGGAAATCATCCCCAACGTCATCACCAACGATCCTCTCACCGAGAGGGGGTCAATCTCCATCAACATCTTCACCAGCACCATCTCCTCTCAAAACCCTAGTTCATCTCTTGTATCCAATCTTGTATCAAAACCACAAATTGGTACCTGTGGGTTGCTAGTAGTGTTGATTACTCCTTGTAGTTGATGCTATTTGGTTTACTTGGTGGAAGATCATATGTTCAGATCCTTTATGCATATTATTACCCCTCTGATTATGAACATGAATATGCTTTGTGAGTAGTTACGTTTGTTCCTGAGGACATGGGTGAAGTCTTGCTATTAGTAGTCATGTGAATTTGGTATTCGTTCGATATTTTGATGAGATGTATGTTGTCTTTCCTCTAGTGGTGTTATGTGAACGTCGACTACATGACACTTCACCATTATTTGGGCCTAGAGGAAGGCATAGGGAAGTAATAAGTAGATGATGGGTTGCTAGAGTGACAGAAGCTTAAACCCTAGTTTATGCGTTGCTTCGTTAGGGGTTGATATGGACCCATATGTTTAATGTTGTGGTTAGGTTTACCTTAATACTCCTTTTTGTAGTTGAGGATGCTTGCAATAGGGGTTAATCATAAGTTTGATGCTTTTCCATGTTAGGGCAGTACCCAAGTGCCGGTCCACCCACATATCAAATTATCAAAGTACCGAACGCGAATCTTACGAATGTGATGAAAACTAGCTTGACGATAATTCCCAATGTGTCCTCGGGAGCTCCTTCTTCATTATTATAATTTGTCCAGGTTTATCCTTTGCTACATAGAGGATTGGGCCACCTTGCTGCACTTTATTTACTTTATTTACTTTTTGCTTGTTACTATTTATCTTATCACAAAACTATCTATCACCTACTATTTCAGTGCTTGCAGAGAGAACCTTACTGAAAACCGCTTATCATTTCCTTCTGCTCCTTGTTGGGTTCGATACTCTTACTTATCGAAAGGACTATGATAGATCCCCTATACTTGTGGGTCATCAAGACTCTTTTCTGGCGCCGTTGTCGGGGAGTGTAGCGCTCTTGGTGAGTGGAACTTGGTAAGCAAACATTTATATAGTGTGCTGAAATTTTCTGTTACTTGTCACTATGGAAACTAATCCTCTGAGGGGCTTGTTTGGGGTATCTTCACCCCAACCATAAGAGCAAAGAGATGCTCCTCAACCTACCAAACCTTATGAAAATATTCACTTTGAGATTCCTTCGGGTATGATAGAAAAACTGCTAGCTAATCCTTTTGCAGGAGATGGAACATTGCATCCCGATTTACACCTTATCTTTGTGGATGAAGTTTGTGGATTATTTAAGCTTGCAGGTATTCCTGATGATGTTGTCAAAAGGAAGGTCTTCCCTTTATCTTTGAAGGGAGGTGCAATGACATGGTATAGGCTATGTGATGATACGAGATATTGGAATTATAAGCGATTGAAGTTGGAATTTCACCAGAAGTTCTATCCTATGCATCTTGTTCATCGTGATTGTAATTACATATATAATTTTTGGCCTCGCGAAGGAGAAATCATCTCTCAAGCTTGGGGGAGGCTTAAGTCAATGTTGTATTCATGCCCCAATCATGAGCTCTCTCGGGAAATGATTATTCAGAATTTTTATGCTCAGCTTTCTCTTGATAATCGCAACTTGCTCGATACTTCCTGTGCTGGTTCCTATATGCTGAAGACTATTGATTTCAAATGGGACTTATTGGAAAGAATTAAACGCAACTCTGAAGATTGGGGTTCCGACGATGGTAAGGAGTCAGGTATGACACCTAAGTTTGATTGTGTTAAATCTTTTATGGATACTGATGCTTTCCGTGGATTTAGCTCTAAGTATGGAGTTGACTCTGAGATAGTAGCTACTTTTTGTGAAACTTTTGCTACTCACGTTGATCTCCCTAAAGAGAAGTGGTTTAAATATAATCCTCATGTTGAAGTTAAAGTAGTTGCACCCATTACGGTCGAAGAAAAGACTATTACATATAGTGATCCCATTATTCCTACTGCTTATGTTGAAAAACCTCCTTTTCCTGTTAGGATAAAAGATCATGTTAAAGCTTCGACTGTTGTTCGTAAGAGTAATACTAGGACCTATACACCTCCTGAGCAAATTAATGTTGAACCCGGTATTGCTATGATTAAAGATCTTTTGGATGAGGACTTAGATGGGCATGTTATCTCTTTCTTGGGTGAAACTGCTAATATTGCTAGACCCGATACTAAGACACGTAGACCTATCGTAGGCACGCCTGTTATTTCTATTAAAATAGGAGATCATTATACCATGGTTTATGTGATATGGGTGCTAGTGCTAATGCGATACCTTATGATCTTTATAAAGAAATTATGCACGATATTGCACCTGTTGAACTAGAAGACATTGATGTTACTATTAAGCTTGCTAATAGGGACACCATTAAACCTATTGGGATTGTTAGAGATGTTGAAGTCTTGTGTGGGAAGATTAAATTCCCTACTGATTTTCTTGTTCTTGGTTCCCCACAAGATGATTTTTGTCCCATTATTTTTGGTAGACCCTTCTTGAATACTACTAGTGCTAAGATTAATTGTGAAAAGAATATTGTCACTGTTGGCATAGATGGTATGTCTCATGAGTTTAATTTTGCCAAGTTTAGTAGACAACCTCGTGAAAGGGAACCACCTAGTAAGGATGAAATTATTGGTCTTGCTTCCATTGCTGTTCCACCAACTGATCCGTTAGAACAACATTTGCTAGATCATGAAAACGATATGTTTATGAAGGAAAGGGAAGAAATAGATGAAGTGTTCCTTAAACAAGAACCTATGCTGAAACATAACCTTCCCGTTGAAATTCTTGGGGATCCCCCTCCACCCAAGGGTGACCCCGTGTTTGAACTCAAACCTTTACCTGATAATCTTAAGTATGCTTATCTTGATGAAAAAGAAATATATCCTGTTATTATTAGTGCTAACCTTTCAGAGAAAGAAGAAGAAAGATTATTGAAAACTCTGAAGAAGCACTGAGCTGCTATTAGATATACTCTGCATGATCTTAAGGGCATTAGTCCCACATTATGTCAACACAAAATCTCAGTGGAGAAAGATGCCAAACCAGTTAGAGATCCTCAAAGACGATTAAATCCCAAAATGAAGGAAGTGGTAAGAAAGGAGATACTAAAGCTCCTTGAGGCAGGTATTATTTATCCCGTTGCTGATAGAGAATGGGTAAGCCCTGTCCATTGTGTCCCTAAAAAGGGAGGTATTACTGTTGTTCCTAATGATAAAGATGAATTGATCCCGTAAAAAATTATTACAGGCTATAGGATGGTAATTGATTTTTGTAAGTTAAATAAAGCTACTAAGAAAGGTCATTACCCTTTACCTTTTATTGATCAAATGCTAGAGAGGCTATCCAAACACACACATTTTTGCTTTCTAGATGGTTATTCTGGCTTCTCTTAGATACATGTATCAGCGGGGGATCAATCTAAAACTACTTTTACTTGCCCTTTTGGTACTTTTGCTTATAGATGTATGCCTTTTGGTTTATGTAATGCACCTGCTACCTTTCAAAGATGCATGATGGCTATATTTTCTGATTTTTGTGAAAAGATTTGTGAATTATTCATTGATGACTTCTCCGTCTATGGATCCTCTTTTGATGATTGTTTGAGCAACCTTGATCGAGTTTTGCAGAGATGCAAAGACACTAGTCTCGTCTTGAATTGGGAAAAGTGTCACTTTATGGTTAATGAAGGCATTGTCTTGGGGCACAAGATCTCCGAGAGAGGTATTGAAGTTGATAAAGCCAAAGTTGATGCTATTGAAAAGATGCCATGTCCCAAGGACATAAAAGGTATAAGAAGTTTCCTTGGTCATGCCGGCTTTTATAGGAGGTTCATTAAGGACTTTTCTAAAATCTCTAGGCCCCTGACTAATTTATTGCAAAAAGATATTCCTTTTGTCTTTGATGATGATTGTGTAGAAGCATTCGAAACACTTAAGAAAGCTTTGATCACTGCACCTATTGTTCAGCCACCTGATTGGAATTTACCTTTTGAAATTATGTGCGATGCTAGTGATTATGCTGTAGGGGTTGTTTTAGGTCAAAGAGTCGATAAGAAATTGAATGTTATCCATTATGCTAGCAAGACTCTTGATACTGCCCAGAGAAATTATGCTACCACTAAAAAAGAATTCTTAGCAGTTGTGTTTGCATGTGATAAGTTTAGACCTTGTATTGTTGATTCCAAAGTTACTATCCACACTGATCATGTTGCTATTAAATATCTTATGGAAAAGAAAGATGCTAAGCCTAGACTCATTAGATGGGTTCTCTTGCTCCAAGAATTTGACTTGCATATTATTGACAGAAAGGGAGCTGAGAACCCCGTTGCACACAACTTGTCTAGGTTAGAGAATGTTCTTGATGACCCACTGCCTATTAATGATAGTTTTCTTGATGAACAATTAGCAGTCATCAATGCTTCTCGTACTGCTCCTTGGTATGCGGATTATGCTAATTACATTGTTGCTAAATATATACCGCCTAGTTTCACATACCAGCAAAAGAAAAAGTTCTTTTATGATTTAAGACACTACTTCTGGGATGATCCACACCTTTATAAAGAAGGAGTAGATGGTATTATTAGACGTTGTGTGCCTGAGCATGAACAGGAACAAATCCTACGCAAGTGTCACTCTGAATTCTACGGAGGATACCACGCTGGAGATAGAACTGCACACAAGGTACTACAATCTGGTTTTTATTGGCCTACTCTTTTCAAAGATGCTCGTAAGTTTGTCTTATCTTGTGATGAATGTCAAAGAATATGTAACATCAGTAGACGTCAAGAAATGCCTATGAATTATTCTCTTGTTATTGAACCATTTGATGTTTGGGGCTTTGATTATATGGGACCTTTTCCTGCCTCCAATGGTTATACACATATTTTAGTTG
The DNA here is from genome assembly GCA_963921465.1 of Triticum timopheevii. NCBI lineage: Eukaryota > Viridiplantae > Streptophyta > Magnoliopsida > Poales > Poaceae > Triticum > Triticum timopheevii. The sequence goes on along the minus strand of OY997272.1, from coordinate 51,515,399 downwards.
TTGTTGATTACGTTACTAAGTGGGTAGAAGCTATTCCAACTAGTAGTGCTGATCATAACACTTCTATTAAAATTCTTAAAGAAGTTATTTTTCCGAGGTTTGGAGTCCCTAGATATCTTATGACTGATGGTGGTTCACACTTTATTCATGGTGCTTTCCGTAAGATGCTCGCTAAGTATGATGTCAATCATAGAATCGCATCTTCTTATCACCCGCAGTCTAGTGGTCAAGTAGAGTTGAGCAATAGAGAGCTCAAATTAATTTTGCAAAAGACTATGAATAGATCTAGAAAGAATCAGTCCAAAAAACTTGATGATGCATCATGGGCCTATAGAACTGCATACAAAAATCCTATGGGTATGTCTCCATATAAGATGGTTTATGGAAAAGCATGTCATTTACCTCTTGAACTTGAACATAAAGCATATTGGGCTATTAAAGAGCTCAATTATGACTTCAAACTTGCCGGTGAGAAGAGGTTGTTTGATATTAGCTCACTTGATGAATGGAGAACCCAAGCATATGAGAATGCCAAGCTTTTCAAAGAAAAAGTCAAATGCTAGCATGATAAGAGGATACAGAAGCGTGAGTTTAACGTAGGATATTGTGTGTTATTGTTCAACTCTCGTTTAAGATTTTTTGCAGGAAAACTTCTCTCAAAATGGGAAGGTCCCTACATTATCGAGGAGGTCTATCGTTCTGGTGCTATAAAAATCAACAACTTTGAAGGCGCAAATCCGAGGGTGGTAAACGGTTAAAGAATTAAACATTATATTTCAGGTAATCCTATAAATGTTGAAACTAATATTATTGAAACCATAACCCCTGAGGAATACATAAGAGACACTTTCCAGAACGTTCCAGACTCCGAAAAGGCAGAGGTACGTGGTACGCTAAGTAAACTGACTCCAAAACAACTCTAATGGCAATTTTTATCAGTTTTGGATTATTTAAAGATTTTAGGAAGAAAGAAGTAGTCCGAAAGGGGCACAAGGCTCCCACGAGAGAGGAGGGGCCCCCCTATAGGGCGCGCCGCCTGTCTCGTGGGCACCTCGTGTGCCTCCTGGACTCCGTTTTCTTGTATGTTACGTATTTTGGTCGGTAAAAATTCATTATATTTACTCCCGAAGGTTTTGACCACCGTATCGCGCAATTATCCTCTATTTTCATTTCGAGCTGTTCCTGTTGCAGATTTGGAATAAGATGTCGTCCCAAGATTCGGAGGGAGAGAACTACATGGCTGATTATATTGCAAACCCAAAAGTATATGCGGATGTGGAACATTATGGCTGGACCACAGAGGAAGAAGAAGACTATGATCCAAAGAGGAAGCAGGAGACAAGCTCTGATGAAGAGGACGATCCACTGCCTCAACCTGGTGATATGCATGTGGAGTTCAAGAAGTCAAGCCTCCCTAAGGTCCAATCTATCCCACCACGTTTTTTGCAGGACAGCAAGGCAACACTATGCAAAAAGACAATGAAACTTGAGCTCGAGAATGAGGATCTGAGGGAGGAAAATTTAAGCCTCAGACTCAAGCTAGAGAAGAAAAGTGCAACAACTCCTACTTCACCACCTCCGAAGAAATAATCACATGGGTATGGGCACTCCCCTTGGCAACTGCCAAGCTTGGGGGAGGTGCCTCGGTATCGTATCACCATCACACTCCTATTTTTACCGCTTTATTTAGTTCGATCCTTTTAGTAGTATCTTGATCTATTAGTTCAAAGTTTTGATATCAAGTAGTTTTGAGTTTTTCATTGTGATTTCTTTATGTAATCGAGTCCGTGTGCTATCTATAATAAAGATTAGTGTTGAGTCAAGGGCTTTGCAATGTTGCTATGATCTTGAGAAAGTAGAAAGAACAAAAGAGTTCATATTGATCCTATGGATAGTGATAACTTCACACATAGAAAGTATGAGGCACAAAAATTGTTGAGAGTTGATGAACGTAGCCTTGGTCATCATTGAAATTAATAGGAAGTGATAAGGAAAGAGGGATTCACATATAAATATATTATCTTGGACATCTTTTATGATTGTGAAGCACTCATTAAGTATGACATGCTAAAAGAGTTGACGTTGGACAAGGAAGACAACGTAATGGTTTATGTTTTCCGACATCTCAGTTAAAGTATATTGTCATTGACTTTCCAAACATGTTGAGCTTGCCTTTCCCCCTCATGCTAGCCAAATTTCTTGCACCAAGTAGAGATACTACTTGTGCTTCCAAATATCCTTAAACCCAGTTTTGCCATGAGAGTCCACCGTACCTACCTATGGATTGAGTAAGATCCTTCAAGTAAGTTGTCATCGGTGCAAGCAATAAAAATTGCTCTCTAAATATGTATGACTTAATAGTGCAGAGAAAATAAGCTTTGTACAAACTTGTTGTGGAAGTAATAAAAGCGACGGATTGCATAATAAAGGTCCACATACAAGGGGCAATATAAAGTGACGTTCTTTTTCATTAAGATTTCGTGCATCAACCCTAAACACGCATGACAACCTCTGCTTCCCTCTGTGAAGGACCTATCTTTTACTTTATGTTTTTACTTTATGCTTGAGTCAAGGTGATACTCACCTTTCCCTTTTTATTTTTATCCTTTGGCAAGCTCCTCGTGTTTGAAAGATCATGATACATATATCCAATTGGATGTAAGTTGGCATAGGCTATTATTGTTGACATCACCTAAAGGTGAATATGTTGGGAGGCAACACAATAAGGCCCTATCTTTCTCAGTGTCCGGCTGAAACTCTATAACCACAAGTATTGCGTGAGTGTTAACAATTATAGGGGACTACGAGATAGTTGAGTATGTGAGCTTGCTGAAAAGCTCTATTATTGACTCTTTCTGATGTTATGATAAATTGCAATTGCTTCAATGACTGAGATTATAGTTTGTTAGTTCCCAATGAAGTTTTTGAACCATACTTGACATTCTGAATTGCTTATTACTTGAACATAGGAAATCATATGACAAAATCCATATATGTTGCTGTTATTAGAATGATCATGATGCCCTCATGTCCGTATTTTATTTTTATCGACACCTCTATCTCTAAACATGTGGACATATTTTTCGATTTCGGCTTCCGCTTGAGGACAAGCGAGGTCTAAGCTTGGGGGAGTTGATACGTCCATTTTGCATCATGCTTTTATATCAATATTTATTGCATTATGGGCTGTTATTACACATTATATCTCAATACTTATGGCTATTCTCTCTTATTTTACAAGGTTTACCATGAAGAGGGAGGATGCCGGCAGCTGGAATTCTGGCTGGAAAAGGAGCAAACGTTGGAAACCTATTCTGCTCAACTCCAAAAGACCTGAGACTCCACGAAACAACTTTTTGGATTTAATAAGAATTTATGGGCAAAAGAAATAGGCCAGGGGGCCCACACCCTGTCCAGGAGACAAGGGGCGCCCCCCCCCCCCCCCAGGGCGCGGCCCCCTATCGCCTAGGCCCCTGGTGGGCCTCCGGCGTCCATCTTCTGCTATATCATCACTTTCCCTTTGGAAAAAATCGTGGGCAAGCTTACGGGACGAAACTCCGCCGCCACGAGGCGGAACCTTGGCGGAATCAATTTAGGGCTCTGGCGGAGCTGTTCTGCCGGGGACACTTCCCTTCGGGAGGGGGAAATCATCACCAACGATCCTCTCATCGAGAGGGGGTCAATCTTCGTCAACATCTTCACCGGCACCATCTCCTCTCAAAACCCTAGTTCATCTCTTGTATCCAATCTTGTATCAAAACCACAAATTGGTACCTGTGGGTTGCTAGTAGTGTTGATTACTCCTTGTAGTTGATGCTATTTGGTTTACTTGGTGGAAGATCATATGTTCAGATCCTTTATGCATATTATTACCCCTCTGATTATGAACATGAATATGCTTTGTGAGTAGTTACGTTTGTTCCTGAGGACATGGGTGAAGTCTTGCTATTAGTAGTCATGTGAATTTGGTATTCGTTCGATATTTTGATGAGATGTATGTTGTCTTTCCTCTAGTGGTGTTATGTGAACGTCGACTACATGACACTTCACCATTATTTGGGCCTAGAGGAAGGCATAGGAAAGTAATAAGTAGATGATGGGTTGCTAGAGTGATAGAAGCTTAAACCCTAGTTTATGTGTTGCTTCGTTAGGGGTTGATATGGACCCATATGTTTAATGATGTGGTTAGGTTTACCTTAATACTCCTTTTTGTAGTTGCGGACGCTTGCAATATGGGTTAATTATAAGTGGGATGCTTGTCCATGTTAGGGAAGTACCCAAGTGCCGGTCCACCCACATATCAAATTATCAAAGTACCGAACACGAATCTTACGAATGTGATGAAAACTAGCTTGACGATAATTCCCAATGTGTCCTCGGGAGCTCCTTCTTCATTCTTAGAATTTGTCCAGGCTTATCCTTTGCTACATAGAGGATTGGGCCACCTTTCTGCACTTTATTTACTTTATTTACTTTTTGCTCGTTACTATTTATCTTATCACAAAACTATCTATCACCTACTATTTCAGTGCTTGCAGAGAAAACCTTACTGAAAACCGCTTATCATTTCCTTCTGCTCCTCGTTGGGTTCGACACTCTTACTTATCGAAAGGACTACGATAGATCCCCTATACTTGTGGGTCATCAGTATACCAAGCTTGTCATGTACAAGACATTCTTGAAAACTACCTCGTATGCAACATGTTCTACGGGTTGTGTCGTATGTGTAGTACAATCCAGATGATACACAGAGAATGTGCTTGCCATATCTGTTGCATGTGGTAAAGAGAAGTTATTTCTCTTTGTTGTCATCATAAGTTTCGTTATGGAAACTATTTTGACGGATACCTCCATAGCTTACTAGGGTACGAGTTAAACCTGGGAAGCAATAAAGCATCCCGATGTTACTCGAGTACCCACAGGGATAGTAAATATGACTCGAGTTGAGCCAACAAATACCTCATCGCATCTAGCGATTTTAAAATATCTCCTTTCTCTCAATGAGAGTGGAGACATTGGACTTCCCTATGTATAGAGTTTGTGGTGCATATGTCCACACAAGGCACATATCATTTTTCATCGGATTGACTCCCATAGAAATCTATATATAGACATGAAGACTCTCAATATGAAAATCACTGTCAAATATATAGAATACATACAAATGTATTTGTACCAAAGTGCTGATACAATATATTGTGATATGCAATATATGATGACAACAATACTTATGTTGTTACAACATCGTAAATGGACATTAATTATATTGACCACTCAGGAGATTGAAAGACTATTCATAGTCTCCAAACATGTCGGTTGAGGCATATTCAACCATCACATTATTCTCCATGCCCATAGGGTCCTGTCACAGCTGGTGATATCGGATTGAAGGTTGAAGTAAGATTCAAACCTTTGCCCTTGAGGTCTGTTGTGTCCTAGGAATTGCTGATACAGAATAACCAGATGCAGAGATGTGAATCGATATAATGCCTTATGATGTATAAGACAATATTTTTCTGTTAGTGGTGTGATTCCGACCAAAGGTTAATCATGTGGTCTTGGATTGCACACACTATTCCACAAGACACAAGAGTGGTCATGATGTCCATGCCCAGGTATGGTAGTGGTGGCGTTTGAGGGCGAATGCCTCAAATTCTCAAGCCATCGATTACCAGAGATAATTAATTTACAATTAGAAACTAAAGACCATCATGGTAATATTGTAACATTAATGGATATTTCAAGAAGTTATCTTGAAACCATTAATGTGAATCTCAAATTGCTAAGAATGACACCTTGAAGATAATCTCCAAAATGAAGTAGATCTCGCAGCACTAGGGAGTATAATCTGATGAAATCAGTAGATACTCACTCCTAATGCCTTATGTCATGACTTAGTAAAATGCATGGGAGTGCACAATGTTGTGCAATCATAATGTCAAATTTGACAAAATGTAGGCTTAAACAATAGTGGTCATAATCTGCAAAGCAGTTCTACACACTACCTCGGGATCCCAATACATCGATTTGAAGAAATCACTAAGAATTTTGCATCTGTATTTGCAAGAAATTAAAAATCTCAATTGCAAATAAACGTATTAATCTCGACATGTAGCGAACATGGAGATACATATATTCCGGAATACATCATACTCAACAGAAATACACCACTATTATAATGAATAGTAATGATGTTGCAAACTTGACGTTCAAGTGAAAAAAACTTGAATTATACACCTCAAATTAAATGAGATGTTCTTGTATCAAGTTGCAAGATAATTCAGCAAGGTAAATTAATATTTTGCGAGAGAAAATTAATCTCAATCGCAATGAGATTGTTTTGCGAGAGAAGAAAATTCTCAATCGCAAATCAATACTGAAGGGGTACTGAATTTATCTTTGCAAGAGATAAAAGAAAATTCTCAATTGCAAATAATAAATGCAAATTTGATGCTCAAGTGAAAAACTTGAATTGTGTAGATCTCAAAATATTGAGCATCCCACGTCGTCATGCCTCAAATTTACAATATAATTCATCCAAGTGAATTAATCTGCGGTTTTATGAGAAAATATTAATGATATTTTCAATCGCAAACCAATATTATTGTACGAGAAAATTGAATCTCAATCGCAAAAACAATATCGAGCATTAACGACCATGCATCTCTGTAATTTTAAAACTCAACAGAGAATGGGGAGGGCCCAACAGAAAAGTGCAGACTGATTCATGAATCAGTAAAATGTTGATGGCTAAATGAAAAACGACGAAGAGATAAGGCTCCATCCACGTTTTTCATGTGTGGTTACCAAACTAAGGATTCCTTTGGCTTTCCACGCTGCAGCAATCCCGTGTGCGACTCCATGTCTTCGAGGCCATGCATCGCATCTCCCGATGGATGGCCACGCTCGCTGGATGCTGAGCACCACACTGCCCGTCAAGGAGGGACAGCGGAGGCGAGGGCTGCCTGGCTACGCGCTACCATTCGCTGTCGACAGGAGGGCACCGCTGCAGCCTGCGCGGTCCGTGCTACCGGGAGCGTGGGACCGCAGCAGACCACCATCGTTGTGGCCTTGTGCGGCACTCTGGCTCGCAGGCCAGCGGCCACGTCACCACGCGATTGGCCGCAGGCCAACGTCGCCGCGTGCTTCGCCGCGGAGGGACGCGCCGATAGGCGACGTCAGGGCCAAAGGCGGCAGTGCACGCTGGGAGCCGTCTCAAAGCCGACGTCCTCGCCGAGGCCAACGACCGTGGGCGCACTTCGGGCTGGGAGCCACTTCCGCTATCGGGAAGTCGCTCTAGAGGATGCCGGTGTGCCGCGCTCTAGGCCGAGCGCCATGGCGGGGCTGCTCGCCTCGCGCCGGGTATCGGTGTCAAAACCGGCGGATCTCGGGTAGGGGGTTTCGATTTGTACGTTTTAGGCTGATGGTAACAGGAAGCAAGGGACACAATGTTTACCCAGGTTCGGGCCCTCTCGATGGAGGTAAAACCGTACTTTCTGCTTGATTAATATTGATGATATGGGTAATACAAGAGTAGATTTACCACGAGATCGTAGAGGCTAAACCCTAGAAGCTAGCCTATGATGATTATGATTGTAATTGTGATCGGCCTTCTAAGGACCAACCTCTCCGGTTTATATAGACACGGAGAGGGTTAGGGTTTACACGGAGTCGGTTACAAGGAATGAAATACAATATCCGGATCGCCAAGCTTGCCTTCCACGCAAAGGAGAGTTCCATCCGAACACGGGACGGAGTCTTGAGTCTTGTATCTTCATGCTCCAATAGTCCGGACGAAGTATATAGTCCGGCTGTCCGAATACCCCCTAATCCAGGACTCCCTCAATAGCCCCTGAACCAGGCTTCAATGACGATGAGTCCGGCGCGCACTCTTGTCTTCGGCATTGCAGAGCGGGTTCCATCTCCGAATACTCCACAGTACCTGTTACGACGAATAGTGTCCGGCATTCCATCAATGTTGTACTCCTCGGCTTTAGTGCCTCAATAATAACCATCTCCACGTGTCGAGCGAATACGAGGAGCCGATGCATTTTTGCATTTGCCACCCCCAGTCCTTCGGGCTGACCGTCTATTTGAAGAGACGGGGATTCTCAGATCCAAACCTCACTCTCCCCCTTCGAGCAAGCATCCAACAGAGCGCTCCGGAAAAACCATTCCAACATGGCTGGTCGTCGCAGCTCCTCTGCTCGCTCTCCTCGCTCCAAGCCGGGGGACTGGGAAGAGTGTTCAGCTCCCCATAGCCGTTTGATTGAGTTACAAACCCAAGGGTTTGGGCGACAAATAGTCAGAGTTTCGCACTCGACAACCAATAATGGGCTGGCCCGTTTTTATTTTTTTCTGTGTTTTACTAATATTTTTATTCTCCTTTCCTATATCTTTTTTCACTTCCAAGTTTTTTTTCTTTTTCGAATTTATTTTGTAAACTAAAAATTCTCAAAAAATATTCAGAATAAAAAAAAGGAAGTTTTGAAAAATGTTCAGAATTCCAAAATTTTCTTGTTATTTTTAAAAATATTTGGAACTTGCAAAAAGTTGCCCATTTTTTATTTTTTTATTGTTTCTATAAATTGTTCGGGATTTCAAAAAATAAAATGGCATTTGAAAAAATGCTCCAAATTTTAAAAATATTCATGTTTTAGTGAAATTTCAAAATTAAAAATAATGTTCGTGTATAAAAGATAAACATTTTCTAAAAATCTTATAAATTCTCAACACATGTTCCCATTTTATAAAAATGTTCACAAATTCAAATAATGTTCATGTTTTTATAAATTTGGTGTTTTCTGAAAATGTTTGTGAATTTTGAAGGATATTTCCTTTCATATTTTTGTTTGCGTCTTTTGAACGTGTACATAATACTTTATAAACTGTTTAGGATTTACAAAATTATTCATGTTTCCTAAAATATTTAGAAACTTCATACCTTAAAATCTCCTCGACTGAAAGGATGGGAAAAAAAGAGTATATTGAATAACTCATGGGCCTTGTCTGGCGTACAATGATGTAACAAAACTCTTAAATGCCCTCCATCAATGAATGGAAAAATAGTGGATTGATTCCTTCACACGCGGAGAAACCAATAAACTAAATGTTTTTTTCGTGTGCCCACATATAATTTTCACTGCCTTTAAATGCATACTATTTTATCTTCCGGTGCAACGCACGGGCATATTTGCTAGTAGATAGATTAAGACGAGGCACAACACTTAGTTTGCACCATAGCTAGCTAAAATTGGGAAATGTTAAACGAGTATTTAAAAATATTAATCAAGAATTGGGAAATTGTTAAATTTGTACGGTAATAATGTTGACCATGTATTAAAAATGGTAAAAATGTTTGATCATGTATATAGAAATGTTAATCCAGCATTTGAAAGAAATGTCGAACAAGGGTTTGAAAATGTTAATCAAGTGTTTGGAAAATGTTAAATGTGTATGAAAGAAATGTTGACCATGTATTAAGAAAATGTTAATCAAGCGTTTAAATGTTTTGTAAAAATGGAAAAAATGTTGACCAGATATTGAAAAATTGTTAATCTTGTATTTGAAAAATGATAATCAAGCATTTAAAAAATGTGTATACAAAAATGTTGAACATGTATTGCAAAAATGGTTGATTTGTATTTGAAAAATGTTAGACATGTATTAGAAAAATGTTGTTGACGTATACAAAAAATAAACAAAAGAAAAAAGAAATGAAAAAATGAAGAAAGGGGTGCAAAAAAGAATGAAAAAATGAAGAAGAAAAAAAACTCAAAGAAAACCGGCTTGAATCGCCTCAAGTACGACATGCACCTACAACTTATCATGAAGGGGACTTGGTCGGACTGGTAGCAGCACCCGTGGTCACCTTTGAGACCAAGAATCGATCCTGGTTCCGCCATTCCTCAGCTCTTTTTCTAACCATATGCGCGCGCGAATGGGCCGGTCCAATACGACATGGGGAGAGGAAAAAACGTCAGCTTGAGCTGCTACCGTCTCGCGTACTGCGAGACATAGCGCTCGCAGACTTTGAATTTGCACCGTGTGGAGGTAGTTACGCCCGTGGAACAATCGATCAGTCCATCAACAAAAAGTTTATCACTTTGCATTTACTAGCCTGGTTTCGGCCCAGTTTCAGAAACAAAAATACTGGCCGAGGATGCCTGGTATTCATCTTCGAGGAGTGTATTTTGAAAATGTTCCCCAATACGAAAAAACGTTTATGTATTTATAAAATTGTTTGCAAACTTGAGAGAAAGTTTCCAAACTTAAAAAAATGTTCACATATTTGAAAAATATTCACAAATTTGAGAAATGTTCGTGAATAAGGAAATATGTTCGCATATTTGAAAACATGTTCATGAAGTTGGAAGAATGTTCATGGATATGAAAAATTGTTCATGTATTTAATAAAATGTTCACGAACTTGAAAATTTTCTGCGCAATTGGAAAATGTTGGTGAATTTGAGTAATGTTCTTGAACATACCAAAATGTTTGCCTATTGCGAAAATGTTCACGAACCAAAAAGAGTATTTGTTAATTTTTTTAAAAAAAATACGAGTTAAAAAATGCTCAGGAATTTGAAAAATATTTACAAATTAAAAAGTGCTCAGGTATTTGAAAAATATTTGTTTCTATGGATTTTCACTGAATTCTTCAAAATGATAGGAGCACCCCGAGGCCGAATTGAGAGAGAGAGAGAGAAATCAACCTCGTTTGTTTCCCATGGGGTACCAACAAATCTTTAATGGCTTTTTGTATTCTATTTTGTGTAAAATAGACCAAGCTCAGGATGGAGGTCGTTGCCATAGAAGAAGTGATGCCGGGTACCATTCACGGTTGGTGCAAAAATCATATGCCCAAGAAAGCGAAAGAGTACCTTGGACAAGGGGAGTAGTAGATTGCAAACCAGTTCGACCAAATGGCAGTGACTTCAAAGAGGCACATCCAGCCAGATTCATGCCCATGTTCCATTCTCAAGGTGCATAATGCAACATAATGGATAGAAAGAAGTTCATTTTTCACCCTCAAATGTGGTTCAATGGACAAATACCCCCCACCCCCCCCTAAAGACTGTTTTTGGTACAATTACACCCTAAAATTTTCAAAACCAGACAAATGTGCCCCTAAAGCGGTTTTGGATTTGATGTCATCTTCCTCCTCTCTCCACCTCTCTCCTCTGTGTCATTCATCCAACTGCCATGGACGCCCGATGCTCCTCGCTGAGGTGCTACAGCTTCGCCTCCGACACCCTAGCCCCTCCTTCCCCTTCCCTCCCCCTTGTTTCACCCACTCCAGCGGGAATCGCGCGCCCCGCATGCGCCCGTGTTGCGGTGACCGCCACCTTGAGCTACATCGCCATGTCCACCCTGCAACACAATCCAAAACCACCCAAATCATAGCAAAACCACTTGAGGGGTAAATTTGTCCGGTTTTGGAGATTTCAGGGTCAAAATTGTACCGAATTAAACTTTGGGGGGGAGGGGATTTGTCCACTAAGGCACATTTGGGCTTCGTTTGGATGCTACGAGGGATATTTCTAGGGAATAGATGCCAGGGTTGAAAAATTCTTTGGCCAACTAGAAGCCCCGTGGAAAATTGGCACCGTCATTTGGCTCAAAGGGGCAAATCCCCGCTACAGGGAAAAGACATAGAACTGAAGCAAAATCAAAATATGATGAACTCAAGCAAATACCATGCCCCATCGGATCTTGCGGCGAGTGAGCCTGACATATATCCCTGCCTTCATCATTATCTTGACGTCCACCAGCAGCAGCAGTCGCCGCAGCCGACAGCCTGCTGGCGGCGCGACCTAGTAGACATGACACAGAACTCCGGTGGGAGGAGATCTAATGATGCGGCTGCTGCTGCGGCTGGTGAGCACTACAGAGGGAGAGGCACAAGTACGAGAAGCAGCTAGAAACCGAGGACGAGAAGAGAGGTAGCACAACCTCAGAACCAACGGTGTGCCAGGGGAGGGAGGCGGCCGCCGCTCTGCCCAAGACGGGCGACGAGAGCGAGCGATACAGGGGATTCCATCCCGATGTCATGGGTCGTGGATCCTATCCCGGGGAAATCATGGGGAACGAGCCGAGAAAACCTCGTGTATTCCAGTGTCCAAATGTCCAGGCACCTGGCCCGGGGCTGATTTTGCGCGTGGGCTTTCCACCTAGGGAATGGGTCGGGATCCTCCGGGGGATCCCCTGGCTACCAAATGAGCCCTTGGGGGTAGGGGGGAGGGGGGGGGGGGGGGCAGACGGGAAACCCTATTTACCGCTCCTTGCGGCAAATGGCGGGAGAATGCACAGGGGATTGAGCGGTCGTTCCAGGTGGACCGGCCCGTTAAGTGTTTTCAGTATTGCCTGTTTTAGGAAACTTCTAGGATGTTCTAGCCGATTCTTTTTGATTTTACGAACCTTTCAGCAGGTTCCTGAATCTTTTTTTTTATTTTCTGTTTCTTTTTTCGTTTTTTCGTTTTTCTTTGTTGTTTTTCTTCTTTTGTCTCTTATTGCTTTTTTCTTCTTCTTTTCGTTTTTAGTTATTTCTGTTTCTTTTATCTTTTTTCGTTTTTTCTGTTTGTTTTCTTTCTTTGGTTTTTTATTTTATTTTCATTTTCTTTTCTCCTCTTTTTTTCAAAATAAATTCAAAATATTCAAATTTTGTTTGCATTTCCATAAAATGTTTAGTTTTTGAAAAAATGTTCTCAAAATTCAAAATTGTTCTTGTCACACAAAAAAGTTCAAAACTTTTGAAATTCTGAGAATGTACCAGATTCAATTTTTTGTTCAAATTTTCAAAATATGTTCGCGGTTTCAAATTTGTTCAGGATTTTTCAATTTTTTTCTCCGTTTCAAAATTTGTTCTCAATATTCAAAAAATGTTCATGCTTTTAAAAATTGTTCGCGCTTCCAAATTTGTTCTCAATATTCAAAAAATGCTCGTGCTTTTGAAAATTGTTCGTGCTCCCAAATTTGTTCTCCGTTTCAAAATTTGTTCTCAAGATTTAAAAAAATGTTCATGCTTCCAAATTTGTTTTCTGTTTCAAAATTTGTTCTCAAGATTCAAAAAATGTTCGTAGAATTTTATAAAATTTCTCGTTTTCAAAATTTGTTCGTAATTTTGAAAAACTAGTCGAGTTTTGAAAATATGTTTTCTGTTTCTTTTTCGTTTTTATTTTTCTTTCCTTTTTTGTTGTCATTTTTCATGTTTCTTTTGTTTGAAATTTTCAAATATTTGTTCTCAATATTAGAAAATGTGCTCATGTTCAATATTTGAAAAAATGTTCTGGAATTTTAAAATGTCCAGTATTTGAAAAATGCTATAGTTTTCAAAATATATTCACGATTTCAATTTTTTTATGGATTTCAAATTAATATTTCATATTTGTCTTTAAAAAAAGGCACTAGCTACAGTACTCCTACAGTACCTACAGCATTTCTGTTACCAAAGTTCGATTGGTCTGTTGGCTATCATTGCGCCCACAATACCGGGAGATCCAGCGTTATTCCTGGTAAGCGCGCGTTTTTCCATTTTTTATTTTTAATTACGCGATACACTGCATCGACTGGGTCTGTGCGTTTGCTCGACTCCTTGCCGCAGCGAGCGGCAGCTAGGAGCTCCCGGGACAGACTTCTTTTTTTGAATGGATATGGTGCAATGGTTGCACGTGTGCATGCACTGGTAGGCCCAACCTGTTAACATGGGGATGCTACAGTTCTTTTTCTTAATGAACAAGGGGTAGTACTATTCATAAAACAAGAATATGATGGTGTGTAAAATGGTTGGCACGTGAGATACGTTCGATGAATAAGGTCTTGAGCGTGGTTCCGAGAAAGACACACGCACCAGATAATGAGTCCTACATGGAGCTCGTCCTCCAAGGAGTATTCTCGCTCCTTCCCAAAATATAAGGCGATGGTTGACTTTTTTGTTCTTTGTTGCACAACTTTGAGTAATTTATATTTTTTTTTTGTGTAGCGCACATCATAAGGTATTTCGTCATTAAACTTCACACGTGTAATATACGTTTCTATGTTTGTGTGCAGATTTTTTTCTTCAGAATTTGACTTAAAATGTAGGTTTGTTCTGTGAGACATGCACTACAGTAATGCTCACTTACACATGCCCCCTTCCGTGTCAAGTAAAAATATCATCAAAAATGTTGTCTGCCTATTTCAAATAAAAAGTTACATGAGTTAATCATTCGTGAATACTCTGCACCGGCAAACCGTGAATGGACTGCACTAGAAAACGCTACCTGCCATTCAAGTTAACTAGATGACACCCCGCGCATTGCTGCGGGAACACATGTTAAATCATAAGAAAATGCTTGAAACCTCAGTTGGAAAACTATAGATAATCGTTGAAAGTCCATGAGAATACGAACAACTAAACCCTGTTACCAAGTACACATGATTAATATAAAGACATGATTTTTTGCATCATTTAGAAAAGGTTTTTCATAGAAATATCGAGAATTAATGAACCACAATGATATGCTGAAAAATTGTGTTTGATGAGAACAACCCAATATCACAGACAACATTACGGAAGGTGATATAAATAGCATAATTTTAAGGGGAGGGGCGTTTTGGTGCCCAGGCTCAGCTGCACCCTAAATCATGGTCGTCCGCTCAAGCATTGGGATGAGACAAAGTCCAGCTGGCATAGCAGTCTCAGCCCGTGAAAAAGATAGATACAGCAATCATCTCGATCATTTAGATTACTCGCAAAAAAAAAAATCTCGACCATTTAGATTTTCGCACAACTTGCTACAGTATAGATCTCATTTTGATACAATAGATTCCAATATTCTTGTATTACATTACAATGAATGAGTATGTTACATTTGTTGATATTCTGTACACACATCAATAGACTTTGGCAGACACTAAATGATATTCCTCAAGTACAGTTAGTACCTCGCAAACTTGGAACAACAGGCGCCCAAGCCCTCAGATGACCGACATTGCTTGCTTAGTGTATAAAGTTTGTTCTCCCTCTCAAAAAGGGGGGGGGGGGGGGGGGGGGGGGGGGCACCACTTGAAATCAAACAACTTCTCCTTATATGTACTAGTATAACATAACAGTACTACAATAGGTGCTATACTCAAGTTACTATCAGCAAAAAATAGCAATTTCATAAATCTGTTCGAACCCGCACATGATCTAGTTGATAGAATTAAATAGAAGGAATTAATATGGCCAATCATTGCAGAAAAATAACTGGACAAAGCAAGTAAAAATACCTACAGCTAGCTGAAAAATATTCTAAATGTTACAAAAGAGAGAAACATCCTTACCTTCTTAAGAATTCCAAAATTGCTTCATAGAAGACGTCTTACCACACATCGTCAGGAAACCTAGCAAGTTTGGATCAAAAAAATGTAAAATAGAATTGTATAGAATTAAATACCAATACTGAATTCTTCAGACTAAAATGGGAGTACATCCATGTCAGGCAGGCAATGGTCCAAGTGCCACCCTTTGTTTAGCATGAGCAGGGAACAAAAATCAATATGCAGATTGGAGAGTCATCAGAGAGAAAACACCAGTTGTTGGATCAGGAAGGCACACTACTGATGCCGAGCTTGAAAGAGAGAAGGTAGCAACTGCAAGTGATGTGTGCTGTCGCCGACAGATGCAGTGATGTTAGCTCCAACACAAAGGCTATTTGAGAGTTTAGAACTTTTTTTTAACTAAATTGGGGTGTCTGAACTTTTACTGCTGAAACGAAACTACACAATAGTTCAAAAGGTCATACCTTGGGAGTATATAGAGAGTGGGATTAGAAACAATTATAATCTTCCATGGTGACCTGATGAAAAAGAGATTTTTAATTATCAAATTTGCCAATCAGGAAAAAATTCAGATAAATAAAGCTACGCTAAAGATATCATGTACTCCCTCCGTCCCAAAATAAGTTTCGCACTTCAAAGACAGGCTGGTCCAGACTGTCAGTTATTTTCTCTCATCCCAGGACTAAACAAAAGGGACCGGGTAAGCAGGCTTACTTATCGGCTTTACTTCTCCATTCCACACAGAGCGAACGGCGATGAGACCAGTCATGCCAGGAACGATGTATAACAGAGCAGGCTGTGCGTCAAAACTCAAAACACAAAAGACAGGTAAATAGAACAGGTGCTACTGATATTTAAAGAGATGACAGGACATCGACCGAGAGAGACAAGATGCCGCAGTATCTTAGTAACAGCAAAACTGCCCTGCGTGGCTTGAAACCAGTTTTTCATTGGTATCTTTACTGTCAGAACCCGTGGCGTATCCCACTTGGTCCCTCGTGGGCGAGTGCGACGAATATGCCTGCAATCAGAATTATAAACATATATGTTTGCATAGGAAAAAGAGCTCTTCCTAAACCAGGTATTGAACAGAATGAGAAATATATATACATTATACATTCTTCTTAGGAAAATAATCGCTCCATCGTGTAAAAAAACTCTTCCTATTGTTGCTCTTCTGTTTTCAAGAAAAACACAGGAATCTCCTGTCCACATTTAATATACAATATGTTAAGTCAACTATTATGACTAAATTAAATAAAAAGGCACTGATACCCATTTCTGTTTTCGCTGTATCAACAATAATCCAGTTGTTATGCCTCGCAAAAAAAGTTACAGCAAAGCTGGCACTCATAATATAGCTGGCATAACTATTGAATTAGAAGAAATCAGAAAAGAAACCCAGTATCACTAAAATAGACAAACCTGGTACCACTAATTAAGGCCTTGCTCCAGCAAGTGCAGCATCCCTGCAACAATTATATGTCTGTATACCGCTCCATTAGAATAGACACCCATGATGCTTTTACAAGTGTATTTAAAAGGAAAATGATGGCTTGGTTTGCATCTACCTACCACCCACTACTAACAACACTTGTGATTGGTATGGTATATTTCTCGGAGGTGCACGCAAGAAGCCAAGAACCAAAACAGATGCATTACAAACCTGCAAGAATTTCCACTTTTGAGAACAGTGGCTCGTTGTTCCAGTAAGATTTGAGAGAAACAAAAAGCTACTCCCTCCTTCCCATAATATAAGACGTTATTACATCTAATATGTGACGGAGGGAGTAGCTTGGGATTGATCTGATTCAGTTGCATCCCAGAACCACCAAAAAGATTTGCATCAATTGGAGCTAATCAATAAATAATTTTACAGTGTAGCCATAGAGTTAGAAAAACAAAAACCTAGTGTTGGCTTTCTTCTTAACTTTCCTAATAGGATCATAACTATTTATTCCTATGCTCTTTTTAATTATCTTCTTTATGAGTTGTGGAAGGTGCTAAACATTTTTCTACCGACCACCCTAAGATAAGCTTCAAAGCTGCCCTGAACAAAACTCAGACAAAACAGAGTATATAAGCCAATAAAAAGAAAACTAACATATCTTTCGGGTGGCTCCATCTAAACTAGTTTATGAACAAGCATCAAAAGCCTAGTACTACAATCTACAGGCATCGTCACACATCAAACGGTACTAACTCCAGCCGGCAGGATCAGTCCGCTGCATACTATCAAACTGAAGTGACACAATCCTACTGACGTGGAATAACCACACTACGCGCAATTGAACACATGAACAGATCACACCGCCAAACGCCAACTCTGAAGTGGCAAGATACCCAAAAAAATACAGTCATGCAAAGAATAAAGTGATCTATGTGGGAGAGAGGAGCATTTCGATATTTTTAATTTTTATTATCAACCCTTCCTTTAAGAAGTATTTGAACCCCCTCTATACATCCCTGGTGTTTGGCTTTCCAACCTAGGTTACCGGGACCTAGGTTAGTCAGCCGCATTGTTGCTTCACACAAAACAGTTGCCCCGCTGCTTTGGGAGATAAAGCACGAACTAGCTTTGTACACATGAACTAGCTTTCCATTTCAATAACGCTGGTGTTTCTGACTTCCATGGCCGGCCTTTCTATCTCAAGGGTAGTAAGGCTGCTCATCGGCGTTGCCGGCGTCGAGCTTCCAAGCAGGCTCATGGACCGCCTCTCGTCGTTCTTTGGTGGATCCTTGCCATGGACGAATGAGATGAATCTTCTCAGGCTCTTCCTCTGCTCATGCCTCAGGTATTTGCGTAGCATGATACCAAAGTAGATTAGCAACGCGAGGACACATGCCACACCACAGATTAGGAACAGACCAAGGAAGCTCTCAAGGCGGAGCTGGTCCGAGTCAACAAACTCGCTGTTGTCAGTTGCGCACTCCCCTGTCTTGAGCCACTTGTCATGGATCCGCTGCAGCTCCCCATTCTCTGACAAT
This sequence comes from Triticum timopheevii, assembly GCA_963921465.1. Classification (NCBI taxonomy): domain Eukaryota; kingdom Viridiplantae; phylum Streptophyta; class Magnoliopsida; order Poales; family Poaceae; genus Triticum; species Triticum timopheevii. The sequence goes on along the minus strand of OY997272.1, from coordinate 51,497,108 downwards.
GACAGGATTGCGGTGGAGAGGTCTACTTGCAAAGGGGAGTCCCTTGGAAATGCCTGGTGGAATGAACTTGTAAGGCACTACATTTTGATTTGTGAAACAAAGTAGGTGTAGATTTTAGACTTGCAGCCGCAGATAAGTGCAGATAATGTTGCATAATAAACTAGATAGTTGACACAACTATTCAAAGTTAAAACTGCTATTCCAGGATATTAACTTCAAAATATTTTGTTCTTACATTCTAATCTACATTAAAGAATATGGTTCAAATGTACTTACAAAGCCCCATCCTCTGCTGGTGAAATCTGTACCAGCTACCGCAATCTTGCAGTAGGTTGACAAAAACAGTTCAACATAGGGGTGCTCGTCAACAATGGCCATAACACCTCCTTCCTTAGGGCCTAGCTTGAGGGCTTCAGCGTATTCTTGTGGTGAACCGAGAGCTCTTAGCCTTGAACGTGAGATGTTGAGCTCCTTAACCATGTAGTCTTGTGCAAAAGAACCAACTTGGAAACCAATAGGATCATTGCTATTTTTCAGGTCATCGATTCCTTTTATAGAAGTATCAAGTTGTTGCACGGTCAGGATGGAAGTAAGACTCGCGGTATAGCTGGATACAATTATCAGAACAACAAATAGCCATATGATCAGGACACCACGCCCTGAGGCGCTCATAGTATTTTCTCCTGCGGGCAGATACAGATGAAATCACGAGCCATGCCTCAGAACAAAATGTTACCTATGGCCAAAAATACACATAATAGAGAAGGTTGGTTTACTCACTGTGTGCGAAGAACAACGTCGAAAAACTGAACCTGCAGGCAATCAAAATAGAAATTATAATCACATCTGAGAGCAAGGAATCACGCCATGATAAGAACATTTGTAATACACATATGGAGAAGTATGTGAAAACAGAAAAAATAGAGCAATGCATTATAAATATCATCAAGCGAATATATATACTGTGCATATATAGTAATCACTAGATCATTAAGATAATAGTTCATTGGTAATCACTAGATGCTTCATTTGGGTATGTTAACTGGCAACTGTTCTGAGGTGCTTGCTGTATGCAAACATATTGCACAAGACTTGTTGAAACATCAACATTTCTAACAAAACAGGAATGATATACTACAAGAAGACGATACAATAGGTGCAAGTCAGCTCCTTACCAGAAAATAGTTATTATTTGTTGACGTACTGAACCACGGAAATCATCATTGATCCGATGTTCAAGAACCCAAACAACCACACCCACAATAAGGAAGTACAACCCTGTAACACACCACATCTCCAAAGTAAATGGCTGCAAGAATGCCCAGGACGATGTTATATGCTGTTTAACCGGAGCCAAGATAACTAAGCCTGTTTCAATGAATGGCTGGGTGAAATCAAAAGTTACTGTCCGCCTCATTGTAATTGCGATATCCCCTATAGCTGCATCGAATTCCTGCAGGATAAGACCCCCCCTGGTCAGCATGGTATGATGAAATGGTTTCTTCGATAAAGATGATGAAATGGTTAGAGGAAGAAAAAAGGCATTCCATACTTACATTTGATTCAATCATCTGTACGAGTTTGTCATAATTAGGATTTTCAGTACCATTCCCAAAAGGTACAAACTTGTAACTAACAGGATAAGGAAGCAAAGCCAATGCCTGAGTAAAGACATCGATGCAATAACCCTTCATTGACCCAGTAGAATTGTCTTTCGTGACAAACTCTTTGAAACTAAATCTGTTCGGAACACCAATTTTCAACTGCTTGGCATTAGAAGGAAAAACCCATCCTCGAGGCCTCTGTGCAGTCTCCCCAGGCCAAATAACATCATAGAGATGCTGATCAGCGAGAGAAATATTAGGAGGCTTTGAATATAGAGCCTCTGGAGAGACAGTCGACAACAAGCCAGAATAATTTGACCAAAAACCAATGGTCCGCATGCCATTTCCGATGATGTTTATGATGTCATATGCAGGATGAATTAGGTTGCCTCCAGCATCGAATTGCACTTGCCCAGACACCCCAGTGAAGTTTACCTTTCTAATCTTCTCCAATAATTTATTTCCCATGTCAGAAATGCTCATTGCTTCAAGGTGAAGAGTTCCTCCAGTTTCATCATGTAACATCGAGTCATTTGAAAAGGAAATCCTACCACCATCATCAAAGAAGGCATCCAGAGCCCGAGCTACTGCCCAGACACTATCATAAACATAAAAACCATAAGTATTTACACGAAGATCACTATAGTTGTACTTTTTACTTTGAGTGCTCCATTTGGAGACCAAATTACTCTTCATCTTTGAGTTGGGGATATGTGGCCGTAAAGTAAGAACACCTTGCAGGCCAGATATAGTCTCAGCAGGAACTGATGAATTAGTATCAAGATATGCAGACAGCCAGTCAGTTGCAATCCACACATAGCCGTTGCCCATCATGTTCAGTTGTTTTGCCATAGAGAAAAGCTTGAGTCCAGGTTCAGCTCCAGTATGGAGAATGATAACACGAGACTCCATATAACTAACACTAACCAACAAATTTATGAGCTCACTTCTTTTAGCATTGGAAGGAAACCCAACCTTGTAGGAGATTTTGCAGCGCTTTAAAGCGAGTGCATCATCCAAAGCAGCAACGCCATTTCGACCATAAACATTGTCAATGTATATGGCGGTCACTATCTTCCAGTGGTTGTAGTCAACAACTTCTGCCACAGCCGCCATTTGATAGAGGTCATTGGGACCAGTCCTGACAAAGAACGGGAACTGTATCGATGAAAGAGTTGCATCAGAAGCAAAGGACATCAAAGGGACTCGAAGCTCATTTGCTACATATGAAATGATATGAGAAATTGTAGAGCACTGAGGGCCAATGAGTGCAATAACATCAGTCTCCATGAACTGCAAAGCTGATACAAGGAATACGCGGTATTATTGTCACAACTCCACAAGAGAAGCAAAAACTATATCAACAATACCAAATGAATGTGTGGTATTAAAGCTAACGTACCTTGAACCATGCCAAGGAAACCATCAAAGCAATTTGTATCCTTGATTTGAACCTTTAGTGTAGTTCCATTTAGAACTGTTGGATCAGAGTTGATATCTTCCAGGGCTGCATGGATGGCAACCACGGCAACACCTCCAGTGGTGGAGTTAAATTGAAGAATAGACCCAATATTCACAACAGGAGGCCTCGCAGCTAAACTCTTGCAGATGCCATTAGGAAACAGAAGCAGAGAGAGAACCAACAACATGAGAAAAGATATCTCCATTGTGCCTCAAATGGTGCAAAGTCTACTGGATGCTTGTCTTCATGTTAGCAAAATACTTATGTGTTAGAAACCCCCTGTAGAAAAAAAAACATAGAGCAGATGTTATCGTGGTACCAATGCATAATTCTTGCATTCTTTAAAGTAACAAAGTCCATGTTAAAGAGCACCATTATTTGAAGCCTCAGCCCAAACGTTGAAAGGAAAACAACAACAAAGAAGCAAATATCAATTTTGAATGAAGCAGTTACAGTAAATAAAAACCCGACGGATTGAATATCGCGAGGAAAAGCAACTTGGGAGAAAAATGACAGATGATTCGACTAAACACATTAAGCAAATACACCAAATCTCAAGCAACACAAAAAGAATTGTATGTGACTGATTTATACTACTATTAGGAAGGTACAGTTGCAAAGTTGGGCCAACAAGCATCCAAGAAAGTCAAGAAGCAATGTGGTCCTTGAGCTAAAGCCAAAACATGTGGCGTGGCCATACTACTCTCAACAGATTCCAGTTTCCAGCACATAAATGTGCAGGAGCAGGTACCAAACTTTGGATTATGCCCTTGTCTCAATCAGACAACAAACAGACAAACAAAACAGAGCATACAACTTTATATATACTATGCTTAAGACCGGGTGCTTCCTGCAACCAAACAAATGACGGTAAACGGTAAACAAAGAGCGCACGCCCCGGCATTTTCGTCCGCTTCATGCACAGTTTCAGCAACTGACGGTAAACGGACTGAAATCTCAATTTGAATGAAGCAATTGCAGTGATAAAAAATGGATTGAATACGGCAAAGAAAGCGACTTGAGAGAACAATGACAGACGATTTGACAAAAAAACTTTAAGGAAATGCACCCATTTCTAGTAAGCAACACAAAAGTTTGGTCTGTGCCTCATTTATATTAACCATCTATCTATACCATTACTAGGAAGGTACAGTTCCAAGGCTGGACCGACAAGCATCCAAGAAAGTCAAGAAGCAATATGTGGTCCGTAAGTGAAAGACAAAACGTTTGGCGTGGCAAATGCTACTCTCAACAGATTCCAGTTTCCACACACTTTTGCTATGCAAGAGCATAGAGAACAAAAGCTGTATCCGCACAAACTTTGGATTACGCCCACGAAACAGACGACTATACTTGTGCTATGCTTAAGATGGAACAAACATTCAAGCAGACAGCAAGCAAACAAACAGAACATACAACTTTTTCTTTCCAAGTGGGAACATACAACCTTGTAGTACTATATGCTTAAGAATTAAGATGGGATGCTTCCTTCAAAGAGGAAGCAATGCTTGGAATTGCAAGCAAGCAAACAACCTGAGCACAAATCCCTGCATTTCGTGCACATTTTCAGCAACTGACTGTAAACGGACTGAAACCTGGAAGAACTGATACGAGACCAGCCGGACAGAGGTACACCCTGCACAATCCATCGAACACCTTGAGGACGGGCACGCAGGAGTAGACCCAGGGCAACAGCCGGCAGAGCCGCCATTACCGGGGGGTCAATCCACAACCAGTGCCCTCGGATTCCTCAATGAGATCCCAAGAAACGTCGGGAATGGCGGCATTGGCTGGCAGCACCGCAGCAGAGAAGTACTGTAGGACTGTAGGGGGCGGGCGGGGATTCGAGAGCAAGCACAGAGAGAGATTTCGACTTACGGGTTGGATTCGGCCCCCGCCAAGAGGAAATGTCGGCCTCCCGACGGACGCTGGCGGCTGCTGCCGCCGCGGCGCCGGTCGACGACGACGACGGAGAGTAGACTGAGAGCCGACCGCGAGCTGCTTCTGTCGGCGGTGGAGCTCAATATTTTATTTTGAGTGAGTGGTATTTATAGCGGAGGTGGGCTGCGAAGAAAGAGGGGGACGGAGACGGTGGTAACCTTGCACGATGACAGGCGGGGCCCACCCCGGATATTGGACTGTCATGGGATTGATTAAGTTGACCCAAGTCTAGATTATACCACAAAGATAAACAAATAAATTAAGGTTTTAAAATGTTTGCACCGAATGGAACATCTCCTGTTAAATGTGGTTTCAAAAAATATGAAGATTTTTTTTCATATGATTTAGTCATAACTCATAAATAAATACTCCCTCCGTCTCAAAATAACTGTCTCAAACTTAGTATACAAATTTATACTAGAGCTAGTACAAAATTGAGACACTTATTTTAAGACGGAGAGAGTATCAAATAGCGAGACACATGTGGCGGTTCCATCAATTTTAAACCCCGCGACTTCGATCCGGCCTTCAGTAGGCATTTGTTTTAAGTGTGCGTGGTGGTGTGATTGTGTGCGTGTACGTCAATGTTGTTTCTCCAAAAAAGAAAGGAAAACTATGCAAGCAACCTGCATTGAAGAACTCTAGCTAGAGTGTGTGACCGGCCAAAGAAAGGTACTAGATCGGATTCTGATGATCTTTGTGCAGGGTGAGACGATGCAGATTAGCATGCCCGATCGCAAACAAAATGTAGTCTTGCTAAGTCTCATTCGATACTATATCCGTGAGATCTTACACTAAGACATGTGAAAAAAAAATGGTTTTTTCTTTTTCTCTCTACATGTTATGTCATTGGACTAAGAGTTGGTTAAATCTCAGTCGACTGAGACCTAGCGACACCCAACAAAATAACTGCCAAATGATCCAAGTCAACCTCAGCTTGTTAGTTCAGCTGGCATTAGAAACTAAGATCAATCAAACGCGTGTCACGAGCTCAACACGGAGCCATGACTAAGACTAATCAAGCACCTAGCAAGATTACAAAGGTGAGGCGAGGATTTTGTGCTGATTGCACACAGTTTGTAGAAACTTGGTTGCTTCATCTTCATGTGAAGTTCATGCATTTCAATCCTTAAAAAAAGGAAAATTAAGTCCATGCATTTCCAGGCAGAATATACTTCCTCCGTTCCTAAACATATGTCTTTTCAGAGGTTTCAATATAGGCTACATATGAAGCAAAATAAGTGAATCTACATACGAAGCAAAATGAGTATGTTGCATGCAGCCTTATTCTTAGTCCGCCTGTGTCGGGGGTTGGGTGCGACATATGCCAAAGAATGGCTTATCATGGTGGGGCCGAGTAGAACGTCGCCGGTGCCTGGAAACGGGATGAGGCGCAGACATGCACGCCGGCGAATCTTACCCAGCTTCGGGGCTCTCCGGGGAGATAACACCCCTACTGCTGCTCTGCGGGGTCTCCGCATGGTCACTATGGCGAAATGATTACAAGGGTGCTCCTAGAGCTGTATCGGGAGGCGGGAGGGAGCTAGGCTGGCTCTCTCCTCCCCTGTTTATGTGTCTAACTCTATCAAGGGCCGAACCCTTTGCATGGGTGTCCCGGGGGGTTTATATAGGCCTACCCCCCGGGGGTACAATAGTAATCTGACTGGGCGTGGCCCCCAGCCGTCTGTCTCTCATGCCGCCGTCCTTCCTGCCGGCTTCTGGGGCCCGCCGACTGGTGGGTCCCGCGGACAGGCCGCACACTGTGCAGCACTCTGGATGACGCAAGCTTGGTCATGGGGTCGTGGCAACAGTGCCGCCGTCTGTCAGGCGATCACTGTCGCCACTCCCCATCCAATCTGGTTTATGGTTGGTGGGGCCCTGGCGGGGAGGCGGCCGACTTCGTGGAGGCCGACTCCCTCAGGGCCGTCTTCGGGCGTTCTGGCCGTCTTTGATTCACCCACTGAAGGGTGGCCCTGCGATCTCTGGGCCGTACAAGCCGGCGTCGTGGGCACAGTGCTTCATGCACTGTGGCTGAGGTCAGGGGAGGCATGGCAACAGTGCCGCGCCTCACCGGAGATCTCCCGGCGATACGGCTCACTGTAGCCATGCCCACCCCTCGTAGGCAGGAAGGGACGGCCACGTCGAGGCCGTGCCCTGCATCGGTCTTCGTGAAACGTCACGGGCCGACTCCCGTAGTCGGCACTCCTGGAGGTCGCAGGCCGGGAGTCGGCTTACTTTGAAGTCATCGTTAGGGACTCGGCTTCTCGGGGGATCGCCCTCTGAGACTCGGCCTCTCCGAAGGTCGCCGGCTGGGACTCGGCCAGAGGGGCGCGGCCTGCCCCGATGTCTTGAAAGATCCTGGGTCCCGGGTTGGCCTACCCGTGGCCCATTACTCCGACAGTAGTCCCCGAAGCTGGTGAAGCCCAGTGGGCGCTGCCTCGTGGGGCTTCAACAGTTTCAATCTTCCCAGCGCCGATTCTGAGACTCGGCCGCTGTTTCTTCGGGCCGACTCACCCAAGTCGGACTTGTTCAGCGAGGGACCATTATTCGTAAGTCGTGGTGGGAACACAGTCGGCGTATCGGATATGCTTCCCTGCCGCCATTGAGACGGTCCTATCGCGCGGCGCCACGTGGGGAGGATAGTCTGCCCACCCACGCGCGTGACGGGACGGGCCGCCAGGTGGGGGCCGCCATTATCACGCCTCGGCTTCCGAGCGGATCCGCTGCGGCCGCGGACGGTTGGCATCCCCACGTTGTTACTGCGCGCAGTAACTTCGTGGGGTAAATCGTGGGCGGCGTGGGGCCTCGGGCGCAGTTAATCCCACGTCCGTCCCCTCGGCTCCTCAGCCCGTAGGGCTATAAATAGGCGGGGAGGAGCGGGGCGGCACTGCGCGCACACCCTCTCCCCCGCTCTCCTGCCTTCTCTTCTTCCTCTTCCGCGAGCCAAAGCATCCTCTCTCGTCGGCGATGAGCTCTTCCTCTGCCGCGCCCCCCGCCTCGCGCTCCGGCGTGTGGGACGGCTCGGACGTGGAGACGGAGCACATCGATTTTCTCCGCCGGACCCGCCGCCTCCCCGGCGCAGACCTGGTGCACGCCCGTCCCGCGCCGGCGGGAGAGCTCCGGCCCGCGCCGGAGGAGGGCGAGCGGGTCATCTTCCGCTCGCACCTAATGCGCGGGCTGGAGCTGCCGGCGAGCGGGTTCTTCCGCTCGTTTCTGGAGTTCTACAAGCTTCAGCCGCACCACCTCACCCCAAACACGGTGGTGCTTCTTTCCGCCTTCGCCACTCTGTGCGAAGGCTACCTCGGCGTTCTCCCCACCCTCGAGCTGTGGGGGGAGTTTTTATCTTCGAAGCTCGGTACTCAAGCGCCGGCACGCCGGCTCAGTGCGGCACCTACATCGCGGTGCGGCGCTCAACGGCCGACAACCCTTTCCCACCCATCTCATTGGTGAAGTCGGTGAAGATGTGGCAGAAATCTTACTTCTACGTGAAGAACACCTCCACCGACGGCGACTGGGTCAACTTGCCGCCCTTCGACCCCGAGCCTCTGACTGGCAGGCTTGCCAGTTGGTCCTACCGGTCCAAGTCACTGTCCCCCTCCGGAGCCGGCTCCGTGGCGCGACTCCGAGTTCTGCTGCAGTCGGAGGGCCTCGTCGGCTCCGATCTTCTGGCCGCCTTCGTGGCGCGCCGAGTCCTCCCACTCCAGGGCCGGCCTCACCTCATCTGTCAGATGAGCGGCCGCCACGATCCGAGCCGGCTGTGCACCAAGGAAATGCCCCGCGGGGAGGTGGCGAACTTGGTGAACCACATCGCGCACTGCGAGTTCACGAAGAACTGGCAGTTCGGCAAGGAGCCGTACTCGCGCGACAACCCCCCTTCAATGGTAAGTCGCATCCTTCTGTAGCTTGATTCTCTTTGCAGCCGACTCCCGGCCTCTAATCATCGCTGGTTTCTTCAGAGTCCCCTCACGGCGCCCGCAGCCGGCGCCATGAGAGAGCGCCGCGACTACGTCCCAGATCGCGAGGACAGCGATGTCGACGACCCCGACTTGGGGGCGGCGGCAGAGAGGGGGCGGACGGCGGCCTCAGGCCGTCGGCCACCTTCGCCGACTGGCCCGAGGACGACGTCGACGTGGAAGTCGTGCTGCGCCGCCAGCCGAGGGCTGGCCCCTCCGGCCAAGTCGGCGCGAAGAGGCGTCACGCCGGGCCGAGCGCGCCCGGCGGCAAACAGAAGAAGTTCAAGGGGGCGGCCGCCGCGACCAAGCGGGAGGAGGCGGTCGCGAAGGCCAACCACTTCCGAAGGGAAGTGAGAAGGCCCCCGCTAGTTTCCGCGTAAGTCTTTTTCACTCTTTCGTTTTCTTTGTTGGATCTTATCCGAGTCTTCTTTGATTTTCCCCTCCGGTCTTCTCCAGAGCTCCCCTCTCCATTGAGAGAGCCGCCGTCCCCTCTGTCATGGGGTCGGTGGAGACATCCACCAACACTCGGCGGGTCGATCCCGCCGCCGACCTTCGGGAGGTGACGGAACGGAACGCGCGGGAGAAGCGCGATGAAGAGGAGGCCGACCGCCTGGAGAAGGCGGAAGCTGAGAAGGCGGCCGCCAACGCTCAGAGGAAACTGGAGGAGGCCGAAAACGCCGCTGCGGCGAAACGGCGTGCTGAGGAGGCCGCGCGTCGCCGCTCGGCGATGCTCGTCCCTCCGTTGTCGTCGGCGCCGCCGGCTCTTGAGTTCACGGGGCAGACCGGGGAGGTCGGCACCGTGAACCCTCTCGCGGAGGAGGGCGGCGATGCTTCAGGCTCGGACACCCACGCGCCGCCTCCGCCGCCTCTGCCACCGTCTGGGAGGCCGCACGGCAAGCAGCCGGTGGGCCCGCAGGATCCACCGACCACGAACGACGCCGAGGCGCGGCTGCTTCTTCAAGTCGCCGTGTCGGCGCGCCGCCGGCTTGAGAGGACGAGCTCGGCGCCGCGAGCTCGGGAGACTAGCGCGGCCAGCTCGGCGAGTCTGGACGTCGAGGCCTCCAGTGTCGCGCCCACCGGCTGGTTGCGCGGAGGCGGCACCGGCCCACTGAACCAGGCCCTCCTGGACGTCCAGGCAAAGCTGCGCGCGGAAAGCGACGCCCTCCAAGTCAGCACCAGAGCGCATCTGGCCGTGAGGACATCCGTCCGAGTAAGCTTCCTTCTCTTTTCTAATTCTTGTCTTTCTCTGTGGGGGCGCGCCAGCGCACCCACTGGGTGTAGTCCCCGAGTTCCGGGCCAGCTGCTGAGCAGGCAGTTCGGAACTCCCTCTAGTGAGCTCCGAGTACTAACTTTTGCCTTTGCCGGCTTTTTGCAGGAATATCATAATCTCCGCGCCACTGTCTTCAACCGCAACGTCGAGGAGCTGAAGAAGCGGACCGCCGACCTGACGGAAAGCCGAGGTGAGTTATTTCTTCCTTCTTCGCGGGGGCGCGCTGGCGCACCCGCGGGCTGTAGTCCCCGAGATTCGGGCCGACTGCTGAGCAGTCGGGCCGGATCTCCCCGGCGATCTATCCTCCTTCTTCTCCGCGGGGGCGCGCTGGCGCGCCCGCGGGCTGTAGTCCCCGAGATTCGGGCCGACTGCTGAGCAGTCGGGCCGGATCTCCCCGGCGATCTACCTTACTGATGACTTTCTTGTCTTCCTCTTCGCTCTTCAGGCGCCAACGCCGCCCTCCAGGAGCAGCTGGGCGAGGCCAACACTGCTCGTTGCACCAAGAAAGAGGAGTGCGACAGGCTCGCCAAAGAGCGCGATCTGCTGGCAGCGCAGCTGGCCGAGCAGAAGGAGTTGCTCCGGAAGGCGCAGGACGACGCCAAGTCGCGGGAGGATGCCCTCATGGCCGAGTTCGAGGTCGAACGCTCCGCCTGGACTGATCGGGAGGCGATGCTGACCTCCGGCTACCACGAGCTTGAGGATATTGTCGACGGTAAGTCTTTTTCGCTTCTTTGGTCTTCCGACTCTGTGTCGGGCTGATTTCTGATTTCCCGACTATCTTCTTTTCTGTCTTGGCAGACTTCTTTCCCGGCCATTCCCAAGCCGTCCCTCTGGCCATCGAGGCGGCTCGGGAGGCGCGAAGGGCGAAGGGTGAGGTGATTGCTGCCAACGCCCCCCGAACCATCGACGAGCAGCTTCTGAGCATCAGGGCTCGTCTTCGTCCTGCTCATCGGCTGCTACGCCGTCTTCAGCGTGCCGGTGCCCAAGTGGTTGCCGCCCTGTGGCCGGACGTGCCGGCTCTTCGCACCGCCAGTCGGACTGCCGACTGGCTGGAAGTCGCCGCCGGCCGCCTTGAGGCTTGGAAGGGCTCCTCGGCTCGGGCCGGAGCACGCCGGGCCTTGGAGTTCGTCAAGGGGTGGTATCCGGGGCTGGACCTGGACCGTCTGGCCGCATTCCGGTCAGAGGCCCAGGCCGAGCTGGAGGCCGTAGAAGGCGCCCTTGTCGAGCGCGCGGCGGCCATCGCTGAGTACACGGACACCAGCGTCTTCGTGCCCGAGCGGACTGAAGGCGGCGAGGAGGCACCGCCGGACTGGTTCGGGATGAACCCGGAGTACGAGGAAGACTCGGCGGAAGTGATTGACTCCAGCGCCGAGGAGGAGGACGAGTCGGAGGACGGAGGCGAGGAGGGGGCGCCAGAAGACGAAGCAGGCGGCCAGCCTCAGCCCGATCGCGCCTCCAGCAACGAGCCGCGTGGGGATAAGGCGACCGCCGCCGGAGGCGACCAGGCCGAGACCGCCCAGCCGACTGCCCCGGCATCCGACACCGCCGTCACCTCCGATCCTCCGGCCCCGGAGGCCGCCTCCTAGATTGCTTCTGTTTATCTGTCTTTATTAACTTTTTGCAAGACTTGTTAGATTCGAACAATTCCACCCGCGGGGTGTATCCTGAATTCTTATTCGGAGATTCGGCCGAGGGCCTATGTAAATATTTATCTAATTTCCGCCTTTCCTTGCTTATTGCTCCTTGGGCTTTTTCCTTTGCCGCCTTCCTTTAGTTGCCACCTTGCCGGCTAGGCAGCCGCTCCGCGGACTGTCGCCGGGTCAAGTGCTTGGCTACTTCAGGGAGGCAAGTACTTAGCCATTTAGAGTTTTTCTAGCAAATCGAGAGGAAGCGACAGGCCAACTATTCGAGAGTCGGCTGTCCTTGATAAAAGTCGAGACAGCGAGCCGACTGCTCATGAGTCGGCTCGGTGGGGGGAGGCTGGTAGCCAGCTTGGGCTATGCGTAAGCTTTTAGGTCCTTAGCCATTTTTCATGTGTGCGCTCGTTCTTGCTTGTCCCCTGCCTACCGACAGTCGCTCTGCGAGCTGCGTCTTTCGACAGGAGACGGCTTGAGCGCAACACATTACTTGTCTGACCGCAGGAAGCATTTCATAGCGCAAGACGGCGAGTCCCCGGGCCGACTAGTCGGACCCGGTGCCAGACAGTATGATAAAAAGGAGCAGCATATTCGGAAGCGTAGTTCTTATCATACAGATAATCAAAAAGGCAGTTCCCGAGCTCGTCCCGGGGGGCCTAAGGTCTTAGTACTTTAATACAAAGAGGGTAGTGCGATACATACTGCATCAACTGTAAAATCTTCGAAGAAGATTTGCGTTCCATGGGCGCTCTGTTTCTTTGCCGGAGTCGTCCCTCTTGCGCGCTCGAGGCTTCTGAGCATCTCAAATAGTAGGCGTCGTTCCCTAGCACCTTGCTGATGATGAAGGGACCTTCCCAAGGCGCTGACAACTTGTGCTGGCCGGCTGTTCTCTGAATCAGTCGGAGCACAAGGTCGCCCTCTTGGAACGATCTTGGCTTGACCTTGCGGTTGTAGTATCGGCGCAGACTCTGCTGGTAGATGCCGGACCGACTGAGTGCCAACAGTCGGCCCTCTTCCAGCAGATCGACGCCGTCTTGACGTGCTTCTTCGGCTTCCTCCTTGGTGTACATGGGCACTCGCGGAGAGTCGAACTCTATATCCGTCGGGATGACGGCTTCGGCACCGTAGACGAGGAAGAAAGGCGTGAAGCCGGTTGACTTGTTTGGGGTTGTGCGCAGACTCCAGAGGACGGCAGGCAGCTCCTCGACCCAACAGCCGGCCGAACGCTCGAGTGGTTCGACCAACCGAGGCTTGATGCCGGACAGGATGAGGCCATTGGTTCGTTCCACCTGGCCGTTTGACTGCGGATGGGCAACGGACGCTAAGTCCACTCGGATGCCCTGCGTCGCGCAGAAACGAGCCAAGGCGCCCTTGGCAAAGTTTGTGCCGTTGTCGGTGATGATGCTGTGCGGTATGCTGTACCGCACCGTGATGTCGGCAATGAAGGTTACTGCAGTTGGCCCGTTCAACTTTTTGATGGGCTTTGCTTCCACCCACTTGGTGAACTTGTCCACCGCGACAAGCAGATGAGTTAGGCCGCCTCGGGCCATCTTGAATGGTCCTACCATGTCCAGGCCCCAAACTGCGAAGGGCCAGGCAATGGGGATTGTCTTCAGCGCGGAAGCCGGCTGAAGGGGCTTGGAGCGGAACATCTGACACCCCTTGCATTTCTGGACTACTTCTTTAGCTTCTTCCAGGGCAGTCGGCCAAAAGAAACCGTGCTGAAAGGCTTTGGCCACGAGTGCCCTTGAAGCCGCATGGTGGCCGCACTCGCCCTGATGGATGTCTCTGAGAATCGCTTGGCCTTGCTCTGACTCTGCGCAGCGCTGGTAGACACCAGTGACACTGCGCCTGACAAGCTCTCTGTTGACTATGGTGTATGATGCCGCTCGGCGCTGCACTTGCCGAGCCAGGATCTCATCTGTTGGCAAGTCTTTGTTCACTAGGAATTTGAGGATGGGCTGCGCCCATGAAGGTGCTGCTATCTCTTCAACTGCTACCACAGCGACTTGGACAAGGGCGGCTGGGCTGGGAGGCGGCGGGTTGGAGTCTGCGGCCGTTTGCTGAATTGGCGGAATCTCTGGGCCGACTGGGGCAGCTCCCGGGCCGACTGGCGTAGTCCCCGGGCCGGGCTCTAAAGTCCCCGGGCCGACTGGCGCAGTCCCCGGGCTGGGCTCTGAAGTCCCCGGGCCGACTGGTGCAGTCCCCGGGCTGGGCTCTGAAGTCCCCGGGCCGACTGGCGCAGTCCCTGGGCTGGTTCCGACTGTAGCTTTCTTGAGGTCGCCCGCTGGGGCCTTGGAGTCGGATCCGACTATTTCTGGCGGAGCTGGCACGAAGATGGAGTCTGATTCTGGTGAAGGCTTGATAGACGGCTTGAGGAGGCGCTGAAGGGCGATGCCGGAAGGTATCGCTTGGCGAGTGGATCTGACTCGTGCCAAGGCATCTGCTTGATCGTTGTCATTTCTTGGCACGTGAAGGAATTCGCACCCCTCGAAATATCCGCTGAGTTGCTGCACCAGGAAGCGGTAGCTCGCCATGTTTGCGTCTTTGGCGTCCTAGTCGCTGGATGATTGCTGAACCACCAAGTCGGAGTCGCCATAGCACAGGATCCGGCGAATGCCGAGTTCTTTGGCAAGCCGGAGCCCATGGATGAGCGCTTCATATTCGGCGACGTTGTTGGAGGCGGCGAAGTGGATTTGCAGCATGTATTTGAGCTTGTCGCCTTTAGGGGAGGTGAGGACGACGCTGGCTCCAAGGCCGGTGCGCATCTTGGAGCCGTCGAAATGCATCCGCCAATGAGTGGAGTCGGGCGCTGGCGGCAGGTACTGGGTCTCGGCCCAGTCGACGAGGAAGTCGGCCAGCGCCTGCGACTTGATGGTGGTGCAGGGCTGGTAGTAGATGGTGTAAGGGGCTAGATCTATAGCCCATTTGGCCACTCGGCCGGAGGCGTCTCGGCTTCCAATGATCTCGGCGAGTGGAGCGGTGCAAACCATGGTGATTGGATGCTCTTGAAAGTAGGCTTCAGCTTCTTGGCAGCAAAATGCATGCCGTAACACATCTTCTGATAGTGAGGGTAGTTTTGCTTGGAGGTCGACAGTACCTCGCTCAGGTAATATACCGGTCTCTGGACTGGGAGCGCCTTGCCTTCCTCCTTGTGCTCGACTACGATGACTGTGCTGACTACTCGGCTGGTGGCGGCGATGTACAAGAGCATGGGCTCTTTGGGAGTCGGAGCTGCCAACACGGGGGGAGTAGTCAACATCTTCTTCAGTTGGAGAAATGCCTCATCTGCCTTGTGGTTCCACTCAAAAAAGATGGTCTTCTTCATCAGTTGATACAAGGGTAGAGCTTTCTCGCCCAGCCGACTGATAAAACGGCTGATGGACGCCAAGCAGCCGGTAAACTTCTGCACATCCAACAGTCGGCTGGGTACCTCCATTCTCTCAATGGCCTTGATCTTCACGGGGTTGCACTCTATGCCGCGTTCGGAGACCAGGAAACCAAGGAGCTGGCCGGCTGGGACTCCGAAAACGCACTTCTCGGGGTTGAGCTTGATCCGGAATCGGCGCAGATTTTCAAAGGTCTCTTTGAGGTCTTCCAGTAGCGTCCCACACTTTTCCGTCTTCACCACAACATCATCCACATAGACGTGGGCGTTTTGGCCGAGTTGCTTGAGGAGGCACTTCTGCATGCAACGCTGAAAGGTGGCGCCGGCATTCCTTAAGCCGAACGTCATCGTCAGGTAACAGAAGACCCCGAACGGCGTGATGAAGGCGGTCTTCAGCCTGTCTGCTGGATTCAGCTTGATCTGGTGGTATCCTGAGTATGCATCTAGGAAACTCAACAGCTCGCATCCGGCTGTGGAGTCTATCACTTGATCGATCCTTGGCAGAGCAAACGGGTCCTTCGGGCAGGCTTTATTGAGGCTTGTGTAATCGATGCACATCCGCCACTGCTTGTTTTTCTTCAGTACCAACACCGGGTTTGCTAGCCACTCTAGAAAAAACACTTCCATGATGAAGCCGGCTGCGAGGAGCCGGGCTATCTCTTCTCCAACAACTCTTCTTTTCTCTTCTGACAGGCGGCGCAAGGGCTGCCTGACTGGCTTCATATCTGGCCTGACGTGTAGCTTGTGCTCGGCGAATTCCGTCGGTACACCCGGCATGTCCTTGTGGGACCATGCAAAGATGTCCCGATTCTCACGGAGGAAATTGACGAGCTCGCCTTCCTATTTGCTGTCGAGGCCTGTGCCTACGACAGCGTATCTCTCTGGATGTTCTGGGTCCAAGGGTATCTTCTTGGTTTCTTTGGCCGGCTTGAATGATCCTTCTACCTCTGACTCCTTGGGGTCGGGCGACATCTCTGGCTGCTTTCCGGCCATCGCCACGACTCGGTCAAGGAGCCGTTTCTCGGCTGCGATCACCAAGGACTCGGCCAGCTGACTGCTCTCGGCCGCGCAAGCGGATGATTTCTTGTAGTCGCCGGCAATGGTCAGGATCCCCTTGGAACTCGGCATCTTCATCTTGAGGTAGGCGTAGTGTGGAACCGCCATGAACTTGGCCAAGGCAGGCCGGCCAAGCAGAGCGTGGTACGGGCTCTGCAAGTCCACCACCTCGAACCAGACCGGCTCTCGGCGGAAGTGATCTTTGTCCCCAAAGAGGACGTCTATCAGGATCTTGCCGATTGGTGAGCAGGAGAGGCCGGGTACAATTCCATGGAACACGGTGCGGCTGCTCTGCAGCTGCCTTCGCCTGATTCCTAGCTTCTCCATGGTGTCTTTGTACAGGATGTTTATGCTGCTGCCTTCGTCTATCAGGACCCGCGAAAAACGGGCGGCCCGCCTATCAGTGGCCAAGGTCGCGCCTAGGACCAGGGCGTAGGAGCCTGGACTCGGCATCACCTCTGGGTGATCCGCCCGACTCCAACTGATAGGCCTCTCGGACCAATGCATGAACTCTGGGGCGTCCGTTGGTATTGCATTTACTTCTTGCTGCTGTTGGCGCCTGCTGCGCCGGTCATCTGCCACACTGGTGAATACTACGTAGGCTCCGTGCTCTTCTGGGAACTCGTCTTGTACTGCGCCGACTGGCCGAGCCGCCGGCTGCTGGGGCGGCGGCGGAGGCGGCGGCCCCGCAGGCGGCGGAGGAGTGAGGCCGTCTCCCTTGGCGATTCTGGCGAGCCAGTGGCATTTTCTGGTGGTGTGGTTCGACGGCTTCGCGCCGCTGTGGAACTTGCAAGGACCATCCAAAGTCTTCTCATAGGAGAAAGCCGGAAACCAATTGGACTTGCCGCCTTTCTGCCGCTTAGCCGGAGGCTGCCCCTCCGGCTGCTGATCTTCTACCGCAGCGACCTGCCGACTGTTGGAAGTCGGCTGCGGGGCCTTGCGCTTGTTGTCGTTTTGTTGCTGTCGCCGACTGGCGTCTTCGGCTGGAGTTCTGGGAGCCTGGGGAGTCACTTTGCCAGCCGCATTGACTTGAATCTCCGTCTTCATAGAAGAGTCGGCCGTGGCGTACTTATCCGCTATGACTAGCAGTTCGTCGAGGGTTTCTGGCTCGTCGCAGAGGAGCTTGTGCTTGAGGAGGGTGCCCTCTCGGCACCCGGCGGTGAAGTACTCGATAGCCTACACCTCGTGCACGCCCTCGCAGGAGTTTCGAAGTTCGCCCCAGCGTGTGAGGTAGTCGCGCGTTGATTCTTCAGGGCCTTGCACGCACAGGGAGAGCTGGCGCGGCTTGGGAGGTCGTTTGTACGTGCTGGTGAAGTTGAGAATGAAGGCTTCGGTGAAGTCAACCCAGCTATTGATGCTGCGGGGCTTCAGGCTGTTCAGCCACGTCCGGGCCGTGCCCTGGAGCATGAGAGGAACATACTTCACGGCAACCCGCTTGTTGCCGTTTGCTATGTTGACGGATGTGGAGTAGTCTATCAGCCAGTCTTCCGTCTTCACGGAGCCGGTGTACTTGGGCGTGTCTCGGGGGAGCGTGAACCCTTTGGGGAAGGGCTCGTCTCTGATGCGGGGCCCGAAGCAAGGCGGACCCAACTCATCTTCTTCTTCCAGCGCCAGGGATCGGTGGAGTCGGTCGATCCGATGGTGGGCGTCGTTCTCTCCGACTCCCTCTCGGTGGCCAAGGCGACCTCCGAGAGTCGGATGCTCAACTGGTGGCGGAGAAACTCGTCGCTCTCTTCGGGGCGGGGGAGGCAGATAATCGTCCCGCCGTTCTACTGCTCTTGGGCGGCCGTTTTGGTCGCGCTCGATGGTGATATGAGTCCGGCTGTGACTAGCAGCCGGCTCCTTCTCTTTCCTTCCGCGGACTCCACCAGTCGGCGTCCGGGAGGTCGCGCCTTGATCTCGGCGGGGAGGTAAGTCGTTGTTTGGCTGCTGCAGCGCATCCGGGCGGCCGCCAGCCGCGTTTTGCGTAGCAACCGCATCAAGGAGCTGCTGGACTCGCTCCGTCATCACACGGCGCTCTTCGCCCTCAAAGTTTTTCAGCTTGTCAGTCGCCGCTTGGGCGGCGCAGATATTCTCCGCTGGGGTGGCGTACACGGGGCGTTTTGCCCCGAGCATGTCGGCGATGACTGCGCCACGCTGTCGGACCGCACCTAGGCGGCTCGGCCCAGTCGGAGCCGGCGAGCCGCCTACGGCGCGATCCATCTCGCGCTGGTATGCCTCTGACAAGCGCCTCATGCTTGCCAGCTTCTTGGCGCCTTCGACGATCTGAAGGCGGCATGCCTCCAGCGTCTCGGCATCCGCATCCTCTGGAATGGGCGCGGTCAGGTCTTGCAGGGCCGCGGCTAGCGGGTCCTCGATTTCTTCGCCGGAGTGCTCGCCATGGCTGATGACGAGCACCTCCGTGACGTCGCTTCCGCCACTCTCCTCGTATGGAAGCGGCTCATCGTAGACCACCACGTTGGTGGGGAAGATGTCAAGCGACACGGCGTCGGAGTCGACCAGCATCGGGTGGGAGGAGCCTACGGACTCCAGGTCTACGGCAGGCTCGCCGGCGACGTGGAGTTGGTCGAGGAGGCCCGCGAGAAGGTTCTCGGGGCCACCCGTGCCTGCGCCGGATGCAGGCTCGTCGGAGAGGCGCACCTCACCGATAAGTTCGGTGAGGCCGCTCGCAGCACAGGCGGCTTCAGCGTCGCGCAGCGTGTCGATGCAGACTCCATCTGGCGAGCCTGGCTGGCTGCGCTTGCCAGGGAGGAAAAGGGTTCCCGTCCAGAACAGATCTCCGGACGACGGTGCACCTTGCCCCACGGTGGGCGCCAAATGTCGGGGGTTGGGTGCGACATATGCCAAAGGATGGCTTATCATGGTGGGGGCGAGTAGAACGTCGCCGGTGCCTGGAAACGGGATGAGGCGCAGACATGCACACCGGCGAATCTTACCCAGCTTCGGGGCTCTCTGGGGAGATAACACCCCTACTGCTGCTCTGCGGGGTCTCCGCATGGTCACTATGGCGAAATGATTACAAGGGTGCTCCTAGAGCTGTATCGGGAGGCGGGAGGGAGCTAGGCTGGCTCTCTCCTCCCCTGTTTATGTGTCTAACTCTATCAAGGGCCGAATCCTTTGCATGGGTGTCCCGGGGGGTTTATATAGGCCTACCCCCCGGGGGTACAATAGTAATCTGACTGGGCGTGGCCCCCAGCCGTCTGTCTCTCATGCCGCCGTCCTTCCTGCCGGCTTCTGGGGCCCGCCGACTGGTGGGTCCCGCGGACAGGCCGCACACTGTGCAGCCCTCTGGATGACGCAAGCTTGGTCATGGGGTCGTGGCAACAGTGCCGCCATCTGTCAGGCGATCACTGTCGCCACTCCCCATCCAATCTGGTTTATGGTTGGTGGGGCCCTGGCGGGGAGGCGGCCGACTTCGTGGAGGCCGACTCCCTCAGGGTCGTCTTCGGGCGTTCTGGCCGTCTCTGATTCACCCACTGACGGGTGGCCCTGCGATCTCTGGGCCGTACAAGCCGGCGTCGTGGGCACAGTGCTTCATGCACTGTGGCTGAGGTCAGGGGAGGCATGGAAACAGTGCCGCGCCTCACCGGAGATCTCCCGGCGATACGGCTCACTGTAGCCATGCCCACCCCTCGTAGGCAGGAAGGGACAGCCACGTCGGGGCCGTGCCCTGCATCGGTCTTCGTGAAACGTCGCGGACCGACTCCCATAGTCGGCACTCCTGGAGGTCGCAGGCCGGGAGTCGGCTTACTTTGAAGTCATCGTCAGGGACTCGGCTTCTCGGGGGATCGCCCTCTGAGACTCGGCCTCTCCGAAGGTCGCCGGCTGGGACTCGGCCAGAGAGGCGCGGCCTGCCCCGATGTCTTGAAAGATCCTGGGTCCTGGGTCGGCCTACCCGTGGCCCATTAGTCCGACAGCCTGACAAGCTTGGCATTTGCAGGCTGCAGCTAGTGTACCAGGTCGTACACAATTCCATATGCCCGCATTGAAGAGAATTCACATGTAAGCTTACATTACACGTTGAATTGTTGTATGCCATCACCCCATCTCCATGCACAGAACAAATCTTTTTAGCTGTAAAACCAAATGATGCTTTGGTTGTTTCTGCTTTTTTTTAATGATTAATTTCGCCCCCTTTTACAGGGGCGCATTTCATAAAAGACAAAAAGGGCTATAGCCCACATGTGATTAGCATCTGATGCTGCATTGCCCGGGAAAATTCTCTAGGCTTTACGCTAAAAATATTATCCCTTGCGTGACTACCTTCTTATACATCCTGATTCATTGCTGTCCTGTATACAAGAACGGTAGGTATACATTATATATAGCACCAGTAAGGCAGTAAGTAGCTGTGGATGACATCTATTCTTTTCCTTCTTTTTTGCGGGGTAGTGATATCTAGGTGCTCCCATGCCTGAAGTTTTTTCTTTGGCACCAGCCAGACAATGGAGGCCATCGATGCCAAATACTCTAAAAGTAAATTTTTGCATCAATTTTAGCCTACATAGTGGATAGCCTTAATAAATCTGGGTTGTTTTCACACAAAAAAACTAAATTCAAACACATCAAACACGCCAAAACAAAGGTTGCGGGATTCCTGCAAGAGCACGCCTAGAGAGGACATATCATATTCCCCGGAGGTGAGAGCGTTGACCAATTGGAGCGGGTCCGATTCGAAGACCAGGCAATGCACTCCCCTCTCAGACACAACTTCGATGGCCTTGACGCGGGCTGTAGCTATGAATTTGGTAAGCATTTCTACCTCTCATAGCATGCCGCGGTTGTGTGTTTACATAGATGCAACAGTCCCATGTGATGTGTATAAAATTGAGTTTGTTACAATGCATGAGGATCAAGAAGGTACAGGTAATGATATGTTCGGTTAGGTTTTATCTCAACTAAAATCGAGATACATGTATTCGAGAAGATTCTACTTAACAGCCCAGCTCAAGAACACTTTGGTAAGAGTGAGATTGTGCCTAAATTTTCTAGACCGCAAGCTAGTAAAACTTTTTTAAAGCCATCTACAATTTGATCCTTTGAAGGCACAAACTAAGTTTCAAGATATTTGCTTGACATCCTTGCTTTGGAATTGTTAAATAGTAGTTACCAACATACAAAGAGTAGTTACCTTCGTGTCCGAGGTCCACTTGGCGAATCATAAGCCGACAAGTGAAAAATCATCATTGGTCGACCCTATTAACAGATATCAGATTTAGAACCTGGACCCCATTGCTTAATATTGACATGTTACAATGGCTACCACGTTTCGGATACCCTTAACGAAAACATTTCCATGACGCATTATTCATCATCATGGAAGTGCATACTTGCATGATAAAAAAGTAAATATTGTCATTGAACACATCCCCGACATCACATATGTGAATATCTTGATTCGGTCATAAAACTGTCATGGATGTACATGAGTCATAGAAAATGTGACCTACATGACAAATGTGTATCATCACGGATTTGTTTTTTTAATGGCGGGTTGCTGCCTTAGCCTCCTTTAAATTGACACGCAAAAGTGCATAGAGCCCACCCATACTTCCAGAGTAGACGCCTGACACTAGTGTTTGTCAGATGTTTTTTCCGATATATCCGGCATGCCATCGGTCACTAGCCTAGATTGTGCACCAGTAAATGTCCAAGCTTCATGCCCTTTAGATTCTACCACCCCGTCTCTCCCGTCGATGCCTTTGAGACTGGCTCCACCATCGCCAGTGGAGGAGGATTGGAGGAACAGGGAGGAGGAGGCGGTGGTGGTGGAGAAGAGTAGGAAGCCATTGTGTCAAAAAACTAAAAAAAATTATACTAAACATTTATACGTGGTTAAACTAATAGTGCCATCTATACTCTTAATGGTTATAATTTTATAATATTGTTTAGCTACAATAGTAAACATGTAACAATGCTGCTAAATAATAGTTATATCATTCTTTTCTTATACAATGGTAATGTATATCGCAACAAAGTTTACTCTGCTAAATTTTGTGTGTATAATGTAACAAATATTTTTATGTTAACTTTCAAAAATACATAACTTATATACTGCACTCATACATCCCCCCCCCCCCAAACACACACACATTATATACTCGCATGTATGTGTTCATGTAGATTTTAATATTATTAAATGGCATGGTAGAGATTTCTAATGTATACATTAATAAATATCTTAATAGTGGTTTCTTCTGTATTATTATGCAAGCATATTCATAGGAACTTTTAGAGTATGAAAAAGAATCTTTTATGATTGGTTCGGAAACTAGTTGGCAACAAGTGCATGCTTTATACTAGTATTTAAAATATCATTGTTATTGTAAACATCAAAGATCACAATTTTTTTAGGAGATTCTAGTTTTGCATGCTTGTGATTTATTATTTTTTGTGTTGGTCTAGAATGTGCTTTGTTTGATTTGTGTACACAAAAGCTACTTGTGGTTTTTCGAATAAAAAGTTGCACATGAAATTAAACATGTATATCTGGTCATGGAAGGCATCCATCGGTGAGAGACTAACAACCTAAGAAAAGCTTAGAGTTCCTTTGCCTCCCACCGATCCTCCTCGTCTCATGTGGCCTTAGGGCCATGGCGGCGCGGTGGATCCTGGCCCTTGCCGGTGGGAGGGCTCTGTTTTTAGATGTTTCTTCAAATTTTGTCAGGGTTTGTGTCCTGCTCAGGAAGACGAGACGGCGGCGGCTCCCTGAATATGGAACAAGTTCTTCCCTGCCTAGCCCCTGTTCTAGTGGTGTGTCGAGCATCGTCGGTGGGCATGTGGAGGTGTGTCTCCGGCGGATCTGTGCTTGGTGGATTTGCTCGGATTTGGTCGTAGTTCGTCTACGTTTTCGTTTCTTCAGGTTGGGTCCTTCCGATCTACGTTACTCTTCATCAGCGGTGGTTGCTATTCTACTG
Organism: Triticum timopheevii; assembly: GCA_963921465.1. NCBI lineage: Eukaryota > Viridiplantae > Streptophyta > Magnoliopsida > Poales > Poaceae > Triticum > Triticum timopheevii. The sequence continues at coordinate 51,473,880 of OY997272.1, read as the reverse complement.
CGCTGGTTCTATGGGGTCTTAGCACAACGACTTTCCGACTGTCTACTACAACAAGTTTTGCCTAGCTCCTCCGAGGGAGGGGCGATGATGGTGGCGCGCCTTCGGCCCGCTTCAGTGCTTGTAGTCGTCGTTAGGTGGTCTACGAACCTGGATGTAATTTTTAATATTTCTGGTGTTTGTTGTATGTCATGATCGAAGATGAATAGATTGAAAGTTTTCTCGCAAAAATAAAAATAAAAATAAAAAGTTGCACATGAAATTAAACATGTATATCTGGTCATGGAAGGCATCCATCGGTGAGAGAGTAACAACCTAATAAAATTCACCTATGCCAATTAGATTGGTTTAATTTGTTCCTATTTGGTATATACTATTGGTATGTGGTGTGAACTTGCACTCTTGCAAATTGAGAGTTTCTTTTACGTAGTCAATAATTTTCACGCGTGTTGCATAATAGTATAGTTACTTGCATCATATTTTTTTATGCCAGGACCATAACGGTAATTTTCATTAATACAAGGGGTAAACACTTACAATATTACAAAGGGTGATAAAAAAATGTTACTTCCGAGAGTGGCGATTGAGCAGACGAGCTCGCTTGCTCCCGGTACGTGGACCAATGGAGCAGCAAAGCCGCCGTGCGTGCATTAAGTATGGGCGTACAAAACTGAGAAATATACATAGCTTCAAACAGTACAAAACAGTGACGCGTCCGTATAACGGTGATATTCAGTGGCACGGCGCCGTCACGGCAGGAGGTGAATGTGTTCCGGGAGAGGATTGGCCCATTAAGTTAGCTTCTCGCTGCTACTTGTAGCTGTCGCTAAGTTCGTTCCAGCGGGTTTCTTCGTTTATCTTTTCTTTTCCTCTTTCTTCACATTTTCACTTTTGGTTTCTTTTTTGTTTTTTGGTTTGTTTTTGTTTCTTTTTCAGATTTTTTTATCGGTTTTCTTTCTTTTGTAAACATGCCTACTTGTTTTCAGTACAAAATATACATTTTTAGAGCATACGTTAAAAATCTTTCTGGTACAGATTAGGCATTTTTTCAAATATACATTATATTTTTTCTAAATACATGTTTTAAACACTTTTTGAATACATGGTAACATTGTTTTCAAATACACGTTGTACATTTTTAAGATGACACTAAATATTTTAATAAACTATGTGAAAAGTTTTTCACATTGTTTAAACATTTTTATTTTTTCATGGACATTTTTTAGAAACACGTGAATATGTTTTAAAAATGTCAAGTGAATTTTAAATCGAAATAAATATTTTTCTTAACCTACACAAACATTTTTTTACATTTGTACATAAAATTTTGTAAAATTTCACAGACATTTTTTTGAAATGCGAGAATATTTCCATTAGACGTGACACAAATTTATTTCCGTAGATGGATCTTTGGAGTTCGTCCTCACCATCGGAGTCGGATGACTTCGACATAGAGGCCTTGCTTTTTGACGATGATGCCGAGCACCTCCTCTTATTGTATCTCGTCAATAAATTTGAAGCAGGCAAGAAGAAGAAACGTTGTGGATCGGCGGTAGGCCGCCTTTGCATTCTGGGCAACCGAGCTCTCGGCCACAATTTGCTCATGAAAGACTACTTTGCCGAGGTACCGACCTATCCGCTCATCTCCTCTGTAGGCGTTATTAAATACTTCCTCCATTCCTTTATATAAGGTGTATTTGTTTTTTGATAAAATTTCACAATGTAAGGTGCATTTCTTCTAATTCTTCATAATACCTTTTTTAGCCCTTCAAAAAAGGAAAATATCTCTCCTGATTGCCTGTATCTCTATTTTTAGAAAAAGAAGAAAAGTATCTATTCCCTGATTGCGTGTATCTTTTCATTTCCTAGCCTAACTGATCTACTTGCTACTAACCAACAATTTTTAGGGTAATTTTGTCCTACATTACCTATAATTTGTTGCCTTGGTGTCGTGGGAACGAACACCTATGGGGCCGGCGGACCGGGTGTGACGCCCCCGATTCAATCGTACACTAATCATGCACGCAAACGTGTACGATCAAGATCAGGGACTCACGGGAAGATATCACAACACAACTCTAAAAACATAAATAAGTCATACAAGCATCATAATACAAGCCAGGGGCCTCGAGGGCTCGAATACAAGTGCTCGATCATAGACGAGTCAGCGGAAGCAACAATATCTGAATACAGACATAAGTTAAACAATGGATCGGGTGATCCAGAACGGAGCTGATGTGAGTATCGATACTCAACCAGAGGAAGAACAATGCACAGGCATCATATTATAGAACATCTGAACAATTCGATGCTTATATAACAAAGGAATTATGATTTCCAAAACAAGGGATCAGAAGCAGACGCTCTGATCAAGGATGGATAAGTTGGATAGACCAGAGGCACAATTGACGACAAATAGTTTGGTCGAGAACCAGCTCATGTTCAAAAATGGTGTCTGAGCCGAAAAGATAATTTAAAAGGATCAACTGATGATTGCGTGCTTTCACACACATGTTGAATCGATAGGATCAAAATGATCGTGTCAAAGGATACTAATGAATATTGCTACACATATGGAAAGCATCCATATTGCAAGCCGACAAGTATTTGCCGAGCAATAGTTTGAAGAGGATACTCGGAAGATCGGGTAGTATTTCCAAGTAATTTGAAAAGCATATGAACAACTGGGGATAAGCGGATACTCGATAAGTGCGAGAATTATCCGTAGGGGTATTCAGGTGACAAAGAACAGCAAGGCAATAAGCTCAAAGGATTATCGAAACAATGACGAGTATTTCGGGGTATCTTGTAATAACAAGACTAACTGGGGATGAATGTAAGAATAACAACTACAAGTAGTTATCCATAAGGGTTGACGGTGGAAGGGGAATTGCAAACGCGATGAAGACAAGTTCTCGGGTTAACCGCGGTGAGTATCTTCAGGGTCTTCATGTGCAGCAGACGATCCTTAGTAATAAGGGGCTCTCCGGGTGAAAGTGATAACGAGATCCTAATGTTAGATTTAGCAAAATTCATTTAACTCGAATAGAAGAGAGATCAGAGTCCCAGAGTAAAGGTCGAGGAGTAAAAGATCCTAATACCACCCAATGGCGACGTGGGCCCATGGGCCGCACAGCCATGTTAGTAAAAGTTTTGCAATGTCTAGACTCGACTTCGGCCAAGGAGTGTGGAAGGGGGATTCCTACAGGCAATCGGCTCTGATACCAACTTGTGACGCCCCCGATTCAATCGTACACTAATCATGCACGCAAACGTGTACGATCAAGATCAGGGACTCACGGGAAGATATCACAACACAACTCTAAAAACATAAATAAGTCATACAAGCATCATAATACAAGCCAGGGGCTCGAGGGCTCGAATACAAGTGCTCGATCATAGATGAGTCAGCGGAAGCAACAATATCTGAGTACAGACATAAGTTAAACAAGTTTGCCTTAAGAAGGCTAGCACAAACTAGGATACATATCGAAAGAGGCGCAGGCCTCCTGCCTGGGATCCTCCTAAACTACTCCTGGTCGTCGTCAGCGGGCTGCACGTAGTAGTAGGCACCTCCAGTGTAGTAGTCGTCGTCAACGGTAGCGTCTGGCTCCTGGGCTCCAGCATCTGGTTGCGACAACCAGAAAGAAAGGAAAGGGGGAAAAGGGGGGAGAAAGCAACCGTGAGTACTCATCCAAAGTACTCGCAAGCAAGGAGCTACACTACATATGCATGGGTATATGTGTAAAGGGCCATATCAGTCGACTGAACTACAGAATGCCAGAATAAGAGGGGGATAACTAATCCTGTCGAAGACTACGCTTCTGGCAGCCTCCGTCTTGCAGCATGTAGAAGAGAGTAGATTGAAGTCCTCCAAGTAGCATCGCCAAGTAGCATCTCCAAGTAGCATCTCCAAGTAGCATCTCCAGTAGCATCGCATATCATAATCCTACCCGGCGATCCTCCCCTCGTCGCCCTGTGGAAAAGCGATCACCGGGTTGTCTGTGGAACTTGTCTGGGTGTATTTTATTAAGTATCCGGTTCTAGTTGTCATAAGGTCAAGGTACAACTCCGGGTCGTCCTTTTACCGAGGGACACGGCTATTCGAATAGATAAACTTCCCTGCAGGGGTGCACCACATAACCCAACACGCTCGATCCCATTTGGCCGGACACACTTTCCTGGGTCATGCCCGGCCTCGGAAGATCAACACGTCGCAGCCCCACCTAGGCACAACAGAGGTCAGCACGCCGGTCTAAACCTAAGCGCGCAGGGGTCTGGGCCCATCGCCCTAAGCACACCTGCATGTTGCGTGGGCGGCCGGAAGCAGACCTAGTCTAGTGGCGTTCCAGTCCAATCCGGCGCGCGCCGCTCAGTTGCTGACGTCACGAAGGCTTCGGCTGATACCACGACGCCGGGATACCCATAACTACTCCCGCGTAGATGGTTAGTGCGTATAGACCAAATGGCCAGACTCAGATCAAATACCAAGATCTCGTTAAGCGTGTTATTATGAAGCAACCGCGGACGCCGACCAGGGCCAGGCCCACCTCTCGCCTAGGTGGTCTCAACCTGCCCTGTCGCTCCGCCACAAAGATCCACACAAAGGGCCATCGGGACAAAGGTCCTTTCAGCCCCCAATCCGTGAATCACTCGCGGGTACTCTTCGAGCAGACCCGACTTTAGTCACCATCTGTAGTATGTATATATGTATAGTATATACCCGTGATCACCTCCCGAGTGATCACGGCCCAATAGTATAGCAAGGCAGACAGACAAGAGTGTAGGGCCAATGATGATAAACTAGCATCCTATACTAAGCATTTAGGATTGCAGGTAAGGTATCAACAGATGTAGCAACAATGTCAGGCTATGCATCAGAATAGGATCAACGGAAAGCAGTAACATGCTACACTACTCTAATGCAAGCAGTATAGAGGAGAATAGGCGATATCTGGTGATCAAGGGGGGGCTTGCCTGGTTGCTCAGACAAGAAGGAGGGGTTGTCGGTGACGTAGTCGACCACAGGGGCATCAGCATCGTCACGGGGTCTACCGGAGAGAATAGGGGGAGAAACAGTAAATACATAGCAAGCAAGTGCATAACAGGACAACAAGCAAAGCTAGACGTGTTCTATCGCGGTATGAGGTGATACCGGTGAAGGGAGGAAACATCCGGGAAAGTATCCCCGGCGTTTCGCGTTTTCGGGCAGAGGAGCCGGAGGGGGAAAGTTGTGAGTTCGATAGGTTAGGGGGGTGTGGCGGACGAACGGGTTGCGTATCCGGAATCGTCTCATCGTTCTGAGCAACTTTCATGTTGAAAATATTTTAATCCGAGCTACGGATTAAAAGATATGATTTTCTAAAGATTTTATTCATTTTTCTGATTTTAATTATTTATTTAAATCCAACATTATCCAAAACAGTGTTTGATGATGTCATCATGATGTTAGTAGTCAACAGGGCGTTGACTGGGTCAACCTGAGGTGTGGGTCCCAGCTGTCATTGACTGTTAACTAACCTAATAGATTAATTAACTAACCTAAGTGATTAGATTAATCTAAACAGGATTAATTAAGTTAATTGATTCTTTAATTAATTAATTAATATTTTAACTATTTTAATTATTATTTATTTATTTCTTTTTTTAATGTTCTAGTGGACGGCCCCACATGTCATAGGCTAGGGGGCCATAGCGGGTGTGGGCTAACGGGTTAACGGGCGAGCCCGGATGGGCACCCGAGCGGGGGTTGCAGTCAGCGAGAGAAGGGGCGGGCGCGCGGCGCGACGCCGGCGAACGCAGAGGCGGAGCTGTGGTGTGAGGGTCGGGCGCGCTGAACGGGACAGCGCGGGAGCCGGGTTGGCACGGCGCGGCGGCTCCGACGAGCAGTGGCGAGGGGACGAGGTCTAACAGGGCAACAGCAGAAGCAGTTGCAGCAGCTAGGAGCAGGGGGCACGGCGGGGCGCAGTGACCGCGGGCGTGGCCGGACCCCATCGAGGGCGCGGTGGCCGCGGTGATAGAGAGGAAAGGGGGGGCGAGGAAGTAGGGAAGGCAAAGGCCGGGGGCCTCACCAACGTTGCAGGGAAGAGACAGCGAGGCCTGGGGGTAGACCGGCGATGACGAGATGAGGAGGTCCGGTGGGGAGATCCGACGACGGCGAGGCCTTCAGGCGGCGAGGGAGGAGCTTCTACGCGGCGATGGCGCGAGGACGCCGATAGGCGGGGGATTCCCCGGCGCGGGCGCGGCAGTGGTGGTGGGGCTCCGGCGCGGCAGGGGTTGGCGATGGGGTGTAGGTGCGATGGCGGCGTCGGGGTCGGGCCCCTCCCCGATCCAGATGGGATCGAGAGGATACGGGGGAGAGGAAGAGGCGAGCGAGTGGGGGAGTGGGGGTGTCGGTGGGATAGGGTTTGACCAGGGTGGGGGTTAGTAGGCGCGGGTGGGCCGGCCTGGTTGGCCCGATGGCCAGCTGGGCCGACGCCTAGTGGGGGGGGGGGGCAAGCTTTTGTTTTTTTGTTTTAGTTAGGTTCTGCTTTTCTTTTTATTTAATTATTTTGTTGTTTCCATCCACTATAAAATATCTAGGCATTTTATAAAAATGTGTTTATTGCACCATACTTACATATGCAAATTATGGCACCTCCCGAACATTTTTGTTTTAACTTTCGAAAACTTTTATTGTTGACATTAATTTGAATTTGAATTTTGAAACGGTTTCGAATCATCGCGAGGTTAACAACAGTGACCGTGGTGACATGGCATCATTAATGTGGGATAACTGTAGCTAATCATCCGGGCGTCACAATTCTCCTCCACTACAAGAAATCTCGTCCCGAGATTTAGGAGGGGAGTAAGGGGGAAAGGATTGGGTTACGAAAAATCTAACGGATCTTCTTGGTCTTGATTGCTCCTCTCGAAGAGGTCGATCCATTACGTTGATGTCTTCATTTCTCTGCTTCAGGTCATCTTGATGAAGTCGGCATCCTTTCCTCGGGAACTTCATCGTACTTACGAAAGGCTAAGAAGGGAAAACTCCATAAGAATGGATTCTAACAAGATCGAGCATCAGACGGTTAACTCAGGGGAAAAGCATAAGTATCTCTCGAATTGAAACTTAAGAAGATATCAAGAGCAAAGGAAGAAGGTACCATGAGAAGTTTCAATCGGGTAGGCAATCTTTCGATGCCTAATCAGAAGGTGAAAGGGTTTCGGGGCAACGAGAATAAGTATTGCATCTGATACCAGAATAGATCACTAGGAAGGTGACCCGTCAATTACTTACGTAGCCAGGCTCGTGAAATAACTTTGGAGACAGGGATATACAAGAGAGTCAGGTTTTGATCCTGTGGAACTGTGGGTTATGGGCCCACCATGTGGGTTAAAGTAAGAGGGGCAGCGACATCTTGTATGGTCATGATAGCAAGGCATGTCAGATGGTAGCCTGCCAGTTATGAAGGCAACAATGTTGGTACCAAGGGCGATGGACAAAGAGAACCATTTTTCTGCTCGTTGAAACGAGGCGGACCAATAGGCAAAGTTCTCTTCCATCGGTGGTTACCGAAATGTCATCAACAATAGTAACAGGGTCTTGCTGACAGAATTGTACACCGGGGTGTTTACATAAGCAGGAGAATATTACTGCTTAGATCACAAGAAGGTTTAAACAAACCAACGGAAAGGAAAATTGGTTATCAGGTTTAAACAGAACAATGGAAAGGAAAATGTGTATACACCCATATTTCGGGGGTATATCCTTCCCAAGGACAATCGGAGCATGATATCCTTGACAGGATAGAAAGTAGAAAACCATTTAGGTAAGGGGGGAGGAACCTCATGATATTACCCATACAACGGTGTTAGGATAAATAATAAAGAAAAACTAGCATTGTGCTTCAAATGCTCTTATGAAAATCGGATTACCACAGACATGCTTCGAGATAGCATTGACATGGTCTTCAAGCAAAGGTCAGACTTTGGATTCACAAAGGATCCATCAGGAACGACTTATAGAATAAGTCTTAGAATTTCCTCATGAAAGAAGGGCTAAACTTGCTAAAAAGGATACTATAACAATAGGTCCTCCGGTCAAGTGTGCTAGGCATGCCATCACCTTACCGGGTCATACAAGGACCAATGTTATAACTCTTGAAAATATGCTCCAACCATCATATCCGACCGAGGTTCAGATCTGATTGGTGTTAGGATACCTCAGACTCAGGATGCCCGAGAAGAAAAGGTGCAAAACAAATTGACGAGATGACATGGAAAGATTCTCTGGAAATGTACAATGGAAGCGAGTTCCGAAACAAGAGTTCCTCATTAAATCAAGGAGAGGAAGAGGAGGTAGCTGATGAACTCAGAGACAATTCACAGAGATTTTCAAAAGATGGATTTCCACAATTATGTGAACAAGGAGATATCAATTGAACCCACAAGTAACTAAATCGGATGAGATCCTGTCACGGCACAGCTTGCCATTCTCTACGCTAGATAATTCTGAGGTGGTTGGTGTGCCCCGTGCTTTTAGGAATACACAGGCGGGTATGGTTTGGGTTAAAAAACAGAAAATCCCACCGGTCGTGGCTCCCTCCCATTGCTTGACGATACACCTCCCTTTTCCACGGGCAGTCAATTCCACCGGCCAGAATAACCAATCAACCGCAGTACTTCCTCCCTCGAGCACGCCACCCCTGCCATCACCCAAAACCACCATCACATCGGCGCCGCCGCTCGTCTCTGCCGCACCCGGCTGTTCTTCAACAACTCTGATGGCCAACTACCCGGTGCGCCCGTTCGCCTTTGCTCCTGACGGTTCCACCTTCGACAGAGGGCCAGCTCACCGAGTGCAGAGACATGTCATGGTTGTGGATGATCCCCCGCTCAACCATGATAGGTACGCCATTGTCTCTGTTCATCCTCCTGTCCCTGATCATCAGAAAGAGTTCTGGCTAGCAGAAGTTTGCCGTATCATCACCACTGATCTTGAGTATGATCTGCTGGATGATTTTGTTTACCCACTTGGTATTGGCTGTGTGGTATTTGCGGACATGGAGAGTAGAGATGCTGCGATTAGGGAAGGACCTCATGCTCTCACTGAGGATTCCAACTTTTCTTTAGTTCCGCATGATGAAGGAATCAATATGCGCATGCCTGCGTTTGAGTATGAAGTCTGGATTATGTTTCTTGCTTTTCCTATGGACTATCAGACTGAGCACTATATCCACAAGGTAGTTTCCAACTTTGGTAAACTCTTGGTCTGGCCACGCCCAGGACAGAACAAGGCTCGTGTTCTTGTCAAATTTCACATCAAGGATGTTGCGGAAGTTCCACACAGTTTATTGGTGACCCGAGTGGGTTTGTTGCCTGGCCTTGGGCGCTCCTGGTCTGTTCCAGTCTATGTGTTGAATGGGCGTAACATCATTCCTGGATTACAGGGCACGGAGGAAGATCCTCCCCTCCTCAATGCTTCTCCGCATCCTTATGAACTGCCTTACTACACACTCATGCAACAAGCCCGTATCGATGAGATGGCTGCGCAAGACCCCTGAATGAAGCTGCCTGGAATGCTCAATAGCCGCAGCAGGAGGAGTCACAGGAGAATGGATGGGGTGCGTGGCCAGTCACCCCCCCATACTCTGGTTTCAGCTTCCGAACCTTCTTTCAGTATGAGGGGCCATCTCTAATGGATGGAGTTGATCCTGAGCATAATATTCAAGATAATCTGTCAGATGTGTGGTCGTCCGAGGCTGAGATTGATGCAGTTGAAGCCATTGCGGACCATTTTGTTCTTGGTAATCCTAATGCACAGTCAGCCTTCATCAGAGCTGGAGGTGATAATGTTAACCTGCTGATTGCAATGGATGTGGAGTTCTTAACCTGGCTGGGGGTATGCTTAAACGCATATATACACGTACCCTGACTGATGCTCACATGGGTGGTGTGATGTTCCCGCTGAATCCTTTTAGGGTCATTCAACAGCACCTTGAGGCCATCGCTGCTGCCTTTCTGCTTAATGTCACCCCAGAGCCTGATATCTTATCACGTATCTGCACTGACCGTCTTCAATCAGGAGTTTACATTGACTTTCCTCTGGTGTTGACAAGTTGCACTTTAATTGAAGTTGAAGCTGCTACTGCTGATTGGGAGGAGGCTGCTCACTCCCCTGGCCTCAAAGCAATCTCTGCACATTTTGCCCCTGCGACTGCTGACACCGAGCCGGCTCCGGCCGTCCGGCTGGACCATGGATCTACCTTGCAGATGATTGCATCCTCATCCATGTTTGCTACCAGAGCTTCCGGTAGCACCAAGGTTCCGCTTGATACTACAGCTGTCAGAAGAAGTACAAGGTCCAATAAATATGATGGCTTCAAGGTAAACCAGATCTCTGACAGCAGGCAGTCCAGGTCTAAGGTGAGAGCTCATGTGGTGCCTGCAGTTCGTGCTGTTTCTTTGGCTGCTACTTCTGCTTCTGCTGCCGTCACTGCCTGCCCTGCCCCTACTTCTGTCGAAGAAATTCAGCAGGTCGGTCGCCGCTGTGGTATTCCACCTGAAGATCTCTCTGCTGAGAAGCTGCTGGATGGCCAGGCGTTGGATCCGGATGAAGCCATCTGATTTCTGCCTTCGTCATGCATAAATCGTGGAATGTCTTGTCGTGGAACATCAGAGGCATAAACTCTGATGGTAAACTTTTGGCTCTTAGAAACGCTATTGATACTAGCGGGTGTTCAGTGCTCTGCATCCAAGAAACTAAGCGCGAGTTCTTTGATCTAGCTTTTATTAAAACGTTCTGTCTTAAACGTTTCGATAAATTTATCTTTGTGCCTTCAGTGGGTGCCTCTGGTGGCTTAATTACTATTTGGAATAGCTCTTTATTTGTGGGCACACCCTGGCTGACGGAGTCTTTTGCTTTGGGGATTTCTTTTGTTTCGACGCAATCGAATGATTCTTGGAACCTTGTCAATGTTTATGGCCCTTGTTCTGGTCAGCAACGTCTGGATTTCACCTCGTGGCTCTTTGATGTTAACATACCAAATGATGAGAACTGGTTAATCCTCGGCGATTTTAACTTCATCCGTTCTCCGTCTAACCGAAACAAGCCAGGGGGACGCCAATGATATGCTTCTGTTCAATGAAATCATTCGCGCGCAGTCCCTTATGGAAATACCAGTCAAAGGAAGGTCTTTTACCTGGAGTAATATGCAAGACGACCCGTTGCTTGAGCAGCTCGACTGGTTCTTCTCCTCCTCTAATTGGACCACGACATATCCTAACACCATGGTGCTGCCTCTGGGAAAACCCGTGTCTGACCACACCCCTTGTGTTGTGTCCATCGAATCCAAAATACCTAAATCCCAACTCTTCCATTTTGAGAACTATTGGGTCAATCATGCAGGATTCCTTGATGTTGTTGCTGGCTCCTGGTCAAAACATTGCTATGCTCCGAACTCCGCGGCTCTCATTTGTAAGAAGCTTAAGAATTTGCGTTACGATCTCAAACGCTGGAGCCGGGGTATCTCAAACCTGAAGATCATGATCCACAACAGCAACGAAGCCCTTCTCAGGTTGGATGATATTGAGGACAAGCGTCGCTTATTTACCCCAGAAAAGAATTTCAGGAGTATCCTCAAAGCCCATCTCAAATCTTTGCTGAAATATCAGAATGATTACTGGAAGAAAAGGTGCACCATCAGATATTTCCGCTTTGCTGACGAAAACACCAAACTATTTCAGTCCCTTGCGACTGAGAGGTACAGGCATAACTCCATTGCTAGCTTGAGAGATGGAGATGCGATCATTAACGATCATATTGGCAAGGAAGGGGTGCTCTATAAAACATACAAGGATCGTTTGGGTTCTTCTAAACCCACAAGTATGTGTTTTGATCTCGACCGGATCATCAAACGAGTCGATGGACTGGAACAGCTGTCGGTACCCTTTTCTAGGAGTGAGATCGATGCGGTCATCAAAGAAATGCCTACTGATAGAGCCCCAGGTCCGGACGGTTTTAACGGATGCTTTCTTAAAACCTGCTGGCCAATCATTAGAGAGGACTTCTACAAGCTGTGCGAGGATTTCCATGAAGGAAACTTGGATATATCCAGCATTAGTGAGGGATACACCACTTTAATCCTGAAGATCTCTTCCCCGCAAACCGCTAATGACTACAGGCCAATAACCTTGCTCAACTGTTGTCTCAAGATCATCACCAAAATCCTGGCTAATCGTCTGCAAAAAGTCATTCTGAGAATCGTACATAGGAACCAGTATGGGTTTCTTAAGGGGAGAACCATTCAAGATTGTCTGGCGTGGACCTTTGAGTATATACATCAATGTCAGGCATCCTCTCGTCAGATCATACTGCTCAAGCTTGACTTTGCCAAAGCTTTTGATACGATTGAACATGTGCCAATGATGGAAATCATGAGACACATGGGCTTTGATGATAGATGGCTAGGTTGGATGAAAACCATCTTTGGTTCTGGTGTTTCTTCGGTGCTTCTCAATGGCACTCCGGGCAGAAAGTTCTCATGCAAGTGTGGGGTGAGGCAAGAAGACCCCCTTTCGCCGCTAATCTTTGTGCTCGCAGCTGATCTTCTTCAAGCTGCGGTTAATGATGCATTCGTTCAAGGGCTGTTAGATTTGCCGATCCCAAATAACCGCCGTGGTGAATACCCCGTGGTTCAATACGCGGACGATACCATCTTAGTGATGCCTGCTTGCCTTGATCAAGCTGCACGCATGAAAACAATTTTGGAAGACTATGCTACATCGGTTGGGCTGAAGATCAACTTCCATAAATCTACTTTGATCCCCATTAACATCGATCAGTCACGTGCGATTGAAATGGCGCAGGTCTTTGGGTGCACTGTTGGAAATCTTCCATTCACGTACCTTGGACTTCCCATGGGCACGTCTAGGCCCACCCTTCTGGAGCTCATGCCTTTAGTGCATAATGTGGAGAGGAAAATGTCCACGGCGTTGTCCCTGATGTCGCCCGGGGCCAAGCTCACATTGGTTAATTCGGCCGTGACTTCGATGCTGATATATGCCATGTGCACGATCAAGCTGCACCCCAAAGTGGTTGAACACTTGGATAAGCTGTGCAGGTACTGCCTATGGGCGAAAAACTCAGAAGATGGTGTTAAAAACAATTCCTTGGCCGCGTGGGAATTGGTCTGCAGGCCTAAGGATAAAGGTGGCTTGGGGATCATTGACATCAAGACGCAGAATGTGGCTCTCCTCCTGAAGCATCTATTCAAGTTCTACAATCACGAAGACGTACCCTGGGTCACCATGATTTGGGATGCATATTACACTGGCAAGATTCCGCATGCTGTTGATCCTGTTGGTTCTTTCTGGTGGCGTGATGTTCTGCAACTTTCGGACATCTTTCGTGGGATCACCACTGTCACGCTGGGGGATGGATCCTCCTCTCTCTTTTGGAAGGATGCCTGGTTCGCTGATCACCAAGCCCCGCTCATGGAACTCTTCCCTCGAGCCTTCTCTTTTTGTTTGAACGAAGATGCATCTGTTGCTGATGTCCTCACGACCACGGACCCAACACTGCTCTTCCATCTACCACTGTCACTGCAGCCAGGGAAGAGGTTAGAGAGATACAACAGGGCTCACTGCATACAGTTTTGGATGGTGATCAATGGGACACCTGGGAATGCTCCCTCACTGGAACCTACTCCTCCAAGAAATTCTATGATCATTGCTTCAGGGAGGTAGTTGCGGACAAAGCTTTCACCTGGCTATGGAAAGCCAAATGCCCAATCAAATTCAAAATGTTCGGGTGGCTGTTACTAGTTGATCGCCTGAACACAAGAAATATGCTGAGACGTAGACACTATAATGTGACTAACAACGTCTATACCTGCATGCTTTGCCATAGCCCACCTGAGGAAACAGTGGAACATCTGTTCTTTGCCTGCCCGTTTAGTCAGCGATGCTGGACAAAAGTTGGTATGCTTTGGCCGGCGACGGGGGACAGAATATATCGAATTCATGGAGGCAAAGAAAGTTGGTGTTAACCTTTGTTTATGGACATTTTTCTGATGGTAGCCTGGAGTCTATGGATGGAAAGAAACAATGTACACTTCAGAGGGATTCCACACTCTTTTGACTCATGGCTGGCTAGGTTCAAAAATCTTCTGTGCCTTTTAGTGCATAACTGTAGTGAGGGCCTTCGTCCCTACCTAAACGACTATATACAAATCTTGTAAATCACCTTGTAACACACAACTAGCTTTGCATTTCTTTCAAGCTTGGCCGGGGGGCCAACCAAAACCCCAATTGTAACCCTGATGTAATTATCCATTGTGAGTAATAGAAAGTCAGTGGGAGCCTCTCCCACTGTCGTTAACCTTCAAAAAAAAGGAGATATCAATTGTCAGATCAAATGATATAATGATGTATGATCGAGAAAAACATCCACAGTTAAACCTTGGTTCACAGGTGCACCCGAAATATGGGATGGGTTGCACGATAAATGTTCGAATGATGATTCAATAAGCCATAGACGTAGAATGAAACTATAGACCAATAACTTCAAAGCAATAGGGTTGCTAGAAGTTTATAATTTACACATCACAGACCATTTGTCTGTATTCCGGTTAGAAACAACACGAGGACCAAGAAAAGAATGGTGATGTTAATAAGTATCACTTGTATCAAGAATTCTTAAGGGTGGTGAATTTCCCATGACATTCTTGACTTAGAAGATAGCAATACTCCAAGGTAGAACATAACATAAGTTGGGTAGCAAGGATCTCAAGGTACAACACAAAACACGAACAAGTTTGTGTTGGAGGGGAGGCATTAAAGTGGTTGATGACAACACAAATCATTGATGGCAAGGATGGTATTTCTCATCATGAATTCAATTGATATCCAGGAAGGAGTCAAGATGTTGATGATGATCACGACAAATTTTGTCGAGAGGCTCCACGAAGATGTAATCCATCGGCGATGACATCAAGTTAAAGGAATTATGAAGCAAAAGGTTATTGGAACCATGGGTACGACACAAACTTGAAATCAAGCTTGTTGTTCAAGGTGAAATGATATGACGAGGAAAATCGACGTAAGCTTAGCTCATCGTCGAAAATTGTGCTCCGGGAAGAAAGGACCAGGTAGCATAGTTAAAATTTAACACAAAATGATATAGCCGATAAGGCTAGGAATGACGTGATGGAGTATTAAACTTCTCATCCACAATGTACTAGGAGTACTGAATCATAGGGGCGATTCGATTCACTAATCGGTGTTCTCGGTTGACGACAACCCAGAACCTATGGAGTGACTATGACGGGGAAATGCACTACTTCATCAGAAATGCATAAGATGTAGTGCAATCGGTTGGTATCCTCGAGATACTAGGGGGTTAGTACTCGAAGGTAGATCAAAATAGAGGTTGGATGGGTGCATTGATCTGTAGAGGACAAGTGGTTTAACTTGTCCGAGAAATGGAATCAAGTAGAAAATATGGTCGGATCCATGATTGCAAAGGATCAATTCATAGATTCCAAATGATATTATAACAAGGAAATAGTTATTATTACAAGAAGCTTCCATGATAGGATCTACATCGTGTCCATGGGCATGAACACAAAGTTCAAGGTCGACTCCCACTTCTTCAATGTATAACCTTCCATTCACTTCTCGCTTTGATAAAGGCATTAGTGTTGAAAGTTTTACCTGGTGAAATACCAGATGAGTATGACTCGTGAAAACTTCCGAGTTCACACATATAAAGGAAGGCATAGGTTCAACCCGTCAGGGTATCGTGGAAACATATACCACAAGCTTCAATAGTAAATACCACCAGCTCGAAAGCAGAGCATGGTTGGCCAAGCAGATGATACAATTTACCAAAGGCACTATGTATCAGGGGAAGAACTCACAAGGTGATTGAATATGAAGGACACTGTCGGATAACAATCCAACAATGGATCGGGTGATCCACAACGGAGCTGATGTGAGTATCGATACTCAACCAGAGGAAGAACAATGCACGGGCATCATATTATAGAACATCTGAACAATTCGATGCTTATATAACAAAGGAATTATGATTTCCAAAACAAGGGATCAGAAGCAGACGCTCTGATCAAGGATGGATAAGTTGGATAGACCAGAGGCACAATTGACGACAAATAGTTTGGTCGAGAACCAGCTCATGTTCAAAAATGATGTCTGAGACGGAAAGATAATTTAAAAGGATCAACTGATGATTGCGTGCTTTTACACACATGTTGAATCGATAGGATCAAAATGATCGTGTCAAAGGATACTAATGAATATTGCTACACATATGGAAAGCATCCATATTGCAAGCCGACAAGTATTTGCCGAGTAATAGTTTGAAGAGGATACTCAGAAGATCGGGTAGTATTTCCAAGTAATTTGAAAAGCATATGAACAACTGGGGATAAGAGGATACTCGATAAGTGCAAGAATTATCCGTAGGGGTATTCAGGTGACAAAGAACAGCAAGGCAATAAGCTCAAAGGATTATCGAAACAATGACGAGTATTTCGGGGTATCTTGTAATAACAAGACTAACTGGGGATGAATGTAAGAATAACAACTGCAAGTAGTTATCCATAAGGGTTGACGGTGGAAGGGGAATTGCAAACGCGATGAAGACAAGTTCTCGGGTTAACCGCGGTGAGTATCTTCAGGGTCTTCATGTGCAGCAGACGATCCTTAGTAATAAGGGGCTCGCCGGGTGAAAGTGATAACGAGATCCTAATGTTAGATTTAGCAAAATTCATTTAACCCGAATAGAAGAGAGATCAGAGTCCCAGAGTAAAGGTCGAGGAGTAAAAGATCCTAATACCACCCAATGGCGACGTGGGCCCATGGGCCGCACAGCCATGTTAGTAAAAGTTTTGCAATGTCTAGACTCGACTTCGGCCAAGGAGTGTGGAAGGGGGATTCCTACAGGCAATCGGCTCTGATACCAACTTGTGACGCCCCCGATTCAATCGTACACTAATCATGCACGCAAACGTGTACGATCAAGATCAGGGACTCACGGGAAGATATCACAACACAACTCTAAAAACATAAATAAGTCATACAAGCATCATAATACAAGCCAGGGGCTCGAGGGCTCGAATACAAGTGCTCGATCATAGACGAGTCAGCGGAAGCAACAATATCTGAGTACAGACATAAGTTAAACAAGTTTGCCTTAAGAAGGCTAGCACAAACTAGGATACAGATCGAAAGAGGCGCAGGCCTCCTGCCTGGGATCCTCCTAAACTACTCCTGGTCGTCGTCAGCGGGCTGCACGTAGTAGTAGGCACCTCCAGTGTAGTAGTTGTCATCAACGGTGGCGTCTGGCTCCTGGGCTCCAGCATCTGGTTGCGACAAATAGAAAGAAAGGAAAGGGGGAAAAGGGGGGAGAAAGCAACCGTGAGTACTCATCCAAAGTACTCGCAAGCAAGGAGCTACACTACATATGCATGGGTATATGTGTAAAGGGCCATATCAGTGGACTGAACTGCAGAATGCCAGAATAAGAGGGGGATAGCTAATCCTGTCGAAGACTACGCTTCTGGCAACCTCCGTCTTGCAGCATGTAGAAGAGAGTAGATTGAAGTCCTCCAAGTAGCATCGCTAAGTAGCATCTCCAAGTAGCATCTCCAAGTAGCATCTCCAAGTAGCATCTCCAGTAGCATCGCATAGCATAATCCTACCCGGCGATCCTCCCCTCGTTGTCCTGTGGAAAAGCGATCACCGGGTTGTCTGTGGAACTTGTCTGGGTGTATTTTATTAAGTATCCGGTTCTAGTTGTCATAAGGTCAAGGTACAACTCCGGGTCGTCCTTTTACCGAGGGACACGGCTATTCGAATAGATAAACTTCCCTGCAGGGGTGCACCACATAACCCAACACGCTCGATCCCATTTGGCCGAACACACTTTCCTGGGTCATGCCCGACCTCGGAAGATCAACACGTCGCAGCCCCACCTAGGCACAACAGAGAGGTCAGCACGCCGGTCTAAACCTAAGCGCGCAGGGGTCTGGGCCCACCGCCCTGAGCACACCTGCACGTTGCGTGGGAGGCCGGAAGCAGACCTAGCCTAGTGGCATTCCAGTCCAATCCGGCGCGCGCCGCTCAGTTGCTGACATCACGAAGGCTTCGGCTGATACCACGACGCCGGGATACCCATAACTACTCCCACGTAGATGGTTAGTGCGTATAGACCAAATGGCCAGACTCAGATCAAATACCAAGATCTCGTTAAGCGTGTTATTATGAAGCAACCGCGGACGCCGACCAGGGCCAAGCCCACCTCTCGCCTAGGTGGTCTCAACCTGCCCTGTCGCTCTGCCATAAAGATCCACACAAAGGGCCGTCGGGACAAAGGTCCTTTCAGCCCCCAATCCGTGAATCACTCGCGGGTACTCTTCGAGCAGACCCGACTTTAGTCACCATCCGTAGTATGTATATATGTATAGTATATACCCGTGATCACCTCCCGAGTGATCACGGCCCAATAGTATAGCAAGGCAGACTGACAAGAGTGTAGGGCCAATGATGATAAACTAGCATCCTATACTAAGCATTTAGGATTGCAGGTAAGGTATCAACAGATGTAGCAACAATGTCAGGCTATGCATCAGAATAGGATCAACAGAAAGCAGTAACATGCTACACTACTCTAATGCAAGCAGTATAGAGGATAATAGGCGATATCTGGTGATCAAGGGGGGGCTTGCCTGGTTGCTCAGACAAGAAGGAGGGGTCGTCGGTGACGTAGTCGACCACAAGGGCATCAGCATCGTCACGGGGTCTACCGGAGAGAATAGGGGGAGAAACAGTAAATACATAGCAAGCAAGTGCATAACAGGACAACAAGCAGAGCTAGACGTGTTCTATCGCGGTATGAGGTGATACCGGTGAAGGGGGGAAACATCCGGGAAAGTATCCCCGACGTTTCGCGTTTTCGGGCAGAGGAGCCGGAGGGGGAAAGTTGCGAGTTCGATAGGTTAGGGGGGTGTGGCGGACGAACGGGTTGCGTATCCAGAATCGTCTCGTCGTTCTGAGCAACTTTCATGTTGAAAATATTTTAATCCGAGCTACGGATTAAAAGATATGGTTTTCTAAAGATTTTATTCATTTTTCTGATTTTAATTATTTATTTAAATCCAACATTATCCAAAACAATGTTTGATGATGTCATCATGATGTTAGCAGTCAACAGGGCGTTGACTGGGTCAAACTAAGGTGTGGGTCCCAGCTGTCATTGACTGTTAACTAACCTAACAAATTAATTAACTAACCTAAGTGATTAGATTAATCTAAACTGGATTAATTAAGTTAATTGATTCTTTAATTAATTAATTAATATTTTAACTATTTTAATTATTATTTATTTATTTCTTTTTTTAATGTTCTAGGGGACGGCCCCACATGTCATAGGCTAGGGGGCCATAGCGGGTGTGGGCTAACGGGTTAAGGAGCGAGCCCGGATGGGCACCCGAGCGGGGGTTGCAGTCAGCGAGAGAAGGGGCGGGCGCGCGGCGCGACGCCGGCGAACGCAGAGGCGGGGCTGTGGTGTGAGGGTCGGGCGCGGTGAACGGGACAGCGCGGGAACCGGGTTGGCACGGCGCGGCGCGGCGGCTCCGACGAGCTGTGGCGAGGGGACGAGGTCCAACAGGGCAACAGCAGAAGCAGTTGCAGCAGCTAGGAGCAGGGGGCACGGCGGGGCGCAGTGACCGCGGGCGTGGCCGGACCCCATCGAGGGCGCGGTGGCCGCGGTGATAGAGAGGA
Organism: Triticum timopheevii; assembly: GCA_963921465.1. NCBI lineage: Eukaryota > Viridiplantae > Streptophyta > Magnoliopsida > Poales > Poaceae > Triticum > Triticum timopheevii. The sequence goes on along the minus strand of OY997272.1, from coordinate 51,454,098 downwards.
AAGGAGGGCGAGGAAGTAGGGAAGGCGAAGGCCGGGGGCCTCACCAACGTTGCAGGGAAGAGGCAGCGAGGCCTGGGGTAGACCGGCGATGAGGAGATGAGGAGGTCCGGTGGGGAGATCCGACGACGACGAGGCCTTCAGGCGGTGAGGGAGGAGCTTCTGCGCGGCGATGGCGCGAGGACGCCGATAGGCGGGGGATTCCCCGGCGCGGGCGCGGCAGTGGTGGTGGGGCTCCGGCGCGGCAGGGGATGGCGATGGGGCGTAGGTGCGATGGCAGCGTCGGGGTCGGGCCCCTCCCCGATCCAGATGGGATCGAGAGGAGACGGGGGAGAGGAAGAGGCGAGCGAGTGGGGGAGTGGGGGTGTCGGTGGGATAGGGTTTGACCAGGGTGGGGGTTAGTAGGCGCGGGTGGGCCGGCCTGGTTGGCCCGATGGCCAGCTGGGCCGACGCCTAGTGGGGGGGGGGGCGGCAGGCTTTTGTTTTTTTGTTTTAGTTAGGTTCTGCTTTTCTTTTTATTTAATTATTTTGTTGTTTCCATCCACTATAAAATATCTAGGCATTTTATAAAAATGTGTTTATTGCACCATACTTACATATGCAAATTATGGCACCTCCCGAACATTTTTGTTTTAACTTTCGAAAACTTTTATTGTTGACATTAATTTGAATTTGAATTTTGAAACGGTTTCGAATCATCGCGAGGTTAACAACAGTGACCGTGGTGACATGGCATCATTAATGTGGGATAACTGTAGCTAATCATCCGGGCGTCACACCGGGCCCCTTTCGGTTCGGCGGGGGGCGGAGATCGCACGAAGAGCAGATCGAGGCGAAGCACACGAGCGATTTACCCAGCTTCGGAGCTCTCCGGAGAGATAATACTCCTACTGCTGCTTTGTGGTTTGTATTGTGTTCTTGCTCGGGAGCGCTGAATGCTACAGTACACTCTAGCTGCTAACGAGACCGAGCGTGAGTGTTTTCTGGTTTCGAGCCCCCCTCTATGTTGCGCATGGGCCTCCTTTTATATGCTCAAAGGGTCACCGACAGGTGGCAACGTAGGCAAGGGCAAAAATGGAAAAGGAGTTGCGGTTGGTACAACTACCTGAACAGTGTATCATACCTAACCCTGATGGCAGGGGACAAAGGCATTAAATGCCCGTCTGTGTCGCCGAAACAGTGCAAAAAAGGGACCGTCAGGGGCGCCACTGCTCGCCACGATGGCAATCTTGTCAGCGTTGCTTGCCACCTCGCACTGTTGGCTGCACAGCCTCTCGCCACGCGCGCCTGGAAAGTGTTGGGGAACATAGCAGAAATTCAAAATTTTCCTACGTGTCACCAAGATCTATCTATGGAGAAACCAGCAACGAGGGGAAGGAGAGTGCATCTACATACCCTTGTAGATCGCTAAGTGGAAGTGTTCAAGAGAACGGGGTTGAAGGAGTCGTACTCGTCGTGATCCAAATCACCGGAGATCCTAGTGCCGAACGGACGGCACCTCCGCGTTCAACACACGTACAGCCCGGTGACGTCTCCCATGCCTTGATCCAGCAAGGAGAGAGGGAGAGGTTGAGGAAGACTCCGTCCAGCAGCAGCACAATGGCGTGGTGGTGATGGAGGAGCGTGGCTATCCTGCAGGGCTTCGCCAAGCACCACGGGAGAGGAGGAGTAAGAGAGGTAGGGCTGCACCAAGAGGGAGAAATTCTCGTGTATTGGGCAGCCCCCAGACCTCAAGTATTTATAGGGGGAGGGGAGGGGGCTGCGCCCCCTCTAGGGTTCCCTCCCCAGGGGTGGCGGCAGCCCCCAGATCCCATCTGGGTGGCGGCCAGAAGGGGAGAGGGGGGAGGCGCACCCAGGGTGGGCCTTAGGGCCCATCTGCCCTAGGGTTTGCCCCCTTTCCCCACTTCCTGCGCCTTGGGCCCTGTGGGGGGGCGCACCAGCCCACTTGGGGCTGGTCCCCTCCCACACATAGCCCATGCAACCCTTCAGGGTTGGTGGCCCCACTTGGTGGACGCCCGGGACCCTCCCGGTGGTCCCGGTACGTTACCGGAAACACCCGAAACTTTTCCGGTGACCAAAACAGGACTTCCAATATATAAATCTTTACCTTCAGACCATTCTGAAACTCCTCGTGACGTCCGGGATCTCATCCGGGACTCGGAACAACATTCGGTAACCACATACAAACTTCCTTTATAACCCTAGCATCATCGAACCTTAAGTGCGTAGACCCTACGGGTTCGGGAGACATGTAGACATGACCGAGATGTTCTCCGGTCAATAACCAACAGCGGGATCTGGATACCCATGTTGGCTCCCACATGTTCCACAATGATCTCATCGGATGAACCACGATGTCAAGGACTCAGTCGATCCCGTATACAATTCCCTTTGTCTAACGGTATTGTACTTGCCCGAGATTCGATCGTCGGTATACCGATACCTTGTTCAATCTCGTTACCGGCAAGTCTCTTTACTCGTTCCGCAACACATCATCCCGTGATCAACCCCTTGGTCACATTGTGCACATTATGATGATGTCCTACCGAGTGGGCCCAGAGATACCTCTCCGTTTACACGGAGTGACAAATCCCAGTCTCGATCCGTGTCAACCCAACAGACACTTTCGGAGATACCTGTAGTGCATCTTTATAGTCACCCAGTTACGTTGTGACGTTTGATACACCAAAAGCACTCCTACGGTATCCGGGAGTTACACGATCTCATGGTCTAAGGAAGAGATACTTGACATTGGAAAAGCTCTAGCAAACGAACTACACGATCTTTGTGCTATGCTTAGGATTGGGTCTTGTCCATCACATCATTCTCCTAATGATGTGATCCCGTTATCAACGACATCCAATGTCCATAGCCAGGAAACCATGACTATCTGTTGATCACAACGAGCTAGTCAACTAGAGGCTCACTAGGGACATATTGTGGTCTATGTATTCACACGTGTATTATGATTTCCAGATAATACAGTTATAGCATGAATAAAAAGACAATTATCATGAACAAGGAAATATAATAATACTTTTATTATTGCCTCTAGGGCATATTTCCAACAGTCTCCCACTTGCACTAGAGTCAATAATCTAGTTCACATCGCCATGTGATTAACATTCACAAGTCACATCACCATGTGACCAACATCCAAAGAGTTTACTAGTGTCATCAAACTAGTTCACATCATCATGTGATTAAGACTCAATGAGTTCTGGGGTTTTGATCATGTTTTGCTTGTGAGAGAGGTTTTAGTCAACGGGTCTGCAACATTCAGATCCGTATGTACTTCGCAAATCTCTAGGTCATATTGTAAACGCTGCTTCCACGCTCCACTTGGAGCTATTCAAAATTGTTGCTCCACTATACGTATCCGGTTTGCTACTCAGAGTCATTCGGATAGGTGTTAAAGCTTGCATCGACGTAACCCTTTACGCCGAACTCTTTATCACCTCCATAGTCGAGAAACATGTCCTTATTTACTCCAAGGACAATTTTGACCGCTGTCCAATGATCCATTCCTGGATCATTCTTGTACCCCTTGACTGACTCATGGCACGGCACACTTCCGGTGCGGTACACAGCATAGCATACTATAGAGCCTATGTCTGAAGTATAGGGGACGACCTTCGTCCTTTCTCTCTATTCTGCCGTGGTCGAGCTTTTAAGTCTTAACTTCATACCTTACATCTCAGGCAGGAACTCCTTCTTTGACTGATCCATCTTGAACTCCTTCAAGATCATGTCAAGGTACGTGCTCATTTGAAAGTACTATTAAGCATTTTGATCTATCTTATAGATCTTGATGCTTATTATTCAAGTAGCCTAATTCAGGTTTTCCATTGAAAAACACTTTTCAAATAACCCTATATGCTTTCCAGAAATTCTACATCATTTCTGATCAACAGTATGTCAATAACATATACTCATCAGAAATTCTATAGTGCTCCCACTCACTTCTTTGGAAATACAAGTTTCTCATAAACTTTTGTATAAACCCAAAATCTTTGATCATCTCATCAAAACGTACATTCCAACTCCGAGATGCTTACTCCAGTCCTTAGAAGGATCGCTGGAGCCAGCATACATTTTAGCATCCTTAGGATCGACAAAAACTTTCGGATTGTATCACATACAACCTTTCCTTGCGAAGACTGGTAAGGAAACTCGTTTTGACATCCATCTACCAGATTTCATAAATGCAGCTAACGCTAACATGATTCCGACGGACTTAAGCATCGCTACGGATGAGAAAATCTCATCATAGTCAACTCCTTGAACTTGTGAAAAACTCTTCGCCACAAGTCGAGCTTCATAGATGGTGACATCACCGTCCACGTCCGTCTTCTTCTTAAAGATCCATTTATCTCAATGGCTTGCCGATCATTGGGCAAGTCCACCGAAGTCCATGCTTTGTTCTGATACATGGATCCTATCTCGGATTTCATGGCTTCTAACCATTTGTCGGAATTTGGGCCCACCATCGCTTCTCCATAGCTCGTAGGTTCATTGTTGTCTAGCAACATGACCTTCAAGACAGGATTACTGTACCACTCTGAAGCAGTACGCATCCTTGTCACCCTACGAGGTACGGTAGTGACTTGATCCGAAGTTTCATGATCACTATCATAAGCTTCTACTTCAATTGGTGTAGGTGCCACAGGAACAACTTCCTGCACCCTGCTACACACTAGTTGTAGTGACGGTTCAATAACCATATCAAGTCTCCACCATCCTCCCACTCAACTTTTCGAGACAAACATTTCCTCGAGAAAGGACCTGATTCAAGAAACAATCCCTATTGCTTTCGGATCTGAATTAGGAGGTATACCCAACTGTTTTGGGTGTCCTATGAAGATGCATTTTATCCGCTTTGGGTTTGATCTTATCAACTTGAAACTTTTTCACATAAGCGTCGCAGCCCCAAACCTTTAAGAAATGACAGCTTAGGTTTCTCTAAACCATAGTTCATAGGGTGTCATCTCAACGGAATTACCTGGTGCCCTATTAAAGTGAGTCCGGTTGTCTCTAATGCCTAACCCATGAACGATAGTGGTAATTCGATAAGAGACATCATGGTACGCACCATATCCAATAGGGTGCAACTATGATGTTCGGACACACCATCAAACTATGGTGTTCCAGGCAGTATTAATTGTGAAACAATTTCCACAATGTCTTAATTGCGTGCCAAAGCTTGTAACTCAGATATTCATCTCTATGATCATATCATAGACATTTCATCCTCTTGTCATGATGATCTTCAACTTCACTCTGAAATTACTTGAACCATTCAATAATTCAGACTTGTGTTTCATCAAGTAAATATACTCAACATCTACTCGAATCATCTGTGAAGTAAGAACATAACAATATTCACTGCATGCCTCAGCACTCATTGGACTGCACACATCAAAATGTGTTACTTCTGACAAGTTGCTATCTTGTTCCATCTTACTGAAAACGAGGCTTCTCAGTCATCTTGCCCATGTGGTATGATTTGCATATCTCAAGTGATTCAAAATCAAGTGAGTCCAAACGATCCATCTGCATGGAGTTTCTTGATGCGTATACACCAATAGACGTGGTTCGCATGTCTCAAACTTTTCAAAAACGAGTGAGTCCAAAGATCCATCAACATGGAGCTTCTTCATGCGTTTTACACCAATATGACTTGCATGGCAGTGCCACAAGTAAGTGGTACTATCATTACTATCTTTTATCTTTTGGCATGAAAATGTGTATCACTACGATTGAGATTCAATAAACCATTCCTTTAGGTGCAAGACCATTGAAGGTATTATTCAAATAAATAGAGTAACCATTATTCTCCTTAAATGAATAACCGTATTGCGATAGACATAATACAATCATGTCTATGCTCAACGCAAACACCAAATCTCGATGGTAGAGGGAGCGTGCGATGCTTGATCACATCAACCTTGGAAACACTTCCAACATATATCGTCAGCTCACCTTTAGCTAGTCTCCGTTTATTCCGTAGCTTTTATTTCGAGTTACTAACACTTAGCAATCGAACCAGTATCTAATACCCTGGTGCTACTAGGAGTACTAGTAAAGTACACATTAACATAATGTATATCCAATATACTTCTATCGACCTTGCCAGCCTTCTCATCTACCAAGTATCTAGGGTAATCCTGCTCCAGTGGTTGTTCCCCTTATTACAGAAGCACTTAGTCTTGGGTTTGGGTTCAACCTTTGGTTTCTTCACTAGAGCAGCAGCTGATTTGCCGTTTCATGAAGTATCCCTTCTTGCCCTTGCCCTTCTTGAAACTAGTGGTTTCACCAACCATCAACAATTGATGCTCCTTCTTGATTTCTACTTTCGCGGTGTCAAACATCGCGAATACCTCAAGGATCATCATATCTATCCCTGATATGTTATAGCTCACCACGAAGCTCTAGCAGCTTGGTGGTAATGACTTTGGAGAAACATCACTATCTCATCTGGAAGATCAACTCCCACTCGATTCAAGTGATTGTTGCACTCAGACAATCTGAGCACAAGCTCAACGATTGAGCTTTTCTCCCTTAGTTTTCAGGCTAAGAAAATCGTCGGAGGTCTCATACCTCTTGACGTGGGCATGAGCCTGAAATCTCAATTTCAGCCCTCAAAACATCTCATATGTTCCGCGACGTTTCGAAAACGTCTTTGGTGCCTCAACTCTAAACCGTTTAACTGAACTATCACGTAGTTATCAAAACATGTATGTCCGATGTTCGCAACATCCACAAACGATGTTTGGGGTTCAGCACACTGAGCGGTGCATTAAGGACATAAGCTTTCTACTGTCCGCATAATCGCTACTGTCAACTTTCAACTATATTTTCTCTAGGAACATATCTAAACAGTGGAACTAAAGCGTGAGCTTACAACATAATTTGCAAATATCTTTTGACTATGTTCAGGATAATTAAGTTCATCTTATGAACTCCCACTCAGATAGACATCCCTCTGGTCATCTAAGTGATTACATGATCCGAGTCAACTAGGCCGTGTCCGATCATCACGTGAGACGGACTAGTCATCATCGGTGAACATCTTCATGTTGATCGTATCTACTATACGACTCATGCTCGACCTTTCGGTCTCTGTGTTCCGAGGCCATGTCTGTACATGCTAGGCTCGTCAAGTTAACCCTAAGTGTTTCGCGTGTGTAAATCTGTCTTACACCCGTTGTATGTGAACGTAAGAATCCATCACACCCGATCATCACGTGGTGCTTAGAAGCGATGAACTTTAGCAACGGTGCACAGTTAGGGGAGAACACTTCTTGAAATTTTGTAAGGGATCACCTTATTTACTACCGTCGTTCTAAGTAAACAAGATGCATAAACATGATAAACATCACATGCAATCAAATAGTGACATGATATGGCCAATATCATTTTGCTCCTTTTGATCTCCATCTTCGGGGCTCCATGATCATCATCGTCACCAGCATGACACCATGATCTCCATCATCGTGTCTCCATGAAGTTGTCTCGCCAACTTATTACTTCTACTACTATGGCTACCGGTTAGCAATAAAGTAAAGTAATTACATGGCGTTGTTCAATGACACGCAGGTCATACAATAAATTAAGACAACTCCTATGGCTCCTGCCGGTTGTCATACTCATCGACATGCAAGTCGTGATTCCTATTACAAGAACATGATCAATCTCATGCATCACATATCATTCATCACATTCTTCTTGGCCATATCACATCACATAGCATACCCTGCAAAAACAAGTTAGACGTCCTCTAATTGTTGTTGCATGTTTTACGTGGCTGCTATGGGTTTCTAGCAAGAACGTTTCTTACCTACGCAAAACCACAACGTGATATGCTAATTGCTATTTACCCTTCATAAGGACCCTTTTCATCGAATCCGTTCCGACTAAAGTAGGAGAGACTGGCACCCGCTAGCCACCTTATGCACCAAGTGCATGTCAATCGGTGGAACCTATCTCACGTAAGAGTACGTGTAAGGTCGGTCCGGGCCGCTTCATCCCACAATACCGTTGAAACAAGATTGGACTAGTAAAGGTAAGCATATTGAACAAAATCAACGCCCACAACTACTTTGTGTTCTACTCGTGCAAAGAATCTACGCAATAGACCTAGCTCATGATGCCACCGTTGGGGAACGTAGCAGAAATTCAAAATTTTCCTACGTGTCACCAAGATCTATCTATGGAGAAACCAGCAACGAGGGGAAGGAGAGTGCATCTACATACCCTTGTAGATCGCTAAGCGGAAGCGTTCAAAAGAACGGGGTTGAAGGAGTCGTACTCGTCGTGATCCAAATCACCGGAGATCCTAGTGCCGAACGGACGGTACCTCCGCGTTCAACACACGTACAGCCCGGTGACGTCTCCCATGCCTTGATCCAGCAAGGAGAGAGGGAGAGGTTGAGGAAGACTCCATCCAGCAGCAGCACAACGGCGTGGTGGTGATGGAGGAGCGCGGCTATCCTGCAGGGCTTCGCCAAGCACCACGGGAGAGGAGGAGTAAGAGAGGTAGGGCTGCACCAAGAGGGAGAGATTCTCGTGTATTGGGCAGCCCCCAGACCTCAAGTATTTATAGGGGGAGGGGAGGGGTCTGCGCTCCCTCTAGGGTTCCCTCCCCAGGGGTGGCAGCAGCCCCCAGATCCCATCTGGGTGGCGGCCAGAAGGGGAGAGGGGGGAGGCGCACCCAGGGTGGGCCTTAGGGCCCATCTGCCCTAGGGTTTGCCCCCTTTCCCCACTTCCTGCGCCTTGGGCCCTGTGGGGGGGCGCACCAGCCGACCTGGGGCTGGTCCCCTCCCACACATAGCCCATGCAACCCTCCAGGGTTGGTGGCCTCACTTGGTGGACCCCCGGGATCCTCCCGGTGGTCCCGGTACATTACCGGAAAAACCCGAAACTTTTCCGGTGACCAAAACAGGACTTCCAATATATAAATCTTTACCTCCGGACCATTCCGAAACTCCTCGTGACGTCTGGGATCTCATCCGGGACTCCGAACAACATTCGGTAACCACATACAAACTTCCTTTATAACCCTAGCGTCATCGAACCTTAAGTGTGTAGACCCTATGGGTTCGGGAGACATGTAGACATGACCGAGACGTTCTCCGGTCAATAACCAACAGCGGTATCTGGATAGCCATGTTGGATCCCACATGTTCCACGATGATCTCATCGGATGAACCACGATGTCAAGGACTCAGTCGATCCCGTATACAATTCCCTTTGTCTAACGGCATTGTACTTGCCCGAGATTCGATCGTCGGTATACCGATACCTTGTTCAATCTCGTTACCGGCAAGTCTCTTTACTCGTTCCGCAACACATCATCCCGTGATCAACCCCTTGGTCACATTGTGCACATTATGATGATGTCCTACCGAGTGGGCCCAGAGATACCTCTCCGTTTACACGGAGTGACAAATCCCAGTCTCGATCCGTGTCAACCCAACAGACACTTTCGGAGATACCCGTAGTGCACCTTTATAGTCACCCAGTTGCGTTGTGACGTTTGATACACCCAAAGCACTCCTACGTTATCCGGGAGTTACACGATCTCATGGTCTAAGGAAGAGATACTTGACATTGGAAAAGCTCTAGCAAACGAACTACACGATCTTTGTGCTATGCTTAGGATTGGGTCTTGTCCATCACATCATTCTCCTAATGATGTGATCCCGTTATCAACGACATCCAATGTCCATAGCCAGGAAACCATGACTATCTGTTGATCACAACGAGCTAGTCAACTAGAGGCTCACTAGGGACATATTGTGGTCTATGTATTCACACGTGTATTACGATTTCCGGATAATACAGTTATAGCATGAATAAAAAGACAATTATCATGAACAAGGAAATATAATAATACTTTTATTATTGCCTCTAGGGCATATTTCCAACAGAAAGGCCCCAGGGCAACACGTTGGTGGATGCGCTAGAGCGCAGGTACAGGATGGTAGCTTGCCGCGGCAAGCGCCTTGCCGCGGTTGTTGTCTTGCCGCGCCCGGAAGCTTGTCGCTCACCGGGCCTTGCCGGGACGCGAGGAGCGTCGCGGCAAGTTCCTTGAGATGCCTTGGTTGGCCTTCCCGGCAAGCTCCTCAGCCGGGGCCTTGTCTCCTTGACTTGAACACTTTGTTCTTGAATGGCTCCAAAGGAACCACGGAGGACCTTGGCGGTCACCCGGCAAGCCTTGCCGCGGGGCGCTGCGACTGCCCATGCACAAGTTCGGGATACTAGGGTACCCCTACTCTAGTACACCGACAGGAGCCCCCGGGCCTGGGCCACACACGGTGCCGAGCGCTGTTGGGCCAGGCCCAAAACAGGGCACGGGCACGCGCGGCCTGGGTTACGCTGTATCTTACTCCGTATCCACCGCGCCCTCCCGTAACGGCACGCGTTGAATGCGGCGTCGTGGGAGAGATCGTGGGTGGTTCTTTATTCGGAAAAGCGGAACGTCCGCCCCCTCCCTCTTTATAAGCAGAGGAAACAGGGGCAGTTCCCCCATCTCGCCAGTTGCTGTCCGAATCTCAAAAATCTCCGCCGCTCCCGCCTTCTTCCAAAGCCGAAAGAGAGCAGCGCTCCGCCCCCCACCGCCACCGGCGCCACCAACGCCGTTGATCTCCCCCACCACCTCCGCCATGGCTCCAAAAACCGGGAAGGCCGTGAAGTCGGCCGAGGCGCTGCGGCTCGAGGCGCTGCGAAAGGAGCGGGCAATCTTCCTCCCCGAGCTCGCCGCGAAGGAGCTGAGGGAGTGGTACAACCTCTTCTGGTCGACGGAGACGCGAGCGCATCCGCGCACGAAGGTACTCTCCGCCGCCGCTTCCGAACGGGCTCCGAACGGATATCCCTTCTTCGCGCTGTTCTTCTACTGCGGGCTTTGCCCGCCCTTCTCTGAATTCTTCTGCGATATTATGAACACCTACGGGTTCCATCTCCTTGACTTCACCCCCAATGATTTTCTGACCATGGCAGTTTTCGCGCATCTCTGCGTAAACTTTGTCGGAGTCCACCCAAACGTAGCTCTTTTCCGCCACTTCTTTATGCCCCGGGTTGAGAGAGGGGAGCCCCTATCCGGCGGAATCGCCTGGATCTCGAGAGCCGGCAAGAAGGAGGCCTATCTAGAGGGGGAGCTCCGCAGCAAATGGGAGGAGTGGAGAGCAGACTGGTGCTGGATCGTCGAGGAGAACCCGCAGCCGTTTACAACCCAGCGCCAAGCCCCAGCAGTGCGCGGCAACGATTGGAGCAACTTGGCGCCGGAAGACGATAGGCTAAAGATCGCCGTCACCCGGATCCTGCGCCTCAGGCTTGCCGGGCTCACTGTAGGCGCCGTTGGCGCAGATTTTCTTCGCCGCTGCATCGCCCCCCTGCAGGGAAGGAGGAGACCCGCCTGGGAATTCGGGGGTCCGGCAGACATCATGAGGCTGCGCCCGGGCCTCAACTTCAACTTCACCGTCCTGGAACTGGACGCCATGCTTAAGGAGCTGTTCAAGCACGACCCTCAACATCCTGAATGGTTCAGGCTGCCGAAGGGCGTCGTCCCGCTGTGCAACAATTCCTCGCTCGATCGCATCCGTGCAATGATGCCTCTGTGCGATTCGCATGGAATTGTTCCAACCTGGCAAGAGCCTGCAGACGACATTGTGCAGGAGTTCTTCGACGGCCTGGTGGAGGTGGCGGTCCGCTCCGATGAACAGAAGAGCCTCACCCGCGACACCACCATGCGGAGATGCGGCGCATCGCCACTAGGGCGGAAGAGGCGGCGGCAGCCGCTGCCACGGGTGAGTTTGGATTCACCATTGAGGAGGCAGAGGCAGCAGAGGCGGCAAGCCTTGCCGATCGAGATGAGCTTGCCGGAGAGCTTGCCGGCGAGGGAGAGCTTGCCGAGCCTGAAGCTGAGTCGAGCGAGCCCCCCGAGGGTGCGAGCGGCCCGCCATCTTCAAGCAGCTTGCCGCAAGCAGAGCCCCCAGCGCATCCCCCAGCTCCACCAAGAAGGCGCCTCCGCAAGGCCGGGGACGTAGCAGGGCGTCAGACGAGTCAACAGCCGTCGCGCCGCGGGACACGCTCCACCGCGACAAGCACTGTTGCCGCGGGAGCGCCTCACACCGCTACGGCAACTGGAGCGGGGTCCTCCCGGACCGCCGCTTCTGACCCTGCCGCTGCCCCCGCCAAGCGGTCAAGGGAACCCACTCCTCCGCCTCGTCGCGCCGGAGGTGGGCCGGACTTCGACCTCCCCGCACTCAGCTCCGACGAGGAAGAAGAAGAGTAAGATTCTTTGCTGTATTTGTAGTTCTTCAATTCTTGCTGTTTTTGTCTTGTATCTGATTTGCTTTACTCTGAACTCATTCCTTTTCAGGACCCTGGCCCAGAGAGTGGCGAAGAGAGCCAAGGCTCTGGTGATTGTCATCGAGGACGAGCCCACCGCGACAGCAGGGGGTGCGCCCGAGACCACCTTGCCGGACCCGGCAATCATTCCCCAAAGCAGCCCCCAGCGCAGCCCCCAGCGTAAGTATATGGTTTACTTCTCGCTGTTAGCCGCGCATGGGTGTTCTTTCTCTTGCTGATATTTGACTGTTGGTTTGTGTAGGAGCAGAGCAGCCTCACCAGGAGCACCCGGAAGCCGCCCCCGAGATGCTATCTGCTTCGACTACGCCGCCAAGGGAGGATTCCCCGACAAAGGAGCGTTCTCCGGCAAGGGAGAAGTCTCCGGCAAGGGACGGTTCTCCGGCAAGGGATGGTTCTCCGGCAAGAGACAGCACCAGCGACCCCCCAGTGGTGGAGCCCATGACTGCAGATCCCAGCACAGGTAACCCTTCTTGCTTGAAAACTTCCCTTGGGTTCTTCTTCTTCTGATCTTCTTTTTGGATATTTGCTTGACTTTTTCTCTCTTTTCCGGTCGCAAGATCCACCTTCCACGGAGCCGATGGAGACCGAGGCCACCGGCGAGGAGAGCGCACGCGGCAACACCAACGACACCGCTGCCACCAAGGAGGAAGCCGGCGCCATGATCCTGCCGGTGAGGAGGCCGCCAAAGCTGCCGCCGCAGGAGCTGGCGAGGGGTCTGACGATCGCACTGACGGCCCCAAGGCCGCAGGAGCGCAAGGCGCTACGCCGACCGCTGATCCCTCCGCCGCTGCCGCAGCATCAGGCTCCGAAGAGCCCCAGCCCAGCGCCTATCTCAAGGCCGGCGATGGCGTCTTCATCAAGCTCCCCTGGGCGTCAAGCTCCAGGGCGCCGGTCGAAGGAGAAACTTTTGATGGAGAGGTGCTCGCCTCCACTGGGCTGACACTGGTTGACACGCCGAGCAGCAGCAGCGGCGAGTCCGAGGAGGAGCAGCTGCTGCGGAAGCTGGTGTCACTCTACCGCGCCTGACAAGCCAAGGTGGAATCCCGGGAAGCGCTTGTTGCGTAGGTGGGAGTGGATATTGAGAAGCATGCGGAGGAGCTCCGGAGTCGCAATCAGGAAGCCCTCCGGTCCATTGCAGAGGAGCGGATGCAGTTCGTCGAGGTGCGGAAAGCCTTCCTCCTCGAGAAGGCTGAAGCTGAAGAGCAACAGCGGCTTGCCGCCGAGGAGCTGTTTGCGCGGGAAGGCGAGTTGGCGCAGTGGAAGGTCAATCTTAACAGCCATAAGGAGGAGCTTGCCACGCGAGAGCAGACATTTGGCGGGGCTCTCAAGGAGGCAAAGGATGCTGCTGCAGCTGCTGAGGCCGCCAAGAAGGAGCTGGAGATGAAGGTGGCACAGCTAGAGGCCGATCTCAAGGCGAGGGATGAAGAGCTTGTCGCGCTCAAGCATGAGCGCGAGAAGGATGCCCATGCCCACGGTGAGCTGCAGGATCGTCTCGTCGAGAAGGGCAAAGAGCTGAGCGCCGCCAAGGACTCCAACGCAGATCTTGAGCTGAAGCTGGCTACTTTGACTAAGACGCTGGACGGCGCCAGGGAGCAGGAGGTGGCCTTGAAGAAGGAGCTCAAGGCCAACGAGGAGCTGCTGGTGAGTGCTGCCGCCACCCAGAACACCTTCAGGGAGAATGTGGAGCACTGGACGGAGGGTATCGTGGATGTTGCCGCAGACATCGACAAGGAGCTAGCGCAGCTAGGGATGGAGGTTTCAGGTATTCCTCCGACGAGAACCTCCAGCCCAGCGCCAAGCTCACCTTGTTCTTCAAAGGCGTGGCGACGGCCCTCCAGAGACTCCAGGAAAGGATCCCAAAGCAGCTGGCCGACGAGTCGCGCGTGATCTACGCGAGAGTTCTTCAAAAGGTGCTGGTGAAGGTGGCCTTCCGCAACCCGGGCCTCAACCTCACCAATGTCCTCAAGAAGCTGCTGGCGGATGGTGATCTGGAAGCGCTCAAGGCCCTTGTCGCACCCATTGTGGAAAAGGTGAACGAGGTCAAGAGGGTTGATGGCGATCGCGTAGATTAGGCCACCCGTTTTCTTCTTTTCTTGTCGCTGCTGGTCATGTTATGAGAACAATCCATTAGAGCTGCGACAAGCTCTCTTGTAATATAACTTTTATTCTGGGTATCGATTGCTATGTTATTTCCTTTACTTGATTCCTTCCTTTGTATGTCTTTACCCTACGCTTTTAGGGAACTTGCCGGTGTAGGCGCCTTTGCCGCGAGCGCTGAGTGCGGAACGTCAGCAGCCTGCTGGCGGTGCCGCCACCGACAAGAAACCTTGTCGCAACTAGTCGCAGCTCACTTAAGTTGTTGAGCGGACTCGAAACAAAGTAAGGGCGCAACTAGCTACGAGTTGGTTCCTCCGCGCACAGGTTTTCCATACAAAGCACGGTCGTTCGAGGAAGATAACTTAAAATTTTTAAAACTGATTGCTCAAACTTTGGCAACTTAGCTTTTCTGTCATTTGCGTCCCGGCAAGGCAAAACTTTCTTGATCGACGCCTGGTCCACACCATTATCTCCTCCTTCCCCCCCGGTAAACTTGTGGGCGAGGGAACCTTCCTTTCTTTGAGAAAGAGAAAGAAGAGAAAATAAAGATATGGAGCCTTACGGCTCGTTATTGCTTACCGGGGGTAGGTGCTGCACAAAGTGTCAGATAACACATGCAAAAAATAGAAAGCATGAAATTGACAAGATATGCGGAGCACATGAGCTTTATTTATGCACGGGGTCTGCGCCCGGCTTTGTACAAAGGATTACATTCAACAGTGGCAAGACTTGTACAAAAGGTGGTTGCCGGAACGGGTTCCGGCAACTGCGCCTTACGGGTAAAACTTACGAAGATGCTCAATGTTCCAGGACTTGCTCACCGGAAAGCCATCTTCGGTCTCAAGGCGGACAGCACCAGACCTAGTGACTCGTTTCACCCGGTAAGGGCCTTCCCACTTCGGCGTCAACTTGTTGGAATTCTTGGCGGACTGAACGCGCCGAAGAACAAGGTCGCCTTCCTCGAGACTCCTGGCATTAACTTTGCGGTTATGGTAGCGGTGCAAAGCTTGCTGGTAGTGAGCAGCTCGTACCGCAGCCTGAAGACGGTCCTCCTCAAGGAGCAGCGCGTCATCTTGTCGCAGCTGCTCTTGCTCAAGCTCATCATAAGCGAGCACTCGAGGCGACCCGTATACGAGTTCCGTGGGGAGAACTGTCTCTGCTCCATAGACTAGAGCGAAAGGTGTCTGGGCAGTGGCTCGATTTGGCGGCGTCCTGATCGACCAAAGAACCACCGGCAGCTCCTCAATCCAGTTCTTTCCGCACCTGCGCAGCCTGTCGAAAGTTCTGGTCTTGAGCCCACGCAGCACTTCAGCATTTGCCCTCTTCGCTTGACCGTTGCTTCTCGGATGAGCAACAGAAGCGAAGCAGACCTTGGCGCCAAGATCTTGGACGTACTGCATGAAGGTGCGGCTCGTGAATTGCGTGCCGTTGTCGGTGATGATCCTGTTAGGGATCCCGAAGCGACAAACAATCGACCTGAAGAACTTGACCGCTGACTGTGTTGTCACCTTCCTCACTGCTTCCACTTCCGGCCACTTTGTGAACTTGTCGATTGCAACGTACAAGTACTCAAAGCCCCGACAGCTCGGGGAAAAGGGCCGAGGATGTCGAGCCCCCAGACCGAAAATGGCCAGGATAAAGGGATCGTCTGGAGAGCTTGAGCTGGCTGGTGTATCTGCTTGGAATGGAACTGGCACGCTTCACACTTGGTTACTTGTGTAGTTTCATCCTGGAGGGCTGTCAGCCAAAAGAAACCTTGCCGGAACGCTTTGCCGGCAAGTGCTCTTGCGCCAATGTGGTGGCCACATATGCCTCCATGTATCTCTGCCAACAACTTTTGTCCATCTTCCCGGTGAATACACTTCAATTTCACGTCGTTGAGTCTTCTTCTGTACAGTGTGTTGTCGACAAACTGGTACATACTTGACTGCCGGGCTACTCTTTCCGCTTCCTCTTGCTCTTCGGGAAGTTCTCCTGTCTGAAGGAACATGACAATCTGTTGTACCCATGCTGGAGCTTGCGGCTCGACAACAAAGACTAAAGGCACATATGCTGCTGCGGGAACATCCGCTTCTACGGCGAGAATCTGTGGCTCAGCCGGAGCTTGATGTTCCCCGACAAGCTTGCCGGAGCAAAACTTGTCGGGAGCGTCTGCTTCAACGGAACAAACCCTAGGGCTTGTCGGAGCAGACTGCTCCTCAGCACCCTTGGTGTTGATCTTGGGGACCTTCTTGGCGGCGGCTTCGGGGAGCTCTGCCGGAAAATAGTCACCAGAAATCAACTTCCTCTTCTTGCTCTGTCCAGTTGATGTTGTTACGGACGGTTGAGTCAGTTTGAGCATAAAGATTCCTGGTTCCACAGGTAACTTAAGTGCGGCGCACTTCGACAGGCCATTTGCAATGTCGTTCTGAGCTCTTGGGACATGTTCCATCTGTAGGCCGTCAAAGTGCTCTTCTAACTTTCTCACCTCATCAACGTAAGCTTCCATCAACGGACTCTGATAATTCTTGTTCACTTGGCGGACGACAAGCTGCAAGTCATCCCTGACAATGAGCTTCTTGATCCCAAGGTCTGCCGCGATCCTGAGACCGGCAAGCAAACCTTCATACTCTGCGGTATTGTTTGTCGCTTGCTCCTTGGGAAAGTGCATCTGGACTACGTACTTGAGGTGCTCCCCGGTGGGTGCGACAAGTAGCACGCCCGCACCGGCGCCTTGCAGCGAGAAGGCACCATCGAAGTACATCAGCCACTCTTTGCTTGCCTCCTTGACGGGGATGCTCATTTTTGGAATTTCTTCATCTGGTGTTGGCGTCCATTCTGCTATGAATTCTGCCAATGCCCGGCTCTGGATAGTTGAAGTGCTCTCAAACTTGAGGCCAAAGCTTGACAGTTCCAGTGCCCACTCGACAATCCTGCCTGTTGCTTCTGGATTCTGTAGTATCCTCTTTAGCGGAAAACGAGTGACAACTGTGATCTCATGTGCTTGGAAGTAATGGCGCAGCTTTCTTGAGGCCACGAGAAGACCAAAAAGCAATTTCTGCACACCAGAATACCTTGACCTAGCCCCCTGCAGAAGGGAACTAACAAAGTAAACTGGGCGCTGCACCATTTTCTTCCGCACCTCCTCATGTGCCTGCGCAGATCCATCCTTGTCGGGACCAGAGCTTGCCGGTGAAGTCCCCTGCTTGTCACTGGATGCACCTGCCGTGGTTGCTGGCTCATCATCCGCCTCCCTCTCCACTACTAACGCAGCACTAACCACTTGATTGGTTGCCGTTAAATACAGCAGCAACTTCTCTTGTGGCTTAGGTGCGACAAGTGTTGGAGTGGAGGACAGGTATCTCTTCAAGTCCTGCAGCGCAGCCTCCGCTTCCGGAGTCCATTTCATTGGACCTGCCTTTTTCAATATTTTGAAAAACGGCAGGGCGCGCTCAGCAGACTTAGAGATAAACCTGCTAAGAGCAGCCACGCAACCAGCAAGCCTTCGTACATCCTTGACGCGCTTTGGTGCTTCAATCTGCTCAATGGCCTTGATCTTGTCGGGATTGGCTTCAATTCCCCGCTGAGACACGAAGAACCCGAGAAGCTTGCCGGAGGGGACTCCAAACACGCACTTCTCGGGGTTAAGCTTGAGATTGATCTTGCGCAGATTTGCAAAGGTTTCATCTAAATCTTGAATCAGAGTTGCCTTGTCCTTGCTCTTGACCACTATGTCATCCATGTAGGCTTCCACATTTCTGTGCATTTGTGGCTCAAAAGCGTCATGTACTACCCTTGCAAATGTTGAACCAGCATTCTTTAATCCGAAAGGCATTCGTATGAAACAGTACGTGCCACATGGAGTGATGAATGCGGTCTTCTCCTCATCCTCTTCTGCCATGAAGATCTGATGGTATCCTGAGTATGCGTCAAGAAATGAAAGCAAGTCACATCCGGCCGTGGAGTCAACAATCTGGTCAATGCGCGGCAAGGGAAATGGGTCTTTGGGACAAGCTTTATTAACATCGGTAAAGTCGATACAAAGCCTCCATTTCCCGTTCGCCTTGCGCACGACTACAAGATTGGCCAACCACGTAGGATGGAGCACTCCTCTGACAAGGCCTGTTGCTTCCAATTTCTTGATTTCTTCTGCGATGAATTCTTGGCGCTCCACTGCTTGTTTCCTGACCTTCTGCTTGACGGGCCACGCATGAGGACAGACGGCAAGGTGGTGCTCGATTACTTTCCTGGGAACACCGGGGATGTCAGACGGTTGCCACGCAAACACGTCGACATTCGCCCGCAGGAAAACAACGAGTGCGCTTTCCTATTTAGGGTCGAGAGTGGCACTGATGGTGAAGGTACCACCAGTGCCGTCCTCCTTGGCGGGCACCTTCTTGGTCTCTGGTGGAGCTGCCATTGCTTTCTTACACTTGCTGGTGGAGCTCGATGGTGCGTCCTCGACGGTAGCGCAGCACTCCGAAGAGGTGCGCTTGCCGGAGTGGGCATCAGAACTCTTGCCGGACTTGGTCTTCTTCTTCCTCTCGGGAGCTTCAGCGGCAAGTGACTTGCGTTCTGCTGTGGCTGTTGCGTCCCGGTAGATCTTGTCGGTGCAGATAAGAGCATCCTTCTTGTCGCCAGGGACAGAGATGACACTTATCGGGCCTGGCATCTTCAGTACGTTGTACGAATAGTGAGAGGCTGCCATGAATTTGGCGAGCGCTGGACGGCCGAGTATCCCATTGTAAGGCAATGGGAAGTCAGCAACGTCAAAAGTGACCCTCTCAGTCCTGAAGTTCAACTCGCTGCCAAATGTCACTGGCAACATGATCTTTCCCTTCGGCTTGCTCCTTCCCGGGTTGATTCCTTGGAATGTGCCGGTCTCTTCGAGCTCGCTGTCAGGGATCTGAAGTTTCTGGAGTACCGCAGAGGAGATCAGGTTCAAGCCGGCCCCGCCGTCAACTAGCATCTTAGTGACCTTGAGGTTGCGGATAGTTGGTGAGACCGCAGTTATGCGATCAGGGTGGTCCTCAATATCGAAGATGATAGGCGTGCTGGACCATTTCAGAGGCTTGCGTGACTCGACAGGTGGTTCAGCCGCATTGACTTCCCGCACCCACTGCTTGAGCTGGAGGTGCGAAGTATGCAGAGAAGCACCGCCGTCAATGCACAGGACCTCTGTGGCTTTCTGAAACTCCTACTCATCGGCCTCGTCATCTTCCATATCTTCATCATCGTCTTCATCTTCATCCTTGTCGCGGCCGCGGGGAGGCGTGTCTCCTTGCCGCTGCTTGGCCTTGCCGCGGCGTCCTCCTCGCCCGGGGCGCTTCTTGCCGGATCCTCCAGTACCTTCTTGGGCCTTCTCCTTGTCGCGTCGCTCGTACTCAGCCTTTTGCTGCTCGACAAGCTGCTCGACCTTCTTGCAGCTCTGGAGATCGTGGCCCTTGGTGCGGTGGATCTTGCAGTACTGCTTGCTGGTGCCGTCCTGCTTGTCGGCGGCCTCCACAGCTTCGGCTTCCTTGGCGCCACCTCCGTTGCCGGACTGCTCAACGGCTAGCACATCTTTGCCTTTCTTTTTTCTGTTGTTCCGCCGCCGGTTTTTCCTTGCCGGGGCAGCATCATCGCTGTCAAATCCTCCTGCTCCTGCATTCTCTCCGGGGAGTTTCCTCCCTTCCTCAGCACGTGCACACTTGTTGGCCAGGGCATATAGCTCACTGACGTCTCTGATCTTGCACATTGCCATCTCCTCCCGCATCCTGCGGTTTCGCACGTTCTGATGGAACGTGCTGATGACCGCGGCAGGGTGGACATCTGGGATGTTGCGCTACACTTGGCTGAATCTCTGAATGTACTTGCACAGGGGCTCTCCTTCCTTCTGGGCGAGCAGATGAAGGTCGCTCTCTTGGCCATGAGGCTTGTGCCCACCTGTAAAGGCGCCGACAAACTGATGGCATAGATCTGCCCAGGAGGATATGGAGTTGTCCGGCAAGTGCATGAGCCAGGACCTGACATTGGGCTTGAGCACCAGCGGGAAGTAGTTGGCAAGGATCTTGTCGTCTCGCCCCCCGGCAGCTTGCACCGCGATGGTGTAGATGCTGAGGAACTCCGACAGATGCAAATTGCCGTCGTACTTCTCTGGTACGTCTGGCTTGAAATTCTTCGTGCTGGGCCACTAGACTTGCCGCAACTCACGAGTGAACGCAGGGCAACCTACCGCGTACGGCAAGTCGCCTGGTTCCCCTGGCGCATGCATGTCGACAGTGGGCCCAGCGCGCTGGTCCGATTGACGCCGCGCTTCTCTTCGACGCTCGATGCGAGTACGAGCGTCTTCTTGCTGTCGTTCGTGAAGAACTTGGCGCTGATCGCGACGAGCTCGTGGATCTGACGACGCGGTGGAGTCGGTGTCAAGGTTGACCCGGCGAGTCGGCGATCTTGGCCTTCGGGGCGGAGAGTGCACGGTGGTTGCACCCCCACCGGTTTTGTCGCCATCGGCTCGTGCCCGGCAATCTTGCCGCGGCTGCGATGTCGTCGGCTGCCGTGGAGTGTCGCCGTTGGCGAAGCCGATGAGACTCTGAATGGTGGCCCTCCATTCGTCGATCTTGTCCGCCGTTGGAGGGTAATCCAAGAGCAGTTGAGCTCGTGCCAAAGCTTTTTCCGAAGTTTTGGGTGGCGGTGGCGAACGGTGCGAGGAGCGCGATATGCTCGGACTTCTAACTATGTTAGAAGGAGCAGCATCCCGTCTAGGCGACCCTGTCTTGCTCGTGCCAGCATGTTGGCGCGCATGCTGGTCTTGAGCATCCCGAGATCCACCAGCTCGATCTCGGTCCAACGAACGTATGGTACCGCGAATACCACAACGCTGTTGGTCCCGCACCTCCTAAGATGGGCGCGGTGCATGTACGGACGCTGAGGTCTGTGCAGCCTTGTCCTTGAACCTGGCAGCATCGTGAGCTCCCTTGTCAACGCCCGTTCTCCCGCCGGCGTCTACCCCACCACCCGTTTGCTCCGGTGGCGGTGGGATCGACGTGGATGGAGCAGCCACCTCCGAAGCCTTCTTCTTAGGTGGCATGTCGATGAAGATGATGAAGATCTAGTTCGCGTGAACGCCGGATCAGGTTCACACAACCTCGACGCCCCCTACCTGGCGCGCCATAGATGTCGTGGGAACGAACACCTATGGGGCCGGCGGACCGGGCCCCTTTCGGTTCGGTGGGGGGCGGAGATCGCACGAAGAGCAGATCGAGGCGAAGCACACGAGCGATTTACCCAGCTTCGGAGCTCTCCGGAGAGATAATAATCCTACTGCTGCTTTGTGGTTTGTATTATGTTCTTGCTCGGGAGCGCTGAATGCTACAGTACACTCTAGCTGCTAACGAGACCGAGCCTGAGTGTTTTCTAGTTTCGAACCCCCCTCTACGTTGCGCATGGGCCTCCTTTTATATGCTCAAGGGGTCGCCGACAGGTGGCAACGTAGGCAAGGGCAAAAATGGAAAAGGAGTTGCGGTTGGTACAACTACCTGAACGGTGTATCATACCTAACCCTGACGGCAGGGGACAAAGGCATTAAATGCATGTCTGTGTCGCCCAAACAGTGCAAAAAAGGGACCGTCAGGGGCGCCACCGCTCGCCATGATGGCAATCTTGTCAGCGTCGCTTGCCACCTCGCACCGTTGGCTGCACAGCCTCTCGCCACGCACGCCTGGAAAGGCCCCAGGGCGACACGTTGGTGGATACGCTAGAGCGCGGGTACAGGATGGTAGCTTGCCGCAGCAAGCGCCTTGCCGCGGTTGTTGTCTTGCCGCGCCCGGAAGCTTGTCGCTCACCGGGCCTTGCCGGGACGCGAGGCGCGTCGCGGCAAGTTCCTTGAGATGCCTTGGTTGGCCTTCCCGGCAAGCTCCTCTTGCCGGGGCCTTGTCTCCTTGACTTGAACACTTTGTTCTTGAATGGCTCCAAAGGAACCACGGAGGACCTGGGCGGTCACCCGGCAAGCCTTGCCGCGAGGCTCTGCGACTGCCCGTGCACAAGTTCGGGATACTAGGGTACCCCTACTCTAGTACACCGACACTTGGTCACCGTGCATCGCATTGTGGAGGAACGGAGGGAATAATATCCTTGTGTTCGCATTGTGGAAGTTTGCGAGCAAAATTGCCGGTTCTTCACTCGCCAGAGGAATGCCGCCGGTTTGCTTGGATTTAGTTCTTACCGAAAAATATCGACGGCAATGAGAGTGGTAGCATATTGCATTCCGACCAATTATAACAATGAGTATCTTTGCATCGGAGAAGATACCATGCTCAATGCGTGCGGGTGTTTGTAAAACCACTGATCCGGGTATTTGGTCCCAAGTACCTTCAAGCTGCCAATAAGGAGGACAAGAAAATTGATGGAGATGAACGAAGCAAGTGGATGGTCGGGCATGCTTGGGAGAATGGATTTCATGCATTCCAGTCGATTACACCGATCAGTATCTTTGCATTGGAGAAGATACCACGCTCAAATGTGTGTGGGTGTTTGTAAAAACATTGATCCGGGTATTTGGTCCCAAGTACCTTCAAGCTCCCAATGAGGAGAACAAAAAAATTGATGGCGATGAATGAAGCAAGAGGATGGTCGAGCATGCTTGGGAGTGTGGATTGTATGCATTGGTACTGAAAAAAGTGCCCAAAGGCTTTTGGGGGGGGGGGGGGGGGGGGTACATCAACTGTAACCGCAAATCCACTATTGTGCTTGAAACCGTGCCTTTGCAAGACTTGTGAATTTGGCATTGCTTCTTTGGATTGCCGAGGTCTCTCAATGATATCAATGTATTGCATAGATCACATCTTTTCGCGCGGCTAGCTAGTGGAATAGCTCCGGCTTGCAACTACACCATCATGGACATGATTATACCATGGGGTATTATCTTGCCGTCCGTATTTATCCTTGGTGGGTAACATTTGTGAAGACAATTAGTAAGCCAGTAGGCAAATAAACAAACTATTTTTTCCCAAGCACATGAAGCATGCCGAAAATATATTGAGAGTGCATTTGGTGCGTTGCAAGCTCGGTTTCCCGTTGTTCGAGGTCCTGCTTGAATCTAGAATAAGAAATCCCTCTCAAATATCATGACTGCATGTGTAATTCTACACAACATGATCATCGAGGATGAGAGGGATTTAAAATTAGAGTGTTTCTATGACAATATTGGTAGCCGTGTCAAGCCCACCAGAAACCTAGATGAGATCGGTGCATTTCTTGAGACCTACCAGCAGACTGAAGACAGGGACACACACATCAGCAACTCCGCAATGATCTCATTAAGCGCCAGCTGCAACTGTATAGAAAATAGACTGCCATTTTTATTAATTTGATTTATTTGTATTAGTGTGTGATTTGAACAATTGTTTAAATTGCGGACCATTTTTATTGTAATAATTTTGGACCATTTGTTATTCAGATTTCAAAATTTATTGTATTGCATGATGTTAAGACATTTAATAAGTTGATATGTGTTTCTGTTTTTATTTACAATATATTATTTGAAATCATAATTTGCGATACGGATTTACAGTACCGCGCGAATCAGACGAAACAGATGCCGCAAACCCGTACCGCAAATTTATCCGCTCGACGCCGTGCGATATTACAAATCTGTTTTTACGGGAGCTGCAAACTGTTTTTGGGGGTAAGATTAGAGCGGATCTGCTCCGCTGTATTTTTCTTGTGTGTTGTTGAGGGCTCCGTGTACTTGTGCTGTTAGTTTCAGTTTGTCGCACCTAGACCGTGTCTTACATGCATATGTATGCAAACATCTAATGTTACCATCCATCCACCACAGCGTGGTTTTCAAATAAAAGAAAAAGTTCCAGCACGACGTGATACTGTCGCATCTTTATCTCCTGCAGACGTACCTTTGGCACATGTTGGTACAGAACCATGCCACCGTCATGTCTTCGACGGGAAGACGTCTGTTGCCCTGCAGCGTACACCCATGACTGCTTCGGTCGGACTCATACGCATTAAATAAGCCACCTAGACGACGCAAATACACATGCGTCTCACATCCTGATGCGAGTGGACGCCTATGGATTCCGTGACCAGACGAGCTCGTCCACGCCTTTGAATTGTCTTCCATACTATTTCTAGTGGTTGTAGTTATTTGTTATGTTTGATAATTAGATATAATAAAAATAATATGTAGAATAAGCATCGAGGAAAACATGGTATTGAGGGAAATCACTCGTTCGCGCAGATGGCTCTCCTATGGCCGGAAGACCAACAACCTTTCTATAGTATATTCCTCGATGGAGGGGCTGGCTTCCCATGTGTGAGTTCATTCCGAATGTACCACATGCGGCTCATGGTCATCAAGACTACCATGCGAATATTTTCCGAGAGCGGCTCGGGTAGGGTAAAGAGCGAGCAATGCTACACGTACAGAAAATTACGGGCAAAGTTTAATTACAGGCTGAGTTGGCTTAACAGAATTGGATAGAAGGAGAATGAGGCGGGTCCACCCCGGGTAGGGGGCCGAAGAGATTTAAGGGAAGGCCCCGTGAATGCCTGTAAGAACCCGTACGTCTAGGATTATTGGTAAAGAGCCACTCTGGCCTAGTGTTGCGTACAACATGAATGTCCGACAACGACCAGTCCAAGGCCATGGCATGCCAGAGATTCTTCCCCAGGGAGCACCTACACATTGCATGAAAACTGTCCTCGTGTTCCACACCACAAATAGGACGCACGTCTGTATATTCGAGGTCGCGAATTTTTTTTTATTTTTTCAAGTAGCCAGAGAGTTGGACACAAGCCTGACTCCAAGCATAGACACGTACTCCGGGGGAGCAGGGCACCCTCCTATGATATTTCAGAAGGCGCGACGACCATCTAGTGCCCTGCTCGTGGAGGTTGCCGATGGACTCTCGTGCTCGTCCATGGCAAAGCGATTGGCGGAATGAATGGTGGAGATACTATTCTTCTCCGATGCCCAGGCGATGATGTTGTCGGTGATACGGGGTGATGTGCGAATGTTGGCGATGATGTCAACGTCCACCAGGAGGAAGTGGCGTCAAAGAAGATCCAGGTGCCATGCGCCAGACTCGTCCAGGAGTTCCGCCACTCTCCTGAGACGGCAAATACCTTGCTGTGAGATGGGTTGGCGCGTTGGCTCCCTAGGCAGTCAAGGATCCTGCCAAATTCTGTTTTTTTGCCCATCACCGACGCGCCACACAATGCCTTGTTGGAAATATGCCCTAGAGGCAATAATAAATTGGTTATTATTATATTTCTTTGTTCATGATAATAGTCTTTTATTCATGCTATAACTGTATTATCCGGAAATCGTAATACACGTGTGAATACATAGACCACAATATGTCCCTAGTAAGCCTCTAGTTGACTAGCTCGTTGATCAATAGATGGTTATGGTTTCCTGACCATGGACATTGGATGTCATTGATAACGGGATCACATCATTAGGAGAATGATGTGATGGACAAGACCCAATCCTAAGCATATCACAAGATCGTGTAGTTCGTATGCTAAAGCTTTTCTAATGTCAAGTATCATTTCCTTAGACCATGAGATTGTGCAACTCCCGGATACCGTAGAAGTGCTTTGGGTGTACCAAACGTCACAACGTAACTGGGTGGCTATAAAGGTGCATTACAGGTATCTCCGAAATTGTCTGTTGGGTTGGCACGAATCGAGACTGGGATTTGTCACTCCGTGTAAACGGAGAGGTATCTCTGGGCCCACTCGGTAGGACATCATCATAATGTGCACAATGTGATCAAGGAGTTGATCACGGGATGATGTGTTACGGAACAAGTAAAGAGACTTGCCGGTAACGAGATTGAACAAGGTATCGGGATACCGACGATCGAATCTCGGGCAAGTATCGTACCGATAGACAAAGGGAATTGTATACGGGATTGATTAAGTCCTTGACATCGTGGTTCATCCGATGAGATCATCGTGGAACATGTGGGAGCCAACATGGGTATCCAGATCCCGCTGTTGGTTATTGACCGGAGAGTCATCTCGGTCATGTCTGCATGTCTCCCGAACCCGTAAGGTCTACACACTTAAGGTTCGGTGACGCTAGGGTTATAGAGATATTAGTATGCGGTAACCCGAAAGTTTTTCGGAGTCCCGGATGAGATCCCGGACGTCACGAGGAGTTCCGGAATGGTCCGGAGGTAAAGAATTATATATAGGAAGTGCTGTTTCGGCCATCGGGACAAGTTTCGGGGTCATCAGTATTGTACCGGGACCACCGGAAGGGTCCCGGGGGTCCACCGGGTGGGGCCACCTGCCCCGGGGGGCCACATGGGCTGTAGGGGGTGCGCCTTGGCCTACATGGGCCAAGGGCACCAGCCCCAAGAGGCCCATGCGCCAAGAGGAGAGAAAAAGGGGAGAGTCCTAAAGGGGGAAGGCACCTCCGAGGTGCCTTGGGGAGGATGGACTCCTCCCCCCCTTGGCCGCACCCTTTCCTTGGAGGAAGGGGAAAGGGCTGCGCCTCCCCCCTCTCCCTTGGCCCTATATATAGTGGGGAAAAGGAGGAGTAACCATACCTAAGGCCTGGCGCCTCCCTCTCCCTCCCGTGACACATCTCCCTCCTCCCGCAGCGCTTGGCGAAGCCCTGTTGGAATCCCGCTACTTCCACCACGCCGTCATGCTGCTGGATCTCCATCAACCTCTCCCTCCTCCTTGCTGGATCAAGGCGTGGGAGACGTCTCCGTTCCGTACGTGTGTTGAACGCGGAGGTGCCGTCCGTTCGGCGCTAGGATCATCGGTGATTTGAATCACGACGAGTACGACTCCATCAACCCCGTTCTCTTGAACGCTTCCGCTTAGCGATCTACAAGGGTATGTAGATGCACTCTCCTTCCCCTCGTTGCTAGTCTCTCCATAGATAGATCTTGGTGATACGTAGGAAAATTTTGAATTTCTGCTACGTTCACAACAGTGGCATCATGAGCTAGTTTTATGCGTAGTTACTATGCACGAGTAGAACACAAAGTAGTTGTGGGCGTTGATTTTGTTCAATATGCTTGCCGTTACTAGTCTTATCTTGATTCGGCGGCATCGTGGGATGAAGCGGCCCGGACCAACCTTACACGTACGCTTACGTGAGACCGGTTCCACCGACAAACATGCACTAGTTGCATAAGGTGGCTGGCGGGTGTCTGTCTCTCCCACTTTAGTCGGATCGGATTCGATGAAAAGGGTCCTTATGAAGGGTAAATAGCAATTGGCATATCACGTTGTGGTTCTTGCGTAGGTAAGAAACGTTCTTGCTAGAAACCCATAGCAGCCACGTAAAACATGCAAACAACAATTAGAGGACGTCTAACTTGTTTTTGCAGGGTATGCTATGTGATGTGATATGGCCAAAAAGGATGTGATGAATGATATATGTGATGTATGAGATTGATCATGTTCTTGTAATCGGAATCACGACTTGCATGTCGATGAGTATGACAACCGGCAGGAGCCATAGGAGTTGTCTTTATTTATTTATGACCTGTGTGTCAACTTAAACGTCATGTAATTACTTTACTTTATTGCTAACCGTTAGCCATAGTAGTAGAAGTAATAGTTGGCGAGGCAACTTCATGAAGACACGATGATGAAGATCATGATGATGGAGATCATGGTGTCATGCCGGTGATGATGATGATCATGGAGCCCCGAAGATGGAGATCAAAAGGAGCAAAATGATATTGGCCATATCATGTCACTATTTGATTGCATGTGATGTTTATCATGTTTATGCATCTTGTTTACTTAGAACGACGGTAGTAAATAAGATGATCCCTTACAACAATCTCAAGAAGTGTTCTCCCCTAACTGTGCACCGTTGCTACAGTTCGTCGTTTCGAAGCACCATGTGATGATCGGGTGTGATAGATCCTTACGTTCACATACAACGGGTGTAAGACAGATTTACACATGCAATACACTTAGGGTTAACTTGACAAGCCTAGCATGTACAGACATGGCCTTGGAACACGGAGACCGAAAGGTCGAGCATGAGTCGTATAGTAGATACGATCAACATGAAGATGTTCACCGATGATGACTAGTCCGTCTCACGTGATGAACGGACACGGCCTAGTTTGACTCGGATCATGTGATCACTTAGATGACCAGAGGGATGTCTATCTGAGTGGGAGTTCATAAGATGAACTTAATTATCCTGAACATAGTCAAAAGGTCTTCGCAAATTATGTCGTAGCTCACGCTATAGTTCTACTGTTTAGATATGTTCCTAGAGAAAAATTAGTTAAAAGTTGACAGTAGCTATTATGCGATCAGTAGAAAGCTTATGTCCTTAATGCACCGCTCAGTGTGCTGAACCCCAAATGTCGTTTGTCGATGTTGCGAACATCGGACATACACGTTTTGATAACTACGTGATAGTTCAGTTAAATGGTTTAAGTAGAGGCACCAAAGACGTTTTTTAAAATGTCGCGGAACATATGAGATGTTTCGAGGGCTGAAATTGGGATTTCAGGCTCGTGCCCACGTCAAGAGGTATAAGACCTCCGACGATTTTCTTAGCCTGCAAACTAAGGGAGAAAAGCTCAATCGTTGAGCTTGTGCTCAGATTGTCTGAGTACAATAATCACTTGAATCGAGTGGGAGTTGATCTTCCAGTTGAGATAGTGATGTTTCCCCAAAGTCATTGCCACCAAGCTGCTAGAGCTTCGTGATGAACTATAACATATCAAGGATAGAGATGATGATCCTTGAGGTATTCGCGTTGTTTGACACCGCGAAAGTAGAAATCAAGAAGGAGCATCAATTGTTGATGGTTGGTAAAACCACTAGTTTCAAGAAGGGCAAGGGCAAGAAGGGATACTTCATAAAACGGCAATTCAGCTGCTGCTCTAGTGAAGAAACCCAAGGTTGAACCCAAACCCGAGACTAAGTGCTTCTGTAATAAGGGGAACAACCACTAGAGCAGAATTACCCTAGATACTTGGTAGATAAGAAGGTTGGCAAGGTCGATAGAAGTATATTGAATATACATTATGTTGATGTGTACTTTACTAGTACTCCTAGTAGCACCAGGGTATTAGATATCGATTCGGTTGCTAAGTGTTAGTAACTCGAAACAAAAGGCTACGGAATAGACGGAGACTAGCTAAAGGTGAGCTGACGATATGTGTTGGAAGTGTTTCCAATGTTGATATGATCATGCATCGCACGCTCCCTCTACCATCGAGATTGGTGTTAAACCTAAATAATGGTTATTTGGTGTTTGCGTTGAGCATAGACATGATTGGATTATGTCTATCGCAATACGGTTATTCATTTAAAGGGAATAATAGTTACTCTGTTCATTTGAATAATACCTTCAATGGTCTTACACCTAAAATGAATGGTTTATTAAATCTCGTGATACACATGTTCATGCCAAAAGATAGTAATGATAGTACCACCTACTTGTGGCACTGCCACGTAAGTCATATCGGTATAAAACGCATGAAGAAGCTCCATATTGATGGATCTTTGGGCTCACTCGTTTTTGAAAGGTTTGAGACATGCGAACCATGTCTATTGGTGTATATGCATGAAGAAACTCCATGCAAATGGACCGTTTGGACTCACTTGATTTTGAATCACTTGAGACATGCAAATCATACCACATGGGCAAGATGACTGAAAGCCTCGTTTTCAGTAAAATGGAACTAGAAAGCAACTTGTTGGGAGTAATACATTTTGATGTGTGCAGTCCAATGAGTGCTGAGGTGTGTAGTGGATATCGTTATGTTCTTGCTTCACAGATGATTTGAGTAGATGTTGAGTATATTTACTTGATGAATCACGAGTCTGAATTATTGAAAGGTTCAAGTAATTTCAGTGTGAAGTTGAAAGATCGTCGTGACAAGAGGATAAAAGATCTATGATATGATCATAGAGATGAATATCTGAATTACGAGTTTGGCACAGAATTAAGACATTGTGGAAATTGTTTCACAACTAATACAGCCTGGAACACCATAGTGTGATGGTGTGTCCGAACATCATAACTGCACCCTATTGGATATGATGCATACCATGATGTCTCTTATCGAATTACCACGATAGTTTATGGGTTAGGCATTAAAGACAACCACATTCACTTTAAAAGGGCACCACGAAACTCCGTTGAGACGACACCGTATGAACTATGGTTTGGAGAAACCTAAGCTGTCGTTCCTTAAAAGTTTGGGACTGCAACGCTTATGTGAAAAAGTTTCAGGCTAATAAGCTCAAACCCAAAGCGGATAAATGCATCTTCATAGGACACCCAAAAACAGTTGGGTATACCTCCTGTCTCAGATCCGAAAGCAATAAGGGATTGTTTCTAGAATCGGGTCCTTTCTCGAGGAAAAGTTTCTCTCGAAAGAATTGAGTGGGAGGATAGTGGAGACTTGATGAGGTTATTGAACCGTCTCTTCAACTAGTGTGTGGCAGGGCACAGGAAGTTGTTCCTGTGGCACCTACACCAATTGAAGTGGAAGCTTATGATATTGATCATGAAACTTCGGATCAAGTCACTACCAAACCTCGTGGGATGACAAGGATGCGTACTACTTCAGAGTGGTACGTAATCCTGTCTTGGAAGTCATGTTGCTAGACAACAATGAACCTACGAGCTATGGAGAAGCGATGGTGGGCCTGGATTCCGACGAATGGCTCAAAGCCATATAATCCGAGAAAGGATCCATATATGAAAACAAAGTGTAGACTTTGGCAGAACAGCTCGATGGTCGTAAGGCTGTTGAGTGCAGATGGATTTTAAAAGGAAGACGGACAATAATGGTAAGTATCACCATTAAGAAAGCTCGACTTGTCGTTAAGATGTTTTTTCGACAAGTTCAAGGAGTTGACTACGATGAGACTTTCTCACTCGTAGCGATGCTAAGAGTCTGTTGGAATTATATTAGCAATTACTGCATTATTTATGAAATCTTGCAGATAGGATGTCAAAACATTGTTTCCTCGACGAATTTTCTTGAGGAAAGGTTGTATGTGATACAACCGGAAGGTTTTGTCAATCCTGAAAGATGCTAATAAGTATGCAAAGCTCTAGCAATCCTTCTAAGGACTGGAGTAAGCATCTTGGAGTTGGAATGTATGCTTTGATAATGATCAAAGATTTTGGGTTTATACAAAGTTTATGAGAAACTTGTATTTCCAAAGAAGTGAGTGGGAGCACTATAGAATTTCTGATGAGTATATGTTGTTGACATATTAATGATCAGAAATGATGTAGAATTTCTAGAAAACATATAGGGTTATTTGAAAGGTGTTTTTCAATAGAAAGCCTGGATTAAGCTACTTGATCATTGAGCATCAAGATCTATAA
This sequence comes from Triticum timopheevii, assembly GCA_963921465.1. NCBI lineage: Eukaryota > Viridiplantae > Streptophyta > Magnoliopsida > Poales > Poaceae > Triticum > Triticum timopheevii. The sequence continues at coordinate 51,422,309 of OY997272.1, read as the reverse complement.
GGATAGATCAAAACACTTAATAGTACTTTCAAATGAGCACATACCTTGACATGATCTTGAAGGTGTTCAAGATGGATCAGTCAAAGAAGGAGTTCTTGCCTGAGTTGTAAGGTATGAAGTTAAGACTTAAAGCTCGACCATGGCAGAATAGAGAGAAAGGACGAAGGTCGTCCCCTATGCTTAAGACGTAGGCTCTACAGTATGCTATGCTGTGTACCGCACCTGAAGTGTGCCTTGCCATGAGTCAGTCAAGGGGTACAAGAGTGATCCAAGAATGGATCACGGGACAACGGTCAAAGTTATCCTTAGTAACTAGTGGACTAAGGAATTTTCTCGATTATGGAGGTGGTAAAGGGGTTCGTCGTAAAGGGTTACGTCGATGCAAGCTTAACACATATCCGGATAGCTCTGAGTAGAGATACCGGATACGTATAATGGAGCAACAATTTAGAATAGCTCCAAGTAGAACAGTTATTTGGAATAGCTCCAAATAGAACGTGGTAGCTGCATCTAGGAGATGACATAGAGATTTGTAAAGCACACACGGATCTGAAAGATTCAGACCCGTTGACTATAACATCTTTCACAAGCATAACATGATCAAACCCAGAACTCATCGAGTGTTAATCACATGGTAATGTGAACTAGATTATTGACTCTAGTAAACTCTTTGGGTGTTAGTCACATGGGAATGTGACCTTGAGTGTTAGTCACATAGCGATGTGAACTGGATTATTGACTCTAGTGCAAGTGGGAGACTGTTGGAAATATGCCCTAGAGGCAATAATAAATTGGTTATTATTATATTTCTTTGTTCATGATAATAGTCTTTTATTCATGCTATAACTGTATTATCCGGAAATCGTAATACACGTGTGAATACATAGACCACAATATGTCCCTAGTAAGCCTCTAGTTGACTAGCTCGTTGATCAATAGATGGTTACGGTTTCCTGACCATGGACATTGGATGTCATTGATAACGGGATCACATCATTAGGAGAATGATGTGATGGACAAGACCCAATCCTAAGCATAGCACAAGATCGTGTAGTTCGTATGCTAAAGCTTTTCTAATGTCAAGTATCATTTCCTTAGACCATGAGATTGTGCAACTCCCGGATACCGTAGGAGTGCTTTGGGTGTACCAAACGTCACAACGTAACTGGGTGGCTATAAAGGTGCATTACAGGTATCTCCGAAAGTGTCTGTTGGGTTGGCACGAATCGAGACTGGGATTTGTCACTCCGTGTAAACGGAGAGGTATCTCTGGGCCCACTCGGTAGGACATCATCATAATGTACACAATGTGATCAAGGAGTTGATCACGGGATGATGTGTTACGGAACGAGTAAAGAGACTTGCCGGTAACGAGATTGAACAAGGTATCGGGATACCGACGATCGAATCTCGGGCAAGTATCGTACCGATAGACAAAGGGAATTGTATACGGGATTGATTAAGTCCTTGACATCGTGGTTCATCCGATGAGATCATCGTGGAACATGTGGGAGCCAACATGGGTATCCAGATCCCGCTGTTGATTATTGACCGGAGAGTCATCTCGGTCATGTCTGCATGTCTCCCGAACCCGTAGGGTCTACACACTTAAGGTTCGGTGACGCTAGGGTTATAGAGATATTAGTATGCGGTAACCCGAAAGTTGTTCGGAGTCCCGGATGAGATCCCGGACGTCACGAGGAGTTCCGGAATGGTCCGGAGGTAAAGAATTATATATAGGAAGTGCTATTTCGGCCATCGGGACAAGTTTCGGGGTCATCGGTATTGTACCGGGACCACCGGAAGGGTCCCGGGGGTCCATCGGGTGGGGCCACCTGCCCCGGGGGGCCACATGGGCTGTAGGGGGTGCGCCTTGGCCTACATGGGCCAAGGGCACCAGCCCCAAGAGGCCCATGCGCCAAGAGAAGAGAAAAAGGGGAGAGTCCTAAAGGGGGAAGGCACCTCCGAGGTGCCTTGGGGAGGATGGACTCCTCCCCCCCTTGGCCGCACCCTTTCCTTGGAGGAAGGGGCAAGGGATGCGCCTCCCCCCTCTCCCTTGGCCCTATATATAGTGGGGGAAAGGAGGAGTAACCATACCTAAGGCCTGGCGCCTCCCTCTCCCTCCCGTGACACATCTCCCTCCTCCCGCAGCGCTTGGCGAAGCCCTGTTGGAATCCCGCTACTTCCACCACGCCGTCATGCTGCTGGATCTCCATCAACCTCTCCCTCCTCCTTGCTGGATCAAGGCGTGGGAGACGTCTCCGTTCCGTACGTGTGTTGAACGCGGAGGTGCCGTCCGTTCGGCGCTAGGATCATCGGTGATTTGAATCACGACGAGTACGACTCCATCAACCGCGTTCTCTTGAACGCTTCCGCTTAGCGATCTACAAGGGTATGTAGATGCACTCTCCTTCCCCTCGTTGCTAGTCTCTCCATAGAAAAATTTTAAATTTCTGCTACGTTCACAACATGCCTTTCCTCAGGAGCTCAAGGCCATATTGAATGGCCTGCCAAGTAGGGGAGACGTTCCCTGAAAACACCGCATCTTCGAGGCGGTCGTCTGGATATAATAACGAGCCATTAGTACCTGCACACACAAGCTATTAGGATTAGTAAGAAAATGCTAGGCCTACCACGCGAGAAGGCTTAGTTGAAGAGACGGAGGTCCCTGGAAACCAAGCCACCCTTCATTTTACATGCCAAGATTTTCGGCCAAGCCATCCAATGCATTTTTAGCTTGCCTTCGGAGGAGTCCCACCAGAAATTCCAAACCATCATGTTCAGATCATCACACTGACATTGGGAGTTTAAATACACCCATGATATAAGTTGTGATAGCCTGTTCAACAACTTTAATCATAGCTTCCTTGCCAGCAAGACAGAGGGTGTCTCCCCAAGCAATAATTCTTTTCAGAAGCCTCGACTGCAAATTCTGAAACTTACCTCATGGCATACGGCCGTCAGGCGTAGGCAGCCCCAAATATTTCTCTTCAAAGTTACCAAACTTATGGACAGATTGCCTAGCCTATATAGATGCAGAAAGATTTGTAAGGATGAGCTTGAGCTGATCCTTCACAGAGCTAACAGGGCTTCTTATGCCAGCTTCAGAACCTGGGTGACTAACTTCTTGTAGCTCTTTAGCACTTGCTTTTCTTTTCTTTTTGCTAGCCTTACTTATGCACATACTTCTATAATTTAAAATATTTACAGAAGGCAAAATATTTACAGTAGGCAATTCACCTACTGTTTTTCCTCAAAAAGGACAGGTATTGAGCAGGATGAGAAATATATACATACATTATTTATTGTTCTTAGGGGGAAAAATCGCTCCATTGCGTACAAAAACCCTTCCTATTTAATAGATTTGCAGTAGGAAATTCGCCTACTGTTTTTCCAAAAAAAAACAGGTACTGAACAGAATGAGAAATATATATATACATTATGTATTTCCTTAGGAAATAAAATTTGGTCCATCACGTAGAAAAACTCTTTCTATTGTTGCTTTTTAATTTTCAAGAGAAATACAGAATCCCCTATACAACTCTAATAACACAATATGTTAAGTCAATCATTACGACTAAATTAAATAAAAAAAGCATCGACACTAGTTTCTGTTTTCCCCTATATCAACAAGCATCCAGTTGTTATGCCTCACACAAAAGTTACAGCAGAGTTGGCACTCCCAATGTAGCTAGCATAACTATTAATTTGGAAGAAAATAGAAAAGCAAACCCAGTATCACTAGAATAGACAAACCCAGTACCACTAATCCCTTGCTCCCAGGAAGTTGCAGCATCCCTGGAAGAATTATTATCTGCCTACCACTCAAGCATCCCTGCAAGAATTATTAACTGAGAATAATTATCTGGAAGTTGCAGCATCCCTGGAAGAATTATTATCTGCCTACCACTCAAGCATCCCTGCAAGAATTATTAACTGAGAATAATTCTCTGTTTATGATAGCTGCAGTTTATTTCTCAGAGATGCATGCAAGAACCGAAACTGATGAATTACAAACCTGCAGGAAATTCCTCTTTTGAGACCAGTGCCTTGGTGTTCCTTATGACTTGAGAGAAACAAGTAGCTAGCTTGGGATAGGTGCAGTTCCATCAATTGGAGCTAATCCATAAATAATTTTGTGTAGGCAGAGAGTTATAGAGAAATAAAAATACAGTGTCCGCCTTTTTCTTCACTTTCCTGATAAGATCATAATTATTTCTTCCTATGTTCTTTTTCATTATCTTCTTTAGAGCTGTGGAATGCTAACATATTTTTCTAGCGACCACCCTAACATAAGCTTCAAAGTTGCCCTGAACAAAACTCAAGACAAAACAGAGCAAAAGAGCTACAGTAACATATTTTTAGTACTACAATATACAGGCAGCCTGCAGACTCGGTCCACTGCATAATGTTGAACTGAAGTACCCACACAATCTAACTGACTTGGAATAACCACACTATGCCCAATCTAACACATGAACAGACCACACAACCAAACGCCGAGTCTGAAGCGGGCACAATATCCCCCAAAATACAGTCATGCAAAGAAAAAAGTGATCATTCCTTCTCTTATTTCTTAAATTTTAGTACTTACGAAGTATTTTCAACCCCCTCTATACACCACTGGTGCCTGGCTTTCCAACCTAGGTTACCGGAACATAGGTTAGTTGACCCCACTGTTGTTTCACACAGAACAGTTAATCACCTGACTTAAGAAATACCATGCACTAGCTTTGTACAGGTGAACTAGCTTTCCATGTCAATAGCGCTGTCATTTCTAACTGGCCTGGCCGGCCTTTCTATGTCAAGGGCAGTAAGGCTGCTCATCGGCGTTGTTGTTGTTGAGCTTCTAAGCAGGCTCATGGATCGCCTCTCCATGTTCTTTGGTGGCTCCTTGTTATGGACGAAGGAGATGAATCTTCTGAGGCTCCTCCTTGGATGATGTTTCAGGTATTTGCGTAGCATGATACCAAAGTAGATGAGCAGCGCGAGGACACATGCCACACCACAGATTAGGAACAGGCCAAAGAAACTCTCAAGACGGAGCTGGTCCGAGTCAACAAACTCGCTGTTGTCAGTTGTGCAATCGCCTGTCTTGACCCACTTGTCACGGATCCGCTGCAGCTCCCCATTCTCTGACAATGACAGGATTGCGGTGGACAGGTCTACTTGCAAAGGGGAGTCCCTTGGAAATGCCTGGTAGAATGAACTTTGTAAGGTGCTACATTTTGATTTGTGAAACAAAGTAGATGTAGATTTTAGAATTGCACCCGCAAACAAGTGCAAGGAAAGTTGCATAATACTAGAGAGTACACACGACTATTCAAAATTAAAGCTGTTATTCCAGGATTTTAACACCAAAATATGGTGTTCTCATATTCTAACCTGTATTAAAGAATATAGTTTAAATGTACTTACAAAGCCCCATCCTCTGCTGGTGAAATCTGAGCCAGCTACAGCAATCTTGCAGTAAGTTGACAAAAACAGCTCAACATAGGGGCGCTCGTCGACAATAGCCATAACACCTCCTTTCTTAGGGCCTAGCTGCAGGGCATCAGCGTATTCTTGTGGGGAACCAAGAGCTCGTAGCCTTGACCGTGAGATGTTCAGTTCATTAACCATGTAGTCTTGTGCAAACGAACCAACTTGAAAACCAACAGGATCATCACTACTTTTCAGGTCATCGATTCCTTTTATAGAAGTATCAAGTTGTTGCACGGTCAGGATGGAAGTAAGACTCGCGGTATAGCTGGATACAATGATCAAAACAACAAATAGCCATATGATCAGGACACCACGCCCTAAGGTACTCCTAATATCTTCTCCTGCAAGCAGATACAGATGAAATCGTGAGTCGTGCGCCAGAAAAAAAATTACTTATAGAAAAAACAACAAACACATAATAGAGAAGGTTAGTTTACTCACTGTGGGAGAAGAACAGAGTCGAAAAGCTGAACCTACAGGCAATCAAAATTGAGATTATAATCACACATTTGAGAGCAAGAAATCACGCCTATAAGAGCATTTGGCGATACATGTGGTGAAGTGCAAAGACAGAAGAAAATCATTATAATATCATTAAGCGAATATATAGCTAAGTAGGACCCACTTAGCAACACAGGTCTATAGGTAGAGTTCTTGGTTCATACTGTGCATATATACATCCCACCACAAGATAATACTCCCTCCGTTCGGAATTACTTGTCGAAGAAATCGATAAAAATGGATGTATCTAGAACTAACATATGTCTAGATACATCCATTTCTCCGACAAGTATTTCCGGACGGAGGGAGTAGTTCACGTGGTATGTTAACAGGCATCTGTTCTAAGGTTTGTCTGTATGCACCTTCACATTTCTACGAAAACAGAACTGACATACAGGAAGACGATACAAAAGGTGCACATCAGCTTCTTACCAGAAAATAGTTATTATTTGTTGACTTGGTGGACCCCGGAAATCCTCATTGATTCGATGTTCAAGAACCCAAACAACCACACCCACAATAAGAAAGAACAACCCTGTAACACACCACATCTCCAAAGTAAATGGCTGCAAGAATGCCCAGGATGTTTTTATATGCTTTTCAACTGGAGCCAAGATAACCAAGCCTGTTTCAATGAATGGCTGGGTGAAATCTATAGCTACTGTCCGGCTCATTGTAATTGCAATATCCCCTATAGCTGCATCAAACTCCTGCAGGATAAGATGCCCCTGGTCAGTACAGTATGATAAATGGTTAGGAGAAGAAAAGTGGTGTTCATACTTACATTTGATTCAACCATCTGTATGAGTTTGTCATAACTAGGATTTTCAGTACCACTCCCAAAAGGTATGAGCTTGTAGCTAACAGGATAAGGAAGCAAGGACAATGCCTGAGTAAAGACATCGATGCAATAACCATTAATTGACCCAGTAGCATTGTCTTCCGTGACAAACTCTTTGAAGCTAAATCTGTTGGGAACACCAATTTTTAACTCCTTGGCATTAGAAGGGAAAACCCACCCTCGAGGCCTCTGTGCAGTCTCCCCAGGCCAAATAACATCATAGAGATTCTGATTGGCTAGAGAAGTATTAGGAGGCTTTGAATATAGAGCCTCTGGAGAGATGGTCGACAACAAGCCAGAATAATTTGACCAAAAACCAACGGTCCGCATGCCATTTCCGATGAGGTTTATAATGTCATATGCAGGATGAATGAGGTCACCTGAAGCATCGAATTGCACTTGCCCAGATGCCCCAGTGAAGTTTACCTTTCTGATATTCTCCAATAATTTATTTCCCATGTCAAAAATGCTCATTGCTTCAAGGTGAAGAGTTTCCCCAGCTTCATGGTGCAACTTTGAGTCATTTGAAAAGGAAATCCTACCACCATCACCAAAGAAGGCATCAAGAGCCCGAGCTAGTGCCCAGACACTATCATAAACATAAAAACCATAAGTATTTACACGAAGATCACTATGGTTGTACTTATGACTTTGCCTGCTCCACTTGGAGATCAAATTACTCTTCATCTTTGAGTTGGGGATATGTGGCCGTAAAGTAAGAACACCTTGCATGCCAGATATAATGTCAGCAGGAACTGATGAATTAGCATCAAGATATGCAGACAGCCAGTCAGTTGCAATCCACACATAGCCGTTGCCCATCATGTTCAGTTGATTTGCCATGGAGAAAAACTTGAGTCCATGTTCAGCTCCAGTGTGGAGAATGATAACGCGAGACTCCATGTAACTGACACCAACCAACAAATTTATGAGCTCACTCCTTTTAGCATTGGAAGGAAAACTCACCTTGTAGGAGATTTTGCAACGCTTTGCAGTGAGTGCATCATCCAAAGCAATAATTCCATTTCTACCATAATCATTATCAATGTATATGGCAGTCACTATCTTCCAGTGGTTATAGTCAACAAGTGCTGCCACAGCCGCCATTTGATAGAGATCACTGGAGCCAGTTCTGACAAAGAATGGGAACTGTATCGTTGAAAGAGTTGCATCAGAAGCAAAGGACATCAAAGGAACCCGGAGCTCATTTGCTACATATGAAATGATATGAGAAATTGTGGAGCACTGGGGGCCAACGATTGCAATAACATCAGTCTCCATGAACTGCAAACCTGATAAAAGGAATACGGTATCATTGTCATAACTCCATGAACCAAAAATTATTTTAATGATGCGAAATGAATGAGTGACATTAAAGCTAGCCTACCTTGAACCATGCCAAGGAAACCATCAAAGCAATTTGTATCCTTTATTTTAACCTTTAGTGTAGTTCCATTTAGAACTGTTGGATCAGAGTTGATATCTTCCAAGGCTGCACGGATGGCAACCTCCGCAACACCTCCAGTGGTGGAGTTAAATTGAAGAATAGAGCCAATATTCACAACTGGAGGCCCTGCAGCTAAACTCTTGCAGATGCCACTAGGGAACAGGAGCAGAGAGAGAACCAACAATGTGAGAAAAGCTATCTCCATTGTGCCTCAAATGGTGCAAAGGCTAATGGCCGCTTGTCTGCATGTTAGCAACTTATTATGTGCTGAAAACCCCCTGTAAAAAAAGGACCATATAACAGATGTTACCGTCATACCAATGCATAAGTCTTGTATTCCCTAAAGTAACATATTACATGTGAAAGACTACCAACATTTGAAAGGCTCGGTCAAAACGTTGAAAGGAAAAGGACACAAAAAGGCAAATGACAATTTAAGGAAGCAATTGCAGTAATTAAAAAAATGGATTGAATATTGCAAAGAAAAGAAACTTTGCGACATAGATCCAATTGAAGCGATGAAGGAAATGTCAATTCTGGTATGCGCCCCATTTATACTACTACTGGGAAGATATAGATCCAAGGTTCGGCTGGCAAGGCAAGCATCCAAGAAAGTCGAGAAGCAATGTGGTCCTTAAGTAAAAGCCAAAGCATTTTGGCGTGGCCATACTACTCTCAACAGATTCCAGTTTGCGCACACTTTTGCTATGCAGAGAGAGAACAAAAGCCGCAGGTGACAAATTGTCAATCAGACAGCAAAAGGAAAAACGAACATAACAGAACATAGAACTATATATACGATGCTTAAGATGGGGTGCTTCCTGCAAGAGGACACAATGCCTGGGAACGGCAATCAACCAAACAGCCTGAGCACAATTTTTTAACCAGAGAGAAGCTGCGACAGGATTATGACAACCAAGCTACAGCCAGAAAGTCTATGAAAGGAAGCATGAATGCCAACTAGAGAAGCAGACGGAGAAGTATGCATCAACAGGAAATCAGTATTATTACGCGTTCCGTGCACATTTTCAGCAACTGATGGTGAACGGACCGAAACGTGGAAGGACTGAAACGAGACCAGCAGCCGGACCGACACCCTGCGCACAATCCATCGAACACCTCGAGGACGAGCATGCAAGAGTAGGCCCAGCGGCAACATCAGCACACACTACACAGCCGCCATTACCGGGGGATCAATCCACAACCGGGACGCGGCTCTCCCTCGGATTCCTCAATGAGACCCCAAGAAACGGCGGCAACGGCGACGACTGGCGGCGGGCATTGGCAGCACCGCAGCAGGGAAGTACTGTAGGACTGTAGGAGATGGGTGGGGATTCGAGAGCAAGTACAGATTTCGACGACTTACGGATTGGATTCGGGCCCCGCGAAGAGGAAATGTCGGCCTCCCGTTGGACGCTGGCTGCTGCTGCTGCCGCGGCGCCGGTCGACGACGAGGAGGAGGAGTAGACTAAGAGCAGACCGCGAGCGGCTTCTGTCGGCGGTCGAGCTCATTATTCTAAGTGAGTGGTATTTATAGCGGAGGTATGACGGGAGAAAGAGGGAGACGGAGACGGCGGTGGTAACATTGCACGATGACAGGCGGGGCCCACCCCGAATATTTGACTGTCATAGGATTGGTTAAGTTGACCCAACTCGATTGCACCACAAAGATAAACAAACAAATCACTCCTGTTAAAATGCTTGAACCGAATGGAACATCTCTTGTTAAATGTGGTTTGAAAAATCCTTAAGATTTGTTTTTCGTATCATTTAGTCATATAAGTAACTCATAAATAAATACTACTCCCTCCGTCTCATAATATAAGAGCGTTTTTGACCCTACACTAGACGCATGTGGCGATTCCATCAATTTTAAACTCCACAACTTCGATCGGGCCTTCAGTAGGCATTTGTTTGAGTGTGTGTGTGTGTGGTGGTGTGACCGTGTGCGTGCAATGTTGTTTCTCAAAAGAAAAAAAAAAGGAAAACTATGCAAACAACCTGCGTAGAAGAACCCTAGCTAGAGTGTGTGACCGGCCAAAGAAAGGTATTAGATCTGATTCCGATGATCTTTATATTATGCAGGTTGAGATGCAGATTAGCATGCCCGCGGGCAAAAAAATAATAAAAAACTGTCAAATGATCCAAGTCAATCCTTGGCTTGTTAGTTCAGCTGGCATTAGGAACTGAAATCAATCAAACTTGTGTCACGAGCTAACACACGGAGCCATGATTAATCAAGCAACTGTATTTACTGAGAAAGATTACAAAAGGTGATCAGGTGAGAACTTGGCTGCTTCATGTGAAGTTCATGCATTTCAATCCTCAAAAGGGAAAAATTAAGAGACCTTTTACAGTACATCAAGTAAATTTGGGGCGTTTTTTTCTGTGATTCAACGGCCCAGATGAGACAATACTACACTAGATTTCAGGTAGTATATCAAGGCCACAGGGGCATTTTGGGTAGCTCAGGCTTATCAATCCTGGAGCAAGGTACACCACGGCTTTCCACCCGGAGACAGCGGGCGTGAACCACGACCTCCTCGCAGTGACGAGCACCAGGCGCACCGCTGCACGACGGAGGAGCACGATCCCATTGTGAAGTCACCCTCCGCTGTCCAACATTGGCCGCAAACATAACGGCCTCGTGTATCGTACGCAATCCACCGGACATCAGGTCATGTTGTGCGCCAACAACGCTGAATCCCCTCGAGCGACAGACCCAATCATATGACAGCCCTTACGTAGTACTAAGAATACGTTCTAGTGCTTCCAAACATAGTTCAGAGGATATCAAACTTGCAGTATGTGTTGTGTTTGTGTCGAATATTTTGTACTAGTTGGGTTACGCTTGGACTTGGTGTTGTAGTGTGGGTAGGATACGTGTAGTGTCGGAGTCGGACACGTTGTACCCTTGGCCTCTTATATATGAAGAGGCACCCCACGTTGTAACCCATGACGACTAGATAGCGACAGGCTCGCAAGGGGGTGCTGGCGGCTTGTGCCGGCGCCCGGGTGGCCGGTGTTGCGGTATCTCGGGGAGGAGTGCCCGTAGTCATTGCCCCGGGGAGTAGGCGAGTTCGCCGAACCTCGTTAACAAATCTCGGTGTCGTCATTGTCTGTGATTGCTTGTTCCTCGGTGGATCGACTGCGTACCTCGGATTTATTCTAACAAGTGGTATCAGAGCAAGGTTACGAAGAGGTTGTTTTGCGTTGATCTAGAGGACAATCATCATTGAGTTCGTTGCAGAGTTGCGTATACCGCGGTCGACTTATTGATGGATGTCGACGAGATCGTATCAAGCGGTGGCAGCAGGAGCGGCTCGGACCGAGGCGCGTGGAGCCGTGGAGCCGTGAAAGTCCAAGACGTGGACACGCACGTGAGCCAGCTGGGCTAGCCTTGCCGATTAAGTCGGGCGCGGCCGTGCGGCACTGAAACTCCAAGGCGTACACGCGGCTGGAGCGAAGCAGCGATCAGGACCGAGTTTGTTATGGAAAAAAGGGACCGAGTCCCTAGAGGCAACGGCCTCGTGCCAAAAGCGGAGAGTACGGCTGCAAATAAAAGCTGCAGCAGGCGTACGGCAGAGGCAAGAGATACAGATCCAATCAGCGAAGAAAAAATCCATCAGATCGTACAGAGGCTGCGCATCCATCAGGAAGCACTACTAGAATTAGCAAGGGCAAGGCAAAGCATGCGCTAGCATCAGGAAGTTGAGTCAAGACAGGAGCTGCTACACGTGAAGACCAGAAGAGGTTTTTTGGTTGGAAGTGCTAGTAGTACGTGGAGGACCGGAGGTTCAGTTTGCGTACTTTGGGCATCTCGTGCAAAGCTCAGATAATTTTTCGCAGGGTCAGCCATACAAAGAACCATGGCGCCATCGGGTACCAGGTTTGAGGTGGAGAAGTTCAACGGAACTGGAAGCTTTGGGTTATGGCAGACAAGGGTGAAAGATTTGTTGGCACAACAGGGATGCTTGAAGGCGTTGTTGCAGGAAGCCAAGCCAGCTAATGGAGGCGGATGACTGGGAGGAGTTACAGTTGAAAGCAGCCGGGACTATACGGTTGTGTCTGTCGGACCAGGTTATTTATCATGTGATGGATGAGAATTCGCCGAAGAAGATCTGGGAGAAGCTGGAAAGTCAGTTTATGTCCAAGACTGCGACGACCAAGGTGTATCTGAAGCAAAAGTTGTATGGGATGAGGATGCAGGAGGGGTCGGACCTTGTGGAGTATATGAACGCCTTTAATCAAGTCGTGACGGATCTAGCACGCTTGGGTGCGACGGTTGACGACGAGGATAGGGCAATTCTGCTTCTTTGTTCATTTCCATCATCCTATGACCATTTGATCACTACTTTGACGCACGGCAAGGAGACCGTCAAGAATGAGGATATTACTGCGGCATTGCTATCTTATGATATGAGAAAGAAGAACGCGGTGGAAGTCTCTCATGGTGAAGGTTTGCTAGTCAAGGGTGAGCAGTGGCGGAAGGGATATGAGGCTGGGAAGAACAAGAAAAAGAAAAAGAATATACAGTGTCACAAGTGTAAGCAGTGGGGACATATGAGAAAGGACTGTCCAGAACTCAATGGTGGGGCAAGTGCTAATAAGGCAACTCATGGTGATGACTCAGACAGCAGTAGTGATGTTCTCATAGTATCAGACAGGCGGTCAACCAAAGGTGAAGCGTGGATGTTGGATTCAGCTTGCTCTTTTCATGCGACACCCAACAGGGAGTGGTTCTCTTCGTACAAGTCTGGTGAGTTTGGTTTAGCCTATGTGGGCGATGACACAGGTTATCGTGTTGCTGGAGTAGGTGACATCAAAATCAAGATGTTTGACGGAGTTGAGTGGATGCTTCGGGGAGTCAGGCATGTGCCAGGGCTAAGGAGGAATCTAATTTCGCTTGGTGTTCTTCATGATGATGGTATGGTATTCCGTTGTGATCGGGATAGGAAGACCATGAGAATCATGGAAGATGAGGTAACCGTGATGATTGGAGAGAGGACGGCTTCGCATCTTTACAAGTTGCAAGGGAGCACTATTGCAGGTGGAGTCACGGAGGCTGGAGTTGCGGGAGTAGCAGCGGGGTCTCACGGCGGCGGTGGGTCTGGGGCAGACTCGTCGAGTAGCTCTCAGTAAGCTACGAAGAAGACAACACAAGTCCGGAGTACATGGAAGTTTGACGCATGGACAAATTCAAGGTGGTGGAGAATATTCGCCAAGGTGGAGTTTGTTGTGTTTGTGTCGAATATTTTGTACTAGTTGGGTTACGCTTGGACTTGGTGTTGTAGTGTGGGTAGGATACGTGTAGTGTCGGAGTCGGACACGTTGTACCCTTGGCCTCTTATATATGAAGAGGCACCCCACGTTGTAACCCATGACGACTAGATAGCGACAGGCTCGCAAGGGGGTGCTGGCGGCTTGTGCCGGCGCCCGGGTGGCCGGTGTTGCGGTATCTCGGGGAGGAGCGCGAGTCATTGCCCCGGGGAGTAGGCGAGTTCGCCGAACCTCGTTAACAAATCTCGGTGTCGTCATTGTCTGTGATTGCTTGTTCCTCGGTGGATCGACTGCGTACCTCGGATTTATTCTAACAGTATGTATGCAGGGAAAGAACCATAGCAATCGAGACGAGCCTTTGGCGATTCAGCGACACAGCTTCATTATTTGACAGTCAGTTTTGGCGATTTGCCGATGATAATGAAGAAATTGTAGAGCTGCTAATTCACACGGGGATGATTCATGGAGACGAGGGCGCCAATGGTTTTGGGTTCGAGGCAATGAATTGGGTGCAGGGTGGTTGTCCCTGCGCACGAAGGCGGGAGGCGTGGACATGCAGGCTGCTGCCCGGCGGCAGTGAGGAAGCATCGGCATGGCGGAGGACGGCGTGCGCTGGCTATTATCAAGATTAAAACATGGAAAGAACAGATCTATCTCAATAAGAAATTACCAATCTGTCCTTAAGCCAAAATCTGAGTCAAGCCGTTTTAACCGTTGGATCAACTAAATACTACCTATTATATTAGGTAGTATGATGCACTGTAAAAAATCTAAAAATTAAATCCATACATTTGAAGGCAGAATATGTGTGCATTCAGCCTTATTCTTAGTCGGCCTTACAAGCTAGGCATTTGCATCCAGCCCTGCAGCTAGTGTTTTCATCACATTCACTCCATGCACAGAACAAATCCTTTTTGCTGTAAGACCAAATGATGCTTTGGTTGTTTCTGCTTTTCCTTAATGATGATTTCGCGCCCTTTTAAAAGAGCGCATTTCATAAAAGACAAAAAGGGCTATAACCCGCATGCGATTAGCATCTGATGCTGCATTGCTCGGGGAAATTCTCTAGGCTTTATGCTCAAAATATTATCCCTTGCGTGACTACCTTCTTATACATCATGATTCATTGATGTCCTGTGTGCAAGAACGGCAGGTATACCGGACTATGTATAGCACCAGTAAGTAACTGGATGATCTACTCTTCACCAACTGTTTCAGCATGAAGATCTAGAGTTCACGAATAGGATACTTCTCGATCAAATCAAACAACTCATCCCCAATGCCAAAACCGAGCATCTTGGCCATGTCGCCCGTCTTCAACCTGGGCTTGGCATGGTTCTGCTGCTTCAGCCACGAGTAGACGAGGAAAACTTTCTTCATCCCAAACAGCTCCAATGCCTCCGGGTTGAAGACCACGCCATGACGCATACTCATCTGCGGTAGTAGTTCATAAATTTCATTAACTTTGAACACGACGATATGAAAGTGTATATATGTCTGCACTTTTGTAGGGTGAGACCACACGTGCTGATTTCACTTTTTTTTATGGACACACGTGCTGATTTCAGATAAATGGTTTCTATGGTTACCTGGTGAGGGACCAGCATTGCAGCGTACCTGGCGAGCTCACCGGCTCTCCAGTCAAGCACCACCGGAAACCAGGGGTAGGAAGCGTCAAGCCTCACAAACCATAGCCTTACATCTGGAAACTCCGACAGTTCCCTCGTGTCGTATGGATCCTCTCTCTCGTAGTTTATTGTGAAACCGACAGTTCGGTCCAGCAGATTTCTTGATTGAGCTGAATAATGTGCATAAGATTCTGGTCAGTTAAAGCCTCCCGATGCAAAATGCAGTCACATGACGTTCGTGGTATGTCCGAGGACTACCTGTCGTTAAGGAATTCAGGTTGCCGAGGGCTTCTTGGACGGGCGATAGGTCAAGTGTTCGGATGATGTCCTTGTTGATAACAATCTCGATGCGCCCTTCAGTAGGTGGTGGAGGAGGCTCAACTTGTGGTGCATCTAAGAAAGCCATGAAAGGATATCAATTGCAAGAAAAATATACAAGCTCACTCAAGGAAAACAACGATATGAATTCAACGTGCACACTATTATGTGAGGACTTTATAATATGACTGACATACAACAATGAAATCCTTCACCGTTGAACAAGGTATTAGAGCAGCTGAACAGGGTGCCATACATGAGAAGCAGTTTGTAGGTACTTGAGCATTTCCAGGGCACATTCCCTGTCACTTAACATCATCATGTCGGTTGGAAAATAAAACCAGTTGTGTGTGGGTGGCGAAATTGTAGGCCTTGACCAATGCAGAATTGGTGTATGCTATGCTGTACTGTGCCTCTCCAGAACTACTGAATACCAAAATCAATTGCCACAACGACTTTGCACAAATAAACTGAGGACAGGAACCAAAATCATGGTTCCGATAGTGTCATATGTTGAGATCTGGTCATATGTTTCGCTCAAAAAGAAGAAGATAATGCCGTCTGTTAATGTTGCGCTGTGAAACTAATCGTCCCAGGGAGAGTTTGGAGTGGTATTTTAATTGGGTTTCAGTGAAGTGGCTGCTAGTGCTAATGTTGGTAGAGCTCACCGTCTTGGTCCGAGAGGGAGAGGTCGAAGTTGCCGGAGGGGTTGAACGCGACGCGGGGAGCCTGGAGCTGGATGCTCGGCGTCTTGGGACCGGAGCAGCAGAGGAAGGCCGCAGGATGGGGCGGCGAGCTGCTGGCGCTGCTGCTGCTGAGCCGCCTCGAAGTAGGGCGGAGCGAAGCCACGAAAGGATGGTGGTGGTGTACGGCGGCCGCGGCGCCGGCGGCCATGGAGGTAAGTAGGTAGCCGCTGGCGTCGTGGAGGAGCAACAGCCTCCGGCGAGCGGCCCCCCTGGCCGTGGGTCTATCTTATTATCCGTTTATCCTGACTTTTATTTTTCGCAGGGGCTAAAAGGCGGGCTGCACGCGCTACGCGACAAGGAGCGGGAAAATCTCCATTCTTCTCATCTCGATCGAACAGGATAAGAGCATCTCCCTTATAATCTGCGACAAGTACTCCCTCTGTCCCAAAATATAAGAACGTTTTTGACGCTAGTGTAGTGTTAAAAAGCGTTTTTATATTTTAGGACAGAGGGTGTATTTTTGAACGGAGGGAGTAGTAGCGCAAAATTAATATACACCTCTCCACAAAAAATATTTTAGACGTTTTTATGAGAACTCAAAAGAGAGAAAAAAAATATCTAGCGATTCCCGTACAAGGGCATCCTTGACAGAGAGGTTTTTCCTTCGAGCAAGAGCAAAAAGACCAGGGGCCATATTTGCACGTACCATGCCCTGTAACCAGCGATCTTTCCAAAAACCTAGCCCGCTGCCCGTCCCCGAGAGTGATTTCCGTGCAAGCCGAGAAAAGTCGTCGGTCGGTTTTATCACAAGGAATAGGGATACCTTGCCAAGGTCTCGGGTCGTTGCTCCATTCAAACCATGCCCAACGCAGCCGTAGAGCTCGACTGAAAAGCTCAATGTCCTTAATCTCGAGACCACCATGATTTTGCATTCCTCTTCATCACTCCACGGGAAGTTCCTTCGGATCTTATCCATTCTCTTGATCACCCGTTTGTTGGCGGCAAAGCAGATGAGGAAGAAGGTTGCCATAGAAGTCAGTGAAGGAAATATGCCCTAGAGGCAATAATAAAGTTATTATTTATTTCCTCATATCATGATAAATGTTTATTATTCATGCTAGAATTGTATTAACCGGAAACATAATACATGTGTGAATATATAGACAAACAGAGTGTCACTAGTATGCCTCTACTGGACTAGCTTGTTAATCAAAGATGGTTATGTTTCCTAACCATGAACAAGGAGTTGTTATTTGATTAACAAGGTCACATCATTAGTTGAATGATCTGATTGACATGACCCATTCCGTTAGCTTAGCACCCGATCGTTTAGTATGTTGCTATTGCTTCCTTCATGACTTATACATGTTCCTATGACTATGAGATTATGCAACTCCCGTTTACCGGAGGAACACTTTGTGTGCTACCAAACGTCACAACGTAACTGGGTGATTATAAAGGTGCTCTACAGGTGTCTCCGAAGGTACTTGTTGAGTTGGCGTATTTCGAGATTAGGATTTGTCACTCCGAATGTCGAAGAGGTATCTCTGGGCCCTCTCGGTAATGCACATCACTTAAGCCTTGCAAGCATTTCAACTAATGAGTTAGTTGTGAGATGATGTATTACGGAACGAGTAAAGAGACTTGCCGGTAACGAGATTGAACTAGGTATTGGATACCGACGATCGAATCTCGGGCAAGTAACATGCCGATGACAAAGGGAACAAAGTATGTTGTTATGCGGTTTGACCGATAAAGATCTTCGTAGAATATGTAGGAACCAATATGGGCATCCAGGTCCCGCTATTGGTTATTGACCGAGAATGGTTTTAGGTCATGTCTACATAGTTCTCGAACCCGTAGGGTCCGCACGCTTAACGTTTCGTTGACGATATAGTATTATATGAGTTATGCATGTTGGTAACCGAATGTTGTTCGGAGTCCCGGATGAGATCATGGACATGACGAGGAACTCCGGAATGGTCCGGAGATAAAGTTTGATATATGGGATAATAGTGTTTGATCTCCGGAAGGGTTCCGGAATTCACCGGAAGGGGTTCCGGATGTTTCCCGAAATGTTTGGGTACGAGAACACGTTATTTGGGCCAAAGGGGAAAGCCCACAAGGTTTTTGGAAAGCGCAAAAAGGAAGTGTTGCGGAGTCCAGGGGCCAGACGCCAGGGTCCCTGGCGTCTGGGTCCAGACGCCGGGAACCCTGGCGTCTGGCCCTGGAGTCCGAGAAGGACTCTTGCCTTTCGGGTGAAACCGACTTTGTGGAGGCTTTTACTCCAAGTTTTGACCCCAAGGCTCAACATATAAATAGAGGGGTAGGGCTAGCACCAAAGACACATCAAGAAACACCAAGCCGTGTGCCGGCAACCCCGTCCCCTCTAGTTTATCCTCTGTCATAGTTTCCGTAGTGCTTAGGCGAAGCCCTGCGGAGATTGTTCTTCACCAACACCGTCACCACGCTGTCGTGCTGCCGGAACTCATCTACTACTTCGCCTGTCTTGCTGGATCGAGAAGGCGAGGACGTCATCGAGCTGAACGTGTGTAGAACTCGGAGGTGCCGTGCGTTCGGTGCTTGGATCGGTCGGATCGTGAAGACGTACGACTACATCAACCGCGTTGATAAACGCTTCCGCTTAGCGATCTTCAAGGGTATGAAGATACACTCCCCTTCTCGTTGCTATACATCACCATGATCTTGTGTGTGCGTAGGAAATTTTTTGAAATTACTACGTTCCCCAACAGTCAGGACAGAGTTCACAAGAGCAAGCCACCTAGGTCTTGCCAGAAGTTTTCCTTTCCAACCTTTTAGCATTCCCGCCATGCCATCAATAAGAGGCAACAACACTCCCCTTCTCGTTGCTATACATCACCATGATCTTGTGTGTGCGTAGGAAAATTTTTGAAATTACTGCGTTCCCCAACAGTGGCATCCGAGCCAGGTTTTTATGGTTTGATGTTATATGCACGAGTAGAACACAAGTGAGTTGTGGGCGATATAAGTCATACTGCTTACCAGCATGTCATACTTTGGTTCAGCGGTATTGTTGGATGAAGCGGCCCGGACCGACATTACGCGTACGCTTACGCGAGACTGGTTTTACCGCCGTGCTTTGCACACAGGTGACTAGCGGGTGTCAGTTTCTCCAACTTTAGTTGAACCGAGTGTGGCTACGCCCGGTCCTTGCGAAGGTTAAAACAGCATCAACTTGACAAACTATCGTTGTGGTTTTGATGCGTAGGTGAGATTGGTTCTTGCTTAAGCCCGTAGCAGCCACGTAAAACTTAAAACAACAAAGTAGAGGACGTCTAACTTGTTTTTGCAGGGCATGTTGTGATGTGATATGGCCAAAACATGATGCTATATTTTATTGTATGAGATGATCATGTTTTGTAACCAAAGTTATCGGCAACTGGCAGGAGCCATATGGTTGTCGCTTTATTGTATGAAATGCAAACGCCCTGTAATTGCTTTACTTTATCACTAAACGGTAGCGATAGTCGTAGAAGCAATAGATGGCGTAAACGACAACGATGCTACGATGGAGATCAAGGTGTCACGCCGGTGACAATGGTGATCATGATGATGCTTCGGAGATGGAGATCACAAGCACAAGATGATGATGGCCATATCATATCACTTATATTGATTGCATGTGATGTTTATCTTTTATGCATCTTATCTTGCTTTGCTTGACGGTAGCATTTTAAGATGATCTCTCACTAAAAATTATCAAGAAGTGTTCTCCCTGAGTATGCACCGTTGCCAAAGTTCGTCGTGCCCAGACACCACGTGATGATCGGGTGTGATAAGCTCTACGTCCATCTACAACGGGTGCAAGCCAGTTTTGCACACGCAGAATACTCAGGTTAAACTTGATGAGCCTAGCATATGTAGATATGGCCTCGGAACACGGAGACCGAAAGGTCGAGCGTGAATCATATAGTAGATATGATCAACATAAGATGTTCACCATTGAAAACTACTCCATCTCACGTGATGATCGGTTATGGTTTAGTTGATTTGGATCACGTGATCACTTAGATGACTAGAGAGATGTCTGTCTAAGTGGGAGTTCTTAAGTAATATGATTAATTGAACTTAAATTTATCATGAACTTAGTCCTGGTAGTATTTTGCAAATTATGTTGTAAATCAATAGCTTACATTGTTGCTTTCATATGTTTATTTTGATATGTTCCTAGAGAAAATTGTGTTGAAAAATGTTAGTAGCAATGATGCGGATTGGATCCGTGATCTGAGGTTTATCCTCATTGCTGCACAGAAGAATTATGTCCTTAATGCACCGCTAAGTGACAGACCTATTGCAGGAGCAGATGTAGACGTTATGAACGTTTGGCTAGCTCAATATGATGACTACTTGATAGTTTTGTGCACCATGCTTTATGGCTTAGAATCGGGACTTCAAAGATGTTTTGAACATCATGGACCATACAAGATGTTCCAGGAGTTGAAGTTAATATTTCCAGCAAATACCCGAGTTGAGAGATCTGAAGTCTCCAACAAGTTCTATAGCTAAAAGATGGAGGAGAATCGCTCAACTAGTGAGCATGTGCTCAGATTGTCTGGGTACTTCAATCGCTTGAATCAAGTGGGAGTTAATCTTCCAGATAAGATAGTGATTGACAGAATTCTCTAGTCGCCACCACTAAGTTACTAGAACTTCGTGATGAACTATAGTATGCAAGGGATGACGAAAACGATTCCCGAGCTCTTCGTGATGTTGAAATCGACGAAGGTAGAAATCAAGAAAGAGCATCAAGTGTTGATGATTGACAAGACCACTAGTTTCAAGAAAAAGGGAAAAGGGAAAAGAAGGGGAACTTCAAGAAGAACGGCAAGCAAGTTGCTACTCAAGTGAAGAAGCCCAAGTCTGGACCTAAGCCTGAGACTAAGTGCTTCTACTGCAAAGGGACTGGTCACTGGAAGCAGAACTACCCCAAGTATTTGGCGGATAAGAAGGATGGCAAAGTAAACAAAGGTATATTTGATATACATGTTATTGATGTGTACTTTACTAGTGTTTATAGCAACCCCTCGGTATTTGGTACTGGTTCAGTTGCTAAGAGTAGTAACTCGAAACGGGAGTTGCAGAATAAACAGAAACTAGTTAAGGGTGAAGTGACGATGTGTGTTGAAAGTAGTTTCAAGATTGATATGATCATCATCGCACACTCCCTATACTTTCAGGATTAGTGTTGAACCTAAATAAATGTTATTTGGTGTTTGCGTTGAGCATGAATATGATTTGATCGTATTTATTGCAATACGGTTATTCATTTAAGTAAGAGAATAAACTGTTGTTCTGTTTACATGAATAAAACCTTATATGGTTACACACCCAATGAAAATGGTTCATTGGATCTCGATCGTAGTGATACACATATTCATAATATTGAAACCAAAAGATGCAAAGTTAATAATGATAGTGCAACTTATTTGTGGCACTGCCGTTTAGGTCATATTGGTGTAAAGCGCATGAAGAAACTCCATGCTGATGGGATTTTGGAATCACTTGATTATGAATCACTTGATGCTTGCGAACCGTGCCTTTTGGGCAAGATGACTGAAACTCCGTTCTCCGGAACAATGGAACAAGCTACTGACTTATTGGAAATAATACATACCGATGTATGCGATCCAATGAGTGTTGATGCTCGTGGCAAGTATCGTTATTTTCTGACCTTCACAAGATGATTTGAGCAGATATGGGTATATCTACTTGATGAAACATAAGTCTGAAATAGTTGAAAGGTTCAAAGAGTTTCAGAGTGAAGTGGAAAAATCATCGTAACAAGAAAATAAAGTTTCTGCGATCTGATCGCGGAGACGAATATTTGAGTTACGAGTTTGGTCTTCAGTTAAAACAATGTGGAATAGTTTCACAGCTCACGCCACCTGGAACACCACAACGTTATGGTGTGTCCGAACGTCATAACCGTACTTTATTGGATATAGTACAATCTATGATGTTTCTTACCGATTTACCAATATCGTTTTGGGATCATGCATTAGAGACAGCTGCATTCACGTTAAATAGGGCACCATCTAAGTCCGTTGAGACGACACAATATGAACTGTGGTTTGGCAAGAAACCAAAGTTGTCGTTTCTTAAAGTTTGGGGCTGCGATGCTTATGTGAAAAAGTTTCATCCTGATAAGCTCGAACCCAAATCGGAGAAGTGCGTCTTCATAGAATACCCAAAGGAAATTGTTGGGTACACCTTCTATCACAGATCCGAAGGCAAGATATTCGTTGCTAAAAATGGATCCTTTCTAGAGAAGGAGTTTCTCTCGAAAGAAGTGAGTGGGAGGAAAGTAGAACTTGATGAGGTACCTGTTCTCTTATTGGATAGTAGTTCATCACAGAAATCTGTTCTTGTGACTACTATACCAATTAGTGAGGAAGCTAATGATGATGATCATGTAACTTCAGATCAAGTTACTACCGAACCTCGTAGGTAAAACGGAGTGAGATCCGCACCAGAGTGGTACGGTAATCCTATTCTGGAAGTCATGTTACTAGACCATGATAAACCTATGAACTATGAGGAAGCGATGATGAGCCCAGATTCCGCAAAATGGCTTAAGGCCATAAAATCTGAGATATGATCCATGTATGAGAACAAAGTATGGACTTTGACTGACTTGCTCGATGATCAGCAAGCCATGTTGATTAAATGGATTTTTAAGAGGAAGACGGACGCTGATAGTATTGTTACTATCTACAAAGCTAGAATTGTCGCAAAAAGGTTTTTCGACAAGTTCAAAGTGTTGACTACGATGAGAGTTTCTCACTCGTATCTATGCTTAAGTCTGTCCAAATCATGTTAGCAATTGCCGCATTTTATGAAATCTGGCAAATGGATAAACAAAACTGCATTCCTTAATGGAGTTATTTAAGAAGAGTTGTATGTGATGCAACCAAGAGGTTTTGTCGATCCTAAAGGTGTTAACAAAATGTGCAAGCTCCAGCGATCCATTTATGGACTGGTGCAAGCATCTCGGAGTTGGAATATACGCTTTGATAAGTTGATCAAAGCATATAGTTTATACAGACTTGCAGTGAAGCCTGTATTTACTAGAAAGTGAGTGGGAGCACTACAACATTTCTATAAGTATATGTGAATGACATATTGTAGATCGGAAATAATGTAGAATTATTCTGCAAAGCATAAAGGAGTGTTTGAAAGGAGTTTTTCAAAGAAAGACCTCGGTGAAGCTGCTTGCATATTGAGCATCAAGATCTATAGAGATAGATCAAGACGCTTGATAAGTTTTTTCAATGAGTACCTACCTTGACAAGATTTTGAAGTAGTTCAAAATGGAACAGTCAAAGAAGGAGTTCTTGCCTGTGTTGCAAGGTGTGAAATTGAGTAAGACTCAAAACCCGACCACAGCAGAAGATAGAAAGAGAATGAAAGTCATTCCCTATGCCTTGGCCATAGGTTCTATAAAGTATGCCATGTTGTGTACTAGATCTATTGTATACCTTACACTGAGTTTGGCAAGGGAGTACAATAATGATCTAGAAGTAGATCACTGGACAGCGGTCAAAATTATCCTTAGTGGAATAAGGATATGTTTCTCGATTATGGAAGTGGCAAAAGGTTCGTCGTAAAGGGTTACGTCGATGCAAGTTTTGACACCGATCTGGATGACTCTAAGTCTCGATCTAGATACATATTGAAAGTGGGAGCAATTAGCTAGAGTAGCTCCGTGCAGAGCATTGTAGACATAAGAAAATTGCAAAATACATAACGAATCTGAATGTGAAAGACCCGTTGACTAAGATTCTCTCACAAGCAAAAACATGATCACACCTTAGTACTCTTTGGGTGTTAATCACATAGCGATGTGAACTAGATTACTGAATCTAGTAAACCCTTTGGGTGTTGGTCACATGGCGATGTGAACTATGGGTGTTAATCACATGATGATGTGAACTATCAATGTTAATCACATGGTGATGTGATCTAGATTATTGACTCTAGTGCAAGTGGGAGACTGAAGGAAATATGCCCTAGAGGCAATAATAAAGTTATTATTTATTTCCTCATATCATGATAAATGTTTATTATTCATGCTAGAATTGTATTAACCGGAAACATAATACATGTGTGAATATATAGACAAACAGAGTGTCACTAGTATGCCTCTACTGGACTAGCTTGTTAATCAAAGATGGTTATGTTTCCTAACCATGAACAAGGAGTTGTTATTTGATTAACAAGGTCACATCATTAGTTGAATGATCTGATTGACATGACCCATTCCGTTAGCTTAGCACCCGATCGTTTAGTATGTTGCTATTGCTTCCTTCATGACTTATACATGTTCCTATGACTATGAGATTATGCAACTCCCGTTTACCGGAGGAACACTTTGTGTGCTACCAAACGTCACAACGTAACTGGGTGATTATAAAGGTGCTCTACAGGTGTCTCCGAAGGTACTTGTTGAGTTGGCGTATTTCGAGATTAGGATTTGTCACTCCGAATGTCGAAGAGGTATCTCTGGGCCCTCTCGGTAATGCACATCACTTAAGCCTTGCAAGCATTTCAACTAATGAGTTAGTTGTGAGATGATGTATTACGGAACGAGTAAAGAGACTTGCCGGTAACGAGATTGAACTAGGTATTGGATACCGACGATCGAATCTCGGGCAAGTAACATGCCGATGACAAAGGGAACAAAGTATGTTGTTATGCGGTTTGACCGATAAAGATCTTCGTAGAATATGTAGGAACCAATATGGGCATCCAGGTCCCGCTATTGGTTATTGACCGAGAATGGTTTTAGGTCATGTCTACATAGTTCTCGAACCCGTAGGGTCCGCACGCTTAACGTTTCGTTGACGATATAGTATTATATGAGTTATGCATGTTGGTAACCAAATGTTGTTCGGAGTCCCGGATGAGATCATGGACATGACGAGGAACTCCGGAATGGTCCGGAGATAAAGTTTGATATATGGGATAATAGTGTTTGATCTCCGGAAGGGTTCCGGAATTCACCGGAAGGGGTTCCGGATGTTTCCCGAAATGTTTGGGTACGAGAACACGTTATTTGGGCCAAAGGGGAAAGCCCACAAGGTTTTTGGAAAGCGCAAAAAGGAAGTGTTGCGGAGTCCAGGGGCCAGACGCCAGGGTCCCTGGCGTCTGGGTCCAGACGCCGGGAACCCTGGCGTCTGGCCCTGGAGTCCGAGAAGGACTCTTGCCTTTCGGGTGAAACCGACTTTGTGGAGGCTTTTACTCCAAGTTTTGACTCCAAGGCTCAACATATAAATAGAGGGGTAGGGCTAGCACCAAAGACACATCAAGAAACACCAAGCAGTGTGCCGGCAACCCCGTCCCCTCTAGTTTATCCTCCGTTATAGTTTCCGTAGTGCTTAGGCGAAGCCCTGCGGAGATTGTTCTTCACCAACACCGTCACCACGCCGTCGTGCTGCCGGAACTCATCTACTACTTCGCCTGTCTTGCTGGATCGAGAAGGCAAGGACGTCATCGAGCTGAACGTGTGTAGAACTCGGAGGTGCCGTGCGTTCGGTGCTTGGATCGGTCGGATCGTGAAGACGTACGACTACATCAACCGCGTTGATAAACGCTTCCGCTTAGCGATCTTCAAGGGTATGAAGATACACTCCCCTTCTCGTTGCTATACATCACCATGATCTTGTGTGTGCGTAGGAAATTTTTTGAAATTACTACGTTCCCCAACAGTCAGGACAGAGTTCACAAGAGCAAGCCACCTAGGTCTTGCCAGAAGTTTTCCTTTCCAACCTTTTAGCATTCCCGCCATGCCATCAATAAGAGGCAACAACTCAACCCATTTATGCTTCGAAATACTTAATGGCAAACCCAGATATCTGCAGGGGAGGTTACCCGTGGTTCCACCCAAGTCTCGGGTGATGTTCTGCAAATCGAGATCCTCGCATCTGATAGGGAAAGCAATTCATTTTTGCGTGTTGATGTTCAGCCTGGAGGCCTCGCCAAAGGTGTCCAAAATGGTCCTGGCAGCCGCGACCTCACCTCTGATGGGGTTCAGGGAGAGAGCGGCATCATTAGCATACAAGCTAGTCCTGAGCCTAGAAGCCTGCGGAACCAATTTGGACAACACCCCATTTTTAGCCGTGAAATCAAGAAGTCTTTGTAGTGGTTCCATAGCCAAAATGAACAACATCGGGGAGAGGGGATCCCCTTGTCTGAGGCCACACATGTGCTTGAAAGGCCCGCCTGGAGAGCCATTAAGCATGACCCGGGAGGAGGAGGATCTTAGGATGATTGATATGATGTTCCTCCACCTATTTCCGAACCCAAAAAGCAGCCAAGGTCTCGAGCAGATATCCCCACCCAACCAATTCAATAGCTTTTGCAATGTCAAGCTTCAGGAAAATTGTTGCATCCTTCTTGATGTGAGCAACTCGGATGACATTTTGGACATACATGAAGTTATCTTGGATGCATCTCTTCTTGATGAAGGCGCTTTGACAATGAGAAACCAACATGCTGAGCTCAGGTGCAAGTCTGTTGGCAAGCAGCTTACAGAGGATTTTTGCCCTGATGTGCATTAAACTGATCGTTCTGTAGTCCAGGGGGGAAGCTAGGAGCATCCTTCTTGGGGATGAGCACAATATTCGCGGAGTTTAAAAGTTCCCAATGGTCATCTCGGAGAGAATGGAGCAAACTCAAAGCCTGCATGAGATCCATCTTAATTATGTCCCAGCACTTCTTGAAGAAAATGCCAGGAAAACCATCTGGTCCGGGAGCTCGCTCAGAATGCAACACATCTATGACCTCCTTTAATTCCTCCATACAAAAATCGTCATCAAGATGTCACCGATCATGTGTAGGCAGTTTAAAAAAATCCCAATTAAGTTTGCATCTGCCTGTGTAAGACGCTCCCATCAAGCCCTTGAAATGTTGTAGTAGGATGTTGACCTTCTCATTGTGATCGTTAGTTTTCTTACCACAAGGTTTGGACAGCATCGGGATGTGATTTTCCGACGCCTCCCATTTGCCCGCAAGTGGAATAGCTTTGTGTTGGCGTCGCCCATTGATGACCTCAAGTATAGGAGATCAATCATAGTCTTTTCAATAAGTAAGAGTGTCGAACCGAACGAGGAGCAGAAGGAAATGACAAGTGGTTTTCAGCAAGGTAATTTCTGCAAGCACTGAAATTGTCGGTAACAGATAGTTTGGTAGCAAGATAATTCGCAATGAGCAAGTAACTGTAACGGTAAATAAAGTGCAGCAAGGTAGCCCAATCCTTTTGTGGCAAATGACAGGCCAAAACGGTTTCTTATAATAGGCAAAGCATTCTTGAGGGTACACGGGAATTTCGTCTAGTCACTTTCATCATGTTGGTTCGATTCGTGTTCGCTACTTTGATAATTTGATATGTGGGTGGACCGGTGCTTAGGTGTTGTTCTTACTTGAACAAACCTCCTACTTATGATTAACCCCCTCTCAAGCATCCGCAACTACGAGAAAAGTATTAAGATAAAATATAACCATAGCATTAAACTTTTGGATCCAAATCAGTCCCTTACGAAAAATAGCATAAACTAGGTTTAAGCTTCTGTCACTCTAGCAACCCATCATCTAATAACTATTCCACAATATTTTCCCTTAGGCCCAAATATGGTGAAGTTCCATGTAGTCGACGTTCACATGACACCACTAAGGGAATCACAACATACATATCATCAAAATATCGAGCACATATCAAGTTCACATGATTACTTGCAACATGACTTCTCCCGTGACCTCGAGAACAAAAGTAACTACTCACAAATGATAATCATGCTCAAGATCAGAGGGGTATTAAATAGCATAATGGATCTGAACATATAATCTTCCACCAAATAAATCATATAGTAATCAACTACAAGATGTAATCAACACTATTAGTCACCACAGGTACCAATATGAGGTTCCGTACAAAGATTGAACACAAGAGATGAACTAGGGTTTGAGAGGAGATGGTGATATTGAAGATGTTGATGGAGATTGGCCTCCCAAAGATGAGAGGGTTGTTGGTGATGACGATGGCGATGATTTTCCCATCCGGGAGGGAAGTTCCCCCGACGAAATCGCTTTGCCGGAGGGCAAAAGTGCTCCTGCCCAAGTTCCGCCTTGAGATGGCGGCGCTCTGTCCTGAAAGTCCTCTTTTTATTATTATTTTCTAGGTCAAAATGACTTATATACTAGAAGAGGAGCACCGGAGATGGGCCGAGGAGGGCACAACCCACTAGGGCGCGCCCTGGGCTCCCTGGCGTGCCCAGGTGGGTTGTGCCCATCTGGTGGGCCCCCTCTGGTAGTTATTTGCTCCATTATTCTTCATATATTCCAAAACAATTCTCCGTAAATTTTCAGCTCGTTTGGAGATGTGCAGAATAGGTGACTTTGGCGTAGCTTTTTCAGGTCCAGAATTCCAGCTACCGGCATTCTCCCTCTTTGTGTAAATCTTGCATATTATGAGAGAAAAGGCATTAGAATTACCCCATAAAGCATTATTATGCCTAAAACATTGTAAATAACAGTAGGAAAACATGATGCAAAATGGACAATACCTTCATTAACCATAAAGTTCCACTTCTCCCAATTCAAGACAAGATTAGTTTGCTCACATCTCTACAAAACTCGATCAAGGTTGCTTAAGCGATCATCAAAAGAAGTTCTGTAAACGGAAAAATCATTCATGAAAACCTCGGCAATCTTTTCACAAAAATCAGAGAATATAGCAGTCATACATCTTTGAAAGGTAGCACGCACATTCCATAAACCAAAAGGCATACGTCTATAAGCATAAGTTCCAAAAGGACAAGTAAAGGTTGTTTTCTCTCGATCGGGTCGTGAAACAGGTATTTGAGAAAAACCAGAATATCCATCAAGAAAGCAAAAGTGTGTGTGCTTAGACAGTCTTTCTAGCATTTGATCAATAAAAGGAAAAGGGTAATGATCTTTTCTAGTTGCTTTATTTAATTTTCTAAAATCAATTACCATTCTATAGCTAGTAACAATTCTCTATGGAATAAGTTCATTTTTATCATTAGGGACAACAGTAATACCTCCCTTCTTAGGGACATAGTGAACGGGACTTACCCATCTACTATCAGATTTGGGATAGATTATACGTGCTTCCAGAAGTTTTAGTATTTTAGTTCTTACCACTTTCTACATCTTAGGACTCAAACGTTGTTGATGATCAACGACGAGTTTAGCATTAGGTTCCATATTTATCTTATGCTAACGGAGAGTGGGACTAATGCCCTTAAGATCATCAAGAGTATATCCAATAGCAGCTCGGTGCTTCTTCAGAATTTTCAATAATCTTTCTTCTTCATGTTCTGGAAGGTTAGCACTAATAATAATAGGATATATCTTTTTCTCATCAAGATAAAGCATATTTCAAAGTGTCAGGCAATTGTTTCAATTCAAACACAGGATCACCTTTAGGTGGAGGAAGACCTCCCAGAGTTTCAATAGGCAAATTATGTTAAAGCAGAGGTTGTTGTTCAAAGAAGATCTTATTTATTTCATTTCTTTCATGCATATGCATATCATTTTCATGGTCTAGCAAATATTGTTCTAGTGGATCAGTAGGAGGCAAGGCAATAGAAGCAAGACCAATTATTTCATCCTTACTAGGTAATTCTTTCTCATGAGGTTGTCTATTAAACTTGGAGAAATTAAATTCATGAGACTCATCACCAAAGCTAACACAGACAGTTTGTTTATGACAATCTATAATAGCATTGATAGTGTTCTAGAAAGGTCTACCAAAGATAATAGGACAAAAGTCATCTTGTGGGGAACCAAGAACAAGAAAATCAGTAGGGTATTTTATTTTCCCACACAAGACTTCAACATCTCTAACAATCCTAAGTGGTGTGATGGTGTCTTTATTAGCAAGTTTAATAGTAACATCTTTGTCTTCTATTTCAACGGGTGCTATGTCATTCATAATTTCTTGGTATAAGTTAAAAGGAATAGAACTCACACTAGCACCTAAATCACATAAACCATGATAACAATGATCTCCTATTTTGACTGAGAGAACATGCATGCCAACTACATGTCTATTTTGACTGAGATTGGACTCCCAAAGATGAGAGGATTGTTGGTGATGATGATGGCGATGATTTCCCCCTCCGGGAGGGAAGTTCCCCCGGCGGAATGCTCCGCCGGAGGGCAAAAGTGCTCCTGCCCAAGTTCCACCTCGAGACGGCGGCGCTCCATCCCGAAAGTCCTTTCTTTATTTTATCTAGGTCAAAATGACTTATTGATACGTCTCCAATGTATATATAATTTTTGATTGTTCCATGCTATTATATTACCCCTTTTGGATGTTTATGGGCTTTATTTTACACATTTATATCATTTTTGGGACTAACCTACTAACCGGAGGCCCAGCCCGTATTGCTGTTTTTTTTGCCTATTTCAGTATTTCGAAGAAAAGGAATATCAAACGGAGTCCAAACAGAATGAAACCTTCGGGAGCGTGATTTTTGGAACGAACGTGATCCAGAGGACTTGGAGTGCAAGTCAAGAAGCAGCCAAAGCTTCCACGAGATAGGAGGGCGCCCCCCTATAGGGCGTGCCCCCCTGTCTCGTGGGCCCCTCGGGCGTCCACCGACGTACTTCTTCCTCCTATATAAGCCTACGTACCCCGAAAACATCCAGGGAGCCAACGAAACACAATTTCCACCACCGTAACCTTCTGTATCCGCGATATCTCATCTTGGAGCCTTCGTCGGCACTCTGCCGGAGGGGGAATCAACCGCGGAGGGCTTCTACATCAACATCCTTGCCCCTCCGATGAGTTGTGAGTAGTTTACCACAGACCTACGGGTCCATAGTTATTAGATAGATGGCTTCTTCTCTCTTTTTGGATCTCAATACAATGTTCTCCCCCTCTCTTGTGGAGATCTATTCGATGTAAACTCTTTTTGCGGTGTGTTTGTCGAGATCCGATGAATTGTGGGTTTATGATCAAGTTTATCTATGAATAATATTTGAATCTTCTCTGAATTCTTTTATGTATAATTGAGTTATCTTTGCAAGTCTCTTCGAATTATCAGTTTGGTTTGGCCTACTAGATTGATCTTTCTTGCCATGGGAGAAGTGCTTAGCTTTGGGTTCAATCTTGCGGTGTCCTTTCCCAGTGACAGAAAGGGTTGCAAGGCACGTATTGTATTGTTGCCATCGAGGATAACAAGATGGGGTTTATATCATATTGCTTGAGTTTATCCCTCTACATCATGTCATCTTGCTTAATGCGTTACTCTGTTCTTATGAACTTAATACTCTAGATGCAGGCAGGAGTCGGTCGATGTGTGGAGTAATAGTAGTAGATGCAGGCAGGAGTCGGTCTACTTGTTGCGACGTGATGCCTATATACATGATCATGCCTAGATAATCTCATAATTATTCGCTTCTCTATCAATTGCTTGACAGTAATTTTTTCACCCACCGTAATACTTATGCTATCTTGAGAGAAGCCACTAGTGAAACCTATGGCCCCCGGTCTATCTCTTATCATATTTCCTTCCAATCTACTTTTATTTGCATCTTTACTTTTTGCGTCTATATTATAGAATACCAAAAATATATTTATCTTATCATACTATCTTTATTAGATCTCACTTTCACAAGTGGCCGTGAAGGGATTGGAAACCCCTTTATTGCGTTGGTTGCGAGTTCTTTGTTTGTTTGTGTTGGTGCGTGGGACTTTTGAGGAGCCTCCTACTGGATTGATACTTTGGTTCTCAAAAACTGAGGGAAATACTTACGCTACTATTGTTGCATCACCCTTTACTCTTCAAGGAAAACCAACGCAAGCTCAAGACGAAGCAAGAAGGATTTTTGGCGCCGTTGCCAGGGAGGTCTTCGCTCAAGTCAAGACATACCAAGTACCCATCACAAAATCATCTCCCTCGCATTTACATTATTTGCCATTTGCCTCTCGTTTTCCTCTCCCCCATTTCACCCTTGCCGTTTTATTCGCCCTCTCTTTCCCAATCTCCTCCTCTCTTTTTCGCTTGCCTTTTTCTGTTTGCTTGTGTGTTGGATTACTTGTTGCCATGGCGCAAGATAATACTAAATTGTGTGATTTCTCGAATACCAATAATAATGATTTCCTTAGTACTCTGATTGCTCCTCTTAATGATGTTGAGTCTTGTGAAATCAATACTGCTTTGCTGAGTCTTGTAATGAAAGATCAATTTGCCGACCTTCCTAGTGAAGATGCCACTACTCATCTAAACAACTTTGTTGATTTGTGTGATATGCAAAAGAAGAAAGATACGGATAATGATATTGTTAAATTGAAGCTATTTCCGTTTTCACTTAGAGAACATGCTAAAGTTTGGGTTTCGTCTTTGCCTAAAAATAGTATTGATTCTTGGAACAAGTGCAAAGATGCTTTTATCTCTAAGTATTTTCCTCCTGCTAAGATTATCACTCTTAGGAACGATATTATGAATTTTAAACAACTTGATCATGAGCATGTTGCCCAATCTTGGGAAAGAATGAAATTTATGATTCGCAATTGCCCTACTCATGGTTTGAATTTATGGATGATCATACAAAAATTTTATGCCGGTTTGAACTTTGCTTCTAGAAATCTCTTAGATTCGTCCGCGGGAGGCACGTTTATGGAAATCACGTTAGGAGATGCTACAAAACTTCTTGATAATATTATGGCTAATTATTCTCAATGGCACACCGAAAGATCTTCTAGTAAAAAGTGCATGCTATAGAAGAAATCAATGTTTTGAGTGGAAAGATGGATGAACTTATGAAGTTGTTTTCTCCTAAAAATACTCCTCTTGATCCCAATGATATGCCTTTGTCTACTTTGATTGAGAATAATAATGAATGTATGGATGTGAATTTTGTTGGTAGGAATAGTTTTGGAAACAATGCTTATAGAGGAAACTTTAATGCTAGACCGTTCCCTAGTAATTCCTCTAATAATTATGGAAATTCCTAAAATAATGCTTATGGTAATTTTAATAAGAGGCCCTTTGATTTTGAGAATAGTGTGAAAGAATTTATGAATTCTCAAAAGAATTTTAATGCTTTGCTTGAAGAAAAATTGCTCAAAGTTGATGATTTGGCTAGGAACGGTTATAGACTTTCGCTTGATGTTGATTCTCTTAAACTTAGATCTTCTCCTCCTAAGCATTATATCAATGAGTCTCTCAAAGCAATGAGAATTTCCATTGACGAGTGCAAGGAAAGAACCGCTAGATTGCGTGCTAAGAAAGATAGCTTTGTAAAGGCGTGTTCTTCTAGTTTCCATGAAAATGATGATGAAGATGTTAAAGTTATTGATGCGTCTCCTATTAGATCTATGTTTTGCAATATGAATCTTGATAATTATGGGACTGATGATGAGTCAACTTTACCTAGAAGGCATCCCAAGAATTCGGAGTTTTTAGATCTTGATGCTAAATTGGGTAAAAGTGGGATTGGAGAGGTCACAACTTTAAATAGCATTGAACCCATTATCTCGGATTTCAAGGAATTTGATTATGATAATTGTTCTTTAGAAGGTTGTATTTCCTTGTTGCAATCCATTGTTAATTCTCCTCATGCTTATAGTCAAAAGAAAGCTTTTACCAAACATATCGTTGATGCCTTGATGCAATCTTATGATGAAAAACTTAATTTGGAAGTTTCTATACCTAGAAAACTTAATGATGAGTGTGAACCTACTATAAAGATTAGAATTAAAGATCATGAGTGTTTTGCTTTGTGTGATTCGGGTGCTAGTGTTTCACGATTCCGAAAACTTTATGTGATATTCTAGGTTTCCATGATCTTGATGATTGCTCTTTAAATTTGCACCTTGCGGATTCCACCATTAAAAAGCCAATGGGAAGGATCAATGATGTTCTCAATTTTGCAAATAAAATTTGGTGCCCGTGGATTTTATCGTTCTTGATATAGATTGCAATCTTTCTTGCCCTATTATTCTTGGTAGACCTTTCCTTAGAACGATTGACGCGATTATTGATATGAAGGAAGGGAATATTAGATTCCAATTTCCATTAAAGAAAGGCATGGAGCACTTTACAAGAAAGAAAGTCAAATTACCTTATGAATCTATCATGCGAGCTACTTATGAATTTAGTGCCAAAGATGGCACTCGTTAGATCTATCTTCGCTTTTATGCCTAGCTAGGGGCGTTAAACGATAGCGCTAGTTGGGAGGCAACCCAATTTTCTTTGTGTTTTTTGTTTTTGTTCCTGTTTAGTAATAAATCTTGCATCTACCTTATGTTTAGATGTGTTTTTATATTTTAATTAGTGTTTGTGCAAAGTAGAACCTATAGGATAACCTATGATGATAGTTGATTTGATTCTGCTGAAAAACAGAAACTTTGCGCGCGCAAATTTAGTTTTTTTAAATCACAAAAACGTGCTTTTGCGTTGATTATTTTTGCTTCTGATCAATAAACAAATTGTACAGGACTTTCTATTTTGGTAGGATTTTTAGAGTTCTAGAAGTTTGCGTTAGTTACAGATTCCTACAGACTGTTCTGTTTTTGACAGATTCTGTTTTTCGTGTGTTGTTTGTTTATTTCGATTCATCTATGGCTAGTAAATTAGTTTATAAACCATAGAGAAGTTGGATTACAGTAGGTTTAACACCAAAACAAATAAAGAATGAGTTCATTACAGTACCTTATGTGGTGGTTTTGTTTTCTTTCACTAACGGAGCTTATAAGATTTCCTGTTGAGTTTTGTGTTGTGAAGTTTTCAAGTTTTGGGTAAAGATTTTATGGACTATGGAATAAGGAGTGGCAAGAGCCTAAGCTTGGGAATGCCCATGGCACCCCAAGATATTCAAGGATAGCCAAAAGCCTAAGCTTGGGGACGCCCCGGGAAGGCATCCCCTCTTTCGTCTTCGTTCATTGGTAACTTTACTTGGAGCTATATTTTTATTCTCCACATGATATGTGTTTTGCTTGGAGCGTCATGTATTATATTAGTCTTTGCTTTTTAGTTTACCACAATCATCCTTGCTGTACACACCTTTTGGGAGAAGCCTATTTGATTAGAATTTGCTAGAATACTCTATGTGCTTCACTTATATCTTTTGAGCTTGATAGTTTTTGCTCTAGTGCTTCACTTATATCTTTTAGAGCACGGTGGTGACTTATTTTTGTAGAAATTGCTAGTCTCTCATGATTCACTTATATCTTTTTGAGAGTATTTTAGAACAGCATGGTATTTGCTATGGTTATAAAATTGGTCCTAGAATGGTAGGCATCCAAGTTGGGTATAATAAAAACTATCATAAGAAGTGAATTGGATGCTATGATCAATTTGATACTTGATAATTGTTTTGAGATATGGAGGTGGTGATATTAAAGTCATGCTAGTTGGGTGATTATGAATTTAAAGAATGCTTGTGTTGAAGTTAGCAAGTCCTGTAGCATGCACATATGGTTAAAGTTGTCTAACAAATTTGAAACATGAAGTGTACCTGGCTTGTGCATCCTTATGAGTGGCGGTCGGGGACGAGCGATGGTCTTTTCCTACCAATCTACCCCCCCTAGGAGCATGCACGTAGTACTTGATTTTTTATGACTTCTTAATTTTTGTAATAAGTATATGAATTCTTTTGACTAATGTTGAGTCCATGGATTATACGCACTTTTACCTTTCCACCATTGCTAGCCTCTTCGGTACCGTGCATTGCCCTTTCTCACCTTGAGAGTTGGTGCAAACTTCGCCGGTGCATCCAAACCCCGTGATACGATACGCTCTATCACACATAAACCTCCTTATATCTTCCTCAAAATAGCCACCATACCTACCTATTATGGCATTTCCATAGCCATTCCGAGATATATTGCCATGCAACTTTCCACCGTTCCGTTTATCATCATCATGACATACTTTACTTTTGTCATATTGCCATTGCATGATCATGTGGTTGACATAATATTTGTGGCAAAGCCACCATGCATATTTTTCATACATGTCACTCTTGATTCATTGCACCATCCTGGTACACCGTCGGAGGCATTCATATAGAGTCATATCTTGTTCTAGGTTCGAGTTGTAATTCATATGTTGTAATCAATGAAAGTGTGATGATCATCATTATTAGAGCATTGCCCAAAGAAAAAAAAGGAAAAAAAGAAAGGCCAAAAGAAAAAAAGGCCCAAAGAAAAAAAAGAAAAAAAGAAAAAAGAAAAAAAAAGAAAAAAAAGAAAATAAATAAAAAGGGATATGTTACTATCTCTTTTTCCACACTTGTGCTTCAAAGTAGCACCATGTTTTTCATATAGTGAGTCTCATAAGTTGTCTTTTTCATACTAGTGGGAATTTTTCATTATAGAACTTGGCTTGTATATTCCTACGATGGGATTCCTCAAATGCCCTAGGTCTTCGTGAGCAAGCAAGTTGGATGCACACCCACTAGTTTTCTTTTGTTGAGCATTCATTTATAGCTCTAGTGCATCTGTTGCATGGCAATCCCTACTCCTCATGTTGACATCAATTGATGGGCATCTCCATAGCCCGTTGATTATCCTCGTCAATGTGAGACTTTCTCCTTTTTTGCCTTCTCCACACAATCCCCGTCATCATATTCTATTCCACGCATAGTGCTATATCCATGGCTCACGCTCATGTATTGCGTGAAGGTTGAAAAAGTTTGAGATTATTTAAGTATGAAACAATTGTTTGGCTTGTCATCGGGGGTATAGAAGTTGGGAACATCTTTGTGTGACGAAAATGAAGCATGGCCTAACTATATGATTTTGTAGGGATGAACTTTCTTTTGCCATGTTATTTTGAGAAGACATGATTACTTTGATTAGTATGCTTGAAGTGTTACTATTTCTTTTATCAATATGAACTTTTATTTTGAATCATTTGGATCTGAACATTCATGCCACAATAAATAAAATTACATTAAGAATTATGATAGGTAGCATTCCACATCAAAAATTTCTTTTTTATCATTTACGTACTCGAGGACGAGCAGGAATTAAGCTTGGGGATGCTTGATACGTCTCCAACGTATCTATAATTTTTGATTGTTCCATGCTATTATATTACCCTTTTTGGATGTTTATGGGCTTTATTTTACACATTTATATCATTTTTGGGACTAACCTACTAACCAGAGGCCGAGCTCGTATTGCTGTTTTTTTTGCCTATTTCAGTATTTCGAAGAAAAGGAATATCAAACGGAGTCCAAACGGAATGAAAACTTCGGGAGCGTGATTTTTGGAACGAACGTGATCCAGAGGACTTGGAGTGCAAGTCAAGAAGCAGACGAAGCTTCCACGAGATAGGAGGGAGCCCCCCCTATAGGGCGCGCCCCCATGTCTCGTGGGCCCCTCGGGCATCCACCGGCGTACTTCTTCCTCCTATATAAGCCTACGTACCCTGAAAACATCCAGGGAGCCAACGAAACACAATTTCCACCACCGTAACCTTCTGTATCCGCGAGATCTCATCTTGGAGCCTTCGCCGGCACTCTGCCGGAGGGGGAATCGACCACGGAGGGCTTCTCCAAGATGGGATCACGCGGATACAGAAGGTTACGGCGGTGGAAATTGTGTTTTGTTGGCTCCCTGGATGTTTTCGGGGTACGTAGGCTTATATAGGAGGAAGAAGTACGTCGGTGGCCGCCCGAGGGGCCCACAAGACAGGGGCGCGCCCTATAGGGGGGCGCGCCCTACCCTCTCGTGGCCACCTCGGCTGCTTCCTGACTTGCACTTCAAGTCCTCTGGATCACGTTCGTTCCAAAAATCACGCTCCCGAAGGTTTCATTCCATTTGGACTCCGTTTGATATTCCTTTTCTTCGAAATACTGAA
This sequence comes from Triticum timopheevii, assembly GCA_963921465.1. NCBI lineage: Eukaryota > Viridiplantae > Streptophyta > Magnoliopsida > Poales > Poaceae > Triticum > Triticum timopheevii. The sequence continues at coordinate 51,384,243 of OY997272.1, read as the reverse complement.
ATAGGCAAAAAACAGCAATACGGGATGGGCCTTCGGTTAGTAGGTTAGTCCCAAAAAATGATATAAATGTGTAAAATAAAGCCCATAAACATCCAAAAGGGGTAATATAATAGCATGGAACAATAAAAAATTATAGATACGTTGGAGACGTATCACTCCTCCTCATGTTCATTGGAGGAGCGCGCCTCGGTGTCTTCGGACGATGAGTTCGATACAACCTTGCGCCGGAGACCTTTCCTAGTCCCCACCACCTTCTTCTTGGCCTTCTTCTCCGGCACCTCATAGGGCGCCGGAAACAGCATCTCTGTTAAGAGAGCCGATGCTGGATCTTTGGGTAGTGGAGCCGGACAGTCAATCCGCTCCGCTATCGCTACCCAGTCATGTTAAATTGGCATGGGGGTTTGCTACGTCTTGAGCTTGCATTAGTTTTCCTTGAAGAGGAAAGGGTGATGCAGCAATAGTAGCGTAAGTATTTCCCTCAGTTTTTGAGAACCAAGGTATCAATCCAGTAGGAGGCTCCTCAAAAGTCCCATGCACCTACACAAACAAACAAAGAACCTGCAACCAACGCGATAAAGGGGTTGTCAATCCCTTCACGGCCACTTGCGAAAGTGAGATCTGATAGAGATAGTATGATAAGATAAATATATTTTTGGTATTTTATGATATAGATTGGAAAAGTAAAGATGCAAAAAAAAGTAGATTGAAAGCTTATATGATAAAAGATAGACCAGGGGCCATAGGTTTCACTAGTGGCTTCTCTCAAGATAGCATAAGTATTATTGTGGGTGAACAAATTACTGTCGAGCAATTGATAGAAAAGCGAATAATTATGAGATTATCTAGGCATGGTCATGTATATAGGCATCACGTCCGTGACAAGTAGTCCGACTCCTGCCTGCATCTACTACTATTACTCCACACATCGACCGCTATCCAGCATGCATCTAGAGCATTAAGTTCATAAGAACAGAGTAATGCATTAAGAAAGATAACATGATGTAGAGGGATAAACTCATGCACTCAATTCATAAGTAGCTCGTATGGTAGATTCATAAGGTAATCTAATTTTCTTTCTTGGAAAGTGCTCCATGCCTTTCCTTAATGGAAATTGGAATCTAATATTCCCTTCCTTCATATCAATAATCGCACCAATCGTTCTAAGGAAAGGTCTACCAAGAATAATAGGGCAAGAAAGATTGTAATCTATATCAAGAACGATAAAATCTACGGGCACCAAATTTTTGCAACAATGAGAACATCATTGATCCTTCCCATTGGCTTTTTAATGGTGGAATCCGCAAGGTGCAAATTTAAAGAGCAATCATCAAGATCATGGAAACCTAGAATATCACATAAAGTTTTCGGAATTGTGGAAACACTAGCACCCAAATCACATAAAGCATAACACTCATGATCTTTAATTTTAATCTTTATAGTAGGTTCCCACTAATCATTAAGTTTTCTAGGTATAGAAACTTCCAAATTAAGTTTTTCATCAAAAGATTGCATTAAGGCATCAACAATATGTTTGGTAAAAGCTTTATTTTGACTATAAGCATGAGGAGAACTCACAACGGATTGCAACAAGGAAATACAACCTTCTAAAGAACAATTATCATAATCAAATTCCTTGAAATCCAAGATAGTGGGTTCAATGCTATTTAAAGTCATGGCCTCTCCAATCCCACTTTTACCAAATTTAGCATCAAGATCTAAAAACTCCGAATTATTGGGACGCCTTCTAACTAAAGTTGACTCATCTCCAGTCCCATTATTATTAATATTCATATTGCAAAACAAAGATCTAATAGGAGACACATCAATAACTTTAAGATCTTCATCATTATTTTCATTGAAACTAGAAGAACACGCTTTTATAAAAGCAATCTTTCTTAGCATGCAATCTAGCGGTTCTTTCCTTGCACTCATCAATGGAAATTCTCATTGCTTTGAGAGACTCATTGATATAATGCTTAGGAGGAGTAGATCTAAGTTTCAAAGAATCAACATCAAGCGAAAGTCTATCAACGTTCCTAGCCAAATCATCAACTTTGAGCAATTTTTCTTCAAGCAAGGCATTAAAATTCTTTTGAGAGATCATAAATTCTTTCACACTATTCTCAAAATCAGAGGGCATCTTATTAAAATTACCATAAGAATTATTGTAGGAATTTCCATAATTATTAGAGGAATTACTAGGGAACGGTCTAGGATTAAAGTTTCCTCTATAAGCATTGTTTCCAAAACTATTCCTACCAACAAAATTCACATCCATAGATTCATTAGTATTCTCAATCAAAGTAGACAAAGGCATATCATTGGGATCAAGAGGAGTATTCTTAGTAGCAAACAACTTCATAAGTTCATCCATCTTTCCACTCAAAACATTAATTTCTTCTATAGCATGCACTTTTTTACTAGTAGATCTTTCGGTGTGCCATTGAGAATAATTAGCCATAATATTATCAAGAAGTTTTGTAGCATCTCCTAAAGTGATTTCCATAAATGTGCCTCCTGCGGCCAAATCTAAAAGATTTCTAGAAGCAAAGTTCAATCCGGCATAAAAATTTTGTATGATCATCCATAAATTCAAACCATGAGTAGGGCAATTGCGAATCATCAATTTCATTCTTTCCCAAGATTGGGCAACATGCTCATGATCAAGTTGTTTAAAATCCATAATATCGTTCCTAAGAGTGATAATCTTAGTGGGAGGAAAATATTTAGAGATAAAAGCATCTTTGCACTTATTCCATGAATCAATACTATTCTTAGGCAAAGACGAAAACCAAACTTTAGCACGATCTCTAAGGGAAAACGGAAATAACTTTAATTTAACAATATCATTATCCGTATCTTTCTTCTTTGGCATATCACACAAATCAACAAAGTTGTTTAGATGGGTAGCGGCATCTTCACTAGGAAGGCCGGCGAATTGATCTTTCATAACCAGATTCAGCAAAGCAGTATTGATTTCACAAGACTCAACATCATTAAGAGAAGCAATCGGAGTTCTAAGGAAATCATTATTCTTGGTATTGGAGAAATCACACAATTTGGTATTATCTTGCACCATGGCGACAAGTAATCCAACACACAAGCAAACAAAAAAAGGCAAGCGAAAAAGAGAGGAGAAGATTGGGAAAGAGAGGGCGAATAAAACGGCAAGGGTGAAGTGGGGGAGAGGAAAACGAGAGGCAAATGGCAAATAATGTAAATACGAGGGAGATGAGTTTGTGATGGGTACTTGGTATGTCTTGACTTGAGCGAAGACCTCCCCGGCAATGGCGCCAGAAATCCTTCTTGCTACGTCTTGAGCTTGCGTTGGTTTTCCTTGAAGAGGAAAGGGTGATGCAGCAATAGTAGCGTCAATATTTCCCTCAGTTTTTCAGAACCAAGGTATCAATCCAGTAGGAGGCTCCTCAAAAGTCCCACGCACCTACACAAACAAACAAAGAACTCGCAACCAACGCAATAAAGGGGTTGTCAACCCCTTCACGGCCACTTGCAAAAGTGAGATCTGATAGAGATAGTATGATAAGATAAATATATTTTTGGTATTTTATGATATAGATTGGAAAAGTAAAGATGCAAAAAAAGTAGATTGAAAGCTTATATGATAAAAGATAGACCAGGGGCCATAGGTTTCACTAGTGGCTTCTCTCAAGATAGCATAAGTATTATTGTGGGTGAACAAATTACTGTCGAGCAATTGATAGAAAAGCGAATAATTATGAGATTATCTAGGCATGGTCATGTATATAGGCATCACGTCCGTGACAAGTAGACCGACTCCTGCCTGCATCTACTACTATTACTCCACACATCGACCGCTATCCAGCATGCATCTAGAGCATTAAGTTCATAAGAACAGAGTAACGCATTAAGAAAGATAACATGATGTAGAGGGATAAATTCATGCAGTCAATTCATAAGTAGCTCGTATGGTAGATTCATAAGGTAATCTAATTTTCTTTCTTGGAAAGTGCTCCATGCCTTTCCTTAATGGAAATTGGAATCTAATATTCCCTTCCTTCATATCAATAATCGCACCAATCGTTCTAAGGAAAGGTCTACTAAGAATAATAGGGCAAGAAAGATTGCAATCTATATCAAGAACGATAAAATCTACGGGTACCAAATTTCTATTTGCAACAATGAGAACATCATTGATCCTTCCCATTGGCTTTTTAATGGTGGAATCCGCAAGGTGCAAATTTAAAGAGCAATCATCAAGATCATGGAAACCTAGAATATCACATAAAGTTTTCGGAATTGTGGAAACACTAGCACCCAAATCACATAAAGCATAACACTCATGATCTTTAATTTTAATCTTTATAGTAGGTTCCCACTAATCATTAAGTTTTCTAGGTATAGAAACTTCCAAATTAAGTTTTTCATCAAAAGATTGCATCAAGGCATCAACAATATGTTTGGTAAAAGCTTTATTTTGACTATAAGCATGAGGAGAACTCACAACGGATTGCAACAAGGAAATACAACCTTCTAAAGAACAATTATCATAATCAAATTCCTTGAAATCCAAGATAGTGGGTTCAATGCTATTTAAAGTCATGACCTCTCCAATCCCACTTTTACCAAATTTAGCATCAAGATCTAAAAACTCCGAATTATTGGGACGCCTTCTAACTAAAGTTGACTCATCTCTAGTCCCATTATTATTAATATTCATATTGCAAAACAAAGATCTAATAGGAGACACATCAATAACTTTAAGATCTTCATCATTATTTTCATTGAAACTAGAAGAACACGCTTTTATAAAAGCAATCTTTCTTAGCATGCAATCTAGCGGTTCTTTCCTTGCACTCATCAATGGAAATTCTCATTGCTTTGAGAGACTCATTGATATAATGCTTAGGAGGAGTAGATCTAAGTTTCAAAGAATCAACATCAAGCGAAAGTCTATCAACGTTCCTAGCCAAATCATCAACTTTGAGCAATTTTTCTTCAAGCAAGGCATTAAAATTCTTTTGAGAGATCATAAATTCTTTCACACTATTCTCAAAATCAGAGGGCATCTTATTAAAATTACCATAAGAATTATTGTAGGAATTTCCATAATTATTAGAGGAATTACTAGGGAACGGTCTAGGATTAAAGTTTCCTCTATAAGCATTGTTTCCAAAACTATTCCTACCAACAAAATTCACATCCATAGATTCATTAGTATTCTCAATCAAAGTAGACAAAGGCATATCATTGGGATCAAGAGGAGTATTCTTAGTAGCAAACAACTTCATAAGTTCATCCATCTTTCCACTCAAAACATTAATTTCTTCTATAGCATGCACTTTTTTACTAGTAGATCTTTCGGTGTGCCATTGAGAATAATTAGCCATAATATTATCAAGAAGTTTTGTAGCATCTCCTAAAGTGATTTCCATAAATGTGCCTCCTGCGGCCGAATCTAAAAGATTTCTAGAAGCAAAGTTCAATCCGGCATAAAAATTTTGTATGATCATCCATAAATTCAAACCATGAGTAGGGCAATTGCGAATCATCAATTTCATTCTTTCCCAAGATTGGGCAACATGCTCATGATCAAGTTGTTTAAAATCCATAATATCGTTCCTAAGAGTGATAATCTTAGTGGGAGGAAAATATTTAGAGATAAAAGCATCTTTGCACTTATTCCATGAATCAATACTATTCTTAGGCAAAGACGAAAACCAAACTTTAGCACGATCTCTAAGGGAAAACAGAAATAACTTTAATTTAACAATATCATTATCCGTATCTTTCTTCTTTGGCATATCACACAAATCAACAAAGTTGTTTAGATGGGTAGCGGCATCTTCACTAGGAAGGCCGGCGAATTGATCTTTCATAACAAGATTCAGCAAAGCAGTATTGATTTCACAAGACTCAACATCATTAAGAGAAGCAATCGGAGTTCTAAGGAAATCATTATTCTTGGTATTGGAGAAATCACACAATTTGGTATTATCTTGCACCATGGCGACAAGTAATCCAACACACAAGCAAACAGAAAAAGGCAAGCGAAAAAGAGAGGAGAAGATTGGGAAAGAGAGGGCGAATAAAACGGCAAGGGTGAAGTGGGGGAGAGGAAAACGAGAGGCAAATGGCAAATAATGTAAATACGAGGGAGATGAGTTTGTGATGGGTACTTGGTATGTCTTGACTTGAGCGAAGACCTCCCCGGCAATGGCGCCAGAAATCCTTCTTGCTACGTCTTGAGCTTGGTTGGTTTTCCTTGAAGAGGAAAGGGTGATGCAGCAATAGAAGCGTAAGTATTTCCCTCAGTTTTTCAGAACCAAGGTATCAATCCAGTAGGAGGCTCCTCAAAAGTCCCACGCACCTACACAAACAAACAAAGAACTCGCAACCAACGCAATAAAGGGGTTGTCAACCCCTTCACGGCCACTTGCAAAAGTGAGATCTGATAGAGATAGTATGATAAGATAAATATATTTTTGGTATTTTATGATATAGAATGGAAAAGTAAAGATGCAAAAAAAAAGTAGATTGAAAGCTTATATGATAAAAGATAGACCAGGGGCCATAGGTTTCACTAGTGGCTTCTCTCAAGATAGCATAAGTATTATTGTGGGTGAACAAATTACTGTCGAGCAATTGATAGAAAAGCGAATAATTATGAGATTATCTAGGCATGGTCATGTATATAGGCATCACGTCCGTGACAAGTAGACCGACTCCTGCCTGCATCTACTACTATTACTCCACACATCGACCGCTATCCAGCATGCATCTAGAGCATTAAGTTCATAAGAACAGAGTAACACATTAAGAAAGATAACATGATGTAGAGGGATAAACTCATGCACTCAATTCATAAGTAGCTCGTATGGTAGATTCATAAGGTAATCTAATTTTCTTTCTTGGAAAGTGCTCCATGCCTTTCCTTAATGGAAATTGGAATCTAATATTCCCTTCCTTCATATCAATAATCGCACCAATCGTTCTAAGGAAAGGTCTACCAAGAATAATAGGGCAAGAAAGATTGCAATCTATATCAAGAACGATAAAATCTACGGGCACCAAATTTCTATTTGCAACAATGAGAACATCATTGATCCTTCCCATTGGCTTTTTAATGGTGGAATCCGCAAGGTGCAAATTTAAAGAGCAATCATCAAGATCATGGAAACCTAGAATATCACATAAAGTTTTCGGAATTGTGGAAACACTAGCACCCAAATCACATAAAGCATAACACTCATGATCTTTAATTTTAATCTTTATAGTAGGTTCCCACTAATCATTAAGTTTTCTAGGTATAGAAACTTCCAAATTAAGTTTTTCATCAAAAGATTGCATCAAGGCATCAACAATATGTTTGGTAAAAGCTTTATTTTGACTATAAGCATGAGGAGAACTCACAACGGATTGCAACAAGGAAATACAACCTTCTAAAGAACAATTATCATAATCAAATTCCTTGAAATCCAAGATAGTGGGTTCAATGCTATTTAAAGTCATGACCTCTCCAATCCCACTTTTACCAAATTTAGCATCAAGATCTAAAAACTCCGAATTATTGGGACACCTTCTAACTAAAGTTGACTCATCTCTAGTCCCATTATTATTAATATTCATATTGCAAAACAAAGATCTAATAGGAGACACATCAATAACTTTAAGATCTTCATCATTATTTTCATTGAAACTAGAAGAACACGCTTTTATAAAAGCAATCTTTCTTAGCATGCAATCTAGCGGTTCTTTCCTTGCACTCATCAATGGAAATTCTCATTGCTTTGAGAGACTCATTGATATAATGCTTAGGAGGAGTAGATCTAAGTTTCAAAGAATCAACATCAAGCGAAAGTCTATCAACGTTCCTAGCCAAATCATCAACTTTGAGCAATTTTTCTTCAAGCAAGGCATTAAAATTCTTTTGAGAGATCATAAATTCTTTCACACTATTCTCAAAATCAGAGGGCATCTTATTAAAATTACCATAAGAATTATTGTAGGAATTTCCATAATTATTAGAGGAATTACTAGGGAACGGTCTAGGATTAAAGTTTCCTCTATAAGCATTGTTTCCAAAACTATTCCTACCAACAAAATTCACATCCATAGATTCATTAGTATTCTCAATCAAAGTAGACAAAGGCATATCATTGGGATCAAGAGGAGTATTCTTAGTAGCAAACAACTTCATAAGTTCATCCATCTTTCCACTCAAAACATTAATTTCTTCTATAGCATGCACTTTTTTACTAGTAGATCTTTCGGTGTGCCATTGAGAATAATTAGCCATAATATTATCAAGAAGTTTTGTAGCATCTCCTAAAGTGATTTCCATAAATGTGCCTCCTGCGGCCGAATCTAAAAGATTTCTAGAAGCAAAGTTCAATCCGGCATAAAAATTTTGTATGATCATCCATAAATTCAAACCATGAGTAGGGCAATTGCGAATCATCAATTTCATTCTTTCCCAAGATTGGGCAACATGCTCATGATCAAGTTGTTTAAAATCCATAATATCGTTCCTAAGAGTGATAATCTTAGTGGGAGGAAAATATTTAGAGATAAAAGCATCTTTGCACTTATTCCATGAATCAATACTATTCTTAGGCAAAGACGAAAACCAAACTTTAGCACGATCTCTAAGGGAAAACGGAAATAACTTTAATTTAACAATATCATTATCCGTATCTTTCTTCTTTGGCATATCACACAAATCAACAAAGTTGTTTAGATGGGTAGCGGCATCTTCACTAGGAAGGCCGGCGAATTGATCTTTCATAACAAGATTCAGCAAAGCAGTATTGATTTCACAAGACTCAACATCATTAAGAGAAGCAATCGGAGTTCTAAGGAAATCATTATTCTTGGTATTGGAGAAATCACACAATTTGGTATTATCTTGCACCATGGCGACAAGTAATCCAACACACAAGCAAACAGAAAAAGGCAAGCGAAAAAGAGAGGAGAAGATTGGGAAAGAGAGGGCGAATAAAACGGCAAGGGTGAAGTGGGGGAGAGGAAAACGAGAGGCAAATGGCAAATAATGTAAATACGAGGGAGATGAGTTTGTGATGGGTACTTGGTATGTCTTGACTTGAGCGAAGACCTCCCCGGCAATGGCGCCAGAAATCCTTCTTGCTACGTCTTGAGCTTGGTTGGTTTTCCTTGAAGAGGAAAGGGTGATGCAGCAATAGAAGCGTAAGTATTTCCCTCAGTTTTTCAGAACCAAGGTATCAATCCAGTAGGAGGCTCCTCAAAAGTCCCACGCACCTACACAAACAAACAAAGAACTCGCAACCAACGCAATAAAGGGGTTGTCAACCCCTTCACGGCCACTTGCAAAAGTGAGATCTGATAGAGATAGTATGATAAGATAAATATATTTTTGGTATTTTATGATATAGAATGGAAAAGTAAAGATGCAAAAAAAAGTAGATTGAAAGCTTATATGATAAAAGATAGACCAGGGGCCATAGGTTTCACTAGTGGCTTCTCTCAAGATAGCATAAGTATTATTGTGGGTGAACAAATTACTGTCGAGCAATTGATAGAAAAGCGAATAATTATGAGATTATCTAGGCATGGTCATGTATATAGGCATCACGTCCGTGACAAGTAGACCGACTCCTGCCTGCATCTACTACTATTACTCCACACATCGACCGCTATCCAGCATGCATCTAGAGCATTAAGTTCATAAGAACAGAGTAACACATTAAGAAAGATAACATGATGTAGAGGGATAAACTCATGCACTCAATTCATAAGTAGCTCGTATGGTAGATTCATAAGGTAATCTAATTTTCTTTCTTGGAAAGTGCTCCATGCCTTTCCTTAATGGAAATTGGAATCTAATATTCCCTTCCTTCATATCAATAATCGCACCAATCGTTCTAAGGAAAGGTCTACCAAGAATAATAGGGCAAGAAAGATTGCAATCTATATCAAGAACGATAAAATCTACGGGCACCAAATTTCTATTTGCAACAATGAGAACATCATTGATCCTTCCCATTGGCTTTTTAATGGTGGAATCCGCAAGGTGCAAATTTAAAGAGCAATCATCAAGATCATGGAAACCTAGAATATCACATAAAGTTTTCGGAATTGTGGAAACACTAGCACCCAAATCACATAAAGCATAACACTCATGATCTTTAATTTTAATCTTTATAGTAGGTTCCCACTAATCATTAAGTTTTCTAGGTATAGAAACTTCCAAATTAAGTTTTTCATCAAAAGATTGCATCAAGGCATCAACAATATGTTTGGTAAAAGCTTTATTTTGACTATAAGCATGAGGAGAACTCACAACGGATTGCAACAAAGAAATACAACCTTCTAAAGAACAATTATCATAATCAAATTCCTTGAAATCCAAGATAGTGGGTTCAATGCTATTTAAAGTCATGACCTCTCCAATCCCACTTTTACCAAATTTAGCATCAAGATCTAAAAACTCCGAATTATTGGGACACCTTCTAACTAAAGTTGACTCATCTCTAGTCCCATTATTATTAATATTCATATTGCAAAACAAAGATCTAATAGGAGACACATCAATAACTTTAAGATCTTCATCATTATTTTCATTGAAACTAGAAGAACACGCTTTTATAAAAGCAATCTTTCTTAGCATGCAATCTAGCGGTTCTTTCCTTGCACTCATTAATGGAAATTCTCATTGCTTTGAGAGACTCATTGATATAATGCTTAGGAGGAGTAGATCTAAGTTTCAAAGAATCAACATCAAGCGAAAGTCTATCAACGTTCCTAGCCAAATCATCAACTTTGAGCAATTTTTCTTCAAGCAAGGCATTAAAATTCTTTTGAGAGATCATAAATTCTTTCACACTATTCTCAAAATCAGAGGGCATCTTATTAAAATTACCATAAGAATTATTGTAGGAATTTCCATAATTATTAGAGGAATTACTAGGGAACGGTCTAGGATTAAAGTTTCCTCTATAAGCATTGTTTCCAAAACTATTCCTACCAACAAAATTCACATCCATAGATTCATTAGTATTCTCAATCAAAGTAGACAAAGGCATATCATTGGGATCAAGAGGAGTATTCTTAGTAGCAAACAACTTCATAAGTTCATCCATCTTTCCACTCAAAACATTAATTTCTTCTATAGCATGCACTTTTTTACTAGTAGATCTTTCGGTGTGCCATTGAGAATAATTAGCCATAATATTATCAAGAAGTTTTGTAGCATCTCCTAAAGTGATTTCCATAAATGTGCCTCCTGCGGCCGAATCTAAAAGATTTCTAGAAGCAAAGTTCAATCCGGCATAAAAATTTTGTATGATCATCCATAAATTCAAACCATGAGTAGGGCAATTGCGAATCATCAATTTCATTCTTTCCCAAGATTGGGCAACATGCTCATGATCAAGTTGTTTAAAATCCATAATATCGTTCCTAAGAGTGATAATCTTAGTGGGAGGAAAATATTTAGAGATAAAAGCATCTTTGCACTTATTCCATGAATCAATACTATTCTTAGGCAAAGACGAAAACCAAACTTTAGCACGATCTCTAAGGGAAAACGGAAATAACTTTAATTTAACAATATCATTATCCGTATCTTTCTTCTTTGGCATATCACACAAATCAACAAAGTTGTTTAGATGGGTAGCGGCATCTTCACTAGGAAGGCCGGCGAATTGATCTTTCATAACAAGATTCAGCAAAGCAGTATTGATTTCACAAGACTCAACATCATTAAGAGAAGCAATCGGAGTTCTAAGGAAATCATTATTCTTGGTATTGGAGAAATCACACAATTTGGTATTATCTTGCACCATGGCGACAAGTAATCCAACACACAAGCAAACAGAAAAAGGCAAGCGAAAAAGAGAGGAGAAGATTGGGAAAGAGAGGGCGAATAAAACGGCAAGGGTGAAGTGGGGGAGAGGAAAACGAGAGGCAAATGGCAAATAATGTAAATACGAGGGAGATGAGTTTGTGATGGGTACTTGGTATGTCTTGACTTGAGCGAAGACCTCCCTGGCAATGGCGCCAGAAATCCTTCTTGCTACGTCTTGAGCTTGCGTTGGTTTTCCTTGAAGAGGAAAGGGTGATGCAGCAATAGTAGCGTAAGTATTTCCCTCAGTTTTTCAGAACCAAGGTATCAATCCAGTAGGAGGCTCCTCAAAAGTCCCACGCACCTACACAAACAAACAAAGAACTCGCAACCAACGCAATAAAGGGGTTGTCAACCCCTTCACGACCACTTGCAAAAGTGAGATCTGATAGAGATAGTATGATAAGATAAATATATTTTTGGTATTTTATGATATAGATTGGAAAAGTAAAGATGCAAATAAAAGTAGATTGAAAGCTTATATGATAAAAGATAGACCCGGGGGCCATAGGTTTCACTAGTGGCTTCTCTCAAGATAGCATAAGTATTACGGTGGGTGAACAAATTACTGTCGAGCAATTGATAGAAAAGAGAATAATTATGAGATTATCTAGGCATGGTCATGTATATAGGCATCACGTCCGTGATAAGTAGGCCGACTCCTGCCTGCATCTACTACTATTACTCCACACATCGACCGCTATCCAGCATGCATCTAGAGTATTAAGTTCATAAGAACAAAGTAACAGATTAAGAAAGATAACATGATGTAGAGGGATAAACTCATGCAATATGATATAAACCCCATCTTTTTATCCTCGATGGCAACAATACAATACGTGCCTTGCAACTCGTATTGTCACTGGGTAACGACACCGCAAGATTGAACCCAAAGCTAAGCACTTCTCCTATGGCAAGAAAGATCAATCTAGTAGGCCAAACCAAACTGATAATTCGAAGAGACTTGCAATGATAACTCAACCATACATAAAAGAATTCGGAGAGAATTCAAATATTTCTCATAGATAAACTTGATCATAAACCCATAATTCATCGGATCTCGACAAACACACCGCAAAAAGAGTTACATCGAATAGATCTCCAAGAAGATCGAGGAGAACACGGTATTGAGGTCCAAAAAGAGAGAAGAAGTCATCTAGCTAATAACTATGGACCCGTAGGTCTGTGGTAAACTACTCACAACTCATCGGAGGGGCTATGGTGTTGATGTAGAAGCCCTCCATGGTCGATTCCCCCTCCGGCGGAGCGCCGGCAAAGGCTCCAAGATGGGATCTCGCGGATACAGAAGGTTACAGCGGTGGAAATTGTTTTTTCGTTGGCTCCCTGGATGTTTTCGGGGTACGTGGGTGTATATAGGAGGAAGAAGTAGGTCGGTGGCCGCCCGAGGGGCCCACGAGATAGGGGGCGCGCCCTGTAGGGGTGGGCGCGCCCTCCACCCTCGTGGCCGCCTCGGCTGCTTCTTGGCTTGCACTCCAAGTCCTCTGGATCACGTTCGTTCCAAAAATCATGCTCCCGAAGGTTCCGTTTGGACTCTGTTCGATATTCCTCTTCTTTGAAATACTAAAATAGGCAAAAAAAACAATATGGGCTGGGCCTCCGGTTAGTAGGTTAGTCCCAAAAATGATATAAATGTGTAAAATAAAGCCCATAAACATCCAAAAGGGGTAATATAATAGCATGGAACAATCAAAAATTATAGATACGTTGGAGACATATGAGGGTTTAGATTCCTCTCGCGGATGTGCTAGTACAAGGCACGTCTTGCAAAATATAAAAACTTACCAGATTGGCGGGGCGCTTTGCGCTGAGTCCGCGATCCTCGGTTATGGGCGGTGGTACCTCGGTGGTCTTGAACAACACCTTCCAGACATCTTCGTGCGTCATGTCGAAGAGCTCTCGCAGCGTCTGGTGTTCGGCCGGGTCGAACTTCCACATATTGAAAGCCCGTCTCTGACATGGAAGGATCCGCACGGAAGAGCATGACCTGGACCACGTTGACGAGCTTGATTTTCCTGCTTATCATATTTTTAACGCAGGTCTGAAGTCCGGTCAGCTCCGCTGATGAGCCCCAAGCTAGGCCCTTCTATTTCCAGGAGGTGAGCCACATGGGGATGCCGGATCGAAACTCAGGGGCCGCCGCCCAGTTGGTGTCGCGTGGCTCGGTGATGCAGAACCACCCCGATTGCCACCCCTTCACGGTCTCCACAAAGGAGCCTTCGGTCCAGGTGACATTGGGCATCTTGCCCACCATGGCGCCTCCGCACTCCGCTTGGTAGCCGACCACCACCTTCGGCTTCACATTGAAGGTCTTCAGCCATAGGCCGAAGTGGGGCGTAATGCAGAGGAAGGCCTCGCACACGACGATAAACACCGAGATGTTGAGGATGAAATTGAGGGCCAGATCATGGAAATCCAGCCCGTAGTAGAACATGATCCCGCAGACAAATGGGTGGAGGGGGAATCCCAGTCCGCGGACAAAGTGAGATAGAAACACTACCCTCTCCTGAGGCTTCGGGGTAGGGACGATCTGCCCTTCGGTAGGGAGCCAGTGCGCGATGTCTGCGGCTAGGTATCCAGCCTCCCGAAGCTTCGTGATGTCCTCCTCCTTAACGGAGGAGGCCATCCACTTGCCTCCCGCTTCGGACATGCTTGGAATGGCTCTACGGAGAAGGTGAGAACTTGGGCGCTGGAGCTCGAGCGAGGGAGAATGGATGAGCAGAGGAAGAAGAAGGCGTGGGTGAAAAAGGGGAATCCTTATCTCTTTATAAAGGCAGTAGAAACCATGCGCCTCCCCACTTGCCCTATACACTCGCTTATTCCCCAAGCGTCGTGTTGATGGCGCGATTGGGTTACCCACACCCGTATTGATGAGAATCCCGTGATAAAGGGGACACGATTTCTGCTTCGACAAGACATGCCAATGAAACCGCCTCGCAATATGTGCAGCAGCAGGTTGAGAAAATGAAAAGTTGTCAGCATATTAGATTTGTGAAATATTATGCTCTCTATGATGGTGTGTGAAATTTGTTTTGCAGAGTCGGACATGATCCTTGTGTTCAAAAATCTTCTATGGAGTATTCGGAGAAGGAACCCGCCTTGCAATGCCGAAGACAATCTGCGCGCTGGACTCATCATCATTGAAGCCTAGTTCAGGGGCTACTGAGGGAGTCCTGGATTAGGGGGTCCTTGGACAGCCGGACTATGTACTTGTGCCAGACTGTTGGACTATGAAGATACAAGATTGAATACTTCGTCCCGTGTCCGGGTGGGACTCTCCTTTGCATGGACGGCAAGCTTGGCAATTCGGATATGTAGATTTCCTTCTCTATAACCGACTCTGTGTAACCCTAGCCCCCTCCGGTGTCTATATAAACCGGAGGGTTTAGTCCGTAGGACAACAACAATCATAATCATAGGCTAGCTTCTAGGGTTTAGCCTCTACGATCTCGTGGTAGATAAACTCTTGTAATACTCATATCATCAAGATCAATCAAGCAGGAAGTAGGGTATTACCTCCATCGAGAGGGCCCGAACCTGGGTAACCATTGTGTCCCCTGCCTCCTGTTACCATCAGCCTTAGACGCACAGTTCAGGACCCCCTACCCGAGATCCGCCGGTTTTGACACCGACAACATGCATGCCAACAACAGGTCTATGTTTATCCTATTTTATCAGGTTTGGCAATTCTAGCAGCTTCTTCACAAAAGTAAATAACATGCACATCTATATCTTCTTCCAAGAGATTTTTAACCATAGCAATGCTAGGTTCTACTTTAATTTGTTCATCAGGTTTAGGTGTTATAATATAGCTTTTGTTAACCACAGTTGAAACTTTACCATGTTCCTTTATCCTAACAGCGAAAGGTGGTTTCTCAATATAAGCAGAAGGAACAACTGGATCAACATTATAAAGTATAGTTTCTTCTTTAACTGGTACTGGTTCTTTAATTTCTTCTTTAATAGGTGGGTGATATTTAAACCACTTCTTTATAGGGAGTTCAACATGAGTAGCAAATGATTCACAAAAGAAGGCTACTATCTCAGAGTCAAGTCCATATTTAATGCTAAACTTTTGAAAAGCATCAGTGTCCATAAAAGAGGTATTGATTTTAATACCTGACTCTTTACCTTTGTCGAGTTCCCAATCTTCAGAGTTGCATTTAATTCTTTCCAAAAGATCCCACCGTAATTCAATAGTCTTCTTCATAAAAGAACCAACACAAGAAGTATCAAGCATGGTTTGATCATTACGAGAAAGCCGAGCATAAACATTCTGGATAATAATTTCTCTTGAGAGCTCATGATTGGGGCATGAATATAACATTGACTTAAGCCTCCCCCAAGCTAGAGCGATACTTTATCCTTTACGAGGCCAAAAAATATATATAATTCCAATCATGATGAACTAGATGCATAGGATAATTTTTTGGTGGAACTCCAATTTCAAACGATTCCAATTCCATGATCCAATATCATCGCATAGCCTATACCATACCAATGCTTTTCCCTTCGAAGATTAAGGGAAAACCTTCTTCATCACTTCATCTTTGGGTAAACCTGCAAGCTCAAACAATCCACAAATTTGTTCCACATATATCAAGTGCATATCAGGATGTTCGGTTCCATCACGTGCATAAGGATTAGCTAGCAGTTGTTCTATCATACCCGAAGGAATTTCATATTCAATATTTTCAGTAGGTGCAGTAGTTTGAGGGGTAGCTAATTGTGGTTCCGGACAAGGTGAAGATACCCCGAACAAACCCCTCAAAGGATTCTTTTCCATAGTAACAAGTGACAATAAATTTCATCACACTATATAAATGTTTCCTTACCAAATTCCACTTACCAAAGGCGCTTCACTCCCCAGCAACGGCGCCAGAAAATAGCCTTGATGACCCACAAGTATAGGGGATCAAATGTAGCTCTTTTCGATAAGTAAGAGTGTCAAACCCAACGAGAAGCAAAAGGAAATGACAAGTAGTTTTCAGTAAGGTAATGTCTGTAAGTGCTGAAATTGTAAGTAGCGGAGTAGTTTGATAGCAAGATAATTTATAACGAGCAAGTAACAATTGTAGTAACAAAAGTGCAGCAAGGTAGCCCAATCCTTTTGAGGGAAAGGACAGGCCAAAACGGTCTCTTATGATAAGCAAAGCGTTCTTGAGGATACTCAGGAATTTCATCTAGTCACTTTCATCATGTTGGTTCGATTTGTGTTCCCTACTTTGACAATTTGATATGTGGGTGGACCGGTGCTTAGGTGCTGTTCTTACTTGAACAAACCTCCTACTTATGATTAACCCTCCTTCAAGCATCCACAACTATGAGAAAAGTATTAAGAATAAATTCTAACCATAGCATTAAACTTTTGGATCCAATCGGTCCCTCACGAAATAGCGCGTAAACTGGGGGTTAAGCTTCTATCACTCTTGCAACCCATCATCTAACTGATACTCCACAATGCATTCCCTTAGGCCCAAATATGGTGAAGTGTCATGTAGTCGACGTTCACATGACACCACTAAGGGAATCACAACATACATACTATCAAAATATCCAACACATATCAAGCTCACATGATTACTTGCAACATGATTTCTCCCGTGACCTCAAGAACAAAAGTAACTACTCACAAATAATAATCATGCTCAAGATAAGAGGGGTATTAAATAGCATATTGGATCTGAACATATAATCTTCCACCAAGTAAACCATATAGTAATCAGCTACAAGATGTAATCAACACTACTGGTCACCCACAAGCACCAATTTATAGTTCCAGTAACAAGACTGAACACAAGAGATGAACTAGGGTTTGAGATGAGACGGTGTTGTTGAAGATGTTGATGGAGATTGCCCTCCCCAAGATGGGAGAGTTGTTGGTGATGATGATGACGATGATTTCCCCCTTCGGGAGGAAAGTTCCCCCGGTGGAATCGCTCCGCCGGAGGGCAAAAGTGCTCCTCCCAAGTTCCGCCTCGAGACGGCGGTGCTCCTTCCCGAAAGTATTCTCCTTATTTTTTCTGGGTCAAAATGACCAATATACCAGAAGATGGCACCGGAGGTGGGCCTGGGTGAGCACAACCCACCAAGGCGCGCTTGGGCTCCCTGGCGCGCCCAGGTGGGTTGTGCCCACCTGGTGGGCCCCCTCTGGTAGTTATTTGCTCCAATATTCCATATAAATCTTCGTGAAGTTTCAGCTTGTTTGGAGTTGTGCAGAATAGGTAGCCTGACGTAGCTTTTCCAGGTCCAGATTTCCAGCTGCCGGAATTCTCTCTCTTTGTTTATACCTTGCATATTATGTGAGAAAAGACATTAGAATTAATCAAAAAAGCATCATTATGAATAAAAATATTATAAATAACAGTAAGAAAACATGATGCATAATGGACATATCAGTTGTTTGTAGCTTTTAGTCATGTCACACATTATATAAGGCATGCCTAGGATACGGGGCCAAGAGTTGATATCATTTGTAATCATATATACGCAAGTGCAAAAAGGCACAACTAAAGCGTAGGCCCGATAAGTATAGGGCCCAGCGCAGCAGCACTAGAGGTCGCAAGCCAATCGATGCGGGGGGTCTAAGTCAGGGGTGGAGGTGCTAGTCGGGTCCAACGACGGGTTAACGTGCATATCTTAAATGCGGGCGTGACCATGATCTCCACTAAGCTTTTAATTCAAGTGTTACCCCAATGTAATTAGTATAGCAATAGAAACATGTCATCATTAGTTGTGACATTAATTAATTGGATGTTTGTAGCCTTTAGTCATGTCACACACTATATAAGGCATGGCTAGGACACGAGGCCACGGCAATTGTAATCCTATATACGCAAGTGCAAAAAGACACAACTAAAGCGTAGGTGTCGGTGTCAAAACCGGCGGATCTCGGGTAGGGGGTCCCGAACTGTGCGTCTAGGTGGATGGTAACAGGAGACAAGGGACACGATGTTTTTACCCAGGTTCGGGCCCTCTTGATGGAGGTAAAACCCTACTCTTGCTTGATTGATATTGATGATATGGGTAGTACAAGAGTGGATCTACCACGAGATCAAGGAGGCTAAACCCTAGAGGCTAGCCTATGGTATGATTGTTGTAATGGTTGTGTGTCCTATGGACTAAAACCCTCCGGTTTATATAGACACCGGAGAGGGCTAGGGTTACACAGAGTCGGTTACAATGGTAGGAGATCTACATATCCGTATCGCCAAGCTTTCCTTCCACGCCAAGGAAAGTCCCATCCGGACACGGGACGAAGTCTTCAATCTTGTATCTTCATAGTCTTGGAGTCCGGCCGATGATGATAGTCCGGCTATCCGGACTCCCCCTAGTCCAGGACTCCCTCAGTAGGCCCGATAAGTACAGGGCCCAGCGCTGCAGCACTAGAGGTCCCAAGCCAGTCAATGTGGGAGGGGGGTATGAGTCAGGGGTGGAGGCGCTAGTCGGGTCCAACGGCAGGTCAACATGCACATCTTAAATGCAAGCGTTTCCATGATATCCACTAAGCTATTAATTCAAGTGTTACCCCAATGTAATTAGTATAACAATAGAAATAGGCGGTCATTAGTTGTGAGATTAATTAGCTGTCTGTTTGTAGCCTTTAGTCATGTCACACACTATATAAAGTATGGCTAGGACACGGGGCCAATAGTTGGCATCATTTGTAATCCTATATACGCAAGTGTAAAAAGGCACAACTAAATTGTAGGCCCGATAAGTACATGGACCAGCGCAACAACACCAGAAGTCTCAAGCCAGTCGATGCGGGGGGTCTGAGTAGTGGAGGGTGGAGGCGCCAGTCGGATCCAATGGGTGGTCAACACGCGCATCCTAAATGCGAGCGTTACCATGAGCTCCACTAAGCCTTTAATTCAAGCATCACCCAATGTAAGCAGTAGCAATAGAAACAGTCGATCATTACTTGTAGCAGTAACTAGGTGGCTATTGTAGCCTCAAGTCATGCCACCTGCATGCACTATACAAGGCATGGCCAGGGCACGAGGTCGGATCCAACGGCAGGTCAACATGCACATCTTAAATGCGGGTGTTACCATAAGCTCCAGTAAGCCTTTAATTCAGGCGTTACCCAAATGTAATTAGTATAACAATAGAAATAACCGGCCATTACTTGTAATACTAATTAGCTTGTTGTTGTAGCCTTTTGTCATGTCAACATAGGCATGGCTAGGACATGGGGCCACATCATTTGTAATCCTATATACGCAAGTGCAAAAAGGCACAACTAAAGCATGGGCCTGACAAGGATAGGGTCCAGCACGACAACACTAGAGGTTGCAAGACAGTCGATGTGGGGGGTCTGAGTCGGGGGGTGGAGGCTCTAGTCAAATCCAACGAGGGGTTAACATGCGCATCTTAAATGCGGGTGTTACCATGAGCTCCACTAAGCCTTTAATTCAGGTGTTACCCAATTGTAATTATTATAGCAATAGAAATAATCGGTCATTACTTGCAATAATAATTAGCTGGTTGTTTGTAGCCTTTAAAGTCATGTCACACACTATATAAGGCATGGCTAGGACACTGGGCCACATCATTCGTAATCCTATATACGCAAGTGCAAAAAGGCACGACTAAAGTGTAGGCCCAATAAGTATAGGGCCCAGCGCGACAGCACTGGAGGCGCTAGTCGGATCCAACGTCGGGTCAACATGCGCATCTTAAATGTGGGCGTTACCATGATCTCCACTAAGCTGTTAATTCAAGTGTTAGCCTAATGTATTTAGTATAGCAATAGAAACAGTCGGTCATTACTTGTAACATTAATTAGCTGGCTGATGTAGCCTTTAGTCATGCCACACACTATATAAGGCACGTCTAGGACGCAGCGTCACATCATTTTTTATCCTACATACGCAAGTGCAAAAAGGCACAAACAAACGTAGGCCCGGTAAGTACAGGGCCCAGCGCGGCAGCAAGAGGTCACAAAGACAGTCGATGTGTGTGTCGGGGGTGGAGGCGCTAGTCGGATCCAACGACAGGTCAACATGCATATCTTAAATGCGGGCGTTACCATGAGCTCCACTAAGCTTTTAATTCAAGTGTTACCCCAATGTATTAGTACAATAATAGAAACACTCGGTCATTACTTGTAACAGTAATTAGCTGGCTGATGTAGCCTTTAGTCATGCCACACACTATATAAGGCATGTCTAGGACGCAGGGCCACATCATTTGTAATCCTATATACGCAAGTGCAAAAAGGCACAAACAAATGTAGGCCTGATAAGTACGGGGCCCAGCGCGATAGCACTAGAGGTCACAAAGACAGTCGATGTGTGTGTGTGTCGAGGGTGGAGGCGCTAGTCTGATCCAACGACAGGTCAACATGCATATCTTAAATGCGGACGTTACCATGAGCTCCACTAAGCTTTTAATTCAAGCGTCCCCCCCCCCCCCCCTAATGTAATTAGTACATCAGTAGAAACAGTCGGTCATTAGTTGTGACATTAATTAGCTGGCTGCTTGTAGCCTTTTAGTCATGTCATGCAGTAAATAAGGCATGGCTAGGGCATGAGGCCACATCATTTGTAATCCTATATACGCAATTGCAAAAAGGCACAACGTAGGCCCGATAAGGACAGGGCCTAGCACGGCAGAACTAGAGGTCGCAAGCGAGTCGATGGGGGGGGGGGGGGGGGGGGAAGGGGGGTCTATGTCAGGGTGTCCAATCGGATCCAAGGATAGGTCAAAAAGATGAGTGAGGATTTTATTTTTTCCGCGTGTTTGAAATTGCTACGGCTTTCCTTTGTTCTAAAGGAAGGCTAGGATTTCTTTTGGATTTTTTGAAGCAAATTATACTTGAGTTTTGAATTTATTAGTAAGGCGGAGAAAACACAAATTAGGAATTTCTTATCTTGTTTTTATATACGGGTAAGTATATAGGTGAGAAAAAAAGGGAGAAAGCACAAGACGAAGGGGAGGGAAGCCAGCAGCCAATAGGATTGCTGGGATTGGGCGACCCGGATCGATGACGTGTAGGAAGCATCGAGCAGCCTTGTTGTCGGTGCCGCCGAAGACGACGCCCTCATCCTCGACGGCTTCCTCATCCTGCTGGAGGAGGATCCCATGGACACCGGCGCAGCGTGGGAGCTATGGAAATTCGGCTGGGCCCTCCGCAAGGGCGCTGATCACCTCCAGGGCGAGGGCGCCACGAAGTTTCGCGCCGTCGGCAACCTGCTCATCCACCACGCCGACGACGTCAAGTACGCGACCAAAACGGCGGATTCTCTGCGTGCACGCCTCCCCGACATCCGCCGCCAGGTCACCAAGCTGCAGGACATGACTGTCTCCGTGCCGCTCGACAATTACGGGCTCGTCTACCTCGACCCCGACCAGGACACCGGCGGCGGCTCCGGATCCGGCTCCGGCAACAAGGGCGGCAGCGGCTCAGGATCCGGATCCGGCAACAAGGGGAAGGGCGGCGGCTCCGCATCCGGATCCGGCGACAAGGGGAAGGGCGGCGGCTCCGCATCCGGATCCGGCGACAAGGGGAAGGGCGTCGGCTCCGGCTCCGGCACTGGCACCAATTGGAAGGGCCTCTCCGTCGACTCCGGCACCAAGTGGAAGAAGGGCGTCGTCTTCGGCGGCGCCGACATCAAGGACGAGGGCGTCGTCTTCGGCGGCACCGCCATCAAGGGCGAGGGCGTCGTCTTCGGCGGCACCGACAACAAGGGAAAGGGCGTCTCCGTCGGCTCTGGCTCCGGCACCAACTCGAAGGGCGTCTCCGGCGGCACCGACATCAAGGAGGAGGGCGTCGTCTTCGGCGGCACCGACATCGAGGATGAGGGCGTCGTCTTCGGCGGCACCGACATCGAGGATGAGGGCGTCGTCTTCGGCGGCACCGTCAACAAGGGAAAGAGCGTCTCCGTCGGCTCCGGCTCCGGCACCAACTCGAAGGGCGTCTCCGGCGGCACTGACATCAAGGAGGAGGGCGTCATCTTCGGCGGCACCGACATCAAGGGAAAGGGCGTCCTCTTCGGCGGCACCGACATAATGGGAAAGGGCGTCCTCTTCGGCGGCAGCGACAGCAAGGGCAAGGGCATCTTCGGCTCCGGCGAGAACAGCGTCTCTGCCAAGGGTGGCTCGGGTGAGAACAGTGTCTCCGGCAAGGGTGGCTCCAGCGGCACTCCCGTCAAGAAGAAGCGGGATTACTTGGTCAAGAAGAAGAATGGCAACTACATCATCGTCAAGAAGCACTCGGGCGGTGGCGGCGGCTCCGGCAAGGGGGTCTCAGGCGAGGCGTGAAGGGGCGAACGGCCGTGGGGTACACAAAGCAACAGTACAGGAAAGACATAGAAACAGAGTATATTGGTAGTCTCTTAGTAGTACAGTTCCGAGTCCGGCAAGTCTGATTTGCCATCGAATTTGGATCACTCCGTCCTTAGCACTTATCAGGTCGTCGTGTAGTCCACTTCATTTTTCGTGCAGTTCAGTTTTCTTGTTGTCGATGATGATGATGATGATGATGATTATGATGAAGAATGGGAACGTTTGATCAACTCGCTTCATGGGAATGATATGCAGAATGTTTGTGTCTTTGCTTTCTTTGACGGAATGACTCAGAAGATGATCAATCTTGGTTTCACTTTCGCCGCAAAAAACAAACAAAAAACATAACAATACTCCTTATTTCCATTCTTTCCCTCGTAACAAACTTTTCAATTCATCGAACTGGGAGACTGACCCCTTACAATCTTCGCTTTAGTGGTGCTGCCGGTGATGATTTTGATCAACAGCACCAGCATTTCCTAAATCAAACATCAGCGTCTGCTTCGCTTCTTAAATATCAGGACAGAAGACAGAAATAATTTTTTAGATGTGCATACTAAAATATGGGCATTTTATTTAAAGTATAACAAAAAAAACTGCATACTGACTGTTAGACTATTACTTGGCTCTCAAGTTACCTAATCCTAGTCCTATTGTAATAGTCCTAGTCATATTGTAATAGGTATGGTTGGCTTGTAAACTCTTATATATACCGCTCTATGTGGCCGGCAAATCAATAACAATAGTTTTATTCAAATCTTACACTGACCTCACAAGTCAAAACAAGTACTTAAATTGTCAACGGGCACATCAATACCATATTAGATTGCCAATAGAGAAAGAAATGTTGGATCAGCACTTTGCTGGAGTCCATAGTGTTGGACTGAGACCACATGTACAAAAGGCAACACTTAACAAGAATGATCAAGCCAGCGGTTGCCAAAAACTTGTAAGGCTGGTCATAGTGGGGAGTAACTTAGACTAGTAACATGTATATGTTACTAGACTATGTTACTACCTCTATAATGGGTAGTAACATATATGTAGTGTCATGCATCACTTCATTTATTACTTCATAGACTCATTTAGCATTGGGAACCGCTAGGTGATGGTAACATATTATGTTACTCTATTTGTCTCTCTCCTCATTAACTACTTGACACATCATCACTTTTGCTTATGTGGCATCTATGTTACTACTTATGTTACTCCCACTATGACCAGCCTAATATAATATATGACGCCAATAACACCCGGACGTTTGATCTGGGGAACTCCACCGAACAAAAGGTTCGGTACTAGCTACTAACCCCAACGAATGATTTTCGTGTGATGGGAGACCCCCATCACCCCCATCGCCCTTAGAGTAACTCCAACGCGCCGATCCATTTCGTCCTTGCGCGTTCGTTTGGATCGGCATGGACAGAAAAGTCGGCCCAACGCACCGACTTAAACGGACGCGCGTTCGCTTTTCGTCCGCCCGCCGACCCACCTGGTCCAAATTTGGGCCTCATTTGCGTCGGCGTGGACACGCGGCCCGCGCGCCTACTCCTCCCCATGGCCCGCTAGTCAGCGACACAACCCGCCCTTTTTTATCCCTTTCCCCCACACGCCCTCTGCCCATGCACAGAAAATGTCTAATTGTAGTTTTTTTTTTCTTTGGTGTTGCTTTTGTAGCAAAGAATTGATGAATGCATGTATAAAAAATGTGTTTTATGAAATAAAAAAAAGTTCAACGGCAACCAAACATACATGTACTCATATAAACAGGAGGCATGCAAGCCGTGATGACGAAAAATGCGTCGACGGACGTGCAGGCAGTTGGGCGCACTGCCGACCCAAACGCAAAAGGGGGCGGACATGCCGACCCAAACGGATAAAAAGCGGACAAAGCGCGCGTCCTTTTGGGTCGGCACGTTGGAGTTTCTCTTACATGCCTTTTCTGTGTAAAAGCAAAAATTAAACAAAAAGAAAAAGCCCATTTTTTGTTGTGACAAATAAAAGCACACTTTTTGCTGTGCAACGAAAAATGCCATGAACTTTAAAACAAAAAAAGATTATGGGTAAAAAGACTTTTTTGGCAATGCCCCGAAAGGAAAAAGTCATGGAGATTCCCATCATAACAAAAAATAGATTGCCAAGGCAGATTCATAGTAAAAGATGCCATGGTATTTTTAATTAAATTTCCGTATATTATATGCAAAATTTGTCATGTGTGAAAAAATAATACAACATGTTGAAAATAAAATTTGAACAAGAAAAATGCCATGGCAGATTCATATCAAGATGTGCCATGGTTTAAAAAATTGCCATTTGAGTTTAACCAAACTAATTTATGATTTGCCATGATATTATTTTTTACAATGGCAAGGCTTACAACAAATTTGATTTCTAAGAAAGTAGGGACTATCTGCCATGCGAAAATTTACAAATTGGCATGGAAAAAATTTCAGAATTGCCATGGCAAAAAAATATGTTCAGAATATGACATGGCAACAATTACTAAGAAAAATAAGAATGAACAAAGTACAAAACTCCAATCGAGAAAAATGACATGGGAACTTTTAGTCCAATCGAAAAAAACCTTTAAGCACTCCCGGCGACGGCATTTGGCAACAACTGGCAGAGGGGCCTAGAGGTGCTTGATACGTTATAATTTATGAAGTATTCATGCCATGTTTACAAAAAAATTGCATGGTTTTAGTATTATTTGATTAGAACTAACCTGAACTGACGTTGTTTTCAGCAGAACTACCATGGTGTCGTTTTTTGTGCAGAAATAAAAGTTCTCGGAATGGGCTGAAAATTTATAGTGATTTTTTATGGACCAAAAGAGACCCCCGAAGCACAAGAGTTGGGCCAGAAGAGTCCCGAGGCAACGGCAAGGGTGGAGGTCGCGCCCCCTGTCTTGCCGCTGCCTCGTGGACCCCCTTGAGGTAAGACCGACGCCAAAAATCTCTATAAATCACAAAACCCCCAGAAAGAAACCTAGATTGGGAGTTCCGCCGCCGCAAGCCTCTGTAGCCACGAAAAACCAATCGGGAGCCCATTCCGGCACCCTGCCGGAGGGGGAAACCATCACCGGAGGCCATCTTCATCATCCCGGCAGTCTCCATGATGTGGAGGGAGTAGTTCACCCTCGGGGCTGAGGGTATGTACCAATAGCCATGTGTTTGATCTCTCTCTCTCTCTCTCTCTCTCTCTCTCTCTTATGTTCTTGATTTGGCATGATCTTGATGTACCGCGAGCTTTGTTATTATAGTTGGATCTTATGGTGTTCTTCCCTCTCTACCTTGTGATGAATTGAATCTTTTCCTTTAAGGTTTTGTTATGTCGGATTGAATATTTGGATGTGAGAGCACTTGATGTATGTCTTGCGATGGGATATCCGTGGTGACAATGGGTTGTTCTATTGATCCACTTGATGTATGTTTTGGTTATCAACTTGCAAATTCCCGTGGTGACATTAGTGCAATCTATGCATAGGGGTTGGTACGCGTT
Source organism: Triticum timopheevii (assembly GCA_963921465.1). Classification (NCBI taxonomy): domain Eukaryota; kingdom Viridiplantae; phylum Streptophyta; class Magnoliopsida; order Poales; family Poaceae; genus Triticum; species Triticum timopheevii. The sequence continues at coordinate 51,357,569 of OY997272.1, read as the reverse complement.
TTCATATTCCTTTCTCCAATAGAAATCTTGGGATACTCTTGAAGTTCTTTGTGTTGGATTGAATATTGTGAATCTGAGATTGTGTGATGCATATCGTATAATTGACCCACGGATACTTGTGGCGACATTGGAATATCTAGGTGACATTAGGGTTTGATTGACGTGTGTCATGTGGTGTTATTTTAGTATGAACTCTAGGGCTGTTTGTGACACTTATAGGAATAGCCCAATATATCGATAAAAAAGAATAACTTTGAGGTGGTTTCGTACCCTACAAGCAATTTCATCTTATGTTCTCCGCGATAGGAACTTTGGAGTGATTCTTTATTGCACGTTGAGGGATTGTTATATGATCCAATTATGTTATCATTGTTGATAGACTTTGCACTAGTGAAAGTATGAACCCTAGGCCTTGTTTTCAAGCATTGCAATACCATTTTTGATCACTTTTGTTACTTGCCACCTTGATGTTTTTATATTTTCAGATTACAAAAACCTATATCTACTATCCATATCGCACTTGCATCACCTAGTGCACCTATACAATGTACCATTGTATTGGGTGTGTTGGGGACACAAGAGACTTTTTGTTATTTGGTTGCAAGGTTGTTTGAGAGAGACCATCTTCATCCTACGCCTCCCACTGATTGATAAACCTTAGGTCATCCACTTGAAGGAAATTTGCTATTGTCCTACAAAACTCTGCGCTTGGAGGCCCAACAGGAGTCTACAAGAAGAAGGTTGCGTAGTAGACATCAGTGTTGTGCGCCAACGACGCCAATAAGCTGCAGTACGCGTGCGAGGTGACCACTTGGTTCTGTAGCCATACCATGTTGCAGAACCAAGCGCGGGTCGTGCTGGCCGCCAGCAACTATGACGAGAGGAATCGCATGCCAGACCTCCACAGTCCGCTCATCAAGAATCTAATCTAGGCGATGGGCAAGGCCAAGGGTTCGCCTGATCCATACTAGTGTGCACGCTGGTACTTGTATTAGGATCACCTGAGTCTTCGTCAGGTGGATACCCTAACTGAGCGCGTCATGACAGTGCTCTCTGTCATACACATGATGGAGATGGAACAACCGCAGATGCAGGGCGAGGCGGCGCCGACCATGGAGCAGCCGCAGATGCAGGAGGAGGCAACCAACTCATCTACCAAGAAGAAGAGCAAGGCGAAGAAATATGGCGACGTTCCAGTACGGTGGTCCGAGCGTCTTCGTCGCCTTAGGGGAGAGTGAGGATGCAGTGATGGAGATGGAGCAGGCACTTAAGATGTTGCAGTTCTAATGCAGTTCTTATTTAATCTAGTATCTAGTGTTTTATTTAAGTCAGCTTGAACTTTGTGTTTGTGATGCTGTTTGCATGCTTAGTTGGTCATGGACTTAATCTACCAGTGTGGACGCACATTTAGTGTTTGTGATGCTGCTTGAACTTTGTTGTTGTTATCTGAATGTGTCTACTTTGGTGAAATTTTCTGAATCTATGTGTCTATCTGAACTCTACTGCGGTTATCTGGCTGCATTTATCTAAATATATCCGAGAATGTTAATCATCACAATTAGTACCTAACTTTGACAATGAACTGTAGAAGTAAATTATCACACGTTTCAACACACACTGACCATTAACTAAACCACATCTACCATCCTTCCAGAGCAGTCAAATCAGATTAAATCAAGCACTAAAAAAGCACACAAACACAACTTAACTCACTACACCTCACTATTCCTTCTCCACTGCCACACTACACCTCCACTTAACTCCTCAACTTAACTACCATGCCAACACCTACACCTATCCACCTCGCTTCTGCCATGCTCCAAATCTCCGTAACCTCACTCACAACTCTCTGATGTTTACTACACAACTTATTCTTGTAGATTCGCGTTGAGCCTCCAAGCGCAGAGTTTTGTAGGACAATAGAAATTTTTCCACAAGTTGATGACCTAAGGTTTATCAATCTGTGGGAGGCGTAAGATGAATATGGTCTCTCACAAACAACCCTGCAATCAAATACAAGAAATCTCTTGTGTCCCCAACACACCCAATACAGCGACCAATTGTATAGGTGCACTAGTTCGAAAAAGAGATGGTGATAATAGTGTAGTATGGATAGTAGGTATTGGTATTCGTAATCTATAAAAAACTCAGCAAGGTAGCAAGTAATAAAATGGAGTACAAACGGTATTCCAATGCTTAGAAATAAGACATAGGGTTCATACTTTCACTAGTGCAATCTCTCAACAGTGCTAACATAATTGAATAATGTAACAATCCTTCAACATGCGACAAAGAATCACTCCAAAGTTCTTATCTAGCGTAGAACATAAGATGAAATATTGTAGGGTACGAAACCACTCAAAATAATCTTTTCCGATCAATCTATTGAGCCATCCCTAAAAGTGTCACAAACAGCCCTAGAGTTCATACTAAAATAACGCCATATGGTACACATCAACCATCTCTAATGTCACCTAGATACTCCAATGTCACCATAAGTATCCGTGAGTTGATTATTCGATATGCATCAAACAACTTCAGATTCATAATATTCAATCCAACACAAAGAACTTCAAAGAGTGCCCCAAGGTTTCTACCGAAGAAATAAGGATGAAAACGCGCATCAACCTCTATGCCTAGATTACCCCAATGTCACTGCGGGAATCCGCAAGTTGATTGCCAAAACATATATCAAGTGAATCAATAGAACACCCCACTATCACCACAGGTATCCACATGCAAGACATACATCAAGTGTTCTCAAATTCAAAATGTATTCAATCGGATAATAGTGAAACCTCAAAGGTAAAACTCAATTCATCACAACAAGATAGAGAGGAAGAAACACCATATGATCCAACTATATTAACAAAGCTAGCGGTGCATCAAGATCGTGCCAAATCAAAACACGAGAGAGAGAGAGAGAGAAAGAGAGAGAGAGAGAGAGAGAGAGAGAGAGAGATCAAACACATAGCTACTGGTACATGATAACCCACAAGTATAGGGGATCACAACAGCTTTCGAGGGTAGAGTATTCAACCCAAATTTATTGATTCGATACAAGGGGAGCCAAAGAATATTATCAAGTATTAGCAGCTAAGTTGTCAATTCAACCACACCTGAAAGACTTAATATCTGTAGCAAAGTAGTATGGAAGTAATGGTAACAGTGGCAGAAGTAACAGTAGCAGTTTTTTTAGCAATCGTAACAATGGCAACGGAAAAGTAACTAAGCAAAGATCAATATGTGAAAAGCTCGTAGGCAATGGATCAATGATGGATAATTATGTCAGATGGCATTCATCATGCAACAGTTATAAACAAGGGTGACATAGAACTAGCTCCAATTCATCAATATAATATAGAGATGTATTCCGAATATAGCCATACGTGCTTATGGAAAAGAACTTGCATGGCATCTTTTGTCCTACCCTCCCGTGGCAGCGGGGTCCTATTGGAAACTAAGGGATATTAAGGCCTCCTTTTAATAGAGAACCGGACCAAAGCATTAGCACTTAGTGAATACACGAACTCCTAAAACTACGGTCATCACTGGGAAGTGTCCCGACTATTGTCACTCCGGGGTTGCCGGATCATAACACGTAGTAGGTGACTATAACTTGCAAGATAGGATCAAGAACACACATATATTCATGAAAACATAATAGGTTCAGATATGAAATCATGGCACTCGGGCCCTAGTGACAAGCATTAAGCATAGCAAATTCATAACAACATCAATCTTAGAACATAGTGGATACTAGGGATCAAACCCTAACAAAACTAACCTGATTACATGGTAAATCTCATCCAACCCATCACCGTCCAGCAAGCCTACAATGGAATTACTCATGCACGGTGGTGAGCATCATGAAATTGGTGATGGAGGATGACGTCCAAAACGGACTCCAGACCTGCCCTCCTGAGGAAGAACAGGAGGCGGCGGCGGCTCGAAATCGTAAAACGTGATGAATCCTTCTCTCTAATTTTTTCTCCTCGAACGTGAATATATGGAGTTCGAGTTGAGGTCGGTGGAGCTTCATGGGACCCACAAGCCAGGGGGCGTGCCCCCACCCTTGTGGGCAGGTGGTGGGCCCCCGTCTGGTTGATTCTTTCGCCAATATTTTTTATTAATTCCAAAAATATTCTCCGTGAAGTTTCAGGTCATTCCGAGAATTTTTATTTCTGCACAAAAATAACACCATGGCAATTCTGCTGAACAACGTCATTCTGGGTTAGTTCCATTCAAATCATGCAAATTAGAGTCCAAACAAGGGCAAAAGAGTTTGGAAAAGTAGATACGATGGAGATGTATCAACTCCCCCAAGCTTAACCCATTGCTTGTCCTCAAGCAATTCAGTTGATAACTGGAAGTGATAAAGAAAAACTTTTACAAACTCTATTTGATCTTGTTGTTGCAAATATGTAAAGCCAACATTCAAGTTTTTAGCAAAGATTATGAACTAACCATATTCACAATAACTTTTAGGTCTCACATTTACTCATATCAAATGGCATAATCAACTAGCGAGCAATAATAATAAATCTCGGATGACAACACTTTTTCAAAACAATGATGATATGATATAACAAGATGGTATCTCGATTGCCCTTTCTGAGACTGCAAAACATAAATGCAGAGCACCCCTCAAGATCAAGGACTGACTAGACATTGTAATTCATGGTAAAAGGATCCAGTCATAGTCATACTCAATATCAATTAATAACAATGCATACAAATGACAGTGGTGCTCTCTAACTAGTGCTTTTTATAAGAGGATGACGACTCAGTAATAAAAGTAAAATAGATAGGCCCTTCGTAGAGGGAAGCAGGGATTTGCAGAGGTGCCAGAGCTCGAGTTTTTGAAACAGAGATGAATAATATTTTGAGCGGTATGCTTTCATTGTCAACATAACAACCAAGAGATCTCGGTATCTTCCATACTACATACATTATAGGCGGTTCCCAAATAGAATGGTAAAGTTTATACACCCCCACCACCAACAAGCACATTCCATGGCTAGTCCAAAACAACGGGTACCGAGGGAGTCCCGGATTAGGGGGTGTCCGGATAGCCAAACTATGACCTTTGGCCGGACACCTGGACTATGAAGATACAAGATTGAAGACTTCGTCCCGTGTCCGAATGGGACTTTCCTTGGCATGGAAAGCAAGCTTGGCGATATGGATATGTAGATCTCCTACCATTGTAACTGACTCTGTGTAACCCTAACCCTCTTCGGTGCCTATATAAACTAGAGGGTTTTAGTCCGTAGGACGAACAACAATCATACCATAGGCTAGCTTCTAGGGTTTAGCCTCTCTGATCTCGTGGTAGATCTACTCTTGTACTACCCATATCATCAATATTAATCAAGCAGGAGTAGGGTTTTACCTCCATCGAGAGGGCCCAAACCTGGGTAAAAACATTGTGTCCCTTGTCTCATGTTATCATCCGCCTAGACGCACAGTTCGGGACCCCCTACCCGAGATCCGCCGGTTTTGACACCGACATTGGTGCTTTCATTGAGAGTTCCTCTGTGCCGTCGCCATCAGGAAGGATGCCTCATCCCGTCTTTAAAGACGACACTGTTGCTAAAGGAGCTTTGGCCATCGGCCAAACTCTCCGGCTAGGTGGTTTCCTTATGACTGCCTGTTCGGCCGCCGTGCCGACAATGACTTCTCGGGTCATCGAAAGCAATCTTCACGTTAACTCAGAACTCGCCGAGCAGTTAGATCTGATGGAGCTCTCTTCCTTAAACGAGCTCTTGGATCGCATCGCCACCCTGGGAGTCGCTACAGACTACGATTAGATTGGGCCTAAACCCGATCTGAGAGAGATCAACTCTCCCCAGGTTACCCACCACGTTGCTGTGGTAGAGGAACAATACGGCGATCCCTCTTCTATCTTAAGGACTAGCTATGTCCGGATTCCCGACCCCTCCATGCCGGATTCCCGCGGAGGGGAGGAAGTCACTCAAGCCCTGAACCTAAAGTCAGGCAGCGGGCTAGATTCATTGGATAACATCCAAGAACCCAAGCTTCCAAGTTCGGAAACTTCTTGGCCCCTGAGTCTTAGATTGGACGGGGTTCCGAATTTAATTCCACCCGCCCACCCAAACATAAGCGATCTATCCCAAATCCGGCAAGAGCCCGCAGAAACAGTACACCATTACTGGGTCAGATTCCTCCTGGTCATGAACAGGATAAAGGATTGCCGCGAGGAGGACGCAATTTCATTCTTCTGCAATAATTGCACGGACAAGGGAATCCTCAACGCTGTAAGTCGTCGTGAAATTACACACTTCGCTAACTTGGCGTCCATAGTATGAAAGTACTGTGCGATGGAAAGCGCCTGGAAAACCGAAATCAAATTTTGGGACAATCCGGCCCTGAATACAACCCCAGTCCAAAATAAAAGGGTGCATCATCGTCAGGCACCTGGGTTAATTACCAAAAAACAAAAACCCTCTATAGGGCATGGAACCGTACTGGAGGGATGGCTCAATGGACCCTGCAAAATTCATAGTACAGAGGGCGCCACTCCAACTCATAGCCTTAGAGCATGTTGGATACTACGGCAGGTGGCCAAAAGTGGCGAAGAGCTTCTAACTCCAGAGCACCAGCCCAGGGATACCAGTACGGTATTAACAGTCTTCGAGACCTTCACATCAAATAATATGCGAAAACGAACACTCCGCAGCCTTGCCGAAGTCTACCAAGTAGCAACAATAAACCCATGGAGTGACACGACTATTACCTTTAATGCCAGTGACGAACCTAAATTCTGAACAGCCCGAGCACCAGCCGCATTGGTCCTCAGTCCAATAATGGACGGCTTTCGCCTTACCAAGGTACTCATGGACGGCGGCAGCGGATTGAACCTCATTTATGAGGAAACCCTCCGAAAAATGGAAATAGACTGGAGCCGCATTGAGCGAAGCAGCACAACCTTTAGAGGAATAATCCCCAGTCGGGAAGCATGCTGCACAGAAAAATCACACTGGATGTGGTGTTCGACACGCCGAATAATTACAGGTCCGAGGAGGTCACGTTCCAAGTGGCCCCGTTCAGCAGCGGATACCACGCTCTGCTAGGGCGAGAGGCATTCACAATTTTTCAAGCCATACCCCATTATGGGTACATGAAGCTCAAAATGCCCGGACCCAACGGAATCATCACTCTTGCTAGTGACCCGGACATAGCACTCCGCGCCGAAAATAGGACAGCCGCACTAGCCCTTGAGGCACTATCCGAAGCCCTAGAGGCCGAGGAACTCACTGCGCTGCGCTCCACGGTGAACAGGGATGATGTGATACTCGATAAAAGATCTAAGTCCACCTCCTTCAAACCAGCAGACGAAATAGTCAAATTCCAAGTCCATCCAACGGACCCTACGAAAACGGCCTCCATCGGGGAACAATTAAACCCTGATGTAGACGCCGCACTAAGAGAATTCCTACGCGAAAATTGGGACATTTTTTCCTCGCACCCTTCAGACATGCCAGGAATCCCACGCCGGCTGGCCGAGCACAGCCTAAACATCCTAAAAGGATTCAAGCCATTCAAACAAGCTCTTCGGCGTTTCTCCGAACCCAAGAGACAGGCCATGGGAGAGGAGCTAGCCAAACTATTGGAGGCCGGATTCATCAGAGATATAAAACATCCGGACTGACTAGCAAACCTGGTGATGGTACCAAAGAAGGACAAATCCTGGCGCCTATGCGTCGATTTTAAGGACCTTAACAAGGCTTGCCCGAAGGATCCCTTCCCCCTCCCCCGCATCGATCAAATTATCGACGCTACCGCAGGACACGATTCATTGTGCTTCCTCGACGCATATTCCAGCTACCACCAAATTAAGATGGCAGAGCCCGACCAAGCCGCAACGGCATTCATCACTCCATACGGCCCATTCTGCTTCAACACAATGCCCTTCAGGCTCAAAAATGCCGGCGCAACATATCAGCGCATGATTCAAACATGTCTGGCAAACCAGATCGGCAATACAATGGAGGCATACGTAGACGATGTGGTCGTCAAAACCAAGCATGTAGAAACTCTACTAGACGACTTGAGGCTCACATTTGATAATCTCCGAACATACGACATCAAGCTCAACCCAGAAAAATGCGTTTTCGGCGTACCAGCCGGAAAGCTCTTGGGCTTCATTGTATCCGGTAGAGGAATTGAAGCAATCCCAGCCAAGATCCGAGCTCTGTCACAATTGGATATCCCAAAAGACTTCAAACAAATACAAAAATTGACTGGATGCGTGGCGGCTCTAAGCCGCTTTATCTCCTGTTTGGGAGAAAAGGCATTACCCCTTTATCGCCTCCTCCGACGCATCGAACACTTCGAGTGGACGGATGCCGCCACGGCCGGACTCGAAGAAATAAAAGCCATATTGGCAACAAACCCGGTCCTAGCCGCGCCCAACATGGGCGAATCAATGCTATTATATATCACGGCAACTCATGAAGTTGTGAGCGCGGTGCTCATTGTCGAACGAGAAACGGACGGACACAAGTTCCCCCTTCAAAAACCAGTTTATTACGTGTCCACTGTCCTAACTCCATGCAAGTCACGGTACCCGCATTATCAAAAGATAGTGTACGCGGTGTTCATGGCATCCCGGAAGCTGCGACACTACTTTCAAGAGTGTTCGATAACAGTAGCCTCCGAAGTACCTCTTAATGACATTATAAACAACCGCGACGCGACGGCCGTTTTTCCAAATGGGCCATTGAGCTCCTCCCGTTCGACATAACCTATAAGCCACGGAGAGCTATTAAGTCGCAACTTTTGGCCGACTTCATCGCCGAATGGACTGAAGCCAAACTCCCTAAAGAGCACTTCGACGGCTCCAAAATGTTGGGTGGCCTGGGGGCTGGCATCGTTCTGACGTCCCCAACTGGAGATACAGTTCAATACGTACTCCAGATAATGTATACGTACTCCAACAACGCAGCCGAATACGAGGCCCTTCTACATGGTCTTCGGATGGCAGTCTCCATGGGCATTCAACGCCTAGAGGTGCGCGGGGATTTGAACCTCACGATATCCCAAATAAATGGAGTCTTCGATGCCAAGGATCCGAAAATGGCAGCTTATCGCAACGCGGTCCTAAAAATGTCAGCTCGGTTTGAAGGGCTCGAATTTCACCATATAGCCTGGGATAACAACCATGCAGCAGACATATTGGCACGCATTGGCGCAAAGCGCAATGCCGTCCCCCCAACATCTTCCTAGAGAGGCTGTTCAAGCCATCCGTACTATGGGAGGGGGAGTCCAGAAATAACAACCCGGACCCAACCGCACTGCCCGACACCGAACATTCTGACACAATCGGTGGTTCTGCCAATGAGGTAACATCCTCAGCCCACGTAATAATGGCAGTCATTGCCCCGTGGATGGATCCATTCCTAGACTACCTAACCAGGCAGGAACTTCCCGAGGACCAAAACGAGGCCCGCTGCATAGTGCGGTGATCTAAAGCCTATAAGGTCCATGAGGGAGAGCTTTATAGGAAAAGCACAACCGGAGTCCTTCAAAGGTGTATCTCCGATGAGGAAGGGCGAAATCTTCTGGCTGAAATTCATGCCGGACTCAGTGGGCACCACGCCGCAGCCCGGGCCCTTGTTGGCAAGGCCTTCCGTACAGGATTTTATTGGCCGACGGCCCGGGCAGATGCTCAGGACTTAGTCCAACGATGCGTCGGTTGCCAGCTCTTTGCTAATCAAAGCCACATGCCACCCACCGCCCTCAAAACTATACCCATCACCTGGCCGTTCGCGGTCTGGGGGCTTGACATGGTTGGACCCCTTAAAGGAGGAACCCACAAGCAAAAATACCTATTGGTCATGGTGGATAAATTCACCAAATGGGTAGAGGCCAAGCTTGTTAAGATGGCCGAATCCAGACCGGTGATAGACTTCATATCAGGGGTCGTACACCGTTACGGCGTCCCCCATAGAATCATCACTGATAACAGCACGAACTTCATGACCGACGAGGTCAAACTCTGGTGCAAAAACATGGGCATCAAGCTCGACTACGCTTCAGTCTATCACCCTCAAATTAACGGTCAAGTCGAGCGAGCAAATGGTCTAATCATGAGCGGCACTAAACCCAGACTAGTGCGGTCCCTCAAGGAATCTAACACGCACTGGGTAGAGGAGCTCGACTCCGTACTCTGGGGGCTGCGGACCACGCCGAATCGCACTACCGGATTCACACCATTCTTTATGGTATACGGCGCAGAGGCAGTTCTGCCCTGCGACATAATTCATGACTCACCTCGCGTGCGCATGTACGAAGAAAGAGAAGCCGAGCTCGATCGGCAGGACAGTTTGGACGCCTTGGAGGAGGAGCGTGACGTGGCAAAAGCCCGTTCCGCATTCTATCAACAGCAGGCTCAAAGATATCAAAGCAGAGAAGTACGAGCCAAAACTTACAATGTTGGCGAATTAGTTCTACGCCTGCCGGACAAGAAAAAGGACAAACTCAAGCCCAAATGGGAAGGTCCCTTCATCATCGACCAAGTCTTGACCGGCGGAGCGTACCGTCTGCGAAAAGCATCGGATAACCGACTCGAGCCGAACCCATGGAACACAACCCGTCTCCGAAGATTCTACGCCTAGCGCCGGACTCTGAGTTCGTCTCCTTCCTCCGTCTATATTTTATACATTAGCTGTCTTTTATTTCTCTCCTTCTCCCTCCTTTTTCTTGCAGCCTTTGAATGCTCGTTTGCGCATTGTTTGCACACACTTGACGCGCTATCCGCGCTCATTATACCTGGGGGCTTCTTTAACAGAAGCTTATTTATACGGGCTTCATGCCCAACACATGTGTCACACTTCCGCATCTACCTTTTATTCACCATTATATGCATCGATATGACTTAAGTTTTGGCCAAGCTGGGTTGCCTGGCTCCTGTGCTTACCCCTACGTTCCCGATTGTTCGGCTAGGTGGTAAAGGGAGCACCTCTGTGATTGTTACTGCCGGGTCAGCCGGATGTGTACCTCAGACTGGGTGAAGCCGAAAGCTAGCGTTCTTAAGGGAATATTCGCTCAGCGAACTAAAAGATGATTTCTTACCCATCTATTTATCTGCCCCCAGAAGTTTTTCTGCTTTTTTCGCAGTCCGGACATGCACTTTAGGGCATGCCTCCCAGGGAAAGGAACCCCTAACGGAACTATTCTCCCTGGAAGATGTTTCTTACTAACCATGTAATATAACATAACTAGTTGGGCACTTGTCTGATAAAGCACTAATGACCCCTATGCCTGGTCTCCACGCATGCCCCGGTTCTTATATAACCGCGAGGGTATTCGGACACACTCCGGACTATTGGGTCCCGAGGTTGAAGCGAAAAGGTCCGCTATGACAAAAGATCTACAATCCGGCTAGAAGGCATTTACATGTCATCTTAAATTATATAGTCAACTTGACTGATTGTATTCCTCTTCAATGCCATCTAATAGGCTGTCTAGTTTACAGTCCTGCTGGGAATACTTTGCGGCCAATTCTACTTGGCCGTACACTAAGCTCACAGGGATCTCCTTCCCATCAGGCCCCACAGGTCCGACCTCGGCCATGTGGTTTGGGTCAGCCTTCATGTACCGCGTCTTCACCATGGCCTAGGCCTCCCTGGCGCCTTGACGGCAGGCCGATATCTTCCATAATCGGAAGCGCCGCCGCGCTCCCTGAAGCCTCTCTGCAAGCTCTCCAAGGCCTTCGGGCAGGGAGACAGATGGCCACAAGGCCTGGGCGACGCCTTTCATCACCTACCGAACTCGTTCATGCAGTTGTAAGAGCTCGGGAAGAAGGTCACCCGTAGAACCGGGCATTTCCTCTGCAGGACGACCTGTGAGCATACCTACAGACATAACTCTGTTAGTCGACTTCCTCGCCGAACTCTTTTTCAAAGTTCATTCAAGCACTTACTAAAAATGCCGCGTCGAAGCCGCCGATTCTCCTTAACGGAGTCAGACAGCTGGGCACGAACATCCTTTAGTTCCTCACCCAGCTGGGTGTTGGCATCTTGGAGATTATTTTTCTCTTGCCTCACCCTTGTAAGCACATTCTCGCCGGCCTTTAACCGGTGCAAGAGCTGTTGCTTGTTCGGATCTATCCTGGCGCCATCTGCAATGTTATTGTCAGACTTATACACACGCCGCACTTCATAAACTACTTATCTTTTAAAGGATATATTACCAGAGGGGGTCTCATTGACTTCCCCCGTCGCGGCTAGTGCGGCCTCAAGTTGGGCTTTGCACTCCTCCAGCTCCTGGGACAGTTGGGTATTCTTTTCTATAAGATCCTGCACAATAAATGATCCTTAAATCAGTTATTCTAACTATTTCAAGTCTCGGGGGCTACTGGCATATATAACTGTCAAATTTTCTAACCCGTATGTCTTTTACATACTGCTCCGTGGCTCTGGCTAGACCATCTTGAGCGGCACGGAGGTGCGCATCTCCCGAATTGAAGGCATTCAATGCCTCTTGGGAGAAACATGTGTCACGAAGAACTGTCCGACGGCGCCTGTGATTCATGGCACTCTCCACCTCGGAGTTGGTGGCGGACAATCTGTCGGCATCCTCTGTCGGAGGAGCATCCGACACACGCTTCATGTTCGCCTCCGCCTCTGGGCCTGGCTTTGGAGCCTGGCTGATGGAGGCTTGATTTGCAACCTCTCCGGATGTAGTCCGGCGAGCGCTCTTTTTTCCTGAGGGGAGTGCGAGCGTTAGTATGCCTTCCGGGAATCAAACCTGGGAATAAGGTGACACGCCATACCGTTGCGTCGGCATTTTGATCCGGACCGCACTTCTTTTTAGCCTGCTGGGCCGTGCTGCCCCTTGTTGGCTAGCCGCCGCGGGCTCGGCCTTCCGTCTCCAGGGCACCCCCTACGAAACAACATTGGTATACGGTGATTAAAAATAAGCACAGATGGGTCATTGTCAAAGTATTGGGACTTCAGTCTCAGTTACTTGAGAGGCTGGAAGTATTCCGGGGTAATCGGTCGTAATGGCTACCAAGGCATTATCAATGCTCAGTTGGTGAAATACCCCGTCAATCAACTCCACCGATATGTCCGGATCCTCTTGGGAGGCCGGATCGAGGGACCGTTCCGGATCCTCGGGTTGTGGAGGCGGGCTGTTTATATCCTTTTACGGCCCGGCGCAGTTCCTGCGTCGAAATCACAAAATGAGATACTTGACTATGGGAATATGGATTGGATGGGCAAAAAAGAAATGTCCGCTTACCCAGCTTGGGGGGTTGTTCATAGAAAATCCGTCATGTGGATTGACGCAGAGAAATTCCTCCTCTTCTCCCTTGTACAATGCGGACAAGATCTTCATCAGATCAGCAACCGATCCCGGCCCCTTACGGCCATGACGGGTGGCATCATCCTCCCCGTTGAAATCCCACATGGGGTTGCCTCTATACTGGAGCGGCTGCACCCCCCGCATAATGCATGTGGCCATGACTCCGATCATGGTCAATACGGAATGAGCTAACAACCTTATCCGGCTCATCAGGTAAAGGACGTCCCTGCCATTTTCCATTTGAGGGCTCCGTAGACGCCAGCTTAGGCGTTTCTTCAAAGGAGCATTATTGAACTCCGGGAGGCCGATCCGAACAGGGTCCGGCAGGGGGACATCTTCTATATAAAACCATTCCGAAGGCCAGTCTTCGGACACCTTCTTCGGGGTTCCGGATAGATATCCAGTCCTGGCGATGCGCCATAGTTCGGCTCCGCCCACTTGATATATCGACCCCTCCTGAGAACGGGGTACGAGGCAGAACAACCTCTTCCACAGCGCAAAATGAGCCTCGATGCCCAAAAACAGCTCGCAAAGGGCCACGAAGCCCGCAACATGTAAAATGGAGGCAGGCGTAAGGTTGTGCTACTGGAGGCCGTAGAACTCCAGGAGCCCCCGGAGAAACGGATGAATTGGAAATCCGAGCCCTCTCATCAGATAAGGGATAAGGCATAACCGCTCTCCTTTGGAGGGACTGGGGACGCTCTTCGCTTGCTTTCCGCCCTTATAGGTGGCGAGTCCGGCTCGAGCCGGAACCATGAAGGCTGGGGGAAGAAATCCCTTGGTTTGAAGCATCACTAGCTCGCTATGCGGGACGGAGCATCTCTCCCAATCTCCAGGCTGAGGGCTGGGGGCGCGAGAGGAGGAGCCGCATCGACTGTCCATGATGGAATGCATTTTTGTCAGATGCGCTCTGATGAATGCTCGCGAAGGGAGGATGGTGTGATTCGGATCTATATCCTCGTCTCTTTTATAGGCAGCTCATTTGCGCAGCTAGGGGGGTAAATGTAAAAATACCCTGGCGTTTCGCATTCATTCAACACGTGGAAGATGGCCATTATTGGGCGTGGAAGCCAAGGAGCGCAATATTTACGAGGAGCCGGACGCTATTCAACAGGTACACAGGATTTGGAGAAGAACCCGCCTTGCAATGCCGAAGACAATCTACGCGCCGGACTCGTCGTCATTGAAGCCTGGTTCGGGGGCTACTGAGGGAGTCCCGGATTAGGGGGTGTCCGGATAGCCGAACTATGACCTTTGGCCGGACTCCTGGACTATGAAGATACAAGATTGAAGACTTCGTCCCGTGTCCGGATGGGACTTTCCTTGGCGTGGAAGGCAAGCTTGGCGATACGGATATGTAGATCTCCTACCATTGTAACCGACTCTGTGTAACCCTAACCCTCTTCGATGCCTATATAAACCAGAGGGTTTTAGTCCGTAGGACGAACAACAATCATACCATAGGCTAGCTTCTAGGGTTTAGCCTCTCTGATCTCGTGGTAGATCTACTCTTGTACTACCCATATCATCAATATTAATCAAGCAGGAGTAGGGTTTTACCTCCATCGAGAGGGCCCGAACCTGGGTAAAAACATCGTGTCCCTTGTCTCCTGTTACCATCCGCCTAGACGCACAGTTCGGGACCCCCTACCCGAGATCGCCGGTTTTGACACCGACATGTACCGTCCAACTAACAACAATCCTGGGGAGTTTTATTTGAAATTATTTTGATATTATTTGAGCATGGGATTGGGCATCCAGATTACTAGCCATTTAATCGTGAACGATGAGCGGAGTCCACTCATCCTGAGAATAACCCACCTAGCATGGAAGATACCGACAACCCCAGTCGCTACATGAGCGATTCGGGCATACAAAACAGATTATCATTTGAAGGTTTAGAGTTTGGAACATGCAAATTTACTTGGAACGGCAGGTAAATACCGCATATAGATAGGTATGGTGGACTCATATGGAACAACTTTGGGTGTATGGAAGTGGATGCACAAACAATATTCCCGTTTAGTACAAGTGAAGGCTAGAAAGAGACTGGGGAGCGACCAACTAGTGAGTGACAACAGTCATAAAAATGCATTGAGATTAACCAACAATGAGTGCAAGCATGAGTAGGATATAAATCACCATGAACATAAATATTGTGGAGGCTATGTTGATTTTGTTTCAACTACATGCGTGAACATGTGCCAAGTCATGTCACTCGAATCATTCAAAGGAGGATACCATCCTATCATACTACATCACAACCATTTTAAAAGCATGTTGGCACGCAAGGTAAACCATTATAAACTCCTAGCTAATTAAGCATGGCATGAGTAACTATAATCTCTAATTGTCATTGCAAACATGTTTCATTCATAACAGGTTGAATCAGGAACGATGAACTAATCATATTTACAAAAACAAGACAGGTCGAGTTCATACCAGCTTTTCCTCATCTCAATCATTTCATCAAATATCGTAATTATTGCCTTTCACTTGCACGAATGAATGATGTGAATAATAATAGTACTGCACGTGCATTGGACTAAGCTGGAATCTGCAAACATTTATTCAAAAGAGAATACAAGGTAATATGGGCTCTTTGTTAGATCAACAATAATGCATATGAGAGCCACTCAACATTTTCATCGTGGCCTTCTCCTCTCGACCTCCAAAGAAAAGAAAAAGAATTTCAAAGAAACACACTGAAATGTTTTTGGAGTTTTTGTTTTTCTGAAGAAAGTAAAGCAAGAACGAGAAAAACTATTTACACGGGAAAGCTCCCAACAAGCAAAAGAAGAACGAGAAATATTTTTGGGTTTTCTTTAATAGTAATACTACATAAACAAGGAAAGTAAACTAAACTAATTTTTTTTGGTTTTTCTCAAAGTTTTTCAAACACACAAGAAGAATGCGAGAAAAATAAATAAACTAACATGGATAATACAATGAAAAAGTATGAACACTGACAACTAGAATGAGTGTGTGAACATGAATATAATGTCGGTGAGAAATACGTACTCCCCCAAGCTTAGGCTTTTGGCCTAAGTTGGTCTAGGGCCACGCTGGCCTGGCGGATATCCAAAGTTATAGTCAGGGTTGTACTGGGACGCAACAGCTAGTGCCTGAAAGGCTGCAGCATGGAGGCGAGCGGCCTCCGCCTCTCTCTCATACTCGTTTGCCTCCTCCCTAGTTATAAAATATCTCCCTTTTACCTGAAAGTTGAAGAAGGCAGGAGCAGGAAGGGTAATATGGACAACACGCTGTCTGTCAAAGATTAGTCGGTATAGGAGGGACTGCTCGTTCCTCACAAGAAACTGGTAGCGTACCAAAGCATTATAATCAAGAAAAGCAGGTGGTAGTTTAATGTCATTCCCCTTTATGGGTACTCCAAGATAATTAGCTAAGAGGGTGGCATAAATCCCACCAAAAAGATCTCCATCCTTAGCATTAAGATGTAACCTCCTCGCAATAATAGCCCCCAAGTTATATTGCTTATCACCCAACACTGCACACTTGAGGACACTAAGGTCCGATGCACAAAGGTGGCTATGATCATGTTTACCATTAATTCATCTGAGGGAGTCCTGAACTAAGGGGTCCTCGGACAGCCGGACTATATACTTGGGCCGGACTGTTGGGCTATGAAGATACAAAATAGAAGACTTCTTCCCGTGTCCGGGTGGGACTCTCCTTTGCGTGGAAGGCAAGCTTGGCGATTAGGATATGTAGATTCCTTTCTCTGTAACCGAATTTGTGTAACCCTAGCTCCCTTCGGTGTCTATATAAACCGGAGGGTTTATTCCGAAGGACAACAATCATAATCTCATAGGCTAGACTTCTAGGGTTTAGCCATTACAATCTCGTGGTAGATCAACTCTTGTAATACTCATATTCATCAAGATCAATCAAGCAGGAAGTAGGGTATTACCTCCATAGAGAGGGCCCAAACCTGGGTAAACATTGTGTCCCCCGCCTCCTGTTACCATTATCCTTAGATGCACAGTTCGGGACCCCCTACCCGAGATCCGCCGGTTTTGACATCGACATTGGTGCTTTCATTGAGAGTTCCGCTGCGTCGTCACCAGAAGGCTTGATGGCTCCATCAATCATCTACAACAACGTAGTCCAAGGAGGGATCTTCCTCCCCGGACAGATCTTTGTATTCGGTGGCTTCGCACTACGGGCCAACTCGCTTGTCCATCTAGAGCAGATCGATAGCTACGCCCCTGGCCATCAGGTCAGATTTGGAAGCCTGAATTTTGTGGCCGATATCCGTGGAGACTTGATCTTCAATGGATTCGAGCCCATGACGGCTGTCCCCTGCCACCAAGATGAACATGACCTAAATCTGTCATCTGGCCGCGCTCAGGAAATAGCGCATGTAACCGCTCTGGCTCTAGATCCGGAGTAGACCGCGTCGTCCGAAGACGGGAAGCTCAACCCCGCCACGGAAGCCGCAGACTCAGCGGCGCTCGAGCCGCACACAGACCCAATATCGAGCTGGGCTTGTGTCACCGGAACCTCGGACTCGTCTTCGGCCATAGGTTCCGGACTGCGTACATCCGCGTCCATCGAACCTGATTGGGCGCCGATCTTGGAGTTCAGCTCCGCGGACATCTTCTAGCACTCACCTTTAGGCGATGTGTTAAACTCATTGAAATCCCTCTCCCTGTCGGGGGACTCTCGGCCGAACTATGTCCGGCTCGAATGGGAAATGGACGACGAAGAACTTCGTTAGCCACCCACCACCCACTTTATAGCCACTGCTGACGATTACGACTCCGAGGACATCGATGGTATGGACGACGATGCCAGAGAAGAACAGGAACCACCGCCTACAGGGCGTTTGACAGCCACCTCCTCGTACGACATATACATGGTGGATGCACCCAAAGAAAACAACGGCGACAATGAAAATCCAGTCAAGGATAAACCTCCTGAGATACAGCCAAAGCACCGACGTCAGCGGCGCCGCTCTAAACCACGCCGTAGTAAAAACAGCAACACCGTCACAGGAGAAAATAACACTTCAGACGATGCCGAAGGCAATGAAGACCCCGTTGAGCCAACCTCCGAACAGGAGGAACGGGAGGACGGGCGAGTCAGCCCTGACAAACAGGCCATGAATGAAGACTTGGAGGATAGCAACTACCTTCCGCTCTCTGAGGACGAGGTGAGCCTCGGCGATGAAGAATTTATCATGCCTGAGGAGCCCGACGAACAGGAACGCTTTAAGCGTCGGCTAATCGCCACTACAAGGAGCCCGAAAAAGAAGCAGCAGCAGCTGGTTCTTTTTCATCCGAGCTACGTCACGACTTGGCCCGATATAGAGGCGCCACACACCCCCTTTGCTTCATTGATGAAGTAATGGAACATGAATTCCCAGAAGGGTTTAAACTCGTGAACATCGAATCATATGATGGCTCAACAGACCCCGCGATATGGATTGAGGACTTTCTTCTCCATATTCACATGGCCCGCGGTGATGATCTTCACGCCATCAAATACCTCCCGCTCAAACTCAAGGGACCAGCCAGGTACTAGTTGAACAGCCTGCCCGAAAACTCCATTGGTAGCTGGGAGGACTTGGAGGATGCCTTCCTCGACAACTTCCAAGGCACATATGTCCGACCTCCAGATGCCGATGACTTAAGTCACATAGTTCAACAGCCCGGAGAGTCAGCCAGGAAATTCTGGACTAGGTTCCTAACTAAAAAGAACCAGATAGTCGACTGTCCAGACGCTGTAGCCCTAGCGGCCTTTAAACACATCATCCATGACGAATGGCTCGCTCGACACCTCGGCCAGGAAAAGCCGAAGTCCATGGCAGCCCTCACGGCACTCATGACCCGCTTTTGCGCGGGCAAAGATAGCTGGCTAGCCCGTAGCAATAACAACACAGGCGAACCTGGCACTTCCGAAGCCAGAAACAGTAACGGCAAGCCCCGACGCAATAGACACAAGCGTCAAAACAATGGCGACAACGCCGAAGACACGGCGGTCAATGCCGGATTCAGCGGCTTTAAATCCGGTCAGCGGAAGAAGTCGTATAAAAGAAACAATCTGGGCCTGTCCAGTTTGGACCGCATACTAGATCATTCATGCCAAATCCATGGCACTCTTGATAAACCAGCCAATCACACCAACAGAGAATGTTGGGTCTTCAAACAGGTTGGCAAGTTAAATGCCGAGAACAAGGAGAAGGGGTCCCAAAGCGAGGACAATGATGAGGAGCCCTGGCCACCGAACACAGGGGGACAGAAGAAGTTTCCCCCCAAGTTAAAACGGTAAACATGATATATGCTACCCATATCCCCAAGAGGGAGCACAAGCGCGCACTCAGGTACGTCTACGTGATGGAGCCAGTCGCCCCAAAGTTCAACCCATGGTCGTCTTGTCTGATCACCTTTGATTGCAGGTACCATCCGACCAGTATCCGTCATGGCGGTTCAGCCGCACTGGTCCTTGACCCAATCATTGATGGATTCCACCTTACGCGAGTCCTCATGGACGCTGGCAGCAGCCTGAACCTGCTCTATCAAGATATAGTGCACAAAATGGGTATCAATCCCTCAAGGATCAAGCCCACAAAAACCACCTTTAAAGGTGTCATACCAGGTGTAGAGGCTTGTTGTACGGGCTCAATCACACTGGAAGTGGTCTTCGGATCCCCGGACAATTTCCAAAGCGAAGAATTGATCTTCGATATCATCCCTTTCCGCAGTGGTTATCATGCACTGCTCGGACGAATCACATTTGCTCGATTCAATGCGGTGCCACACTACGCTTACCTCAAGCTTAAGATGCCCGGACCATGCGGTGTTATAACGGTCAACGGAAACACGGAACGCTCCCTCCATACTGAGGAGCACACCGCCGCCCTTGCAGTAGAAGTACAGAGCAACCTTTTTAGGCAGAACCTCCTTCCGGCAGTCAAGCACCCAGACACCGTCAAGCGAGCCCGAACTACTCTGTAGCAAGACAGTCAAGCTCGTCCAGATCTTGATTAGCAATTCGACCTCCACCCCAGTCCCGATCAAGCGGCGACACTTGTGCTGCGCGTACATAACTACGCACTTAAAATACCATGTGCATGGACGAAGGCACAGCTAGACCATGGTCCACAATGCGGCTCAACCGCTCCTGGACCCACATACCTTCACTTTTCCTTTTTCATTTCAGGTTTTTCTCTCCCCGAGGCCTTTTCTGGCGACCTGATCATCGGACCTATCAAGGGACAGATATACCAAGAAGGCAAGAAGCTTTGACGTACAAGGGAACCCCCAGGTGGTCTCTGCTAACGATTGTTATACCTGTTTAAAAAAACCCACACGCAGCTCGCCCTTGGTCGGGGCATGTCAAATAGCCCTATTTGCTTATCACATTACTTGTGTGAATACGCCTTGATGTATCAATCAAATTATAGTGGAAAATAATTTGCGGCTCAAAATTTGCAGCGTCAGCCTATTACTTGATTTTTTTCCTTTTTTCTTTGTATTCTTATCAATTGCGCCCGTACACTCTGGTATGCCTTAATTCGCCAGGGGCTTCATCATACCCCACAATACGACAATAAAGTCCAAACACTTTTACAGTATAGTTCGGCACCCCGAACTTATAGCATTATATGCATCGGCTCTGAATCATGTCTTGGGTCAATAGTTGGGTTGCCCGGCTCCTGTGCTTACTACCTTACATTCCGCTATATCCGCTAGGGTAGTAAAGGGAGAACTACTGCGATTGTATCCCGGTTATTTCGGATGAGCACCTCAGTAGAGAAAGTCGAAAACTAACTGTCATGATGCGGCGAGAGCCGGTCAGCTGTTTGAGAGGTTACAAA
The DNA here is from genome assembly GCA_963921465.1 of Triticum timopheevii. Lineage (NCBI taxonomy): Eukaryota > Viridiplantae > Streptophyta > Magnoliopsida > Poales > Poaceae > Triticum > Triticum timopheevii. Next base: position 51,336,391 of record OY997272.1, on the reverse strand, counting down.
TCTTTAGCAATTTTTTCCGCATTATGCGATGAATCGGTGTTTGTCTGACCAAGCGTGTATAGCGCCCCAAGTTCGGTCTTCCGAACACCAGGGGCTGCGCCTAAATTTTTCATGTCAAACTCCTATGGCTAAGTGAGAGTAATAAAGCCGCATAGTCTGATTGCCTGGTTCGTTGCGCTAAACACCTCCTTAAAGGACCAAAACCTTGGATAAAGAGTATTTAGATTTATCCCGAACACCCCCGTACTACCTACGTGGGGGCAGAGCCGACGACTGGCCAACCCTCAGATTTAACAAAACGGCCGCACAGGAGGTAAAATTTTAAATAGCAGACATTATATTACATAACAGATCTGTTTCATATTACAGGATAGGATAACATGAATATATTCATGGGAATATGATATCCTTAGCACATCGCTCCGCCACAAGGCGAGATCCCTCCAGAACACTGTCAAAATATAGTTGGGGTGTGCAGTGCTCCTTGTCCGCGGGCGGTCTCTCGATCATCAGCTTCGTGGCGTCCATCTTCGCCCAATGCATCTTAGCGCGGGCAAAGGCCATTCACGCGCCTTCAATACAGACCGACCGCTTGATGGCTTCAAGCCGAGGGCAGGCGCTGACGAGCTGCTTCACGAGTCCGAAGTAGCTGCTGGGAATGGCTTCGGCAGGCCATAGCCAGATTATCAAATCCTTCATGGCTAGTTCGGCCGCCTTATGCAGCTCGACCAGCTGTTTCAGCTGATCGCTAAAGGGCACTGGATGTTCTGGTCCAAGGTATTATGACCAGAACAACTTCTCCGTAGAGCTCCCCTCTTCGGCTCGATAGAATTCCGCAGCATCTGACACGCTGCGCGGCAGATCCACAAACGCCCCTGGAGAACTCCAAATCCGGGTAAGTGAAAGGAACCTTTCCTTCACATATCTGCTCTACATAATGAAAGCCTTACCCGCTGTGATCTTCTTGGCCGCCTGGATTTCCTGGAGGGCGCCCTGGGCTTTGGCCCAAGCATCGTGTGCGCTCTGGCGGGCCTTGGCAAGTTCAGACTCTTGATTCTTAAAATCGCGCTCCAAGGACTCATACTTCTTGACGGCGTCCTAGAGCTCTTGCTGGACCTCACTTACCCGGGCCTCATGCTTTTCACGTGCGGCCCGTTCTTTGGCCACTTTGTCCTCGGCCTCGACCAGCACCTTGTTGAGGGCTTCTACCTCGGTTGTTGCCCCTAATAAAACTCATGACACTTTAGTCAGCACGAATTATTCATCCTTCCTGAATATATACAAGGTTATGATACGTCTCCATCGTATCTATAATTTTTGATTGTTCCATGCCAATATTATTCAACTTTCATATACTTTTGGCAACTTCTTATACTATTTTTGGGACTAACATATTGATCTAGTGCCCAGTGCCAGTTCCTTTTTGTTGCATGTTTTATGTTTCGCAGAAACCCCATATCAAACAGAGTCCAAACAGGATAAAAACGGACGGAGATCATCTTTGGGAAGAAAACGTGAGACGGTGCCCGAGGGGGCCACGAGGCAGGGGGCGCGCCCCAGGGGGGCAGGGGCGCCCCTGACCCTCATGGGCACCCCATAAGGCGGTTGGCGCTCTTCTTTTGCCGCAAGAAAGCTAATTTTCGGAGAAAAATCTAGGCGAAGGTTTCAATCCAATCGGAGTTACGGATCTCCGGATATATAAGAAATGGTGAAAGGGCACCAGACGAGAATGCAGAAACAAAGAGAGACAGAGAGACAGATCCAATCTTGGAGGGGCTCTCACCCCTCCCACGCCATGGGAGCCAAGGACCAGAGGGGAAACCCTTCTCCCATCTAGGGAGAAGGTCAAGGAAGAAGAAGAAGAAGAAGAAGAAGGGGGGCTCTCTCCCCCTTGCTTCCGGTGGTGCCGGAACGCTGCCGGGGGCCATCATCATCACCGCGATCTACACCAACACCTCCGCCGTCTTCACCAACATCTCCATCACCTTCCCCCATCTATATTCAGCATTCCACTCTCCTACAACCCGCTGTACCCTCTACTTGAACATGGTGCTTTATGCTTCATATTCTTATCCAATGATGTGTTGCCATCCTATGATGTTTGAGTAGATTTTCGTTGTCCTACCGGTGATTGATGAATTGCTATGCTTGGTTTAATTTTCTTGTGGTTATGTTGTTGTCCTATTGTGCCCTCCGTGTCGTGCAAGTGTGAGGGATTCCTGCTGTAGGGTGTTGCAATACGTTCATGATTCGCTTATAGTGAGTTGCTTGAGTGACAGAAGCATAAACCCGAGTAAGAGGGTTGTGGCGTATGGGATAAAGGGGACTTGATGCTTTAATGCTATGGTTGGGTTTTACCTTAATGATCTTTAGTAGTTGCGTTTGCTTGCTAGAGTTCCAATCATAAGTGCATATGATCCAAGAAGAGAAAGTATGTTAGCTTATGCCTCTCCCACATAAAACCTGCTATCGGTCTAGTAAAGTAGTCAATTGCTTAGGGACAATTCGACAACTCCTACCACCACTTTTCCACACTTGCTCTATTTACTTTATTGCTTCTTTATCTAAACAACCCCTAGTTTATATTTACGTGCTCTTTATTATCTTGTAAACCTATCCAACAACACCTACAAAGTACTTCTAATTTCATACTTGTGCTAGGTAAAGCGAACGTTAAGCGTGCGTAGAGTTGTATCGGTGGTCAATAGAACTTGAGGGAATATTTGTTCTACCTTTAGCTCCTCGTTGGGTTCAACACTCTTACTTATCGAAAGAGGCTACAACTGATCCCCTACACTTGTGGGTTATCAAGACCTTTTTCTGGCGCCGTTGCCGGGGAGTCATAGCGTGGAGTGAATATTCTCATGTGTGCTTGGTTGCTTTATCACTAAGTAATTTTTATTTGTTGTTCCTAGTTGTTTTCTATCTTTAGTTATGGGTAGGAAACGCAAAATACCAAAAAAAATAGTTGTACCTACTACACCAATGGTTGAAGAACCACTTAAAATCTATCACAATCGTGAAGCTTTTTACTTGGATCATCTTTGATCCCTATGTGCTCGTGCTGAAACCCCAACTAGCTTAGTTGAGGGCAAATCTTTAGACGAGCATGCTTGTTATGTGCGACACCATATATCTAAAAAAGGGAAACTTTTACTGGATCAAATTCAGTGTTTGCAATGCTATGCTTGGAATTTATGTGAAATATATGATATTACTTGTTGTTCTGAAAACCCTAAGAAACACCTTCCCTACCAATGTGAGTTTAGTGATAATGGAATCGTATGTTCATATGCTAAGGGTGTTTATAATTACTATGATGTTCAACAAATTGAAGAAGTTATGAAATTGCTTCTTTGATTGAAAAGTATGATGCTACTCTCTACGAATCTGAAAATTTTGCCATACTTAAATATTGTCATGATAATTATGCTTCTAATGCCTATGTTAAGCTATATATTGAGGACTCCTCAGCTGTCCAAGAAGAGACTAATATTTTGCAGGAGTCTATGGAAGAAGGAATTGATGAAATTGTGAGCTCATTGGATGAAAATGATGACGAGGAGAGCGAAGAACAAAAGGAGGAAGAGCGGATTAGCTACCCGTGCCCACCCGTGCTTACCGAAAGATGATTGATATGATGATTGTTATGATCCCGTCGATTTTCTTGAAATATCCCTTTTTGATGATGCTTGCTATGCTTGTGGCCAAGATGCCAATATAAATGATGCTTATGGAGATGAACTTGCTATAGTTCCATATGTTAAACATGAAATTGTTGCTATTGCACCCACGCATGATAGTCCTATTATCTTTTTGAATTCTCCAAACTACACTATATCGGAGAAGTTTGTGCTTATTAAGATTATATTGATGGGTTGCATTTCACTACTACACATGATAATTTTGATAGATATAATATGCATGTGCTTGCTGCTCCTACTTGCAATTATTATGAGAGAGGAACTATATCTCCACCTCTCTATGTTTCCCACACGATGAAAATGCAAGAAACTGCTTATATTATGCATTGGCCTTTACTTGGTGTGCATGAATTGTTCTTTTATGACATGCCGATGCATAGGAAGAGAGTTAGACTTCGTTATTGCATGATATATGTTACTTTTGTGCTCACTACTAAATTACAAATCATTGTTAATTAAAATTGGCTTTGATATACCTTGGGATCCGGGTGGATTCATTACTTGAGCACTATATGCCTAGCTTAATGGCTTTAAAGAAAGCGCTGCCAGGGAGACAACCCGGAAGTTTTAGAGAGTCTTTTATTTCTGTTGAGTGCTTTTATATAGTTTAAAAACAAAAAAATAAAGAGGGGAACCCAAAACATTTCAAAAAGGAATGTGAAAGTGAGAGAGACAAGCATTGTTGAAGTGGGAGAGCTCCTTGAACTTTCTTCATGCTCACGGAAAGTTTATGAATCTTAATTACAGAAAGTTTTCATCAAAAATAATTATCCCCTTGTACAATTCCATTTTATTATAAAAATAATGTGCCGAGGTTTGCCTTTAGGATGTTTACAATGCTTGTTGGTTTGTACGGTGCAGGACAGAAACTTTGGCTGTAGTGCGCAATTTTACATTTTTTACTGGGACGTCAAACGATTCTGATTCTTTTTGCACTGTCTTGCTGTACAAAGTTTTTATTCTTCCTAATTTTGGTAGAAGTTTTGGGGTACCAGAAGTATGGTGAATGTTCAGATTGCTATAGACTATTCTGTTTTTGACAGATTCTATTTCTGATGCATAGTTTACTTGTTTTGATGAAACTATCAATTTCTATCAGTGGATTAAGCCATGGAAAAGCTATATTACAGTAGACACAATGCAAAAACAAAATATGAATTGGTTTTCAACAGTACTTAGAGTAGTGATTTGCTTTATTATACTAACGGATCTTACCGAGTTTTCTGTTGAAGTTTTGTGTGGATGAAGTGTTTGATCGAGGAGGTCTCGATATGAGGACAAGGAAGAGAGGCAAGAGCTCAAGCTTGGGGATGCCCAAGGCACCCCAAGTGAATATTCAAGGAGACTCAAGCATCTAAGCTTGGGGATGCCCCGGAAGGCATCCCCTCTTTCTTCAACAAGTATCAGTATGTTTTCGGATTCGTTTCGTTCATATGATATGTGCGAATCTTGGAGCGTCTTTTGCATTTAGTTTTAACTTTTCTTTTATGGACCATGCTGGTATGAGATAGTCCTTGGTTGATTTATAGAATGCTCATTGCACTTCACTTAAATCTTTTGAGTATGGCTTTATAGAATGCTTCATGTGCTTCACTTATATCTTTTGAAGTTTGGATTGCCTGTTTCTCTTCACATAGAAAACCGCCATTTGTAGAATGCTCTTTTGCTTCACTTTTATTTGTTAGAGCATGGGCATATATTTTGTAGAAAGAATTAAACTCTCTTGCTTCACTTATATTTATTTAGAGAGATGACAGGAATTGGTCATTCACATGTTTAGTCATAAAATCCTACATAAAACTTGTAGATCACTGAATCTGATATGTTTGATTCCTTGCAATAGTTTTGCGATATAAAGATGGTGATATTAGAGTCATGCTAGTGGGTAGTTCTGGATTGTAGAAATACTTGTGTTGAAGTTTGTGATTCCCGTAGCATGCACGTATGGTGAACCATTATGTAACGAAGTTGGAGCATGAGGTATTTATTGATTGTCTTCCTTATGAGTGGCGGTCGGGGACGAGCGATAGTCTTTTCCTACCAATCTATCCCCCTAGGAGCATGCGCGTAGTACTTTGTTTCGATGACTAATAGATTTTTGCAATAAGTATGCGAGTTCTTCATGACTAATGTTGAGTCGTGGATTATACGCACTCTCACCCTTCCATCATTGCTAGCCTCTTCGGTACCGTGCATTGCCCTTTCTCACCTCGAGAGTTGGTGCAAACTTCACCGGTGCATCCAAACCCCGTGATATGATACACTCTATCACACATAAGCCTCCTTATATCTTCCTCAAAACAGCCACCATACCTACCTATCATGGCATTTCCATAGCCATTCCGAGATATATTGCCATGCAACTTCCATCATCATCATATACATGACTTGAGCATTCATTATCATATTGCCTTGCATGATCGTAAGATAGCTAGCATGATGTTTTCATGGCTTGGCCCTTTTTTGATATCTATCATTGCACATCCCGGTACACCGTCGGAGGCATTCATATAGAGTCATATCTTTGTTCTAGATATCGAGTTATAATATCGAGTTGTAACTAAATAAAAGTGTGATGATCATCATTATAGAGAAATGCCCCATAAAAATAAAATTATATATATATATATATATATATATATATATATATATATATATATATACATACATACATATATATAAGGAGAGGCCAAAGAAGCCTAAATAAAAAAAGGGGCCAAAGAAGCCCGCAAAAAAAGGAAAAAAAAGGAAAAAAAGGAAAAAAAAAAGGAAAAAAAGGGGAAAAAAAGGGGAAAAAAAGGGAAATGTTACTATCCTTTTAACACACTTGTGCTTCAGAGTAGCACCATGTTCTTCATATAGAGAGTCTCCTATATTGTCACTTCAATATACTAGTTGGATTTTCATTATAGAACTTGGCTTGTATATTCCAACGATGGGCTTCCTCAAATGCCCTAGGTCTTCATGAGCAAGCAAGTTGGATGCACACCCACTTAGTTTCCAGTTTGAGCTTTCATACACTTATAGCTCTTAGTGCATCCGTTGCATGGAAATCCCTACTCCTCACATTGACATCAATTGATGGGCATCTCCATAGCCCGTTGATTAGTCGCTTCGATGTGAGACTTTTTCCTTTTTTTTGTCTTCTCCACATAACCCCCACCATCATATTCTATTCCACCTATAGTGATATATCCATGGCTCACGCTCATGTATTGCGTGAAAGTTCAAAAGGTTTGAGAACATCAAAAGTATGAAACAATTGCTTGGCTTGTCATCGGGGTTGTGCATGATTTGAATATTTTTTGTGATGAAGATGGAGCATAGCCAGACTATATGATTTTGTAGGGATAACTTTCTTTGGCCATGTTGTTTTGAAAAGACATGATTGCTTTATTAGTACGCTCGAAGTATTATTGTTCTTATGTCAAATTATAGACTATTGCTTTGAATCACTGTGTCTTAATATTCATGCCGTGATTAGACATATGATCAAGATTATGCTAGGTAGCATTCCACATCAAAAATTATCTTTTTTATCATTTACCTACTCGAGGACGAGTAGGAATTAAGCTTGGGGATGTTGATACGTCTCCGTCGTATCTATAATTTTTGATTGTTCCATGCCAATATTATTCAACTTTCATATACTTTTGGCAACTTTTTATACTATTTTTGGGATTAACATATTGATCCAGTGCCCAGTGCCAGTTCCTGTTTTTTGCATGTTTTATGTTTCACAGAAAACCCATATCAAACGGAGTCCAAACGGTATAAAAACGGACGGAGATCATTTTTGGAATATTTATGATTTTTGGGAAGAAAAACCAACACGAGACGGTGCCCGAGGGGGCCACAAGGCAGGGGGCGCGCCCTGATACGTCCATTTTGCATCATGCTTTTATATCAATATTTATCGCATTATGGGCTGTTATTTCACGTTATGTCACAATACTTATGCCTATTGTCTCTTATTTTACAAGGTTTACATGAAGAGGGAGAATGCCGGCAGCTGGAATTCTAGGCCGGAAAAGGAGCAAATATTAGAGACCTATTCTGCACAACTCCAAAAGTCCTGAAACTCCACAGAATATCTTAAAATAAATAAAGAAAAATCATCGCCAAAGATGAAGGCCAGGGGGCCCACACCCTGCTCACGAGGGTGGGGGGCACGCCCCCCTACCTCGTGGGACCCCTGGTGGCTCTCCGATGCCCATCTTCTCCTATATGAAGTCTTTCGATGAGAAAAAAATAAGAAGCAACCTTTCGGGATGAGACTCCGCTGCCACGAGGCGGAACCTTGGCGGAACCAATCTAGGGCTCCGGCGAAGCTGTTTTGCCGGGGACACTTCCCTTCGGGAGGGGGAAACCATCACCATCGTCATCACCAACGCTCCTCTCGTCGGGAGAGGGCAATCTCCATCAACACCTTCACCAGAACCATCTCATCTCCAAACCCTAGTTTATCTCTTGTATCCAATTCTTGTCTCCAAGTCCGGGATTGGTGCTAGTAGGTTGCTAGTAGTGTTGATTACTCCTTGTAGTTGATGCTAGTTGGTTTATTTGGTGGAAGATCATATGTTCAGATCCTTTATGCATATTATTACCCCTCTGATTATGAACATGAATATGCTTTGTGAGTAGTTACGTTTGTTCCTGACGACAAGGGAGAAGTCTTGCTATTAGTAGTCATGTGAATTTGGTATTCGTTCGATATTTTGATGAGATGTATGTTGTCTAGCCTCTAGTGGTGTTATGTGAACGTCGACTACATAACACTTCACCATTATTTGGGCCTAGAGGAAGGCATTGGGAAGTAATAAGTAGATGATGGGTTGCTAGAGTGACAGAAGCTTAAACCCTAGTTTATGCGTTGCTTCGTAAGGGGCTGATTTGGATCCATATGTTTCATGCTATGGTTAGGTTTACCTTAATACTATTTTTGTAGTTGCGGATTCTTGCAATAGAGGTTAATCATAAGTGGGATGCTTGTTCAAGTAAGAACAGCACCCAAGCACTGGTCCACCAACATATCAAATTATCAAAGTACCGAACGCGAATCATATGAGCGTGATGAAAACTAGCTTGACGATATTCCCATGTGTCCTCGGGAGCGATTTTCCTATTATAAGAGTTTGTCCAGGCTTGTCCTTTGCTACAAAAAGTATTGGGCCACCTTGCTGCACTTTATTTACTATTGTTACTTGTTGCTCGTTACAATTTATCTTATCACAAAACTACCTGTTACCACTTATTTCAGTACTTGCAGAGAATACCTTGCTGAAAACCGCTTATCATTTCCTTCTGCTCCTCGTTGGGTTCGACACTCTTACTTATCGAAAGGACTACGATAGATCCCCTATACTTGTGGGTCATCAAGACTCTTTTCTGGCGCCATTGCCGGGGAGTGTAGCGCCTTTGGTAGGTGGAATTTGGTAAGGAAAAATTTATATAGTGTGCTGAAATTTTCTGTCACTTGTTACTATGAAAAGTAATTCTCCGAGGGGCTTGTTCGGGGTATCTTCACCCCGTCCAGTAGAGCAAAGAGTTGCTCCTCAACCTACTGAACCTATTGAAAATGAAACTCCTTTTGAAGTTCCTTTGGGTATGATGAAAAACTGCTAGCTAATACTTTTACAGGAGATGGAACAAAGCATCCTGATGAACATCTACTCTATGTGGATGAAGTTTGTGGACTATTTAAGCTTGCAGGTATACCCGATGATGTTGTTAAGAAGAAGGTCTTCCCTTTATCTTTGAAGAGAGACGCATTGACATGGTACAGGCTATGTGATGATACGAGATCATGGAACTATAAAAGATTGAAATTGGAATTTCATCAAAAATATTACCCTATGCATCTTGTTCATCGTGGTCGCAATTATATATATAATTTTTGCCCTCGCGAAGGAGAAAGCATCGCTCAAGCTTGGGGGAGGCTTAAATCAATGTTATATTCATGTCCCAATCATGAGCTCTCAAGAGTGACAATTGTTCAGAATTTTTATGCTCGGCTTTCTGACAACAATCGCACCATGCTCGATACTTCTTGTGCTGGCTCTTTTATGGTGAAGACTATTGAATCTAAATGGAATTTATTGGATAGAATTAAACGCAACTCTGAAGATTGGGACCTCGACGAAGGTAAGGAGTCAGGTATGACACCTAAGTTTGATTGTGTTAAATCTTTTATGGATACCGATATTTTCCGTAAAGTTTAGCACTAAATATGGACTTGACTCTGAGATAGTAGCTTCTTTCTGTGAATCTTTTGCTACTTATGTTGATCTCCCCAAGGAGAAGTGGTTTAAATATCATCCTCCCATAGAAGTAAAAGTAGCTACACCTATTAAAGTTGAAGAGAAGACTGTCACTTATAATGATCCTATTGTTCCTACCTCTTATGTTGAGAAACCACCTTTCCCTGTTAGAGTAAAGGATCATGCTAAAGCTTCAACTGTTGTTCGTAAAAGCAATATTAGAACTTATACACCTCCTGAGCAAGTCAAAGTAGAACCTAATATTGCTATTGTTAAAGATCTCTTGTCTGATAATATTGATGGGCATGTTATTCAGTTCTGCGGTGAAACTGCTAGAATTGCTAAACCGTGCGCTGAAGATAAACATAAACCTGTGGTAGGCGTGCCTGTTATTTCTGTTAAAATAGGAGATCATTGTTATCATGGCTTATGTGATATGTGTGCTATTGCTAGTGTAATACCCATTGACTTATACAAAGAAATTATGCATGAAATTGCACCTACCGAGTTAGAAGATATTGATGTTACAATTAAATTTGCCAATAGAGATACTATATCTGCAATGGGAATTGTTAGAGATGTTGAAGTCTTGTGTGGGAAAACCAAATATCCTGCTGATTTTCTTGTTCTTGGTTCCCCACAAGATAGCTTTTGTCCCATTATATTTGGTAGACCCTTCTTGAATACTATTAATGCTAAGATAGATTGCAAAAAGAATGTTGTTACTATTGTCTTGGATGATATGGTTCATGAGTTTAATTTCTCTAAATTTAGTAAACAACATCTTGAGGAAGAATTGCCTAGTAAGGATGAAATTATTGGTCTTGCTTCTATTGCCGTACCTCCTAGTGATCCTTTAGAACACTATTTGCTAGACCATGAAAATGATATGTTCATGAATGAAAGAAGGAAAATAGATGAAGTATTCTTTAAACAGGAACCTATTTTGCAACACAATTTGCCTATTGAAATCCTAGGGGATCCTCCTCCACCCAAGGGTGATCCCGTGTTTGAGCTTAAACCGTTGCCTGATAATCTTAAATATGCTTATCTTGATGAAAAGAAAATATATCATGTTATTATTAGTGCTAACCTTTCAGAGCATGAAGAAGAAAGATTATTGAAAACTCTGAAGAAGCACCGTGCCGCTATTGGGTATACTCTTGATGATCTTAAGGGCATTAGTCCCACTCTATGTCAACATAAAATAAATTTGGAAGCGATGCCAAACCAGTTCGTGATCCTCAACGATGTTTGAATCCTAAAATGAAAGAAGTGGTAAGAAAAGAAATACTCAAGCTTCTGGAGGCAGGTATAATTTATCCCGTTGCTGATAGTCAGTGGGTAAGTCCTGTCCATTGTGTCCCTAAGAAGGGAGGTATTACTGTTGTCCCTAATGATAAAGATGAATTGACCCCACAAAGAATTATCACAGGTTATAGGATGGTAATTGATTTCCGCAAATTAAATAAAGCTACTAAGAAAGATCATTACCCCTTGCCTTTTATCGATCAAATGCTAGAAAGATTATGCAAACATACACATTATTGCTTTCTAGATGGTTATTCTGGTTTCTCTCAAATACCTGTGTCGGCTAAAGATCAATCAAAGACTACTTTTACATGCCCTTTTGGTACTTTTGCTTATAGACGTATGCCTTTTGGTTTATGTACTGCACCTGCTACCTTTCAAAGATGCATGATGGCTATATTCTCTGACTTTTGTGAAAAGATTTGTGAGGTTTTCATGGACGACTTTTCCGTCTATGGTTCCTCTTTTGATGATTGGTTGAGCAATCTTGATCGAGTTTTGCAGAGATGTGAAGAAACTAATCTTGTCTTGAACTGGGAAAAGTGCCACTTTATGGTTAATGAAGGTATTGTATTGGGGCACAAAGTTTCTGAAAGAGGTATTGAAGTTGATAAAGCGAAGGTTGATACTATTGAAAAGATGCCATGTCCCAAGGACATCAAAGGTATAAGAAATTTCCTTGGTCACGCCGGATTTTATAGGAGGTTCATTAAGGACTTCTCAAAAATTTCTCGGCCTCTGACTAATTTATGACAAAAAGATGTACCATTTGTCTTTGATGATGATTGTGTAGAAGCATTTGAAATACTTAAGAAAGCATTAGTCTTTGCACCTGTTGTTCAGCCACCTGATTGGAATTTACCCTTTGAAATTATGTGTGATGCTAGTGATTATGCTGTAGGTGCTGTTCTAGGGCAAAGAGTTGATAAGAAATTAAATGTTATCCATTATGCTAGTAAGACTCTAGACAATGCTCAAAGAAATTATGCTACTACCGAAAAGGAACTTTTAGCAGTTGTATTTGCTTGTGATAGATTCAGACCCTATATTGTTGATTCTAAAGTAACTATTCACACCGATCATGCTGCTATTAAATATCTTATGGAAAATAGAGATGCAAAACCTAGACTTATTAGATGGGTTCTCTTGCTGCAAGAATTTGATTTGCATATTGTTGATAGAAAAGGAGCTGAGAACCCCGTTGCAGACAACTTATCTAGGTTAGAGAATGTTCTTGATGACCCACTACCTATTGATGATAGCTTTCCTGATGAACAATTAAATGTCATAAGCACTTCTCGTAGTACTCCATGGTATGCTGATTATACTAATTACATTGTTGCTAAATTTATACCACCTAGCTTCACATACCAGCAAAAGAAAAAGTTTTTCTATGATTTGCGACATTACTTTTGGGATGACCCACATCTTTATAAAGAAGGAGTAGATGGTGTTATTAGACGTTGTGTGCCTGAGCATGAACAGGAACATATCCTATGCAAGTGTCACTCCGAAGCTTATGGAGGACACCACGCTGGAGATACAACTGCACATAAGGTATTGCAATCCGGTTTTTATTGGCCTACTCTCTTCAAGGATGCCCGTAAGTTTGTTTTGTCTTGCGATGAATGTCAAAGAATTGGTAATATTAGTAGACGTCAAGAAATGCCTATGAATTATTCACTTGTTATTGAACCATTTGATGTTTGGGGCTTTGATTATATGGGACCTTTTCCTGCCTCTAATGGATATACACATATTTTAGTTGCTGTTGATTACGTTACTAAGTGGGTAGAAGCTATTCCAACTAGTAGTGCTGATCATAACACCTCTATTAAAATGCTTAAGGAAGTTATTTTTCCGAGGTTTGGAGTCCCTAGATATTTAATGACTGATGGTGGTTCACATTTTATTCATGGTGCTTTCCGTAAAATGCTTGCTAAATATGATGTTAATCATAGAATTGCATCTCCATATCACCCACAGTCTAGTGGTCAAGTAGAATTGAGCAATAGAGAGCTCAAATTAATTTTGCAAAAGACTGTTAATAGGTCTAGAAAGAATTGGTCCAAGAAACTTGATGATGAATTATGGGCCTATAGAACTGCATATAAAAATCCTATGGGTATGTCTCCGTATAAAATGGTTTATGGAAAAGCATGTCACTTACCTCTCGAATTAGAACATAAGGCATATTGGGCTATTAAAGAGCTCAACTATGATTTCAAACTTGCTGGTGAGAAGAGGTTATTTGATATTAGCTCACTTGATGAATGGAGAACCCAAGCTTATGAAAATGCTAAGTTGTTTAAAGAAAAAGTTAAAAGATGGCATGACAAAAGGATACAAAAGCGTGAGTTTAATGTAGGTGATTATGTATTGCTATACAACTCTCGTTTAAGATTTTTTGCAGGAAAAATTCTCTCTCAATGGGAAGGTCCCTACGTTATTGAGGAGGTCTATCGTTCCGGTGCCATAAAAATCAACAACTTCCAAGGCACAAATCCAAAGGTGGTAAACGGTCAAAGGATCAAACAATATATCTAAGGTAATCCCATAAATGTTGAAACCAATATTATTGAAACCGTAACCCCAGAGGAATACATAAGGGACACTTTCCAGACTGTTTCAGACTCTGAAAAGGAATAGGTATGTGGTACGGTAAGTAAACCGACTCCAAAACAATTTTTAAGGCAATATTTCTCTATTTTAGAATATTTAGAAAAATAGAAAAATAAGTGGCAGCCCGGGAAGGACACGAGGGCCCCACGAGGGTGGTGGGCGCACCCTACCCCCCTGGGCACGCCCCCTACCTCGTGAGCACCTCGTGTGCCCTCCGGACTCCGTTTTCTTGCACGATACGTATTTTGGTCGGTAAAAATTCATTATATATTCTCCCGAAGGTTTTGACCCTCGTATCATGCAAATCTCTTATGTTCTTGTTTCAAGCTATTTTTCTGATAGATCCAGATCATCATGACGTCCCCAAGTGCTTCCAAGGACAAGTTCTTCGAGAAGGTGATCAACCCTTACCTTGCGGAAGTGCTGCGACACCCTCAAACCATTGAGATGCGTGATGGGTTGCTGCACATCCGCGATGTTGAGGGACCAAAGGGAACCGGAAGCGTGGAGGCGAGGCTCGAAGCAATGGAGCAACAAGTTTTCAAGTGCCAGGGGATGGTGGAGCGTGGAATTAACGCTAGCCACAAGATGCTCGCGGAGTTCACCAACAACTACGAGCCGGATGCCAAGAACATCGAGGAGGCCATCTTCAAGCTACATGAGAAGATCGAGCACCTCCTAGCCCAAATCTATGACCTGCAAAATCAAAACTGTGAGTATGAATATAGATTCAAAAGGATGAGTTTGGCTGCAGATTTGAGGATTCCGGAGACTCGATCATCCTTCTATGATCGTGAGCCTATGCCATGGAAGGTGGACGACAAGCCTGCATCATCAACAACACCTCCACCTTCTTCACCGACAAAGGAGATATAATCATATGGGTATGGGCACTCCCCTTGGCAACTGCCAAGCTTGGGGGAGGTGCCCCGGTATCGTATCACCATCACAACTCCTATCTTTACCGTTTTTCTTAGTTCGATCCTATTAGTAGTATCTTGATCTAGTAGAATAAAGTTTATGGCATGATCTAGTTTTGAGTTTTGCTTTATGATCCCTCTATGTAATCGAGTCCGTGAGCTATATATATATAATAAAGTTTAGTGTTGAGTCAAGGGCTTGATTATTTTCCCATGATCTTGGGTGAATAGAAAGAAGAAAAAGAATAAAAAGAAACAAATAGTTCATATTGATCTTATTGAGAGTAATGACTTCACATAGAAAGAGTATGATGATTAAAAGTTGTTGAGAGTTGGCAAATATAGTTTTGGTCATCGTTGCAATTAATAGGAAGTAATAAGGAAAGAGAGGTTTCACATATAGATATATTATCATTGACATCTTTTATGATTGGGAGCACTCATTAAAATACGACATGCTAAAGAGTTGATGTTGGACAAGGAAGACAACGTGATGAGTTATGTTTTCTTATATCTGAGATAAAGTATGTTGTCATGGGTCCTCTAACATGTTGAGCTTGCCTTTCCCCCTCATGCTAGCCAAATTCTCAGCACCAAGTAGAAATACTACTTGTGCTTCCAAATACCCTTAAACCAGTTCAGCCATGAGAGTCCACCATATCTACCTATGGATTGAGTAAGATCCTTCAAGTAAGTTGTCATCGGTGCAAGCAATAAAAATTGCTCTCTAAATATGCATGACTTATTAGTGCAGAGAAAATAAGCTTTGTACGAACTTGTTGTGGAAGTAATAAAAGTGACGGACTGCATAATAAAGGTCCACATACAAGGGGCAATATAAAGTGACGTTCTTTTGCATTAAGATTTTGTGCATCAACCCTAAAAGTGCATGGCAACCTCTGCTTCCCTCTGCGAAGGGCCTATCTTTTATTATTATCCTCTACCTTATGCAAGAGTCACGGTGATCTTCACCTTTCCTTTCTCATTTTATCCTTTGGCAAGCTCAGCATGTTGGAAAAAACATGATATATATATCTAATTGGATGTAGGGGAGCATGAATTGTTATTGTTGACATTACCCTTGAGGTAAAAGGTTGTGGGGCAAAACTATAAGCCCCTATCTTTCTTTGTGTCCGATTAAAACTCCGTAACCACAAGTATTGCGTGAGTGTTAGCAATTATGAAGGACTAACTGATAGTTGAGTATGTGGACTTGCTTTTAAGCTCTGACATAGACTCTTTCTGATGTTATGATAAATTGCAATTGCTTAAATGACTGAGGTTATAATTTGTTGGTGCTCAATAAGGTTTTTGATTCATACCTTTGCATTGTAAAAAGATCATCACTTGAACATAAGTAATCATATGACAAAATCTATATATGTTGCTGTGATGAGAATAATCATGATGCCTTCATGTACGTATTTTATTTTTATCGACGCCTCTACCTCTAAACATGAGGACATATTTATTGTTATCGGCTTTTCGCTTGAGGACAAGCAAGGTCTAAGCTTGGGGGAGTTGATACGTCCATTTTGCATCATGCTTTTATATCGATATTTATCGCATTATGGGCAGTTATTTCACGTTATGTCACAATACTTATGCCTATTCTCTCTTATTTTACAAGGTTTACATGAAGAGGGAGAATGCCGGCAGCTGGAATTCTAGGCTGGAAAAGGAGCAAATATTAGAGACCTATTCTGCACAACTCCAAAAGTCCTGAAACTCCACGGAATATCTTAAAATAAATAAAGAAAAATCGTCGCCAAAGATGAAGGCCAGGGGGCCCACACCCTGCTCACGAGGGTAGGGGGCGCGCCCCCCTACCTCGTGGGCCCCCTGGTGGCTCTCCAACGCCCATCTTCTCCTATATGAAGTCTTTCGATGAGAAAAAAATAAGAAGCAACCTTTCGGGACGAGACTCTGCCGCCACGAGGCGGAACCTTGGCGGAACCAATCTAGGGCTCCAGCGGAGCTGTTTTGCAGGGGACACTTCCCTCCGGGAGGGGGAAATCATCACCATCGTCATCACCAACGCTCCTCTCATCAGGAGAGGGCAATCTCCATCAACACCTTCACCAGCACCATCTCATCTCCAAACCCTAGTTCATCTCTTGTATCCAATTCTTGTCTCCAAGTCCGGGATTGGTGCTAGTAGGTTGCTAGTAGTGTTGATTACTCCTTGTAGTTGATGCTAGTTGGTTTATTTGGTGGAAGATCATATGTTCAGATCCTTTATGCATATTATTACCCCTCTGATTATGAACATGAATATGCTTTGTGAGTAGTTACGTTTGTTCCTGAGGACAAGGGAGAAGTCTTGCTATTAGTAGTCATGTGAATTTGGTATTCGTTTGATATTTTGATGAGATGTATGTTGTCTAGCCTCTAGTGGTGTTATGTGAACGTCGACTACATAACACTTCACCATTATTTGGGCCTAGAGGAAGGCATTGGGAAGTAATAAGTAGATGATGGGTTGCTAGAGTGACAGAAGCTTAAACCCTAGTTTATGCGTTGCTTCGTAAGGGGCTGATTTGGATCCATATGTTTCATGCTATGGTTAGGTTTACCTTAATACTTTTTTTGTAGTTGCGGATGTTTGCGATAGAGGTTAATCATAAGTGGGATGCTTGTTCAAGTAAGAACAGCACCCAAGCACCGGTCCACCCACATATCAAGTTATCAAAGTACCGAACGCGAATCATATGAGCGTGATGAAAACTAGCTTGACGATATTCCCATGTGTCCTCGGGAGCGCTTTTCCTATTTAAGAGTTTGTCCAGGCTTGTCCTTTGCTACAAAAAGGATTGGACCACCTTGCTACACTTTATTTACTATTGTTACTTGTTGCTCGTTACAATTTATCTTATCACAAAACTACCTCTTACCACTTATTTCAGTACTTGCAGAGAATACCTTGCTGAAAACCGCTTATCATTTCCTTCTGCTCCTCGTTGGGTTCGACACTCTTACTTATCGAAAGGACTACGATAGATCCCCTATACTTGTGGGTCATCACGCCCCAAGGGGGCAGGCGTGCCCCTGACCCTCGCGGGCACCCCGTAAGGCAGTTGACGATCTTCTTTTGCCGCAAGAAAGATAATTTTCGGAGAAAAATCTAGGTGAAGGTTTCAATCCAATCGGAGTTACGGATCTCCGGATATATAAGAAACGGTGAAAGGGCACCAGACGAGAACGCAGAAACAGAGAGAGACAGAGAGACAGATCCAATCTCGGAGGGGCTCTTACCCCTCCCACGCCATGGGAGCCAAGGACCAGAGGGGAAACCCTTCTCCCATCTAGGGAGAAGGTCAAGGAAGAAGAAGAAGAAGGGGGCTCTCTCCGCCTTGCTTCCAGTGGCGCCGGAACGCTGCCGGGGGCCATCATCATCACCGCGATCTACACCAACAGCTCCGCCGTCTTCACCAACATCTTCATCACCTTCCCCCATCTATATTAAGTGGTCCACTCTCCCGCAACCCGTTGTACCCTCTACTTGAACATGGTGCTTTATGCTTCATATTATTATCCAATGATGTGTTGCCATCCTATGATGTCTGAGTAGATTTTCGTTGTCCTACCGGTGATTGATGAATTGCTATGATTGGTTTAATTTGCTTGTGGTTATGTTGCTGTCCTATTGTGCCCTACGTGTCGCGTAAGCGTGAGGGATTCCTGCTGTAGGGTGTTGCAATACGTTCATGATTCACTTATAGTGGGTTGCTTGAGTGACAGAAGCATAAACCCGAGTAAGAGGGTTGTGGCGTATGGGATAAAGGGGACTTGATGCTTTAATGCTATGGTTGGGTTTTACCTTAATGATCTTTAGTAGTTGCGGATGCTTGCTAGAGTTCCAATCATAAGTGCATATGATCCAAGTAGAGAAAGTATGTTAGCTTATGTCTCTCCCACATAAAACTTGCTATCGGTCTAGTAAAGTAGTCAATTGCTTAGGGACAATTCCACAACTCCTACCACCACTTTTCCACACTCTCTACATTTACTTTATTGCTTCTTTATCTAAAACAGCCCCTAGTTTATATTTACGTGCTCTTTATTATCTTGCAAACCTATCCAACAACACCTACAAAGTACTTCTAGTTTCATACTTGTGCTAGGTAAAGCGAACGTTAAGCATGCATAGAGTTGTATCGGTGGTCGATAGAACTTGATGGAATATTTGTTCTACCTTTAGCTCCTCGTTGGGTTCGACATTCTTACTTATCGAAAGAGGCTACAACTGATCCCCTACACTTGTGGGTTATCAGGTTACTGCATACCTTGACTGTCCTCCAGCTGCTTCTTCACGCGGCCGAGCTCTCCCTCGGCCCGCTCCACATTCCGCTTCTGTCCGGAGACTTCCGCAGTATGAGCGGCCGCAGCCAGCAGCGACTCCTGCTTATTCACATAGACATATTATGTTAGACTCCTCCGAAAATTATTTGATCCTCTGTTCTGCTTTTCTTTCCGAACACCGAATAGAGTATCAGGGGCTACTGTCTATACAGTGATATTCCTTTTTACAATTACATTACTTACCTCAAAGCCTGTTAGAAGGCTAGTGCAGGCTTCGGTCAGTCCGCTTTTTGCGGACTGGACCCTCTCAATCACCGTACCCATAAGGGTACGGTGTTCGTCAACAATGGAAGTGCCTTGCAGCGCTTCCAGCAACCTGTCCGGTGCCTCTGGATGCATAACTTAGCGCATTAAAACAATGAAGCAAAGAGGCCGGATATATAAACATGTCCGGACACTTACGATTTGGCCAGGGGCTTCTCCCTGGGCTCCCACTCCTAGCAGCTATCGGTGGCCGCTGCGGAGCTGTCCGGAAGGGAAGCTTTCCCCTTCTTGGACGCCTCGGCCTCCAGATGCGTGGAGGCCGCCCTCTTCTTTCTCCCCCCTGCAGGGGGAATGGATTTCTTATTCTTCCTCCTCTTTCTCGTCGTCTTCGGCGACGGCGGAGTGAGTCTCGGCATCTTCGGACATCGCATCCGAAGCGCCCTTGCGACGGAGACCACCTCTGGTCCCCTTGGCCTTCATCTCCGACACCTGATAAGGCACCGGAACCAGCATCTTCGCCAGAAGCGGGACTTCTGGGTCTTCGGGCAGCGGAGCCGGATATTTAATCCGCTCTGCCATCTTTGTCCAGTCCTAGAAAATTTGATAAGGAGGCTTAGATGCCTTCCTCAGATGTGCAAACAATAAGCATACCTTGAAAACATGAAAGAACTTACCGGATTAGCAGGGTGAGTTAAGTCATGCCCACGATCCTCGTTCGTGAGCGGTGGCGTCTCGTTGGCCTTGAAGAGCACCTTCCGGATGTCTTCGTGCGTTGTGCCGAAGAGCTCCAGTAGAGTCTGGTGCTTGGCCGGATCGAACTCCCATAGATGTCAAGTCCGGCGTTGGCACGGAAGGATCCAGCGAACAAGCATCACCTGGATCATGTTGACGAGCTTGATTCTCTTGATATTAAAAAGACGAAGCGTATGAGACAAACTTAACTCCATTTTTTGTAGTTTTCTTTTATAAACTAAACTAGTGATAAAACAAGAAACAAAAAGATTCAATTGCAATATCTAAAGATATACCTTCAAGCACTCACCTCCCCGGCAACGGCGCCAGAAAAGAGCTTGATGTCTACTACACAACCTTCTTCTTGTAGACGTTGTTGGGCCTGCAAGTGCACAGGTTTGTAGGACAGTAGCAAATCTCCCTCAAGTGGATGACCTAAGGTTTATCAATCCGTAGGAGGCGTAGGATGAAGATGGTCTCTCTCAAACAACCCTGCAACCAAATAACAAAGAGTCTCTTGTGTCCCCAACACACCCAATACAATGGTAAATTGTATAGGTGCACTAGTTTGGCGAAGAGATGGTGATACAAGTGCAATATGGATGGTAGATAAAGGTTTTTGTAATCTGAAATAATAAAAACAGCAAGGTAACTAATGATAAAAGTGAGCATAAATGGTATTGCAATGATAGGAAACAAGGCCTAGGGTTCATACTTTCACTAGTGCAAGTTCTCTCAACAGTAATAACATAGATAGATCATATAACAATCCCTCAACATGCAACAAAGAGTCACTCCAAACCCACTAATAGCGGAGAACAAACGTAGAGATTATGGTAGGGTACGAAACCACCTCAAAGTTATTCTTTGGAATCAATCTATAAAAGAGTTCGTACTAGAATAACACCTTAAGACACAAATCAACCAAAACCCTAATGTCACCTAGATACTCCATTGTCACCTCAAGTATCCGTGGGCATGATTATATGATATGCATCACACAATCTCAGATTCATCCAACCAACACAAAGTACTTCAAAGAGTGCCCCAAAGTTTCTACCGGAGAGTCAAGAACGTGTGCCAACCCCTATGCATAGGTTCATGGGCGGAACCCGCAAGTTGGTCACCAAAACATACATCAAGAGGCACATGATATCCCATTGTCACCACAGATAAGCACGGCAAGACATACATCAAGTGTTCTCATAAAAGACTCAATCCGATAAGATAACTTCAAAGGGGAAACTCAATTCATCACAAGAGAGTAGAGGGGGAGAAACATCATAAGATCCAACTACAATAGCAAAGCTCGGGATACATCAAGATCGTGCCATAGAGGGAACACGAGAGAGAACACGAGAGAGAGAGAGAGAGAGAGAGAGAGATCAAACACATAGCTACTGGTACATACCCTCAGCCCCGAGGGTGAACTACTCCCTCCTTGTCATGCAGAGCACCGGGATGATGAAGATGGCCACCGGTGATGGATTCCCCCTCCGGCAGGGTGCCGGAACAGGCTCCCGAGAGGTTTTTGGTGGCTACAGAGGCTTGCGGCGGCGAAACTCCCGATCTATCTTGATATTTGGTGGTTTTAGGGTACGTAGGGATATATAGGCGAAAGAAGTCGGTCGGGAGGTGCTCGAGGGGCCCACGAGATAGGGGGCGCGCCCAGTAGGGGGGGGGCGCCCCTCTATCTCCTGGGCTCCTCGAGGATCTTCTGACTTGATCTCCAAGCCTCCAGGATGATAATCTTCCAAAAAATCACGATGCCAAAGGTTTCATTCCGTTTGGACTCCGTTTGATATTCCTTTTCTTCGAAATACTGAAACAGGCAATAAAACAGCAATATGGGCTGGGCCTCCGTTTAATAGGTTAGTCCCAAAATTAATATAAAAGTGAATAATAAAGCCCAATATTGCTCAAAACAATAGATAATATAGCATGGAGCAATCAAAAATTATAGATACGTTAGAGACGTATCAGGGGCCAGGTCGTGGAAGTCCAGCCCGTAGTAAAACATGAGTCCGCGGGCGAACGGGTGGAGAGGGAATCCCAGCCCGCGGACGAAGTGTGTGATGAACACAACCCTCTCCTGGGGCTCCGGGGTGGGGACGATCTGTCCCTTGGCCTAAGTCGGTGAGCGATTTCCATGGCCAAGTACCCGGCCTCCCGGAGCTTCTTGATGTCCTTCTCCTTGACGAAGGAG
This sequence comes from Triticum timopheevii, assembly GCA_963921465.1. Taxonomy (NCBI): domain Eukaryota; kingdom Viridiplantae; phylum Streptophyta; class Magnoliopsida; order Poales; family Poaceae; genus Triticum; species Triticum timopheevii. Next base: position 51,314,070 of record OY997272.1, on the reverse strand, counting down.
GCCATCCACTTGCCTCTTGCTCCGGATCCGGACATGGCTAGATTGCCTTTTTGGACGGAAAAAGCGAGAGCTTGGGTGCTGGAGCTTGAGAATGGATGGGCAGAGGAAGGAGAAGGCGTGGGTGAAAAAGGGTGAATCCTTATCCCTTTATAAAGGCTGTGAATATTATGCGCCTCCCCACTCGCCTTAAAACTCGCCTATTCCCCAAGGGCCGTGCAGATGGCACGGTTGGGTTACCCATGCCCGTATTGATGAGAATCCCGTGATAAGGGGACACGATCTCTGCTTTGAAAAGACGTGCCAATAAAACCGCACCTCGAAATACAGAGCGGCAGGCTAAAAACGGTTTGAATAATGACCGGGCGGTGGCGTGATGTCACGCTATGAAAAGTTGTCAGCGGTTTGGACTCGTGAAATATTATACTCTCTATGGTTGTGTGTGGAACTTGTTTTGCAGAGCCGGACACAATTCTTGTGTTCGAAATCTACTTTGAAGTATTCGGAGAAGGAACCCACCTTGCAATGCTGAAGACAATCTGCTCGCCGGACTCATCTTCATTGAAGCCTGGTTCAAGGGCTACTGAGGGAGTCCTGCACTAAGGGGTCCTTGGACAGCCGGACTATATACTTGGGCCGGACTGTTGGGCTATGAAGATACAAGATAGAAGACTTCTTCCCGTGTCCGGGTGGGACTCTCCTTTGCGTGGAAGGCAAGCTTGGCGATTAGGATATGTAGATTCCTTTCTCTGTAACCGACTTTGTGTAACCCTAGCTCCCTCCGGTGTCTATATAAACCGGAGGGTTTAGTCCGAAGGACAACAATCATAATCTCATAGGCTAGACTTCTAGGGTTTAGCCATTACGATCTCATGGTAGATTAACTCTTGTAATACTCATATTCATCAAGATCAATCAAGCAGGAAGTAGGGTATTACCTCCATAGAGAGGACCCGAACCTGGGTAAACATTGTGTCCCCCGCCTCCTGTTACCATTAGCCTTAGACGGACAGTTCAGGACCCCCTACCCGAGATCCACCGGTTTTGACACCGACAACATCTACCTATGAAGAGAGCAAAATAATGTATGACAGGAAAATGAATGCTCCCCATGGTAGCTTGTGTAATATATATATTTTCTCCCATAGTGATGCTAGCAAGGAAATCATTATACTCAGTCTTATGGGGTTCACTAATGATGCCCCATTGTGGGATTTTGCATGCTTCGTTAAAATATTCTAGGTCTATGGTATAAGATTTATCATAAAGATCAAACAAAACAGTATGTGTATTGCGCTGAGATGTAAACTTAAATCTTTGCACAAATGAATCGGTGAGGTGATAGTATTGCGTGCACTTATCTGAAATGAAGTCCTCAAGATCAGCATTTTGTACGTACGCATCAAATTCCTCCTTGAAACCTGCATGAACCATGAATTGATGTAACAGCCATTCGCAAGGCCGTACTCGAGGTTCCCTTGGTGGTTTAAGATCTGGCTCATGTATCGCGAGCCTTGGGGCTTGTTTCCTCGAGGAACCACCTTGGTAAATCTTCCTAAACATTTTTCTTCCTCTGAAATATTTCTAAAAATTTTAGTGGCTCAAAATAAAAGTGAACCAAACTCAAAAAGATTGATAGCAACTACTCCCACAAGTGCCTAGAGGCTATATCATGCTTCAAAACTACTTCAGACCATATATTTGACATGCAAGCTCAAGAACAGGGTCACCACAACAGCAAAAATTTACAATAAATAAAGCACTAGAACAAAAACTAATTGGACCATTGGAGGATTCACATACCGAAGAACAATCCCCCAAAGCAGTTTTGCAATTGGAGCTTTGCACAAGGAGATCGAAAATGACAGCAAGATGAGCAAGAACACGGGTTTGAGCTATGGGATGATTTTTTCTGGAGGAAGACAAAGTGGATGGGTGCTAGAATAAGTGAACGGATCCACGTGGGACCCACAAGGCAGGGGTGTGCCCAAGGGGGTACGACGCGCCCTCCACCCTTGTGGTCCACTGGTGCATCCCCCTAGTGCATGTTCAGTGCCAGAAATTCTAAAATATTCTATAAAAAATCATACTGAATTTTCAGGGCATTTGGAGAACTTTATTTTCAGGACATTTTTTATTGCATAGATAATTCAGAAAACAGACAGATAATACTATTTTACTTTATTTAATCTAAATAACAGAAAGTAAAAGTGGGTACAGAAGTTTGTGCTTTCTAGATTCATCCATCTCATGCTTATCAAAAGGAATCCGTTAATAAGGTTGATCAAGTCTTGTTAACAAACTTCTTTCGAATAACATGAAACCAAAGAATTTTTGAATAACACTAGGTTACCTCAATGGGGATATGCATGTCCCCAACAATAAGAATATATACTTCTTTTTGACAGTAGGAAGAGGGAATTCAAAACCTCCAATAGTAATAGTTGAATTTTTTCCAATAGAATTGATACTATGAACTTGAGGTTGTTTCTTCGAAAAGTGTACCGTATGCTCATTACCATTAACATGAAAAGTGACATTGCCCTTGTTGCAATCAATAGCAGCCCCTGCAGTATTCAAAAAGGGTCTACCAAGGATGATCGACATACTGTCGTCCTCAGGCATCTCAAGTATAACAGTCAGTTAAGATAGTAACGTTTGCAACCACAATAGGCACGTCTTAGCAAATACTGATAACAATTGATTTGCCAGACATTTGCAAAGAGATTTTAGTAGGTGCCAACTTATTCAATTCATACGATACAACGAGAAGGGCATAACACTAACACCGGCTCCAAGATCACATAAAGCAGTTTTAACATATTTTCTTTTAATGGAGCATGGTATAGTTGGTATTCCTGGATCTCCAAGTTTCTTAGGTATTCCACTCTTAAAAGTATAATTAGCAAGCATGGTAGGAATTTCAGCTTCCATTATCATTCTTTTATTTGTAAAAATATCTTTCATATACTTAGCATAAGGAGACATTTTCAACATATCAGTTAGACGCATACACAAAAATATAGTTCTAATCATTTCACAAAAGCGCTTAAAATGCTCATCATCCTTTTTCTTGGATGGCTTAGGAGGAAAGGGCATGGGTTTCTGAACCCATAGTTCTCTTTCTTTACCATGTTTCCTAGAAACGAAGGCTCTCTTATCATAACGTTGATTCTTTGATTGTGGGTTATCAAGATCAATAGCAGGTTCAATCTCTACATCATTATAATTACTAGGTTGAGCATCAACATGAACATCATCAATAACATTATCACTAGGTTCATGTTCATCACTGGATTGTGTCTCAACATCAGAAATAGAAATATCATTTGGATTCTCAGGTGTCTCTATAGTAGGTTCATTAGAAGCATGCAAAGTCCTATCAGTGTTCTTTCTCTTTTTATTAGAAGGACTAGGTGCATCAATATTAATTCTCTGAGAATCTTGCTCAACTCTCTTAGGATGAGTCAGGATACAAAGGTTCCTGGATCATTTTACCACCTCTAGTCATAACCCTAACAACATTATCATTATTCTTACTATTTAACTCATTGAGCGAATCATCTTGTGCCTTAAGTACTTGTTCTACTTGAGTTTTAACCATGGAAGCATGCTTACTAATAAGCTTAAGATCATTAACAGTTCTACTCATATAATCACCCAAGTAGTCAAGCATGTGAGCATTACGTTTCAATTGTCTACTAACATAAGCATTGAAATTTTCTTGTTTAACAATAAAATTATCAAATTCATCCAAACATTGACTAGCAGACTTATTATGAGGAATAGCACCTTCATCAAATCTATAGAGAGAATTTACCTCTACTACCTGTGTCGGGTTATCAAGACCATGTATTTCTTCAATAGGTGGTAAATTCTTAACATCTTCAGCCTTAATACCTTTTTCTTTCATAGATTTCTTTGCCTCTTGCATATCTTCTGGACCGAGCAATAGAATACTGAAGGAAATATGCCCTAGAGGCAATAATAAAGTTGTTATTTATATTTCCTTATATCATGATAAATTTTTATTATTCATGCTAGAATTTCTCAATGAGTAAATGTGTGAATACATAGACAAAACAAAGTGTCCCTAGTATGCCTCTACTTGACTAGCTTGTTAATCAAAGATGATTATGTTTCCTGACCATGGACATGTGTTGTCATTTGATAAACGGGATCACATCATTAGAGAATGATGTGATGGACAAGACCTATCCATTAGCTTAGCATAATGATCGTTAAGTTTTATTGCTATTGCTTTCTTCATGACTTATACATGTTCCTCTGACTATGAGATTATGCAACTCCCGAATACCGGAGGAACACCTTGTGTGATATCAAACGTCACAACGTAACTGGGTGATTATAAAGATGCTCTACAAGTGTCTCCGAAGGTGTTTGTTGGGTTGGCATAGATCAAGATTAGGATTTGTCACTCCGTGTATCGGAGAGGTATCTCTGGGCCCTCTCGGTAATGCTCATCACTATAAGCCTTGCAAGCAATGTGACTAATGAGTTAGTTACAGGATGATGCATTACGGAATGATTAAAGAAACTTGTCGGTAACGAGATTGAACTAGGTATGTAGATACCGACGATCGAATCTCGGGCAAGTAACATACCGATGACAAAGGGAACAACATATGTTGCTATGCGGTTTGACCGATAAAGATCTTCGTAGAATATGTAGGAACTAATATGAGCATCCAGGTTCCGCTATTGGTTATTGATCGAAGATGTGTCTCGATCATGTCTACATTGTACTCGAACCCGTAGGGTCCGCACGCTTAACATTCGATGACTATTTGTATTATGAGTTATGTGTTTCGGTGACCAAAGTTTTGTTCAGAGTCCCGGATGAGATCATGGACATGACGAGTTGTCCCGAAATGGTTGAGAGGTAAAGATTCATATATTGGAAGGTAGTATTCGGACATCGGAATGGTTTCGAGTGATTCGGGTATTTTACCGGAATACCGAGGGGTTACCGGAACCCCCCGGGGAAGTATTGGGCCTACATGGGCCATACTGGAGAGAGAGAAGGGCCGCAAGGGGTGGCTGCGCGCCCCCCATGGCAGTCCAAATTGGACTAGGGGAGGGGGTGGCACCCCCCTTTCCTTCTTCCTCTCCCTCTCCTTCCTTTTCCCTCCGGTGGAAGAAAGGTGTCGGTGTCAAAACCGGTGGATCTTGGGTAGGGGGTTCCAAACTATGCGTCTAGGCGGATGGTAACAGGAGACAAGGGACACAATGTTTTTACCCAGGTTCGGGCCCTCTCGATGGAGGTAAAACCCTACTCCTGCTTGATTAATATTGATGATATGGGTAGTACAAGAGTAGATCTACCACGAGATCAAAGAGGCTAAACCCTAGAAGCTAGCCTATGGTATGATTGTTGTTCGTCCTACGGACTAAAACCCTCCAGTTTATATAGACACCGAAGAGGGTTAGGGTTACACAGAGTCAGTTACAATGGTAGGAGATCTACATATCCGTATCACCAAGCTTGCCTTCCACGCCAAGGAAAGTCCCATCCGGACACGGGACGAAGTCTTCAATCTTGTATCTTCATAGTCCAGGAGTCCGGCCAAAGGTGATAGTTCGGCTATCCGGACACCCCCTAATCCGGGACTCCCTCAGTAGCCCCCGAACCAGGCTTCAATGATGACAAGTCCGGCGCGCTGATTGTCTTCGGCATTGCAAGGTGGGTTCTTCTCCAAATCCTGTGTACCTGTTGAATAGTGTCTGGCTTCTCATAAATATCGCGCTCCTGGGCTTCCACGCCCAATAATGGCCATCTTCCACGTGTTGAATGAATGTGAAAAGCCAGGGTATTTTTACATTTACCCCCCTAGCTGCGCAAATGAGCCGCCTATAAAAGAGACGAGGATCTAGATCCGAATCACACCATCCTCCCTCCGCGAGCTTTTCATCGGAGCGCCTTTGACAAAAAATCCATTCCACCATGGACAGTCGACGCGGCTCCTCCTCTAGCGCTCCCAGCCCTCAGCCTGGATATTGGGAGAGATGCTTAGTCTCGCATAGCGAGCTGGTGGCGCTTCAAACCAAGGGATTCCTTCCCCCGTCCTTCATGGTTCCGGTCTGAGCCGGACTCGCCACATATAAGGGCGGAAAGCAAGCGGAGAGCGCCCCCGATCCCTCTAAAGGAGAGCGGGTATGCTTCGTCTCTTATCTAATAAGAGGGCTCGGATTTCCAATTCATCCGTTTCTCCGGGGGCTCCTGGAGTTCTACGGCCTCCAGTTGCACAACCTTACGCCTGCCTCCATTCTGCATATTTCGGGCTTCGTGGCCCTTTGCGAGCTGTTCTTGGGCATCGAGGCTCATTTCGCACTGTGGAAGAGATTATTCTGCCTTGTACCCCGTTCTCATGAGGGGTCAATACATCAAGTGGGCGGAGCCGAACTATGGCGCATCGCCGGGACCGGATATCTATCCGAAACCCCGAAGAAGGCGTCCGAAGACTGGCCTTCGGAATGGTTTTATATGGAAGACGTCCCGCTGCCGGATCCAGTTCGGATTGGCCTCCCGGAGTTCAGTAATGCTCCTTTGAAGAAACGCCTAAGCTGGCGCCCGCAGAGCCCCCAGAGGGAAAGTGATAGGGATGTCCTTTACCTCATGAGCCGAATAAGGTTACTAGCTCATTCCGGACTGACCATGATTGGAGTCATGGCCACATGCATTATGCGGGGGGTGCAGCCGCTCCAGTATAGGGGCCACCCCATGTGGGATTTCAACGGGGAGGATGATGCCACCCGTCATGGCCGTAAGGGGCCGGGATCGGTCGCCGATCTGGTGAAGATCTTGTCCGCTTTGTACAAAGGGGAAGAGGAGGATTTCCTCTGTGCCAGTCCATTGAACGGATTTTCTATGAACAATCCTCGAAGCTGGGTAAGCGGACATTTCTTTTTGCCTATCCGATCCATATTCCCATGGTTAAGTATCTCATTTTGTGATTTCGACGCAGGAACTGTGCCGGGCCGTACAAGATATACACAGCCCGGCTCCACAACCCGAGGATCCGAAATGGTCCCTCGATCCAGCTTCCCAAGAGGATCCAGACATAAAGGTGGAGCTGATCGATGGGGTATTTCACCAACTTAGCATCGACAATGCTTTGGTCGCCATTACGGCCGACTACCCCGAAATATTTCCGGCCTCCCAGGTAACTGTGACCGAAGTCCCGATACCATGACCCATCCGTGCTTATTTCTGATCACCGCATACCAATGGTGTTTTGCAGGGGGTGCCTTTGAGGCGGGAAGCCGAGCCCGCGGTGGCTGGCCAACAAGGGGCAGCTCGGCCCAGCAGGCTGAAAAGAAGTGTGGCCCGGATCGAAACGTCGCCGCAACGGTATGGCGCGCCACCGTGTTTCAAGGAAAGATTCCTGGAAGGCGTACTAACACTTGTGATCTTTTCAGGAAAAAGAGCGCTCGCCGGACTGTGTCCGGAGAGGTTGCCAATCGAGCCTCCGCCGGCCAGGCTCCAAAGCCAGGTCCGGAAGGGGATGCGAACACAAGGCGCGCATCGGATGCTCCTCCAACGGAGGATGCTGACAGATTGTCCGCCACCAAATCTGAGGTGGAGAGTGCCATGAATCATAGGCGCCACCGGACAGTTCTTCGTGACACATGTTTCTCCCAAGAGGCATTGAATGCCTTTAATTCGGGAGATGCGCACCTCCGTGCCGCTCAAGATGGTCTAGCCAGAGCCACCGAGCAGTATGTGAAAGACATACGGGTGAGGAATTTTGACAGTTATATATGCCAGTAGCCCCCGAGACTTAAAATAGTTAGAATAACTGATTTAAGGATCATTTGTTATGCAAGATCTTACAGAAAAGAATACCCAACTATCCCAAGAGCTTCAAGAGTGCAAGGCCCAACTTGAGGCCGCACTAGCCGCGACAGGGGAAGCCACAGAGACCCCCTCTGGTAATATATACTTTAAAAGAGAAGTAGTTTGCAAAGTGCGGCGTGTGTACACTACTAGGGAAAAGCCTATACACAGAATCTTATCTGCAGCGTGCTTCAAAATACAGCGCTACTGCTACTTAGCAACAGCGCGTGTCTGCCAAACGCGCTACTGACTTGGAAGTAGCAGTAGCGCATTTGAGGCATACAGCGCTACTGCTATAGTTGCCATGACCTTGGCCCCCCGCTAGCTATAGCAGTAGCACATTATACTGTAGAGCGCTACTGCTACTTACGTTAGTTGTAGTGCTTTTGTCAAATGCGCTACAACTATCCCTACCTTATCCCCATGGGAGGACCGGCCCTTCACGCTCACACTCTCACTCTCGCCCGCGACAACCGTCGTCGTCCGTCGCCGCTGCCGCCACCGCCGCCGTTCGTCCGCCGCCGAGGTACTCCCCTCCTTCCGTCCCTCCTCCATCCTCCTCGCACATCCTCCCCTCCGCCTGCGGCCGCCCCTCCCTCCTCCGCCGCCGCCCTCCTCCATCCGCCTGTGGCCGCCCCTCCTCCCTCCTCCGCCGGCAGCCCTCCTCCCACCGCCCTCGACCTCGCCGCCCCTAGCTACCTCTCCGTCGCCCCCACCCCCTGCCACTAGTTAGTACTAGATTTAGTAGTAGATGTTAATTTAGGGTTAGCTAGTACTAGATGTTAATTTAGTAGTAGTAGATGTTAATTTAGCTTAGTTAGTACTAGATTTTTAGTAGTAGTAGTGGTAGTAGTAGTAGTAGTGGTACTCGGACGACGACGGTCTCCCGGGGGAGTGTAGCTGGTGCCACGACGATCGAGGTATGTGCGACAGGTTCGTTCGGCTGGACGACGATCGCCGCTTCAGCATTAAGCTCGAGGAGACCTGCGATGTTCATACGGTACGCAACGACGACAATAGTTTTTTTCTCCATTAAGCATGACTTCAACTATTTCAACATCTAATTTTCATATTTTACAATTCGACTAGCTTATCCCATGCCATGCAAGATGCTATGTCTTGGAGAGGATGGGTTTTGAAGACCATGAAAATTTTGAAACAAAGAAAATACACCTAAGGACCCATCATGATATGGATTTTGAAGTAAATCTGTACAATGCTCAGAGCGTAACCCATTTTGGTTGCCAAAATTGGGAAGCACTTTGCAAAATGTATGGTTTTGATGAGGGTATGATTATCACCATGGATCTTGGTGATCCTGACAGCGAGGAAGACAATATGGACATTTGGGTCCTTGCTGATACGCTGCCGATTGTACCACTATGTGAGTTTCTCAAACATAGTTATTAACTAATTTATATTCTTTATTTCAAAATAGTTGATAGCTTATTTCCATTGACAGCTTATTTTGATTCTTCAAAGACTGTGCGGAAGATGGTAGATAAAACCCACTACACCGAAGGCACCCAATTAACATATAAGGAGAAAAATCATCTGATCGCATTTTGTACTCTTCTTGAGAATTACAATGCCTATTATCGAACTCCTCCAAATTATGGCGAATACGTGGCACTAGTGCATGTGTTGAACAACGATAACTTCTCTGGAGATACCCTGGTAAGATTTTTTACTATTACGACATTCGTGCATTTTTTGCATACTTCTAAAACTAGTACATCATTGCTAACTACAAAGTTATTATTATGTTTTTCAACAGAAACTCCCGATGGATTGTGTGCCTCATCTGATGTCTCTGCATGGTCACCTCTCAGTTCTGAACATACTGCCAGGTAAATCTAGGGAGCTCACCTGTGCATATCGGATTTCTAAAAACCGTGAACACATGATCATCAGAGAATGGAAGAAATGTATGGACATTCGCAAGGAGGTTCTTGGAAGTAACATTCAGCGAAAGGCAAGAATGGGAGACAGGCTAATCTCCATTCTCCATAATGGAGAGTCAGGGGCTATCTTGTTTTTTGTTATTTTACCTTAGAAAATGTAGTAGGTCTTAATCGAATGTAATAGGTCCTATGAGGTACAATATGTTTATTATGTGGTAATGTGTTAGAGTTGATAAAGATGATCTTGAGGAGGTGTTATGTGATGTCAATGATGAAAACGATGATATTGAGGAGGTGTTATATGACAATGATGTATTATGATGCTAAGTTGTTAATGATATGATGATGATGATGATATTATTATATCATTGGGTGAAAGAACCGCGGATTAGTTTCAAGTGGATGGACATCCACTTGAAACTAGTCCACGGTTCTTTCACCCCATGATGTAATAACTCATTATGATGTAAAAACAATCTCTAAATTCCTGTTGTATGAAAACTTGTGTAAAGGTGTATGAATACAACATGAAATAGAAAAGAAATAAAATACTAAATAGTAGTAGTAGCGCGGGTTAGGAGAAGCGCTACTACTAATTAACAGTAGCGATGTTCTAAAGAACCGCTGCTAGTAAGTCAATTTAGCAGTAGCGTGGGTCAAGCCGCGCTATTGCTAAGCATTAGCTGTAGTGCCTTATCAGTAGCGCGGGCACAAGCGCTACTGATAGGCCCAAAACCCGCGCTGCTGCTAGGCTTTTCCCTAGTAGTGGTATAAGTCTGACAATAATATTGCAGATGGCGCTGGGGTAGATCCGGACAAGCAACAGCTCCTGCGCCGGTTAAAGGCTGGCGAGAATGTGCTTACAAGGGTGCGGCAAGAGAAAAATAACCTCCAAGATGCCAACACCCAGCTGGGTGAGGAACTAAAGGATGTTCGTGCCCAGCTGTCTGACTCCGTTAAGGAGAATCGGCGGCTTCGTCGCGGCATTTTCAGTAAGTGCTTGAACGAACTTTGAAAAAGAGTTCGGCGAGGAAGTCGACTAATAGAGATATGTATGTAGGTATGCTCACAGGTCATCCTGCAGAGGAAATGCCCGGTTCTACGGGTGATCTTCTTCCCGAGCTGCTACAACTACACGAACGAGTTCGGCAGGTGATGAAAGGCGTCGCCCAGGCCTTATGGCCATCTATCTCCCTGCCCGAAGGCCTTGGAGAGCTTGCAGAGAGGCTTCAAGGAGCACGGCGGCGCTTCCGACTATGGAAGATATCGGCCTGCCATCAAGGCGCCAGGGAGGCCTGGGCCATGGTGAAGACGCGGTACATGAAGGCTAACCCAAACCACATGGCCGAGGTCGGACCTGTGGGGCCCGATGGGAAGGAGATCCCTGTGAGCTTAGTGTACGGCCAGGTAGAATTGGCCGCAAAGTATTCCCAACAGGACTGTAAACTAGACAGCCTATTAGATGGCATTGAAGAGGAATACAATCAGTCAAGTTGACTTATGTAATTAAAGATGACATGTGAAATGCCTTCTAGCCGGATTGTAGATCGTTTGTCATAGCGGACCTTTCGCTTCGACCTCGGGACCCAATGGTTCAAAGTGTGTCCGAATACCCTCGCGGTTATATAAAAACCGGGGCATGCATGGAGACGAGGCGTAGGGGTCATTAGTGCTTTATCAGACAAGTGCCCAACTAGTTATGTTATATTACATGGTTAGTAAGAAACATCTTCCAGGGAGAATAGTTCCGTTAGGGGTTCCTTTCCCTAGGAGGCATGCCCTAAAGTGCATGTCCGGACTGCGAAAAAAGCAGAAAAGCATCTGGGGGCAGATAAATAAACAAATAGGTAAGAAATTGTCTTTTAGTTCACCGACCGAATATACCCTTAAGAACGCTAGCTTTCGGCTTCACCCAGTCTGAGGTACACATCCGGCTGACCCGGCAGTAACAATCGCAGAGGTGCTCCCTTTACCACCTAGCCGAACAATCGGGAACGTAGGGGTAAGCACAGGAGCCAGGCAACCCAGCTTGGCCAAAACTTAAGTCATATCGATGCATATAATGGTGAATAAAAGGTACATGCGGAAGTGTGACACATGTGTTGGGCATAAAGCCCGTATAAATAAGCTTCTATTAAAGAAGCCCCCAGGTATAATGAGCGCGGGTAGCGCGTCAAGTGTGTGCGAACAATGCGCAAACGAGCCTCCAAAGGCTTCAAGAAAAAGGAGGGAGAAGGATAGAAATAAAAGACAACTAAAGTATAAAATGTGGACGGAGGAAGGAGACGAACTCGGAATCCGGCGCTAGGCATAGAATCTTCGGAGACGGGCTGTGTTCCATGGGTTCGGCTCAAGTCGGTTATCCGATGCGTTTCGCAGACGGTACGCTCCGCCGGTCAGGACTTGGTCGATGATGAAGGGACCTTCCCATTTGGGCTTGAGTTTGTCCTTTTTTCTTGTCCGGCAGGCGTAGAACTAGTTTGCCAACATTGTAAGCTTTGGCCCGTACTTCTCTGCTTTGAGAGAGCCCGAACTAGGAGTAAAGTCCTAGTAGGACTCCCCCCATGGCGCGCCCCTCCTGGCCGCTGGCCTCCTCCTCCCCACCTTTATATACGGGGGGGGCACCCCAAAGGCAAATCAAATGTTCTCTTAGCCGTGTGCGGTGCCCCCCTCCATAGTTTACACCTCCGGTCATAGCATCGTAGTGCTTAGGCAAAGCCCTGCGCGGATCAATCACCGTCATCACGCCGTCGTACTGACGAAACTCTCCCTCGACCCTCTGCTGGATCAAGAGTTCGAGGGATGTCATCGAGCTGAACGTGTGCTGAACTCGGAGGTGTCGTACGTTCGGTACTAGATCGGTTGGATCGTGAAGACGTTCGACTACATCAACCGCGCAAACCTAACGCTTCCGCTTTTGGTCTACGAGGGTACGTGGACACACTCTCCCCCTCTCATTGCCATGCATCTCCTAGATAGATCTTGCGTGATCGTTGGAATTTTTTTGAAATTGCATGCTATGTTCCCCAAGATATACCTCTTTTCTTCGGAGTTGGCTTAGGAGTTTAGGAAGTGTCCAATCATTTTCATTACTCAAATATTATTCAATAGCAATTCAGCTTGCTTAACAGTTCGTTCCCTAAAAACACAACCAGCACAACTATCTAGGTGGTCCCTAGAAGCATCGGTTAGTCCATTATAAAAGATATCAAGTATTTCATTTCTTGAGATGGTGATCAGGCAAAGCATTAAGTAAAGCCTCCCCCAAGCTTGTGGGAGACTCTCTTCTTCAATTTGCACAAAGTTAAATATTTCCTGTAAGGCAGCTTGTTTCTTATGAGTAGGAAAATATTTTGCAGAGAAGTAGTAAATCATATCCTGGGGACTACGCACACAACCAGGATCAAGAGAATTAAACCATATCTTATCATCACCCTTTAATGAGAAAGGAAACAACATAAGGATATAGTAGCAATTTTTTTCCTCATGAGCAAATAGGGTGGCTATATCATTCAATTTAGTAAGATGCACCATAACAGTTTCAGATTCATAACCATGGGAAGGATCATATTCAACCAAAGTAATAAACTCAGGATCGACAGAGAATTCATAATCCTTATCAGTAACACAGATAGGTGAAGTTGCAAACTTAGGATCATATTGCATTCTAGCATTCAAAGATTTTTCTTTAAGCTTAGCTAATAGTTTCTTAAGATCATCTCTATCATTGCAAGCAAGAAAGTCTCTAGCAGCTTCTTCATCCATAATATAACCCTCAGGTACAATAGGCAATTCATATCTAGGGGGAGAATCATAATCTTCAATTTCAGTAATTTCATTCTCTCTAACCCTAGCAAGTTGTTCATCAAGAAATACTACTACTGGCACAGTATTATCAAGCAAAGAAGTAGTATCTTCATAAGCATCATGCATAGTAGAAGTGGCATCATCAATAGCATGTGACATATCAGAATCAATAGCAGGTGTAGGTGTTGCAAGTTTACTCAAAACAGAAGGTGAATCAAGTGCAGAGCTAGATGGCAGTTCCTTACCTCCCCTCCTGGTAGAGGGATAGATCTTCGTTTTGTTGTCTTTCAAATTCCTCATAGTGATCAACAGATATAAATCCCAAGTGACTCAGAGAATAGAGCTATGCTCCCCGGCAATGGTGCCAGAAAAAGGTCTTGATAACCCACAAGTATAGGGGATCGCAACAGTTTTTGAGGGTAGAGTATTCAACCCAAATTTATTGATTCGACATAAGGGGAGCCAAAGAATATTCTCAAGTATTAGCAGCTGAGTTGTCAATTCAACCACACCTGAAAGACTTAATATCTGCAGCAAAGTATTTAGTAGCAAAGTAGTATGGAAGTAACGGTAACAGTGGCAAAAGTAACAGTAGCAGTTTTGTAGCAATCATAACAGTGGCAACGGAAAAGTAACTAAGCAAAGATCAATATGTGAAAAGATTGTAGGCAATGGATCAATGATGGATAATTATGTCGGATGGCATTCATCATGCAACAATCATAACCTAGGGTGATGCAGAACTAGCTCGAATTCATCAATATAATGTAGGCATGTATTCCGAATATAGTCATACGTGCTTATGGAAAAGAACTTGCATGACATATTTTGTCCTACCCTCCTGTGGCAGCGGGGTCCTATTGGAAACTAAGGGATATTAAGGCCTCCTTTTAATAGAGAATCGGACCAAAGCATTAGCACTTAGTGAATACATGAACTCCTCAAACTACGGTCATCACTGGGAAGTGTCCCAACTATTGTCACTCCGGGGTTGCCGGATCATAACACGTAGTAGGTGACTATAACTTGCAAGATAGGATCAAGAACACACATATATTCATGAAAACATAATAGGTTCAAATCTGAAATCATGACACTCGGGCCCTAGTGACAAGCATTAAGCATAGCAAAGTCATAGCAACATCAATCTTAGAACATTGTGGATACTAGGGATCAAACCCTAACAAAACTAACTCAATTACATGGTAAATCTCATCCAGCCTATCACCGTCCAGCAAGCCTACGATGGAATTACTCACACACGGTGGTGAGCATCATGAAATTGGTGATGGAGGATGGTTGATGATGACGACGGCGACGATTTTGAAAGGATCGAGAAGAGGTGTCTAGAGGGGGGGTGATTAGACACTCAACAAGTAAAGGTGGCAGTTTTTTGGTTCTTCAAGTTGAGGTGGAGTTTTAGTACAATTTTAAGCATTCACAATACATTTCAAGCAAGAATGGCAAGATTATATGAGCAGCGGAAAGTAAAGCATGCAAGTTGCAAGAAAGTAAAGGGATGGGATTGGTGTGTGCAAACGCAATGAAGACACGGAGATTTTTGGTGTGGTTTCGATAGGTGGTGCTATCGTACATCCACATTGATGCTTCAACCCACGAAGGGTAACGGTTGCGCGAGTCCACGGAGGGCTCCACCCACGAAGGGTCCACGAAGAAGCAACCGTGTCTATCCCACCATGGCCATCGCCCACAAAGGACTTGCCTCACTTGGGTAGATCTTCACGTAGTAGGCGATCTACTTGCCCTTACAAACTCCTTGGTTCAAATCCACAATCTTGACAGAGGCTCCCAAGTGACACCTAACCAATCTAGGATACACCACTCTCCAAAAGGTAATAGATGGTGTGTTGATGATGAACTCCTTGCTTTTGTTCTTAAAATGGTAGTCTCCCCAACAATCAGCTCTCTCTCACAGATTTGGATATGGTGGAAAGATGATTTGAGTGGAAAGCAACTTGGGGAAGGCTAGAGATCAAGATTCTTGTGGTTGGATTGGAATGTCTTGGTCTCAACACATGAGTAGGTGGTTCTCTCTCAGAAAATGAGTAGTGGAAGTGTAGGCACGTTCTGATGGCTCTCTCTCTCTCAAATGGAGAAGGGGGTGGAGGGGTATATATAGCCTCCACACAAAATCTAACCGTTACACACATTTTACCAAACTCGATCGGACCGAATAGAGAAACTCGGTGATACCGGTTAGTTCAAAATGTGAATGTTAGTATTTTTGTTGGGACTGACGAGAACTCGATGGGACCGATGTGCTAGGGCTAAGGCAAAACCTCATCTCGGTGAGACTGATTGCATGAACTCGGTGAGACCGATTTTAGCAATTAATCAAACAGAGAGTTGGCCAAGCAAACTCGTTGGGACCAAAATAATTGCAATAGGTAATAGAAAGTTTACAAGGCCATCTCGGTGAGACCGAGATCTGTATCGGTGTGATCGAATTGATTAGGGTTTCTGGTAGTGGCTATGTCAATGAACTTGGTGGCGCCGAATGAATCAAATCGGTGGGGCCGAGTTTGACTTTAGGTTTTGGACATATGAGAAAATGAGAAAGTGGTTGGGGGTTTTGGAGCAATATCACTAAGCATTTGAGCAAGCAAGCCATTAAGCAACACCACATCCCCTTTTAATAGTATTGGCTTTCTTATGGACTCAATGTGATCTTGGATCACTAAAATGAAAATGAAGAGTCTTGAGCCTTTGCCAATCTTTGTCCTTAGCACTTGAAGGGGTTCCACATCCTCTTGTCCTGCCACTCCATTGTTGAACTCATCTGAAATGTACTTGATAAAAACATTAGCCAACAAGAGATTTGTTGATATTAATTACCAAAATCACCTAGGGAGCCAAAAATGGACTCCAGATCTGCCCTCCCGAGGAAGAACAGGAGGTGACGGAGGCTTCGTATCGTAAAACGCGATGAATCCTTCTCTCTGATTTTTTCTCCCCGAACGTGAATATATAGAGTTGGAGTTGAGGTCAGTGGAGCTTCGTGGGACCCACAAGCCAGGGGGCTCCCCCACCCTTGTGGGCAGGTGGTGGGTCCCCTCTGGTTGATTCTTTCGCCAATATTTTTTATTAATTCCAAAAATATTCTCCCTGAAGTGTCAGGTCATTCCGAGAACTTATATTTGTGCACAAAAATAACACCATGGCAATTCTGCTGAAAACAGCGTCAGTCCGAGTTAGTTCCATTCAAATCATGAAAATTAGAGTCCAAAACAAGGGCAAAAGAGTTTGGAAAAGTAGATACGATGGAGACATATCAGTACATACCCTCAGCCCCGAGGGTGAACTACTCCCTCCTCGTCATGATGACCACCGGGATGATGAAGATGGCCTCCGGTGATAATTTCCTCCTTTGACAAGGTGCCAGAGAAGGCCTCCAAATGATATTGCCTCGGTATAGAGGCTTGCGGTGGTCGATCGGAAGTTCTAGGTTTCTTTCTAGGGTTTTTGGTATTTATAGGAATTTTTGGCGTTGGTTTCATGTCAAGGGGGCCCATGAGGGAGCGACAAGCCTACCCGGCACGCCCTGGGGGAGGGTGCCCCCAGGATTGTCACTTCCCCGTGAGGCTTCTGGTCCTTCCTCAAAGCTTCATGGGTCTCTTTTGGTCCACAATAGACCACTGTAAATTTCAGCCCATTTCGAGAACTTTTATTTCTGCACAAAAAACACCACCACGGTAGTTCTGCTGAAAACCGCACCAGTCCGAGTTAGTTCCATTCAAATCATACTAAAACCATATAAAATTGTTGTAAACATGGCCTGAATACTTCATAAATTATATACGTTGGAGACGTGTCACTCTCCTCCTAGCTCCAACCATGGCTGGTTCTTCCTCTACACTAGACCCATGGCTCAATCCATTCCCAACCGGCAAGGGTTGGGTTGCCATGCTTCTTGGTTCATCACGCAGCGACCAAGACCTCTTACTCACCTACATGAAGGTTGCCCATGAGGTACACTAGCATGCAAGGGCTCATAGATGCAGCAGAGGAAGTGAGGAAGAAGGCAACCAGTGAGGAGAAGGAGTGCATGGACCAGTGCTATGGAAACCGAGGTAAGGGGATCCTGCCCATCAACGTGCTGCTATGGGCAATGAAGGAGGTGGACTCCGCCGATGCCGGGCAGAGGCAGCGGTGGGCAGCCCACTGCTATCTCCCTCCAGCACAAGCTCCGGCATAAGAGGTGCGGCAAGACAACGATGACTTACAGATCATAGCCTTGTTAGCACTGCATGCTCGCTGTCATCCTCCTCCCATCATTGTCATCGATGAAGACGAAGACAAAGAGGAGGTGCGAGAGGTGCCAAATCCTAACTAAGTGAAGCAAGAGGTATGATGCCCAGGTCGCTTAGTAGGGCATGCGCCTAAGTGATTCTGAATCTAAAACATAAAGTTTTAGATTCAGCTTCGTCAGTTATCTATAGTGTCAGTTATCTTCAGTTTCATCAGATTATCGCCAGTGTGTCATGTGTTGTTCAAAGTTACTAAGTTTCAGTTCCAGTGACTTGAAAACATTCCCATACTATCTTTTCTATCTGTGTAGTGTTATCTAAATGGTATGTAATATTTATATTGAATGTTGTTTACAGTTCATGCATGATTTTATAAGATATTCAGAACTGGCTATCATCAATAATTTGCAAGTAGGGTATGCAACCATTTAGGATAACACATACATAGATAAACTACATCATACTTAGATAATATGGTTCTCAACCTAGCATCAGGGCCATTGCACCTAGCATAATCTTATAGCGTTACAGAGATCAGGGCATTATAACACCCCACAACCCAACCAAAATGATCTGAAACCATAGGCAGTTCATAGATAATATTAATAGTAAGATGCATATCTACATCAGATTGCAGTCCTAGGCCAGTTATATATATAGGCCTCATATATACTTACCAACCACAACTGCCACTTCACTCCTCCATGACAACTTCCTAGATCTTGTCCAACTTTTCCTTGCACCCATGACCAGCCTTCAAAATCTCAACAAGGACTTGCTCCAGCTTCTTTTTCTCTTATTTAAGGAGATATCTGTCCAGCTCTATCTCCTTCATGGCCTTCTTGGTGTTACGAATTATATCAGCTTCATTCTACATGATGCACCTCTATTCTTTTTGAGCTTAAGCTTCTCCATTTGAAGCTCAATCTTTGCCTTCTCCTCAAGTTGCTTCTTCTTCTCCTTCAGTTCATTGATCACCTGGCTTGTGTAATCCATGTCGTGAGATTTTTGTCCATGTTGATAATCAAACAAGATGGAAATATCATCCACAAGCTGGCTTACTGATTGCCTGTAGAATCAAGCTCCTTCTTCAGTTTTGCAACCTCTGTCCCATGGGCTTCATTGTCCTGGACTCTACCAAGGTTATGCTCATGGTACATATCCCAAAGCTTGGTTAAGCACCTTTGCAGAATGACAGGTCAAGGGGCATCAACCCACTCAAGAACACCACAGTTCAAACCATCCCGAAAATTCACTTATAAACAAATTCAGTTGTAAACAAATCCAGTTACAAAATTCGGTAAGAAAACAAATTCAGTTACAAGCAATTCAGGTGGTGACAAACACTACATAGATCTATAGACATCAACACCAACCAGCTAGTTAGTCTAGTGTCCAGTCCGTGAAACAACAACACAACTACAGTGTTCTGTATCCACTATGTACCCCCAAATCAATCAAACAACTCATAAATAGTAAATCTACTTACCTCAGTAGCACATCCTATGAATCTCCTGCCTGTGTCAGTGCCTTCAAAAGCTACAAACATGCCTGGCCTCTGCCTGTGAAGGATGCACTTCATATTCAGCCACAAGCCCATTGTAACTTGGTTCTATCACAATGTTAGGGGTTTGCTGCACCAGCAAAAAACAAATATATCAACCACATATCGGCTGACTTATGACCTTAAATGGAAGAAATCCAAAGTATCTTCAAACCCTAACCCTAACCATAGCAGAGGAGAGGAGAGAGTGAGCCGACTTACAAAATACTCCATCAACATGCTGCTGAACTCACTCATGTACTCACTGAAGGAAATATGCCCTAGAGGCAGTAATAAAGTTATTATTTATTTCCTCATATCATGATAAATGTTTATTATTCATGCTAGAATTGTATTACCCGGAAACATAATACATGTGTGAATACATAGACAAACATAATGTCACTAGTATGCCTCTACTTGACTAGCTCATTAATCAAAGATGGTTATGTTTCCTAACCATAGACATGTGTTGTCAATTGATTAACGGGATCACATCATTAGGAGAATGACGTGATTGACTTGACCCATTCCGTTAGCCTAGCACTTGATCCTTTAGTATGTTGCTATTGCTTTCTTCATGACTCATACAAAGTTCCTACAACTATGAGATTATGCAACTCCCGTTTATCGGAGGAACACTTTGTGTGCTACCAAACGTCACAACGTAACTGGGTGATTATAAAGGAGCTCTACAGGTGTCTCCAAAGGTACATGTTGAGTTGGCGTATTTCGAGATTAGGTTTTGTCACTCCGATTGTCGGAGAGGTATCTCTGGGCCCTCTCGGTAATGCACATCACTATAAGCCTTGCAAGCAATGTAGCTAATGAGTTAGTTACGGAATGATGCATTACGTAACGAGTAACGAGACTTGTCGGTAACGAGATTGAACTAGGTATTGGATACCGACGATCGAATCTCGGGCAAGTAACATACCGATGACAAAGGGAACAACGTATGTTGTTATGTGGTTTGACCGATAAAGATCTTCATAGAATATGTAGGAGCCAATATGAGCATCCAGGTTCCGCTATTGGTTATTGACCGGAAACAGTTCTAGGTCATGTCTACATAGTTCTCGAACCCGTAGGGTCCGCACGCTTAACGTTACGATGACAGTTTTATTATGAGTTTATATGTTTTGATGTACCGAAGGTTGTTCGGAGTCCCGGATGTGATCACGGACATGACGAGGAGTCTCGAAATGGTCGAGAAATAAAGATTGATATATTGGACAACTATATTCGGACACCAGAAATGTTCTGGGTGATTTCGGAGAAAACCAGAGTGCCGGAGGGGTTACCGGAACCCCCCCAGGGAAGTATTGGGCCTTAGTGGGCATGAGGGAGAGAGAGGGCAGCAGCCCAGGAGGTGGCGCGCCCCCTCCCAAGGGAAGTCCGAATTGGACTAGGGGAGGGGGGCGCGGCCCCTCTTTCCCTCTCCCTCTCCCTCTCTTTCCTTCCCCCTCTCTCTTCCTAGTTGGACTAGGAAAGGGGAGTCCTACTCCCACTAGGAGGAGGACTCCCCCCCTCCTTGGCGCGCCCCCTAGGGCAGGCCGGCCTCCCCCCTTGCTCCTTTATATACGGGGGCAGGGGGGCACCCCAGAACACACAAGTTGATCTTCGTGATCGTTCCTTAGCCGTGTGCGGTGCCCCCCTCCACCATATTCCACCTCGGTCATATCGTTGCGGTGCTTAGGCGAAGCCCTGCGTCGGTAGAACATCATCATCGTCACCACGCCGTCGTGCTGATGGAACTCATCCCCGACACCCTGCTGGATCGGAGTCCGGGGATCGTCATCGAGCTGAACGCGTGCTGAACTCGGAGGTGCCGTACATTCGGTACTCGGATCGGTCGGATCGTGAAGACGTATGACTACATCAACCACGTTTTCATAACGCTTCCGCTTACGGTCTACGAGGGTACGTGGACAACACTCTCCCGTCTCGTTGCTATGCATCACCATGATCTTGCGTGTGCGTAGGAAATTTTTTCAAATTACTATGTTCCCCTACAGTGGTATCAGAGCCTGGTTTTATGCGTAGATGTTATATGCACGAGTAGAACACAAGTGAGTTGTGGGCGATACAAGTCATACTGCTTACCAGCATGTCATACTTTGGTTCAGCGATATTGTTGGATGAAGCAGCCCGGACCGACATTACGCGTACGCTTACGCGAGACCGGTTCTCCCGACGTGCTTTGCACAGAGGTGGCTAGCGGGTGTCAGTTTCTCCAACTTCAGTTGAACCGAGTGTGGCTACGCCCGGTCCTTGCGAAGGTTAAAACAGCACCAACTTGACAAACTATCGTTGTGGTTTTGATGCGTAGGTAAGAACGGTTCTTGCTCAGCCCGTAGCAGCCACGTAAAACTTGCAACAACAAAGTAGAGGACGTCTAACTTGTTTTTGCAGGGCATGTTGTGATGTGATATGGTCAAGACGTGATGCTATATTTTATTGTATGAGATGATCACGTTTTGTAACCGAAGTTATCGCCAACTGGCAGGAGCCATATGGTTGTCGCTTTATTGTATGAAATGCAAATGCCCTGTAATTGCTTTACTTTATCACTAAGTGGTAGCGATAGTCGTAGAAGCAATAGTTGGCGAGACGACAACGATGCTACGATGGAGATCAAGGTGTCGCGCCGGTGACGATGGTGATCATGACGGTGCTTCGGAGAAGGAGATCACAATCACAAGATGATGATGGCCATATCATATCACTTATATTGATTGCATGTGATGTTTATCCTTTATGCATCTTATCTTGATTTGATTGACGGTAGCATTTTAAGATGATCTCTCACTAATTATCAACAAGTGTTCTCCCTGAGTATGCACCGTTGCCAAAGTTCGTCGTGCCCAGACACCACGTGATGATCGGGTGTGATAAGCTCTACGTCCATCTACAACGGGTGCAAGCCAGTTTTGCACACGCAGAATACTCAGGTTAAACTTGACGAGCCTAGCATATGCATATATGGCCTCGGAACACAGAGACCGAAAGGTCGAGCGTGAATCATATAGTAGATATGATCAACATAGTGATGTTCACCATTGAAAACTACTCCATCTCACGTGATGATCAGACATGGTTTAGTTGATTTGGATCACGTAATCACTTAGATGACTAGAGAGATGTCTGTCTAAGTGGGAGTTTGTAATATGATTAATTGAACTTAAATTTATCATGAACTTAGTACCTGATAGTATTCTGCTTATCTATGTTTGTTGTAGATAGATGGCTCGTGCTATTGTTCCGTTGAATTTTAATGCGTTCCTTGAGAAAGCAAAGTTGAAAGATGATGGTAGCAATTACACGGAGTGGGTCCGTAACTTGAGGATTATCCTCATTGCTGCACAGAAGAATTACGTTCTGGAAGCACCGCTGGGTGCCAGGCCTGCTGTAGCAGCAACGCCAGATGTTGTGAACGTCTGGCAGAGCAAAGCTGATGACTACTCAATAGTTCAGTGTGTGCTTTACGCCTTAGAACTGGGTCTTCAACGACGTTTTGAATGTCATGGAGCATATGAGATGTTCCAGGAGTTGAAGTTAATATTTCAAGCAAATGCCCGGATTGAGAGATATGAAGTCTCCAATAAGTTCTATAGCTGTAAGATGGAGGAGAATAGTTCTGTCAGTGAGCATATACTCAAAATGTCTGGGTGTAATAATCACTTGATTCAACTGGGAGTTAATCTTTCGGATGATAGCGTCATTGACAGAATTCTCCAATCACTGCCACCAAGCTTCAAAAGCTTCGTGATGAACTATAATATGCAAGGGATGGAAAAGACAATTCCTGAGCTCTTCGCAATGCTAAAGGCTGCGGAGGTAGAAATCAAGAAGGAGCATCAAGTGTTGATGGTCAACAAGACCACTAGTTTCAAGAAAAAGGGAAAAGGGAAGAAGAAGGGGAACTTCAAGAAGAACAGCAAGCAAGTTGCTGCTCAAGAGAAGAAACCCAAGTCTGGACCTAAGCCTGAAACTGAGTGCTTCTACTACAAGCAAACTGGTCACTGGAAGCGGAACTGCCCCAAGTATTTGGCGGATAAGAAGGATGGCAAGGTGAACAAAGGTATATGTGATATACATGTTATTGATGTATACCTTACTAGAGCTCGCAGTAGCACCTGGGTATTTGATACTGGTTCTGTTGCTAATACGAAACAGGGACTACAGATTAAGCGAACACTGGCCAAGGACGAGGTGACGATGCGCGTGGGAAATGGTTCCAAAGTCGATGTGATCGCGGTCGGCACGCTACCTCTACATCTACCTTCGGGATTAGTTTTAGACCTGAATAATTGTTATTTGGTGCCAGCGTTGAGCATGAACATTATATCTGGATCTTGTTTGATGCGAGACGGTTATTCATTTAAATCAGAGAATAATGGTTGTTCTATTTATATGAGTAATATCTTTTATGGTCATGCACCCTTAAAGAGTGGTCTATTTTTAATGAATCTCGATTCTAGTGATACACATATTCATAATGTTGAAACCAAAAGATGCAGAGTTGATAATGATAGTGCAACCTATTTGTGGCACTGCCGTTTAGGTCATATCGGTGTAAAACGCACGAAGAAACTCCATACTGATGGACTTTTGGAATCACTTGATTATGAATCACTTGGTACTTGCGAACCGTGCCTCATGGGAAAGATGACCAAAACGCCGTTCTCCGGTACTATGGAGAGAGCAACAGATTTGTTAGAAATCATACATACAGATGTATGTGGTCCAATGAATGTTGAAGCTCGTGGCGGATGTTATTTTCTCACCTTCACAGATTATTTAAGAAGATATGGGTATATCTACTTAATGAAACATAAGTCTGAAACATTTGAAAAGTTCAAAGAATTTCAGAGTGAAGTTGAAAATCATCGTAACAAGAAAATAAAGTTTCTACGATCTAATCGTGGAGGAGAATATTTGAGTTACGAGTTTGGTCTACATTTGAAACAATGCGGAATAGTTTTGCAACTCACGCCACCTGGAACACCACAGCGTAATGGTGTGTCCGAATGACGTAATCGTACTTTACTAGATATGGTGCGATCTATGATGTCTCTTACCGATTTACCGTTGTCATTTTGGGGTTATGCTTTAGAGACGGCTGCATTCACGTTAAATAGGGCACCATCAAAATCCGTTGAGACGACTCCTTATGAACTATGGTTTGGCAAGAAACCAAAGTTGTCGTTTCTGAAAATTTGGGGCTGCGATGCTTATGTGAAAAAACTTCAACCTGATAAGCTCGAACCCAAATCGGAAAAATGTGTCTTCATAGGATACCCAAAGGAGATAGTTGGGTACACCTTCTATCACAGATCCGAAGGCAAGACATTCGTTGCTAAGAATGGATCCTTTCTAGAGAAGGAGTTTCTCTCGAAAGAAGTGAGTGGGAGGAAAGTAGAACTTGATGAGGTAACAGTACCAGCTCCCTTATTGGAAAGTAGTTCATCACAGAAACCGGTTTCTGTGACACCTACACCAATTAGTGAGGAAGTTAATGATGATGATCATGAAACTACAGATCAAGTTGTTACTGAACTTCGTAGATCAACCATAGTAAGATCCGCACCAGAGTGGTACGGTAATCCTGTTCTGGAAGTCATGCTACTAGATCATGGTGAACCTACGAACTATGAAGAAGCGATGGTGAGCCCAGATTCCACAAAATGGCTTGAAGCCATGAAATCTGAGATGGGATCCATGTATGAGAACAAAGTATGGACTTTGGTTGACTTGCCCGATGATCGGCAAGCAATAGAGAATAAATGGATCTTCAAGAAGAAGACTGACGCTGACGGTAATGTTACTATCTACAAAGCTCGACTTGTTGCAAAAGGTTTTCGACAAGTTCAAGGGGTTGACTACGATGAGACCTTCTCACCCGTAGCGATGCTTAAGTCTGTCTGAATCATGTTAGCGATTGCCGCAATTATGATTATGAAATATGGCAGATGGATGTCAAACTGCATTCCTGAATGGATTTCTGGAAGAAGAGTTGTATATGATACAACCGGAAGGTTTTGTCGATTCTAAAGGAGCTAACAAAGTATGCAAGCTCCAGCGATCCATTTATGGACTGGTGCAAGCCTCTCGGAGTTGGAATAAACGCTTTGATAGTGTGATCAAAGCATATGGTTTTATACAGACTTTTGGAGAAGCCTGTATTTACAAGAAAGTGAGTGGGAGCTCTATAGTATTTCTGATATTATATGTGGACGGCATATTGTTGATTGGAAATGATATAGAATTTCTGGATAGCATAAAAGGATACTTGAATAAAAGTTTTTCAATGAAAGACCTCGGTGAAGCTGCTTACATATTGGTCATCAAGATCTATAGAGATAGATCAAGACGCTTAATTGGACTTTCACAAAGCACATACCTTGATAAAGTTTTGAAGAAGTTCAAAATGGATCAGGCAAAGAAAAGATTCTTGCCTGTATTACAAGGTGTGAAGTTGAGTCAGACTCAATGCCCGACCACTGCAGAAGATAGAGAGAAAATGAAAGGAGTTCCCTATGCTTCAGCCATAGGCTCTATCATGTATGCAATGCTGTGTACCAGACCTGATGTGTGCCTTGCTATTAGTTTAGCAGGGAGGTACCAAAGTAATCCAGGAGTGGATCACTGGACAGCGGTCAAGAACATCCTGAAATACCTGAAAAGGACTAAGGATATGTTTCTCGTTTATGGAGGTGACAAAGAGCTAGTCATAAATGGTTACGTCGATGCAAGCTTTGACACTGATCTGGACGATTCTATATCGCAAACCGGATATGTGTTTATATTAAACGGTGGAGCTGTCAGTTGGTGCAGTTCAAAACAAAGCGTCGTAGCGGGATCTACATGCGAAGCGGAGTACATAGCTGCTTCCGAAGCAGCAAATGAAGGAGTCTGGATGAAAGAGTTCATTACCGATCTAGGTGTCATACCTAGTGCATTGGGACCAATAAAGATCTTCTATGACAATACTGGTGCAATTGCCTTGGCAAAGGAATCCAGATTTCACAAGAGGACCAAGCACATCAAGAGACGCTTCAATTCCATCCGGGACCAAGTCCAGGTGGGAGACATAGAGATTTGCAAGATACATATGGATCTGAATATTGCAGACCCATTGACTAAGCCTCTTCCACGAGCAAAACATGATCAGCACCAAGACTCCATGGGTGTTAGAATCATTACTGTGTAATCTAGATTATTGAATCTAGTGCAAGTGGGAGACTGAAGGAAATATGCCCTAGAGGCAATAATAAAGTTATTATTTATTTCCTCATATCATGATAAATGTTTATTATTCATGCTAGAATTGTATTACCCGGAAACATAATACATGTGTGAATACATAGACAAACATAATGTCACTAGTATGCCTCTACTTGACTAGCTCATTAATCAAAGATGGTTATGTTTCCTAACCATAGACATGTGTTGTCAATTGATTAATGGGATCACATCATTAGGAGAATGATGTGATTGACTTGACCCATTCCGCTAGCCTAGCACTTGATCGTTTAGTATGTTGCTATTGCTTTCTTCATGACTCATACAAAGTTCCTACAACTATGAGATTATGCAACTCCCGTTTACCAGAGGAACACTTTGTGTGCTACCAAACATCACAATGTAACTGGGTGATTATAAAGGAGCTCTACAGGTGTCTCCAAAGGTACATGTTGAGTTGGCATATTTCGAGATTAGGTTTTGTCACTCCGATTGTCGGAGAGGTATCTCTGGGCCCTCTCGGTAATGCACATCACTATAAGCCTTGCAAGCAACGTAGCTAATGAGTTAGTTATGGAATGATGCATTACTTAACGAGTAAAGAGACTTGCCGGTAACGAGATTAAACTAGGTATTGGATACCGACGATCGAATCTCAGGCAAGTAACATACCGATGACAAAGGGAACAACGTATGTTGTTATACGGTTTGACCGATAAAGATCTTCGTAGAATATGTAGGAGCCAATATGAGCATCCAGGTTCCGCTATTGGTTATTGACCGGAAACAGTTCTAGGTCATGTCTACATAGTTCTCGAACCCGTAGGGTCCGCACGCTTAACGTTACGATGACAGTTTTATTATGAGTTTATATGTTTTGATGTACCGAAGGTTGTTCGGAGTCCCGGATGTGATCACGGACATGACGAGGAGTCTCGAAATGGTCGAGACATAAAGATTGATATATTGGACGACTATATTCGGACACCAGAAGTGTTCCGGGTGATTTCGGAGAAAACCAGAGTGCCGGAGGGGTTACCGGAACCCCCCGGGGGAAGTATTGGGCCTTAGTGGGCCTGAGGGAGAGAGAGGGCAGCAGCCCAGGAGGTGGCGCGCCCCCTCCCAAGGGGAGTCCGAATTGGACTAGGGGAGGGGGGCGCGGCCCCTCTTTCCCTCTCCCTCTCCCTCTCTTTCCTTCCCCCTCTCTCTTCCTAGTTGGACTAGGAAAGGGGAGTCCTACTCCCACTAGGAGGAGGACTCCCCCCCCCTCCTTGGCGCGCCCCCTAGGGCCGGCCGGCCTCCCCCCTTGCTCCTTTATATACGCGTGCAGGGGGCACCCTAGAACACACAAGTTGATCTTCGTGATCGTTCCTTAGCCGTGTGCGGTGCCCCCCTCCACCATATTCCACCTCGGTCATATCGTTGTGGTGCTTAGGCGAAGCCCTGCGTCGGTAGAACATCATCATCGTCACCACGCCGTCGTGCTGACGGAACTCATCCTCGACACCCTGCTGGATCGGAGTTCGGGGATCGTCATCGAGCTGAACGTGTGCTGAACTCGGAGGTGCCGTACGTTCAGTACTCGGATCGGTCGGATCGTGAAGACGTACGACTACATCAACCGCGTTGTCATAATGCTTCCGGTTACGGTCTATGAGGGTACGTGGACAACACTCTCCCGTCTCGTTGCTATGCATCACCATGATCTTGCGTGTGCGTAGGAAATTTTTTGAAATTACTACGTTCCCCTACACTCGCCATCGTCGGAGCTCTCGTTGCTATCGGGCCACGATGGCATGATGGCGGCGCATTGCCTTCGCCAGAGTGTGAGAAGAGAAGTGGAGAAGAGAGTGAGCTCGGGAGAGTGAGTGATGGAGGGGGAGAGTGATCTGACCGACCGCTTTGACCTGGTCGAAACAGGTCATGACGGGCCAAGCGGATAACGACCGTCAGGTGCCAGACGTTTGGCATTAGTGCCACATGGCCCTGAAATATGGCCACACTTGTCAGTTTTTGTGTTTAAAATGAGCAAAATGATCATCAACAAAAAGTGGTAGTTTTTAGGGATGAATTATAAAAAATGCGGTAGTTTTTGGTCAAAATTTTGTAAGTGGTAGTTCTGTGGGACGGTGACCCAAAAGTGGTAGTTTTATGTCAATTAATCTGAACTGAGACGATTTGGAGTGTTCGATCATGCGGATAGATGGTTGAGACGATGAGTTGGATCTACCCTTTCATGCTTTTATAGGGGTAGTAGATTATATGTTTTAAAAATATCAACAAAAGAAAAGGCGAAACAAACTAACCTGCATGCCGCCGAACTTATGGATGCTACTTTTCCATAGCGCCCCCCATGGCCTACCTATGAGGCAAAGCTCACCAGCCTATCTACGAGGTGAAGCGCAGGCTAGGGCTTCTTACGACTCGCAACAAGTGGGACATAGCCATGCCCGGCGAGTGACCTTTGCAAGGAGCATAGCGAGATATAGCTCTCGTCTCGCTGAAGTTTTTTCTTCCTTTGTTGTTTATGGGCCGACCCGTTTGTTATTTCTTGTTCGCTCGATCTATCGTGTGTCATTCGCTGGTTGTCGTCCAGTTTTCTTCCCTTTTCCCTATCTTTCCTCTGGGTTTCTTTGTTTCTCAAGGCTTTCTTTGGTTTTTCAATTTTTCTTTGCCTTCTTACAGGTTTTCTCTGTTAGTTTCTTGGTTTTCACAGTATTTTGTTTCTTTGGTTCAGTTTTCCCTCTTGGTTTTTCATTGATTTTTTTGCTTTTCATTCATTTTTTCATTCGAAGGGGAGCCTTGGCGCAGTGGTAAAGCTGCTGCCTTGTGACCATGAGGTCATGGGTTCAAGTCCTGGAAACAGCCTCTTACAGAAATGTAGGGAAAGGCTGCGTACTATAGACCCAAAGTGGTCGGACCCTTCCCTGGACCCTGCGCAAGCGGGAGCTACATGCACCAGGTTGCCCTTTATTCATTTTTTCATTCGTTTTTTCGGGTTTTTGTTCCTTTTTTGTTTTATTACTTTTGTTCGTTTCTCTTTATTTAAATTACCAAATGTACACAATGTACCTATTTTAGTATACACATGAAACGTTTTGCTGGTGCCTATTTTAGTATAATACATGATGTACATTTGTTTAAATAAACGTTTTCAATACATGGCCAACCTTTTTTCAAATAAAGGTGAACATTTTCTGAATTGCAATTAACATATATTGACAAGAAAAGTACATTTTCAAATACATGATTAACATTTTTCTCAGATACATGTTTTGTTGTTTACTATTTTTTCATACATATAGATGAGAAACATTTTTTATACATATTTAACATTTTTAACGTACGCCATTCTTTTCAGTTTTTTATGTCTCATTTTCATACAGATTATAAAATTTTCGTATACACCACATGCATTTTCCTTATACATGTTCAACATTTTTAAAGTACATGATTAACATTTTTAAACAAATGATCGATATTTTTTTTGAAAACATTTTCCGTATAGATGAGAAACTTTTTTGTAAACATTTTTTGTATAGATGAGAAACATTATACTCGTAATGACAATGTGTTTTAAATACTGGATTAACATTTGGCAAATGCTCTGATTATATTATTTAAAATACATTATCAACTCTTACATACACATTGTATACATTTTGTGTACATTTTCCATATACATGAGAAACATTTTTTCTATTTGTATTTGAAATTTTTCAAATGCTTGATTGAAATTTTTCATCTTTTATCAAAACCTTTTTTTCGTAACTATAAGAAAAAGTAAAAAACAAAGCAAAAGTGTAAAAAAACAAAAATAAACGCTGAAATCCTTCGTTCCCCATTGGGCCGGCCCATACTGGGCGCGGGAGCTCATATTCGACGCTTCAGGCGCCAGGGAAGCTCCCTGGCACCCACGTGTGAACACTGGAGGGTCGGCCCATGTAGAATTCTCCATGTTATTTCCCCATGAATCACGTGATACATTTAAAACAAACGATTTTTTTCCAAGTAGACGAAAACTTTCGTGAATTCAAATATGTTCGTGATTTTGAAAAAGGTTCATGAATTTGAGAACAGAACATATATTTGAGAAATGTTCATTGAATTTGAAAAAAAAATCTATTTGAGAATTTGAATTAGAAAAAAAGTTCGTTGATATACAAAAATCTTCAAATTTGGAAGAAGTTCATCATATTTGAAAAAAGTTCATAGATTTTGAAGAACTTAATTGAAATTTAATAATTTCATGGATGTTAGGAAAAAGTCAAAAAAATATGAATAGGGTCATCAATTTGAAAAAACTTCATCGAATTTGGAAAAAAATTCATCAATTTGAAGAAAAAGTACATTGAATATAAAATAGTTTATGGATTTTCAAAAAGTCTAAAATTTGAAAAATATTCATCAATTTGGAAAAAAGTCCATCAAATGGAATAGAAAACCATCAATTTTACAAAAAGATCACCAATTTGAAAAAAAATCATCGAACCAAGAAGAAGAAAAAACAGAAAACGTAAAAACAAAACAGGAAAGAAGAAAGAAAAAACGATGGAAAAGGAGGTTAGTTATCAGATCGGGCAAACGTTTTTTGGTGCCGAAACAGCCCCAATCCCTTTGGTCATTTAGCTTTTCGTGCCGGCCTATATTCGGAGTTTCTTGGATTTGCGGTGCCTGAATGCCTTTCTCCTTCTTTTTGGGGACGTCGGATGCCCACCTTTGGCGCTCAGAGGTGTGCTGGTTACTGCCTCGTGGTCAATGCTGGGGGTCGCTAGTTTGATTCACCGCGGGTGGGCATTTTTTGTGTTTAAAAAAGGAAAAACGGTGAGAAGAGCCAGGCGAGAGGTGGTATGTGCGCCGTTTGCAAAGTTTATACTCAGGGGCGCCAAATTGGGAACACCCTGTGTCTAGACTAAAGTGAATCAACACTTTTGGCGCCAACTAGGGGTTGTGGCGCCCACTTAGGTGCACTCTGGGCCCAACCAAAAAATGGGGGCGCATTCGCTGGCTAGTCATGTCGTTTCTTTGTGTTGACCGTTCGCCTGCTGCTGATTGGTCAATTTTTGACTTCAAAAAAAAGAAAGAAAAACAAAAAATAAATATTGGTGAATTCGAAATGTGAATTAAGTTTTCAAAGAAATCATAAATTTGAAAAATGTTCATTGGTTTTGAAAAAAAAATTCATCAATTTTTTTAAAAAATCATCGGATTTGACAAAAAACATCAAAAATGGAAAAAGTTCACAAGTTGGGAAAAAATGCTCGAATCGAATAAACAACCCACCAATTTTGAAAAAAAAATGATCATCAATATGAAGAAAAAGTTCATGAATTTGAAAAAATAAATCATTGAACTAGGAAGAAAAATATCAGAAAACCAAAAAAGGAAAAAGAAAGAAAGAGAAAGAAATATTGAAAAAGAGGTTACTTATCAGATCGGGCAAGCGGCTTGGTGGTTACTACCTCGTGCCTCGATGCTCAGGGTCAGTGGTTCGATTCACCGCGGGAGTGCATTTTTGCCTTAAAAAATGCGGAAAAGGTGGAGATGGGTCGGGCTAGCGCGGAGTTGGTGTTTGCATCTGTTTGGAAAGTGTATACTAACAGGCGCCAAATAGGAAATGCCGACTACTAGTAAGCGTGCACGTGCAACGCACGTATCCTAATAAACTAAAATAAAAACATGAACTTTTGTATTGTTGTACCGGAACATTTAAATGCGTGTCATACTCAATGATTTCAATGTAATAATTTATTTTAGATTAAGTCATAGGTCTTGTTTGACGGTGAAAGATTTCCAATGTTGAAATGTTGTGATTCCAAAATTCGAAATACAAAAATGAAAAAACTCGTGCATGTAACACACGACCAATACACATGTCTTCACATAAAATTAACGATCACATAAATGTATTGTAATTGTTACTTATTACAAAAATACTTAAAAATAACAACTAAGCAACATTATCTAGTAATCATCATTTGATGATGATCCTCTCTGGAAGGTCCATCTTTTGATTCGATCTATAATGCTTCGTTCTAAGACTGGGATTTTGTTTAGAACTTCATTTTCTTCATACTTCAAAATATGAACCAAAAAGCGCTTCCTCAGTTCAAAATCATCCTACATATGCATTATATAACATTGTTATTAGAAAAAAAAACATGAGTAACGTGTGTAGAAATGAGCATGGTGTGAAATACTTACCTTGGGTACTGGAAAATGTAGTGTTCCATCATGCCATGAGTGCATTAAATTGAAAATCAAATAACCAGACAGGGGACTACATGTATGAAATGTTACATGTGAGTTGAATGAATCAATTAAGATTGTGATGTTTTGACAAGATTCTTACCCGTATGGATTTGTGGGAACAACAGGAACTTTGCATCCCCATTTCAAAATGTCGTCCTTGAAGGCAGGGTTTGCAGTTTGAAGTGCAAGGTTTAGATCGTTGACCATAGTTTTAAGTATATGCTTTCCGAAAGTAGGTATTGAAAGCGGGTCCAAAATAGAAACAACTTTTTTTTGTTGGTCCAAGATGAACAATAAAAATAGTCCAAGAATATCACAAGGCAATAAAATCTACAATGACGCATCAATCATTATCATTTATTAAGACCAAATAAACAATGACTTTGAATTGAAATCTTACCGTATCACATTCTGAGATATGATACTCATTGCTATTAGGCCAGCTATCAAATAGTTGTGCTAACATAGCAATGTCCATACCATCATGATGACTTGGGACTCGTGCATACTGGGACATGGACTACAGTAATGTAAGAAAACATGAGTAGAATGAGCAAAATGTAAAATGTGATTATAATAACTTACACAGAATCGTAGATCCATATAGTGTGTTGGGACGTCTCTAGCAAGCTGGACGTCGTGGCATGCTAGTATCCTCACAGCCATGTTAAAACAATCATCATCCATGTACTCATCATTCTTTAATATGTTCTTTAATTGTCTCAAGTTCAAACTAATAGGATAAGGTTGAGAGCTTTTCACCTATTCGCTCCTGTGAAATGGGAATTCTGTCAATTATAATTATACATGAGTAATAATTTATTAGAAAAAAAAGAAATGGAAAAATGTGTCTTACTCTAGCAAAGGGATATCATCAACCATGCTGATGAACAAGCAAAGTTCATCCATTAAGTCGTCGTTTGTTGGAGTGACAAACGGCGAAAGGATAAATGATTGCGAGATGAGCTCAACTTGTGATGATGAGTTGGATGCTTTGGGTTTGTTAGGAGGTCTTTCGATGATCATACAATCGGTGGGATCCGTGTTGGTTTCATCATCATCCAAGTCTCGGTTTCTTATATCATCATCATTGAACCTAAAATGACAGCTAATTTTGTTCTAAAATCTGTCATATGAACCTAAAGTGAAGTAGTAACAAGACTTAATTTTCAAATAATGATAAAACACGAAATAATAAGTATCATGATACGATGCAAAATATACCTGTTCGGGAGTGTCAGACAGACTATCTCCCGTGAAGTACTCCATGTAATTTAACATCCAGAGACCACAAGATGACCTGGATGGTTACGAATTTTTGATATGATTAATAACAAAAATATTTTATTAATACTAAAATATTAGTATTATAAAATGATGTTGACCGAACCACAAGTCATATAGGACACGCTCGATTAAAAAGGAATTGAACAACGTTTGCCGCTAATTTAAATCAAATGACCAAAAGGGCTATCAATAAAATAATTGAATTTGTCAACACATATTTTTTATTATAAATCAACTAAACAAAAAAGCTATCAATAAAAAAAATGAATTTGTCAATGCATAATTTCTTTGAGAGGAACCCATATAATTATTCCTTCATCAAATGGGTTGTCGATCATAGATATTAAAAATAAAACAAAAGGGACACGGCCGATGATCCATTCGGAAACGTAATTTGGCCACGCAAAAGAAACCAGAGGTTGCATTGCAAAAGGAAAGAGAGCAACCAGAGGAACACTAATGAGGAGCTTTGGGTGAAAAGAAAAATTAAAAAAAAAAGAGCAGCCTGTGCAAAGTATCTCAGTCTCCCCGCACACTAATGTGGAGCAGTCGCTTTCTCACAACAGTATGTGTGCGTGGTGAGACGGTGAGAGACACTCACTTTGATTTCTCCGCCGCACGCCGCCGGCCGCCTTGTGTGCGCATCCTCTCCCACCACGACGTCTTCTGCCCCCCCCCCCCCCTCCCCGCACCACCACCACCACTACCACCACGGCCTCGCCCCGTCTCCTATCCCCACGACGGCCTCGCCTCGCCGGCTCTTATCCCCACCACGGCCTCGCCCCGCCGCCTCCTCTCACCACCGCGGACTTGTCTCGCCGCCAACCCCGTGGATCTTCCCTAGATTGACTCTGCCGCCGCCATCATACTGCCGCAGAGCAGATCGAGATGCGAGCTGTTGGACACGATGCGGGAGCAGGCACCTTGAATTGGACCGAGATCCAGTGCGTCGACCTCACACAGTCTCTCCGGGAAGGAGTTCGCAGCTCGCGTATGTGCTCGGTTGCTGAAGGTATGATGTTCGATTAGATGTTGTTAACGCACCTACAATTATCAGTGGGGATTTAGTCAGGTGACATTTTTTAGGCAACCATGCTGTGATAAAACTTCTTGATTTGTGGATTTGAATTTTGGGTGGCTTAATTTTTCTCTATCAGCTAGCTCTAATTGATGTTGAGTCTTTGCTTTTTGAGACGTTGTAGTGTCGCAACCAAGTTGGTATCTGCACTGTTTCTATCAGAAATACATGTGAGTCCATTCTTTGACATCTGAAGTTTGCTGATGCTTATGCCATTTTATGCGCAACATGCACCTTCAGCACATTGTCATTCATTTGTGAGATGTTTCTGTTTCTCTATGTTGGCATGGATGCACTGGAATAGAGATCTGGAAGATTGTTAGCGGAACACATATACAGGTAAGCTATATATCTGCTTCTTTCCATGTGTGTAGTAACATATTCGTTGTTCAAATGTATAATATGCAGCCTAATGAGATGTATCGCCTTGAGCACCATTATATAGGCCAGATCTAATGAGAGGTGCTGTGTGAATTGCATTGTCATACAATAAGGTAAAGAATTGCATTGGCATACCAAATCTGTTGATCAAATGTGCTTCAGGAATGCTATGCAGGGAAAAAATAAAAATAATAGCATACCAAATGTACCCTGTTAAGCATAAATGCTTTGAGTTATATTAGGAGGCATACCCATCCTTCTGAAGACTGCTCTTAATATATTCTTCTATTTTCCATGTTGTAACATCTAGATCAGTCCACTTATCGGATTTTAATTCCATGTGCTTGGATGCATATTTGAATAAATCCTCCAGTCCTTCTAGCTGGTGTACCAAGAAATGGAAAAAGTATAAGCATCACAAGTGAGAAATAAGAAAAAAAAAGCTTATTAGAAAAGATGGGGCGGTAAAATGAAGTGCAGACCGTATCAGTGAGGTCCTTGCGGCTCATGTATGGGCCTAGCGAGTCGAGCACTTGGACACATTTTTTTCTGGCATTTATAACACATAGGTACCAGTGAACGTCCTCCATGTTTATTGGAAAGTATACCTAAAGAAAATGATTATTTTAGTTGTACTCGTACGTGGATGAATCGGTCATTCTAGCTGTAATTCATCCAATTATGTAGGAAACTAAGACTAACCATATCATTTTCCAAATACGCTTTGGCTCTGTTTAGTACCCATGCTGGTGCAGCATCCATGTCATCTGAGGGCAGATAGCTACCGATCTTTATCATCTTAGAGATGCATGCATTCTCTAAGAACACACTCCCATCTGACCTTACTTGTAGATGCTCCTTAGCAATCATGCAATTTATGTACGTATTTATGACCTACAATTAAAAGCATGCATAGTATATTAGATGACACATACTGTAATCAAATAGCATCTTCCAGCCGTAATGCGATAATAATAATAATAATATACTCACTTCGTCGCCAACCCATTCTCCGGGAGTTAGAAGAGATAGTAAATGTCTTTTTTTCAAAAATGCGTCACCGATGCTCACTAAATTTCTTTCTTTGCTTGGTTCAGATATGATATTTTCTATAACAGACCAATCATCGCCACTGCAGGCATAATCTGTCACGATGGCAATGATAACATGTAATGATAATAACACAAAAACAATAATGTAGCAGTACAAGGACATTGAATGTTTTGTTTCGTGCCTTGTGGAGAAACAACATAGTCTTGTGCCTTCTTAGGCTTGTTGTGCCGTCGTTTATGTTTCTTTATATGTACGGGCATTGTTAGCTCGTCCTCTATAGTCTGAAGCCCTTCCATGTCCCGTGTTTGGGCCAATTCCTCATCCTGAGCTGCCACCATTTGTTGACTTGTTTCGTTGTGGGTTAGTTTCTGAGAACAATATTGAAAGAATTACCCGTGTGTAGGATATAATATAATTAGAATAGTTTTGGAAGATATAGTTGGAAAAGGAAAGTCACCTGTGTATGCTCAGAATCTTCATCCTCTCTGTTTGCTATGTTTTCTTCAAGAATAGGTGTATATTCTGGGCTATCCATTTCATTATTTTCCTCCACTTCATTATTGTTGAGTATTTCACTTGTTTCGTCATCGCTAGGTAGCTGAAACCCATGGTAGTATAATATTATAAGAGAGAGAATATATTTTTGTAATGATATTGTACTAAGATAATTACAAACTGATCTTTGGCATTAGACATGTGGAAAGAAAACTTGCCTCTGTTGATTCGGGGATTGTATATCCATCCTTGGTTATCACAGCATCAAAAAGCATGTTTAGTGGACCCTCCCTAATGGACTCTTGTGTAGCCTTTGTGGAGTTGGGATCCATATCCTCTTGTACAGCTATCACCTCTTCAACCTGCATATTCTCTGTATCCTCCATAGTAGATTCTTCTTGTATCACCTCTGCCGCCTCGGTGTTTGTATCCTCGTCTTTCTTTACATCTTCAATCTGCATATTATCTATATCCTCATCCTTTGCTACCTTGTTGATGTTTTCCTGAAAACCCAAGCATGACATTTCTAGATAGAAAACCTTGTATAGGAAGAAGAGAGATATAATATGTCATTACCGTGTCGATGGCATTGGCAATAGTACCGGATCTGGTTGGAGATTGACCCGCATGGGGCACCGATGACGATGGCGCCGACATGGACGATGACGGTGCTTCACCAAGGGCAGATGTGTGCGGCGCGGTGGAGAGACTTGTTGTGGTGGTTTGTTGGGATGCGGCTGAGAGATCGTGAGGGGGGTGGAGGATTGGTCTAAAGTAATGGTATCAGGAAATATAAGGCAGAAATATAAGGCCGAATCGTGAGAGAAAGGAAATAAGGCAGAATCGTGGGAAAAAGGAAACTACTATCGCGATAATTGGGGACTCCTGATTGCTATCATCCCCGGATTTATCTGACGCCCAGAATCTTATCTTGTGCTTTTTTATACCCCAGTTTGACAAAATTACTGGAGTTATTTCCGTAGTGCATTTTATCTGCATAAATATTGGGTGTGGTCCACCTTCCTTCTGTAACTGCAGGTTGTGTAATAATTCAGAAAAGGCACACCCTTTAAATAGTTGTCAAACTTAATTTTTTGTTTTTTAAATTAAGGCAAATGCGGGGACTACCAATAGGCGGCGTACCTGCTACATGTTGGTGATGAGCAAGCTAGCCAAGGGGCAGCATAGTGAATCGATGAAGAAGCTGGAATCCTATTAGGAGGCATATTTTCAACTGGTTTGACGCATGTTGGAGGAGGTATTCTCGCCCACTATGGTTATCCAGCATTTTAGCCTGTTACATGCCTTATCTTCTTTTCTGAATTCTGTACAGTATATTCTTTCAATTTTTTTCTGTAAAAACAAAGCATGTGAGCTCATCTGCTATAGATTCGGGA
Source organism: Triticum timopheevii (assembly GCA_963921465.1). Taxonomy (NCBI): domain Eukaryota; kingdom Viridiplantae; phylum Streptophyta; class Magnoliopsida; order Poales; family Poaceae; genus Triticum; species Triticum timopheevii. The sequence continues at coordinate 51,275,502 of OY997272.1, read as the reverse complement.
ACAACATATGTGCAACATAGTAGTAATAACGCCTTTTAACTTCAATATATTCCATGAATGTCATAGACTCTTCCAGTTTTCATTACAAATATATCAGAGAGCATAGCACTTAGGCGTTCAAGAACATCTTTAATAGAACAGAATTTTGGCTGCTAAATTTAGATAGTACAGAATATACAACACAATGTGTTCCTTATTATGGATGATCTGACACCATGACGTGGCATCATTCCAGCATCTTCTTCTATTTGAAATAGGTTTACAAGTTGGCACATCTGGAGACCAATAACCACATTAAAGCCTCAATTATCCTGAACACGAAATATTTGTCAACCCTGAATCAGCAGAAATTATGAAGTGATTAGTGCATGGCAGGACTTACGGCTACTAAAATGATAAACTTCTAAGGAGCTTCTTTCATAAGTTGGTTTTCAACGCAAACATAGTAGGGGAAAAGAAATAATGGAATAATGCACTTGCCTCATCTCTCCAAAACATCTTTGTAGACAATGTTCTTGGTGCTTTTCCCGGATTTATCGACATCCTTGTTTGGCTTGGCCAAAATCCATGTCGTATCTCTCGACACTCCTCTTGACAATGCAACATATAGTTGACCGTGTGAGAATACTGGCTCGGGAAGGTAAATGCCAACATTTGGGATGGTCTGACCCTGTGCCTTGTTAATTGTCATCGCAAAACTCAGACGGATGGGGAACTGTTTTCTCTTAAGTTTGAAAGGAAGTGAGATGTCCTCTGAGGGCGACATAGGGATCCTAGGTATAAACACCCTCTTTCCAGCATGCTGACCACCAACAATCTCTGCATCGATTGCATTATCCTGAAAGGCTCTGATCATAAGCCGTGTTCCATTGCATAGACCATTATGAGGGTCGAGGTTCCGTAGCAGAATGACCGGGCAGTTGACCTTTAATTTCAAAACATGTGGGGGCAAGCCATTTGGTGTGATCGAGTTCAAAAAATCAATTGTGTAATTATTCTGTAGGTCATCCTCGATTGAGTCAAAACTATGGTATAACTTTTCTTCACCTGGAAACCTGGAGATCATCTTGTCATTCAGGTCATCGACATGATCGTTCTTGGTCGATAGAATAGCACGTGCACTCATGTACTCTCTGGATGTAGCATTGGCATGCAACGATGGGAAGACATCTTCGATGAGCATGTTAATAACTTTTTCATCCTCGGTATAGCCAATGACAATGTCGTCAGGGAGACGGACATAGTCGTCGCCAATTGTCTCTTCAGTTCCATTGCCTATCCTTAGGAGGTATTCCGAGAACCAAGGATCAGCTTGTGCCCGCATATTGCGTGTGAGACGTATCTTGCGGGTCTTCTCCCAAAGATAGGATCTCAGAAGTGTAGCATCCGTGATCTGCGCTCTTGTCCCACGTGTCACAACGGGTAGGACCTGCCTGAAATCACCACCAAAGATGACAACCTTTCCTCCAAACGGCAAAGAACATTCCATTATATCCTGTAGTGATCTATCAAGCGTCTCAACTGCTTGACGTTTTGTCATAGCGACTTCGTCCCAAATTATCAAGGACGCTTGTCTAAGCAACTCCGCTGTACCACTTTGTTTTGTGAAACTGCACATACTATGGTCAGTGAGCTTGATTGGTATTTTGAACCGAGAGTGTGCTGTCCGTCCTCCAGGCATTATCGACGCTGCAATACCAGATGTAGCAGTTGCAATCGCCATTTGGCCCATGGAACGCACCTTAGCAAGCAATGCCTTGTACAGGTACGTCTTCCCAGTGCCTCCTGGACCATCAACAAAGAATATCTGGCTTTTTTTGTTCATCACATGATCCATTATGTCATTGAAACCAGCCAACTGCTCATTGTTCAAACTGCTAAATAGATCTAGATGTTCTATGTCCGCGGTGATTTGCCTCTCTTCTGTTACCTCTCTGTACTCACCGTCATAAGAACCATCGGTCTCTAGCAGATCCGGAAGTCCATAGTTTTTAATATCCTTTCCCATGGATTGCAACATATCCCTAATATCTCTAAGGACCATCTGCTCAAGTATTGACTCATTTGATTCATTAAGACGGTAATCCTCACACATTGATGGTAGATGTTTCTCCCACAATTGTCGGATTTCTGTTGCCTCGCAAAAAACCAATATAGTCGCAAACAACCGTCTTAGGGCACAAGGCATCTGAAATGTGGCCGCCTCTGTCATGCAATCATCAAGAGTCTTGTCGTGCTCAATGAGTCCTAAGTGTTCACATGCCTCTCTGAAGGAAGTGCACATGTTGCCATTTACTGTTTTTAAATTATCAAATGAAGTAGCACCTCGGACATGACTTAGCAACACACGCAAGTAGTACCTCTCTCCTTCAGCAGGGTGTGCGTACACAAGTCTTCCAATCTGTGATCTGTTATTTCTTCTCTTCTGCCACTTCTTTTTTCCAGCTATCCATCTATAACGCTCTGGAAACTCTCTGTACAACAATTTCCGTGCTTGCGGAATCTTCTGGTTCATCTCAAAGTACTCGGTAAGCATGGACCTAGATGAAGATGGTCGAGCGACAACATCTTCTAGATTTTCACCAGATTTAAATGCAATTGTATGCATATTTGGCAAATGAAGTTGGAGCTGCAGCACTGATGGACTGACAACAAACATTTTAAAACCAAAAATCCTGTAAATGGCCTCTGGAGGAGATACATAGCATGCATCCCTATATTGTCGGATTTCATTGATGATTCCACCATCATTGATTATGTCCTGCTCAAAAGCAAAGGACGTCCGATCATGGCCTTTATAGATGTACTTGAACAAATACTTCGATGCCTTGATGCTCGAGCATGCTTCAACATTAATGTGGCAGTTGTATCGCATAAGCAGACAAGGGTTGTAAGGGACCACCCATCTATTGTCCAAATTGGCTCCTCTGATCCTAACTCCACGCCCATCGTCCCTCCTCTGATAGATGGGATAAGAGTCTCTCCCTTGCTGTGTGGCATCACAAAAATCTCGCGGATAATGGAACCTACACTGTCCATCAATCATGCACGGACAACTTTTTTTCAACTCACCACAGGGTCCGTGCAGCATGTGTTTGACAACCAGCTCATGCAGAACTGGGTGTTTCTCTTTGTCAGGTATCTCTGCGGATATCACCCGATCATAGTCATCCGGGGTTGCCAACTTGCTATTTGCTTTCATGATTAAAAGTATATGCTCATGAGGGAGGCCTCGTTTCTGAAACTCTGTGACATGTACATAAGCTGCGACTTGTCCGAAATGCTTACCCTTAATTAGCAAGTCCATCATATCTCGTTGTTTAGCCCTGTATACCCTTGCCACCAGGTCTGGCCGGTCTTGTGGCAGTTGTCCAGGCATCAGATTAAGTGTTATCTCCTCCCAGTAGGGATTGCAAGTCATCGTGATAAAATAATCCGGTTTACCCCACCGTTGGACTATTGCCATTGCATCGAGGAACCTCCGCTGCATGTCGCGATCACCACCAGGAAATGTGCGTGGAAGCACGATTCTCTTACCAATCCGATCACCACGTGACTCGCCGGCAACGATGGTGTCAACAAGACCCTGTAATAGTATACTTGGTCATGGAAAAGGCATGTTTTTCAAAATGTTGATGTAGTAGGATGTATTAGTATAAACGCAAGCACGATACCTGGTAGAGGTCAGCTCGTATAACCTTTTGATTCTCTGGCTTTGAGTACCAGTCCAGCCTCATAGTCTCAATCTTGATATACATGTCAACAGCCCACTGTTGGAAAAGGCGTCCACCGAACAAGACGATGTTAAAAAGCTTCTTCCTGACCTGTAGCTTGAAGCAGTAGTACTCCCTCGCACTAACAAATTTCCTGGATTGTGTTGCATTCACCTCATTGTCACCAAAATCCTCATCTTGGTTATCCTCATTATCATCTACAATATCGAATATAAATACAAGTATAATGGCTGGAATCATAATGATTGACAACATAAGATTTGTTTAAGAATAAGTGGTACACAATAATGACCGGCACCTGCATGTAAATCATTGGCATGGTCTTCATCTGTCACAAAATTCCCAACTTGTTCCCTTTCATTAATCAAATTATCTTCTGTTTTATTGGTGGAGCAAGACATAAGTTTTTATTCACCAACACAGTAAGTAGATAATGCCATAATAATTTAATAATGAACATCATACCTGCATGTAAATCAGTGACTCGGTCTTCATCTAGCCCAAAGTTGCCAACTTGTTCCCTTCCACCCATCAAGTTTTCATCTGCTCGATAGGTGAACGAAGACAAATTTTTTTATATTTCTAAAGATAGTATGTAGATAACACAACAATAATGAATAGAATACCTGTATGTAATTCAGAGGCCCGGTTTTCTTGCGGATCTGAATAATGCGCCGGATATTGGTTTGTGTCATTGTGTTCCTGAACATACGGCATCCAGCGATTCCAACCTGTCTCCCCACGTGGGAAAAACAGTGGATATGACAATGGGTCATAGCACCCATAGTATGCTCTAATGTACAGGGGGCGGTCGCCTTTTTTGCCATGCACAACAACACTCCTGTCAAAACAATTTTGTGGGTCGCTCCCTTCAACCCATATAGCTGCCACCTGAGAAGTCGTTGGGGCATTATACCTACGTTGATCCAACTTGATATCTGTGTTTAGTGAGATCTTGTACTCATCTAGATTTGGAACGGACCCAAGGCTCTTGAAAGCCTGTGCATAAGGGTTCGGCTCTAGTATTAGCAGAATTTTACGTATGAGTTCTATATTCAGATCTGGAGACCTCTTAGCCCTGTGCACCAAGTTATGATCTGTATCATAAATATAGATCTGCAAATGCCTAGGACCATTATCAGCCGGCACCAGATCATCAAGAGCGTGGTACAACCCCCCACATGCACGAAAGGTATATACGCCGGTTCCTGCCGCAGTGCTTACTCGACGATCAAGGGTGACTCCAAGACTTGTGAATGAGAAGTGAGAGTTGAAATACCGTATGTTGTCTCGAAAATATTTAGCATCGTCATCACCTTGACTTGTGAACAGCCGTTTCAACTCATCCGGAACCTCAGGTGTAAACAAACCTACTTTCCCCTTTCTGCAACAAAATGCAGGTCCCTCATACTGAAACCGCAATGCTCCACAGTGGAGGCAGTCCCTAACTTTTCTAAGGACGTGGTGATTTTTGGGTAGGTTCATTTATACCATAGCATGAGGATCATTTGTGTGTGTTCCATCAGTGTGACGTCGTTCAACTCGGTAGGTTCAAACGCAATATCTGGAACAAAATTTGAATATTCAGGCACCATTTGTTACAGAAATGACAATATTATACTATATGGTAACTCATCATAGCAATAAGGTACCTTGGTGGGCGAACATCCTAGCTTCTTCATCAGGCTCAAGGTATTCAGCTTGTAGAAGGTTTCTATCTCCACAATATTCTGTAGTAGGCAAATATTAGTTTGTAGAAGATCTCGTATATTAAAGACAGAACCATGTGTGCATTAATGCGAACCATCAATATTGTTTGTGTTGCCATCCGGCTCCAGTATTCCATATGCATCATTGCTGTGGTCGTTGCCTGACAAAATATTCAGCTTGTAAAATGGGCAAGAATGAGCGATGAATGAAAGGAATGAACCAAGCAGTAGTCAATTAAAGCACCATTATAAGTGTCGATGGGATTGTGTCCACATGACGGTGCAGTAAGTATGTTGTCTGGGCTAATCCTCCTTCGAGAGTTTTGTATCCGATACGTATCATTTGTGTGTAGCCAATCACAATCTTCATCAGCTACAGTAACATTGAGTGGCTGTCAGTTAGGAAATCAAAGATTGGATAAAAAGTGTTTTATGTACTGTGCATCACCTGTATCGGATTGATTTTGTTCTCCAGCTGTAAGGACTATTGTTGACGATTTGGCTCGCCTCCGCTTGTCACGTAGGCTTTGCAATATCCCTTGCTTATGTTGCTCATACCTGTCATTTTCCCTTTGCCTCTTGAGTGCTTGTTTTGCTTCTGTATATCAAGTGATAATTAGGTATAAGACAAATTGAACAACCATTGTTTTTTACTCGGTATGATAGTTAATATGAGCCACAATTGACTACCATATGAATTCCTTCCTTTGTAGGCTTGAAGTGGCGGTCGTAACACAGTCAGTTGGGATGACCCAACGCCAGAGTCAAAATTGTTGACATTTTCTTTGTTAGAAACGGCTGTATCTGGTGTTCTTAATAAAGGTGGACCATGAAGTGGAGTTAGATCACTTATTATCACATCAACAGGTATGCCTGCATTATAATTGTATGTACAATATCAGTTGTTGACACAGAAACACCGGTGGGTGACACAGAAATATTAGTTGTAGGACAACACATGACCTTCAGCGGCTGTTGTGTGTTGTTGGTGGATGACAGCAGACTGCACACTTGGCCTCTCCATAGTGTCTAAATCTGTCAGAAATAACACTTAATCAACATGATTTTACTTGTCATTCACGACATGCATGATAAAGGACAGGTAAAATGGAGTAACCAGGTGACATGGCCCCGGATGGCTTTGCTGGAGTGTTGGTTCCAGTTACAATAGCAGTGGTAGCCTTCTTACGATCCCTTGCCTCCTGTCGTTTTTTTAATATTGCATCCCTGTTTAGTGCATACCTCTCTCTCTCCCTCTGTCTCTTCCGCTCTTTTGGATCTGTTGGTTGACCTGCGGGGCAATGACATATGCTGGATTTACAAGATATAAGTAGGCAAGAGTAGGTGATATATGTATATTTACCTGAATTGCTATTGTTTGTCACGTCCTGAAAGGGAGTACGTTCTCCACTACGCTGAGAGGACGCATATTGTCTTCTCAATGATTTTTTTTGTGAATTTCAACCCTTCGGCAACACAGTTTGACATGCAGATCATGATTGTACTTTAAGTAAGACATTTCAGAGTACAAATTACAGAGTGTCGGATTCAGAGTACAAATTACAGTCTGTCAGATTAAAAGAGCAATTACATCTGTCTTTTGCCTCATCTTCCACCTTGCAAAATAATCTGATCTAACCTGTGCACTGGCAGGGGTGATGACACCGGAGGTAGGGCAGCACGCCGGCTGGAGGCTGTCTACCGGGTGGAGGACGTCGCGGACGCCTGGGGCGAGGGCGGCGTGGCGAAGATGCCGGGGTGAGGAGAGGCAGCAAGTTGGGTGGAGGATGTCCAGCGGGCCGAGGACGTCGCGGAGACCAGGGGCGAGGACGGCGGGGCGTCTGGCCGAGGCGAGGTTCGTGGACTGATGCTGGCGTTCATCGTGGAGTTTTGTGGTATGGTGGCTGCGTTGATTGTGGATGTATGTTAAATTCCCTGGAGGGGTCCACGTTGGGCTCTGTAGCATCCTGGACGGGAGAGTCTGCCGGCAGAACATTTCTTTTGAACCGTAGATCTGATTGTAGTTTGGTGGATGTAACGTGGACACTTGGATGTAACTAAGTGGGTTTGATCGGACGTGGGGGATTATCCCGTGTGCACTTTCCGGTGTGGACGTAGGGAAAGTAATGTTTGGTCTTTTAATAGTAGTATAATAAGTATATAGATATATAGATATATAGATATATTAGATATATAGAAAAAAGGCTACCTATCACGTCCTGCTTGGTGAGTGAGCACCTTTGGCGCCAACTAGGGGTTTCGGCGGCCACACAGCCGCACTCTAGTCCCGGCTCAAAAACAGGGGCGCGTTCGCTGGCTGGTCACATTGTTTCGGTGTGTTGACCGTTTGGCTGCTGATTACTGGTCACGGTTGATCGGTCAACTGTTGATTAACAAAAAAAGGAAAAAAAAGGAAAACAACGAAAAAGAGAAAAAAATTGTGAGTTCGAAAATGTGAATTAAATTTTCAAAAAACTTCACAAATTTGACAACAAGTTCACCTAGTTTGATAAAAGTTCACCAAATTTGAAAAAATCATAGAATTTGAAAAAAAAAGTTCACCAAATTATAAGAAAAAGTTTAGAAAATTCGAAAATGATTGATTTTTTTGAAAAAAGTTCATCAAATTTGAAAAGGTTTGTCAAATTTTTTAAATGTTCATAAATTTAAAAAAAGTTCATTTATTTCAAAAAATGTCATCGATTTTTCTAAAACGCAAAATGTGAATAATCATCGATTTAAAAAAACACAAATTCCAAAAAATCCTCCAATAAAAAAGAAAGAAAACCCAACTAAAACTGCCCTGGAAATGACCGGCAAACCAGGAGAAACCCGGTTTGGGAAGCTTCCAAAAACCAGAGGATTCCCGCGAATAAAGGGAACAATAAAAAAAAACAATTTAGGAAGCACTAGTTGTTTGATGGCGTACTGGTTACTGTCGTTGGCGCCAACTCAACTACAGTGTTCTGTAACAAAACAAATCCAATTACAAGCAATTCAGGTGCTGACAAACTCTACGTAGGTCGATAGACATCAACACTAAGCCAGCTATTTAGTCTAGTGTCCAGTCCATGAAAAAACAACACAACTACAATGTTGTGTATCCAGTATGTACCCCCAAATCAATCAAACAAATCATAAATAGTAAATCTATTTACCTCAGTAGCACATCCTATGAATCTTTTGTCTGTGTCAGTTCCTTCAAAAGCCACAAACTTGCCTGGCCTCTGCCAGTGCAGGATGCACTTGAGATTCAACCACAAGCCCACAATAACTAGGTTCTATCACAGTGTGAGGGGTTTGTTGCACCTGCAAAAACAGATATATCAACCACATCAGCTCACACATATGACCTTAAATGGAAGAAATCCAAAGTATCTTCAAACCCTAACCCTAACCATAGCGGTGGAGAGGAGAGAGTGAGCTGACTTACAAAATACCTCATCGGCATGCTGTTGAACTTGCTCATGTACTCGTCATCGTCGGAGCGCATGGTGGTGGCGCGTCGCCTTCGCCAAAGAAGAGAGCGAGATCAGGGAGAGTGAGTGATGGAGGGGGAGAGTGAGCCGAACGACCGCAAAATGTTGTAGTTTTCGGTCAAAATTTTGAAAGTGGTAGTATTATGTCAATTACTCTCAACATTGAGACGATTTGGAGCGTTCAATCACGTGGGCCGGGCAGACGTTTCAGACAAATGAGTTGGATCTACCCTTTCATAATTTTATAGGGGTAGTAGATTATATGTTTTGAAAATACGAACAAAGGAAAAAAGCGAAACAAACTAACCCGCATGCCGCCAAACTTATGGCTGCTACTTTTCCATAGCGGCCCATATGGCCTTCCTGTGACGCCCTCGATTCAATCGTACACTAATCATGCATGCAAATATGTACGATCAAGATCAAGGACTCACGTGAAGATATCACAACACAATTCTAGACACAAATTAAAATAATACAAGCTGTATATTACAAGTCAGGGGCCTCGAGGACTCGAATACATAAGCTCGAATACACAAGAGTCAGCGAAAGCAACAATATCTGAGTATAGACATAGGTTAGACAAGTTTGCCTTAAGAAGGCTAGCACAAAAGCAACATCGATCGAAAAGGCAAGGCCTCCTGCCTGGGAGCCTCCTAACTACTCCCGGTCGTCGGCGGCCACCACGTAGTAGTAAGCATCGGCGGTGGCGTCTGGCTCCTGGGCTCCGACATCTGGTTGCATCAACCGGAAAGAAGAAGAAAGGGGGAAAAGGGAGAGCAAAGCAACCATGAGTACTCATCCAATGTACTCGCAAGCAAGAATCTACACTACATATGCAACATTATCAAAGGAAGGTTGTATATGTGGACTGGGCTGCAGAAATGCCAGAATAGAGAGAAGGCCTAGTCCTATCGAAGACCAGCATCTTCTGGAAAACCACCATCTTGCAGCAATCAGGAGGGAGTAGAGTAGCATAAAGTAAAGTAGTAGTAGTGTTATCAATCCTCGGTCGGAGATCCTTTCTCGACTCCCTGCAAGAAAGCAATCCCAGAGCCATACTATCCAGTTATCATCACAATCCAGTTCTCATCACCATCCAATTCTCATCACAAGTATCCAGTTCTAGTTGTATCGATTGGGATACAACTCCAAGTGTCCGTTATCGTAGGACAGGCTATCGATAGATGTTTTCTTCCCTGCAGGGGTGCACCAACTTACCCACCACGCTCGATTAACTCCGGCCGGACACACTTTCCTGGGTCATGCCCGGCCTCGGCCAAACAATACGCCGCAACCCGACCTAGGCTTAATAGAGAGGCCAGCACGCCGGACTAAACCTATGCCCCCAGGGGTCATGGGCCATCTCCCCGGGAACTCCTGCACATTGCGTGGGCGGCCGGTGAGCATACCTAGCTACCTTCCTAAACAGGCAGGAGCTTACCAGTCCAACCCGGCGCGCGCCACTCAGTCGCTGACGTCTATTAAGCTTCGGTGGATGTATACGACGCAGAACGCCCATACTATGCCCACGTGATGGTTAGTGCTATCAGGCCAGAGGCCCCTTGGATCAAATATCCAAATGGTAGTGGATTAGGAACGCGCGGTAACAAGCAGAGACTCACGAAAGATGTGACCCCGTTGCCCCGTCTCGAGGACTTGCGGCAAGGGCTAGGAATGCCCGGCCACGCATCGTAATTATCTCGCGGGCACCCTCCAGGTCAACCTGACCACACATCACTCGCAATTAAGCTCGCGCGGGCACCCCTCAGGGTCGACCCGTCTTTAGTAACATGGCTCAGTGTAAAGTCATAGTAATCATAGTAACTGTGTGTCTAAACATCAAGGGGAAAGCCCGAGGAATCACCCCCGGTGAATTCCACTCGATGTAATCATCAAGGTGTACGTAAGAGGATTCACCCTCGAGGTCCACACTTGAGGGGTTGCACGACAGAGTCGTATCGGAAGTGGTTAAAGAGGAAATCACCCTCGATGACCACGACTGAATAGCTACACTATAGAGTTAACATCAGAAGTGCTGATGAGGTCTCACCCTCGGTACTCGATAGTAACCCAGTAGTGTCGTGCAACTAAGGGGAAGTGATGTGCAGTGCCGGGGCCTGGTCTTCGATCCCGTTGATCGGGTCTTCAATGATGAAGCAGGGGCAACAAGGACAAGGTGGGGGTCACTGATGGATCTCTAACCAACCTATACTAAGCAGTTTAGGATAAGCAAGTAAGGTACAACAGCAGATACAAAAGCAGGCTATGCATCAGAATAGGTGCAAACAATAACAGTAGCAAAATCTAATGCAACCATGAGAGAATGGAATGGGCGATGTCGGGATGATCAAAGGGGGGCTTGCCTGGTCGCTCTGGCAAGGAGAGGTCGTCGTCGACGTAGTCGATCATAGGGGCAGCATCGGTCTCGGGGTCTACCGAAGAGAAGAGGGGGAGGAGACAGTAAATATAAAGCAAACATAGCATCACAAAGCATAACATGGCAATATGCTGTGCCGGGTGTGACCTAACGTATGGCTACACGATATAGGAGAAGGGAGAATTCAACCGGGAATGTTTTCCTGGTTCCGGACCTATGTCAGACAGATGACCGGAGGGGGAATGTTCCATGTTCAGATAGTTAGAGGCATCTGACAGGTAAACGGATCTTGTATTCGGATTCGTCTCGTTTTTCTGAGCAACTTTCATGTAGAAAACATTTTCATCCGAGTTACGGTTTAATTTCTATTAAATTTCTAAGTTTTATTAATATTCTGGAATTAAAACTAATTCGAAAATAAAGATTAAATTGCTACATGCACACACAAAGTGTACACAGCAAAGAAGCATAGAGGCTGACAGGTGGGGTCCTGTTGACTGCCCAGACTGCAGTTAACTGAGACTGTTGACTAGTCAAAGGGATAAGGGGACCTGCATGTCATTAACTGAGATATCCCTGTTAGCAGTTTGACTGGTCAATGGGTTGACTGGGGGCCACTTGTCAGTTACTAGACTCAGATAGACTTTAGTTAAGTTACATTAATTAGCAGTGGGGGCCACTAGTCATAGGGCCATCTAACTAATGAAACTAATAATAAAAAAGTTAATCCCCAACTAGTCTGGTCGCCCCCAATCTTACATTGACCAGAGGCCACGGCTGGGAGCACGCACAGCCGCACGCACTGGTGCGCCGGCGGCCGGTGCCCAGCACACGGGGCGGAAGGGGAGCAGGGCACGGCCCTGGCCAGCAGGCGTGGTCGGCCGCGGGCGATGTGGGTGCTGGCCCGCGCGAGGGCGGCTCGGTCGCGACCGGCAGCGGCGCGCGGCGTCAGCCGCAGGCAGTGGAAGGCGGAGGCGGGCGTGGCGCGCGCTGGGCGTCCAAGGCCGCGGCCCGACGCGGCCAGAGGCCCGCAAGCGCGGCTAGGTGCGCGTCAATGGAGCAGCGAACAGGGGCGTGCGGGTGCGCGAAGCCGAGCTCCCTGTCATGGCGGCCAACGCGTGGGGCGGCCAAACGACGACGAATTTGAGGGGAAAGAGAGGAGCTCACATCGAGCCTGTAGGTGAGCAAAGCGGGCTCGGGGAGGTTCCGATGAGGCCGAATCGAAGACGGCAAGCAGCGGGGCGGAGGTTGAAGATGACCTCGATCCGGTCGATGTGGGGGCTCCCGGCTTGACCTCGTGGCCGCAGACAGCATAGTGGACGGCGGCGGTCCTCCTGGACTCGCCTGTGTGGAGAGGGGCGTGCAATGGCCGCGGCAACGACGGGGAGGAACTCGGTCACGCGGAGCTTACACGTCTGAGATCGAGCAGAAGGGGATGAGGAAGACAGGGGATCGAGGGGGGACGGATGTGGGCGGTCTAGGGTTTCGCTGCAGGGGGCTTGGGATCGGCCTTATCTCCTCCGAAGCTCGGGTGTATGCCCGACGTGTGTGCATCGCCGGCCATGGTGCCGGTGGATGGGCGACACGCCCTCCCTGTATACAGGAGAAAGGAGATGTGTAGTAGGTGGGCTGGGCCATATGTCAGAGGCCGAGTAGGCCCTTACTCTTTTCTAGTTTTCTGTTTTTTTAAGACAGAGACAACTAGGGAAAGGTTTGGGCTACCATAATACTTTGACAAATTTTGGGACTAGGCCACTTAAATTCTTTGTAGTGTTTGGCATTGCCACAAAAAGTTTGAGGGGCAACCGAACCCATTTGGATTTTAAACAAATAAAATAGCATTTTGAAATGCCGAAATGGCACTATTTTAATTGCTACAGTCCATCTTGGCTTGGAGGTGATGTTGTTTTCCTTAACAATCATTTGTTATGAATTTTTGACAAATGATGAACATTTTAGTTTTCATGTCTGACAAATATGATTTCTTTTACTTTAGATTGGATTTGAATTTGAATTGTGATTTGGATCAAGTGAAGATTAGCAAAAGTAACATGATGACATGGCACCATTAACAGGGGATTACTGTAGCATGACACTGGGGGTGTTACAAATCTCCTCCACTACAAGAAATCTCGTCCCGAGATTTAAGGGGTGGAGTAAGGGGGAAAGACTCGGGAAGGACGGAGCTCAACACAAGATAGTTACCTGGGGACTATCTCAGTGAACGTGGCAAGGAGGCATCTCTCGAGTTGAATTTCAAGGAAGTCATCGAGAGCAAGGTAAGAAGGTGAAATAAGAAGCTTCAATCGGGTAGTCAATCATTCGTTGCCTGAAACAGAGTGTGAAAGGGTTTCAGAGCGACGGGAATAAGTATTTTGTCTGATGCTAGAATAGATCGCCTCTCGGAAGGCGGCTCAGGATTTTCAAATGAAGCCAAGTGTGAGAAATAATCTTAGAAACAAGGGTGTACAGGAGAGTCAGGTTTCGATCATGTGGAACTGTGGGTTATGAACCCACCATGTGGGTTAAAAGTAGAAAGGGGGCCGATAGTAAGGCATGTCAGATGATAGACTGTCAGCTATGTTGCCAACCACGTTGGTACCAAGGGCGAGGGACGAAGAGAACTATTTTCCTGCTCGTTGAAACGAGGCGGACCAGTAGGCAAAGTTCTCGTCCATCGGTGGTTACTGGAATGTTATCAACATTAGTAAGAAGGTCGTACTGACCGAATTGTACCTTGAGGTGTTTTTATAAGCAGGGAATTATTTTTGCTTAGATCATATAGATCGCAAGAAAGGTTAAACAAGACAATGGAAAGGAAATGTGTTTAAACGCATATTTCAGGGGTATATCCTTCCCAAGGACAAGCAGAGTATGATATCCATGATAAGACAGCAAGTTCAAAAGCATTTAGATAAAGGGGGCGAGGGAAGAATCATGATATTACACATACAACGGTGTTTGGATAATAGATCAAGAAACATTCGACAGTGTGCTTCCAATGTTCATGGTTGATATTCGGAATACCTCAGTCATGCTTCGAGGTAGCATTAACTTGGTGTTCCAAGTAGGGGTTGGAGTTGAAGATCACAAGAAATACTCAAAGAACAATTGCAGGAATAGCAAGGAGTCCAAGGTATAACCAAGACATGATCAAACATGTGTTGGAAAGAAGACAAGGGGGTTGTCAATGATAACTCAAATCATTGGAGGTCAAGGATGGTATTTCTCACCATGAATTCAATTGTTATTTCAATAGAAGTCAAAATGTTGATGCTGATCACGACGCCTTTGCCGAGAGGCTCTATGAAGATGCCATCGAACAGCAACGACATCAAGCAAAAGGAATGATGAAGCAAAGGCTATTGGAACCACGTATACGACACAATCTCGGATTCAAGCTTGTTGTTCAAGGAGGAATGATAAGATGAGGAAGATTGACGTAAGCTTCGTTCATCGTCAAAAAGTTGTGCTCCAAGAATAAGGATCAGGTAGCATAGTTAAAATTTAGCACGATAATGATATAGCCGAGCAGGCTAGGAATGACTATTATTAAACCCGTAAGCAACGAAAATTACTTAGAGTCGTTGAATCCGAGTGCGGGATCGATTCTCTTATCGGTGTTCTCGAGTGATTGATAACTCAGAACCCGGGGGGAAAATCTGAAATCGGTGAGAAGCAATACTAGATGAATATTCATAGGAAGCAACTCAGTTATTTGATATTCTTGAGATACCAGGGGTAATACTCGAAGGTAGACCATATTAGAGTTTGGACATGTGTATTGATATGCAGAAGGCAAGCACTTGAACTTGTACGAGAAATGGGATCAAAGAGAAAAAAACAATCATGGTCGGAACCACGGGTGCAAAGGACCAAACATAGTTACTAGATGAACTTATAACAAGGGGGTTATTATTATCACAAGAAGCTTCCATGATAAGTTCCACTTTAGGTCCATGGGCATGAACACAAAGTTCAAGGTCGACTCCCACTTCTCCAATGCATAACCTTTCATTCACTTTTCGCGTTCAATGAAGTTGTAGTGTTGAAATGTTATCTGGCAAAACACCAGAAGAGTAAGACTCATTAAAAACTCTCGGGTTCAAACGGATTAGGGGAGGCATAGGTTCAACCCATAGGGGCATCTTAGGAACCTATTCCACAAACTTCAAAAGTAAACAACACAAGCTCGAAAGCAGAGCATGGTTGACAAAAGGAGAGGATACAATTTACCAAAGGCTTTATGTATCCGAGGAAAGGCTCACAAGGTTATTGCATATGAAGGATGTTGTCGGATAACAACCCGGCAATGGGCCTGCCGGTCCACAATGGAGCTGATGTGAGTATCGGTACTCAATCAGAGGAAGAAAGAATGCAAAGGCATCAGATTATAGAACATCTGAATAATTCGATGCTTAGATAACAAAGGAATTATGATTTCCTAAACGAAGGATCAGAAGCAGACATTCTGATCAAGGATGGATAAGTAGAATAGACCTAGGGGCACAATTGATGACAAATAGATTGGTCGAGAACCAGCTCATGTTCAAAATGACGTCTGAGCCGAAAACATGAATTCTAGGAATCAACGGATGATCAGGATTATTCTTATTCATATTGAATCAGTAGACTCGGAAAGACAGTGACAAGGAATGCAATGAATATTGCGATACATATGGATGTATCCATAAAGAAGGCTGACAAGACTTTCGGGAGCAATAGACTATAGAGGATATTCGGGAGATCGAATAGCATTTTGAAGAATTTTTGGAAAGCATATGAACAACTGGGGATGAAGGTACAAACGGCATGGATGTTATTCACGGGGATTATCGATGGTCAAGATCTGAAAAGCAGTGGGCACAGGGTCTCAGAAAACATCGATGAGTATCTGCAGAATCTTGTGGCGAAGCAAGCGACCATTTGTAGTGAAGGGGCTCTCCGGGATGAAGTGGTTGAGAGAACCTAATGCCAGAGTTAGTAAAATCTTTAACCCGAATAGAAGAGAGATCAGAATCCCAGAGTATAGACGAGGAATAAAAGATACTAATACCACCCAATGGCGACGTGGGCCCGTAAGCCACACAGCCAAGTTAGTAAAACAGTTTTGGATGATTAGACTCAACTTCGGCCAAGGAGTTGGAAAGGGGGCTACCTATAGGCAGTCGGCTCTGATACCAACTTGTGACGCCCTCGATTCAATCGTACACTAATCATGCACGCAAATGTGTACGATCAAGATCAAGGACTCACGTGAAGATATCACAACACAACTCTAGACACAAATTAAAATAATACAAGCTTTATATTACAAGCCAGGGGCCTCGAGGGCTTGAATACATAAGCTCGAATACACAAGAGTTAGCGGAAGCAACAATATCTGAGTATAGACATAGGTTAGACAAGTTTGCCTTAAGAAGGCTAGCACAAAAGCAACATCGATCGAAAAGGCAAGGCCTCCTGCCTGGGAGCCTCCTAACTACTCCTAGTCGTCGGCGGCCTCCACGTAGTAGTAAGCATCGGCGGTGGCGTCTGGCTCCTGGGCTCCGACATCTGGTTGCATCAACCGAAAAGAAGAAGAAAGGGGGAAAAGGGAGAGCAAAGCAACCGTGAGTACTCATCCAAAGTACTCGTAAGCAAGGATCTACACTACATATGCAACATTATCAAAGGAAGGCTGTATATGTGGACTGGGCTGCAGAAATGCCAGAATAGAGAGAAGGCCTAGTCCTATCGAAGACTAGCATCTTCTAGAAAACCACCATCTTGCAACAATCAGGAGGGAGTAGAGTAGCATAAAATAAAGTAGTAGTAGTGTTATCAATCGTCGGCCGGAGATCCTTTCTCGACTCCCTGCGAGAAAGCAATCCCAGAGCCATACTATCCAGTTATCATCACAATCCAGTTCTCATCACCATCCAATTCCATCACAAGTATCCAGTTCTAGTTGTATCGATCGGGATACAACTCCAACTGTCCGTTACCGTAGGACAGGCTATCGATAGATGTTTTCTTCCCTGCAGGGGTGCACCAACTTACCCACCATGCTCAATTAACTCCGGCCGGACACACTTTCCTGGGTCATGCCCGGCCTCAGCCGAACAATACGCCGCAACCCGACCTAGGCTTAATAGAGAGGCCAGCACGCCGGACTAAACCTATGCCCCCAGGGGTCATGGGCCATCTCCCCGGGAACTCCTGCACGTTGCGTGGGCGGCCGGTGAGCAGACCTAGCTACCTTCCTAAACAGGCAGGAGCTTACCAGTCCAACCCGACGCGCGCCGCTCAGTCGCTGACGTCTATTAAGCTTCGGTGATGTATACGACGCAGAACGCCCATACTATGCCCACGTGATGGTTAGTGCTATCAGGCCAGAGGCCCCTTGGATCAAATATCCAAATCGTAGTGGATTAGGAACGTGTGGTAACAAGCAGAGACTCATGAAAGATGTGACCCCGTTGCCCCGTCTCGAGGTCTTGCGGCAAGGGCTAGGAATGCCCGGCCACGCCTCGTAATTATCTCGCGGGCACCCTCCAGGTCAACCCGACTCCACATCACTCGCAATTAAGCTCGCGCGGGCACCCCTCAGGGTCGACCCGTCTTTAGTAACATGGCTCAGTGTAAAGTCATAGTAATCATAGTAACTGTGTGTCTAAACATCAAGGGGAAAGCCCGAGGAATCACCCCCGGTGAATTCCACTCGATGTAATCATCAAGGTGAACGTAAGAGGATTCACCCTCGAGGTCCATACTTGAGGGGTTGCACGACAGAGTCGTATCGGAAGTGGTTCAAGAGGAAATCACCCTCGATGACCACGACCGAATAGCTACACTACAGGGTTAACATCAGAAGTGCTGATGAGGTCTCACCCTCGGTACTCGATAGTAACCCAGTAGTGTCGAGCAACTAAGGGGAAGTGATGTGCAGTGCCGGGGCCTGGTCTTCGATCCCGTTGATCGGGTCTTCAATGATGAAGCAGGGGCAACAAGGACAAGGTGGGGGTCACTGATGGATCTCTAACCAACCTATACTAAGCAGTTTAGGATAAGCAGGTAAGGTACAACAGCAGATACAAAAGTAGGCTATGCATCAGAATAAGTGCAAACAATAACAGTAGCAAAATCTAATGCAACCATGAGAGAATGGAATGGGCGATATCGGGATGATCAAAGGGGGGCTTGCCTGGTTGCTCTGGCAAGGAGAGGTCGTCGTCGACGTAGTCGATCACAGGGGCAGCATCAGTCTCGGGGTCTACCGGAGAGAAGAGGGGGAAGAGACAGTAAATATAAAGCAAACATAGCATCACAAAGCATAACATGGCAATATGTTGTGCCGGGTGTGACCTAACGTATGGCTACACGATATAGGAGAAGGGAGAATTCAACCGGGAATGTTTTCCCGGTTCCGGACCTATGTCAGACAGATGACCGGAGGGGGAATGTTCCATGTTCAGATAGTTAGAGGCATCTGACAGGTAAACGGACCATGTATTCGGATTCGTCTCGTTTTTCTGAGCAACTTTCATGTAGAAAACATTTTCATCCGAGTTACGGTTTAATTTCTATTAAATTTCTAAGTTTTATTAATATTCTGGAATTAAAACTAATTCGAAAATAAAGATTGGCCGCGCGAGGGCGGCTCGGTCGCGACCAGCAGCGGCGCGCAGCGTCAGCCGTAGGCAGTGAAAGGCGGAGGCAGGCGTGGCGCGCGCTGGGCGGCCAAGGCCGCGGCCCGACGCGGCCAGAGGCCCGCAAGCGCGGCTAGGGGCGTGTCAATGGAGCAACGAACAGGGGCGTGCGGGTGCGCGAAGCCGAGCTCCCTGTCATGGCGGCCAACGCGTGGGGCGGCCAAACAACGACGAATTTGAGGGGAAAGAAAAGGATAACGGAGAGAGGAGCTCACATCGAGCCTGTAGGTGAGCAAAGCGAGCTCGGGGAGGTTCCGATGAGGCTGAATCGAAGACGGCAAGCAGCGGGGCGGAGGTTGAAGATGACCTCGATCTGGTCGATGTGGGGGCTCCCGGCTTGACCTCGTGGCCGCAGACGGCATAGTGGACGACGGCGGTCCTCCTGGACTCGCCTGTGTGGAGAGGGGCGTGCAATGGCCGCGGCAACGACGGGGAGGAACTCGGTCACGCGGAGCTTACACGTCTGAGATCGAGCAGAAGGGGATGAGGAAGACAGGGGATCGAGGGGGGGGGGGGACGGATGTGGGCGGTCTAGGGTTTCGCTGCAGGGAGCTTGGGATCGGCCTTATCTCCTCCGGAGCTCGGGTGGATGCCCGACGTGTGTGCATCGCCAGCCATGGTGCCAGTGGATGGGCGACACGCCCTCCCTGTGTACAGGAGAAAGGAGATGTGGAGTAGGTGGGCTGGGCCATATGTCAGAGGCCGAGTAGGCCCTTACTCTTTTCTAGTTTTCTGTTTTTTTAAGACAGAGACAACTAGGGAAAGGTTTGGGCTACCATAATACTTTGACAAATTTTGGGACTAGGCCACTTAAATTCTTTGTAGTGTTTGGCATTGCCACAAAAAGTTTGAGGGGCCACCGAACCCATTTGGATTTTAAACAAATAAAATAGCATTTTAAAATGCCGAAATGGCACTATTTTAATTGCTACAGTCCATCTTGGCTTGGAGGTGATGTTGTTTTCCTTAACAATCATTTGCTATGGAATTTTTGACAAATGATGAACATTTTAGTTTTCATGTCTGACAAATATGTTTTATTTTACTTTAGATTGAATTTGAATTTGAATTGTATTTTGGATCAAGTGAAGATTAGGAAAAGTAACATGATGACATGGCACCATTAACAGGGGATTACTGTAGCATGACACTGGGGGTGTTACACTGCCTATGAGGCAAAGCTCACCTGGCCTATCCGTGAGGGGAAGTACGGGCTAGGGCTTCTTCCGACTCGCAACGAGTGGGATATAGCCATGCCCGGCGAGTGACCTTTGCAAGGGGCGTAGCGAGATATAGCTCCTGTTTCGCTGAAGGTTTTTCTTCCTTTGTTGTTTCTGGGCCGGCCCGTTTGCTTTTTCTTGTTTGCTCGATATTTCCTGTGTCATTCGCTCGTTGTCATCCAGTTTTCTTCCTGTTCCCTATTTTTCCTTCAGTTTTCTTTGTTTCTCAAGGCTTTCTTTGGTTTTCAATTTTTCTTTGCCTTTTTTTACTGGTTTTCTCTGTTACTTTCTTGGTTTTCAAAGGTATTTTGTTTCTTTGGTTCAGTTTTCCATCTTGGTATTTCATTGATTTTTTTTCCTTTTCATTCATTTTTTCATTCATGTTTTGGGGTTTTATTTTGTTTCTTTATTTTGTTTTCATTACTTTTGTTCAAATCTCTTTATTTAAACTACCAAACATACACAATGTACCGACTTTAAGTGTACACATGAAACGTTTTGCTTGTACACATTAAACATTTTAAGACATGATGTACATTTGTTGAAATACACGTTTTGAATACTTTCCTGAATAGATGACCAACATTGTTTCAAAAAAAGGTGAACAAGTTCTTAATTGCAATTAACATATTTTGACTCAAAATTAAATTTTCAAATACATGATTAACAATTTTGTCAGATACATGTTTTGATGTTTACTTTTTCATACATCTACATGAGAAACATTTTTCTTATACATATTTAACTTTTTCACGTACGTGGTTATTTTTTTTTCAGTTTTTTATGTCTCATTTTTCATACAGATTATAAAAATTTCGTATACACCACACACATTTTTCTTATATATGTTTAATATTTATCAAATACATGATTAACATTTTTAATACATGTTTTAAATAAATGATCTATATTTTTTCGTACACATTGTTTTTTGTAAACATTTCTTGTACAAATGGGAAAAGTTTTTGTAAATATTTTTGGTATAGATGAGAAACATTATACTCGTCTTGATAATTTATTTTAAATACTAGAATAACATTTTCCAAATGCTTTGTTTAAATTTTTTAAAATACATTATCAACTCTAGTATACACATTGTATACTTTTGGTATACATGAGAAACACTTTTTCTATCTATATTTGACATTTTACAAATGCTTGATTGACATTTTTAATCTTTTATGAAAATATGTTTTGTAAGTATACTAAAAATTAAAAATAAAGCAAAGCTCTAGGCAAAAGAGTAAACAAAAACAAAAACAAACACTTGAAACCTCCATTCCCCACTGGGCCGCCCCATTCTAGGCCCGGTAGCCCTATTCTGCGCTTCAGGTGCCAGGGAAGCTCTCTGGGAACGCCTATCTGCCGCATTCTGCGGCAGAATGACAGGCTTTCGCACAGGCAGCCCTCCGTCTGGGCCGGCCCACCTACGTAAGGGCTTGCTGTTTCCTATCGCGACAAAAAAGCAAAACAACTGTGACATACAGGGTTCGAACCCGGAACCTCGCGCAGCGCTGCCAAGTAACCACGACCTGTTATCCAACACGCCAAGATTTCTAACGGGCGCAAAACATCCTATAAGAACCCACAGCGGGGGTTTAGATTTAGAAAACAATTCAAAAACATTTCTTGAAAATTGCTAACAGTTATGAAATGCCGCAAAAAATTTATATTCCAAACTTTTTTTCGAAAAGTGAACCATTCTTATAATTATTATATATAAAAACAGGAATTTTAGGAAATCCCAAACAGTTTCCTAAAATGCAAACATTTCTTCAAAAATTGAACAATTTCTTAAAAAACCACCGAACTACGAAAATGCAATTCCCAAATATTTTCTGAGATCACGATTTTCTTTTAAATGTAGGACCAAAGTTGGAAAGAAAAACTTTTTAAGTTCAGAATAAAAAATTAAAACATGAACATTTTTAAAAATGCAAATAAAATTAGTATTTGTAGTTTTTAGAAATGCGAACAAAATTTGAAATATGGGAACATTTTTTGAGCATTAACATTTTTCTGAAAAAATTGTGAACAAATTTTGAAAACGAGAACATAATTAGAAATTCTTGTTCATTTTTTGAAATTGTGAACATATTTTGAAAAAGAGAACAAATTTTGAAATTCCTGAACTTCTTGGAACACGAATATTTTTTGAAATTGTGATTTAAATTTTGAAAACGAAAACATTTTTTTGAAATTTTAAACTAAATTATTAAAGTGAGAACGTTTTTTGAAATTCCTGAACATTTTTGAAAATGGTCAGAAATTTTTGGAAACAAGAACCTTTTTAAAATTACAAACAAAAAATTGTAAATTTCCAACAAAATAAATGTCAAAAAGAAAAAAGGAAAGGGAAAAGCAAACAGAAAAGGAAAGAAAAAAAGGAAAAGAAAAAGGCGGTTCAGGATACTTCTAGAAGACTCCCAAAACCCGAAAAAACCCGGCCAGAAACCTTCCCAAAACCAGGATCCTGAAACGATTAAATAGGTCGGCCCAAGCCGATCGAGCGATCGAACGATTAAAATGTTGAAGCCTCAAACATTTTATGAAGCATGAACATTTTTCTGAAAAAATTGTGAACACATTTTGAAAACAAGAACATAATTAGAAATTCTTCTGAACATATTTTGAAAGGAGAACAATTTTTGAAATTCCTAAACTTCTTGGAACACGAACATCTTTTGAAATTGTGAACAAAAATTTGAAAACGTGAAAGATAATTTGAAAATCAGAACATTGTTTGAAAAACCTAAACAAAATTTGGTATTACAAGCATATTTTGACATAATGAACAATTTTTGAAAACATGAATAAAATTTTGAAACTCAGAACATTTTTGGAAAACCAGAACAATTTTGGAAATTCCCAACATTTTCTGAAAATAAGAACAGTGTTTGAAACTTGAAATTTTTTTGCATCTCGGCACCATGTTTGGAAATTTAAATAAATTTATAAATTCCAAACTTTTTCACAAAAATGCGAACAATTTGAAAAAACATGAACAAATTTGGTACTTTTGAATATCGTTTGTAAAAATTGAATAATTATTTTATATTTTGAAAAATTTAGAAAAGAATAGAAAAAAGATACAGTAAAGAAAAATGAAAAAGATAAAATAAAAGGAACAAATTAAATAGATAAAACCAAGAAAATAACGAGAAATAAAAACAAAACCGAGAAAACGCAAAAAGAAAGAAAAAATCGGTTTAGGAACCTTCTAGAAGGTTCCCAAAACCGGTCAGGAACCTTCCAGAAAGTTTTTTTTTTTGAGACAAACCTTCCAGAAAGTTAACAAAACCATATGCTCGCACCCTCAGCTGGACCGGCCCATTCTATCGATCTGGTTATCGGTCAGTTGTGCGATTGGTCGACTGTTTGCCGCGAGGTGCGGCAAATAGGAAATTCCATGCTCTCTGGCGCCCACGTGCGAACACTGGAGTGCCGGCCCATGTAGAATTCACATTTTATTTGCCCATCAATCGCTTAATGCATTTATAACAAACGAAGAAAAAACATGAAAACTTTCTTGAATTCAAATATGTATATGATTTTGAAAAAGGGTTCATGAATTTTAGAAAAAACATATATTTGAAAAACTTTGATGGAATTTGAAAACAAGCCATCTCTTTGAGAAAAGTTCATCGAATTAGAAAAAAAGTTAGTCGATATAAAAAAATCATCGAATTTTGAAGAAGTTCGTCCTATATGAAACAAAGTTCATCGATTTTGAAAAAAGTTGATTAAAATTTAAAAATTTCATGCATGTTATAAAAAAATTCCAAAAAAAATGAAAAGGCATCAATTTGAAATAAGTTCATCAAATTTGAAAAAAAATCATCGATTTTGAAAAAAAAACATTGATTTGAAGAAAATGTTTATAGATTTTCAAAAAAGTCCAAATTTTGTAAAAAAATATCAATTTTAAAATTTTTCATTGAATTGAATAAAAACCCATCAATTTGCGAAAAAATATCATCAATTTGAAAAAAAAATCATCAAATCAGGATGAAGAAAAGACAGAACACGTAAAAGGAAAAGGTAAAGAAGAGAGAAAAAAGATGGAAAAAGAGGTTTGTTTTTTAGATTGGGCAAGGAGGCGTGGTGGTTACTGCCTCATCGTCGATGCTCACAGGCGCTGGTTTAATTCACCGCGGGTGCGCATTCACCGCGGGAGGTGGTATGTGCGCCCGTTTTCAAAGTTTATATTGACGGACGGCAAATTGGAAACACCCGGAGCCTAGACTAAAAAAAGGCCACCTATTGGGTCCTGCAAGGTGAGTCAGTGCATTTGGCGCCAACTAGGGGTTTTGGCGCCCAGGGGTGTATGTGGTGCACTGGGGCAATTTGTGCTACCGGTGCACCGGTCGCCCGCTGCACATTCAAAAATGTTCAAAAAAACCTAAAATAAATTAGTGCATTCAAACAACATGAATATATGTTGTCACAAAATTTTAGATCAATATTCGAAACATTGCTTGAGATACAAAAATAACAAATTTGACACTGAATAGTACATAACACAAGTTGGGCTTCAGTTTTGGCCCATTAGGACACTGATGTCAAATTTGTCATTTTGTTATCTTGACCACTATTTTTGAATTGTGATTTGAATTTTTGCGACTACATGCATTGATGTTGTATCGATACACTAAATTTTCCCCCTTTTTTGAATATTTTTTAATGCGTAACGGGGTCCGGTGAGCACCAGTTGCCTTGGTGCACCAGATACGTTCCCTTTGACGCCCACTCAGCCGCACTCTAGGCCCAACCAAAAGATGGGGGTGCGTCATGTCGTTTCTGTGTTGACCGTTTGCCTACTGCTGATTGGTTAACCTTAGACTTAGAAAAAAAGAAATAAATAAATAAATATTGGTGAATTTGAAAATATGAATTAAGTTTTCAAAAAATTCATAAATTTTGAAAAAATTCATCAGGTTTGAAAAAAGTTCATCAATTCTTAAAAAAAATTCATCAAAAATGGAAAAAGTTCATGAATTTCCAAAAAGTTCACAAGTTGAAAAATAATTAGTAGAATTGAATTAAAAACCCATCAATTTTGAAAAAAAAGATCATCAATTTGAAGAAAAAGTTCATGAAGTGGAAAAAAAATCATTGAACCGGGAACAAGAAAAATCAGAAAACAAAAACAGGAAAAAGGAAAGAAAAAAAAAGAGAGGTTAATTATCAGATCGGGCAAGGTGGCGTGGTGGTTACTGCCTCGTACCTCGGTGTTGGGGTCATTGTTGCAATTCGCCGCGGGAGCGCATTTTTTTTGCATTTTAGAAAAACAGAAAAAACGTGGAGATGGGGCGTGCCAGCGTGGAGTTTGTGTGTGCACCTGTTTGGAAAGCGTATACTAACGGGCGCCAAATAGGAACACCTTGTGTCCAGACTAAAAAAAAGGTTACCTATTGGGTCCTGCATGGTGAGTCAACACCTTTGGCGCCAACTAGGGGTTCCGGCGCCCATGCAACCGCAATCTGGGCCCGACCCAAAAACGAGGGCGCGTTCGCTGGCTGGTCACATTGTTTCGGTGTGTTGATTGGTCATGGTTGACCGGTCAACCGTTGAGTTACAACAAAGGGGAAAACGAGAAAGAGAAAAAACGTGAGTTCAAAAATGTCAATGAAATTTTCAAAAAAGCTCACAAATATGAGAAAAAGTTCATCAAATTTGAGAAAATCATTGATACGTCTTCAGTGTATCTATAATTTATGAAGTATTCATGCCATATTACAACAATTTTATATGGTTTTGGTATGATTTGCATGGAACTGACCCGTACCGACGCTGTTTTCAGCACAACTACTGTGGTGTTATTTTTTGTGCAGAAATGAAAGTTCTCCAATGAGCTGAAACTTTTTGACGATTTTTTTGGAACAAAACAGACCCCTGAAGCTTCGTGGAAGGACCAAAAGGTGAAAGAGTAGGGCACAAGATACCTGGGCGCGCCTGGGCCCTTGTCCGTGCCCCGGTGGGTGCTCACCTCGAGGCCCAACTTCGCGTGAAACCAACGCCAAAAAATCCTATAAATAGAGAAACCATCAGAAATAATCGTAGATCAGAAGTTCTGCCACCGCAAGCCTCTGTAGCCATGAAAAGCCAATCTAGACCCCGTTCCGGCACTCCGCCGAAGGGGGAATCATCACCGGTGGCCATCTTCATCATCCCGGCAGCCACCACGATGAGGAGGGAGTAGTCCACCCCCAGGGTTGAGGGTTTATACCAGTAGCTATTTGTTTAATCTCTCCATCTCGTGTTCTTGAGATGTCACATCTTGATGTATCACGGGCTTTGTTAATATAGTTGGATCATATGGTGTTTTCCCCTCTCTATCTTGTTGTGATGAATTGACTTTTCCCTTTGAGATTTCGTTTCATCGGATTGAATACTTTTATCGATTTGAGAGCACTTGATATATGTCTTGCATATGAATACCCATGGTGACAATGGGGTGTTATATTGATTCACTTGATATGTGTTTTGGCATTCAACTCGCGGATTCCCGAGGTGACATTGGGGTAATATATGCATAGGGGTTGATGCACGTTCTCGTCTTTGTTTATCCGGTAGAAATCTTGGGGCACTCTTTGAGGTTCTTTGTGTTGGATTGAGTATTATGAATCTGAATTTGCTTTGGTGTTATTTTAGTACGAACTCTTGATAGATCGATCGAAAAGAATAACTTGATGTTATTTTAGTACGAACTTGTGATAGATCGATCGGAAAGAATAACTTGGTGTTATTTTAGTACGAACTCTTGGATAGATCGACCAAAAAGAATATCTACAAACAATTTCTTCTTATGTTATCCGCTAGATAGGAACTTTGGAGTGATTCTTCATCGCACTTTGAGGGATGGTTATATGATCCAATTAGATTAGCATTGTTGAGAGATTGCACTAGTGAAAGTGTGGATCCTAGGCCTCATTTTCAAGCATTGCAATACCGTTTGTGCTCACTTTTGTTACTCATTAATTACCTTGCTGTTTTTTATTGTTCCTATTACAAAAATCAATATCTACTATTATTACTACACTTGTATCACCATCTCTTCACCGAACTAGTGCACCTATACAAATTACCATTGTATTTGGTGTGTTGGGACACAAGAGACTTTTTGTTATTTTGTTGCAGGGTTGTTTGAGAGAGACCATCTTCATCCTACGTCTCCCATGGATTGATAAACCTTAGGTCATCCACTTGAAAGAAAATTGCTACTGTCCTACAAAATTCTATGCTTGGAGGCCCAACACGAGTCTACAAGAATAAAGTTGCATAGTAAACATCAAGATCTTTTCTGGCGCCGCTGCCGGGGGAGGTGAGTGCTTGAAGGTATATCTTTAGATCTTGCAATCGAATCTTTTAGTTTCTTGTTTATCACTAGTTTGGTTTATAAAAAGAAAACTAAAAAATGGAATTTAGGTTGCATCATATTGTTCATCTTTAGAATGTCTTTCGTGAAAATGATGGAAAGGAAAATTGTGCTCAATTGATAGAAGAAGAATTTAATAGAATGTTTGGCATAAATTATGAGCATGATATCAATGTTCTTAGTATGAATTCTTTGAATATCCATGATGCAAGTGATATGCAAAGCCATAAGCTTGGGGATGCTATGTTTGATGAAGATGATACTTTTAGTCCCCCAAGATTTGATGTGCAAATTTGTTATAATGATTGCATGCCTCCTATTTATGATGATTATAATGATGAAAGTGGATTTGGAGAGGTCATGACTTTATTTAGTGACGAATCCACCTTTTGGATGAAGCTTCAATTGACTATGATAAGAAAGTTGTTATCTATGATGATTATTGTGATGGTATGTATGCTGAAAAGAATAATGATATCCATGGAATTTTTCATCATGATTTTAATATTCAATCACATGATAGTTATTTTGTTGAGTTCGCTCCCACTATTATTCAAGAGAATAAATTTGTTTATGTGGAGAGCAATAAAATTTATATGCTTGTGCGTCATGAAAAGAATGCTCTATGTGATAGTTATATTGTTGAATTCAGATGCTACTGAAAATTATTATGAGAGAGGAACATATGCTTCTACATATCTCAATAATATCAAGGTTCCTCTCTTTATGTTGAAAGTTTTTAAGTTGCACTTGTTTTACTTTTCTATGCTTGTTGATTCTTGTTCCCATAAGTTGTTTGCTCACAAAATCCCTATGCATAGGAAGAGGGTTAGACTTAAATTTGCTTGCCATGTGATTCATGATGCTCTTGTTATGTTTCAGTTCTTATCTTTTATGTGAGCATCATTGAACTCATCATGCCTAGCTAAAAAGGCATTAAAGAAAAACGCTTGTTGGGAAATAACCCAACACTTTTACCTACAGTTTTTGTGTGTTCACATGATTATGCTACTGTACTAATCATGTTTTATTGCTTTTGTTTCAATAAAGTGCCAAGTAAAGCCTTTGGGAAAGTGTGGATGATAGTTGACTTGAATCTGTGCAAAAATAGAAACTTTTATGCTCAGTCCAGGAATTTTGAAAATTCACTCGAATGTGCTTTTGATCTGAATTTTTTACAGGTGATATATATATATATATATATATATATATAATCTACGACTCTACATTGTCCTAATTTTTCAGAATTTTTGAAGTTACAGAAGTATGGTTGGAGTACAGATTACTTCAGACTGTTCTATTTTTGACAGATTCTGTTTTCAATGCATAGTTTGCTTGTTTCCTAGTTTTTATGGCTTATATTGCTCAATATAAATTGTGGAAATGATAGGATACAATGGGCATTGTGTGAGAAAAATTATGAATCTTATCTTTGATAGTACCAAAGTGAATGGTTTGCTCTTTATCATACTAACCTACCTCACGAAGTTCCGTTAAGTTTTGTGTGATTGAAGTTTTCAAGTTTTGGGTGAGATATCGATATGAGGAGAGTAAGGAGTGACAAGACCCTAAGCTTGGGAATTCCCAAGGCACTCCCAAGGTAATATTCAAGGAAGATCCAAGCAACTAAGCTTGGGGATGCCCCGGAAGGCATCCCCTCTTTCGTCTCCAACATTATCGGGAAACTGTGATATAAAAGGAATTAAGGAGACACAAAAGCTCAAGCTTTGGGATGCCCAAGGCATTGCAAGATAATATTCCAAGAAGTCTCAAGCATCTAAGCTTGGGGATGCCCCGGTAGGCATCCCACCTTTCTTCTTCAACAATTGTCGGTTTAGTATCGGTTGAGCCTAAGTTTTTGCTTCTTTACATGAGTTGTGCTATTCTTGGAATGTCATTTTATTTTGTTTGGCTTGCTGTTTTAATAAAATACTTAAATATGAAAGTTTTTAAATAAGAGAGTGTCCACAAATAGCTACCCATTTACTTAACTACTCGCTTGATCTTCACTTAAATCTTTTTGGAGTAGCTTTCATTTACTCTTGTGCTTCACTTATATCTTATGGGTAAATTGTTGAATGAATTGAATATCACGAAGTCGAAGTTATATGTTCATATCATGACCAGTAGTAGCTTCACATTGGGTTTAGAAAGTGAAACCTTTTGAAGCTTGACAATCACAATATTGGTCATACAAGCAATTCATGAATGATTAATATAAGGAAGAGAACTTTCACATGCAAATACATTATCTTGGACATCTTCTATGATTGTGAATACTCATTAATTATTCTCAAACTTGAGCAAATTAGTTGAACTTGGACAAGGAAGACAACGTAATGAGTTATGGTTGTGTATATTTGTATAGAAGTTATATTGTCATGGATCCTCCAACATGTGGTGTTTGCCTAGGGCCTTTTGCTAGCCAAAAATTTGTATTAAGTAGAGATACTACTTGTGCATCCAAAAATCCTTAAACCCATTTTCTTGCCATGATGTCCACCATACCTACCCATGGATTGAATAAGATCCTTCAAGTAAGTTGTCATCGGTGCATAAAGCAATAAAAATTGCTCCTAAATACGTTTGATCTATTATTGTAAGGAAAAATGAGCGTTATACGAACTTGTGATGGCAAAGTAATAAAAGCGACGGAATGTATAATAAAGGTTGCTATCATAAGGGGCAATATAACGTGACGTTACTTTGCGTTAAGAGTTTGGGCATCCAAATAAAAAGTGCATGGCAACCTCTGCTTCCCTCTACGAAGGGCCTATCTTTTACTTTTCAGTATTTATTTTTATGCAAAGAGTCAACAGTATAAATTCTCATTTCAACCTCGATTATTCTCTAGTTGGCAAGCGTCATGTGGTGGGGAAAGATCTAGGCACATATGACCATTCAAATATATTTGATCATGATTAATTATTGTTGACAATTATCTCTATGATAAATGAGTCCGGAGGCGAAATATTAAGCCCATATCTTTCTCTGTGTTCGATGGATGCCATTTGTTCTAAGAATATGCTTTGAGTAGTAGCAATCATGGAAGACTATATAATGATTGAGTATGTGGAGCTCTTACTTAGACTCCGTTGAATAAGTTGAATCATAATTGTTTGGTGACTAAGAATATAGGTTGTTGAGTTTCAAGAGAATTCATTGTTTGAACCTTAACATGTGAATTGGTTGCTACTTTACCATGATGAGTTTTATGAGAAAGAATTCTTGTTATGATGCTAGAAAAAGTGATTGAAATTATCATTGATAAAACACTTTGCTAGCATTCACACTTCATAAATTATTTATTTTATCATTTACCTACTCGAGGACGAGTAGGAATTAAGCTTGGGGATGCTGATACGTCTCCAATGTATCTATAATTTATGAAGTATTCATGCCATGTTTACAACAATTTTATATGGTTTTGGTATAATTTGCATGGAACTAACCCGTACTGACTCTGTTTTCAGTAGAACTACCGTGGTGGTGTTTTTTGTGCAGAAATGAAAGTTCTCCAAATGAGCTGAAACTTTTTGACGATTTTTTTGAACAAAAGAGACCCCCGAAGTTTCATGGAATGACCAGAAGGTGAAGGAGTAGGGCACAAGACACCGGGGCGCGCCTGGGCCCTTGTCCGTGCCCTGGTGGGTTGTGCTCACCTCGAGGCCCATCTTCGCGTGAAACCAACGCCAAAAAATCCTATGAATAGAGAAACCATCAGAAATAACCGTAGGTTAGAAGTTCTGCCGTCGCAAGCCTCTGTAGCCACGAAAATCAATCTAGACCCCGTTCTGGCACTCCACCGGTGGGGGGAATCTTCACCGGTGGCCATCTTCATCATCCTGGCGACCACCACGACGAGGAGTGAGTAGTCCACCCCCAGGGTTGAGGGTTTGTACCAGTAGCTATTTGTTTAATCTCTCTCTCTCTCTCTCTCTCTCTCTCTCTCGTGTTCTTGAGATGTCATGATCTTGATGTATCGCGGGCTTTGTTAATATAGTTAGATCATATGGTGTTTTCCCCTCTCTATCTTTTGTGATGAATTGAGTTTTCCCTTTGAGACTTTGTTTTACCGGATTGAATACTTTTATCGATTTGAGAGCACTTGATATATGTCTTGCATATGAATACCCGTGGTGACAATGGGGTGTTATACTGATTCACTTGATATGTATTTTGGCATTCAACTCACGGATTCCTGAGGTGACATTGGGGTAATCTATGCATAGGGGTCGATGCACGTTCTCGTCTTTGTTTCTCCAGTAGAAATCTTGGGGCACTCTTTGAGGTTCTTTGTGTTGGATTGAGTATGATGAATCTAAATTTGCTTTGGTATTATTTTAGTATGAACTCTTGAAAGATCGGTCGAAAAGAATAACTTGGTGTTATTTTAGTACGAACTCTTGATAGATCGATCGGAAAGAATAACTTGGTGTTATTTTAGTACGAACTCTTGGATAGATCGATCGGAAAGAATAGCTACAAACAATTTCTTCTTATGTTATCCGCTAGATAGGAACTTTTGAGTGATTCTTCATCGCACTTTGAGGGATGGTTATATGATCCAATTAGATTATCATTGTTGAGAGATTGCACTAGCTAAAGTGCGGACCGTAGGCCTCATTTTCAAGCATTGCAATACTGTTTGTGCTCACTTTTGTTCCTCATTAATTACCTTGCTATTTTTTATTGTTCCTATTACAAAAATTAATATCTACTATTATTACTACACTTGTATCACCATCTCTTTGCCGAACTAGTGCACCTATACAAATTACCATCGTATTTGGTGTGTTGGGGACACAAGAGACATTTTGTTATTTGGTTGCAGGGTTGTTTGAGAAAAATCATCTTCATCCTATGCCTCCCACGGATTGATAAACCTTAGGTCATCCACCTGAGGGAAAATTGCTACTGTCCTACAAAACTCTATGCTTGGAGGCCCCTGGTTCCTTAGTTGTGCTCACTTTTCCCCACGCTCCAAACTTTTGCTCACTTTTCCCCTCTTCCTTAGCTGAAACTCTCACAAATGCTCATAGCGGGCGTTTGCCGTCTTGACCGTCCATTGACCGTTAATTGCTGACGAGTGGGGCCGAGTCTTTGTATGACTGCTGCTTGCTGACGGGTGGGACCGCAAGGAGACATGTATTGGGCAGCTTATCTGAATCTGAAACAGATCTAGACAGGCTGCACTACACCGCGCCGCCCCGCCCCCTCCGCCGGCGTCGTGCCGCGTCCACCGCAGTTGTTTCCTCCACCCTATGCCCTATTCCGTTCATCGGCGACGCCGCGTCTCCGCCAGATATAGCCCACCTCCCCATCTGGGATTACATAGCGATGTTGAGTGAGGACGCCCGGAATGAAGTCGACCGTGGAGAGGATTGGGTCGAATCCGCGGCAGATAATTCATGGATTAAACCTGGGTAAGCATTGTTTCCTCTCGAATTGACGTTCTAAGTCGTATTGTAGGCTGTATTTGACTTCTATTTGCTTGAATCATTCGAATTTGTGCTTGATTTTACCCGGCTAACTGAAGCCTTTGTTTCCTTCTCCCAACAAAATAGGATTGATCCCGCGCTGGCTTTCCGGCTGGCGATTAGAATGGAAACTAATGTGCTTCGTGGTACTAAACCGCATTTGATTTCATCATTTTTCTATCCCAAAGTGGTAGAAACCAGCATATCTTTCAAAGATTTGCGAGCTGAGCTCCGAAAAACCTATCCCTGGAGTGATGCCGATGCTGTTGAACTGAATTACTTCAGCAGTAACGAGCAAAGATTTCTCCCACTAACTTGCGACGATCATATGCCGTTGCTTTTTGCTGGGATTGCTGGCTGCCGATTCGGTAAACTCTAAATCGATGTGCTTCAGCCACGCGCAGAATGGGCAAAGGGAAAGGGAGTTCAGACATCATCTGTCTGTGCTAATAGCCAGCACCCCGGCACTCCTTGTAGGTCGACACCAAGTAAAGCAAGTGGTTCATGGAGCCACAACATGCCTGCTGCCAATCCTGGTTCAGTTGCTGCTTCTCGTGTACCTTCTGCAGTTGGTGTAGAAGAAGATGCAGAACCTGACGAGGCAGTGCCTACAAATGATGATGAAGACGAGATGATGTTTCCTGAACTGGTCGATGTAGCCAGTCAACAAGCAGTGGATGACGAATATATGGAGGAGCCCATCAGTCAAGCTAGGTTTGATGACACTGACGATGAAGAGAAGGTGGAGAATATGGACAGCTTAATCGAGGATGAATACGATGGTGATGACATGCCAACAATTGAGTGGAACAGGGAAAACCCTAAGCTTAGTGTAGGTACCATTTTCCAATCAATGGTGGACTGTCGGAATGCAGTGACAACATGGTGCATTATATCTGAAAACACCTATAAGATTAAAAGGAGTGAGCCAGCAAGGTTCACAGTTTTTTGTCCATATCCTAGGTGTAGGTGGAAGTTGCATGCATCTCGTATGAGAAAGAGCAAATATATTCAGGTAATCCAAGTTCAGTTAGTAATTTAGTTTCAGATTGTTGAGTAAGGTTTCTTAACTGTTCTTTACCCTTTTATTTTGTTTCAGATAAAGAAAAAACCCACACAAGCACACATGTCCACCTGGAGGGGGAGGGGGGAAGGCCAAAACCAAGCTAGCAAAAACTAGGTGGGTGGCAGATGCTATATTGGATTGGCTGAGAGAAGAACCTGGACTTGGTCCAATAGCACTCCATGGGAAGCTTTTTGAGAAGTACAAGATAGAAATTCCTTACATGAGAATTTTCAATGCTAGGGAAAAGGCTCTTGACAGAATTAATGGTCAATGGAATGACAGTTTTCAGCTGCTTTACACTTTCAAAGCTGAAGTGGAGATGGCAAGTCCAGGGAGTGTTGTAGAGATTGACAAGCATACAACTCCATTCAAAATAAAAGGGAAGTCATTTCAGAAGGAGTGCTTCAGAAGGGCTTTTGTTTGTTTCAAGGCTTGCTGGCAGGGGTTTCTAGATGGTTGCAGGCCCTATTTTGCTGTAGATGCTACACATTTGACTGGAAGATGGAGAGGACAGCTAGTAGCAGCTTTTGCAGTTGATGGACACAACTGGCTATTCCCAGTTGCATTTGGTGTGGTGGAGGCAGAGTCTGAGGAAAGTTGGGTCTGGTTTCTGCAGCAGTTGCGCAACATTATAGGCACACCCCTAGGTTTAGCTATACACACATATGCTTGCAAGGGTTTAGAGAGTGCAGTGGAAATTGTATTCCTTGGAGTGGAGCATAGGGAATGTATGCGACACCTAGCGCATAATTTCAAAAAGAAGTTCAAAGGTAAAGTTTATGATGAGAACTTATGGCCAACATCATACACATGTAGCAAAAGGAAGCATGAACACCATTTGAGAGTGTTGTATGCTCAAAATCCTCTTGTGAAGGAGTACATGGATGCACATCATGGCAAGGTGTGGTCAAGAAGCAAATTCAACGAAATCTGCAAAGTAGATTATGTGACCAGTAACCTTGCAGAATGCTTCAATTCAAAGTTCAAGTCAGTGAAAGGGCTCTTGTTGTGGCAAGCATTTGACAAGATGAGGCAAATGATCATGATAAAGATGGCTCTTCACAAAAGAATTGCAGAAACACAATATGTTGGTCATCAAATGCTCCCATTACTGATTAAGGCATTGCACTTGAAGGCAAGAGGACTGAAGATGAAATGTATTCGATCTGGTACATATGAGGGAGAGGTTACCTATACTGACACTAAAAATAGGGTATGGAGGTATCCTGTGAACCTAAGTACTAGAGAATGTACTTGTAGGTAATGGCAGATCCGTGGGAAGCCATGCATACATGCCCTACATCTGATGACCGTTATCGGGGGTGCAGATGGTGAAGTTGATCAATATTGCTCTGAGTATTTCTCTGTTGCCAAATTTGTGGCTGCTTATGTTGACAATGTGCCTGCACTATTGGGGAAAGATCAATTGAACATAGTAGATCCAGGGTTCAAACTCCACGCTCATGTCATTACTAGACCACCAGGAAGACCAAGGAACCAGAGGATTAGAGCAGGTGAGGAGGGTCGTCTACCAAAGAAGAGTGCTTGCAAAAAATGTGGAGTTCTGGGGCATATTGCTAGGCTTTGTACCAATGCAGTGGATGCATCATTTGGAGAGGAGGAAAGATGGACAGCAACCAATGCTGAGGAGAATGCAGCAGCAATGGAGACTGAAGATGCAGTGGAGAATGCAGCAGCAAATGAAGCACTGGAGAATGCAGCAGCAAATGAAGCATCTTGGTATGTGTTTGCACCCTTTGTAGAATGCAGCTACCCTTTTGTTTGCATTTGTTCTCTTTTTTGCCTATGGCTTATAATTTTATTTACCAGCTCTAGGGAGAAAAGGCCAAGAGATGAAGAAGCAGAAGATTTTGAAACCATGGCCTTTGATGGTTTTGAGTCTATAAGAGAGGAAGAGGAGGGCGTAATGTTTCCAATTGTGCCTTTAAAGATTACTGAACCCATAGATGACCGTCAAATGGTCGTCAAGTGCTCGGCGAGTGCAACTACTCCATCAGCACCTCCACGAGGAAAACCCCAAGTAAAGCCCAAGATCAAAAGGAACAAGAGTCTGAAAGAAAAGAGCATCTCAACTAGGGAAACCAGGAGCAAGACGGTGAAGCCAGCTGCAAACACAAGGAGCAAGTCGAAAATTTGAATTAAGTTGTTGGGAAATGTTTGTGTTGTCAATTTGAGGGCGAGTGGATCGCTTAAAACTTGGTAGATTTGTATTAAGATGTTGGCATCTTAAAACTTGGTAGATTTGAGCTACTGTGAAAACTTATCAGTTGTAATAATGTTGCTTCTACTTTGGTTTCTTATTTGAGTCAGAATTCAAATTTCCATCAAAATTTGAATTTAAATCAATATTTGAATTTGGGCCAAAATTTGGATTCGAGTCAAAGTTGAAGTTGAACATTGGAGGTTCATTGCTCTGTGCGGTGTATTTGATCGAGCATTTGAAGTCCAATATTCGTAGGTGAACAGTCCGAATGAGAAATATGCTAGAAACGAGCTCAAAAGCTAGGGTAAATAGCCCTATTTGAAATCAAGTTTGTTTTGACCTTGCCTAAATGAGGCATATATATTTGTATTAACACTTGTTCCATATATATAGGGTAAAAATGAAGTCTCACTATTTATTGATTAATATTCATATTACTACATTTTTTTGAAAAAATATGTGTTATTTCAAAACCGTCAAATAACACGTTTTAGATATGAAAATGAAAAAGTAAGTTCAGATCCTTCTTACTCACTCCAAAATGAAGCTATGGAGATTTTTCTGATTTTTTTAATTATTTTGATTTTTTTTCAAACCCTAAACCCTCTCTCCCTATTCTACGAACTCTGAAAATGTTTATAGGTGATAGCTCATTTGTGTGAAGACTTTTTTTCATGAAAATGACCTACACCAAGTTTATATTTTTTTCTCATAACCTTGTCACATATGACGGCTATGTGCGCAAGAATTACAACATTTTGATTTTTTTTGAATTTTTTAAAAACATTTGAACTTGATTTCGACAGATCACTTCAAAAAATGATTTTTCAAAAAAACGCCCCTATACCGAGTTTATATTTTTTATGGTAACTAGGTCTCATAAACGGATGAACTACGTTTGTTTTATATTTTTGCGATTTTTTCTAATTTAGTTATGGCCATTTGAAATCTAGTCAAACCCTAATAACCCCGTTGACTCGCTCATAACCCCGCAGAAATGCTCCAAACCCTAGCGTCGAACATGCGCCATCGGATCCTACCAAGCACCAAACACCACCCGTCAGATGTGGGGCAGGCATGCGCGATCCGCGTGATGCATCCTGATTGGCTACTGCACTGTCCTTCTCGGGTTTTTTACGATCTGCCCCACTTTACATATGAAATTGTATTTTTCGCACATGACCACCACATGTCAATGTTAAGAGTTGGTTCAAATATTCAAACTGCAAAATACAATGTGGAAAATCGTCAATATAGCTTCCCCTTCTCCTCTTCTCCATCTGACAGACAAAGGCATCGAGCAGATCGAGCAATTCCTCTGTTTCTTTCCCCATCTTCTTGTTCTTCTTCCTCTCGAGCAATTACTCTGTTTCTTCCTCTCGGGCGATATGTCGACCTCCTCGTCAGCCCCCCCGTTCCACGTGGCCGGTGTATGGTCCAGTGCCGATGACTCGATGCACTGACTGCCCACGGACTGCGCCACTGAAGCGGTTGACTTCGAAGGAGGAGAAGAATGGGAACTTTGGGCGCGAGTTCGTCAAATGCGAGAGCAAGCCGGAGGGGCAGGTTAGATCTGAGTTTTCCTCGCATCCTTTATCTCCAGTTTCTCAAAAAATCTGTCAGATTTGGATTTAGGTTACATGATTTCGTGTTCAGATCGTGAAGAAATGCCACCATTTTGAGTGGATGGATGATTACATCCAGAGGCTTCAAGGGTCGGGCTTGCTGGATTCGAGGGGGAATGCAATCCGTGAGTCCAATCTGCCCCTTGACAGTGCCGCTCCGGCAGCAGCAGCGCGTCTGGAATACCCGACGGTGGTAGATGTCGAACTGAAGACGGAATTGAAGAAGATGAACAGGAGCTTCAAGGAGCTTATTGAGTTGAAGAAGCAATCCAATCTGATAGCTTTAGGAATACTTGCTCTAGGAATTTTTTACTTGATGGCCATCTCTCGTTAGAGATGTTTGTCTATTGTTGTTGCCACTGTTTAGCAATCCAAGTCTGTTTATCTCAAATGCAACTCTGTTTAGTGCAACTGTCGATCTCTGAATGTATGCAGTTTACTATTAAGTTTCGACACTTTCAGTTTCGGCAGAAAACAACTACCAGTTCAGTGATAGGATTATTTTGTTAGCTAATAACCTCGAGTGTTGGATCATACAGTAAGTAGAGCAGCACAAGGGATATACATCAAGTTCATCTCTTCTCTCTCGCACTTGCCAAACTTTTGTCCTCGAGTTCGTCAGTTCTGCTAAAAAAACCAAGTTTGCGGGCCCAAAGAGAAAGCCCAGAAACAAGCGATGTTTCTTTTTTTGTTTAGGAAGGATTGCTTTGTTCTTTTTTGTTTCTAATTGCTTTTTTCATTAATTTGATTGCTCAATCTCTTCTATCTCATTGAGGAATTTTTTGACTTTCCTTTATGGGTCCCTTCATTTTTTAGAATCAAAGTATTTGCAAACCGCAGTATTATTATGCCTAGCGAACCAATACTTCATGATTAGAAAAAGAGGTCTAACCCTCTTTTT
The DNA here is from genome assembly GCA_963921465.1 of Triticum timopheevii. Lineage (NCBI taxonomy): Eukaryota > Viridiplantae > Streptophyta > Magnoliopsida > Poales > Poaceae > Triticum > Triticum timopheevii. The sequence continues at coordinate 51,236,615 of OY997272.1, read as the reverse complement.
TATATACTTCAAACATAGTGTAGTTAAAACTACACTTTTGACTAAAGCCAAATATCTCAAAGTATTTGATACTTCAATATTTCTGAAAACCAAAGTATTCTTTGAAGGAAGCCCTTCTTTGAATACCTAAAAAATACAGAGCTCTCAAACCAAAGCCGTGTACAAATGTATAATATGTTCTTATTTTTAGAAGGCATCTATAAACACATCATTTTTAGTTTGTTTGGTTAATTTTTCCCACGCCAATTAGCCGTGTCTAAACTTGGGACAAACAAAATACAAACATAACAAAGCATTAATATAACACACATAACTTAACTTAGATAGGGTTGCTAGGGCAACATAAGTTCTTACATAGACACCGATAGATAATCCCTAATAATTAACCTTACATAGATAGGGTAGCTAGCTCGGGCAACACACACACCAAACTCACACTACATAGTAGATAGATAGGTAGCTAGGGCAACACCGCCATGTCTTCACCGTCGTCTTCACCTTAACCGCCGGCTTCACCGTCTTCTTCGCCGCCGGCTTCAGTACTCCTCCTCCTCCTCGAGGCCGTTGTCGCCGACGTAGTACGGGAGGCTGTGCATGCGGTTGCGAGCGGGGAAGACGCTCTCGAAGTCGGTGAAGATGTTATAGGTCGTGAATGCGATGAACTCGCACCCACACCAATACACCTTGCCGAGCAGGTAGTAGGCATCGAACCTGTTGGTGAAGTGGACGACGAGCCCTACCACTGGAGCGTTGGCGTGGGGACGCTGCTCCACGAGGTTGAACATGGGCGGCGAGCCCGCCGGGAGGTGGTGGAAGCCCGCACGGAGGAACCCCCGTGCAAGCTCAGTGCTTCCCCTCCAGCGGGAGAACGCCCACACGCGGAGGGATTCCTCGACGACAACATTGGCGGGGTACCGCCGTTCCGGCACGGTGGGCGGCGCTTGGAACGTCGGCCCGTTGTACTACATCTTGCTCGCTTCGCTGAGTGGAACGGCTTTGGCTTTTGGGGGAAGAAGAGAAGTTGGAGGCGCAGATGGATCTGTAGAAGAAGAGGCAATGAAGGGCAGTTTAAATAGTCGGAGAGACGAAGTGGGTACACGCGCAACCGGCGTAGATCGTGACTCAGTGCGTGCGTGAACCGATGTGATCATCAATTTGTGAACGTGAATCGATGCGAGCGTGCTTTGCGTGCTCTGCGTTGGCGGTTGCCTGCCTCCCCCTTGTGCGTGCTCTGCATTGGCGGCTGCCTGCCTCCCATTCACGAGCGTGCGTGCAGCCTGCGGCGTGAACCGATGCCTCGACATATGGACGCGACCGTGCGTGCAGCCTGCCCCTTCTGCCACCGGCACGTATGCCTGCGACGCGTGAAACGACGCTGCGGAGCGACTGAATCCACCGGCAACCGTGCGGCACGGATCGATGCGTGCGTGTCGGCGTGCATGCATGCGATTAGGTCTAGGTCACTAGATGCGTGCGTGGCGGTGTTCGCATGCATAGCAGGCTACATCGATGCCAAAGCCGGGCATGCATAGCAGGCTGCATCCATCCATAGCAGGCTTTTTTAATTGGGCTCCCTTTTTAATTTATTACCAACAAACTAACGGGCCCGTACTATGAACACAAACACGGCCCAACCAGCGAAGCCACAGCCACAGTCAACAGAGTCCAACGTGGCCCCACAAGTCAGTTAACGGCCAAGACGGCAAACGTCTGTTATGAACATTAGTGAGAGTTTCAGCTAAGGGAATGGGGAAAAGTGAGAAAAAGTTTGAAGCGTGGGGAAAACTGAGCACAACTAAGGAATTGGGGGCACAGATGGAATAAGCCCTTCCAAGCCCTTATTTTTATGCAAAGAGTCAATAGTATAAATTCTCATTTCAACCTCGATTATTCTCTAGTTGGCAAGCTTCATGTGGTGGGGAAAGATCTAGGCACATATGAACAATCAAATATATTTGATCATGATTAATTATTGTTGACAATTATCTCTATGATAAATGAGTCCGGAGGCGAAATATTAAGCCCCTATCTTTCTCTGTGTTCGATGGATGCCATTTGTTCTAAGAATATGCTTTGAGTAGTAGCAATCATGGAAGACTATATAATGATTGAGTATGTGGAGCTCTTACTTAGACTCCGTTGAATAAGTTGAATCACAATTGTTTGGTGACTAAGAATATAGGTTGTTGAGTTTCAAGAGAATTCATTATTTGAACCTTAACATGTGAATTGGTTGCTACTTTACCATGATGAGTTTTATGAGAAAGAATTCTTGTTATGATGCTAGAAAAAGTGATTGAAATTATCATTGATAAAACACTTTGCTAGCACTCACACTTCATAAATTATTTATTTTATCATTTACCTACTCGAGGACGAGTAGGAATTAAGCTTGGGGATGCTGATACATCTCCAATGTATCTATAATTTATGAAGTATTCATGCCATGTTTACAACAATTTTATATGGTTTTGGTATGGTTTGCATGGAACTAACCCGTACTGACTCTGTTTTCAGTAGAACTACCGTGGTGGTGTTTTTTGTGCAGAAATGAAAGTTCTCCAAATGAGCTGAAACTTTTTGACGATTTTTTTGAACAAAAGAGACCCCCGAAGTTTCATGGAATGACCAGAAGGTGAAGGAGTAGGGCACAATATACCGGGGCGCGCCTGGGCCCTTGTCCGTGCCCTGGTGGGTTGTGCTCACCTCAAGGCCCATCTTCGCGTGAAACCAATGCCAAAAAATCCTATAAATAGAGAAACCATCAGAAATAACCGTAGGTTAGAAGTTCTGCCGCCGCAAGCCTCTGTAGCCATGAAAATCAATCTAGAACCCGTTCTGGCACTCCACCGGAGGGGGGATCATCACCGGTGGCCATCTTCATCATCCTGGCGGCCACCATGACGAGGAGTGAGTAGTCCACCCCCAGGGCTGAGGGTTTGTACCAGTAGCTATTTGTTTAATCTCTCTCTCTCTCTCTCTCTCTCTCTCTCTCTCTCGTGTTCTTGAGATATCATGATCTTGATGTATCGCGGGCTTTGTTAATATAGTTAGATCATATGGTGTTTCCCCCTCTCTATCTTATTGTGATGAATTGAGTTTTCCCTTTGAGACTTTGTTTTACCGGATTGAATACTTTTATCGATTTGAGAGCACTTGATATATGTCTTGCATATGAATACCCGTGGTGACAATGGGGTGTTATACTGATTCACTTGATATGTATTTTGGCATTCAACTCACGGATTTCTGAGGTGACATTGGGGTAATCTATGCATAGGGGTTGATGAACGTTCTTGTCTTTGTTTCTCCAGTAGAAATCTTGGGGCACTCTTTGAGGTTCTTTGTGTTGGATTGAGTATGATGAATCTGAATTTGCTTTGGTATTATTTTAGTATGAACTCTTGATAGATCGATCGAAAAGAATAACTTGATGTTATTTTAGTACGAACTCTTGATAGATCGATCGGAAAGAATAACTTGGTGTTATTTTAGTATGAACTCTTGGATAGATCTATCGAAAAGAATAGCTACAAACAATTTCTTCTTATGTTATCCGCTAAATAGGAACTTTTGAGTGATTCTTCATCGCACTTTGAGGGATGGTTATATGATCCAATTAGATTAGCATTGTTGAGAGATTGCACTAGCTAAAGTGCGGACCGTAGGCCTCATTTTCAAGCATTGCAATACTGTTTGTGCTCACTTTTGTTACTCATTAATTACCTTGCTATTTTTTATTGTTCCTATTATAAAAATTAATATCTACTATTATTACTACACTTGTATCACCATCTCTTCGCCGAACTAGTGCACCTATACAAATTACCATCGTATTTGGTGTGTTGGGGACACAAGAGACATTTTGTTATTTGGTTGCAGGGTTGTTTGAGAGAAATCATCTTCATCCTATGCCTCCCACGGATTGATAAACCTTAGGTCATCCATCTGAGGGAAAATTGCTACTCTCCTACAAAACTCTATGCTTGGAGGCCCAACACGAGTCTACAAAAATAAAGTTGCATAGGAGACATCAATCATCTAATTTGATAAAAGTTCACTGAATTTGAAAAGAAATCATCAAATTTGAAAAAAGGTTCTTAAAATTTGAAAAAAGTTCATTTATTTTGGAAAAAAATTCATTAAATATGAAAAAGTTCATCGAATTTTAAAAATATTTGTAAAATCGATAAATGTTCATTTATTTTGAAAAATATCATCAATTTTACTAAAACGCAAAATATGAAAAGTCACCAATTTTGAGAAAAACATAATTCAAAAAAACCCTGCATTTAAAAAAAGAAAAACCCGACTAAAACCGCCCCAGAAATGACCAGCGAACTGGGAAAAAAGCCGTTTTGGGAAGCTTTAGAAAACCGGAGGATTCCCACAACTGAAGAGAACAATAAGAAAAAAAACAATTTAGAAAGCACTATTTGTTCGATGGCGTAGTGGTTACTGTCGTTGGCACCGAAAGAACTCGACTATTTTTGAGCTCTCCAGACTCAGCTAAATCCTATTGGGCTATTTGGTACAGGGCGCACGCACACCCCATTTGTACACTTGGTATAGAGAGAATTCCTTATTTGGCCCTTACTTAAAATTTGGTTCCCTATTTGACCCATAATATATTCCTTATTTGACACCTAATGTCTATTTGACACTTCCGTATATTTTGACCACTAACAGTGTTAAGTGCAACATGAAAAGACCATTCTACCCCCGATGTTATACATGGCGAAAAAGGATGATTCGTTTATTCGGCATGACAGGCTCGCAACTGCCTCGCATATAGACAAATACTATTGTACTGCAGATATGAACACGGTATGCATGCATGCATAAGGGACTTTAGTTTCCTGCAAAAATAAACAAATAAGAGACTTTTAGCAGCACCACCGTACCGTTCTTGCTGCATGTACTAACGTACGTACGTACCATCAGCCTCTCGCGAGTGCACGAGGTGATGCATGTTGTTAGGATTTAATTACTGATGTAATTAAGGAGATAATCCTCTCTTGTGTAACTGCACGTGCATTGCCAATTTGGCGACACTCACGACAGTTCCCTCGCTCCCATCGAGCGGACGCGCCTGTGTCCCCTCCAGTTGTGTATAAGGATTCATTTGATAGAAATAGTCACTTTGGATTGGTTGTGTCAAAAGGATGCAACACTTGCAACATTTCTTCTAATATTCATGAGACTTTCACTCTGTTGTTGTATTAGTCAAGTTTAATTTCATTACATATGTGTGCATGTATCAGTTTTCATATTTAAAGTGATATATTTAAGAGGTATGAGAAATTTTGCCAATTTGATGGGCACAAAACAGAGGCATCTGGAAGCAGGACAGACGTCACCGATATTTTGTTGGTCATTTTGGGCATCACATCTCAAATGTAATGGCACTAGTGGAGGCAATTGAACCGCCAAGTTATCTATTGTATGCCTAACCTATGGCTTTGTAGTTCTATCGGCTCCATTGCCACTATTGGATGCTGCCTTGCTTCTGGGAAGGGTTTGCTTTTATGATCTCATCACCGTGTTGAACTCGATGATGCTACTCTTTGGGTACAAAGTGAGTGTTTCTTCCTACCCCTGAACCCGATAATCGGTTGTCCTGTTTCATGTGCTAAATTTGCCGTCGTACAAATGCATCATGCCGTTTGATCTTCCACCGCTTGACTGTATCGTTGGGACTGGCACCTTGCCGATCTAGTCCCATATGAATCCATGTTTTCTTCTAGAACGTCCACAGCCCTGAGACTAAGGCGTCTCAAATATGCTACAATCAGGTGGGCTAGGCCGAAAGGTCACACGGGTAAAAGAAAAAGAAGAGAGAGAAACAGAGAACGTGGTGTTAAGCCACTGGTTTGGGTACTTGACTCGGTACCAATTTTTTTCTGCTTCTCTTTTCTATATTTAGCTTTGAGCGATGCAACATTTGCACCTATGTGTTTTTTACAACTGTTTATGGTGCATTACTGTGTCGTAAAGCACATAAGTATATCAACATATTGATTCAACAATTAGGTAATTGCTATATGTTGATAATACTTGAAAATTTACTATCGAGTAAATTAATGGGCATGAAGATTTCATGCATGATATGTTGAACATATACTGAATGAATTTGCTGGAGTTTGCTTGAATCTCAGTTCCACTATAACCGCACATTCTCAAATGGCTCCTACTATAGCTAATATAGCATAGTATGTTGCATTGCCCTTCATCTCACATCTCACACCCTGATCTATTGGGATCAATAGAGGGTGGTGATTATACATGAAGGGCATGGCAAATGGACATTCGTCCGATTCCACGACTTTGAGTCTGTGGTAACATACAACTCTGATGGGCATCAAATCTACTCAAAGTTTGATATTATGCAATTGCGCAGTTTTAGATGGCAATCTCATCGAGGAAATGATCTCCACTTTCAATCCTTGTTTGAGGATTTTGACCAAAGAATTCTGTCAATTGTGAAAGGAAGTGGAGACGTGATGAGAAGCAGAGTAAGAATGGAGCTAAAAAGAGCAAAAGTCATTTCAAGAACAATGACAAGGCTAGCAACTGCTATAGGCGTGGTTGTATGATTCACACTACAAGGAAACGTGATATTCCAACCATTTGGTGGATCAGTACATGCAACCAATTGCCAAGGGCAAAAGGCTCATGGGAACCAGTATTAAGCTTACTTTACATAATGGTTATTTCCCTATGGTTGTAAGTTTCTGAGATGTTCCTCATAATGTGGGTAACCAGGAGCATGCTCGGCAAAAGGAAGGACCACTACTTAGTGTCGATGACATACTAGTGGACTTCGCCCCTAGTGACATATAATGCATGTATATTTATATGAGTTTATATGTATATTGAACTCTATAGAAACCTATTAAATAACCCAACTGAGAAGGAAATGTGTTAAGTGGAAACTGGGTCTACTAACACAATATTAAGGGAGATAAAGTATTGTCGTACTCTTGAGAAGAGTAATGGAAGTGTCATGACAAGTTATGGTCGTGATATGGTAATTGTTGGTTCTGGTCAAAGCCACAATTACACTCCCTATAGGTACTATATGATAATCATGGATGCATTCATGCATCAAGATTCTACTCATACCTTGTTGAGTTTTAAGGATATTCGCAATGGTTTCTATGTTAAAACTCATATAATGAGTGAGGTTGGAAGACTACTCATGACTCAACAAAAAGGATTTGAATGAAGTCCTAGAGTAAATGCTTCTCTATACTGTGGATTGTATTACACATATATTAAATTGGATACGCTTTGGCGTATAAGACAATTTTCTAGAATCTTAAGAAGTTCAAGATATGGCATGATTGCGTTGGTCATCCTAGTATTGGGAGGATGAGAAAATTATTGATGGTTCAATTGGACACAATCTAACGGTGTGATTTTTCCAAATTCATTGAATTATGTATGCACGATGTGTGCAAACTAGGAAAACTAATCGCAAGGCTATCTTATCTCATGAAAGAAGATGAGCCACTAGATTTCCTTGGATAGGAGATATATATGTGATCCAATTCAACCGTTATATGGAATATTCACATATTTCATAAGTGCTTTTGGATGCATTAGTGAGATGGTCCAATGTGTGTCTTACTTCCATAAGAAACCATTAAGTCCTAACAACAGTGATGAAGAGATATTCGGACGTGAGTTTCCATATCGCGGTGCAATGAGAGCACTGATGTATCTAGCAAACTGCACCAGGCCTGGTATGTCGTTAGTAGTGACTTTATTGGCTGGATACAATGCATCACTGATTAAAAGGCATTGAGTTGGTGTGAAGAATATTTTTGCATATCTTCTAGACATCAACATCTTGGTTTATTTTATGATAAAAATCAAGATATGACCATGGTTGGATATTGTGATGCTGGGTATATATTTCATCCCCATAATCCTAGATCATGGACTGGTTTATGTCTCCTCGAATGAAGGTGTGACCTTCTTTGGGAAGTCGAGAAGATATATTTTAGTGGCTGCATCCACTAGTCATTTTGAAATCGTTGATTTGTATGAAGTCTCACATGAATGTATGTGACTTCACGGAATGATGAACTTTGTTGAAAGTTCAAGTGAGATTGGTTGGTAGGGACCACCCACCATTATCTATGAAGATAATGTTGTTTGTATTACACAGATACAGATAGGTTATAAAGAGCAAAATTAGAATGTGTATTGCTCCAAAATTATTTATCCCCATGAGTTGGAAAGAAATGGGGGAGCTAAATATCTTGCAAATAAAGTCGTGTGATGATCTCCATGATTTGTTCACAAAGTCTTTATCAAGTTCTTCATTGTAGAATTATGTTAATGGACTTGCTATGATATGACTTTGTGAATGCAAGATTCAGGGGGAGTGTACTCCCATATGATAACCTGTTTAAGATTTTTGGATCTTAGATATTGTACTCTTTTCCTTTATGAGTATTTCTTGAATGGTTTCTCATAGAAGGTTTTTAATGAGGCAATAGTAATACAAGCATTATGGTATGTCATTTTCTCCTTATTTTCCCATGGATTATTGGAAGGAGTTTTTCATGGCACATTATGCATATCTCGTCATATTTTTCCCGCAGAGTTTTTGGAGGAGACTATTTCAAGGATGATCAATCACAAAGACAAGCGTGGATTAGGGGGAGTGTTAGGATTTAATTAATGTTGTAACTAAGGAGATTATCCTCTCTTGTGTATCTGCACGTGCGTTGCCAATCTGGCGACAGTCACGACAGTTGCCTCGCTCCCCATCGAGCGGACGCGCCTGTTCACTTGCGCCCCCTCCAATTGTGTATAAGGATTGGTCATCAATGAAATTAATAGTGATTTGGATTCATTTGCAGTATGTCTTGTAACACATGCTACGCTCCTAGCTAGCTAGCTCCTTGACGTAAGCAAATGCAAATACATATACACCAGCGACAGCCTGTTGAAGTTAATCACAATTAACTTGAATTAGTTTGAGTTACTATAGCACACGTACTATGCATACGGAAACATAGTATGCAAACTTTAAGAAAGGGTTAAATAAGGAATTCTCTCCCGGGTATATCCCGGTCGATACTCGCTGCGCTAACCACCCCGCTGGCATCACCTTTAGTGCTAAATTGAAGCTTCTTCTCTCTTTTCTTCTCATGTCTTCTTCTTTTTTCTATTTTTCTTTTTTCCTTTTCCTTTTTCCTTTTTTTGTTTTTCTTCTCTCTTCTCTTTCCTTTTTCTCATTCGAGAAACCTACTTTCTTTATAATTTTTTTCTGCAAAATTTATGAACGTTTTTTCAATTTTTGAGGAACTTTTCAAATTCAATGAACTATTTTAAAAATGCGATGAACTTTTTTCAAATTTTGATAAACTTTTTTTCCAATTTCGATGAACTTCTTTCAAATTCAATGAACCTTTTTTTAAAATCGGTGAACTATTTTCAAACTTGATGAACAATTTTCAAATTTTGATGAACTTTTTTGAAATTTCATGAACTTTTATTAAAATTCGATGAACTTTTTCAACTTGATGAACTTTTTCATATTTGATGAACTTTCAAATGCTATGAACTTTGTTTCCAATTTTGATAACATTTTTTAAATTGAATTAAATTTTTTGCAATATCGGTGAACTATTTTCAAACTTCATGATCTTTTTTTTCAAATTTTGACGAACTTTTTTCAAATTCCGTGAATTTTTATTGAAATTCGATGAACTCTTTTTAAACTCGACGAACTTTTTCAAACTTGATGAACTTTCTTGATTTTTATGAAATGTGTTTCAAAATTGATGAACGTTTTTAGAATTTCTGAACTTTTCAAATTCGTAATTTCTCTAATCCATGTTTTTTCAGATTTGTGAGCGAAGGGACGAACACAAAAAAAAACAAAGAGACAAACGAACGAACGCAGTCCAACGGAAGGGAAAGAGCAAGCCCGCTGGCCGGGTCGGCCCACTCGAGGCTGCTATGAGCGCCAGTGAAGCAAAAGCGGCGCCTAAGGCGCCGAAGAGGAGGTCCGCACAATGTGTCAAAGTGTGGACCTTTCGCACAGACTTAGCGATCGATCGATGACCTAGGCCTGCCCATTAACGGGTTGCAGCGTTTCCGGTTTTTGGAACCTTCTAGAGTTTCTCAGCTGGGTTTTTCTGTTTTTTTGGTATTTCTTTTTATTGTTTTTGTTTTTTTCTTATTTCTTTTCCTTTTGCTGTTTCCTTTTTTCTGTTTCATTTCTGTTTTTCTTTTTTTTCCTTTTTCCTTTTTCATGTTGATATCTGTCTTTTTTTAGAATTCAATTTTTTTTTCAGATTTTAAAATATCTTCCACTTTATAAAATATGTTGAAAAATTCAAACAATGTACAAGAATTTCAAAAAATGTTTTTGTATTTATTTCAACTATTCTTGGAATGTCATTTTATTTTGTTTGGCTTGCTGTTTTAATAAAATACTTAAATATGAAAGTTTTTAAATAAGAGAGTGTCCACAAATAGCTACCCATTTACTTAACTACTCGCTTGATCTTCACTTAAATCTTTTTGGAGTAGCTTTCATTTACTCTTGTGCTTCACTTATATCTTATGGGTAAATTGTTGAATGAATTGAATATCACGAAGTCGAAGTTATATGTTCATATCATGACCAGTAGTAGCTTCACATTGGGTTTAGAAAGTGAAACCTTTTGAAGCTTGACAATCACAATATTGGTCATACAAGCAATTCATGAATGATTAATATAAGGAAGAGAACTTTCACATGCAAATACATTATCTTGGACATCTTCTATGATTGTGAATACTCATTAATTATTCTCAAACTTGAGCAAATTAGTTGAACTTGGACAAGGAAGACAACGTAATGAGTTATGGTTGTGTATATTTGTATAGAAGTTATATTGTCATGGATCCTCCAACATGTGGTGTTTGCCTAGGGCCTTTTGCTAGCCAAAAATTTGTATTAAGTAGAGATACTACTTGTGCATCCAAAAATCCTTAAACCCATTTTCTTGCCATGATGTCCACCATACCTACCCATGGATTGAATAAGATCCTTCAAGTAAGTTGTCATCGGTGCATAAAGCAATAAAAATTGCTCCTAAATACGTTTGATCTATTATTGTAAGGAAAAATGAGCGTTATACGAACTTGTGATGGCAAAGTAATAAAAGCGACGGAATGTATAATAAAGGTTGCTATCATAAGGGGCAATATAACGTGACGTTACTTTGCGTTAAGAGTTTGGGCATCCAAATAAAAAGTGCATGGCAACCTCTGCTTCCCTCTACGAAGGGCCTATCTTTTACTTTTCAGTATTTATTTTTATGCAAAGAGTCAACAGTATAAATTCTCATTTCAACCTCGATTATTCTCTAGTTGGCAAGCGTCATGTGGTGGGGAAAGATCTAGGCACATATGACCATTCAAATATATTTGATCATGATTAATTATTGTTGACAATTATCTCTATGATAAATGAGTCCGGAGGCGAAATATTAAGCCCATATCTTTCTCTGTGTTCGATGGATGCCATTTGTTCTAAGAATATGCTTTGAGTAGTAGCAATCATGGAAGACTATATAATGATTGAGTATGTGGAGCTCTTACTTAGACTCCGTTGAATAAGTTGAATCACAATTGTTTGGTGACTAAGAATATAGGTTGTTGAGTTTCAAGAGAATTCATTGTTTGAACCTTAACATGTGAATTGGTTGCTACTTTACCATGATGAGTTTTATGAGAAAGAATTCTTGTTATGATGCTAGAAAAAGTGATTGAAATTATCATTGATAAAACACTTTGCTAGCATTCACACTTCATAAATTATTTATTTTATCATTTACCTACTCGAGGACGAGTAGGAATTAAGCTTGGGGATGCTGATACGTCTCCAATGTATCTATAATTTATGAAGTATTCATGCCATGTTTACAATAATTTTATATGGTTTTGGTATAATTTGCATGGAACTAACCCGTACTGACTCTGTTTTCAGTAGAACTACCGTGGTGGTGTTTTTTGTGCAGAAATGAAAGTTCTCCAAATGAGCTGAAACTTTTTGACGATTTTTTTGAACAAAAGAGACCCCCGAAGTTTCATGGAATGACCAGAAGGTGAAGGAGTAGGGCACAAGACACCGGGGCGCGCCTGGGCCCTTGTCCGTGCCCTGGTGGGTTGTGCTCACCTCGAGGCCCATCTTCGCGTGAAACCAACGCCAAAAATCCTATGAATAGAGAAACCATCAGAAATAACCGTAGGTTAGAAGTTCTGCCGTCGCAAGCCTCTGTAGCCACGAAAATCAATCTAGACCCCGTTCTGGCACTCCACCGGTGGGGGGAATCTTCACCGGTGGCCATCTTCATCATCCTGGCGACCACCACGACGAGGAGTGAGTAGTCCACCCCCAGGGTTGAGGGTTTGTACCAGTAGCTATTTGTTTAATCTCTCTCTCTCTCTCTCTCTCTCGTGTTCTTGAGATGTCATGATCTTGATGTATCGCGGGCTTTGTTAATATAGTTAGATCATATGGTGTTTTCCCCTCTCTATCTTTTGTGATGAATTGAGTTTTCCCTTTGAGACTTTGTTTTACCGGATTGAATACTTTTATCGATTTGAGAGCACTTGATATATGTCTTGCATATGAATACCCGTGGTGACAATGGGGTGTTATACTGATTCACTTGATATGTATTTTGGCATTCAACTCACGGATTCCTGAGGTGACATTGGGGTAATCTATGCATAGGGGTCGATGCACGTTCTCGTCTTTGTTTCTCCAGTAGAAATCTTGGGGCACTCTTTGAGGTTCTTTGTGTTGGATTGAGTATGATGAATCTAAATTTGCTTTGGTATTATTTTAGTATGAACTCTTGAAAGATCGGTCGAAAAGAATAACTTGGTGTTATTTTAGTACGAACTCTTGATAGATCGATCGGAAAGAATAACTTGGTGTTATTTTAGTACGAACTCTTGGATAGATCGATCGGAAAGAATAGCTACAAACAATTTCTTCTTATGTTATCCGCTAGATAGGAACTTTTGAGTGATTCTTCATCGCACTTTGAGGGATGGTTATATGATCCAATTAGATTATCATTGTTGAGAGATTGCACTAGCTAAAGTGCGGACCGTAGGCCTCATTTTCAAGCATTGCAATACTGTTTGTGCTCACTTTTGTTCCTCATTAATTACCTTGCTATTTTTTATTGTTCCTATTACAAAAATTAATATCTACTATTATTACTACACTTGTATCACCATCTCTTTGCCGAACTAGTGCACCTATACAAATTACCATCGTATTTGGTGTGTTGGGGACACAAGAGACATTTTGTTATTTGGTTGCAGGGTTGTTTGAGAAAAATCATCTTCATCCTATGCCTCCCACGGATTGATAAACCTTAGGTCATCCACCTGAGGGAAAATTGCTACTGTCCTACAAAACTCTATGCTTGGAGGCCCCTGGTTCCTTAGTTGTGCTCACTTTTCCCCACGCTCCAAACTTTTGCTCACTTTTCCCCTCTTCCTTAGCTGAAACTCTCACAAATGCTCATAGCGGGCGTTTGCCGTCTTGACCGTCCATTGACCGTTAATTGCTGACGAGTGGGGCCGAGTCTTTGTATGACTGCTGCTTGCTGACGGGTGGGACCGCAAGGAGACATGTATTGGGCAGCTTATCTGAATCTGAAACAGATCTAGACAGGCTGCACTACACCGCGCCGCCCCGCCCCCTCCGCCGGCGTCGTGCCGCGTCCACCGCAGTTGTTTCCTCCACCCTATGCCCTATTCCGTTCATCGGCGACGCCGCGTCTCCGCCAGATATAGCCCACCTCCCCATCTGGGATTACATAGCGATGTTGAGTGAGGACGCCCGGAATGAAGTCGACCGTGGAGAGGATTGGGTCGAATCCGCGGCAGATAATTCATGGATTAAACCTGGGTAAGCATTGTTTCCTCTCGAATTGACGTTCTAAGTCGTATTGTAGGCTGTATTTGACTTCTATTTGCTTGAATCATTCGAATTTGTGCTTGATTTTACCCGGCTAACTGAAGCCTTTGTTTCCTTCTCCCAACAAAATAGGATTGATCCCGCGCTGGCTTTCCGGCTGGCGATTAGAATGGAAACTAATGTGCTTCGTGGTACTAAACCGCATTTGATTTCATCATTTTTCTATCCCAAAGTGGTAGAAACCAGCATATCTTTCAAAGATTTGCGAGCTGAGCTCCGAAAAACCTATCCCTGGAGTGATGCCGATGCTGTTGAACTGAATTACTTCAGCAGTAACGAGCAAAGATTTCTCCCACTAACTTGCGACGATCATATGCCGTTGCTTTTTGCTGGGATTGCTGGCTGCCGATTCGGTAAACTCTAAATCGATGTGCTTCAGCCACGCGCAGAATGGGCAAAGGGAAAGGGAGTTCAGACATCATCTGTCTGTGCTAATAGCCAGCACCCCGGCACTCCTTGTAGGTCGACACCAAGTAAAGCAAGTGGTTCATGGAGCCACAACATGCCTGCTGCCAATCCTGGTTCCGATTCAGTTGCTGCTTCTCGTGTACCTTCTGCAGTTGGTGTAGAAGAAGATGCAGAACCTGACGAGGCAGTGCCTACAAATGATGATGAAGACGAGATGATGTTTCCTGAACTGGTCGATGTAGCCAGTCAACAAGCAGTGGATGACGAATATATGGAGGAGCCCATCAGTCAAGCTAGGTTTGATGACACTGACGATGAAGAGAAGGTGGAGAATATGGACAGCTTAATCGAGGATGAATACGATGGTGATGACATGCCAACAATTGAGTGGAACAGGGAAAACCCTAAGCTTAGTGTAGGTACCATTTTCCAATCAATGGTGGACTGTCGGAATGCAGTGACAACATGGTGCATTATATCTGAAAACACCTATAAGATTAAAAGGAGTGAGCCAGCAAGGTTCACAGTTTTTTGTCCATATCCTAGGTGTAGGTGGAAGTTGCATGCATCTCGTATGAGAAAGAGCAAATATATTCAGGTAATCCAAGTTCAGTTAGTAATTTAGTTTCAGATTGTTGAGTAAGGTTTCTTAACTGTTCTTTACCCTTTTATTTTGTTTCAGATAAAGAAAAAACCCACACAAGCACACATGTCCACCTGGAGGGGGAGGGGGGAAGGCCAAAACCAAGCTAGCAAAAACTAGGTGGGTGGCAGATGCTATATTGGATTGGCTGAGAGAAGAACCTGGACTTGGTCCAATAGCACTCCATGGGAAGCTTTTTGAGAAGTACAAGATAGAAATTCCTTACATGAGAATTTTCAATGCTAGGGAAAAGGCTCTTGACAGAATTAATGGTCAATGGAATGACAGTTTTCAGCTGCTTTACACTTTCAAAGCTGAAGTGGAGATGGCAAGTCCAGGGAGTGTTGTAGAGATTGACAAGCATACAACTCCATTCAAAATAAAAGGGAAGTCATTTCAGAAGGAGTGCTTCAGAAGGGCTTTTGTTTGTTTCAAGGCTTGCTGGCAGGGGTTTCTAGATGGTTGCAGGCCCTATTTTGCTGTAGATGCTACACATTTGACTGGAAGATGGAGAGGACAGCTAGTAGCAGCTTTTGCAGTTGATGGACACAACTGGCTATTCCCAGTTGCATTTGGTGTGGTGGAGGCAGAGTCTGAGGAAAGTTGGGTCTGGTTTCTGCAGCAGTTGCGCAACATTATAGGCACACCCCTAGGTTTAGCTATACACACATATGCTTGCAAGGGTTTAGAGAGTGCAGTGGAAATTGTATTCCTTGGAGTGGAGCATAGGGAATGTATGCGACACCTAGCGCATAATTTCAAAAAGAAGTTCAAAGGTAAAGTTTATGATGAGAACTTATGGCCAACATCATACACATGTAGCAAAAGGAAGCATGAACACCATTTGAGAGTGTTGTATGCTCAAAATCCTCTTGTGAAGGAGTACATGGATGCACATCATGGCAAGGTGTGGTCAAGAAGCAAATTCAACGAAATCTGCAAAGTAGATTATGTGACCAGTAACCTTGCAGAATGCTTCAATTCAAAGTTCAAGTCAGTGAAAGGGCTCTTGTTGTGGCAAGCATTTGACAAGATGAGGCAAATGATCATGATAAAGATGGCTCTTCACAAAAGAATTGCAGAAACACAATATGTTGGTCATCAAATGCTCCCATTACTGATTAAGGCATTGCACTTGAAGGCAAGAGGACTGAAGATGAAATGTATTCGATCTGGTACATATGAGGGAGAGGTTACCTATACTGACACTAAAAATAGGGTATGGAGGTATCCTGTGAACCTAAGTACTAGAGAATGTACTTGTAGGTAATGGCAGATCCGTGGGAAGCCATGCATACATGCCCTACATCTGATGACCGTTATCGGGGGTGCAGATGGTGAAGTTGATCAATATTGCTCTGAGTATTTCTCTGTTGCCAAATTTGTGGCTGCTTATGTTGACAATGTGCCTGCACTATTGGGGAAAGATCAATTGAACATAGTAGATCCAGGGTTCAAACTCCACGCTCATGTCATTACTAGACCACCAGGAAGACCAAGGAACCAGAGGATTAGAGCAGGTGAGGAGGGTCGTCTACCAAAGAAGAGTGCTTGCAAAAAATGTGGAGTTCTGGGGCATATTGCTAGGCTTTGTACCAATGCAGTGGATGCATCATTTGGAGAGGAGGAAAGATGGACAGCAACCAATGCTGAGGAGAATGCAGCAGCAATGGAGACTGAAGATGCAGTGGAGAATGCAGCAGCAAATGAAGCACTGGAGAATGCAGCAGCAAATGAAGCATCTTGGTATGTGTTTGCACCCTTTGTAGAATGCAGCTACCCTTTTGTTTGCATTTGTTCTCTTTTTTGCCTATGGCTTATAATTTTATTTACCAGCTCTAGGGAGAAAAGGCCAAGAGATGAAGAAGCAGAAGATTTTGAAACCATGGCCTTTGATGGTTTTGAGTCTATAAGAGAGGAAGAGGAGGGCGTAATGTTTCCAATTGTGCCTTTAAAGATTACTGAACCCATAGATGACCGTCAAATGGTCGTCAAGTGCTCGGCGAGTGCAACTACTCCATCAGCACCTCCACGAGGAAAACCCCAAGTAAAGCCCAAGATCAAAAGGAACAAGAGTCTGAAAGAAAAGAGCATCTCAACTAGGGAAACCAGGAGCAAGACGGTGAAGCCAGCTGCAAACACAAGGAGCAAGTCGAAAATTTGAATTAAGTTGTTGGGAAATGTTTGTGTTGTCAATTTGAGGGCGAGTGGATCGCTTAAAACTTGGTAGATTTGTATTAAGATGTTGGCATCTTAAAACTTGGTAGATTTGAGCTACTGTGAAAACTTATCAGTTGTAATAATGTTGCTTCTACTTTGGTTTCTTATTTGAGTCAGAATTCAAATTTCCATCAAAATTTGAATTTAAATCAATATTTGAATTTGGGCCAAAATTTGGATTCGAGTCAAAGTTGAAGTTGAACATTGGAGGTTCATTGCTCTGTGCGGTGTATTTGATCGAGCATTTGAAGTCCAATATTCGTAGGTGAACAGTCCGAATGAGAAATATGCTAGAAACGAGCTCAAAAGCTAGGGTAAATAGCCCTATTTGAAATCAAGTTTGTTTTGACCTTGCCTAAATGAGGCATATATATTTGTATTAACACTTGTTCCATATATATAGGGTAAAAATGAAGTCTCACTATTTATTGATTAATATTCATATTACTACATTTTTTTGAAAAAATATGTGTTATTTCAAAACCGTCAAATAACACGTTTTAGATATGAAAATGAAAAAGTAAGTTCAGATCCTTCTTACTCACTCCAAAATGAAGCTATGGAGATTTTTCTGATTTTTTTAATTATTTTGATTTTTTTTCAAACCCTAAACCCTCTCTCCCTATTCTACGAACTCTGAAAATGTTTATAGGTGATAGCTCATTTGTGTGAAGACTTTTTTTCATGAAAATGACCTACACCAAGTTTATATTTTTTTCTCATAACCTTGTCACATATGACGGCTATGTGCGCAAGAATTACAACATTTTGATTTTTTTTGAATTTTTTAAAAACATTTGAACTTGATTTCGACAGATCACTTCAAAAAATGATTTTTCAAAAAAACGCCCCCATACCGAGTTTATATTTTTTATGGTAACTAGGTCTCATAAACGGATGAACTACGTTTGTTTTATATTTTTGCGATTTTTTCTAATTTAGTTATGGCCATTTGAAATCTAGTCAAACCCTAATAACCCCGTTGACTCGCTCATAACCCCGCAGAAATGCTCCAAACCCTAGCGTCGAACATGCGCCATCGGATCCTACCAAGCACCAAACACCACCCGTCAGATGTGGGGCAGGCATGCGCGATCCGCGTGATGCATCCTGATTGGCTACTGCACTGTCCTTCTCGGGTTTTTTACGATCTGCCCCACTTTACATATGAAATTGTATTTTTCGCACATGACCACCACATGTCAATGTTAAGAGTTGGTTCAAATATTCAAACTGCAAAATACAATGTGGAAAATCGTCAATATAGCTTCCCCTTCTCCTCTTCTCCATCTGACAGACAAAGGCATCAAGCAGATCGAGCAATTCCTCTGTTTCTTTCCCCATCTTCTTGTTCTTCTTCCTCTCGAGCAATTACTCTGTTTCTTCCTCTCGGGCGATATGTCGACCTCCTCGTCAGCCCCCCCGTTCCACGTGGCCGGTGTATGGTCCAGTGCCGATGACTCGATGCACTGACTGCCCACGGACTGCGCCACTGAAGCGGTTGACTTCGAAGGAGGAGAAGAATGGGAACTTTGGGCGCGAGTTCGTCAAATGCGAGAGCAAGCCGGAGGGGCAGGTTAGATCTGAGTTTTCCTCGCATCCTTTATCTCCAGTTTCTCAAAAAATCTGTCAGATTTGGATTTAGGTTACATGATTTCGTGTTCAGATCGTGAAGAAATGCCACCATTTTGAGTGGATGGATGATTACATCCAGAGGCTTCAAGGGTCGGGCTTGCTGGATTCGAGGGGGAATGCAATCCGTGAGTCCAATCTGCCCCTTGACAGTGCCGCTCCGGCAGCAGCAGCGCGTCTGGAATACCCGACGGTGGTAGATGTCGAACTGAAGACGGAATTGAAGAAGATGAACAGGAGCTTCAAGGAGCTTATTGAGTTGAAGAAGCAATCCAATCTGATAGCTTTAGGAATACTTGCTCTAGGAATTTTTTACTTGATGGCCATCTCTCGTTAGAGATGTTTGTCTATTGTTGTTGCCACTGTTTAGCAATCCAAGTCTGTTTATCTCAAATGCAACTCTGTTTAGTGCAACTGTCGATCTCTGAATGTATGCAGTTTACTATTAAGTTTCGACACTTTCAGTTTCGGCAGAAAACAACTACCAGTTCAGTGATAGGATTATTTTGTTAGCTAATAACCTCGAGTGTTGGATCATACAGTAAGTAGAGCAGCACAAGGGATATACATCAAGTTCATCTCTTCTCTCTCGCACTTGCCAAACTTTTGTCCTCGAGTTCGTCAGTTCTGCTAAAAAAACCAAGTTTGCGGGCCCAAAGAGAAAGCCCAGAAACAAGCGATGTTTCTTTTTTTGTTTAGGAAGGATTGCTTTGTTCTTTTTTGTTTCTAATTGCTTTTTTCATTAATTTGATTGCTCAATCTCTTCTATCTCATTGAGGAATTTTTTGACTTTCCTTTATGGGTCCCTTCATTTTTTAGAATCAAAGTATTTGCAAACCGCAGTATTATTATGCCTAGCGAACCAATACTTCATGATTAGAAAAAGAGGTCTAACCCTCTTTTTTATATACTTCAAACATAGTGTAGTTAAAACTACACTTTTGACTAAAGCCAAATATCTCAAAGTATTTGATACTTCAATATTTCTGAAAACCAAAGTATTCTTTGAAGGAAGCCCTTCTTTGAATACCTAAAAAATACAGAGCTCTCAAACCAAAGCCGTGTACAAATGTATAATATGTTCTTATTTTTAGAAGGCATCTATAAACACATCATTTTTAGTTTGTTTGGTTAATTTTTCCCACGCCAATTAGCCGTGTCTAAACTTGGGACAAACAAAATACAAACATAACAAAGCATTAATATAACACACATAACTTAACTTAGATAGGGTTGCTAGGGCAACATAAGTTCTTACATAGACACCGATAGATAATCCCTAATAATTAACCTTACATAGATAGGGTAGCTAGCTCGGGCAACACACACACCAAACTCACACTACATAGTAGATAGATAGGTAGCTAGGGCAACACCGCCATGTCTTCACCGTCGTCTTCACCTTAACCGCCGGCTTCACCGTCTTCTTCGCCGCCGGCTTCAGTACTCCTCCTCCTCCTCGAGGCCGTTGTCGCCGACGTAGTACGGGAGGCTGTGCATGCGGTTGCGAGCGGGGAAGACGCTCTCGAAGTCGGTGAAGATGTTATAGGTCGTGAATGCGATGAACTCGCACCCACACCAATACACCTTGCCGAGCAGGTAGTAGGCATCGAACCTGTTGGTGAAGTGGACGACGAGCCCTACCACTGGAGCGTTGGCGTGGGGACGCTGCTCCACGAGGTTGAACATGGGCGGCGAGCCCGCCGGGAGGTGGTGGAAGCCCGCACGGAGGAACCCCCGTGCAAGCTCAGTGCTTCCCCTCCAGCGGGAGAACGCCCACACGCGGAGGGATTCCTCGACGACAACATTGGCGGGGTACCGCCGTTCCGGCACGGTGGGCGGCGCTTGGAACGTCGGCCCGTTGTACTACATCTTGCTCGCTTCGCTGAGTGGAACGGCTTTGGCTTTTGGGGGAAGAAGAGAAGTTGGAGGCGCAGATGGATCTGTAGAAGAAGAGGCAATGAAGGGCAGTTTAAATAGTCGGAGAGACGAAGTGGGTACACGCGCAACCGGCGTAGATCGTGACTCAGTGCGTGCGTGAACCGATGTGATCATCAATTTGTGAACGTGAATCGATGCGAGCGTGCTTTGCGTGCTCTGCGTTGGCGGTTGCCTGCCTCCCCCTTGTGCGTGCTCTGCATTGGCGGCTGCCTGCCTCCCATTCACGAGCGTGCGTGCAGCCTGCGGCGTGAACCGATGCCTCGACATATGGACGCGACCGTGCGTGCAGCCTGCCCCTTCTGCCACCGGCACGTATGCCTGCGACGCGTGAAACGACGCTGCGGAGCGACTGAATCCACCGGCAACCGTGCGGCACGGATCGATGCGTGCGTGTCGGCGTGCATGCATGCGATTAGGTCTAGGTCACTAGATGCGTGCGTGGCGGTGTTCGCATGCATAGCAGGCTACATCGATGCCAAAGCCGGGCATGCATAGCAGGCTGCATCCATCCATAGCAGGCTTTTTTAATTGGGCTCCCTTTTTAATTTATTACCAACAAACTAACGGGCCCGTACTATGAACACAAACACGGCCCAACCAGCGAAGCCACAGCCACAGTCAACAGAGTCCAACGTGGCCCCACAAGTCAGTTAACGGCCAAGACGGCAAACGTCTGTTATGAACATTAGTGAGAGTTTCAGCTAAGGGAATGGGGAAAAGTGAGAAAAAGTTTGAAGCGTGGGGAAAACTGAGCACAACTAAGGAATTGGGGGCACAGATGGAATAAGCCCTTCCAAGCCCTTATTTTTATGCAAAGAGTCAATAGTATAAATTCTCATTTCAACCTCGATTATTCTCTAGTTGGCAAGCTTCATGTGGTGGGGAAAGATCTAGGCACATATGAACAATCAAATATATTTGATCATGATTAATTATTGTTGACAATTATCTCTATGATAAATGAGTCCGGAGGCGAAATATTAAGCCCCTATCTTTCTCTGTGTTCGATGGATGCCATTTGTTCTAAGAATATGCTTTGAGTAGTAGCAATCATGGAAGACTATATAATGATTGAGTATGTGGAGCTCTTACTTAGACTCCGTTGAATAAGTTGAATCACAATTGTTTGGTGACTAAGAATATAGGTTGTTGAGTTTCAAGAGAATTCATTATTTGAACCTTAACATGTGAATTGGTTGCTACTTTACCATGATGAGTTTTATGAGAAAGAATTCTTGTTATGATGCTAGAAAAAGTGATTGAAATTATCATTGATAAAACACTTTGCTAGCACTCACACTTCATAAATTATTTATTTTATCATTTACCTACTCGAGGACGAGTAGGAATTAAGCTTGGGGATGCTGATACATCTCCAATGTATCTATAATTTATGAAGTATTCATGCCATGTTTACAACAATTTTATATGGTTTTGGTATGGTTTGCATGGAACTAACCCGTACTGACTCTGTTTTCAGTAGAACTACCGTGGTGGTGTTTTTTGTGCAGAAATGAAAGTTCTCCAAATGAGCTGAAACTTTTTGACGATTTTTTTGAACAAAAGAGACCCCCGAAGTTTCATGGAATGACCAGAAGGTGAAGGAGTAGGGCACAATATACCGGGGCGCGCCTGGGCCCTTGTCCGTGCCCTGGTGGGTTGTGCTCACCTCAAGGCCCATCTTCGCGTGAAACCAATGCCAAAAAATCCTATAAATAGAGAAACCATCAGAAATAACCGTAGGTTAGAAGTTCTGCCGCCGCAAGCCTCTGTAGCCATGAAAATCAATCTAGAACCCGTTCTGGCACTCCACCGGAGGGGGGATCATCACCGGTGGCCATCTTCATCATCCTGGCGGCCACCATGACGAGGAGTGAGTAGTCCACCCCCAGGGCTGAGGGTTTGTACCAGTAGCTATTTGTTTAATCTCTCTCTCTCTCTCTCTCTCTCTCTCTCGTGTTCTTGAGATATCATGATCTTGATGTATCGCGGGCTTTGTTAATATAGTTAGATCATATGGTGTTTTCCCCTCTCTATCTTATTGTGATGAATTGAGTTTTCCCTTTGAGACTTTGTTTTACCGGATTGAATACTTTTATCGATTTGAGAGCACTTGATATATGTCTTGCATATGAATACCCGTGGTGACAATGGGGTGTTATACTGATTCACTTGATATGTATTTTGGCATTCAACTCACGGATTTCTGAGGTGACATTGGGGTAATCTATGCATAGGGGTTGATGAACGTTCTTGTCTTTGTTTCTCCAGTAGAAATCTTGGGGCACTCTTTGAGGTTCTTTGTGTTGGATTGAGTATGATGAATCTGAATTTGCTTTGGTATTATTTTAGTATGAACTCTTGATAGATCGATCGAAAAGAATAACTTGATGTTATTTTAGTACGAACTCTTGATAGATCGATCGGAAAGAATAACTTGGTGTTATTTTAGTATGAACTCTTGGATAGATCTATCGAAAAGAATAGCTACAAACAATTTCTTCTTATGTTATCCGCTAAATAGGAACTTTTGAGTGATTCTTCATCGCACTTTGAGGGATGGTTATATGATCCAATTAGATTAGCATTGTTGAGAGATTGCACTAGCTAAAGTGCGGACCGTAGGCCTCATTTTCAAGCATTGCAATACTGTTTGTGCTCACTTTTGTTACTCATTAATTACCTTGCTATTTTTTATTGTTCCTATTATAAAAATTAATATCTACTATTATTACTACACTTGTATCACCATC
The DNA here is from genome assembly GCA_963921465.1 of Triticum timopheevii. NCBI lineage: Eukaryota > Viridiplantae > Streptophyta > Magnoliopsida > Poales > Poaceae > Triticum > Triticum timopheevii. Next base: position 51,213,004 of record OY997272.1, on the reverse strand, counting down.
TCTTCGCCGAACTAGTGCACCTATACAAATTACCATCGTATTTGGTGTGTTGGGGACACAAGAGACATTTTGTTATTTGGTTGCAGGGTTGTTTGAGAGAAATCATCTTCATCCTATGCCTCCCACGGATTGATAAACCTTAGGTCATCCATCTGAGGGAAAATTGCTACTCTCCTACAAAACTCTATGCTTGGAGGCCCAACACGAGTCTACAAAAATAAAGTTGCATAGGAGACATCAATCATCTAATTTGATAAAAGTTCACTGAATTTGAAAAGAAATCATCAAATTTGAAAAAAGGTTCTTAAAATTTGAAAAAAGTTCATTTATTTTGGAAAAAAATTCATTAAATATGAAAAAGTTCATCGAATTTTAAAAATATTTGTAAAATCGATAAATGTTCATTTATTTTGAAAAATATCATCAATTTTACTAAAACGCAAAATATGAAAAGTCACCAATTTTGAGAAAAACATAATTCAAAAAAACCCTGCATTTAAAAAAAGAAAAACCCGACTAAAACCGCCCCAGAAATGACCAGCGAACTGGGAAAAAAGCCGTTTTGGGAAGCTTTAGAAAACCGGAGGATTCCCACAACTGAAGAGAACAATAAGAAAAAAAACAATTTAGAAAGCACTATTTGTTCGATGGCGTAGTGGTTACTGTCGTTGGCACCGAAAGAACTCGACTATTTTTGAGCTCTCCAGACTCAGCTAAATCCTATTGGGCTATTTGGTACAGGGCGCACGCACACCCCATTTGTACACTTGGTATAGAGAGAATTCCTTATTTGGCCCTTACTTAAAATTTGGTTCCCTATTTGACCCATAATATATTCCTTATTTGACACCTAATGTCTATTTGACACTTCCGTATATTTTGACCACTAACAGTGTTAAGTGCAACATGAAAAGACCATTCTACCCCCGATGTTATACATGGCGAAAAAGGATGATTCGTTTATTCGGCATGACAGGCTCGCAACTGCCTCGCATATAGACAAATACTATTGTACTGCAGATATGAACACGGTATGCATGCATGCATAAGGGACTTTAGTTTCCTGCAAAAATAAACAAATAAGAGACTTTTAGCAGCACCACCGTACCGTTCTTGCTGCATGTACTAACGTACGTACGTACCATCAGCCTCTCGCGAGTGCACGAGGTGATGCATGTTGTTAGGATTTAATTACTGATGTAATTAAGGAGATAATCCTCTCTTGTGTAACTGCACGTGCATTGCCAATTTGGCGACACTCACGACAGTTCCCTCGCTCCCATCGAGCGGACGCGCCTGTGTCCCCTCCAGTTGTGTATAAGGATTCATTTGATAGAAATAGTCACTTTGGATTGGTTGTGTCAAAAGGATGCAACACTTGCAACATTTCTTCTAATATTCATGAGACTTTCACTCTGTTGTTGTATTAGTCAAGTTTAATTTCATTACATATGTGTGCATGTATCAGTTTTCATATTTAAAGTGATATATTTAAGAGGTATGAGAAATTTTGCCAATTTGATGGGCACAAAACAGAGGCATCTGGAAGCAGGACAGACGTCACCGATATTTTGTTGGTCATTTTGGGCATCACATCTCAAATGTAATGGCACTAGTGGAGGCAATTGAACCGCCAAGTTATCTGTTGTATGCCTAACCTATGGCTTTGTAGTTCTATCGGCTCCATTGCCACTATTGGATGCTGCCTTGCTTCTGGGAAGGGTTTGCTTTTATGATCTCATCACCGTGTTGAACTCGATGATGCTACTCTTTGGGTACAAAGTGAGTGTTTCTTCCTACCCCTGAACCCGATAATCGGTTGTCCTGTTTCATGTGCTAAATTTGCCGTCGTACAAATGCATCATGCCGTTTGATCTTCCACCGCTTGACTGTATCGTTGGGACTGGCACCTTGCCGATCTAGTCCCATATGAATCCATGTTTTCTTCTAGAACGTCCACAGCCCTGAGACTAAGGCGTCTCAAATATGCTACAATCAGGTGGGCTAGGCCGAAAGGTCACACGGGTAAAAGAAAAAGAAGAGAGAGAAACAGAGAACGTGGTGTTAAGCCACTGGTTTGGGTACTTGACTCGGTACCAATTTTTTTCTGCTTCTCTTTTCTATTTTTAGCTTTGAGCGATGCAACATTTGCACCTATGTGTTTTTTACAACTGTTTATGGTGCATTACTGTGTCGTAAAGCACATAAGTATATCAACATATTGATTCAACAATTAGGTAATTGCTATATGTTGATAATACTTGAAAATTTACTATCGAGTAAATTAATGGGCATGAAGATTTCATGCATGATATGTTGAACATATACTGAATGAATTTGCTGGAGTTTGCTTGAATCTCAGTTCCACTATAACCGCACATTCTCAAATGGCTCCTACTATAGCTAATATAGCATAGTATGTTGCATTGCCCTTCATCTCACATCTCACACCCTGATCTATTGGGATCAATAGAGGGTGGTGATTATACATGAAGGGCATGGCAAATGGACATTCGTCCGATTCCACGACTTTGAGTCTGTGGTAACATACAACTCTGATGGGCATCAAATCTACTCAAAGTTTGATATTATGCAATTGCGCAGTTTTAGATGGCAATCTCATCGAGGAAATGATCTCCACTTTCAATCCTTGTTTGAGGATTTTGACCAAAGAATTCTGTCAATTGTGAAAGGAAGTGGAGACGTGATGAGAAGCAGAGTAAGAATGGAGCTAAAAAGAGCAAAAGTCATTTCAAGAACAATGACAAGGCTAGCAACTGCTATAGGCGTGGTTGTATGATTCACACTACAAGGAAACGTGATATTCCAACCATTTGGTGGATCAGTACATGCAACCAATTGCCAAGGGCAAAAGGCTCATGGGAACCAGTATTAAGCTTACTTTACATAATGGTTATTTCCCTATGGTTGTAAGTTTCTGAGATGTTCCTCATAATGTGGGTAACCAGGAGCATGCTCGGCAAAAGGAAGGACCACTACTTAGTGTCGATGACATACTAGTGGACTTCGCCCCTAGTGACATATAATGCATGTATATTTATATGAGTTTATATGTATATTGAACTCTATAGAAACCTATTAAATAACCCAACTGAGAAGGAAATGTGTTAAGTGGAAACTGGGTCTACTAACACAATATTAAGGGAGATAAAGTATTGTCGTACTCTTGAGAAGAGTAATGGAAGTGTCATGACAAGTTATGGTCGTGATATGGTAATTGTTGGTTCTGGTCAAAGCCACAATTACACTCCCTATAGGTACTATATGATAATCATGGATGCATTCATGCATCAAGATTCTACTCATACCTTGTTGAGTTTTAAGGATATTCGCAATGGTTTCTATGTTAAAACTCATATAATGAGTGAGGTTGGAAGACTACTCATGACTCAACAAAAAGGATTTGAATGAAGTCCTAGAGTAAATGCTTCTCTATACTGTGGATTGTATTACACATATATTAAATTGGATACGCTTTGGCGTATAAGACAATTTTCTAGAATCTTAAGAAGTTCAAGATATGGCATGATTGCGTTGGTCATCCTAGTATTGGGAGGATGAGAAAATTATTGATGGTTCAATTGGACACAATCTAACGGTGTGATTTTTCCAAATTCATTGAATTATGTATGCACGATGTGTGCAAACTAGGAAAACTAATCGCAAGGCTATCTTATCTCATGAAAGAAGATGAGCCACTAGATTTCCTTGGATAGGAGATATATATGTGATCCAATTCAACCGTTATATGGAATATTCACATATTTCATAAGTGCTTTTGGATGCATTAGTGAGATGGTCCAATGTGTGTCTTACTTCCATAAGAAACCATTAAGTCCTAACAACAGTGATGAAGAGATATTCGGACGTGAGTTTCCATATCGCGGTGCAATGAGAGCACTGATGTATCTAGCAAACTGCACCAGGCCTGGTATGTCGTTAGTAGTGACTTTATTGGCTGGATACAATGCATCACTGATTAAAAGGCATTGAGTTGGTGTGAAGAATATTTTTGCATATCTTCTAGACATCAACATCTTGGTTTATTTTATGATAAAAATCAAGATATGACCATGGTTGGATATTGTGATGCTGGGTATATATTTCATCCCCATAATCCTAGATCATGGACTGGTTTATGTCTCCTCGAATGAAGGTGTGACCTTCTTTGGGAAGTCGAGAAGATATATTTTAGTGGCTGCATCCACTAGTCATTTTGAAATCGTTGATTTGTATGAAGTCTCACATGAATGTATGTGACTTCACGGAATGATGAACTTTGTTGAAAGTTCAAGTGAGATTGGTTGGTAGGGACCACCCACCATTATCTATGAAGATAATGTTGTTTGTATTACACAGATACAGATAGGTTATAAAGAGCAAAATTAGAATGTGTATTGCTCCAAAATTATTTATCCCCATGAGTTGGAAAGAAATGGGGGAGCTAAATATCTTGCAAATAAAGTCGTGTGATGATCTCCATGATTTGTTCACAAAGTCTTTATCAAGTTCTTCATTGTAGAATTATGTTAATGGACTTGCTATGATATGACTTTGTGAATGCAAGATTCAGGGGGAGTGTACTCCCATATGATAACCTGTTTAAGATCTTTGGATCTTAGATATTGTACTCTTTTCCTTTATGAGTATTTCTTGAATGGTTTCTCATAGAAGGTTTTTAATGAGGCAATAGTAATACAAGCATTATGGTATGTCATTTTCTCCTTATTTTCCCATGGATTATTGGAAGGAGTTTTTCATGGCACATTATGCATATCTCGTCATATTTTTCCCGCAGAGTTTTTGGAGGAGACTATTTCAAGGATGATCAATCACAAAGACAAGCGTGGATTAGGGGGAGTGTTAGGATTTAATTAATGTTGTAACTAAGGAGATTATCCTCTCTTGTGTATCTGCACGTGCGTTGCCAATCTGGCGACAGTCACGACAGTTGCCTCGCTCCCCATCGAGCGGACGCGCCTGTTCACTTGCGCCCCCTCCAATTGTGTATAAGGATTGGTCATCAATGAAATTAATAGTGATTTGGATTCATTTGCAGTATGTCTTGTAACACATGCTACGCTCCTAGCTAGCTAGCTCCTTGACGTAAGCAAATGCAAATACATATACACCAGCGACAGCCTGTTGAAGTTAATCACAATTAACTTGAATTAGTTTGAGTTACTATAGCACACGTACTATGCATACGGAAACATAGTATGCAAACTTTAAGAAAGGGTTAAATAAGGAATTCTCTCCCGGGTATATCCCGGTCGATACTCGCTGCGCTAACCACCCCGCTGGCATCACCTTTAGTGCTAAATTGAAGCTTCTTCTCTCTTTTCTTCTCATGTCTTCTTCTTTTTTCTATTTTTCTTTTTTCCTTTTCCTTTTTCCTTTTTTTGTTTTTCTTCTCTCTTCTCTTTCCTTTTTCTCATTCGAGAAACCTACTTTCTTTATAATTTTTTTCTGCAAAATTTATGAACGTTTTTTCAATTTTTGAGGAACTTTTCAAATTCAATGAACTATTTTAAAAATGCGATGAACTTTTTTCAAATTTTGATAAACTTTTTTTCCAATTTCGATGAACTTCTTTCAAATTCAATGAACCTTTTTTTAAAATCGGTGAACTATTTTCAAACTTGATGAACAATTTTCAAATTTTGATGAACTTTTTTGAAATTTCATGAACTTTTATTAAAATTCGATGAACTTTTTCAACTTGATGAACTTTTTCATATTTGATGAACTTTCAAATGCTATGAACTTTGTTTCCAATTTTGATAAAATTTTTTAAATTGAATTAATTTTTTTGCAATATCGGTGAACTATTTTCAAACTTCATGATCTTTTTTTTCAAATTTTGACGAACTTTTTTCAAATTCCGTGAATTTTTATTGAAATTCGATGAACTCTTTTTAAACTCGACGAACTTTTTCAAACTTGATGAACTTTCTTGATTTTTATGAAATGTGTTTCAAAATTGATGAACGTTTTTAGAATTTCTGAACTTTTCAAATTCGTAATTTCTCTAATCCATGTTTTTTCAGATTTGTGAGCGAAGGGACGAACACAAAAAAAACAAAGAGACAAACGAACGAACGCAGTCCAACGGAAGGGAAAGAGCAAGCCCGCTGGCCGGGTCGGCCCACTCGAGGCTGCTATGAGCGCCAGTGAAGCAAAAGCGGCGCCTAAGGCGCCGAAGAGGAGGTCCGCACAATGTGTCAAAGTGTGGACCTTTCGCACAGACTTAGCGATCGATCGATGACCTAGGCCTGCCCATTAACGGGTTGCAGCGTTTCCGGTTTTTGGAACCTTCTAGAGTTTCTCAGCTGGGTTTTTCTGTTTTTTTGGTATTTCTTTTTATTGTTTTTGTTTTTTTCTTATTTCTTTTCCTTTTGCTGTTTCCTTTTTTCTGTTTCATTTCTGTTTTTCTTTTTTTTCCTTTTTCCTTTTTCATGTTGATATCTGTCTTTTTTTAGAATTCAATTTTTTTTTCAGATTTTAAAATATCTTCCACTTTATAAAATATGTTGAAAAATTCAAACAATGTACAAGAATTTCAAAAAATGTTTTTGTATTTGAAAATTTCTTCACAAACTTAAAAAATGTTCATATTTCAAAAATACTTCTGGAATTGTAAAATATTTCCGCGTTTGCAAAATTTGATCCGAAATTAAAAAAATGTTCGCGTTTGAAAAAGTGTTCAGGCATTTCAAAAAATGTTCGTGGTTTCAATTTTTTTGTTAGATATTTCATGAAGTTCTGTTTTAAACTTTTCGAAAAAATGTCTGCAGTTTCATATTTTCATCAAATGTCCATTTACAAATATTTTTTTAAAAATTCGCGGTTTAGAAATTTGTTTGGAATTTCATAATTTGTTCACAACTTCAAAAGATAATTGACGTTTTTCGAAAACGTTTTCATCTGTTTCAGTTTTTTTGTTTGCATATTCGTAAAAATGTTTCTATCTATGATTCTTTTTCAAGATATTCAAAAAATGTTCGAACTTTTTTCAAAATATACACTTTCAGAAAAAAAATGTGCACTTTATTTAAGATGTTCACTAGCATAACTAATTCCGGTTCGGTACAGTTACAAATCCAGTTGGACGGTTGTGCTAGGTTATTTCAGATGCGCGCTGTTGTGCGACAAGCCTAGTTAGCTGTTGTGGTTGGGAGTACGCATTTGCAAAGGTTGCCGGTTTGATTCCTTCCATTGCGCCTGTCTCTCTTTTTGTTTTCTTTTCCTACAGCTCTATGTGCCGGCCCAGTCAGGCTTCCTCCCAGTGCGTCCGGACAACAATTTGACGCAAAGAGAGGGTACCTCCTATCGGACGCATTTAACATCGTACAGAAACTCGACGCACAAGGTGGACGCGCGATTGGGCCGGCCCACTAACACGCCCGTTCGTTGTTTTCCTATCACGCGGCGCAAAAAATAGCTCAAAACAAACGAGAACAACAGGGTTCGACCCCACAACCTCCAACACAGTGGAGTCATAACTGTGAGACTTTACCCACTAATCTAGCGGGTGGCTGCTGTACATGTAGGCGCGATACACTTTTTTTTCTGAAATTGCGAACATTTTTTTGAAAACAAGAACAAACTTTGAAATTGGTGAATTTTTATTGAAATTGTAAACTAATAAAGAAAACAGTAATTCTTTTTGAAACACAAGTTTTGGAAAACGAGAACTTTTACTGAAAATCATGAACATTTTTTTAAACAGGAACATTTTTCCAAATTCCAAAACAAAATTACGAAATGTGAATATATTTTGAAATTGCTGAATAAAATTCGGAAACACGATTTTTTTAACTGAAAATTTTTAAAAATCCTGGAAAAATGCAAAAATGAAGAATTTTTGGAATTTGTGAAAGATGTTTGAAAACAAGAACATTTTAAAATTTGTGAAAAACATGAACAAAAACATTCCAAACATTTTTATGTAAAATAAGAATAATTTTTGAAAAGCCCAAACATTTTTCCAAAACATGATCATTTTTTACAAATTTGAACATTTTCTAAAACACGAACAAATTTTGAACCTTTCGAACAATTTTCAAAATCTATAAAAAAATGAAGGAAACAGAAAACAGGAAAAAAAGAAAAGAAAGAAGAAAAAGAAACAGAAAAAAGAAAAAAATAAATTAAAAATTAAGAAAAACAGAAAATAAAACCAAAAGTAAACCATTAAACTGGTATAAAAACGAAAAACTGGTTCAGGGAACCTTTTGGAAGGTTCTCAAAACCGGCTGCCTCGCTCGGGGGAGATCGCCGGCAGATCCTATATGACGCCCGCGTGCGTCCGTTCGTCGCTGCTTCGCTGAAGCGAAGCGAGCGAACCAGGCGCACGGGCCGGCCCACTTCGAGCGAGACTTGGTTTTAGGAACCTTCTAGTAGGTTCCCTGAACAGGTTTTTTTTGTAGTTTTTCCGTTTTTTCCTGTTTCTTTTTTACCCTTTGTTTCTTTTTTATTTTTTATTTTTTACCTTTTTTTCCTTTTTCTGTTTCTGTTAATTTTCTTTCATTTTATCCTTTTTTCGTTTTACTTTTGTACTTTGTTTTAATAAAATTGTTTGAGTTTCAAAGTTTGTTCATGATTTAAAAAAATCATGGATTTAAAATTTTTTTCACTTTTTAAACATTGATTCACAATTTTAAAATTGTTCAACCTATATGAAAATATGTTCAATATGTATTTAATATTTGTTCAATACATATAGAAAATTTGTTCAATGTGTAGTTAAAAATAGTTTATATATTAAAAAAATGTTCAATGTGTATTTAAAATTTATGCATCATGTATCACAAAAATTTACACTGTGTAGTTAAAAGTTGTTCGGCGTATTTTCACAAAAAAAATCAATGTATATTTTAAGCGTATATCGCAAAATGTTCAATCAAGTTTTAAAATTTTGTTCGAGAAAACGATATTCATTTCTTGAAGGAACGATTAAAAGACAAATCTACCGCTGTACATAATACCTACTATTGAGCGCTGTAGTCAAACATACGGTCAGTTGCTAGTGCACTGGCGAGTAAGTCTGCCCTGTATCGATGTGTCGCGGGTTCGATCTCGAACACTGCATTTTCTCGTGGCATTTCTCTTTTAGGTTCGCTTGTGGGAATGGGCTGGCCCGTTTGGCGCGAATCCTTCAGCGGAAGCTACTCGTTTTGACGCACGCGAGCGTCAACTAGGAGCATTCGAGATCGCCAGTACGAATGCTTGGCGCCTGAAGCGTCCCCGATCTGGGCCGGCCCATGTAGGTTTTTGTCAGAATGTTTTAATTCGCAAAAAATTGAAGCGAGTCGGTCGCGATTCGAACATGGGACCTCCCTCATCAATGCATACTGGTGTAACCACCGCGCCACAAAGCAGGTTGTGGCAAGTTGCAACATTTTCCTTCTTTTATTATTTCCTTCCTTTTTTCCCTTTTTGATTCTTTTTTTGTTTTCTCTTTTTCTTTTTTCTTCGACCTGGTTTGACGAATTCTTTTCAAATACATGCACTTCTTCAAATCAACGAACTTTTTTTTAGAATTCGATGAACATTCTTCAATTTTTGTGGTCTTTTTTTAAATCCATGAATTGATTTCAATTTTTGATGAGCTTATTTCAAATTTGATGAAGGTTTTTTTGAAATCCATGAACTTTTTAAAATTTTGATGAAATTTTTCAAATCGATGAACTTTTATTCAAAACTGATGAACTCCTTTTCAGAATCTGTGAACCATTTTTCAGATTTGATGAATATTTTTTTAATTCGTATTTTTTTTTTGCAAATTCGATGAACTTTTTTAATTCAGTGAACTTTTTTCAGAATCAATGAATTTTTTGCAATTTGTTGAACTTTTTTCGAAATCAATGAACTTTTTTTGTCAAATTCGTGACCTTTTTTCGATGTCGATGAACATTTTTTCGAAATTGATGACTTTTTAGAAAAATTGGTGAACTTTTCTTAAAACATTACGACTGTTTTCAAATTCACATATTTTGTGCAAATAAGTCACGAAACTAAGTGATACAGTAGATCGAAAGGAACTATGCAATAAATAGCGCTGCCACATTGTTCTTATAGGTTAAGAGCTATTTCTGTCGAGAATAGTGCAGCTGTTGTAGTGGTTGGCCGGACTACTACTTTAACGTAAAGACGGCAGTTCGATTCCTGGGATGGCCATATTTTTTTGCTGTTTTTTCGTGCCTTTCTTGTTTCGTTCCTGGGCCGGCCCATGAGGTGGGCACGCGTGGGCGCTTAAGTTTGTCGGGGCGCCGCACATGCATCGACCGTGACGGGCCGGCCCAGTTAAACAATCCCGGTTTTAGGAACATTCTGGAACGTTCCAGCCGGTTTTTCCGGTTTTGGGAACCTTCTAGCAGGTTCCTGAACCGGATTTTTATTTTTATTTTTCTGTTTTTTTCTTTTTGCCTGTTTCAGTTTTCTTTAGCCTCCTTTTTTCGTTTTTCATTTTCTTTTTTCAATTTATTCTCAATTTCATTTTTCCTTTTTCTGACTCTTGTTTCTTTTCTTTTCTTTCATTTTTCTTTTATATCAGTTTCCTTTTTTCTTTTGTGCAATGTTCAGAAATCCAAAAAAATAGAACTGCAAAAATTCGTTCGCTTCTTATACAAGAAATATTCCAACAATTTAGATATTGAATGTCTAATTTTCAAATGTTTGCATTTTTAGAAAATCACAAAATGTTCCCACTGTCAGAATTTTGTTCACAATTTCTTAAAATGTTCATATTTTTAAACTTTTTTTGTAAATTCAAAAAGTTCTCACTTTCAAGATTTTGTTTACAAATTTAAATGTTCATGTTTCTGAACATTTTCAAAAATATTCCCACTTTCAAATTTTGTTCACGAGGAAACACGAACATATTTCGTATATTCAAAAAATGTTCGGAATTCTAAAGATGTTCCAGTTTTCCAAATTTGTTCGCAGATTCTAAAAAATGTTCGTGCTTTCGAAAAGTATTATATCTTCAAAAAGTGTTGTTGTTTTCATCTTTTGTCCCTGATTTTCAGAAAATGTTTTTATCTTTTCTCAAATTCTTCATAATTTGAAAAATTGTTTCCACTTTCAAATTTTGTTCACAAGGAAACACAAACATATTTCGTGAATACAAAAAATGTTCGGAATTATAAAAATGTTCCAGCTTTCCATATTTGTTCACAGATTCAGAAAAATGTTCGTGCTCTGGAAACGTATTATATCTTCGAAAAGTGTTGTTATTTTCAATTTTTATCCTTGATTTTCAGAAAATGTTTGTATCTTTTTTAAAATTGTGCACAATTTTTTAAAAAAATCCCACTTTCAAATTTCGTTCACAAGGAAACACGATCATATTTCATAAATTCAAAAAATATTCGGAATTATAAATTTTTTCCAGTTTTCTAAATTTTTTCAAAAATTCAGAAAAATGTTCATCGTTCCAAAAAGTATCATATCTTCGAAAAGTGTTGCCATTTTCAATTTTTGTTCCTGATTTTCAGAAAATGTTTGTATCTTTTGTAAAATTCTTCATAATTTCCAAGAAAATCCTCATTTTTTATTTTGTATCTTTTTTCAATTTTTTGAGAATCCAAAAAATGTTCACATTGTCAAAAAATGTTTGAGGTTTTAATTTTTTTTACAGTTTTGAAAATGTTTGCGTTTCAGAAATATATTTACCCTTTTTTTTTAAAGAAATCAAGTTCAAAATTTCAAAAAAAATTACATCTGTTGTTTCTTATAGTTCGTATAGGACAAGCTCCGATTCAGACATAGACACCCAGGGGTTATAGTTGGCAAGCGACCTTGTTCACTTGTCAGAGGTACTTGGTTCGATCCCTCACCGATACTTTAGTTTCTGGTTCTCGACTGTTTAGTTTTTGCCACTGTCGTTGGTTTCTTTAACTATTGCGCTGCAAAAGTAGCACAAGAGGGAGCCTGGTGCAGCGGCTAGCATAACTCCTGCACCTTACTACGTAGTCAGGGATTCGAATCCTCAGCTTGCTTAGTTTTTTTTCACGTTTTTTCACCTCACGAACAGAAAATGGGCCGGCCCAGGTGAGACCGCCCCTATGCGAAGCAATGACTCTTTGCCGCAATAAGCGGCGAGTAGGACCTCCCCCGAATAGGGAATATCCTATTTTGTCGCTCGCTGCGGCAAAATGTCGAGGGGACGCACAGGGAGATCGATCAAGCCTTCGGGTGTGAGCCGGCCCGTAAAACGTTTCGAGGATTCCGGTTTTAGGAACCTTCTAGCTTGTTCCCAGCCGGTTTTTTCTGATTTAGGGAACCTTCTAGAAGCTTCCTAACACTTTTTTTTTCTTTTTTTCTTTTTCCTTTTTCCTGTTTATTTTTTCTTCTCTATCTTTTCCTTTTATTCCTTTTCTATTTTTTCAAGTTTTATTTTTATTTTTTCTATTTTTTCTGTTTCTTTTCTTTATTTTTCCTTTTTCTTTGCCTTTTCATTTGTCATAATTTTAAAATTGTTTAATAATTTTTCAAAATATTCAAATTTTGTTAGCATTCGAAAAATCTTTTTTCTTCACAAAAATGTTCAAAGTTTTAAAAATTGTTCGCCATTTTGTAAAGTATGTTAAAAGTTTTCAAAAAATGTTCTTGTTTTAAAAAAAATGTTCATGTATTCAATTTTTTTTTATTTCCAAAGTTGTTTCAGATTCTCCATTTTAAAATTTGTTCTTTGTTTTCTGTTTCTTTTTTCTATCTGTTTATCTTTTCTTTTCAATTTCATTTTTCTTTCTCAGAGTTCTTTTTCTTTTTCAAAAAATGTTCGCATTTTACAAATTTTATTCATTCTTATGGAAAATGTTCCTGTTCTCAAATTTTGTTCATAAATTTCAAAATTTGGTCGCTTCATTTTATCAAAATTTCGGTAACTCAAAAAATGTTCACCTTTAAACAAAATCACAAAACAAAAGTTATTTCTTTTACAAAAAGTTCCCATTTTATAAAAATTATTCATAAATTCAAAAAAAAATGTTCACATGTTTAATTTTACTTCATAAATTAAATACTATAGGGAAATTAAAAAAAAATACAAATGTTCGTATTTGAAAATTTTGTTCACAAATATAAAAATGTTCATGTTTCGAACCTTTCTTCCCAACTTCAAATAATGTTTGGGGAATTTCAAATTTTTTTTGCATTGTTATTTTTTGTTCCCAAATTCAAAAAATGTTTAGGAATTTCCCAAAATGTTCCAGCTTTCAAAATTTATTCACAAATTCAAAAAATGTCATGTTTACAAATTTTGTTTGCAAATTTCAAAAATTTCCAGGAAATTTGAAAAAAACTCAGAAGTTCGAAAAAAATTCTTCCTGTTTTTCAGGAAATGTTTGTGTTTCTTGATTTTTTTTGTAATTTCAGAAAATGATACTGTTTTTAATTTTGTTCCTTCTTCAGAAAATGCTTGAGAATCCATAAAAATGATAACAATTTCCTGAAATTTTCGAGGTTTTCAGACGAAGATTCCTAGGAAGGCGCTAGTGACCTCAGTAGTAGGAGGTCCTCTGTTCGATCCCAATTTTTTTTTTTTTGGTGAGAATGCTTAAGTTTTTCCCACTGTAGTTTCTTTATTCAAGCGTTGTTCTGCAGATTTGGCACAAAGACTAATTTGGTGCAGTGGCTAGTCCAGCTTCCTCGTCGCTTCAAAGTCAGCGGTTCGAATCCAGCGCGCTCATTTTTCTCGTGTTTTTCCACCACGCGAACGCAAAATGGGCCGGCCCAGGTGAGGTACGCCCTGTGCGACGCGTCCACATTTACGCAAAGAGCGTCACACAGGACCTCCCCCCGAACAGGAAGGAGCTCCCGTCTCCTAGACTCGCGCTCGTTGCTGCTGGTCGCTAGGTTGGATATCCGCCTGTGCGTCCCGAAAACTGGTTCCTCCTATTGGGTCGTTTCCACTGGAGCGCTCGCTGTAGGCCCAGTGATCAAACAAGGTGGGAAAGAACAGATCTTGGGCCGGCCAATCGCAAACAAGGTGGGAAAGAAAGCACACAGAGAATTCCCTCCAAAAAAAAAGAAAAAAGAAAGTATACAGAGAAAAGAATAGGAAAGATAGCCGCACCTAGGGTTTGGTAGAGTTATGCTCTTTCTTTCTTTGCCTACTCTGTTTCGGTGGAGTAGATAGCCCCGCCCCGCCCGACCGCTCCGGCGCCGGCTCGAATTTGAGTTGGAAACGGAACCAAAAACAAAGATTTATAATGAGAGGAGAGCAGGAGAAAAGTTGAGATCTGAAGGAGGTGTCGAGATCTGAAGTGGTTTCTCGGCCAGATCCGAGGGAGGAAGGTTCCTTCCGTCGTCTGCTCATCCATGGGGCTGTTTGCGCTCAACAGGCTCATGTCTCTGCAGCGCGACCGGCAGCGGCGTCGGCATCAAATTCGAGCCCAGTGTAAGCCCCCCCGCCCCTCTCTGTTACGTTTGGCTGGGTCCATGTTTTGTTCTCCAATCGGGCTCTTTGAAAGTTGTAATTTTTTTGCTCGAGGAAGCAACGGGGAGTTTCAACTAGGGGAAACAGTCAAGAGATTGGGTGCCTTTTCTGCTTTCTTCTATCCATGTCAAGAGATTGGCTACCATGACCATACTCCTTTTGTTTCCCCTGTCTCAGGTCGGCTTATGGCCTTAATGACGGGTAAAAGGAAGGGATCGCCCTGTCAACAAGATGACGACTCTGAATCTGGCAAAATTAAGAGAATGGCAATCCCAGAGCTCCCTGAGGTAACGGAGGCGTTCATTTTTTCAAGCATAATGTCACCGGGACTGCTCTAAAAGGACTAATTCTCGGGACTATGCTAGACTAGCTGCATATTATTACGATTTGAAAACAGAGAAAAGATCCTTTTGGTCACATATTAATGTAGTAACAGAGACAAGTTATTTTTGGTCACATCCTACTACATATAACACAAAAAAGATGATTTTTTTTACTCAACCAATGAGAAACTCGACAATTTGTTATAGCTGTAGCTGGTCTCTCTGCAAAGCATGGTAACGTGTCCAACACAGCTTTCCAGAATTTCGTGCGCAATTTAGGTGCTTTGGTACTAATAACTGAGTGATTTAGTAATTGCTACCTCCCTTCATTTTTACAAGGTGCAGTTTTGCACTCCAAAATCCAAATTCACACTTTCATCAACAACTAGTGTAATAATACTCCCTCCGTCCGTAAATACTTGTCCGAGAAATGGATGTATCTAGATATATTTTAGTTATAGATACATCCATTTTTATCAATTTCCCCGACAAGTATTTCCTGACGGAGGGAGTAATTGTGAGTGCCTCAAAATGATACAATTGGGTTCTTATATAAAATGCACTCGCTAATCATTATGATTTTGTAACTATCAACAAACCATTATGATTTGATTTAGTATGTCTTGTAAAAGTGAACAGGAAGCTTTGATTAGCACTATGAAGCTAGTGTTGCGCTGTAACAAAGTTCATGCGATAATTGATTGGGATATTCATCACAGAAATTTGTAAAATGATTAATCTTTCCACCTGCTGCAGAACCTTTTCCAAAATATTTGATTCTGCTATTGCGCTACCTAAATCTACAAAAAGACATCAAAACTTTCACAATTGCACTATAGATGCTGTAGGGTTGATTTTTAGCTTTTGTGCAATTTGTGCCACCTAAAGCTATTTATGAATTGAACTCTGCATTTTCTGCCTTTTTTTTCTTCTTTATCTTCATGGTCTTCTTGAACAATTATCTCTTCATCTTAGTTGCCCAGGTTCATGTTTTTCATGCAATGTCAGTGTCATTTCATAGACTTCCATCTGTTTAACTTTTCAGTTTTGATATGCTATTTGTACCCTACGCTGAAATTACATATTCATATCTGTTTCGTCACTGTTTTAACCCATTTATAAACATATTATTGCACAATAACATACTCCAAATTGCACAGAAACATCATTGTTGGCTGGCAACTGATGCAAGCAAAAGTATATTTCATGAAGTACTTAATTGGTGTGAGCTGTTAGCAACTGTCTCCCCCTTGTCCTCCACCTCCAAAAAGCCAGTAATAATGTTAGAAAAAAAAATCTCTATGCATTGCTGAGTTTAACCTAGCACAGTTGCGTTCCTTTGCACTATCTACCTATGTAAATCAGTGCACCCTGTGAAGGGCTACCTGGGTACAATGTTATTCGTGTGGTTCTACTGTTTTTCTTTCTCCAATTGTACCATTGACCTTACACTTCCAATTTTGATCTTTTATCCAATTCTTGTGTGTGCAGGACATATTGCTTCGTATACACTCCTTAATGCCAATGCGTGAAGCTGCTCGTGCTGCTTGCCTATCTCAAGCCTTTTTACATTCCTGGAGATGTCATTCCAATCTCATATTTAATAAGTATACAATTGGCTTGAAGAGTGCGAGTGGTGAGAAGTTCCACCACAAGGTTGACTGCATTCTCAGGAAACACAAAGGCAGCTTGAAAACATTCAAGCTTGAGTACAATGAAAAGAATGGGCTCGATGACTTCAGTTATTTTGACCATTGGCTTCAGATTGCTCTTAAGCCTGGGCTTGAAGAACTCACCTTCGTGTTGTCTGAAACTGAAACAATGAGAAAATACAACTTCCCATGCGCTCTTTTATCTGACAGGGTTGGAAACTCACTTAAGCACCTTTCACTTCGTTTTTGTGACCTCCATCCCACAGTTGAACTTGGCCCCTTGAGAAGCCTGACAAGGCTGTACCTGTGCTGTGTGAGCATTACGTGGAATGAGTTAGAGTGCCTTCTTTCCAACTCTCCTGCTTTGGAGCTATTAGATCTTACTAGTTGCGCTGAGATTAGGTGTCTGAAGTTATCTTGTGCCCTGCAGCGCCTCATTGTGCTTAGTGTTTTAGAATGCGAGAGATTGACAGTGATAGAGAGCAAAGCACCAAATCTCTCTAGTCTTTACCTTAGAGGAAGCAGGTTAGACTTCTCACTTGTGGAAACATTGCAAATGAAGGATTTATACTTGCAACAAGACAACCTTATCCGTGATGCCTGTGCCAAGCTGCCACCCATGCTGCCAAATATTGAAACTCTTGTCATAGAATCACCGTGGGAGGTATATATTCTCCGCAATATGCAGGTTACATTAGTCATCCCTGGTATAGTGTATCTGATACATGACATTTTTTGTTTGCAGGTGGTCGATGCACCAATGCTGCCTACCAAATTCCTCTACCTTAAGCACCTCAACGTTAATTTGAGAACAGGAACAACCGAGTACCGGCCATATGACTATTTTTCTCTGGTTTCTTTCCTGGATGCTTCTCCTTCCTTGGAGACTTTGATATTAGATGTAAGGCGCTGTCGCTGTTTATATTCATTTCATCCTGCAAAGCATCTGGGTCCGTTTAACTCACATCATATTATCCTTTCTATCTATTGTCAGGTGACTCAGTTGCGTATGTTGCACAAGTCAATCTTTGCTGATTCTCAACTGAGGCACATGCCTGAACACCGCCATAGCTGCCTCAAGAGCGTGAAGATCAGGGGTTTCAGCTCTGCGAAGTGCTTGATTGAACTGACATGTTATATTCTCAAGAACGCGGTGTCACTTGAGTGTCTTACATTGGACACCATTTATGGGCATAGGTGTTATGATGACAGCAAGTACGATTGGTGTATGCCAATGGGGGTTGGTATTCTTATGGAAACCCCCAGGGCACTCTCGGCTATCAGAACATACATTGAGAATAAAGTTCCATCTACAGTTAAGTTAACTGTTATGGAGCCTTGCAGCCAATGCCATGCTAAAGCATTACGGCGGGCATTATCACAGTCGTGCAATGCCGTTTCCATTTAATTTTAGCTAACTGCTCCCCTGTTCAGAGCCATTTATGGCTGTGGCCCAATGTAACAAAATGTAAACTTATTATAGGACCATGTTTTTTTCCTGAAGCATCAGACCTTTTCAATGTCTAGTTTTTGTAGATTGACAGTTTATTTTTGTTTGGGCCAGTGTTGAAATATTCAGTCGCAAGATGTGGTGTTGTGTTTTGTTTCTCAGGCTATTGTTACTGGCAGCAGCAACAGCTTGGCGCCCCGGTTTTGTGGATCACGCTCACAATACTGAGTCTGACCGTGCGGCTCATAGAGGCCGTGAACTAGAGATGGGAAGGGCAAGTAAGGGAAATGACCTTGTTCTGTTATGAGTGAAAGTGTATCAATTTATTTTGCTTCTACCGGCTAGCAAATTTGCTCCACATCAACTGTTTTTTTTCAATTTGGTGAGATTTGTATCCAACATGACACTTTATTTTGCATCGTCCAAGCACAATGGAGATGCCTGTCTTCCAACATTACAATTTCATCCTTCGGTCAAACATTTTTTTTACAATTGTTATGGACTCTTTAAGAAAAATATTTAAATTCAACTTGTCTTCCAAATAAATTGGTATATGCATCCGAATAAATATGAGTTTGCATCCAAATAAATGAGCATTTGCTTCCGTAGAATATGAAATCTGAATGCATGGAAATCAGGATTTGCATTCGTACAACAAAAATGACGCCCTGCTTTCACAGATATATATTTTGCTTCCAAATCATTATGTTACGAATCTGAGTCCATAGAAATCAGGATTTGCATCCGTACAACAAAAATGATGCCCACCCCCTGAATTTCAGCCGTGGTGGGGCCCAACCTCCCCCAATCTCTCCAATCCTATTAGCCTCTGATTAATTAAGTCCGTAAACCTCGTAAACTAATCCC
Organism: Triticum timopheevii; assembly: GCA_963921465.1. NCBI lineage: Eukaryota > Viridiplantae > Streptophyta > Magnoliopsida > Poales > Poaceae > Triticum > Triticum timopheevii. Next base: position 51,194,245 of record OY997272.1, on the reverse strand, counting down.
CGTGGCTCATTATGCTACGGAAATGTTCGCTAACAAAAGGTTTGATTTGGCTACGTCGCCTGCGCAAAAATGCTAGACATACAAAGACTTACACGCTTTTACACGCTTCTCCCATCTAACAACCAATCACAAACCTCTCCCCCCCTGATTTTCAGGGGGGTGGGCCGCCCCGCTCACCTATTGACCAATCAAGATTAACCATCCTGTAAAAGCCTGTAAATCGTTTGTACGTGTAGCATTGCCGTCGCCTGCCACTGTCGCAAACTTTCTCTCTTTGTTTATGCAGGTCCCACTACCTCGTGTCGCGTCTAATTAGAGGAAGACATCCTTTTATATCGTTCCTGCATTCACATGACAACCATTAGGATTTATTTTTTGTGTGGGAGCCATCGGGACTGAAATCATATTAGCAGTACTTTGTACTCATACATATGATTCACTACCAAGATTGCATTAGCACTTCCCCCACAAGAAAAAGATATTGCATTGACATTTATTCCCTCTGTCCCAAATTAGTTGTCTACACCCACATCTAAACAAATCTAAAACAACTTTTTTTTGAAAGATCCTGCCAGTGTTGGCTTTGCATTATCATATGCACACTAGTAGAAAACATGACTTTGGTTCAGGCCAGAAAACGGCATAATCCCGGTTCTCCTATGAACCGGGAGCAATGAGTGCATCAGTCCCGGTTTGTGAGGCCAGGGCGCCGGCCGGACCTCGAGGCTCATTGGTCCCGGTTCGTCTGACTCCTTTGGCCTCGGTTCCAAACACGAACCGGGACCAACGGGCGTCGCTCCTGGCGCAACACCGTTAGTCCCGGTTGGTGGCTGGAACCGAGACTAAAGGTCAGTCTTCTGTCCCTGTTCTAGCCACCAACCGGAACTAAAGACATGCCTATATATACCCTCGCCCCTGCTGAGGGAGTCCTGGATTCGGGGGTCCTCATGTGTCCGGCCCAGGAGTATGGGCCAGGGTGGATGGGCCGTTCAAGATCAAGTTGGAGATTATTCTCCGTGTCCGGATGGGACTTATCTATACGTAAGCGGCAAGACTAGAGTCTGGGTGTTCCCTTCCCTTATGAACCGACCTTGTATAAACCGTAGGCCCCTCCGGTGTGTGTATATAAACGGGAGGGGTTAGTCCGTAGAGGCTAACCTTCATTACTGCCATCAGAGTACTCATAGGCTAGACATCTAGGGTTTAACCATTACGATCTCGAGGTAGATCAACTCTTGTAATCTTCATACTCTTCGAATATAATCAAGCAAGAGTAGGATTTTACCTCCTTTAAGAGGGCCCGAACCTGGGTAAACACTATGTCCCCTGGTCCCATGTTACCATCGATCCTTAGACGCACAACTTGGGCCCCCTACCCAAGATCTGCCGATTTTGACACTGACATTGGTACTTCCATTGAGAGCTCTGTCTTGCTGTCTACAGAAGCAATCTATGGCTCGCCTAGTCATCAACAACAATATCACTTCTGGAGGGTGCCTGGCCTCTGGGCAGACCCTCCAATTCGACGGTTTCACCGTAGGAGCTTGCGCGGCCGTCGAGCCCGTAACAATCCCCACGGCCGCCGGACACCGTCTTCGCATCGGCCCCAAGTACTCCAAAAAGTTGGATCCAGCGGTCTCGTCTTTAAACGAACTTCTGGACCGCATCGCCGCCCTGGGGGTCTCAATGGACTATGATCGGATCGGGCTCAAGCCTGATCGAAGGGAAATTAATCACCCACCGATCACCCATCTTGTAGCGGTCATTGAGGAACCGGCCAAAGACACTTCCCTCCCTACATTAAAGACTAAGTATGTTCGGGTCTCCGAAACCCCTGAGTCGAATACTCCCCCTTCGGACGGGACCTCATGCCCTCTGGACTCTGGCTCAAACATAGGACTGTAGGAGCCCTTGGGCCTCCCCGGACCCACCGGTCGCCTCGGAGGCCTCTCAAGCTCCGGATACAGAGGTGGGACTGGATCTAAAATTTAAACCACCCACCCACCACAATCTATACTCTCCAAGCAACTCAGGTCCTCCAGATATATACAACCTGATGTATGTGCGGCAGAAGCCTCCGGAAACGGTCCATCACTTTTGGGCCAGATTCCTTCTTGTTAAAAATAGGATCCAAGACTGCCCGGACGACGGTGTAGTTTCGGTCTTTCATCGCAACTGCACTGACAAGGGAATATTGAATGCCCTTGACCGTCACTACATATAGAGCTTTGCGGAACTATCTCAAGTAGTGCAAAAGTACTGTGCAATGGAAAGCACATGGAGTGCCCAGAAAAATCAACTGGAGCCCGCTGCCTTTAAGCAGTGTGCGGCCCGGACTAAACGGATACATCCTGGCGGGTCACCCGACCACCAGTCTATGGGTAGGAAAAATAAACCCTTCACGGGTCACATGTCCGTTCTTGACGAACTCCTGGACAAGCCCTGCCCGATACATGCCACTCCGTGCACAGTCCCAACCCGTAGCCTCCGAGCATGTTGGGTACTCTAACAAGTAGCAAAATGTGGAGAGGCCATCCTCACCACCACTCCAGAGAAATACTCTCTGGAGAGGGACAACTTCAGCGTCCTTACTGTCTTCGAGACCTTTTCTTCGAACAATCGGTGCAAACGGGCACTCCGCAACCTTGCCGAAGTCCAGCAAGTTACCGCACTGAGCCCATGGAACAACACGACAATAACCTTTATGGCCGAAGACGAACCAAAGGTTCGGTCAGTCCGAGCACCTGCTGCCCTAGTACTAAACCCCATTGTGGATGGTTTTTGGCTTACTAAAGTGCTCATGGACAGCGGAAGTGGGCTTAACCTCATCTATGAGGACACGCTCGATAAAATGCAGATGGACAAATCACGCATCGAGCAAAGCAATACCACCTTTCGAGGTATTATTCCCAGTCGAGAAGCGCGATGCTCTGGGAGAATTAAACTAGATGTAGTATTCGACACGCCCGAAAACTATAGATCCGAAGAGTTGCTCTTTCATGTGTTCCCCTTCAATAGTGGGTATCACGCCATCCTCGGCCGGGACGCTTTCTCACACTTCCAAGATATACCCCATTACGGGTATATGAAGCTCAAAATGCCCGGACCTAATGGAATCATCACAATTTTGAGCGACATGGACAAAGCCCTTCGTACCGAAAATAAAACTGCATCCTTGGCCCTCGAGGTGCTATCCGAAGCCCTAGCGGTGGAGGAATTAACCACCCTACGGTCCATGGTGGATAGGGACAATGTGAGTCTTGATAAGAGATTCAAATCCACCTCTTTCAAGTGCACTCGACGGACCCTAACAAAACAACATCTATGGGACCACAGCTGGATCCGGCAGTGGACACCGCCCTACACACATTCCTGCGAGAGAACTAGGATATCTTTGCCTGGCACCTTTCAGACATGCTCGGCATCCCACGAAGACTGGCCGAACACAGTCTCAATATAATCAAGGTATTCAAATCCGCGAAGGAGACACTACGGTGATTCTCCGAACCCAAGCGTCAAGCCATGGAGAAGAGTTAGCCAAGTTGCTGGAGGCTGGATTTATTAGGGAAATTAAACATCTGGATTGGTTAGCCAACTTGGTTATGGTACCAAATAAGGACAAATTCTGGCGCCTGTGCGTCGATTTCAAGGATCTCAACAAGGCTTGCCCTAAAGACCCCTTCCCATTGCCTCGCATCGACCAAATTATTGACGCAACGACAGGGCACGATTCTTTGTGTTTCCTCGATGCCTATTCCGGATACCATCAGATTAAGATGAAGGAATCAGACCAGGCCACAATCACGTTCATCACCCCTTACGGTCCCTTCTGCTTCAATGCTATGCCCTTCGGGCTCAAAAACGCTGGGGCTACCTACCAGCGTATGATTCAAACTTGCTTGGAAAAACAAATCAGCAAAATGGTCGAAGCATACGTGGACAATGTGGTCATCAAGACAAAGTACTTCAAAACACTGGTGGACGATCTCCGCCTTACCTTCGACAACCTCCGAACATACAACATACGAATTAATCCGAAAAAATGTGTTTTTGGAGTTCCAGCCAGAATATTGCTAGGGTTCATTGTTTCCCATAGAGGAATTGAAGCAAACCCAGCCAAGATCCGAGCTTTGTCACAAGTGGCCATACCAACAGACCTAAAGCAAGTCCAAAAATTAGCTGGGTGCGTCACGGCCTTAAGCCGCTTTATCTCCAAATTGGGAGAAAAAGCGCTACCACTCTACAAGCTATTACGACGCACTGATAATTTCAAATGGATGGACGCAGCCACAGCCGGACTGGAAGAAATTAAAACCCTTCTTGCAAGCAACCCAATCCTAGCTGCCCAGGTGTTGGAGAGCCCATGTTATTATATATTTCGGCAACTAACCAAGTAGTTAGTGTTGTGCTCGTCGTCGAACGAGGGTAAGAGGGACATAAATTCACCACCCCAAAACCAGTCTATTATGTATTGGAGGTCCTTACACCTTGCAAATCCCGATACCCCACTATCAGAAGATAGCCTACACAGTCTCATGGCATCTCGTAAGCTGTGACACTACTTTCAAGAGTGTTCGATCACAGTGGCATCTAAAGTACCACTCAAAGACATTATCAATAGCAGGAACGCCACTGGCCGCATAGCCAAATGGGCCGTCGAGCTTTTACCGTTTGAAATAGTATACAAGCCACACCGCACTACTAGGGAAAAGCCTATATACAGAAATTTAGCAACAGCGCGGGTTAAAAAACAGCGTTAGTGCTAGATAGCAGTAGCGATTGAGGAAAACCGCGCTACAGATACACCCTTAGCAGCAGCGCGTGTAGTGCCAAAAGCGCTACTACTAACATTCCCGTTGGTAGAATGATAGGATACGCATAGCAGTAGCGGTCTTGGAAGAAGTGCGCTACCGCTAGGGTATAAGTAGTAGCGCGTTTCCTATGAAGAGCGCTACTACTAATGGAAATAAAATAAGATGAAAAACAAATAGAAAAGTAAATGAAAATGAAAGAAATAGAAAAAGGAGAAAGAAAAAAATAAAATGTAAAGCATAATAATTGAAAAAGCGAAAAAATGGAGGAAGGCATAGCAGTAGCATGTGTTTGTAAGAGGCGCTATAGCTAACATAGCTACAGCGCGTGTCCTAGACCCCCGCTATAGAAACAGAAAAGAAAATAAAAATGGAAGAAAATTACATAGCTATAACAGCAGCGCGTTTTGTGAAAACCGCTGTAGCTATCTTAGCCATAGTGCGTTTTGCGAAACGCGCTACCGCTAAATTTGACTTAAAAAACTGTTTTCACTCGGCCACCACTTCTCCCCCAAATCCCTCGACCCACCCCGCCGCCGTCTCCCCGATTCGCCGTCTCCCCACTTCCCCGCCATCTCCTACCGACGTCGACGCCACCAGAGCCGTGCGCCGTCGACGCCACCGGAGCCACCCCCAACGCCATGGAGCCATGCGGCCTCATCAACGCCACCGGAGCCGCCGTCGACGCCACCGGATCCTCCCTCGCCACAATTGCCTCCCTCGCCGTCACCGGAGACGCCCCTGCCTCCCTCGCCAGCACTGCCTCCCTCGCCACCACTGCGTCCCTCGCCACCACCGGAGCCATCCTCTGTAAGCCCCCACCCCTCCTCTCTCTCGTGCATAGGTTAGCTAGTTTAATTAGCTTAATTATCTAGGTTAGGGCAAAAATTTAGTTAGGGCTTTGACAGAGAAGTAGTTAGGTTAACTAGTTTAATTAGGTTAATTATCTAGGTTAGTGCAAAATTAGTTAGGGCTTTGACAAAGAACTAGTCAGGTTAACTAGTTTAATTAGGTTAATTATCTAGGTTAATTAGTGCAAAAATTTATTTAGGGCTTTGACAGAGAACTAGCTACGTTAACTTGTTTAATTAGGTTAATTATGTAGGTAAACTTGATTAACTAACTAGGTTAAATAGGTAGGTTAATTAGGTTCGTTGGATTAACAAGCTAGGTTAAGTAGGTTGGCTAGGTTAGAGGAAAATGTTATTTTAGAGCATTAGGTCAGAAGGGTTAGAGAAATGGAGTTCCTTTGCAATTTAATTGGGTTATGTCCTAGGCAGAGAAGGGTTAGAGATAATAATGTGTGTTTGTGTGAGAGAGAAGAATAGCTAGATCAACATAATTTGGATTTTGTCCTAGGCAGAGAAGTGTTTAGTGAAGGAAAAGAATTTAGGCAAATTTTATTTTAAAGATGATCCCTTCGTAGACTTTTATTTTTGATTATATATTTTCATTGAAGTGGTCATGTTATATATTTTCATTGAAGTGGTTCGATTTTGCCCAAGTGGCTTTGTTGTTTCCAGGGAATGATGCTGAGTGGCCTATGTTTTGCCGGAATGTTGATTCATTTCTGTTCCGGCAAATTTCAGGTTCTTGATTTGTCCACTTTTTAGCAATGGTCATGCCGAATTTTTCCGTGAATTTCGGCATGACTTGTGCTACAAACTAGGACATATCGAGTGCCCGGGATTTACCGCACCAGGAAGGAGTCAACATTCCTGCAAAACAATAGGCCTTTTTTATGTCATTATTCATTTTATTAGGTCTAGAATTAATTGACTAGATTTAATCATAGGAAACATGGCTAGCAATGATGAAGGACAGGGTTCTGGTGATTGCGTCGACGCCTACCGGGCGGCAGACGAATTTTTTAGCCTTACCGACGATCAACCGATGTTGTTGCTGGGCCCACCGGTGGCATCGGGGACTGAGACCGACACGCAGACCGGTGTTGAGACTGAGACCGGCGCTGAGACTCAGAACGGCATCGGGACCGGCGCTGAGACTGAGACCGGTGCTGCCTCGGGGAGCGGAGCCAGTGTAGAACCGAAGGCAAAGAGGCAACGACTTCCTAAGAAACTCAGGACTACTAGGCCGGTGGTCACGGAGGTGGACGACGGCATTTTTGAGCCAAAGGCGCCCGAGGAAGCTCGCTCGTGCTACGACAATCAAATAGGCTGCATCGTACGGACAACCGCCACCATCAACGATGAGAAACTACAGAGGATAGAAAATATGAGGAGCTCCCTCCTAAAGAAGTTTCACCAGATATTCTTGTTCCCGGGCCGGAATGAGAAGGATTATGAAGATCCAGACGAGGACCCGGCAATGAAGAAGATAAACAAACACGCCATGACCAAGTTTAGCGACGCGTTGGCCGCCTGGAAAACTCGAGTGAAAGCAAGGATCATCGACAAGAGGGAACCCTACTCCAAGATTGTAGAGGATAATCCAACAATCACGGAAGACCAGTTTCAAATATTCAAGGAGGCTTGCGAGGCCGAAGCTGCCAAAAACAAGTCTAAGTACATGAAGGGGCTTCAAGAGAGGAACATTGGGAGCCACCACCTCGGAATCCGTGGTTACGGCAGAAAGAGGTCCAAATGGGCCAAGGAGGACGCGGAAGCCACGAGTCTGGGCATCCCAGACCCCTTGGCGGATTTCACCGTCCCGCAGGAGCGTGACGTCCTGAGGGCCCGGCACCGTTGGGATCTAGTGAAGAAGGTTTACGAGACAACACCAGTCATTACGGAGTTCATGAGACTGCTGGTAATTTTAGTTTTTTATCAATTCGACTGCACACATTAGTCATATTTGTAAACGATCCTTGTGCCTTTTGCAGAGAGAGCAGCACCGGATTGCGGCCGAAAGCGACTCGCCGTCTGAGGCATTGGCGAGGCCCAAGTGGGACACTCCATTCAACCGGGCGTTGAACATATTGAAACAACAACCGGTGGATACTCGACCGTTGTATGGACACATGCACGGTGTCGGAGACGGCGCCACGTGGAAGAAGTACTACCATGAGACCACGGAGGAGAGAAAGGAAAGACGGAGGTTAACTGAAGAAAACATCGACAAGAAGGTTGAGATTGCGGTTGAGAAGAAATCATCTCAGACAATCGCAACAGCGGTAGCTACCGCAAAACAGGTGGTTGCAGATTTGTCTACTTCCTTGGTGACAGGCGTTATCACTTGGACAAGGCAAAATCTAGAAAAAAATGCAGAGTACTTTCCCCTTGCTGACTTCTTGGGAGCACCTGCTCCCGCACTGGCTCCCGCACCTGCTCCTGCACCGGCTCCCGCACCAGACGTGCTCGGCAGTGCTTCGTCTTTGGCTGAGCTCGACGCCCTCATGGTATCTGTCACACCGGCCCCATTCAATATAAATGTATAATCTCCCATTTTCGTTGCCTTTCAAATGTCTCACGCCGTAGACTTTTCTTTGCAGGCCGACGAAACCCCATGCACCATATTGTACACCATGAACAACCAGAAGGTGGACGTGGGGAAGGCGACGATAATGAAGCCAAAGGAACCATTGTTCCACAGCCGGCCGATCCCCCCGAACGTCTTCAAGGTTTCCGTGGCCAGTGTCGAACCGGGCCACGAGAATTTGCCTCCTCCAACACTACTGGTGGATGACGAGGAGACACCGCGGCGGCTTGGTGATTGTTGCAATGGGTGGGTCTTGTTGTGGCCAAAGAGTCTACTTCGTCTAGAGGCGGTCGGGAGCACACCCACGAGCACGCAGCCTCAGCAAGGTATGAACATCAACACCCCACCTACCCAATTAGCGTCGGGTGTCGGGTTGGGTGATAGCGGACGGGGTAAGGAGGAGGCTCCATTAGTTGCTGATGATGTCGCCATGGATGAGGATGAGGACGACGGTGGCGCTGAACAGTATGTCTATACTGGCGCCTCCTCAGGGTTTGAGCGTCATGAGTCGGTGCCTGAATTGCCGTCTCAACGTAATCTGGACGACCTTCCGGTAGTAAAGAAGTCTAGGAAGAGAGCGAGGAAAGGCAAAAAAGCTGATTCTATGATCCAGCCGCCTCAGCAGCCTCGGCTTCAGGACCATATAGATATCCCTGATGCGGATAAATGGCATGTCCCCGGTCAACCAATCCTACCTGCAACAACGCTACAGGCCAGATTCGACTGAAGGAAATATGCCCTAGAGGCAATAATAAAGTTATTATTTATTTCCTCATATCATGATAAATGTTTATTATTCATGCTAGAATTGTATTAACCGAAAACATAATACATGTGTGAATACATAGACAAACATAGTCTCACTAGTATGCCTCTACTTGACTAGCTCGTTTATCAAAGATGGTTATGTTTCCTAGCCATGGACAAAAGAGTTGTCATTTGATTAACGGGATCACATCATTAGGAGAATGATGTGATTGACTTGACCCAATCCGTTAGCTTAACACTTGATCGTTTAGTATGTTGCTATTGCTTTCTTCATGACTTATACATGTTCCTGTAACTATGAGATTATGCAACTCCCATTTACCGGAGGAACACTTTGGGTACTAGCAAATGTCACAACGTAACTGGGTGATTATAAAGGAGTACTACAGGTGTCTCTGAAGGTACATGTTGAGTTGGCGTATTTCGAGATTAGGTTTTGTCACTCCGATTGTCGGAGAGGTATCTCTGGGCCCTCTCGGTAATGCACATCACTATAAGCCTTGCAAGCAATGTGACCAATGAGTTGGTTACGGGATGATGCATTATGTAACGAGTAAAGAGACTTGCCGGTAACAAGATTGAACTAGGTATTGGATACCGGCGATCGAATCTCGGGCAAGTAACATACCGATGACAAAGGGAACAACATATGTTGTTATGCGGTTTGACCGATAAAGATCTTCGTAGAATATGTAGGAGCCAATATGGGTATCCAGGTCCCGCTATTGGTTATTGACCGAGAATAGTTCTAGGTCATGTCTACATAGTTCTCGAACCCGTAGGGTTCGCACGCTTAAGGTTTCGATGACAGTTATATTATGAGTTTATGAGTTTTGATGTACCGAAGGAGTTAGGAGTCCCGGATGAGATCGGGGACATGACGAGGAGTCTCGAAATGATTGAGACGTAAAGATCGATATATTGGACGACTATATTCGGAGTTCGGAAAAGTTCCGAGTGATTCGGGTATTTATCGGAGTACCGGAGAGTTACGGGAATTCGCCGGGGAGAAGTATTGGGCCTTATTGGGCCCTGCGGGAAAGAGAGAGGGGCTGCCTAGAGCAGGCCGCGCGCCCCCCCATGGCCTAGTCCGAATTGGACTAGGGGGAGGGGCCGCACCCCCTCCTTCCTTCCCTTCTCTCTTCCCCTTCCTTGTCTCCTACTCCTAATACATGGAAGGACTCCTAGTTGGACTAGGAAAGGGGGAATCCTACTCCCGGTGGGAGTAGGACTCCCGTAGGGCGCGCCATAGAAGAGGGTGCCCTCCCCTCCTCCACTCCTTTATATACGGGGGTAGGGGCACCCCATAGACACACAAGTTGATCTACGGATCGTCCCTTAGCCGTGTGCGGTGCCCCCTTCCACCATATTCCACCTCGGTCATATCGTCGCGGAGTTTAGGCGAAGCCCTGCGCCGGTAGAACATCATCATCGTCACCACGCCGTCGTGCTGACGGAACTCATCTCCGGAGCTCGGCTGGATCAGAGGCCGGAGATCGTCATCGAGCTGAACGTGTGCTGAACTCGGAGGCTCCGTACGTTCGGTGCTTGGATCGGTCGGATCGTGAAGACGTACGACTACATCAACCACGTTGTGATAATGCTTCCGCTTATGGTCTACGAGGGTACGTGGACAAACACTCTCCCCTCTCGTTGCTATGCCATCACCATGATCTTGCGTGTGCGTAGGGATTTTTTTGAAATTACTACGTTCCCCAACAGTGGCATCCGAGCCTAGGTTTTATGGTTTGATGTTATATGCACGAGTAGAACACAAGTGAGTTGTGGGCGATATAAGTCATACTGCTTACCAGCATGTCATACTTTGGTTCGGCGGTATTGTTGGATGAAGCGGCCCGGACCGACATTACGCGTACGCTTACGCGAGACTGGTTCTACCGCCGTGCTTTGCACACAGGTGGCTAGCGGGTGTCAGTTTCTCCAACATTAGTTGAACCGAGTGTGGCTACGCCCGGTCCTTGCGAAGGTTAAAACAGCACCAACTTGACAAACTATCGTTGTGGTTTTGATGCGTAGGTGAGATTGGTTCTTGCTTAAGCCCGTAGCAGCCACATAAAATTTGCAACAACAAAGTAGAGGACGTCTAACTTGTTTTTGCAGGGCATGTTGTGATGTGATATGGTCAAGACGTGATGAGATATAAATTGTTGTATGAGATGATCATGTTTTGTTGAAGTTATCGGCAACTGGCAGAAGCCCTATGGTTGTCTCTTTGTTGCATAAAGATGCAAGTGCCAAATAATTGCTTTACTTTATCGCTATGCGAATTGCAAGAGCAATAGTTGGTGAGACAACCATGTGATGACACATTGATATAGATCAAGATGATGAAGATCATGGTGTCGTGCCAGTGACGATAGAGATCATGACAGTACTTTGGAGATGGAGATCAAAGGCGCAAGATGATCATGGCCATATCATATCACATATTTTGATTGCATATGATGTTTATCTATTATACATCTTATTCTTGCTTTGATTGATGGTAGCATTTTAAGATGATCTCTCACTAATTATCAAGAAGTGTTCTCCCTGAGTATGCACCGTTGCCAAAGTTCGTCGTGCCCAGACACCACGTGATGATCGGGTGTGATAAGCTCTACGTCCATCTACAACGGGTGCAAGCCAGTTTTGCACACGCGGAATACTCAGGTTAAACTTGACGAGCCTAGCATATGCAGATATGGCCTCGGAACACGGAGACCGAAAGGTCGAGCGTGAATCATATAGTAGATATGATCAACATAGTGATGTTCACCATTGAAAACTACTCCATCTCACGTGATGGGTTTAGTTGATTTGGATCACGTGATCACTTAATGACTAGAGAGATGTCTGTCTAAGTGGGAGTTCTTAAGTAATATGATTAATTGAACTTAAATTTATCATGAACTTAGTCCTGGTAGTATTTTGCAAATTATGTTGTAAGATCAATAGCTTGCGTTGTTGCTTTCATACGTTTATTTTGATATGTTCCTAGAGAAAATTTTGTTGAAAAATGTTAGTAGCAATGATGCGGATTGGATCCGTGATCTGAGGTTTATCCTCATTGCTGCACAGAAGAATTATGTCCTGGATGCACCGCTAGGTGACAGACCTATTACAGGAGCAGATGCAGACGTTATGAACGTTTGGCTAGCTCAATATGATGACTACTTGATAGTTTAAGTGCAACATGCTTAACGGCTTAGAATCGGGACTTCAAAGATTTTTTGAACATCGTGGACCATATGAGATGTTCCAGGAATTGAAGTTAATATTTCAAGCAAATACCCGAGTTGAGAGATATGAGGTCTGCAACAAGTTCTATAGCTAAAAGATGGAGGAGAATTGCTCAACTAGTGAGCATGTACTCAGATTGTATGGGTACTTCAATCGCTTGAATCAAGTGGGAGTTAATCTTCCAGATAAGATAGTGATTGACAGAATTCTCTAGTCACCATCACCAAGTTAGTAGAACTTCGTGATGAACTATAGTATGCAAGGGATGACGAAAACGATTCCCGAGCTCTTCATGATGTTCAAATCAACGAAGGTAGAAATCAAGAAAGAGCATCAAGTGTTGATGATTGACAAGACCACTAGTTTCAAGAAAAGGGCAAAGGGAAAGAAAGGGAACTTCAAGAGGAAAGACAAGCAAGTTGTCACTCCTGCGAAGAAGCCCAAAGCTGGACCATAGCCTGAAACTAAGTGCTTACACTGCAAAGGAAATAGTCACTGGAAGCGGAAATGCCCTGAATATTTGGTAGATAAGAAGGATGGCAAAGTGAACAAGGGTATATTTGATATACAGGTGTGCCTTGCTAGTGTTTATAGTAGCCCCTGAGTATTTGATACTTGTTTGGTTGCTAAGATTAGTAACTCGAAACAGGAGTTACAGAATAAACAGAGACTAGTTGAAGGGGAAGTGACGATGAGTGTTGGAAGTAGTTCCAAGATTGATATGATCATCATCGCACACTCCCTATACTTTCGGGACTAGTGTTAAACCTAAATAAATGTTATTTGGCGTTTGCGTTGAGCATGAATATGATTTGATCATGTTTATTGCAATATGGTTATTCATTTAAAATCAGAGAATAATTGTTGTTCTGTTTACATGAATAAAACCTTCAATGGTCATACACCCAATGGAAATAGTTTGTTGGATCTCGATCGTAGTGATACACATATTCATAATATTGAGGCCAAAAGATGCAAAGTTAATAATGATAGTGCAACTTATTTGTGGCACTGCCGTTTGGGTCATATTGGTGTAAAGCGCATGAAGAAACTCCATAAAGATGGATTTTTGGAATCACTTGGTTATGAATCATTTGATGCTTGTGAACCGTGCCTTTTGGGCAAGATGACTAAAACTCCGTTCTTTGGAACAATGGAACGAGCTACTGACTTATTGGAAATAATACATACTGATGTATGAAGACCAATGAGTATGAAGGCTCGTGGCAAGTATCGTTATTTTCTGACCTTCACAAGATGATTTGAGCAGATATGGGTATATCTACTTGATGAAACATAGGTCTGAAATAGTTGAAAGGTTCAAAGAATTTTAGAGTGAAGTGGAAAAATCATCGTAACAAGAAAATAAAGTTTCCGCGATCTGATCGCGGAGACGAATATTTGAGTTACGAGTTTGGTCTTCAATTAAAACAATGTGGAATAGTTTCACAGCTCACACCACCTGGAACACCACAACGTTATGGTGTGTCCGAACGTCGTAACCGCACTTTATTGGATATGGTGCGATCTATGATGTCTCTTACTGATTTACCAATATTGTTTTGGGGTTATGCATTAGAGACAGCTGCATTCACGTTAAAAGGGCACCATCTAAATCCGTTGAGACGACAGCATATGAACTGTGGTTTAGCAAGAAACCCAAGTTGTCGTTTTCTTAAAGTTTGGGGCTGCGATGCTTGTGCAAAAAGGTTTCAAGCTGATAAGCTCGAACCCAAATCGGAGAAGTGCGTCTTCATAGAATACCCAAAGGAAACTGTTGGGTACACCTTCTATCACAAATCCGAAGGCAACATATTCGTTGCCAAGAATGGATCCTTTCTAGAGAAGGAGCTTCTCTCGAAAGAAGTGAGTGGGAGGAAAGTAGAACTTGATGAGGTAATTGTACCTTCTCCCTTATTGGAAAGTAGTTCATCACAGAAATCAGTTCCAGTGATTCCTACACCAATTAGTGAGGAAGTTAATGATGATGATCATGAAACTTCAGATCAAGTTGCTACCAAACCTCGTAGGTCTTCCAGAGTAAGATCCGCACCAGAGTGGTACGGTAATCATGTTCTGGAAGTCATGTTACTAGACCATGATGAACCTACGAACTATGAGGAAGCGATGATGAGCCCAGATTCCACGAAATGGCTTGAGGCCATAAAATCTGAGATATGATCCATGTATGAGAACAAAGTATGGACTTTGATTGACTTGCTCGATGATCAGCAAGCCATGTTAAATAAATGGATCTTCAAGAGGAAGACAGATGCTGATAGTAGTGTTACTATCTACAAAGCTAGACTTGTCGAAAAAGGTTTTTGACAAAGTTCAAGGTGTTGAATACAATGAGATTTTTTCACTTGTATCGATGCTTAAAAGTCTGTCCGAATCATGTTAGCAATTGCCACATTTTATGAAATTTGGCAAATGGATGTCAAAACTACATTCCTTAATAGATTTGTTAAAGAAGAGTTGTATATGATACAACCAGAAGGTTTTGTCAATCCTAAAGGTGCTAACAAAGTGTGCATGCTCCAGCGATCCATCTATAGACTGGTGCAAGCATCTCGGAGTTGGAATATACGCTTTGATGAGTTGATCAAAGCATATAGTTTTGTACAGACTTACGGTGAAGCCTGTGTTTACAAGAAAGTGAGTGGGAGCACTACAGCATTTCTGATAGGTATATGTGAATGACATATTGTTGATCGGAAATAATGTAGAATTATTCTGCAAAGCATAAAGGAGTGTCTGAAAAGAGTTCTTTAAAATAGAGACCTCAGTAAAGCTACTTACATATTGAGCATCAAGATCTATTGAGATAGATCAAGACGCTTGATAAGATTTTCAATGAGTACATACCTTGACAAGATTTTGAAGTAGTTCAAAATGGAACAGTCAAAGAAAAAGTTCTTGCCTGTGTTGCAGAGGTATGAATTGAGTAAGACTCAAATCCCGACCACGGCAGAAAATAGAAAGAGAATGAAAGTCATTCCCTATGCTTCAGTCATAGGTTTTATAGAAGTATGCCATGCTATGGACCAGACCTATTGTATACTCTGCCCTAGTTTGGCAAGGGAGTACAATAGTGATCTAGGAGTAGATCACTGGACATTGGTCAAAGTTATCCTTAGTGGAATAAGGATATGTTTCTCAATTATGGAGGTGACAAAAGGTTCGTCGTAAAAGGTTACGTCGATACAAGTTTTGGCACTGATCCAGATGACTCTAAGTCTTAATCTGGATACATATTGAAAGTGGGAGCAATTAGCTAGAGTAGCTCCGTGCAGAGCATTGTTGACATAGAATATTTGCAAAATACATACGGCTCTGAATATGACAGACCCGTTGACTAAACTTCTCTCACAAGCAAAACATGATCATACCTTAGTACTCTTTGGGTGTTAATCACATAGTGATGTGAAAAAACCCTTTGGGTGTTGATCACATGATGATGTGAACTATGGGTATTAATCATATACAGATATGAATATTGGTGTTAAATCACATGGCGATGTGAACTAGATTATTGACTCTAGTGCAAGTGGGAGACTGAAGGAAATATGCCCTAGAGGCAATAATAAAGTTATTATTTATTTCCTCATATCATGATAAATGTTTATTATTCATGCTAGAATTGTATTAACCGGAAACATAATACATGTGTGAATACATAGACAAACATAGTGTCACTAGTATGCCTCTACTTGACTAGCTCGTTTATCAAAGATGGTTATGTTTCCTAGCCATGGACAAAAGAGTTGTCATTTGATTAATGGGATCACATCATTAGGAGAATGATGTGATTGACTTGACCCATTCCGTTAGCTTAGCACTTGATCGTTTAGTATGTTGCTATTGCTTTCTTCATGACTTATACATGTTCCTGTAACTATGAGATTATGCAACTCCCGTTTACCGGAGGAACACTTTGGGTACTACCAAACGTCACAACGTAACTAGGTGATTATAAAGGAGTACTACAGGTGTCTCCGAAGGTACATGTTGAGTTGGCGTATTTCGAGATTAGGTTTTGTCACTCCGATTGTCGGAGAGGTATCTCTGGGCCCTCTCGGTAATGCACATCACTATAAGCCTTGCAAGCAATGTGACCAATGAGTTGGTTACGGGATGATGCATTACGTAATGAGTAAAGAGACTTGCCGGTAACAAGATTGAACTAGGTATTGGATACCGACGATCGAATCTCGGGCAAGTAACATACCGATGACAAAGGGAACAACGTATGTTGTTATGCGGTTTGACCGATAAAGATCTTCGTAGAATATGTAGGAGCCAATATGGGCATCCAGGTCCCGCTATTGGTTATTGACCGAGAATAGTTCTAGGTCATGTCTACATAGTTCTCGAACCCGTAGGGTCCGCACGCTTAAGGTTTCGATGACAGTTATATATGAGTTTATGAGTTCTGATGTACCGAAGGAGTTCGGAGTCCCGGATGAGATCGGGGACATGACGAGGAGTCTCGAAATGATCGAGACGTAAAGATCGATATATTGGACGACTATATTCGGAGTTCGGAAAGGTTCCGAGTGATTCGGGTATTTATCGGAGTACCGGAGAGTTACGGGAATTCGCCGGGGAGAAGTATTGGGCCTTATTGGGCCCTGCGGGAAAGAGAGAGGGGCTGCCTAGAGCAGGCCACGCCCCCCCCCCCATGGCCTAGTCCGAATTGGACTAGGGGGAGGGGCCGCACCCCCTCCTTCCTTCCCTTCTCTCTTCCCCTTCCTTGTCTCCTACTCCTAATACATGGAAGGACTCCTAGTTGGACTAGGAAAGGGGGAATCCTACTCCCGGTGGGAGTAGGACTCCCCTAGGGCGCGCCATAGAAGAGGGCTAGCCCTCCCCTCCTCCACTCCTTTATATACGGGGGTAGGGGGCACCCCATAGACACACAAGTTGATCTACGGATCGTCCCTTAGCCGTGTGTGGTGCCCCCTTCCACCATATTCCACCTCGGTCATATCGTCGCGGAGTTTAGGCGAAGCCCTGCGCCGGTAGAACATCATCATCGTCACCATGCCGTCGTGCTGACGGAACTCATCTCCGGAGCTCGGCTGGATTGGAGGCCGGAGATCGTCATCGAGCTGAACGTGTGCTGAACTCGGAGGCTCCGTACGTTCGGTGCTTGGATCGGTCGGATCGTGAAGACGTACGACTACATCAACCACGTTGTGATAACACTTCCGCTTACGGTCTACGAGGGTACGTGGACAAACACTCTCCCCTCTCGTTGCTATGCCATCACCATGATCTTGCGTGTGCGTAGGAATTTTTTTGAAATTACTACGTTCCCCAACATCGACGATATAAGGAGACTTCATGACGATGTGCTGCGGGTAGAGAAAGGCCTCATCGCCTCGACAGATCCAGGATACCCACTCTACGTGGTTAACGTTTCGCGGCAAAGGTCGTATGCCGACAGCTTCCCCGCGGATAAGTTCGTCCTCCGATTCGATTACATATTCGACATGTTTCACGTGAAGAAGCTGGATTTTACGTTTGTCTGCCTTTATGCCTTGCACATGAGCTACATCATCGGGGTTGAGCAGATATCTCGTATCTGTGTCGCTGACCCGTACTACATGCACGAGGTCTTCTTGGGAGTCTGTGCAGAGCACCGTGTATACGCGAGGGAATACATCATCAATTTCATGCTCGCCAATAAGGACAAGGGGGCGATTCTCGTGCCTTATCATACCGTGTAAGTCATCCGTGCTGCTATCCTTCCTTCGATTTCAATCATTCATTTGCACGGTAGAGGCTAAGTAATTTGAGGTGTACTTATTTTGCGCAGCGGCGGGCGCGCCGTCCTCATCATCCTATACCCCCAATTCTCCCATGCTCTTTACTTGGACTCGTCGAAGAACATTCACAAAAAGGATTACACCCACATCAAGGATGTTCTCGACAGTGCTATGTTTTACTACCAAGCAAGGGGTGGAGAGGTCAGGGACAAGAAGAGAAGGGGCGGCAGGGTCGCCTTCGCCCATAAGAACGACTTCTGCTGCATCCAGCAACCGATCGATTCTCTTAATGATGGATTCTATGTCCTACACCACATGCTGGAGTACAGACGGGATCACCAGAACCTTCGCATGTCACCTAGATCTGGCGATGCCCATATTCTGCAATGGGCAAAGGACGTAGGAGATATCGAGGATCATCGACTTCGAGCTGAGTTCTATCACATCCAGCGCGAACTTGCCCAAATCATCATGAAGGAGGTCGTCGGAAAAACAGGGATGTCATATGAAGAAGGACAAATGTCGCGTGAAGATGTCCGAACATGGGTAGCCTCTCAGTGTCTCGACATGAAGCCTTTCACTAAGCTCGGGGACTATCTCCCTAACCTCAATGGATGGCACGGCATGTTGGAGTGATTGTCGATGTATGACAATGTGTCTGTTTAGTCCATACTTTCTGTATGACAAAACTTTGAGTTATGCACAGTGAAACTTTATTTGTGATGTAATTAACCGTCCTCCTCGACTAGCGAAGATCAGTCTAGTTAGGGCATTTTTGGTACGATGAACTTTGTTATTTATGCTTATGATATGTTGTTTCTATTTTTGTCAAGTCTGTCTCTTTCTGTTGCTCAACTATATATGTTGCATAACATCGACCCATGTGACGATGCAGGTGCATAGATCATCGATGGCGAAGAAGTGCTACGCCAGGAGTATATATACGATAAGTGGCCGGAGTGTCAGGCCCAGGTGTTACCGGTTTCCGGTTTCCGAGCGACAGGCAGTAGTTAGTTTAGGTTCACGCTAATGCGAGAGAGGGATACAAACTCATGTACTCAAAGTGATAGCTCTTCTCGCGTATACCATTGTTTAGATGGATGACGATGTATTTGCAAGTAATCGAGGACTTGTATCGCTATTTTCGAGATGATGACGAGAGACGACTTTGTGTTGGATGATGATTATGATGAGACTATTTGTATGTATATGCTATGATTACATTTGTGGTCTCGCAGGCATTTGTATGTGTATCATGATGACATTTCTATGTGCTAAAGATTCTTCTATAAAGCCTGTTCAAATACAAAACAAATATGCCCAAAAAAACAAAAAACCTGTTAAATTAGCAGTAGCGAGTGTACAAAAGTTAGCAGCAGCGCCGCGATAGCAGTAGCGTGCCGGTGCAAAGCGCGCTAGAGCTACTAGCAGTAGCGAGCTTCCATCAACCGCGCTGCTGCTACACTTGTGTACCAGTAGCGCCGGTGACCACGCGCTACTGCTATGTGTTAGCTGTAGCGCCTTATTAGTAGCGCCCCTCCCCGCGCTACTGATACACCTAAAACCCGCGCTGCTGCTAGCCTTTTCCCTAGTAGTGATGGGCTATTAAATCCCAGGTGTTGGCCGACTTTGTCGCTGAATGGACGGAAGCCAAACTCCCTAAAGAGTATGGCTCATACTCCAATTGGATTATGTACTTTGACGGCTCTAAAATGCTGGCCGGACTGGGGGCTGGCGTCATCCTAAGATCTCCTACGGGGGACACAGTCCGCTATGTACTACAAATTATGTATACGAACTCCAACAATGCAGCCGAATATGAGGCGTTGCTACATGGTCTTCGCATGGCTGTCTCTATGGGTATACAATGCCTGGCGGTGCGCGGTGATTCCAACCTCGCAATATCCCGGGTCAATGGAGAGTTTGATGCAAAGGACCCAAAAATGGTGGCATATTGAAACGCCATATTAAAAATATTAGCTCGGTTTGAAGGACTTGAGTTTTATCATGTTGCTCGAGAGAGTAATCAGGCAGCCGACATCCTCGCTCGTATGAGCGGTAAGTGTGACCCTGTGCCACCTAACACCTTTGTGGAAAGGCTCTTTAAGCCAGCCGTAGTGTGGCAGGGTGAGAGCGGAGAAGGCACTACAGACGTGATCACACCCCCAGCTGCCGAACACAATGCAGACACCATCGAAGGTCCGGATATCGAGCACCCTCTGCTCATGAGATCATGGCAGTCATCGCTCCCTGGACCAAACCATTCTTGGCCTACCTTAATAGGGAAGAGCTTCTTAATGATCAAAATGAAGCTCGGTGCATAGTTCGGCGCTCTAAAGCCTTTAAAGTGCATGAGGGTGAACTGTACAAAAAAGTACCACCGGAGTCCTTCAAAGGTGTATCTCCAAAGAGGAGGGAAGGCAACTCTTTGCAGAAATACATGCTGGTCTCGGCGGGCATCACGCTGCAGCTCAAGCCCTCCTAAGCAAGGCATTTCAGACATGTTTTTTTCTGGGCTACGGCTCGAGCAAACGCTCAAGCCCTTGTCCAACGTTGCGTGGGCTATCAACTTTTCGCCAATCAAAGCCACATGCCTCCCACCGCATTAAGAACAATCCCCATTACTTGGCCCTTTGCGGTCTGGGGGCTTGATATGGTTGGACCCATTAAAGGGGAAGCCACAAAAAGAAATACTTGCTGGTAATGGTAGATAAATTCACTAAGTGGATAGAGGACAAACCGGTAAAAACAGCTGAGGCAGGGCCAGTGATTGACTTTATATCCGGTGTAGTCCATAGTTATGGTGTCTTGTACAGTATCATCACCGATAATGGCTCCAACTTCACAGTTGATGAGGTGAAAACTTGGTGTGCTAAGTTGGGCATTAAACTCGACTACGCATCCGTATACCACCCTCAAACAAACGGCCAAGTTGAAAGGGCCATTGGTCTGATCATGAGTGGCATTAAGCCCAGACTAGTGCGCTCTTTACGAGAATTAGACAAGCACTGGGTGGAGGAACTCGATTCCATACTCTGGGGACTCCGGACCACACCCAATCAAACGAAAGGATACACACCCTTCTTTATGGTGTATGGCGTAGAGGCCGTATTACCCTGCGACATTATTCATGACTCACCTAGAGTGCGCATTTACGAAGAGAGAGAAGCTGAACTAGATCGGCAGGATGACCTAGACGGACTCGAAGAGGAGCGTGATGTTGCTAAAGCCCGTTCCGCATTTTATCAGCAACAGACCAGGCGTTACCAAAGCAGAGAAGTGCAAGCTAAGAAATACAATGTTGGAGAACTTGATTTACGCCTCCCAGAAAAGAAAAGGGACAAGCTCAAACCCAAATGGGAGGGCCCTTTCGTTAGTCCTTACTGGAGGAGCCTATCACCTTCGCAACGCAACGGATAATTGCCTTGAGCTGAACCCATGGAACGTTGTCCGGCTCCGAAGATTCTACGCATAGTTTGGCCTCCTTAGTTTTCACTTTAACTAGGGTTTTTCCTTTTTCTCTCCCTTTTTGATTTTTTCCTTTTCTTCTCAAATGTATGTTTGGATCAACCACATTATTCGGGGTACACATCTTTAAATGTATACACCCCACCATACATGGGGGCTTCTTTAAATGAAGCATTTAATTGAAAGCTTATAAGCTTCCTTTGACAATGACGGTTGTTGCTTATGCCATTTTATGCACCTCTATGACTTAAGTTTTTGCCAAGCTGGGTTGCCTTGCTCCTGTGTTTATACCCTACGTTACCAATTGTCCGGCTAGGGTGTAAAGGGAGTACCTCTGTGATTGTTACAACCGGGTTATCCGGACCTGTACCTCAGACGGGTGAAGCCGAAAGCTAGCGTTCTTAAGGGAATAATTGGTTGGCACGTAGTCAATAGACTATTTTTTTGGAACAAACTACGGAATTGGCTGCCTGTACTTCAAATACGAGCCTTAACGTGCATCATTTAGAATGCTAACCCAAAGAAAGGAACCCCTAACGGAACTATTTTTCTTGGAAGATGTTTCTTACGTTAAATAGTAATATAACATAACTCCACGAACATATTTTGTCTGTTCGAGCAATATGACCGGATTGCCAGGTTTTTGAGGATACTAAACGTTTCTTAGTTAAACACAGTATATGGGAACACTCCAACTTCTTGGTTCGGAGTCGGAAGCAGAAGCTCTGCGATGAAAAAATGTTTAGAAGTTCGGCAGGAGATAAGTTCGTTCATAAAGTACATTGATACATAGAATCGAAGGCCTACTCTCTTTCTATGCCATCGAATAGGCTATCTAACTTACAATCTTGTTGCGAATATTTCGCAGCTATCATTACTTGGTCATATACCAAGCCTACTGGGATTTCCTTCCCATCGGGTCCTTGAGGTCCAGCTCAGGCCATATGATTCGGATTGAGTCCGGTGTAGCGTGTCTTCACCATGGCCCATGCCTCTCGTGCACCTTCACGGCATGCAAATGTCTTCCGTAGCTTAAAGCGACGCCGAGCACCCTTGAACAAGTATGCCAACCCCCTCCATGCTTTCTGGAGGGGGCATCGGACGGCTATAAGGCTTTGGCCATATTCTTCATGGCCTTCCGGGCACGCTCGTGCAGCTTTGGCAGTTCTTTTAGAACGTCGCTTTGAAGCACGGACACTTCCTCCTCGTGGCGGCCGGTCAACATGCCTGTACAAAATGAACTATAACATTCCATATTTTATGATTATATCAATACTTCAGATAGTTCCAAAGTCATATTGAATATGCCACCCGTTAGCTTTTGGTTTTCCTATTGCGCCTCCAAAAGTTGAGCCTTTAAGCTCTTTATCTCTTCAGCCTGCTTCTTCATTTCCTCTTCTAGTTTTTTTATCTTCTCCCCCAGTCATGGGGCACTCTTCATTTCTTTAAGCTCTATGAAAACACCATTTAGCTGTGTTCGGCTTGTCTCGAGCTCCCAGGACAATGCGCTGCTCTTCTCCTTGAGAAACTGTGGTCATAAGCGATCCTCAAATCGGTTAGTTCCTACCGCTCTAAGTCTCGGGGGCTACTGATATCTATATATAAGATTTTCATAAATTTTTCACCTGGATATCCTTTGAGAACAGGCGAGAAACACCCGTAAGTCCATCCCGGGCAGCTCGGATATACGCTCCCACGTTGTTGAGAGCGGTAAACTCTTCTTCCAAAAAGACCGGTGCATCCAAGGTCTCTTTTAAGCGATGGTGATTCGTCGCGCTCTCCACCTCAGCGTTAGTGACCAGCATCTCATCCGGATCTTCCCGAGGCGGATGGGATGGCGCCACCCCTCTATGCAGCCTCGTCCTAGTTGACGAATTCGGCATCACATTGGCTGTGGCTCGGCTTGCGGGGATCTTTGGCACGGTTCATCCTATACCTCTCTTGAGATAATAAAGGGAGGATGAAGATGACAGTTCAACTTTATGCCCAAATATGAAATAAGGAATATACCTTTTGGGTGATGGAGCAGGCTCAGTGGCGCTCCCGGCCTCCTTTTGCTTCGCACCACCACCCCTTGAGGGTGTCGTCCTTCTTCTTGTTTCCTGACCATGGGTGCAGTTCGCTGAGCGCCGATCCTGCGAAATACGGCCCAGTGCGGAAAGTAAGTTATGAGCGGAAATGTCACTCTTTTTTGATTTTCGAACACTTACCTTAATGAAGGGGTAGAGATCAGGGTAATCGGCTACGATGGCTACTTCCGAGCCATCAAGGCTCGCCTGGTAATAGGCTCCGTCTTCAAATTCCACAAATATATCCGAATCCTCATGGAATCTAGAGTCTTCATGACATGCGTGGTCTTCTGGTTGGGGAGGAGGGTAATAGATGTTCTCGGCTACCTTCCTCCATGACTGTTTTGAATCAATCAGAGTATTCAGTTAATGCACCCCAACAATAAAAAAGGTGCTGAATGACTAAACTTACCCAGTCAATGGGGTTGTACATGGAGAAACTGCCCCGGCAATGTAGACGGGCGAAGTCTTCTTCCTCTCCGTTATAAAGGTCCACAAGCATGGCAGCCAATGCTGCTTGGTTATCCAGACCCTTTTGCATATATCAAGATGCATCGTCCTCCCCATTGTAGTTCCATAAAGGACCCACTCTGGACTGCAGAGGCTGGATACATCGCTTTATCGCAATAGCCATGACTTCAATGATGGAGAGTCCGGAATGGGCCAGCAATCTGACCTTGCTGACACATCTCATCACTTTCGCACTATCCTCTTTCCTGGGGGATTTGGGCGCCAGCTGAATAACTTCTTCAAAGGAGTGCTGGAGAATTCGGGAAGCCCGAGCCGAACAGGGTCCGTAAGGGGAACATCTTCAATGTAGAACCATTCCGAAGACCATTCGCTGGACCCCCTCTTCGGAGTCCCGATTGGGTAACCGGATCTGGCGATGCGCCATACTTCGGCACCGCCCACCTCAAATATGGACCCTCCGCCCTGGTGGCGGGGGACGAGGCAGAAGAACTTTTTCCATAGATAAAAATGAGCCTCACAACCTAGAAATAATTCGTAAAGGGAGACAAAACCAAAAATATGCAGAATGGAACCTCGTGTAAGGTTGTGAAGTTTAATCCCGTAATATTCCAGTAGACCCCTGAGGAAGGGGTGGATCGGGAATCCTACGCCCTTCAGAAGGAACGAGATGAAGCACACCCTCTCCCCCTGGCTGGGATTGGGGAAATTCTCTGCCAATGCATCGTCGCCCATAGAAGTGAATCCTGCCCGTACAAAGACTAGATCCGTGGGGGAGGATATCCTTGCGTCTGGAGATGATTGAGCTGAAGATGGGATACAGAACAACTTTGCCAATCCCGCTCTTGAGGGCCATGAGGACGTGAGCAGGAGCCAGGGACACTAGCCATGATCTGAGCTTTTTCGCGGTTTGCTCTGTTGCTCTTGGGGCAATGCGAGATGGCGTTTTGAAGAATCTAACCTCGTTATATAGGCGCTGCTTGTGCCTACTAAAAGTATTAAAATATAAAGCTAACAGACCATTCGCATTTGCTTAAGATGCATGGAAATCGAGGCGACGATAGGAAGGAATCATAAAGACTGGACACAGAAGCCGATGCCGGAATATCGTCAAGTCGGAGTATGGTGGAGAACCCGCCTTGCAAAGCCTAAGACCTATATCCGCATACAACATTGTCATTGAACGCAAGTTCTGGGGCTACTGAGGGAGTCCTGGATTCAGGGGTCCTCATGTGTCCGACCCAGGAGTATGGGCCGGGGTGGATGGGCCATTCAAGATCAAGTTGGAGATTATTCTCCGTGTCTGAATGGGACTTATCTATACGTAAGCGGCAAGACTAGAGTCCTAGTGTTTCCTTCCCTTATGAAACGACCTTGTACAAACCCTCCGGTGTGTATATAAACGGGAGGGGTTAGTCCGTAGAGGCTAACCTTCATTACTGTCATCAGAGTACTCATAGGCTAGACATCTAGTGTTTAGCCATTATGATCTCGAGGTAGATCAACTCTTGTAATCTTCATACTCTTCGAATATAATCAAGCATGAGCAGGGTTTTACCTCCTTCAAGAGGGCCCAAACCTGGGTAAACACTGTGTCCCCTGGTCCCCTGTTACCATCGATCCTTAGACGCACAGCTTGGCCCCCTACCCGAGATCTGCCGGTTTTGACACCGACACCTACCCGCTCACTCCTCTATTTTTTCCCATGTGGGAGGTGTGTGCATGCGCTGCTCTGTCTCCCTTGTATGCATGCACATGAGGTGTTCGATGAAATGCCCGAGCCACACTTAAGCTTTCTCCTCTCCAAGCTCGACCCGCAAGCTCCATTTTCCCCGAGATTTGTCTAGGTTTGGCAGTCTGTCCCGTCCCGTCCCCGTCCTCACCGCCGTCGATCGCCCGCGCCGATCTCGTCGCCAGCACCACCGTGGTGAGCCTCTTATTCTTCTTTTTAAAAGAAAAAATTTCTTACTTGTATGATTTAGATAGATACTTGTATGATTTTCTTACTTTTATTATTGTTTGTTATTATATAGTGCCATGGTTTTGGTATCCTCCCCTGTCGGCCCTCGTCCTGTCTATGATTCGGATGTGGTATATTACTCCCTCCATTCCCTTATACAAGGCCACAAACTCAAATTACAGGTACCTAGGTAAAATTTAGTGACTATTATGCAAGCCAACTTTTCTCCTTGGCTCGTGACTCTATGTATCTATAACCTTCCTCCTTGGTTGTGCATGAAGTGGAAGTTCATTATGATGCCAGTGCTCATCCAAGGCCCTAAGCAACCCGACAACGACATTAATCCGAATCCTCATGGAATCCAGAGTCTTCATGACGTGCGTGGTCTTCTGGTTGGGGAGGAGGGCAATAGATCTTCTCGGCTGCCTTCATCCATGACTGTTTTGAACGAATCATAGTATTCAGCTAATGCACCCCAACAATAAAAAAGGTGCTGAATGATTAAACTTACCCAGTCAATGGGGTTGTACATGGAGAAACCGCCCCGGCAATGTAGACGGGCGAAGTCTTCTTCCTCTCCCTTATAAAGGTCCACAAGCATGGCAGCCAATGCTGTTTGGTTATCCAGACCCATTCGCATATAGCAAGATGCATCGTCCTCCCCATTGTAGTTCCATAAAGGACCCACTCTAGATTGAACAGGCTGGACACATCGCTTTATTG
This sequence comes from Triticum timopheevii, assembly GCA_963921465.1. NCBI lineage: Eukaryota > Viridiplantae > Streptophyta > Magnoliopsida > Poales > Poaceae > Triticum > Triticum timopheevii. The sequence continues at coordinate 51,167,523 of OY997272.1, read as the reverse complement.
CAATAGCCATGACTTCAACGATGGAGAGTCCAGAATGGGCCAGCAATCTGATCTTGCTGACACATCTCATCACTTTCACACTATCCTCTTTCCTGGGGGATTTGGGGCGCCAGCTGAATAACTTCTTCAAAGGAGTAACGGAGAATTCGGGAAGCCCGTGCCGAACAGGGTCCGTAAGGGGAACATCTTCAATGTAGAACCATTCCGAAGACCATTCGCTGGATCCCCTCTTCAGTGTCCCGATTGGGTAACTGGATCTGGCGATGCGCCATACTTCGGCACCGCCCACCTCAAATATGGACCCTCCACCCTGGTGGCAAAGGACGAGGCAGAAGAACTTTTTCCATAGTTCAGAATGAGCCTCACAACCTAGAAATAATTCGTAAAGGGAGACAAAACCAAAAATATGCAGAATGGAACCTGGTGTAAGGTTGTGCAGTTGAATCCTGTAATATTCCGGTAGACCCCTAAGGAAGGGGTGGACCGGGAATCCTAAGCCCTTTAGAAGGAACGAGATGAAGCACACCCTCTCCCCCTGGCTGGGATTGGGGAAATTCTCTGCCAATGCATCATCGCCCATAGAAGTTAATCCTGCCCGTACAAAGACTAGATCCGCGGGGGAGGATATCCTTGCGTTTGGAGATGATTGAGCTGAAGATGGGATACGGAACAACATTGCCAATCCCGCTCTTGAGGGCCATGAGGACGCGAGGAGGAGCCAGGGACACTAGCCATGATCTGAGCTTTTTCGCGGTTTGCTCTGTTGCTCTTGGGGCAATCCGAGATGGCGTTTTGAAGAATCTAACCTCGTTATATAGGCGCTTCTTGTGCCTACTAAAAGTATTAAAATATCAAGCTAATAGACCGTTCGCATTTGCTTAAGACGCATGGACATCGAGGCGACGATAGGAAGGAATCATAAAGACTAGACACAGAAGCCGATGTCGGAATATCGTCAAGTCGGAGTATGGTGGAGAACCCACCTTGCAAAGCCGAAGACCTATATCTGCATACTAAATCGTCATTGAAGGCAAGTTCTGGGGCTACTGAGGGAGTCCTGGATTCGGGGGTCCTCATGTGTCCGACCCAGGAGTATGGGCCGGGGTGGATGGGCCATTCAAGATCAAGTTGGAGATTATTCTCCGTGTCTGAATGGGACTTATCTATACGTAAGCGGCAAGACTAGAGTCCGGGTGTTTCCTTCCCTTATGAACCGACCTTGTACAAACCCTAGGCCCTCCGGTGTGTATATAAACGAGAGGGGTTAGTCCGTAGAGGCTAACCTACATTACTATCATCAGAGTACTCATAGGCTAGACATCTAGTGTTTAGCCATTACGATCTCGAGGTAGATCAACTCTTGTAATCTTCATACTCTTCGAATATAATCAAGCAGGAGTAGGATTTTACCTCCTTTAAGAGGGCCCAAACCTGGGTAAACACTGTGTCCCCTGGTCCCCCGTTACCATAGATCCTTAGACGCACAGCTTGGCCCCCTACCCGAGATCTACCGGTTTTGACACCGACACCTACCCGCTCACTGCTCTGTTTTTTGCCCGTGTGGGAGGTGTGTGCATGCGCTGCTCTGTCTCCCTTCTATGCATGCACATGAGGTGTTCGATGAAATGCCCGACCCACACTTAAGCTTTCTCCTCTCCAAGCTCGACCCGCAAGCTCCATTTTCCCCGAGATTTGTCTAGGTTTGGCAGTCCGTCCCGTCCCGTCGCCGTCCTCACCGCTGTCGATCGCCCACGCCGATCTCATCGCCAGCACCACTGTGGTGAGCCTCTTATTCTTCTTTTTAAAAGAAAAAATTTCTTACTTGTATGATTTAGATAGATACTTGTATGATTTTCTTACTTTTATTATTGTTTGTTATTATATAGTGCCATGGTTTTGGTATCCTCCCCCGTCGGCCCTCGTCCTGTCTATGATTCAGATGTGGTATATTACTCCCTCCATTCCCTTATACAAGGCCACAAACTCAAATTACAGGTACCTAGGTAAAATTTAGTGACTATCATGAAAGCCAACTTTTCTTCTTGTTAACTGGGATCATCAATACGCCAGCATGCATGAAAGGAAGGAATGAGAAGGAAGTAGCACAGTGTCATTATGTCTACATGCATGCAAGTATTAAACAAGTTGCTAGCATGAGAAAGCATTATTAAATTTTACCTCAGTTACTGTTAGTGGCCTTGTATAGATGCGAAATGTATTTTTCATAGTGGCCTTGTATAAGGGAATGGAGGGAGTATCTTTTATTATGTTTTGTTTCATTTAGTGTTTATGACAGTTATGCCGATCGACGTGACATAGATGTTTTTATCTAGGAGGTATGAACCAGAAATTCCAACCGACCCTCTTGTCGAGAGGTTAAATTTAGTTGAAAAAGAAAACAATTACTTGAAGAAAAAAAATGAAAAGAATTGAGGAGGAGAAGATGGAATTGGAGTTGCATGTTGCGGATGTCGTCGATGATCAGAAGATCAAGATGGATGCAATGCGCTTGAAGATTAGAAAGATTAGAAAATATGCCATTCATAATGAGGCTTGGTATCATTATGCCGTTGGATCAATTGTTACCTTAGTTGCGATTATGATCACATTTGTTGTTGCATTTAAATGATTTTTATAGTTTCAATGTATGTTTTAATTAGATAATCTAGAGAGCTATATATTGTTCGATGAGAACTATGTATGAACTTAATGTATTTATTTTTTCAGTAATAACATTTGATCACTACTGTACCTTGGTTTTAATGTGATGATGAACTTGTATTAATTTGGTCACTTCTCTATTCATGATGTTCTGTAATGGTTTTTGATACATTTAATTATATAATGCACACAGATGAACCGACAATGGATGTACGGTGACCGATGCACCTCTGAGTACATTGAGGGCCTGCATAAATTTCTTGAAGTGACTGAGGCAAACAAGCAGAATGGTTTTATGTCTTGTCCATGCCCTGTTTGTGAGAATACCAAGGATTACTCTAACTTGAAAACCCTTCACGTCAACCTTCTTGAGAAGGGTTTCATGCCACACTATAATATTTGGACCAAGCATGGAGAAAGAGGGGTTATGATGGAAGACATCAAAGAAGAAGAGGATGATGTCAACTATCCCCTTGAATACGGTGATACTGCAACAGGGGAAGCTGAAGATCAACATGAACCAGATGATGTGCCCGATGATGATCTTCGCCGGGTCATTGTTGATGCAAAGAGACAGTGCCAAAGTGAATGGGAGAAGTTGAAGTTCGATCACATGTTAGAGGATCACAAAAAAGAGTTGTACCCAAATTGCAAAGATGACAACACAAAGCTTGGTTCCACACTGGAATTGCTGCAATGGAAGGCAGATAATGGTGTATCTGACAACAGATTTGGGAAGCTACTGAAAAATAATGAAGAAGAAGCTTCCAAAGGATAACGAATTGCCCGACAATACGTACAAAGCAAAGAAGGTTCTATGCCCTCTAGGATTGGAGGTGCAGAAGATATATACATGCCCTAATGACTGCATCCTCTATCGCGGTGAGAACGAGGATTTGAACGCTTGCCCGGTATGCGGTGCATTGCGGTATAAGATCAGACGAGATGACCCTGGTGATTACGAGGGCCAGCGCCCCAGGAAGAGGGTTCCTGCCAAGGTGATGTGGTATGCTCCTGTAATACCACAGTTGGTACGTCTATTCAGAAACAAAGAGCATGCTAAGTTGATGCGATGGCACAAAGAGGACCGTAACAAAAGACATGAAGTTGAGAGCACCCGCTAACGGGTCGCAGTGGAGAAAAATCAAGAGAAGGTGGGGGGACTTTGTAGGTGACACAAGGAACGTATGTTTTGATTTAAACGCAGATGGCATTAATCCTTTTGGGGAGTAGAGCAGCAATTATAGCACCTGGCTCGAGACTCTATGTATCTATAACCTTCCTCCTTGGTTGTGCATGAAGTGGAAGTTCATTATGATGCCAGTGCTCATCCAAGGCCCTAAGCAACCCGACAACGACATTAATCCGAATCCTCATGGAATCCAGAGTCTTCATGACATGCGTGGTCTTCTGGTTGGCAAGGAGGGCAATAGATGTTCTCGGCTACCTTCCTCCATGACTGTTTTGAAGCAATCAGAGTATTTAGGTAATGCACCCCAACGATAAAAAAGGTGCTGAATCACTAAACTTACCCAGTCAATGGGGTTGTACATGGAGAAACCTCCCCGGCAATGTAGACGGGCGAAGCCTTCTTCCTCTCCCTTATAAAGGTCCACAAGCATGGCAGCCAATGCTGTTTGGTTATCCATACCCATTCGCATATAGCAAGATGCATCGTCCTCCCCATTGTAGTTCCATAAAGGACCCACTCTAGATTGAAGAGGCTGGACACATCGCTTTATCGCAATAGCCATGACTTCAATGATGGAGAGTCCAGAATGGGCCAGCAATCTGATCTTGCTGACACATCTCATCACTTTCGCACTATCCTCTTTCCTGGGGGGTTTGGGGCGCTAGCTGAATAGCTTCTTCAAAGGAGTAACGGAGAATTCGGGAAGCCCGTGCCGAACAGGGTCCGTAAGGGGAACATTTTCAATGTAGAACCATTCCGAAGACCATTCGCTGGACCCCCTCTCCAGTGTCCCGATTGGGTAACTGGATCTAGCGATGCGCCATACTTCGGCACCGCCCACCTCAAATATCGACCCTCCACCCTGGTGGCGGGGGACGAGGCAGAAGAACTTTTTCCATAGTTCAAAATAAGCCTCACAACCTAGAAATAATTCGTAAAGGGAGACAAAACCAAAAATATGCAGAATGGAACCTGGTGTAAGGTTGTGCAATTGAATCCCATAATATTCCAGTAGACCCCTGAGGAAGGGGTGGAACGGGAATCCTACGCCCTTTAGAAGGAACGAGATGAAGCACACCCTCTCCCCCTGGCTGGGATTGGGGAAATTCTCTGCCAATGCATCATCGCCCATAGAAGTTAATCCTGCCCGTACAAAGACTAGATTCGCGGGGGAGGATATCCTTGCGTCTGGAGATGATTGAGCTGAAGATGGGATACGGAACAACTTTGCCAATCCCGCTCTTGAGGGCCATGAGGACGCGAGGAGGAGCTAGGGAAACTAGCCATGATCTGAGCTTTTTCGCGGTTTGCTCTGTTGTTCTTGGGGCAATGAGAGATGGCATTTTGAAGAATCTAACCTCGTTATATAGGCGCTGCTTGTGCCTACTAAAAGTATTAAAATATAAAGCTAACAGACCGTTCGCATTTGCTTAAGACGCATGGAAATCGAGGCAACAATAGGAAGGAATCATAAAGACTGGACATAGAAGCCGATGCCAAAATATCGTCAAGTCAGAGTATGGTGGAGAACCCGCCTTGCAAAGCCGAAGACCTATATCCGCATACTACATCGTCATTGAAGGCAAGTTCTAGGGCTACTAAGGGAGTCCTAGATTCAGGGGTCCTCATGTGTCCGACCCAGGAGTATGGGCCAAGGTGGATGGGCCATTCAAGATCAAGTTGGAGATTATTCTCCGTGTCTGAATGGGACTTATCTATACGTAAGCGGCAAGACTAGAGTCCTGGTGTTTCCTTCCCTTATGAACCGACCTTTTACAAACCCTAGGCCCTCCGATGTGTATATAAACGGGAGGGGTTAGCCCGTAGAGGCTAACCTTCATTACTGTCATCAGAGTACTCATAGGCTAGACATCTAGTGTTTAGCCATTACGATCTCGAGGTAGATCAACTCTTGTAATCTTCATACTCTTAGAATATAATCAAGCAGCAGTAGGATTTTACCTCCTTTAAGAGGGCCCAAACCTGGGTAAACACTGTGTCCCCTGGTCCCCTGTTACCATCGATCCTTAGACGCACAGCTTGGCCCCCTACCCGAGATCTGCCGGTTTTGACACCGACACCTACCCGCTCACTCCTCTGTTTATTGCCCGTGTGGGAGGTGTGTGCATGCGCTGCTCTGTCTCCCTTCTATGCATGCACATGAGGTGTTCGATGAAATGCCCGAGCCACACTTAAGCTTTCTCCTCTCCAAGCTCGACCCACAAGCTCCATTTTCCCTGAGATTTGTCTAGGTTTGGCAGTCTGTCCCGTCCCGTCCCCGTCCTTACCGCCGTCGATCGCCCGCACCGATCTCGTCGCCAGCACCACCGTGGTGAGCCTCTTATTCTTCTTTTTAAAAGAAAAAATTTCTTACTTGTATGATTTAGATAGATACTTGTATGATTTTCTTACTTTTATTATTGTTTGTTATTATATAGTGCCATGGTTTTGGTATCCTCCCCCGTCGGCCCTCGTCCTGTCTATGATTCAGATGTGGTATATTACTCCCTCCATTCCCTTATACAAGGCCACAAACTCAAATTACAGGTACCTAGGTAAAATTTAGTGACTATTATGCAAGCCAACTTTTCTTCTTGTTAACTGGGATCATTAATACGCCAGCATGCATGAAAGGAAGGAATGAGAAGGAAGTAGCACCATGTCATTATGACTACATGCATGCAAGTATTAAACAAGTTGCTAGCATGAGAAAGCATCATTAAATTTTACCTCGGTTATTGTTAGTGGCCTTGTATAGATGCGAAATGTATTTTTCATAGTGGCCTTGTATAAGGGAATGGAGGGAGTATCTTTTATTATGTTTTGTTTCATTTAGTGTTTATGACAGCTATGCCGACCAAGGTGACATAGATGTTTTTATCTAGGAGGTATGAACCAGAAATTCCAACCGACCCTCTTGTCGAGAGGTTAAATTTAGTTGAAAAAGAAAACAATTACTTGAAGAAAAAAATGAAAAGAATTGAGGAGGAGAAGATGGAATTGGAGTTGCATGTTGCGGATGTCGTCGATGATCAGAAGATCAAGATGGATGCAATGCGCTTGAAGATTAGAAAGATTAGAAAATATGCCATTCATAATGAGGCTTGGTATCATTATGCCGTTGGATCAATTGTTACCTTAGTTGCGATTATGATCACATTTGTTGTTTCATTTAAATGTTTTTTATAGTTTCAATGTATGTTTTAATTAGATAATCTAGAGAGCTATATGTTGTTCTATGAGAACTATGTATGAACTTAATGTATTTATTTTTTCAGTAATAACATTTGATCACTACTGTACCTTGGTTTTAATGTGATGATGAACTTGTATTAATTTGGTCACTTCTCTATTCATGATGTTCTGTAATGGTTTTTGATACATTTAATTATATAATGCACACAGATGAACCGACAATGGATGTACGGTGACCGACGCACCTCTGAGTATATTGAGGGCCTGCATAAATTTCTTGAAGTGGCTGAGGCAAACAAGCAGAATGGTTTTATGTTTTGTCCATGCCTTGTTTGTGAGAATACCAAGGATTACTCTAACTTGAAAACCCTTCACGTCAACCTGCTTGAGAAGGGTTTCATGCCACACTATAATATTTGGACCAAGCATGGAGAAAGAGGGGTTATGATGGAAGACAACAAAGAAGAAGAGGATGATGACAACTATCCCCTTGAATACGGTGATACTGCAACAGGGGAAGCTGAAGATCAACATGAACCAGATGATGTGCCCGATGATGATCTTCGCCGGGTCATTGTTGATGCAAAGAGACAGTGCCAAAGTGAAAGGGAGAAGTTGATGTTTGATCACATGTTAGAGGATCACAAAAAAGGGTTGTACCCAAATTGCGAAGATGACAACACACTAGTAGAAAAAGGGTCATACGTGAAACCCAATAGTGCCGGTTTGAATTTTAGCCGGCACTAATGTGTACAATAGCACCGGTTCATGGCGGCGATCAGTAGCACCGGTTCGTGGCTAACCTTTAGTACCGGTTCATGCCACGAACCGGTACTAAAGGGGATGTGTCAGCCTGCGGTCAGGCTATGGCCCCACCATCACCATTTAGTGCCGGTTCGTACCACGAATCGGTACTAATGAGGTTATGGCAAGCTGTTTTTAGTCCCACCTCGCTCCCCTAACAAGCCTTTTACCACCTTAAATATGTTATTTCTCAAACTATCACAAGCACTTGGTCTTCATTGAACTCTATGTGTAGAATTTCTGGCCGCAATATGAGTCTTCATCGGTTTATAAATCGTTGATGACTCATATTGACAATTCAGATTGTACACACAAAGATCATTGATGATCAAAGTATTTTTGATGTTATAAGATCATATTGACAGTTTGGACTCTAAAGAAATATAAGATCGTGATGTAAATGCTCTTATATTTTTTGCGTTCAGTATGCACCATTCAAAGCGACGCCATCAACTTTCAACCATTTCTGCCTTCATTTGCTATTTTTCATGCATTCAATGATTTGTTTTGACCTGGAAATTGAAAAGCACTACAAATGAACTCTGAAAAAGTTGAAACTTGACATGGTATCATCATTTCACCCACATAGATTGTTCAAAAAAGTAGAGAGGGTTACGGCAAAAACTGGATGCACTTCGTTTACAAACTGGACAATCTCTTTCGAAGTATTCAGGTTTCTGATGAAATTAAACTCATCTGTTACAAAGGCATTTCATTTTTTTAAACTTATTCCAACTCCAGACTTTTTGTGCGTTCAGTATGCACCATTCAAAGCGACGCCATCAACTTTCAACCATTTCTGCCTTCATTTGCTATTTTTCATGCATTCAATGATTTGTTTTGAGAACTAAATGACCTGGAAATTGAAAAGCACTACAAATGAACTCTGAAAAAGTTGAAACTTGACATGGTATCATCATTTCACCCACATAGATTGTTCAAAAAAGTAGAGAGGGTTACGACAAAAACTGGATGCACTTCGTTTACAAACTGGACAATCTCTTTCGAAGTATTCAGGTTTCTGATGAAATTAAACTCATCTGTTACAAAGGCATTTCATTTTTTAAACTTATTCCAACTCCAGACTTTTTGTGCGTTCAGTATGCACCATTCAAAGCGACGCCATCAACTTTCAACCATTTCTGCCTTCATTTGCTATTTTTCATGCATTCAATGATTTGTTTTGAGAACTAAATGACCTGGAAATTGAAAAGCACTACAAATGAACTCTGAAAAAGTTGAAACTTGACATGGTATCATCATTTCACCCACATAGATTGTTCAAAAAAGTAGAGAGGGTTACGACAAAAACTGGATGCACTTCGTTCACAAACTGGACAATCTCTTTCGAAGTATTCAGGTTTCTGACGAAATTAAACTCATCTGTTACAAAGGCATTTCATTTTTTTAAACTTATTACAACTCCAGACTTTTTGTGCGTTCAGTATGCACCATTCAAAGCGACGCCATCAACTTTCAACCATTTCTGCCTTCATTTGCTATTTTTCATGCATTCAATGATTTGTTTTGAGAACTAAATGACCTGGAAATTGAAAAGCACTACAAATGAACTCTGGAAAAGTTGAAACTTGGCATGGTATCATCATTTCACTCACATAGATCGTTCAAAAAAGTAGAGAGGGTTACGGCAAAAACTGGATGCACTTCGTTTACAAACTGGACAATCTCTTTCGAAGTATTCAGGTTTCTGACGAAATTAAACTCATCTGTTACAAAGACATTTCATTTTTTTAAACTTATTACAACTCCAGACTTTTTGTGCATTCAGTATGCATCATTCAAAGCGACGCCATCAACTTTCAACCATTTCTGCCTTCATTTGATATTTTTCATGCATTTAATGATTTGTTTTGAGCTAAATGACACTAATTAAATTTTGTGCAGGCAGCACACCACCTTTAGTACCGGTTGGTGGCTCCAACCGGTACTAAAGGGTAAGCTGTTTTTTAGTCCCACCTCGCCAAGAGAGAGGGAGTAGGAGCGGTTTATAAGCCCTGGGTGCAGAGACGATGAAGAAGAGGCTCAATGCTCACGTTGCTTAGCTTCAAGCCTTTAGGAATATGGTAGATTGCACGGAGCTACGCGCAGTGCAGTTTACACTATTCCAAAAGGCTTGAAGCAAATTAATGAGCATTGCACCTCTTTTTTATTTTTAATAACTTATTACAACTCCGGACTTCTTTTGTTATGGCAAAAGGAAGGAGGAGAAGAAGAAGAAGAAGAAGAAGGAGGAGGAGGAGAAGAAGAATAAGAAGAGGAAGAAGAGGAAGAAGAAGAGGAAGAAGAAGAGGAGGAGGAAGAAGGAGAAGAAGGAGAAGAGGAAGAAGAAGGAGAAGAAGAAGAAGAAGAAGGAGAAGAAGAAGAAGAAGAGGAAGAAGAAGAAGGAGGAGGAAGAAGGAGAAGAAGGAGAAGAGGAAGAAGAAGAGGAAGGAGAAGAAGAAGAAGAAGAAGAAGAAGGAGAAGGAGAAGGAGAAGGAGAAGAAGAATAAGAAGAGGAAGAGGAAGAAGAAGAAGAAGGAGGAGATGGAGAAGGAGAAGGAGAAGAAGAATAAGAAGAGGAAGAGGAAGAAGAACAAGAAAATAAATAGAAGAAAATAAATAATGCAGAAAAGAAAAAAACTAATATAAAGCAAAAATATTCACAAAGAAACTAAATACGGCAAAAAACTACTCAGAAAAAAATAGAAGAAAAAAATAAATCAGAAAAGAAATAACTATATAAAAAAATTACTCAAAAATAAATAGAAGAAAATAAATAATGCAGAAAAGAAAAAAACTAATATAAAGCAAAAATATTCACAAAGAGACTAAATACGGCAAAAAAACTACTCAGAAATAAATAGAAGAAAAAAATAAAGCAGAAAATAAATAACTATATAAAAAATTACTCAAAAATAAATAGAAGAAAATAAATAACGCAGAAAAGAAAAAAAATTAAAAAAATGTTGGGGCGCTGCTCGGTAAGCCTACCAGTCCTAGGGTGTGCAAATGTAGGCCCAGAAGGGCCAGGAGGCTCACCGGGCAGCGCGCCTTAGTTAGGCCCAGAAGCCTGCAATATAGAGGAGTTCGAAAGGGCAACCGCGGTTGGGTTTATAAACCAGTGCGGCTGCCCTTCGCTCGGCGAGGTGGGACTAAACATAGCGCACCGCGGGTGGCAGCGCACGGCCTTTAGTACCGGTTGGTGGCACCAACCGGTACTAATGTGTGCCCTTTAGTACCGGTTGGAGCCACCAACCGGTACTAAAGGGCCTCGTTTCCCGCCGCTTGGGCTGGCCAAAATTGGCCTTTAGTACCGGTTGGTGGCTCCAACCGGTACTAAAGGCTCCCCCTATATATATAGCACTTACGAAAAATCAGTTATCGTCGCCAGTTCGTTCCACTTTTCTCGATCTCCGACGACGCCCTCGCCGCTCGTCGTCCTCGCCGCCCCCACCGCTCGTCGCCCCTGCCGTCGCCCTCGCCGCCCCCGCCGCTCGTCGTCGTCGTCGTCGCCGCCCCTGCCTCCCGTCGTCGACCCGCGCGCCCCGGCCCGGCCCGCCGCCCGTCTCGTCGCCATCTCCGGCCCCCGCCGCCCGTCGTCGCTGCCCCGCGCCACCCGTACGCGCCCTATATACGTATACACACGCATACACGTACACACACACACACACACACACACACACTCACACATAGACACACACACACACGCATACACACACTACACACACACACGCATACACACACATACACACAGACACACACACACACACACACACGTACACACACACGTATACACACACACACACATGTTTTTTTACTTATTTTCTGTTTTCTATATATAATGTTTAGATGAATTAGAACTATCTAGTTTATTTTTAGAATGTTAGAAATGTTATCATCGATGAATTAATATAATAACTTGTTTATTTTTAGTAAATATAATGCTTAATTAGTTGAACTAGTTGAATTAATATATAGAACTAGTTTATTTTCAGAAGATGCTTGAAATTGTTGAATTAATATATATATAGAACTAGTTTATTTTTAGTAAATGCCTAATTAGTTGAACTAGTTGAATTAATATAACTAGTTTATTTTTAGTAAATGCTTAGTTGAACTAGTTGAATTAATAGATTTTTCTGTTAATAGATTTTTTTCTGTTAATAGATTTTTTTGGTGATATTATTATTGAATATGCATGTTTGGTGATATTATTGTTAATAGATTTTTTTTGGTGATATTTAGATTGTGTAATTAATTTTGTTCATAGAATTTTAATGATTTTTTTGTTCATATTATTTAGAAAAAGGAAAAAAAGAAGAAGTAGTTTATATATAGTTGAAGTAGCTAGTTGATTTAATAAACTAATTTATTTTACTATATATAGAAGTAGTTTGTTTTTAGTAAGTACTACTTATTTATTTATAGTAAGTGCTTAGTATAGTTGAACTAGATAGTTGACTTAATTAATAAAACTAAATTATGAACGTAGGCCGGAAATGTCGTACTCATCGGACGGCGAAAACCGCCCGGGGGAGTGCGACTGGTGCCACGACGACCGAGGTATCTGCGACAGGTTGATTGAGCTGGACGAAGATCGGCGCTTCAGCATTAAGCTCGAGGAGACCTGCGATGTTCATACGGTACGCAACGACGACAATAGTTTTTTTCGTAATTAAGCACGACTTCAACTATTTTAACGTGTATTTTTCATCTTTTCCAATTCGACTAGCTTATCCCATGCTTTGCAAGACGCTATGTCTTGGAGAGGATGGGTTTTGAAGACCATGAAAATTTCGAAACCAAAAAAATTATCCTAAGTACCGAACATGGTGTGGATTTTCAAGTAAAGCTGTACAATGCTCAGAGTGTAACCCATTTTGGTTGCAAAAATTGGGATGCATTTTGCAAGATGTATGGTCTTGATGAGGGCATGCTTGTCACCATGGATCTTGGTGATCCTACAATCGAGCAAGAGACACCTTCGATTTGGGTCTTTGTGGATACACCTCCAGTTCTTCCCTCATGTGAGCTAAACATAGTTATTAAGTAATTTATATTGTTTATTTCAAAATATAATGTTGACAACTTATCTCCATTGACAGCTTATTTTCATTCTTCAAAGAATGTGCAGAAGATGGTAGACAGAACGTACTACACTGAAGGCTCCGAATTAACTTATCAAGAGAAAAATCATCTGGTCGGATTTTGTACTGATCTTGAGAATTACAATATCTAGAATCAAACTCCTCAACATTATGGTCAAGACGTGCCACTAGTGCACGTGTTGAACTATGGTAACTACCATGGAGATACCCTGGTAAGATTATTTTTTACTATTACAACATCCGTGCATCATTTTGCACACTTATAAAACTAGTACATCATTGCTAACTACAAAGTTATTATTATGTTTTTCAACAGATAATCCCGAACGATTGTGTGCCTCATCTGATGTATACGCGTGGTAGCCTTCATGTTTTGAACATACGACCAGGTCGTCCTATGAATCTCAACTGTCCATACCGGGTTTCTAAAAGAAGTGGAGACATAACAATCAAAGAATGGAAAAAATGTATGGACAGTCTTGGAAGCAATAAGCAGCGAAAGGCAAGAATTGGAGACAGGATGATCGCCATTCTTCATAATGGAGAGTCAGGGTCTATATTGTTTTATGCTATTTTACCTTAAGGGTGTTTAGGTCCTACCTGATACTGATGATCATGTGCTAAGAACAATTATGTAGGGTTATGAGGATGATGATCGTATGACTTATTATTAATAACGAGTAGAAGTTGTATGATGATGCATGATTAGTAGGACTTGTTATTATATATATATGATGATGTAATGATGCAAAGCATGTTATATCTGCGGGTGCAATGAACATAGCAGCAGCGTTGATAAACAAAGCATGCATGATGTATGATGCATAACGTGTACAATGTGTAGTATCGTAAAATACCAGCAAACGACAAAGAATTAAAATGGAAACGCAATATTAAATGAAAAAGAAATCATAAAACTAAAAACCCACCAAACCTTATAGTACCGGTTGGTGTTACCAACCGGTACTAAAGGGCTCCAAGCCCCCGGAGCTGGCTCGTGCCACGTGGTTGCCCTTTAGCACCGGTTCGTGCTGAACCGGTACTAAAGGGGGGGCTTTAGTGACCACAAATTAGTGCCGGTTATGTAACTGGCACTATAGGGCCTTACGAACCGGTGCCAATGCCCGGTTCTGCACTAGTGACACAAAGCTTGGTTCCACACTGGAATTGCTGCAATGGAAGGCAGATAATGGTGTATCTGACAACAGATTTGGGAAACTACTGAAAATAATGAAGAAGAAGCTTCCAAAGGATAACGAATTGCCCGACAATACGTACAAAGCAAAGAAGGTTCTATGCCCTCTAGGATTGGAGGTGCAGAAGATACATGCATGCCCTAATGACTGCATCATCTATCGCAGTGAGAACGCGGATTTGAACGCATGCCTGGTATGCGGTGCATTGTGGTATAAGATCAGACGAGATTACCCAGGTGATGTTGAGGGCCAGCGCCCCAGGAAGAGGGTTCCTGCCAAGGTGATGTGGTATGCTCCTGTAATACCACGGTTGATAAGTCTGTTCAGAAACAAAGAGCATGCTAAGTGGATGCGATGGCACAAAGAGGACCGTAAGAAAGACATGAAGTTGAGAGCACCCGCTAACTGGTCGCAGTGGAGAAAAATCGAGAGAAGGTGGGGGGACTTTGTAGGTGACACAAGGAACGTATGTTTTGGTTTAAACACAGATGGCATTAATCCTTTTGGGGAGTGGAGCAGCAATTGTAGCACCTGGCTTGTGACTCTATGTATCTATAACCTTCCTCCTTGGTTGTGCATGAAGTGGAAGTTCATTATGATGCCAGTGCTCATCCAAGGCCCTAAGCAACCCGACAACGACATTGATGCGTACCTAAGGCCATTAATTGAAGAACTTTTACAACTGTGGAATGGAAAAGGTGTACGTGTGTGGGATGAGCACAACTAGGAGGAATTTGACATACATGTGTTGCTGTTTGTAACCATCAATGATTGGCCTGCTCTTAGTAACCTTTCAGGACAGACAAACAAGGGATACCACGCATGCATGCACTGTTTAGATGACACCAAAAGTATATATTTGGACAAATGTAGGAATAATGTGTACTTGGGACATCATCGATTTCTTCTGACCAACCATCAATGTCGAAATAAAGGCAAGCATTTCAAAGGTGAGGAAGATCACCGAAAGAATCATGCCCTCCGTACTGGTGATCACATACTTGATATGGTCAATGATTTACAAGTAATCTTTGGAAAGGGTCCTGGCAGACTATCTGTTCCGAATGACGCTGAGGGACGCGCACCCATGTGGAAGAAGAAATCTTTATTTTGGGACCTACACTATTGGAAAGACCTAGAGGTCCGCTCTGCAATCGACATGATGCACGTGACGAAGAATCTTTGCATGAACCTGCTAGGCTTGTTGGGCGTGTATGGGAAGACAAAAGATACACCAGAGGCACGGAAGGACCAACAAACGTGTGCACGAAAAATACGGCATGCATCCAAACCAGTATGAAGGTCCTGCCTACCAAAGAAGAGAAGGAAATCTTCTTTGAATGCCTGCTCAGAATGAAGGTCCCGTCTGGCTTCTCGTCCAATATAAAGGGAATAATAAATATCCCAAATAAAAAGTTCTAGAACCTAAAGTCTCATGATTGCCACATTCTTATGATGGAACTGCTTCCGGTTGCATTGAGGGGGCTTCTACCGAAAAACGTTCGATTAGCCATTGTGAAGCTATGTGCATTCCTCAATGCAATCTCTCAGAAGATAATCGATCCAGATATCCTACCAAGGTTAAAGAATGATTTGGTGCAATGTCTTGTCAGTTTTGAGCTGGTGCTCCCACCATCCTTCTTCAATATCATGATGCACGTCCTAGTTCATCTAGTCGACGAGATTGTCATTCTGGGCCCTGTATTTCTACACATTATGTTCCCCTTTGAGAGGTTCATGGGAGTCTTAAAAAAATATGTTCATAACCATGCTAGGCCAGAAGGAAGCATCTCCACGGGCCATCAAATAGAGGAGGTCATTGGGTTTTGTGTTGACTTCAATTCTGACCTGAAGCCGATTGGTCTCCCTCAATCGCGGTATGAGGGGAGACTGACTGGAAAAGGCACACTAGGAGGGGACTCAATAATATGTAGGGACGAGCATTCTTGGGCTAAAGAACACTACACAGTTCTACAGAATTCTACCTTGGTGACCGCGTATGTGAATGAACACAACAATATTCTATGCTCCAAACACCCGGAGCAGTGTGACGACTGGATTACATGTGAACACATCAGGACTTTCGGCAGTTGGTTGCAAACATATCTCATGGGTGACAACATTGTTGGAAATGAGTTGTACTCGTTGGCCAGGGGACCATCTTCGACTATATTGACTTACAAAGGGTATAAGATAAATAGGAATACATTTTACACGATTGACCCAAGATCAAAAGAGCACCAACCAAAACAGTGTTGTCCGCTTTGATGCAGCAACCAAGAGGGGAAATGACACATATTATGGTTACATAGTGGACATATGGGAACTTGACTATGGACATGATTTTAGGGTCCCTTTGTTTTGGTGCAAATGGGTCAATCTGTCAGGAGGCGGGGTACAGGTAGACCCACAGTACGGAATGACAACAGTGGATCTAAACAATCTTGGGTACACAGACGAACCATTTGTCCTAGCCAATGATGTGGCGCAGGTTTTCTGTGTGAAGGACATGTCTACCAAACCGATAAAAATAAAAAGATAAGGAAGCGAATACATCATACGATGAGCCAAAGCGCCACATAGTTCTTTCAGGGAAAAGAGACATCGTGGGAGTGGAGGGCAAGATAGACATGTCTAAAGATTATGAGAAGTTTCATGAAATTCCTCCCTTCAAAGTGAAGGCTGACCCAAGCACCCTGTTAATCGATGAAGATTATCCATGGTTACGGCACAATAAGCAAGGGAAACACACGAAGAAAAAGTGAAGGAGGATACGATGATGGCTCTGATTACATAAAGAAAAAATGAAAGGCCTTTTATAATAGATGAGTTTTCGTCCGAAACCCTAATACTTCTAAAGAGATTGTCCATTTTGTACACGAAGTGCATCCAACTTTTGTCGTAACCCTCTCAACTTTTTAGCAAATGCTATGTGGGTGAAATGATGATACCATGCCAACTTTAAACTTTTCAGAGTTCTTTTGTACTGCTTTTCAAAAGAATGAACTAAAAAGCTTTTATAAAACTCTAATAGCAAAAAGAATGAACTAAAAAGCTTATATAAAACTCTAATAGCAAAAGGAATGAACTAAAAAGAATCAATTAAAATATTTTGTTACGATCAACTAAAACAAAACTATAATATTCTTCAATAGCAAAAAGAATCAACTAAAAAGCTTTTATAAACCTCTAGTTATTATCAAATAATATTAACTTAAAATTATATAAAATTTATGCAACTAAAATTATAAATGTATTTTTGTTAAAAACTTTAATAGCAAAAAGAATTTTTATAAAGTATTTTATGTTAACAACTTTAATAGCAAACTAAAATGATATAAAAAATAAAAAATCCCACCTACTGGGCCACCACGGCCTACATACGAATAGAAACCCATCAATACATGGGCCAGGATGCGGGCCCGTGGGCCCAACATGCCCAATATGGCAGTGACAAAGGTTTGGCAAGTACTGCCTGCATTAGAGAGGAGCTCGAAAGCTTAGCTGCAGTGCGCCTTATAAACTAGTGCTGCCCTCTCTCAACTAGCGAGGTGGGACTAAACTCCCACCACACCATTGTGCCAGGCTATTGGTCCCGGTTGGTGACTCGAACCGGAATGAAAGGGTGCCTTTGGTCCCGGTTTGAGCCACCAACCGGGACCAATGCCCCCCTTTCGTCCCTGTTCAAGCCACCAACCAGGACTAAAGTTCTCTACTTCCCGTCCTTTGGGCTGCTGAAATTGACCTTTAGTCCTGGTTGGTGGCTCCAACCGGAACTAAAGGTTGGGGTATATAAGTGATACGTCTTCAACCTATCTATAATTTTTTAGTGTTCCATGTTGTTATATTATCATTCATAGATGTTTTATAACCATTTTATAGCAACTTTATATCATTTTTTGGGACTAACCTATTGACATAGTGCCCAGTGCCAGTTGCTGTTTTTTTGCTTGATTTTCACTTCGCAGAAAATCAATACCAAACGGAGTCCAAATGCAGTGAAAGTTTTGGAGATTTTTTCTGGACCAGAAGACACCTGTTGGGCTACAGAAGTATCAGAGGGGGGCTCCAACGGGAGCACAACCCACCAGGCGCGCCTGGGGGGCCAGGCATGCCCACCTCGGTCGCCTCCCACACTGCCTCTTCACGCTATAAATACCCAAATATTCCAAAAATCCTAGCGGAGTTGACGAAAATCAATTCCTGCTGCCGCAGCTTCCAGAACCACCAGATCCAATATAGACACCATCACAGAGGGGTTCATCATCCTCATTGGTGCCTCTCCGATGATTCGTGAGTAGTTTATTGTAGACCTACGGGTCCGTAGTTAGTAGATAGACAACTTACTCTCTCTCTTTTGATTCTTAATACAATGGTCTTTTGGAGATCTATTTGATGTAACTTTTTTTGCGGTGTGTTTGTTGGGTTCCAATGAACTTTGAGTTTATGACCAGATCTATGTTTTTATCCATGAAAGTTATTTGAGTTTTTTTTGATCTCTTATATGCATAATTACTTATAGCCTCGTATTTTTTTCTTCGAATCTTTGTTTTAGTTAGGCCAACTAGATCGAATTTTCTTGCCATGGGAAAAGGTGCTTTGTGATGGGTTCAATCTTACGGTGCTTGATCCCAGTGACAGAAGGGGAACCAACACGTATGTATCATTGCTATTAAGGATAACAAGATGTGGTCTATTTCTACATAAATAGGTCTTGTCTACATCATGTCATCGTTCTTATTGCATTACTCGGTTTCTCCATGAACTTTATACACAAGATGCATGCTGGATAGCAGTCGATGTGTGGAGTAATAGTAGTCAGTCTACTAATCTTGGACATGATGCCAATATAATGATCATTGCCTCGATATCTTCATGATTATTTGAATTTCTATCAATTGCCCAACAGTAATTTGTTTACCCGCCATATACTATTTTTCTCGAGAGAAGCCACTAGTGGAATCTACAACCCCCGGGTCTCTTCTTTATCATATTTGCCTTCGCGGTCTATTTTTATATGCTTTTATTTTAAGATCTATTAATCCAAAAACACAAAAATACCTTTTTGCAATTTTTATTTATTTATTTTATCTCGCGTTTCCACGAGATCTATTTATCCAATCTACTACAAATTTTACCTATCTTTTACCCGGGAGGGATTGACAACCCCTCTTTACGTCAGGTTGCAAGTATTTGTTCTTTGTGTGCAGATACCATTCACGTAGTGTTGCATGGTTTCCTACTGGTTCGATAACCTTGGTATCATCACTGAGAGAAATACCTACCATAGCTGTGCTGCATCATCCCTTCTTTTGGGGAAATACCGACGTAGTTCAAACTGCATCAATAAGCATGGACTTAGAAAATTTTCATAGTTCATCCGCAGTTTCCCCCGACGACGCCGAGCACACCGCTGCCGCCAGGCTACCCCGACACCGTCGTCCGCCCCCGCCGTCACCATCCCCACGCCCCTACCTCGTCGTCACCGTCGCCGTTGAAGTAAATATGCCCTAGAGGCAATAATAAAGTTACTATTTATTTCCTTATTTCATGATAAATGTTTATTATTCATGCTAGAATTGTATTAACCGGAAACTTAGTACATGTGTGAATACATAGACAAATAGAGTGTCACTAGTATGCCTCTACTTGACTAGCTCATTGAATCAAAGATGGTTAATTTCCTAGCCATAGACATGAGTTGTCATTTGATTAACGGGATCACATCATTAGAGAATGATATGATTGACTTGACCCATTCCGTTAGCTTAGCACTTTATCGTTTAGTATATTGCTATTGCTTTCTTCATGACTTATACATGTTCCTATGACTATGAGATTATGCAACTCCCGAATACCGGAGGAACACTTTGTGTGCTACCAATTTTCACAACGTAACTAGGTGATTATAAAGGTGCTCTACAGGTGTCTCTGATGGTACTTGTTGAGTTGGCATATATCAAGATTAGGATTTGTCACTCCGATTGTCGGAGAAGTATCTCCGGGCCCTCTCGGTAATGCACATCACTATAAGCCTCGCAAGGAATGTGACTAATGTGTTAGTTGCAGGATGATGCATTACGGAACGAGTAAAGAGACTTGCCGATAACAGGATTGAACTAGGTATGGAGATACCGACGATTGAATCTCGGGCAAGTAACATACCGGCGACAAAGGGAACAACGTATGTTGTTATGCGGTTTGAACGATAAAGATCTTCGTAGAATATGTAGGAGCCAATATGAGCATCCAGGTTCCGCTATTGTTTATTGACTGGAGATGAGCCTCGGTCATGTCTACATAGTTCTCGAACCCGTAGGGTCCGCACGCTTAATGTTCTGTGACGACTTTATTATGAATTATGTGATTTGATGACCGAAGTTTGTTCAGAGTCCCAGATGAGACCGGGGACATGACGAGGAGTCTCGAAATGGTCAATCCGTAAATATCGATATATTGGAAGGCTATATTCGGACATCGGAAAGGTTCCGAGTGATTCGGGTATTTTTTGGAGTACCGGAGAGTTAGAGGAATTCGCCAGGAGAAGTATTGGGCCTTATTGGGCCATACAGGAAAGATAGAGGGGCTACCTAGGGCAGGCCGCGCGCCCCCCTAGGCCTAGTCCGAATTGGACTAGGGGGAGGGGCGGCGCCCCCTCCTTCCTTCTATTCTCTCTTCCCCTTCCTTCTCTCCTACTCCTAGTACTTGGAAGGGGGGAATCCTACTCCCGGTGGGAGTAGGACTCCCCAGGGCGCGCCATAGTAGAGGGTCGGCCCTCCCCCTCCTCCACTCCTTTATATATGGGGGATGGGGCCACCCCATAGACACACAAGTTGATCATTGATCTTTAGCCGTGTGCGGTGCCCCCCTCCACCGTAATCCACCTTGGTCATATCGTAGCGGTGCTTAGGCGAAGCCATGCGTCGGCAGCTTCATCAACACCGTCATCACGCCGTCGTGCTGACGGAACTCTCCCTCGAAGTTCTACTGGATCATGAGTTCGTTGAACGTCACCGAGCTGAACGTGTGCAGATCGTGGAGGTGTCGTACGTTTGGTACTAGGATCGGTCGATCATGAAGACGTACGACTACATCAACCGTGTTATCATAACACTTCCGCTTACAGTCTACGAGTGTACGTGGACGACACTCTCCCCTCTTGTTGCTATGCATGACCATGATCTTGTGTGTGCGTAGGAATTTTTTTGAAATACTATGTTCCCCAACAGCCGTCGCCTCCCCCGAGCCCTTACCCCGCCCCGAGCCCGTGCCCCTGCCCCGGCCCGCCCCCTTGGTCGCCGTCGTTGCGCCCCTGCCCCGTCGATGCGGTCACCGTCACCGTCGTCTCCCTCCTCCCCAAGCCCTCGCCTCCCTGCTGTGAGCCGCCGCCGCCCCGACCCGTTGTGCATTTTTTATATGATGATTTTTTTTGTTCCTATATAATGTATATGTAGATGCTTAGTGTTTATTAATCATGTGTATGTATGTGTATATATATATGTAAATATTGATATGATGATTTTTTTGTACATATATAATGTATATGTAGATGTTTAGTGTTTATTAATCATGTGTTTGCATGTATGTGTATATGTAAATATTGATATGATGAATTTTTTTGTTCATATATAATGTATATGTAGATGCTTAGTGTTTATTAATCATGTGTATGTATGTATGTGTATGTATATGTAAATATTGATATGATGAATTTTTTTGTTCAGATATAATGTAGATCTATATGTATGTATGGACGGATGTCGATGGACGTATGTATATAGAAAATTTGTAGAAAATTAACCATAACTCTGATGAAAATAATTTATATATGAAAATCGATCAGAAAAATATGATGAATCTGAATATGCCCTCCATTCATCTGTCACAAGCAGCTAGCATAGCGAACCTGGAACCGTCCCCCTTCGGTTCATCTGTCTGAAATTAATGCAGACTTCGAGAAAACATTTCCGGATGTTATCCCCCTTCACCTATATCGTGTAGTGTCGCGTAAGAACACCCCTAGCTCTCTCGGGAATTAAACATATCCCCGATAACTTCGACATGAGGAGGGGGGGCGCAAGTATCCTCGACGACCACGGGAGAGGCGGTCTGCAAAGTATCCTCTCTCGAAAGATAGGACGACTCATCAGACATGAGTCGGGAGTCAGTCCTCGACAATCGTTTGAAACTGACTATTATAAAACCTGTCAACTTTGCATGATGTTTGCCACTAATTCATTGCTCATATGCATATGATTCCTTGTTGTGATATTAATTCCATGTTTGCCACTAATCCATCTCTGATGTTTCTATATTGCCATGTTGTAATATTTGCAAAAACTATGGACAAAGACTTAGAACAAGAAGAGTTGTTGGGGGATATAATCTGTGACGGAGGTGATCCCTAGTCGTTCTCAATGACACCGATGGTCAGGAAGGAGAGGATGATGTCTCGGCGATCCAACAATGGAGGAGGAAGGAGATCATGACACTAGTAGAGAAACCCCTATTAGTCCTGGTTGGTGAGGGCCTTTTGTCCCGGTTCTTGAACCGGGACTAAAGGGTCGTTACTAATGCCCTAGACCTTTAGTCCCGGTTCTAACACGAACCGGGACAGATGGGCCTCCATGTGTCCGGTGCGCCGAGCCCAGGCAGGAGGGCCTTTGGTCCCGGTTGGTGGCACCAACCTGGACCAAAAGGCATCCACGCGTCAGCATTTCAGTGGCTGGGGTTTTTGTTTTTTTTTGAAGGGGGGGTTGGGGTTTTGGGGGGTTAATTTAGGTGTTTCATATATTGTATTAGCTAGCTAATTAATGGAGAGAAGTTTCCTCTCTTATGTCCGTGCTTGGTCGACGCTACGTACTGTACATAGAGAGGCCCTCGACACGCTAGCTAGTAAGAAAATGAAGGGAACCATTAAGTACAGAAGTTCGTCATGCATACCGAGAGAAGTGATCGATCGACCTCTCCTTCTCCGAGAGATTGGTCGAACAACAAGTTTTCGTATTATCTATCCGACGCTACTGGCTACATACATATACAATATGTAAGATCTCTTACAATCCCCTAGCATTTGAAATCAACTTCCACATGGTATTCTCCGGCTTTATTGATGACGTAGTCAAGAAAGAATCCTGCCAATTCCTCTTGAATTGCTTTCATGTGATCTTGTTCTAGGAGTTCATTCTGCATCTGCCACGTCTAATTTGAAGAAGGGGGTTAATACATATATGAATGAAACTCAACAGAAATGATGGTGTAATAAAATGAAATTGTGAATATTATTGCTTACACACTTCATATTGTCTTTTAGAGTAGCCCCGCTTATTTTTCAAAGTCGTGTTGTAGATGAACTCGCACATGTAGTATCCACAGAAATTATTCCCTTCTTCCCGCCACAAGCACTTTACGAGAAATAGAGGTCAATCAAACTGATAATGAAGCATTATAAATGGCATTGATGAAAATATAGCTATAGAATCAACGGGAGATGCACGCAACTAGCTAGCTAGTAGTACTTACTTTCGGGTATGTATATCGCAGCTCCTTCGGCAGTCCCGGAGCTTCTGCGGTGAACTATTTCCAAACCCTGCAAGACAAAGAAAATAATTATTATTACTTGAGATATCAGGAAATGAACAAAAAGTTGCCAATATGGTGTGATACTGATCGATTGTACTTACTTGTTGAGCAATTTAGTCATGTCCTCATAGGTTTCGGGATCTTTTCGTCTCGAGTCTAAGACGGTTACTACCCCCCGCTCAAGCTTAATCTCCAGAAGAACATAGTGGAAGCTGCACACGTATGCATAACTCATCAATTATATTACTATAACCTCGCTCGAGTAATAAGGGAAACCGAATATGCACACGACAGTAACACTCACTTGAAGTTGTAAGGAAAGAGTATTAAATCTTTGTTTTGATTTTTGATCAACGATTGTAGCAAGTTGGCCTCGGCCTCTTCGGCATGCTTTTTAACCTGAATTTCATTTGTGATATTTGTGTTAATGAATCCAATATCATACATTTCTTGTTTTTTGCACTCAACGATCTTCAATCTGCATAATATAGTGAGGATAATTAATTATAAATACATGCAATGAAAGAGCCGAGCTATATATAGAGACTTAATGATAGAAATAGTACTTACAGACAGTGGCAAAAGACCGTTAATTTATCGAGGGACTTTTGATTGAAGAACTCAAAGAACTCCTCAAATGGAACATGCAACAGATCAATTCCAACGAGGCCGTGCTCCTCTTTAATTCTCAGATACAAAGTATTCGTCCCCCCAGACTCTCTGCAGGTTTTCATGTACCAATTATGGAATCTTCGCATCATCGTTGTTAGAGATTTTTCATCTTTGACGAGAGGCTTCTTGTACTCGTATCTGTGTTTGTCCACCTCCAAGTAATCAAAATGTACATCATCAGGCAGGTAATCTCCAAGATTGTTATAACCGGGCACCGTCCCCAGAGCATTAGCGACGATATCGCTAGACACATTGAGCGGGGGGGGGGGGGGGGGCACGATTGCTTTGCTTGTTCGCCGAGCTGGGCAATTTTTTTCCCAACTGCTCGTTCTTTTAACCTTTTATCACTGACAGTACTTCCCGACCGGTTAGCTTCGAGATATGTCTTTGCAGTAATGCGCTCATAGTTGTTTTTCGGTGGAGACTTTGGTGGTTTCCTCAGGGCATCGATAGTGCACTTTGCTTTCACCGCATCTACCTTCTCCTCCGGAGGTGGATGTCTCTTTGCTTTCAACCCTTCAAAGAAGCCATTCACTTCGGTCTGCACGATCTTCGCATTTTCCTCCTCAGTCCTCTCGTACGGTAACTTCTCTAGAGGCTTGAGAGAAGGACCGTATCTGTATTGCCTCCCGCCTCTGCTAGCTCTACTGCTAGACGCCGGAGCAGACGGAGCGGCTGCGGCGTCTGTCTTCTTTCGTGCTTTCTTATGAGGCGGAGGAGAAGGACTACGACGCGCCGGAGCAGCCGGGGCGGCGGTGGATCTCTTCCGCCCTTGCTGGCGAGGCGGAGAAGGAGGAGGCTGCTGGCTGCTCGGGTGCGCCGGTGCAGGCGGAGAAGGAGGTGGAGTGCCGCCATGCGCCGGAGAAGGAGGCCGAGTGCCCTGATCGTCACTCACTGGAGGAGGAGGCGGTGGAGGAGGCGGAGTGCCCTGACTCGCCGGAGGAGGAGGAGGAGGCGTCCAGTTCGGAAGCTTGATGAACTCCTTCTGCCATAGGCATGGAGTCTTCAGAGCAGAACCCAGCCGAGTCTCCCCTTCAGCGGTAGGGTGGTCAAGCGGGAGGTCCTCAAATCCCTCCGTTATTTCGTCCACCGTCACCCTAGCTGTTGGGGAACGTAGTAATTTCAAAAAATTTCCTACGCACACGCAAGATCATGGTGATGACATAGCAACGAGAGGGGAGAGTGTTCGTCCACGTACCCTCGTAGACCGTAAGCGGAAGCGTTAGCACAACGCGGTTGATGTAGTCGTACGTCTTCACGATCCGACCGATCCAAGCACCGAACGTACGGGGCCTCCGAGTTCAGCACACGTTCAGCTCGATGACGATCTCCGGCCTCCGATCCAGCTGAGCTCCAGAGATGAGTTCCGTCAGCACGACGGCGTGGTGACCATGATGATGTTCTACCGGCGCAGGGCTTCGTCTAAACTCCGCGACGATATTACCGAGGTGGAATATGGTGGAGGGGGCACCGCACACGGCTAAGGAACGATCCGTAGATCAACTTGTGTGTCATGGGGTGCCCCCTGCCCCCGTATATAAAGGAGCAAGGGGAGGAGGGCCGGCCAAGGAGGAGGAGGCGCACCCAAGGGGGGCAATCCTACTCCAAGTAGGATTCCCCCCTCTTTCCAAGTCCTACTAGGAGAAGGGAAGGAAGGGGAGGAGAAG
Organism: Triticum timopheevii; assembly: GCA_963921465.1. Lineage (NCBI taxonomy): Eukaryota > Viridiplantae > Streptophyta > Magnoliopsida > Poales > Poaceae > Triticum > Triticum timopheevii. Next base: position 51,141,446 of record OY997272.1, on the reverse strand, counting down.
GAGAAGGAAGGAGAGGGAGGAGAAGAAGGAAAGGGGGCCGGCCCCCTAGTCCAATTCGGTTTGGGCTAAGGGGGCCGCGCGCCCTACCTCTTCTCTTCCACCACATGGCCCATGAGGCCCATTGCTTCTTCCTCGTATTCCCGTAACTCCCCGGTACCCCCGAAAATACCCGAATCACTCGGAACCTTTCCGAACTCCGAATATAGTCGTCCAATATATCGATCATTACGTCTCGACCATTTCGAGACTCCTCGTCATGTCCCCGATCTCATCCGGGACTCCGAACTCCTTCGGTACATCAAAACTCATAAACTCATAATATAACTGTCATTGAAACCTTAAGCGTGCAGACCCTACGGGTTCGAGAACAATGTAGACATGACCTAGAACTATTCTTGGTCAATAACCAATAGCGGAACCTGGATGCTCATATTGGCTCCCACATATTCTACGAAGATCTTTATCGGTCAAACCGCATAACAACATACGTTGTTCCCTTTGTCATCGGTATTTTACTTGCCCGAGATTCGATCGTCGGTATCCCAATACCTAGTTCAATCTCGTTACCGGCAAGTCTCTTTACTCGTTATGTAATGCATCATCCCGCAACTAACTCATTAGTCACATTGCTTGCAAGGCTTATAGTGATGTGCATTACCGAGAGGGCCCAGAGATACCTCTCCGACAATCGGAGTGACAAAACCTAATCTCGAAATACGCCAACCCAACATGTACCTTTGGAGACTCCTGTAGTACTCCTTTATAATCACCCAGTTACGTTGTGACGTTTGGTAGCACCCAAAGTGTTCCTCCGGTAAACGTGAGTTGCATAATCTCATAGTTACAGGAACATGTCTAAGTCATGAAGAAAGCAATAGCAACATACTAAACGATCAAGTGCTAGGCTAACGGAATGGGTCATGTCAATCACATCATTCTCCTAATGATGTGATCCCGTTAATTAAATGACAACTCTTTTGTCCATGGCTAGGAAACATAACCATCTTTGATAAACGAGCTAGTCTTGTAGAGGCATACTAGTGACACTATGTTTGTCTATGTATTCAGACATGTATTATGTTTCCGGTTAATACAATTCTAGCATGAATAATAAACATTTATCATGATATAAGGAAATAAATAATAACTTTATTATTGCCTCTAGGGCATATTTCCTTCAGTCTCCCACTTGCACTAGAGTCAATAATCTAGTTCACATCGCCATGTGATTTAACACCAATATCCACATATGTATGTGATTAATACCCATATTTCACATCATCATGTGATCAACACCCAAAGGGTACTAAGGTATGATCATGTTTTGCTTGTGAGAGAAGTTTAGTCAATGGGTCTGTCATATTCAGAGTCGTCTGTATTTTGCAAATATTCTATGTCAACAATGCTCTGCACGGAGCTACTCTAGATAATTGCTCCCACTTTCAATATGTATCCAGATTGAGACTTAGAGTCATCTGGATTGGTGTAAAAGCTTGCATCGTTGTAACTTTTTACGATGGGCTCTTTTATCACCACCATAATCGAGAAACATCTCCTTTGTCAAACTAAGGATATTCTTGACCGCTGTCCAGTGATCTACTCTTAGATCAAAATTGTATTCCTTTGTCAAACTCAGAGCAAGGTATACAATAGGTCTGGTTCACAGCATAGCATACTTTATAGAACCTATGACTGAGGCATAGGGAATGACTTTTCATTCTCTTTCTATTTTCTGCCATGGTCGGGTCTTGAGTCTTACTCAACTTCACACCTTTGCATCATAGGCAAGAACTCCTTCTTTGACTGTTCCATTTTGAACTATTCAAAAATTTATCAAGGTATGTACTCATTGAAAAATCTTATCAAGCGTCTTGATCTATCTATATAGATCTTGATGCTCAATGTGTAAGCAGCTTCACCAAGGTCTTGCTTTGAAAAACACTTTTTCAAGTATCCTTTCATGCTATCCAGAATTTCTATATCATTTCCAATCAACAATATGTCACCCACATATATTAGAAATGCTACAGAGCTCCCACTCACTTTCTTGTAAATACAGGCTTCTCAAAATGTCTGTATAAAACCATATGCTTTGATCAACTCATCAAAGCATATATTCCAACTCCGAGAAGCTTGCACTAGTCCATAAATGGATTGCTGGAGCTTGCACACTTTGTTAGCATCTTTAGGATTGACAAAACCTTCTGGTTGCATCATATACAACTCTTCTTTAATAAATCCATTAAGGAATGCAGTATTGACATCCATTTGCCAGATTTCATAAAATGTGGCAATTACTAAAATGATTCGGACAGACTTAAGCATCGATACGAGTGAGAAAATCTCATCGTATTCAACCCCTTGAACTTGTTGAAAACCTTTTGCAACAAGTCGAGCTTAGTGGATAGTAACACTACTATCAGTGTTCATCTTCCTCTTGAAGATCCATTTATTTAACATGGCTTGCTGATCATCGACCAAGTCAACCAAAGTCCATACTTTGTTCTCATACATGGATCATATCTCAGATTTTATGGCCTCAAGCCATTTCGCAGAATCTGGGCTCATCATCGCTTCCTCATAGTTCGTAGGTTTATCATGGTCTAGTAACATGACTTTCAGAACAGGATTACCGTACCACTCTGGTGCGGACCGTACTCTGGAAGACCTACGAGGTTCTGTAGTAACTTGATTTGAAGTTTCATGATCATCATCATTAGCTTCCTCACTAATTGGTGTAGGAATCACTGGAACTGATTTCAGTGATGAACTACTTTCAAATTCGGGAGAAGGTACATTTACCTTATCAAGTTCTACTTTCCTCCCACTCACTTCTTTTGAGAGAAGCTCCTTCTCTAGAAAGGATCCATTTTTAGCAACGAATATCTTGCCTTCGGATCTATGACAGAAGGTGTACCCAACAATTTCCTTTGGGTATTCTATGAAGACGCACTTCTCCGATTTGGGTTCGAGCTTATCAGGATGAAACTTTTTCACATAAGCATCGCAACCCCAAACTTTAAGAAACGGCAACTTGGGTTTCTTGCTAAACGAAAGTTCATATGGTGTCGTCTCAACGGATTTAGATGGTGCCCTTTTAACGTGAATGCAGCTGTCTCTAATGCATAACCCAAAAACAATAGTGGTAAATCAGTAAGAGACATCATAGATCGCACTATATCCAATAAAGTGCGGTTACGATGTTTGGACACACCATAACATTGTGGTGTTCCAGGTGGCGTGAGTTGTGAAACTATTCCACATTGTTTTAATTGAAGACCAAACTCGTAACTCAAATATTCGTCTCCGCGATCAGATCGCAGAAACTTTATTTTCTTGTTACGATGATTTTTCCACTTCACTCTGAAATTCTTTGAACCTTTCAACTATTTCAGACTTATGTTTCATCAAGTAGATATACCCATATCTGCTCAAATCAGCTTGTGAAGGTCAGGAAATAACGATACTTGCCACGAGCATCAACACTCATTGGATCGCATACATCGGTATGTATTATTTCCAATAAGTTAGTAGCTTGTTCCATTGTTCCGGAGAACGGAGTTTTAGTCATCTTGCACAAAAGGCACGATTCGCAAGCATCATTCATAACCAAGTGATTCCGAAAATCCATCTTTATGGAGTTTCTTCATGTGCTTTACACCGATATGACCAAAACGGCAGTGCCACAAATAAGTTGCACTATCATTATTAACTTTGCATCTTTTGGCATCAATATTTTGAATATGAAACAAGTTAGACGTCCTCTACTTTGTTGTTGCAAATTTTACGTGGCTGCTACGGGCTGAGCAATAACCGTTCTTACCTACGCATCAAAACCACAACGATAGTTCGTCTAGTTAGTGCTGTTTTAACCTTCGCAAGGACCGGGCGTAGCCACACTCGGTTCAACTAAAGTTAGAGAAACTGACACCCGCTAGTCACCTGTGTGCAAAGCACGGCGGTAAAACCAGTCTCGCGTAAGCGTGCGCGTAATGTCGGTACGGGCTGCTTCATCCAACAATACCGCCAAACCAAAGTATGACATGCTGGTAAGCAGTATGACTTATATCGCCCACAACACACTTGTGTTCTACTCGTGCATATAACATCAAACCATAAATCCTAGGCTCGGATGCCACTGTTGGGGAACGTAGTTATTTCAAAAAATTTCCTACGCACACGCAAGATCATGGTGATGACATAGCAACGAGAGGGGAGAGTGTTCGTCCACGTACCCTCGTAGACTGTAAGCGGAAGCGTTAGCACAATGCGGTTGATGTAGTCGTACGTCTTCATGATCCAACCGATCCAAGCACCGAACGTATGGGGCCTCCGAGTTCAGTACACGTTCTGCTCGATGACGATCTCCGGCCTCCGATCCAGCCGAGCTCCGGAGATGAGTTCCGTCAGCACGATGGCGTGGTGACGATGATGATGTTCTACCGGCGCAGGGCTTCGCCTAAACTCCACGACAATATTACCGAGGTGGAATATGGTGGAGGGGGCACCGCACACGGCTAAGGAACGATCCGTAGATCAACTTGTGTGTCATGGGGTGCCCCCCTGCCACCGTATATAAAGGAGCAAGGGGAGGAGGGCCGGCCAAGGAGGAGGAGGCGCGCCCAAGGGGGGCAATCCTACTTCAAGTAGGATTCCCCCCTCTTTCCAAGTCCTACTAGGAGAAGAGAAGGAAGGGGAGGAGAAGGAGAAGGAAGGAGAGGGAGGAGAAGAAGGAAAGGGGGGCCGGCCCCCTAGTCCAATTCGGTTTGGGCTAGGGGGCCACGTGCCCTACCTCTTCTCTTCCACCACTTGGCCCATGAGGCCCATTGCTTCTTCCTCGTATTCCCGTAACTCCCCGGTACCCCCGAAAATACCCGAATCACTCGGAACCTTTCCGAACTCCGAATATAGTCATCCAATATATCGATCTTTACGTCTCGACCATTTCGAGACTCCTCGTCATGTCCCCGATCACATCCGGGACTCCAAACTCCTTCGGTACATCAAAACTCATAAACTCATAATATAACTGTCATCGAAACCTTAAGCGTGCGGACGCTACGGGTTCGAGAACAATGTAGACATGACCTAGAACTATTCTTGGTCAATAACCAATAGCGGAACCTGGATGCTCATATTGGCTCCCACATATTCTACGAAGATCTTTATCGGTCAAACCGCATAACAACATACGTTGTTCCCTTTGTCATCGGTATGTTACTTGCCCGAGATTCGATCGTCGGTATCCCAATACCTAGTTCAATCTCGTTACCGGCAAGTCTCTTTACTCGTTATGTAATGCATCATCCCGCAACTAACTCATTAGTCACATTGCTTGCAAGGCTTATAGTGATGTGCATTACCGAGAGGGCCCAGAGATACCTCTCCGACAATCGGAGTGACAAAACCTAATCTCGAAATACGCCAACCCAACATGTAACTTTGGAGACACCTGTAGTACTCCTTTATAATCACCCAGTTACGTTGTGACGTTTGGTAGCACCCAAAGTGTTCCTCCGGTAAACGTGAGTTGCATAATCTCATAGTTACAGGAACATGTCTAAGTCATGAAGAAAGCAATAGCAACATACTAAACGATCAAGTGCTAGGCTAACGGAATGGGTCATGTCAATCACATCATTCTCCTAATGATGTGATCCCGTTAATTAAATGACAACTCTTTTGTCCATGGCTAGGAAACATAACCATCTTTGATAAACGAGCTAGTCTTGTAGAGGCATACTAGTGACACTATGTTTGTCTATGTATTCACACATGTATTATGTTTCCGGTTAATACAATTCTAGCATGAATAATAAACATTTATCATGATATAAGGAAATAAATAATAACTTTATTATTGCCTCTAGGGCATATTTCCTTCAGTCTCCCACTTACACTAGAGTCAATAATCTAGTTCACATCGCCATGTGATTTAACACCAATATCCACATATGTATGTGATTAATACCCATATTTCACATCATCATGTGATCAACACCCAAAGGGTACTAAGGTATGATCATGTTTTGCTTGTGAGAGAAGTTTAGTCAATGGGTCTGTCATATTCAGAGTCGTATGTATTTTGCAAATATTCTATGTCCACAATGCTCTGCACGGAGCTACTCTAGCTAATTGCTCCCACTTTCAATATGTATCCAGATTGAGACTTAGAGTCATCTGGATTGGTGTAAAAGCTTGCATCGTTGTAACTTTTTACGACGGGCTCTTTTATCACCACCATAATCGAGAAACATCTCCTTAGTTCTCACTAAGGATATTCTTGACCGCTGTCCAGTGATCTACTCTTAGATCAAAATTGTATTCCTTTGTCAAACTCAGAGCAAGGTATACAATAGGTCTGGTTCACAGCATAACATACTTTATAGAACCTATGACTGAGGCATAGGGAATGACTTTTCATTCTCTTTCTATTTTCTACCATGGTCGGGTCTTGAGTCTTACTCAACTTCACACCTTTGCATCACAGGCAAGAACTCCTTCTTTGACCGTTCCATTTTGAACTATTCAAAAATTTATCAAGGTATGTACTCATTGAAAAATCTTATCAAGCGTCTTGATCTATCTATATAGATCTTGATGCTCAATGTGTAAGCAGCTTCACCGAGGTCTTGATTTGAAAAACTCTTTTTCAAGTATCCTTTCATGCTATCCAGAATTTCTATATCATTTCCAATCAACAATATGTCACCCACATATAATATTAGAAATGCTACAGAGCTCCCACTCACTTTCTTGTAAATACAGGCTTCTCAAAATGTTTGTATAAAACCATATGCTTTGATCAACTCATCAAAGCGTATATGCCAACTCCGAGAAGCTTGCACCAGTCCATAAATGGATTGCTGGAGCTTGCACACTTTGTTAGCATCTTTAGGATTGACAAAACCTTCTGGTTGCATCATATACAACTCTTCTTTAATAAATCCATTAAGGAATGCAGTTTTGACATCCATTTGCCAGATTTCATAAAATGTGGCAATTGCTAAAATGATTCGGACAGACTTAAGCATCGATACAAGTGAGAAAATCTCATCGTATTCAACCCCTTGAACTTGTTGAAAACCTTTTGCAACAAGTCGAGCTTAGTGGATAGTAACACTACTATCAGTGTCCGTCTTCCTCTTGAAGATCCATTTATTTAACATGGCTTGCTGATCATCGAGCAAGTCAACCAAAGTCCATACTTTGTTCTCATACATGGATCATATCTCAGATTTTATGGCCTCAAGCCATTTCGCGGAATCTGGGCTCATCATCGCTTCCTCATAGTTCGTAGGTTTATCATGGTCTAGTAACATGACTTTCAGAACAGGATTACCGTACCACTCTGGTGCAGACCGTACTCTGGAAGACCTACGAGGTTCTGTAGTAACTTGATCTGAAGTTTCATGATCATCATCATTAGCTTCCTCACTAATTGGTGTAGGAATCACTGGAACTGATTTCAGTGATGAACTACTTTCAAATTCGGGAGAAGGTACATTTACCTTATCAAGTTCTACTTTCCTCCCACTCACTTCTTTCAAGAGAAGCTCCTTCTCTAGAAAGGATCCATTTCTAGCAACAAATATCTTGCCTTCGGATCTGTGATAGAAGGTGTACCCAACAATTTCCTTTGGGTATTCTATGAAGACGCACTTCTCCGATTTGGGTTCGAGCTTATCAGGATGAAACTTTTTCACATAAGCATCGCAGCCCCAAACTTTAAGAAACGACAACTTGGGTTTCTTGCTAAACCACAGTTCATATGGTGTCGTCTCAACGGATTTAGATGGTGCCCTTTTAACGTGAATGCAGCTGTCTCTAATGCATAACCCAAAAACAATAGTGGTAAATCAGTAAGAGACATCATAGATCGCACTGTATCCAATAAAGTGCGGTTACGATGTTTGGACACACCATAACGTTGTGGTGTTCCAGGTGGCGTGAGCTGTGAAACTATTCCACATTGTTTTAATTGAAAACCAAACTCGTAACTCAAATATTCGTCTCCGCGATCAGATCGCAGAAACTTTATTTTCTTGTTACGATGATTTTTCCACTTCACTCTGAAATTCTTTGAACCTTTCAACTATTTCAGACTTATGTTTCATCAAGTAGATATACCCATATCTGCTCAAATCATCTTGTGAAGGTCAGGAAATAACGATACTTGCCACGAGCATCAACACTCATTGGATCGCATACATCGGTATGTATTATTTCCAATAAGTTAGTAGCTTGTTCCATTGTTCCGGAGAACGGAGTTTTAGTCATCTTGCACAAAAGGCACGATTCGCAAGCATCATTCATAACCAAGTGATTCCGAAAATCCATCTTTATGGAGTTTCTTCATGTGCTTTACACCGATATGACCAAAACGGCAGTGCCACAAATAAGTTGCACTATCATTATTAACTTTGCATCTTTTGGCATCAATATTTTGAATATGTGCATCACTACGATCGAGAGCCAACAAACTATTTTCGTTGGGTGTATGACCATTGAAGGTTTTATTCATTTAAATAGAACAACAATTATTCTCTGATTTTAAATGAATAACCGTATTGCAATAAACATGATCAAATCATATTCATGCTCAACGCAAACGCTAAATAACATTTATTTAGGTTTAACACTTATCCTGAAAGTTTAGGGAGTGTGCGATGATGATCATATCAATCTTGGAACTACTTCCAACACTCATCGTCACTTCCCCTTCAACTAGTCTCTGTTTATTCTGTAACTCCTGTTTCGAGTTACTAATCTTAGCAACCGAACAAGTATCAAATACTCAGGGGCTACTATAAACACTAGTAAGGCACATATCAAGAACCTGTATATCAAATATACCTTTGTTCACTTTGCCATCCTTCTTATCCACCAAATGTTCAGGGCATTTCCGCTTCCATTGACCATTTCCTTTGCAGTGTAAACACTCAGTTTCAGGCTATGGTCCAGCTTTGGGCTTCTTCGCAGGAGTGACAACTTGCTTGTCTTTCCACTTGAAGTTCCCTTTCTTTCCATTTGCCCTTTTCTTGAAACTAGTGGTCTTGTCAATCATCAACACTTGATGCTCTTTCTTGATTTCTACCTTCGTCGATTTCAATATCACGAAGAGCTCGGGAATCGTTTTCGTCATCCCTTGCATACTATAGTTCATCACGAAGTTCTAGTAACTTAGTGATGGTGACTAGAGAATTCTGCCAATCACTATCTTATCTGGAAGATTAACTCCCACTTGATTCAAGCGATTGAAGTATCCAGACAATCTAAGCACATGCTCACTAGTTGAGCGATTCTCCTCCATCTTTTAGCTGTAGAACTTGTTGGAGACTTCATATCTCTCAACTCGGGTATTTGCTTGAAATATTAACTTCAATTCCTGGAACATCTCATATGGTCCATGATGTTCAAAACTTCTTTGAAGTCCTGATTCTAAGCCATAAAGCATGGTGCACAATACTATCAAGTAGTCATCATATTGAGCTAGCCAAACGTTCATAACATCTGCATCTGCTCCTGCAATAGGTTTGTCACCTAGCGGTGCATCAAGGACATAATTCTTCTGCGCAGCAATGAGGATAAACTTCAGATCACGGATCCAATCCGCATCATTGCTACTAACATTTTTCAATACAATTTTCTCTAGGAACATATCAAAATAAACATATGAAAGCAACAACGCGAGCTATTGATCATCATAATTTGCAAAATACTACTAGGACTAAGTTCATGATAAATTTAAGTTCAATTAATCATATTACTTAAGAACTCCCACTTAGACAGACATCTCTCTAGTCATCTAAGTGATCACGTGATCCAAATCAACTAAACCATAACCGATCATCACGTGGGATGGAGTAGTTTTCAATGGTGAACATCACTCTGTTGATCCTATCTACTATATGATTCACGCTCGACCTTTCGGTCTCCGTGCTCCGAGGCCATATCTGCATATGCTAGGCTCGTCAAGTTTAACCTGAGTATTCCGCGTGTGCAAAACTGGCTTGCACCCGTTGTCGATGGACGTAGAGCTTATCACACCCGATCATCACATGGTGTCTGGGCACGACGAACTTTGGCAACGGTGCATACTCAGGGAGAACACTTCTTGATAATTAGTGAGAGATCATCTTAAAATGCTACCGTCAATCAAAGCAAGAATAAGATGTATAATAGATAAACATCATATGCAATCAAAATATGTGACATGATATGGCCACGATCATCTTGCGCCTTTGATCTCCATCTCCAAAGTACTGTCATGATCTCTATCGTCACCGGCACGACACCATGATCTTCATCATCTTGATCTATATCAATGTGTCATCACATGGTTGTCTCACCAACTATTGCTCTTGCAACTATTGCTATCGTATAGCGATAAAGTAAAGCAATTATTTGGCACTTGCATCTTATGCAACAAAGAGACATCCATAGGGCTTCAGCTAGTTGCCGATAACTTCAACAAAACATGATCATCTCATACAACAACTTATATCTCATCATGTCTTGACCATATCACATCACAACATGCCCTGCAAAAACAAGTTAGATGTCCTCTACTTTGTTGTTGCAAATTTTACGTGGCTGCTACGGGCTGAGCAATAACCGTTCTTACCTACGCATCAAAACCACAACGATAGTTCATCTAGTTAGTGCTGTTTTAACCTTCGCAAGGACCGGGCGTAGCCACACTCGGTTGAACTAAAGTTGGAGAAACTGACACCCGCTAGTCACCTGTGTGCAAAGCACAGCGGTAAAACCAGTCTCGCGTAAGCGTACGCGTAATGTCGGTCCGGGCCGCTTCATCCAACAATACCGCCAAACCAAAGTATGACATGCTGGTAAGCAGTATGACTTATATCGCCCACAACTCACTTGTGTTCTACTCGTGCATATAACATCAAACCATAAAACCTAGGCTCGGATGCCACTGTTGGGGAATGTAGTAATTTCAAAAAAATTCCTACGCACACGCAAGATCATGGTGATGACATAGCAACGAGAGGGGAGAGTGTTCGTCCACGTACCCTCGTAGACCGTAAGCGGAAGCGTTAGCACAACGCGGTTGATGTAGTCATACGTCTTCACGATCCGACCGATCCAAGCACCGAACGTATGGGGCCTCCGAGTTCAGCACACGTTCAGCTCGATGACGATCTCCGGCCTCCGATCCAGCCGAGCTCCGGAGATGAGTTCCGTCAGCACGACGGCGTGGTGACGATGATGATGTTCTACCGGCGCAGGGCTTCGCCTAAACTCCGCGACGATATTACTGAGGTGGAATATGGTGGAGGGGGCACCGCACATGGCTAAGGAACGATCCGTAGATCAACTTGTGTGTCATGGGGTGCCCCCCTGCCCCCGTATATAAAGGAGCAAGGGGAGGAGGGCCGGCCAAGGAGGAGGAGGCGCGCCCAAGGGGGGCAATCCTACTCCAAGTAGGATTCCCCCCTCTTTCCAAGTCCTACTAGGAGAAGGGAAGGAAGGGGAGGAGAAGGAGAAGGAAGGAGAGGGAGGAGAAGAAGGAAAGGGGGGCCGGCCCCCTAGTCTAATTCGGTTTGGGATAGGGGGGCCGCATGCCCTACCTCTTCTCTTCCACCACTTGGCCCATGAGGCCCATTGCTTCTTCCTCGTATTCCCGTAACTCCCCGGTACCCCCGAAAATACCCGAATCACTCGAAACCTTTCCGAACTCCGAATATAGTCATCCAATATATCGATCTTTACATCTCGACCATTTCGAGACTCCTCGTCATGTCCCCGATCTCATCCGGGACTCCGAACTCCTTCGGTACATCAAAACTCATAAACTCATAATATAACTGTCATCGAAACCTTAAGCGTGCGGACCCTACGGGTTCGAGAACAATGTAGACATGACCTAGAACTATTCTTGGTAAATAACCAATAGCGGAACCTGGATGCTCATATTGGCTCCCACATATTCTACGAAGATCTTTATCGGTCATACCGCATAACAACATACGTTGTTCCCTTTGTCATCGGTATGTTACTTGCCCGAGATTCGATCGTCGGTATCCCAATACCTAGTTCAATCTTGTTACCGGCAAGTCTCTTTACTCGTTATGTAATGCATCATCCCGCAACTAACTCATTAGTCACATTGCTTGCAAGGCTTATAGTGATGTGCATTACCGAGAGGGCCCAGAGATACCTCTCCGACAATCGGAGTGACAAAACCTAATCTCGAAATACGCCAACCCAACATGTACCTTTGGAGACACCTGTAGTACTCCTTTATAATCACCCAGTTACGTTGTGACATTTGGTAGCACCCAAAGTGTTCCTCCGGTAAACGTGAGTTGCATAATCTCATAGTTACAGGAACATGTCTAAGTCATGAAGAAAGCAATAGCAACATACTAAATGATCAAGTGCTAGGCTAACGGAATGGGTCATGTCAATCACATCATTCTCCTAATGATGTGATCCCGTTAATTAAATGACAACTCTTTTGTCCATGGCTAGGAAACATAACCATCTTTGATAAACGAGCTAGTCTTGTAGAGGCATACTAGTGACACTATGTTTGTCTATGTATTCAGACATGTATTATGTTTCCGGTTAATACAATTCTAGCATGAATAATAAACATTTATCATGATATAAGGAAATAAATAATAACTTTATTATTTCCTCTAGGGCATATTTCCTTCACTAGCATATTTACAATAATTAATATCACCAAAAAAAATCTACGAACAGAAAAAATACTATTTTTTCTAAAAATCTATCTTTTGCATATATACATGAACATATATACTCAGAGAACATAAATACATACATATATACATTTTTATAAAAATGCAAAAAACAAAAAATCTAAAAAAAGAACATATAAACAGATATACACACATACATATACTCATACATATAAATATAATCAGGAATAAAACATCAATATATGTGCAAAAAAACAGGGGGAAGAGGGGGGCGGTGCCGGCCCTTACCAAAGGGAGAGGTGCGGCGTGGTCGGGGTAGGGGCACGGTAGCGCGTTAGGGTAGAGGCGACGGCGGCGTGGTCGGGGAAGGGGCAGAGGCGATGGCGGCATGGTCGGGGTAGGGCGAGGCAGAGGCGACGGCGGCGCGGAGCAGCTGGGGCGACGACGACGTGGTCGGGGCAGGTGTGCGCGACGTGGTCGGGGCGGGCCGCCACCGGCGTGCTCGGGGCAGGGCGGCTGCACGTCGACGAGGCAGTAGAGGGTGGCGACATCGGCGACGGGGCGAGCTCGGGCAGCCTGGCGGCGTCGTCGGGGCGGGGGAACTGATGCAGATGAATCTGAAAAATGCCAAGTGCTTTCTTATATACTGAGAGTATTGGTCCCGGTTCATGGCATAAACCGGGGCCAATGCCCCCTTTAGTCCCGGTTGGTGCCACCAACCGGGACCAAAGGCCTCTTTTCAGCAGCCCAAAGGGCGGGAAGCGGCGGCCTTTGGTCCCAGTTGGTGGCACGAACCGGGACTAAAGGGGGTCATTGGTCCCGGTTGGTGCCACAAACCGGGACCAAAGGGTGGCATTAGTCTCAGTTCGTGCCACCAACCGGGACCAATGGCCTTGCACAACGGCGTGGTGGTGGGAGTTTAGTCCCACCTTGCTAGTCGAGAGCGTCGACCACCTGCTTATAAGCACTGATGCCTCCTCTCTCTCGAACTCCTCTGAAGTGCAGGCCTATGGGCCTAATCTGACACTGCATTGCCTGTGGGCCTGCTGGGTATTCTGCGGGCCTAAATCCTAGCCCATGGTAGGGTTTCTAGTCGTATTCAGGCCATGGGGGCCCAGTAGGAGGCACTTTTTTGTTTTTTTAGTTATTGTTGCTATTTTTATTTTTTTCCAGTTTTTTTTGTTTTGTTTTCTGCATTATTTATTTTCTTTTGTTTTTTTCTTTATTTTTTAATTATTTTTGCTTTTAGTTTTAGAAAAATATAAACTTTCTATTAGTGCCATTAGTTTTCAAATTTGAAAACACTTTTCTTGTTTTTTTGTTTTCTTTGTTGCTTTATTGATTTTATTTTGTTTCTACTTACAACAAAATACTTACTGTTGCTATTTTTATTTTGTTTCCAGTTTTTTTGTTTTGTTTTCTGCATTATTTATTTTCTTTTGTTTTTTGCTTTATTTTTAATTCTTTTTGCTTTTAGGTCAGCAAAATTATAAACTTTCTATTAGTGCCATTAGTTTTCAAATTTGAATAGTTAAAATTTGAATTCTTTGAAATTTGTGTGAATCACAAGTTTGTGATTAACTTTACTAAAAAAATGAACATAGATGCGCCCATAGAGAAAATTCAACCTAAATTCATAATAAATTGCTATGAATTTTAGAGAAATTCACTATGAATTTAGGTCAAATTCCCTGTATAGGGGCATCTATTTTCACTTTGAGAGGAGCTCAACAAGGCAGAGAGGGACGGGCTTATAAACCGGTGTGAGTGCCTTTCGGTTGGCGAGGTGGGACTAAACTCTGAGCGCAACGAGGACCAACCCTTTAGTCCCGGTTTGTGGCACAAACCGGGACTAATGGTCATGGGCCAGGGGCGAGGCGCATTGGTGCCGGTTCGTGCGTGGAACCGGGACCAAAAGGTCCAGACGAACCGGGACCAATGGCCCACGTGGCTTCCCTCTTGAGAGTGTTCTTGGTGAGAACATAGTTGACAAGGAGCGAACCGGGATTAATGGTATTATGAGGGCCGAACCATAAGACATTAAAGCATTTCAAATGAACTCTGAAAAAGTTGAAAGTTGGCATGGTATCATAATTTCACCCACATAGCATGTGCATGTAGAAAATGGACAATGGTATCATACTCGTCTGCTACAAAGTTGGCATGGTATCATCATAATAGTTGCAGGAGAAAGTCTTCACTTTTTCTTCGCTTGTGTCATTTGCTTATTGCACCGTAACCATGGATAATCTTCATCATTTATCAGGATGCTTGGGTCAGACTTGACTTTGAAGGGAGGAATTTCATGAAACTTTTCATAAACTTCAGACATGTCTGTCTTGCCCTCCACTCCCACGATGTCCCTTTTTCCTGAAAGAACTATGTGGCGCTTTGGCTCATCGTATGATGTATTCACTTCCTTATATTTTCTTTTTCTCGGTTTGCTAGACATGTCCTTCACATAGATAACCTGTGCCACATCATTGGCTAGGACGAACGGTTCGTCAGTGTACCCAAGATTTTTCAGATCCACTGTTGTCATTCCGTACTGTGGGTCTACCTGTACCCCGCCTCCTGACAGATTGACCCATTTGCACTTAAACAAAGGGACCTTAAAATCATGTCCGTAGTCAAGTTCCCATATGTCCACTATGTAACCATAATATGTGTCCTTTCCCCTCTCGGTTGTTGCATCAAAGCAGACACCGCTATTTTGGTTGGTGCTCTTTTGATCTTGGTCAATCGTGTAAAATGTATTACCATTTATCTCGTATCCTTTCCAAATCATAACAGTCGAAGATGGTCCCCTGGACAACAAGTACAGCGAATCACAAACAGTGGTGTCACCTCTGAGACGTGTTTCCAACCAACTGCTGAAAGTCCTGATGTGT
This sequence comes from Triticum timopheevii, assembly GCA_963921465.1. Classification (NCBI taxonomy): domain Eukaryota; kingdom Viridiplantae; phylum Streptophyta; class Magnoliopsida; order Poales; family Poaceae; genus Triticum; species Triticum timopheevii. The sequence goes on along the minus strand of OY997272.1, from coordinate 51,125,860 downwards.
TCACATGTAATCCAGTCGCCGCACTGCTCATGGTGTTTGGAGCGCAGACTGTTCTTGTGTTCATCGACATACGGGGTCACCAAGGTAGAGTTCTGTAGAACTGTGTAGTGAGACCAAGAATATCCGTCCCTGCATATTATTGAGTCCCTTCCAAGCGTGCCTTTTCCAGTCAGTCTCCCCTCATACCGCGATTTAGGGAGACCTATCTTTTTAAGGCCAGGAATGAAGTCAACACAAAACCCGATGACATCCTCTATTTGATGGCCCATGGAGATGCTTCCTTATGGCCTAGCGCGGTTACGGACATATTTCTTTAGGACTCACATGAACATCTCAAAGGGGAACATATTGTGTAGAAATATGGGCCCCAGAATGACAATCTCGTCGACTAGATGAACTAGGACGTGCGTCATGATATTGAAGAAGGATGGTGGGAACACCAGCTCGAAACTAACAAGACATTGCGCCACATCACTCCTTAGCCTTGGTACGATTTATGGATCGATCACCTTCTGAGAGATTGCATTGAGTAATGCACATAGCTTCCCAATGGCTAATCGGACGTTTTCCGGTAGAAGCCCCCTCAATGCAACCGGAAGCGGTTGCGTCATAATCACGTGGCAGTCATGAGACTTTAGGTTCTGGAACTTTTTCTTTGGCATATTTATTATTCCCTTCATATTCGACGAGAAGCCAGTCGGGACCTTCATACTGAGCAGGCATTCAAAGAAGATTTCTTTCTCTTCTTTCGTAAGAGCGTAGCTGGCAGGACCTTCATACTGCTTCGGAGGCATGCCGTCTTTTTCGTGCAAATGTTGCAGGTCCTCCCGTGCCTCAGGTGTATCTTTTGTCTTTCCATACACGCCCAAGAAGCCTAGTAGGTTCACGCAAAGGTTCTTCGTCACGTGCATCACGTCGATTGAAGAGCGGACCTCTAGGTCTTTCCAATAGGGTAGGTCCCAAAATATAGATTTCTTCTTCCACATGGGTGCGTGTCCCTCAGCGTCATTCGGAACAGCTAGTGCGCCGGGACCCTTCCCAAAGATTACGTGTAAATCATTGACCATAGCAAGTACATGATCACCGGCACGCATGGCGGGCTTCTTTCGGTGATCTACCTCGCCTTTGAAATGCTTGCCTTTCTTTTGACATTAATGGTTGGTCGAAAGAAATCGACGATGACCCAGGTACACATTCTTCCTGCAGCTTCCCAGGTATATACTACCGGTGTCAAGTAAACAGTGCGTGTATGCGTGGTATCCCTTGTTTGTCTATCCTGAAAGGTTACTGAGAGCGGGCCAATCATTGTTGGTCACGAACAGCAACGCCTTTAGGTCAAATTCCTCCTGTTTGTGCTCATCCCACGTACGTACACTATTTCCATGCCACAACTATAAAAGTTCTTCAACTAATGGCCTTAGGTACACATCAATGCCGTTGCCGGGTTGCTTAGGGCCTTGGATGAGAACTGGCATCATAATGAACTTCCGCTTCATGCACATCCAAGGAGGAAGGTTATTCATACATAGAGTCACAGGCCAGGTGCTTTGATTGCTGCTCTGCTCTCCGAAAGGATTAATGCCATCCGCTCTTAAAGCAAACCATACGTTCCTTGGGTCACTTGCAAACTCATCCCAGTACTTTGTCTTGATTTTTCTCCACTGCGACCCGTCAGCTGGTGCTCTGAACTTCCTGTCTTTCTTACGGTCCTCACTGTGCCATCGCATAAACTTGGCATGCTCTCCGTTTCTGAACAGACGTTTCAACCGTGGTATTATAGGAGCATACCACATCACCTTCACAGGAACCCTCTTCCTGGGGGGATCGCCGTCAACATCATCAGGGTCATCTCATGTGATCTTATACCATAATGCACCGCATACCGGGCATGCGTTCAGATCCTTGTTGAAAGGACCACGATGTCGCCTAGAGGGAGGGTGAATAGGCGTTTTAAAATCTTTTACGGATTTGGCTATATCCTAATGCGGAAATAAACTAAGCGGATACTTTTCAATCACAAATCCTAAATATACTAGGCTCACTAAGTGCACCAACAACTTAGCATAAACAAGATGAGAACAACAGGATATGAGTAAGCACAAGTAAGTCACACAAACTTACTCAGTGTATATCACGAGGTATGGAGATGAATAATACACACAACCACAAGTAAGCAATACAAGCTTACACAAATTGTATCACAATATATGGAATTGAATGATACAAGCAAACTCAAGTAAGTTACACAAACTTACTTGAGCAATATCACAATATATGGAAGTTTATAACACAATTTAGCAATTCACACTAATCACAATGTATATCAATAGTAGCAAGTATGAATTGCGGAATATGAAGTGTAGGCCTAAATAATCTCTACAAGGAAATGGCCAACACAATATAATCAACCACCACAATATAATGAGGACAACAAGATATAGTGAATGCACGGTCAAATGACCAAAGTAAACCACAAGTAAGGAGTTAGTGTTAGGGATAACCAAAGTCACGGAGACGAGGATGTATCCCGATGTTCACTTCCTTGGAGGGAAGCTAGTCACCGTTAGAGAGGTGGATGTTACCACGAAGGCACACCAACGCCACGAAGGCTCACCCTATTCTCCTTGAGATATCACCACGAAGGCGATTCTCAACCACTAGTGGTAGACCTTGAGGCGGCCTCCAAACCTTCACAAACTTTCCGGGGGACAAATCACAAGTTGATTCCTCACCGGAGCACTCCTACCGCCTAGGAGTCTCCAACCTCCAAGAGTAACAAGAACAAAGGGGAAATGCTCAAGACTTGCTCAAATCACGAATTCCTTTGGTCAAGAGAGGGAGAGGGAGTGGATCTATCACTTGATTGGAAAATCTCTCAAGAACTCTCACGAATCTCTCCGGGATCTAAGATTTGGTGTAGGAGAAGTGAGAGGGAGCCTTTTTGTGTTCTAGGGTTCATATGAATGTGTTACTCAACCATTTACCGCATTAGTAGAGGGGTATATATAGCAAGCCTAGAAAACTAGCCGTTTGTGAGTAAGTGGCTGTGTTGGGCCGGACATCCGGGCAAGGGCCGGACATCCGGCGGCTGAGAAATGCACACACACGCATGTGAAAAACAGAGGCCAGAGTACAGAGGCCGGACATCTGGCCAAAGCCCGGACATCTGGCCCAAGTTGGGGCCCCGGACATCTGGCCCAAGTTGCCGGACATCCGGAGGACAAAACCAGCATTTCAACACAGTTCTGGACTTTGCGGGCCGGATTTCCGGGAGGATCCCGGACATCCGGGGCGATCCGTAAGCCCGGACATCCGGCCGGCCATAAAAAAACAGCAGGAACCCCAAAACTGAAACATGCATAACTTTTACATCCGGACTCCGATTTTGATGATCTTGGGCTCGTTTTGAAGCTATGGAAAAACTCCAGGTCCTCACATATAGAACCACCCAAGATAAGCCATAATGGAGGGTGCAAAGCATGCAATGGTTAGACATATACTTTGGGGAACCTAGTTGGCTTTGGATTTTCTTTGGTAGATGTATAGGCATATTGTATTTGTATTGGATAGGAGTGAAATATGCCTATGTTGGAATATGATGTGAGGAAGTAGAAATAGAAGATGTTGACTTGAGCAAATCTAGCACTAAACCCTTTGATCCCCTCTTAATAGTGCGGGATCCATATAACTCAAGAAACATAAAAGAGCTATACTACATAGCTATCGAGAACCATTCTTGAGTGTATATTTTTCTTCGGTGGTCATCTCCCACAACACTAACGCCAAAGGAACTAATACCTTTGACTCAAGCCTTTCACTCGAGCTTGATGTTGATGTTTCTTCTTGGCTCAAGTTGAAGGCAAGACATTGGTGAAGTCTTGAAGTAGCTCCCCCATACACAATATGGGAGGCTTTGCTTTGTATTCATCTTCACTTGTACATCATCATTAATTACTTGATGACATCCTTTGATGAGCACCAAGCTCATGAGAATTACCTTTGACTAGAGCCTTTCACTTGAGATTTATATTGATGTTTCTTCATGGCTCAAGCTGAAGGCAAGACATTGGAGAAGTCTTCAAGTAGCTCCCCCATACACAATGTGGGAAGCTTTGCTTTGCATTCATCTTCACTTGTACATCATCATTAATTACTTGATGACATCCTTTGATGAGCACCAAGCTCATGAGAATTACCTAACCCACATAACATAGACAACACATAGTATGGGTTAATACACAAAGCGCAATTGATAAATTCTTACCATGCCACAAGATCTCATGTGGCACATGATATGCGCTGTGTGTTGACCATCTTAGAGGTCAGTCTTTGATCTTCATCTTGGTCAACATTTATCTTTGCTCCATGGTTAATATTGATGTCTTGAAGGCCCTATTGATATCTTCACTATGCTTCATTTGTTCAAGACATAATAACCAATATCTTAATTCATCATGACCATATCAATTTTCTTCTTGAATACCATATTGGTCATCATTTGCTTGTTCTCATGCTCCAACATAGTATCTTGAGAGGCACAATGAATTCTTCACTTGAATTACTTGCTTCATGACATACTAATCCATGAATCAACATATGAGCTCATAATGATCCTATCTTCAAGCATATGTAGAATTCTTCTCTTTAATCATTCTCTCAAGATCTTGATCCATCATGGTTCAACCCATAAGCCTTGATGCATGCACAACAATATGTATATGGCATTCATTTCAAATCCATTCTATCTCCTTCTTGCATCACCATGGAATAAACATCCTTCAGTTCATCCAATATTCTTCATGCATTGGAAATGGAACTTTCCTTCAAATGTATAACTTAATGCAAACATTAGTCCATTAGGATTGTCATTAATTACCAAAATCACACATGGGGACTACATGTACTTTCAATCTCCCCCATTTTGGTAATTGATGACAATCTCAACAAGAGGGTTTATATAATGAATTTTAACCCAAGTATGCAATTTACCCGAGGATAAATTGTATACTTGGGATAGTTTTGATAGTATCAAGTGTCACAAAGATACTTGAGTTTATCACACACGGTGTACTAACATCAAAACACTACACAAGTATTTGATGTTAGTAGAACCACAATATATATAGAGCAAGCTCCCCCATAATATATGCATGTGTGAATGAACTTTGAATTCCCTGGTCATATATTGTTTGTCATGCACTAGGTGGAGTTTTCTCTATATATTCATTCATGCAACAAACATATATAACCAGGGTAGATAAGCATGAATGAACAGCAAGCACTTAAAATACTTATCTTAAACCCTCTAAACTTCTCCCCCATTAGCAACAAATGCCAAAATGGGAAAAATATAGAAGCCAATATATTATGAGTTCCTCCTTAATGTGTGTGTATTACAAGATGTGAGTGAAAATATAATGCACATATTCAATGAGGAAAATTTGAGGAGCTCGGGATCTATAGAATGCACCAAGATATTATGATACGAAAATAAGCATTCTATATGTAAAAAAAACTTTTCAAAAAGATCCAAAGAACATATTTGTGGACAATATATAATATGAATAACCAATTTGATCATCATCATGAAAATGTGTCCAAAATACATTCAAAACACACGAGTGCGCAAGATTATATGCACAACATACAAGCACTCAAGCCACAACCTCTTATCAAAACCACCATAAGAATAAAGGAAACAACAAAGTGGCCGGCAAGGAATAAATGATATCAAGAAAGGATATGAACTTTCACATGTATAAAATTTCTAAGAGGCCAATAATAAACATGATATGTATCCAAAAAGAAACCCGTATACACAAAAAAATTTTGTAATTGATAAGAACATGATATCCACAGGTGAATCCACTATTATATAACTTTGAGCCTAGCATAAGAGCAAGGTACATGGCACAAAGCTCATGGCACAAATTGATCTAATTTGCATAACACAAAGTGAAGCAAGCAATCAAAAGATTCGACGAGCCAAAAGTATAAAAGAATATTACGATTTGGGTAAAGGAGTGTTCTAAGGAAAATAGAGAAGCTCCCCATGATTTGTGCACAATTTAGTTTTTTTTTGGATAGAAGTGCACAAAATAGGATCATCACTCCCCCAAAATCAATAGGAACAGACAACAATTGCAAGCAAACATAGATAAGAAAAGAAGCCTAGCATTTGCAACAAACATATGGTTGAGCAACATGTTCATGAGGAAACCTAAGAATAGGCACAACCAAAATGATGTGTGTGAGTCATGTCAAAGCACTTGAGAAGACTAGTATAAGGATGAGAATTAAGCATCAACATAGCCTTGAGTAAATGAGATACAAGGTGCAAGACATGTCCTTCTCACAAACACGAAGTTAAGAAGGTCACACACACATCAAGCAAATGGGTTCACAATCTCACTAATATCAAACTAAAAATCAAAGCTTGTGACAACCCATGATGAAGATAGGAAATAATAGGCTTGTCAAGACAAGCATGAGGACAACAATCTTCAACAAACATGAGTGCACTAAGATGCAAAGAGGTAAGACATGCACTCATTCAACAAATGCTTCCATGGAGCCACCAAAAAGATATAAAAAGTCAATGAAATGGTGGACATGAAAGAATAGTGATATCAACTAGAGATGTAACTTCTCTCACGTGTATACGATACTAGGTAGATGATATCCACAAAGAAGGATGTACACATAAAATAGTTGCAAAAGGAAGGAATAAGATATCCAAACGGGAGTCATAAAATATACCAATGAGATCTTTGCTTGAAAGCATAGCACATGGCTTAATATAATCTTATTGTATATTAATGAACTCCAAACACACAACCATCAAAGACATCACAACTAGCAACAAGAGATCATTGTTGGGATGCTTTGAGAAAGGAAACAAGTATCACAGGAACGAGTCCAGAAATTCATGCCATGATGCAACCTACACAAGGTTGACCTCATTTCTATATATATGCATGAAGTAAATACTTGTTACCGAGATAGCATTCATATGAAGTTGTAGATCAATAAAATGTCCAAGCTTGGCTCTAATTTCCTCATAGTGCCACCACCTTCATGAATAAGCCAAGCACCCAATGCTTCTCAAATGTACCTAAAACATTTAAGTACAATATGGTCCCCAAACTTATTGGGTCCGAAGTAGTTAGCATAACTACAACACATATGGTAAAACCACTTAAATATGTGCCTATTGATATGAATTTGAATTTCATGCACATCATAGCTATTAAGAATTTGATGGAATTACCATATATATATTGGATCAAATAAGGCAAACAAGGCATGTGAATTTACACATAGTAAATATGCATGCACAAGCCTACCAAAATCCAGGGAGATACAAATTGGACAAATGACCACATAATCGTTAATACTTCCAATAACATCACTAGTCATTCATGTTGTCCAAAATGAATCAAAGTTACAAACCAACATATGATAGCACACAAAGTTCAACATATGAACCAAAAAAAAAACAATGAGCATATAAGATATGCATTGCACACATACTCATAGGAATATCTCACTCAAGTAGATATAGGACACTATAAACAATGAGATAACATACTCTCATATAGAGCAATAAGATGAATTCGAACAAAATGGTATTTTGGGTTATCATTCGGTGTAGAAACCAAATAAGTACATGATCATCTATACTAACACAAGCATAACATGAAAGTTTAGAAATAACCACAATGCTTGGATAGCATAATATCAACATTACAACTAGATAGATCATCATGTAAAGCAATACTTGGAATAGATTTAATCAAATGATTTTCCAAATATGATTTTAAAGATAACCATGGGCAAAACCGCACAAGAATGCCATACGTAAACAAGACATTGCATGCCACGGAGATACAAGATAATCTCAAATATAAATTCTAAGTGGCATCCCTCAATTGTTCATATTAACAAGGATTGTGATATGCACAAAGCATATCACTCCCCCATAATATGATGATCCATGTATTATCCACAAGAAGCAAATGAAACCCAACTAAGGATAATTAATGGATGAGAATTCGAGTTTCAAATGAGCTTTACATACCACATAGTAACTAGATAATATTTCACTAACAATACTAGGTGGTATCCCACATACATGCACCTTTAAGGTTTGTGATATCCGTAGAACATAGCACTCCCCCATAATGTGATGATCCAGCCAAGGAAGATTCAACTAATGAAGCAATAAAGGCTTGAAACCACACACGCACATATATATGAAGTGCATTGTGACCTACACATGCTAGATAACACAAATCAAGCATACTAGGAAGCACAACTATAAAAGCACATGCTAGGTACAAAACCTAAACATGCAAGGGACACAGTAACTTTCAATGTAAACAATGCAAGTACAAGTTACCACAAAGAGGAGCATTGGATTGATAGATATGATGATAATCCACTTGACTTGGCATTAACCATAACATATGGTGAAAATAGTTTTTCTTCATGAAGTAGCCAAGTCTCCAATGCCATCCACACACCTATTGATCAAGTTTGAGCTTGATGGTCCCCAACCAAGTTGGGTCCTAAGAAGTTAGTAACAATAGGCTTGGCAACCCAAATGGTCTTGTCCACTTTCAAACTTCTCTGGGAACCCACAAACTTGGCAAACACATTGCCAACAATATCCTTCTTTAGCGAATAATGATTATTGACTATAGGAGGCTTAGATATGTTACCGTTGGGACAAGATGAAGCTATGTGTCCCTTCTTACGGCAAATATAGCAACATGTGCTCCCCTTTCTCTTCTTCTTTACCTTTTCAACTTGGAGAGCATTATCTTGGTTAGGCATGGGAAGAGGCCTTTCATTATCTTGATATTGAACTTGAGGCCACTTCCCTTGATGCTTCACACTCGAAGCCTTCTTCTTCAATGGACAAGATCTCACATGGTGTCCAACATTCTTGCACTTGAAGCAAATAATGTTGGCCGAATTCTTGACTTGATCTCGTCCCTTCTTCTTGTTCTTGGACTTCTTCTTGTTGGAGATGAAATCAAGTCCAATTTTGTCTTGAGGGTCCTTTTGCACACTCAAGATATTATCACAATATTTTTCCAAGTCTTTCTTCAATCTGGTGACTTGGGCCTTGAGCTCTTTATTTTCCTCTACAAGGTTAGTATTAAGAAAAGAACTAGAGGAAGTAGAAACTTCATTGTTAGAGCAACAAGGCATGGTGAGCAATTCATCACAAGATGTACCAATATCATGTAGAGAGGAATTGCAAGGACCAGCACATGGCAATAAGGCATTTTGAGTAGAAGATGTGCTAATATCCACATGAGACTCACACGATTTTACCTTGGTCCAAATAGCCTCATGAGCTAACTTTAGCCCATCATGAGAGATTATAAGATCCTCATGAGTGCCCGAGAGCTTTTCATAACTTTCTTCCAATTTCCCATAGTTGCTAGTTAGCAAATGAAGTTGAGTCCTTAGGTCAACATTTTCTTTTAATATCGATGCTTCACACAAGATAGAGTTAGTAGCACAAGCATCATTATCAATATGAGAGGAACATGTAGAAGCTAGAGACTCTGCATGAGTAGCTTGAAGTTCCTCATGAGACTTAGAGAGTTTGATGAGCTCTCCTTTGACCTTCTTGTAGTCAAGGTCAAGGGGCTCAAAATCCTCTTTAAGTTTACAATGCGTAACTTCAATCTCTTCTTTTAAATACCTCAAGTCACTAAGACATTGATGAGCCATAGCAAGTTCATGTTCAAGTTGTTCACTTTTTGCTTTCTCGTAAAGAAATAAGTCATTGCGTTTTTGAAAGCAAGCAAGAACATCTTGGAACCTTTTATAAGTGTTATTTTTAGCTCTACGAAGAGTTTTCCCAATCTCATAGAGATTTTGAGTCAAGACTTCATCATCTTCCTCATTACAACTATCATCATTGTCACTAAGAGAAGATGATACCTCGTCATTACCTCTTGCCATGAGGCACATGTGAACACAAGGGGTTGATGATGATTCTTTTGGAGAAGAGGGTTCTTCATCAACCAAGCATGCCTCATTTTTCTTGATTTCCTCTACATGGTTAGTTTCACAAATAGAACTAGAGGGAATCACGATATTTCTATCATGGCAACATGGGAGATCAATCATATCATCACAAATGAGCTTAACACCATCATTACAGGATATTTCTTCACTCACCATGTCATTACCTTGTGGTATGCCACATGTTGGTGAAGTGAAAGATGTTGGGATATGCAAGTAATTGGAGGTGGAAGTAATAGAGAGCTCTTCATGATTTAAAAATGTGGAGAACTCCTCCATTAACTCCCCAAAAAGAATATTGTCTTCATGAAGATTGGGCCCACCATATATATCTTCAATTTTGGTCCAAGAATCATGAGCCAACGAACAAGACGAGATTGACTTGAACACCTCGAAGGTTATAGCTTGGTGAATGAAACTTAAAGCTTCACAATCAAGATGCATATCATCAAGTGATGGAGATTGTCCATCCTTTAGATTTGAATTCCCTACAACCACAATCCGCAAAGCATTTGGACCCATGGCCCGAAAGTGACAAAGCATGCGTAATCTCCACATAATGTAATTTGTGCCATTAAAACAAAATGTGTCATCGTGCACTAGTTCACTAGTCGACATCGTTACTCTCAAGGCGGTTAAGCCTAATAAGGAGAGACCTTGCTCTGATACCAATTGAAAGGACCACGATGTCGCCTAGAGGGGGGGTGAATAGGCGTTTTAAAATCTTTTACGGATTTGGCTATATCCTAATGCGGAAATAAACTAAGCGGATACTTTTCAATCACAAATCCTAAATATACTAGGCTCACTAAGTGCACCAACAACTTAGCATAAACAAGATGAGAACAACAGGATATGAGTAAGCACAAGTAAGTCACACAAACTTACTCAGTGTATATCACGAGGTATGGAGATGAATAATACACACAACCACAAGTAAGCAATACAAGCTTACACAAATTGTATCACAATATATGGAATTGAATGATACAAGCAAACTCAAGTAAGTTACACAAACTTACTTGAGCAATATCACAATATATGGAAGTTTATAACACAATTTAGCAATTCACACTAATCACAATGTATATCAATAGTAGCAAGTATGAATTGCGGAATATGAAGTGTAGGCCTAAATAATCTCTACAAGGAAATGGCCAACACAATATAATCAACCACCACAATATAATGAGGACAACAAGATATAGTGAATGCACGGTCAAATGACCAAAGTAAACCACAAGTAAGGAGTTAGGGTTAGGGATAACCAAAGTCACGGAGACGAGGATGTATCCCGATGTTCACTTCCTTGGAGGGAAGCTAGTCACCGTTAGAGAGGTGGATGTTACCACGAAGGCACACCAACGCCACGAAGGCTCACCCTATTCTCCTTGAGATATCACCACGAAGGCGATTCTCAACCACTAGTGGTAGACCTTGAGGCGGCCTCCAAACCTTCACAAACTTTCCGGGGGACAAATCACAAGTTGATTCCTCACCGGAGCACTCCTACCGCCTAGGAGTCTCCAACCTCCAAGAGTAACAAGAACAAAGGGGAAATGCTCAAGACTTGCTCAAATCACGAATTCCTTTGGTCAAGAGAGGGAGAGGGAGTGGATCTATCACTTGATTGGAAAATCTCTCAAGAACTCTCACGAATCTCTCCGGGATCTAAGATTTGGTGTAGGAGAAGTGAGAGGGAGCCTTTTTGTGTTCTAGGGTTCATATGAATGTGTTACTCAACCATTTACCGCATTAGTAGAGGGGTATATATAGCAAGCCTAGAAAACTAGCCGTTTGTGAGTAAGTGGCTGTGTTGGGCCGGACATCCGGCGGCTGAGAAATGCACACACACGCATGTGAAAAACAGAGGCCAGAGTACAGAGGCCGGACATCTGGCCAAAGCCCGGACATCTGGCCCAAGTTGGGGCCCCGGACATCTGGCCCAAGTTGCCGGACATCCGGAGGACAAAACCAGCATTTCAACACAGTTCTGGACTTTGCGGGCCGGATTTCCGGGAGGATCCCGGACATCCGGGGCGATCCGGAAGCCCGGACATCCGGCCATAAAAAAACAGCAGGAACCCCAAAACTGAAACATGCATAACTTTTACATCCGGACTCCGATTTTGATGATCTTGGGCTCGTTTTGAAGCTATGGAAAAACTCCAGGTCCTCACATATAGAACCACCCAAGATAAGCCATAATGGAGGGTGCAAAGCATGCAATGGTTAGACATATACTTTGGGGAACCTAGTTGGCTTTGGATTTTCTTTGGTAGATGTATAGGCATATTGTATTTGTATTGGATAGGAGTGAAATATGCCTATGTTGGAATATGATGTGAGGAAGTAGAAATAGAAGATGTTGACTTGAGCAAATCTAGCACTAAACCCTTTGATCCCCTCTTAATAGTGCGGGATCCCTATAACTCAAGAAACATAAAAGAGCTATACTACATAGCTATCGAGAACCATTCTTGAGTGTATATTTTTCTTCGGTGGTCATCTCTCCACAACACTAACGCCAAAGGAACTAATACCTTTGACTCAAGCCTTTCACTCGAGCTTGATGTTGATGTTTCTTCTTGGCTCAAGTTGAAGGCAAGACATTGGTGAAGTCTTGAAGTAGCTCCCCCATACACAATATGGGAGGCTTTGCTTTGTATTCATCTTCACTTGTACATCATCATTAATTACATGATGACATCCTTTGATGAGCACCAAGCTCATGAGAATTACCTTTGACTAGAGCCTTTCACTTGAGCTTTATATTGATGTTTCTTCATGGCTCAAGCTGAAGGCAAGACATTGGAGAAGTCTTCAAGTAGCTCCCCCATACACAATGTGGGAAGCTTTGCTTTGCATTCATCTTCACTTGTACATCATCATTAATTACTTGATGACATCCTTTGATGAGCACCAAGCTCATGAGAATTACCTAACCCACATAACATAGACAACACATAGTATGGGTTAATACACAAAGCGCAATTGATAAATTCTTACCATGCCACAAGATCTCATGTGGCACATGATATGCGCTGTGTGTTGACCATCTTAGAGGTCAGTCTTTGATCTTCATCTTGGTCAACATTTATCTTTGCTCCATGATTAATATTGATGTCTTGAAGGCCCTATTGATATCTTCACTATGCTTCATTTCTTCAAGACATAATAACCAATATCTTAATTCATCATGACCATATCAATTTTCTCCTTGAATACCATATTGGTCATCATTTGCTTGTTCTCATGCTCCAACATAGTATCTTGAGAGGCACAATGAATTCTTCACTTGAATTACTTGCTTCATGACATACTAATCCATGACTCAACATATGAGCTCATAATGATCCTATCTTCAAGCATATGTAGAATTCTTCTCTTTAATCATTCTCTCAAGATCTTGATCCATCATGGTTCAACCCATAAGCCTTGATGCATGCACAACAATATGTATATGGCATTCATTTCAAATCCATTCTATCTCCTTCTTGCATCACCATGGAATAAACATCCTTCAGTTCATCCAATATTCTTCATGCATTGGAAATGGAACTTTCCTTCAAATGTATAACCTAATGCAAACATTAGTCCCTTAGGATTGTCATTAATTACCAAAATCACACATGGGGACTACATGTACTTTCACTTGTACGCACTATGGTAGAGGATGCAGTCATTAGGGCATGCATGTATCTTCTGCACCTTCAATCCTAGAGGGCATACGACCTTCTTTGCTGCGTATGTACTGTCGGGCAATTCGTTATCCTTTGGAAGCTTCTTCTTCAATATTTTCAGTAGCTTCTCAAATCCTTTGTCAGGCACAGCATTCTCTGCCTTCCACTGCAGCAATTCCAGTACGGTACCGAGCTTTGTGTTGCCATCTTCGCAATTGGGGTACAACCCTTTTTTGTGATCCTCTAACATGCAATCAAACTTCAGCTTCTCCTTTTGACTTTCGCATTGCGTCCTTGCATCTACAATGACCCGGCGGAGATCATCATCATCGGGCACATCGTCTGGTTCCTCTTGATCTTCAGCAGCTTCGCCCGTTGTAGCATCATCGTGCACATTGTCTGGTTCCTCTCAATGTTCAGTAGCATCACCGTATTCAGGGGGCACATAGTTGTCATCGTACTCTTCTTCTTCGCCGTCTTCCATCATAACCCCTATTTCTCCGTGCCTCGTCCAAACATTATAGTGTGGCATGAAACCCTTGTAAAGAAGGTGGGTGTGAAGGATTTTCCAGTCAGAGTAAGACTTCATATTCCCACATATAGGGCATGGACAACACATAAAACCATTCTGCTTGTTTGCCTCGGTCACTTCGAGAAAATCATGCACGCCCTTAATGTACTAGGAGGTGTGTCTGTCACCGTACATCCATTGCCGGTTCATCTGCGTGCATTATATATAATTAAGTGTGTCAAAAATCATTATAGAACATCATGAATAGATAATTAAGTGACCAAATTAATAGAAGTTCATCATCACATTAAAACCAAAGTACATACATAGTTCTAATCTAACAACATAAAGCTCTGCAGAGCATCTAAATTAATTAAACCATACATCAAAACTATGTAAAACATTTCAATGCGAAAACAAATGCGATCATAATCGCAACCAAGGTAACAACTGATCCAACGGCACAATGATACCAAGCCTCGGTATGAATGGCATATTTTCTAATCTTTCTAATCTTCAAGCGCATTGCTTCCATCTTGATCTTGTGATCATCGACGACATCCGCAACATGCAACTCCAATATCATCTTCTCCTCCTCAATTTTTCTTATTTTTTCCTTCAAGAAATTGTTTTCTTCTTCAACTAAATTTAACCTCTCGACAATAGGGTCGGTTGGAACTTCCGGTTCAACAACCTCCTAGATAAATAAAATCCATGTCACGTTGGTCGGCATAATTTTCATAAACAATAAATGAACCATTAGTTATGAAAAGATAATATATACCACATCCGAATCATAGACAGGACGAGGGCCGACGGGGGCGGATACCAAAACCATCGCACTATATAAGATGCAATAATAAAAGTAAGAAAATAATACAAGTATCTATCTAAACATACAAGTAAGAATATTTTTCCTTTCAGAAAGAAGATAAGAAGAAGAGGCTCACCACTGTGGTGCCGGCGATGAGATCGGCGCAGGTGATCGACGACGGTGAAGACGGGGACGGGGCGTGACGGAACGCTAAACATAGACAAATATTGAGGAAAATGGAGCTTGGAGGTCGAGCTTGGAGAGGAGAAAGCTTAAGTAGTGTGGCTCGGGCATTCCATCGAACACCTTGTGTGCATAAGAGGTGAGCTAGAGCACCACCAAGCCCTCTCCCCCTCGGCGGCCAGAAGAAACAGAGTAGTGTGCTCTGCTCTTACGCGAGGGGGTATATATAGGCACCTCATTGGTCCCGGTTGGTGGCATGAACCGGGACTAAAGGGCAGCCTTTGATCCCGGTTCAAGCCACCAACTGGGACCAATGGTGGTGGGCTAGGAGCGAGGCCCATTGGTCCCGGTTTGTCCAACCAACCGGGACCAAAAGGTCCAGACGAACCGGGACCAATGGCCCACGTGGCCCAGCCGTCCCCCGGGGCTCACAAACCGGGTCCAATGCCACCATGGGTCCGGGTTCTGGACTAAACCGGGACTAATGGGCTGACCCGGCCTGTACCTTTTCCCCCTTTTCTACTAGTGTGACGGCTCCAGTTATTGAATGGCGGAGGAATGAGATCATGATCATGGCTTTGGTGACCGAACGGAGGAGGGAGCCTTAACTGTTGCAAAGTCTGGTGAGGTATATACATATATTAATTTACCTGTGCTGACTTGATGCATTAATTGTTTTGTATGTACATATATTAACGCTTCTTTCTTCTTTTAGCCCTCCGGATCAAGCCAAACTTCCGAAAGGAGACGAGGCCTGAAGAAAAGGTTGCACCAGGATGAAAGGTTCATGATCATAGAAGTCACGAAAGATGGCCAACCGATTGCTCCCAAGCGGACCAAGGACGCATTTGTACATCAGTGCAAAGTTGTTCTTAGGGACAACGTCCCAATCAACATCCAACAATGGAATAAGAAGAAGGACCCTGAAGTTTTTTATGTCCAGGATAGACTACAAGATGATCTTTAGACCTCGCTGATGACAAATTTCAGCCTACCACAAGAGGAGGATCCGAATAACCCAGTTACAGAGCAAAAGGTCAAAGTGTCTGCTCTTAAGAAGATGGCAAAACTATTCAAGAACTACAAGAAATATTTGAACACAAAGTTTGTCGAGGAAGACGAGACTCGAGAGTTCATCGGTCATTATGAGAAGATAAGAGATAACTAGCTTGCATTTGTGGCCTATAAGAGATCGGACAAGGGTAAGCAAAGGTCACTGACAAACAAGCAAAATGCTGCAAAGAAGAAGTATCACCATACCACCGGGTCAGGTGGCTGCAGCAAAGCCCGACCATTATGGGATAAAGGTAAGCAAGACCTGCTTGCTAAAGGGGTCCAACCAGCGACATAGCACTCGCCAGATCGGGCAAGGACTTGGTTCTTTGGGGTTGGCCGAACTTTGGACCCATAATCAGGGAAGTGTGTTTGGACGAACGATCAACTTGCAATACCCATCAAGATGCTTGAGAAAGCAATCAAGGTTGCGCATGAATGGATGTTCATTCCCGACAGAGAGAAGGACGACCTGACAGAGGCCCTCGGGAATCCTGAACACCCTCGACGAACACGAGGCACATCAGGCTCCGTTTCGTGGGTGCATGGGTTTCCCGACATCGGTGGTTGTAGAAGCCAAGAGAGAAAAAAGAAAGATGGAGCAACCCAAATGCAGAAGCTCAGTGCAAGATTAGAGAAACTAGAGGAACTTGAGAGCCAGCAAGCTACCGGTCAACCATCTCAGTGGCATGAAGATCCTTCTTTCAATGCTGCCCCAGAGGCTACCCCACCATCTTAGCGGAGAAGCAGCGTGCTTCCACGAAGCTTGTTCAATCTGATTTCACGGCTCCTCGCTACCCCATGGATAGTATCACGGAGCCTGAACATTGTGTGCTAATGGCGAAATGCCAGAACCAAACCTTGAAGGCGGCGGTCGGCTCTGTTGTACCTCCTCGAGTTGAGGGAACTTTCCATTGCCGTCTGATTCCACATGGCTTTGCTATTGTGACGACGGATGAAATAATGGAGGGATTTGAGGGGCCGGAGCTTGACTACCCTACAGGTAAAGGGGATATTCTTCTAGAAAATGCTTTAAGGAGTACCTGTCTATGGAGAAAGGAGTACATCAAGCTTCCAAACTGGACGCCTCAGTAGACTCAGTCGGATGAGGCCCCTCAGTAGAGTCCTCTTCCACCTCAGCTGTCTCTGACGTGTCAGCGCACTCCGCCTCCTACGGTGCATCAGCGGACTCTGCCGTCTCAGCAACGACGAAAGAGAAACGCCGCCGCTCTAGGGGCTAGCAGTACAAGAGGTGGGAAGAAATTCAAATTTGGTCCAAACTTCAAGGCTCCTCCAAAGTTAACATATGAGAGGACCAACGAGGAAAATGCAGACATCATGGAAACTGATGTGCATGGCCATTTTGAACAGAAATGTCCACCTCCGAAGGAAACAATAGATCCGATGAAAGCGAAGCACACTCTGGATGCCCTTAAGCAACCACCACCGCCTCTGCCGCAATCCAATTATGACCGCTGTATTGAAAAGACATATGATGAAGCGCGGCGGTTGGGAAGTACTTAAGTACTTCTAGTGCTGCAAGACGAAGAAGTGGGAAAACAATTCCCCAGCTCGGCGAACAGGAGAAGCAATCGTGCCCCACGCTCAAGGTGTCTAGCGATATCGCTAATATGGGGCTACTGCCCGGTACCACTCTTGGTGATTACGTGGGCGATGATGTACAGTTTGAAACAGCTGAGCTAGTAGAGATCTTTATATACGAGCAAGGGAAGCCTCTCGTCGAACCTGACCAGCTCCCGCATCTACCAACAATGATGCGAACATTGCATAACTGGTACGTGGAAACCTGCAGCAAGGATGGCACCGACAGTATATTGCTGGGAATTAAAGATGAGCACGACTTCATTGGAGTTGAGGTGATGCCTGTTGAATTTGTGGAATTATTTCAGTTATTCAATCAAGACGCCTTCAACAAACAACTCATGGCTTGCTATTGTCTGTAGGTATTACTTATGTAATTAAGTCTCTAGCTCAGCTTGTTCATTGCACGCATATATAATTATCCTCACTATATTGGTGCATATTGAAGATCGTCGAATGCAAGAGAGGACAAATCTATGACATTGGGTTCATTAGCTCAAATACCGTAAATGAATGGACGGTAGCAAACAGAGCCAAAGATACAGACGATAACTTGCTAAAAGCGTTCCTTCGACATCAAAACAAAAAGGAAATACTCTTTCCTTAGAACTTCAAGTGAGTGTTACTATCTTGTGCATATTCGGTTTCGCTTACTTGAGGTTAAGAACTGTAATTGATGAGTTATGCTTGCGCAGGTTCCACTTTATTCTGCTATCCATTAAGCTTGACGGGGGAGTAGTAACTGTCTTAGACTCGAGACGTAAAGATCCTACGGATTATGCGAACATGAGTGAAATGCTCCAGAAGTAAGTTCAATCATTATCGCACCATGTCGGCAACTTTTGTTCATTTCCTGATATCAAGTAATCATTTTCTTTGTCGGGCAGGGTTTGGAAAATGTTCACCGCAATGGTTCCGGGTCTGCAGAAGGAGCTGCTATTTACATACCCCAAAGTAAGTAGTACTAGCTACTTCCGCGCATCTCTCATCGATTCTAGATTCATCAATACCATTATCATGCTTGAGTTTGATTGAAATATATTCCCGTAAAGTGCTTGCAGTAGGAAGGCGGGAATAATTTATGTGGATACTACGTTTGCGAGTTCATGCGCCACTCGACCTCTGAGCGGGGCTCCTCTGACCAACAACTTCAAGTACATAAACAATATTCACAATTCTATTTTATTACCATCAATTGTGTTGAGTTTCATTCATATATATGTATTGACCCCCTTCTTTATATTAGATGCAGCAGATGCGGGAAGAACTCCTACCACATGATCGCATACGAGCAATTCAAGAGGAATTGATGGGATTCTTTCTTGACCACATCATGCATGACAAGGGAGAATACCATATGGAATTGCAAATGTATCATAGGTAGATGATGTTAGCGATTGTAAGAGATGTTATATTGTATATATGTAGTAGCGTCGGATAGATATACGAAAACTTGTTGTTCGACGAAGCACGGAGAAAGAGAGGTCACTTCTTTCTATATATGTTCAAGACGATGTTGTGTAATTAATGGTTCCTTCATTTGCTTACTAGCTAGCGTAGACTTCTCTCTATATGTAGTAGCTACCGTCGACCAAGCACGGAGAAAGAGAGGTCACTTCTCTCTATATGTAGTAGCTAGCTAACACAATATGAAACCCCTAAACCCTCCAAAACCCCTAATTAAACCCCCTCCTTTCAAAAAAACCAGCGCCTGCGAGCTGCTGACGTACGTGTGGGTGTCTTTTAGTCCCGGTCGGTGTTACCAAGCGGGACTAAAGGTCCTCCTTCCTGGGCGCCCCAAAGTGGCCACGCGGAGCTCCTTTAGTCCCGGTTCGTAAGCCAACCGGGACTAAAGGTTTTGGGCATTAGACCCGACCATTTTGTCTCGGTTCGAGAACTGAGACTAAAGGCCCTCTAAAGTTCATTATGCACCATCACCGTCCGATCAGATAGTCACCGAGGCGGCGAGACCGGCCTTCGCGACATTTAAGGCATGATTTGGGTGGGAAGGAGTAAGATAGGGGTGGTCAGGTTAGAATTTAATAGATACATCTTGGATATATTAAGCCTGAATTGGGTGGAAAGGGGTAAGACGGGGTTGACCGGGCTAGAGTTTCACTCGGGTACCCTTTGGGAGCGAACCCGGACCATGTTTGGTTATGTAATCATATGACTCGAATGGTATGGATATGAATATTTTCCTGGGACTTATTTTGAACATAGAAATCCAAAAACAAATGCATAGGAAAAATGCAAAAATTTCATGCAATTATATGATCTAAAAGGGTTGAAAGGATGTTAGATTGTGCACAAAAAAAAGGATGCTAGTTATGCACTCACAGCAAAAAAGAGATATTGAGCTAAAAACAAGATGGGAAAAGGATTTTATCCAAGAGATTGGAGTGGATAAAACTATTCCTATATAATCTTGTGCAAATGTATCATGCAAGGAACCGTTCATTTCTTAGGGCATCTCCAACACGGACCCTCAAACTGCCCGCATACATCTGGAACGCGCGGACCAAACCCCAGAAGCCATCCAACGCGGGCCTATATTGGTCCATCGAGCGATCCAAATCATGTTTTTCCCGCAAACCGGAATCAAACGTGGTGGTGGTGGTTGTGGGAGGGGGTGTTTTGCCGGAGTCCGGACACAAGACACGTCGTACTCTTACACCCATGGCCCACCCAAAAGGAAGGCTGAGCCCGTGCTTCTGTAGCCGCCCGTCCTATTGCCATGGTAAAATCCTCACTCTCTTCCTCCATGCCGCCATTCTCTACCCAATTCCATCCGTTTTCTCCCACTCTCTTCCTCCCTCTTACCGTTGACGCATGGAACTAGTCGAGAGCATGATGGAGTTGGATGGTGGAGGCGCAAGAGGATCTCAGCATGATCCTCGCTCGGAAGATCAACTCAGCGACGCGGCAAAATTGTTGCATCAAAGCAAAGGCCGCAAAGGAGGAAAAGCTCAAGAAGCGGCATACCAGCGGTGGGCTGGTAAGCAGTCCACGGCAACCACCGGCAGGAAGTTCCTTACATCGTGGATATAAACGTGGCGTCACTGCTCTTCTTGAAGACTGCCCTGCCACAGCTCATCCAGGCATGAACGGTGGGCGGAGAGCACATGGGCATCCGCACGTTGTTCACTATTATGCCTATAGCAAGGGAGAAGGTGTATGACAACCGGGAGAGGGAGATGTTCGACATCATCCATGGTGGAGGCGGAGGAGGTGGTGGTTATGAGGAGGGGCAAGTGGTAGACTTGGATCCCACCCAGTCCGGGAACTACACCCACACGCAGGAGGGCTACGCCGAGACTGGCACGCAATCCTACATCCAGCCCGTCATGGGCACACGACAACATGATTGGGATGCCGGACAGGTGAAGGAGGAGGAGGTAGAGGAGGAGGAGGACAATGAGGACGATGATTTGGATAATTTTGTCGGCGATCCAAAGAATAAGGGTAGACCAGAAAGTTCCAACATGTGGGAAGATGAGCTTTTGTGCGATGTATGGTCGACCACTAGTCTCGATCTGATCAATAACATGGAGCAAAAGGGCACAATATTTTGGACCAACGTTCACACATGGTTCCATGAACACAAGCATTTCGCAACCTAGTCCGACGTGGTCATTCGCAACCGTGAATCAAAGTCCCTCAACCATTGATGGTACACCATCCAAGATGTCGTGTCGAAGTATTGTGGCCACTTGGCACATCTCATTGCATGGTGGCCTAATGGTGCGTAAATCACCGAGCAAGTAAGTTCATTTGGCGTCCACAGCTTCATGCCTGGCAAAAGGGGTGTCTAGTCTGGCCTTAAAATCCAGAGGATGTTTTGCCTTATAAAACCCATTGTGCCACGTCCTCTACCACCTTATCTTGTTGGCTGATGCCAGAAGCAGTGGACCACCAACTGGCGGCCCCATCAGTACCATCTATACCTACTAATAAAAGAAATAGATATTCTTAATCCGTCATGCTATTTTATAGGAACCCCCCTGATTTTTCTGACATTCAACCCATAGTAGATATTAAATGTTTTTTAAAATACTCATATCTTTTAAACTGTAACTCCAAATTTAACATGTTATATATGAATTTTATTAAAAAATATATAGAATCTGAATATGATGTTATTTTACCTGTTAACAATTAAAAAATACTATCTATGATGCAATCCTAATCAATAATGCATTATGCGTTTTCTTTCATACCAATAGTGATTTAGATTGGGGATGAACACATCAGGAAAATTAGGATTGGACACGGAATTGAAGATGAATTCGCTAGAGACACCCAATAAATAAGGACATGCATGAAAAGAAATAAAATAAGAACCCAATAAAGATGGGATGCCTGCTATAAAAGAAATAAAAGAGAAAATGCAGAGGAGATCCGATAAAGATGATATGTTGCACTATTCTCCTATATATAAGAAAGAAGAAAGAGAGGACATGCATGGCAAAAAGTTGAAAAAAGGCATGCACGAAAAAAAAACATGTTTGACAAGATATAAATAATGATGAAGGCACCAATACCTATGTCATGTATGGCAAGAAATAGTGATGAAATATGGACGCAAGTACCTGCGTCCACAAGAGACCATACAAAAATGTTCCTTTTCAGACAAAAAAAATCTCTCTTTATGCTTAAAAAATCATGTATCTGTTTAACAACTCTTCATGTGTGTTTAAGAAATATGCATGTGAAGAAAAGTGTTCAGGAGTTACCCTAAGTTGGTGATGCTTAAACTGAAAACCGCCCTCGATGCACACATCTCCGTAGTGTGCTAATGTGTCATCGTCTGTTCTTGTCGTTTTCCTTTACCGGCCCGTAACAATACCCCATTTCACACATAACATGAACAAATGCATGATCATTTACCCGTTTCTTTGTACGAACTAAATCCATATGCAAGCCGTGTTGAAATAGAATACTTGTGGAATCTTGAACTGTGCTTTTATAGGCTAAGACCATCTTTATTTGGGCCATAGCTACAAATTCACATATTACAGAACATTTTTTGTAAATTAAGAGCATGTGGTATTTTTTCCCGTTGCAACACACGGGCCTTTTAGCTAGTAGATAAAATAGATCCACCCTTTACCCCCGGCAGAGTTATTTATCCAAATCCACCACACTTGGGGCTAGGGTAACAACTTAGAACCAGATTTGAGGCAGGGCACAAAAAGCATCGAAATTGCGCCTAATGACTAAGGAGAGCATTGATTGTCAGATAAGCTCACGAAAACAGTAAAACTGACGAATTGAGCCCACCTGTCAGGCCGACGTGTCATGTCTACATGTACAAATTGCTGAGGTGGACGTGGGTCCCGCTGTCAGCCCCCACCTACTTCTTCCTCCTCCCATCTCTTCCCCTCTCTCTGTCCTGGCGCGTGACTCACCCACCACAAGCGCCATCGCTCGGCTCAAGGAGATGCTCCAGAAGCACACGGATGGCACGCTGCCTGCAGCGAGCGTGTTCTTCCCGCCAGCCGACCCTGACGAAGATGGAGGATGGCAAAGCCGTGGCAGAGTTCGACCTACCAGCCGAAAGGGAGGAGATGGTGGCTCTCGTGGTTGTGTGCAGCTGCGGGAGGGGAGGGGCAGTGCCGCGCTGCGCCTCCTCCGACCGAATGACGGAGGCACGTTCCAGGTTAATTAATTGAAGCGGGGTGCGCATAATCGATGGCATGGCCATTGTCTTCCTCGGCTCCGGCAGCACTCCGCCATCCCCCGATCTCCTTCATTGTCTTGCCCCATTAATTCTCGACGGCTCCCTCGCCTTCCCGATGTCATGACCGAGCTTCTCGTGGCGTCCACTCAAATCCCCTCATTCTCGACACGGCTCGTCGCGACCTCCATGCTCCGCTTGCCGCCGTCGTCGACAGAGACGTTGCTCCGGCCGAGCAGGAGCTTGAAAAGGGCGGCCCCTGCCGAGCACAAGCAGCCCGAGACCACCGTGGCCTCCACAACCGCAAGAGAACACCATGGCTCCGCCTGAGGTACTCCCTGCTTCGGTTGCATCTGCCGGCACCATGGTGCGCCTCCGGCCCGGCCTCGCCTGTGCGGCGTCTGTCGGTGTTGTGGTTCTAAGTCTGACAGTAGAATGGGGGGTAGGTATGGAGAGGCAAGATCCTAGCTATGGAGCAGTTGTGAAGACAAAGGATGTACGAGTTCAGGCCCTTCTAGGAGGAAGTAACAGCCCTACGTCTCGGAGCCCGGAGGCGGTCGACTGGATTATGTGTGTATGGATTACAAGGGTGCGAACCCATTACACTGAGGAGGGGGCGGCTTATATAGTGCCTGCTTGACCCCTCCGGCCCTCAGTTATGCGGGGTTTAAAGTACATTAAGACTAGGCGTTACTGGTAACGCCCTACATAAAGTGTCCTAAATACCATAAAGACTACTTAATTACAGACCGTTTGGATGCAGAGTGGCTCTTGATCTCCTGGTGGTCGAGTGAGTCTTCATGGTCGAGTCCTTCGAGTCTGTCGAGTGAAGTCTCTCTTGGTCGACTGGAAGGCAGTTTCTTCTGAGGGTGTCCTTGGGAAGGGTACTTAAGACAGGTCTATGACCCTACCCTACGTACATGACTTCATCATTAGCCCCCGAATGGATCGAGGTTTGAGTGAGAAAGGAGTTGTTAATATTTCCAACATGTTTTTGTGTTCTGAACAGGTCTCATCTTGGACCAATAATCTTTTGTTGATGGCAGCAGCTTTTCTTTCAGTCGCCTTGATCCATTCTTCTCTCCCGTCGAGTGAACTTTTGAGCTTAGTAAACTTTCGAGCGACGGATCTCAGGAAATCTACCATCTGACAGACCGATCTGCTGTTAGCGGATTTCGTGGGATCCGAATTTTGGGAAGCGCGTGAAGCGGGGCGGACCGTGGCGCTCGGATGGGATAGGGCATAGACGCCTCGATTTCCGTGCCCCCTTTTTCGCCACGTATCGCGTGCGTGCGACTGTTTCGGGATATGATAGGATCGTCCGGGCCCACTCGTCAGCCACTCGGAAGTGTCCTTATAAAACGCGCCAGGTGAGGGTTTTTTGAACAGTATCTCCCCATTCCTCCTTCTGCCCTCTCCCTCTCCGCCCGTCGTGCCTGTTCTCGCCCCCGCCCATCCACTCCTCGTGCGATTCGTCAGTGACAATGGTGAAGGAGAAGACGGCGGCTTTGGAGCGCGCGAAGAAGGCGACGGCGACGGGAAAGGCGAAAGGGAGAGCGCCCAGTCGGGGCGGATCCTCGTCCAGGTCCCGCCTGCCGCAAGGCTGGGTACAAGGGGATTGGATCCGCTTGACCATCACCGAGACGGATCTCACTGAGATGGCCAACAAGGACTTGATCCCTCACGGGGCAGCGAGGCTCACGGGGAACGAGTGGTAACCACAGCCGCAGGAGGGTGAGTGCGTTCTTCTAGCTACTCACGTCGACCGTGGGTTCTCCCTGCCTCGGAGTGTTTTCTTCCGTGGTTTCTTGAATTTCTTTGGTGTGCAACTCCACCATTTCAATCCAAATTCCATCGCCTACCTTGTTGGGGGTTGGGTGCGACATATGCCAAAGGATGGCTTATCATGGTGGGGGCGAGTAGGACGTCGCCGGTGCCTGGAAACGGGATGAGGCGTAGGCATGCACGCCGGCGAATCTTACCCAGCTTCGGGGCTCTCTGGGGAGATAACACCCCTACTGCTGCTCTGCGGGGTCTCCGCGTAATCACTAAAGCGAGGTAACTACAAGGGTGCTCCTTGAGCTGTATCGGGAGGTAGGAGGGAGCAAGGCTAGTCCTCTCCTACCTTTGCTATCTGGTCCATCTCTATCAAGGTCCGAACCCTTTGCATGGGTGCCCCGGGGGGTTTATATAGGCCTACCCCCCGGGGGTACAATGGTAATCCGGCTGGGCGCGGGCCCCAGCCGTCTGTCTCTCACACCGCCGTCCTTTTCGCCGGCTCCTGGGGCCCGCTGACTGGTGGGCCCCGCGGACAGGCCTGACACTATGCGGCGCTCCTGATGACGCAGGCTTGGTCATTGGGTCGTGGCAACAGTGCCGCCGTCTATCGGGCGATCACTGTCGCCATTCCCCATCCTATCTGGTTAATGGCTCGTGGGGCCCTGGAGGGGAGGCGGCCGACTCCGGGGAGGCCGACTCCCCCAGGGCCGTCTTCAAGGCGCCCAGGCCGCCTTCGGTGCACCCACTGATAGGCGGCCCCGCGGTCTTCGGGACGTACAGGCCGGCGTCGTGGGTACAGTGCATCACGCACTGTGGCTGAGGTCAGGGCAGGCATGGCAACAGTGTCGCGCCTCGCCGGAGATCTTCCGGCGATACGGCTCACTGTAGCCATGCCAGTCCCTCATAGGCAGGGAGGAACGGCCACGTCGTGACCGTACCCTGCATCGGGCTTCGGGAAGAGTCATGGGCCGACTCCCATAGTCGGCCTCTCTGGAGGTCGCTAGCTTGGAGTCGGCTTGTCTTGGAGTCGCCGTCTGGGACTTGGCTTCTCTGGGAGTCGCCGTCTGGGACTCGGCTTGAGGGGCGCGGCCTGCCCCGATGTCTTTAAAGATCTTGGGTCCCGGGTTAGCCTACCCGTGGCCCATTACTCTGACAGTAGTCCCCGAAGCTGGGGAAGCCTCGCAGATACCGCCTTGTGGGGCTTCAACAGTTTCATCCTTCCCCGCACGGACTCTGGAACTCGGCTGCCGTCTTTTCCTCGGCCGACATGATGAAAGTCGGATCCTTTCTAGCGAGGGGCCGCTGCTTGAAAGTCGCGGTGGGAAATCAGGCGGCGTATCAGATACGCTTCCTTGCAGCCATCGAGGCGGTCCTACCGTGTGGCGCCACGTGGAGAGGATAGTCTGCTCACCCACGCGCGCGACGGGACGGGCCGTCAGGCGGGGCCCGCCACTACCGCGCCTCGGCATACGAACGGATCCGCTGCGGTCGTGGACGGTTGGTTTCCCCACGCCGTTACTGCGCGCAGTAACTTCATGGGGTAAATCGTGGGGCGGCGCGGGGGATCGTGCGCAGTTAATCCCACGCCCGCCCCCTCGGCTCCTCAGCCCACAGGGCTAGAAATAGGCGGGGAGGAGCAGGGCGGCACCGCACGCGCACCCTTCCTCCCCATTCTCTCGCCTCATCTCGCCTTCTCTCCTCCTGCCCCTGCCATCGAGCAAGAACACTTCCTCACCGCGGCGATGAGCTCTTCCTCCACCGCGGCCCCCGCCGTGCGCTCCGGCGTATGGGACGGCTCGGAGGTGGAGGAGGAACACATCGAGTTCCTCCGCCAGACACGCCGTCTCCCCAGCGCGGACCTCGTGCGCACCCGCCCCGCGGCGGCGGGGGAGATCCGACCGGCGCCGGAGGAGGGCGAGCGGGTCATCTTCCGCTCGCACCTCATGCGCGGCCTGGGGCTTCCGACGAGCAGTTTCTTCCGCTCGTTCTTGGAGTTTCACGGCCTTCAACCACACCACCTTACTCCAAACACGGTGGTGTTGCTCTCCGCCTTCGCCACTCTGTGCGAAGGTTTCCTCGGTGTTCTCCCCACCCTCGAGCTGTGAGGAGAATTCTTCTCTTCGAAGCTCGGCACGCACGTCGCCGGCATTCCGGCTCAGTGCGGCACCTACGTCGCGGTGCGGCGCTCGACAGCCGACAACCCCTTTCCTCCCATCTCGCTGATAAAGTCGGTGAAGATGTGGCAGCACTCGTACTTCTACGTGAAGAACCTCTCCAACGACGGCGACTGGGTCAACCTGCCGCCCTTCAACGCCGCCCCCCTAACTGGGAGGCTCCCCAGCTGGTCTCACCGGGCCAAGTCGCTGACTCCCTCCGGAGCTGCCGCCGTAGCGCGACTCCGAGTCTTGCTGCAGTCGGAGGGCCTCGTCGGATCCGACCTTCTGGCCGCCTTCATGGCGCGCCGAGTCCTCCCGCTCCAAGGCCGTCCTCACCTGATCTGTCAGATGAGCGGCCTCCGAGATCCGAGTCGGATGAGCACCAAGGAGATGCCCCGGAAGGAGGTGGCGAACTTGGTGAACCGCATCGCGCACTGCGAGTTCACGGAGGACTGCCAGTTCGGCAAGGAGCCGTACTCGCGCGACAACCCCCCTCCAGTGGTAAGTCGCATCTCCCTGTAGTTTTGTCTTCCTTTGCAGCCGACTCCGGCTTTTGACTCTTGTCGGTTTCTTCTGGCTAGAACCCCCTCATGGAGCCCGCAGCCGGCGCCACGAGACAGCCCTGCGATTACGTCCCTAATCGCGTGGACAGCGACGTTGACGACCCCGACTTGGGGGCGGCGGCGTTGGAGGCTGACGCCGAAGGCGGCAGAGAAGGGGCGGACGGCGGCTTCAGGCCCTCGGCCACCTTCGCCGACTGGCCTGAAGATGATGCCGACGGGGAAGTCGCTCCGCGCCACCAGCCGAGGGCCGGCCTGGCCGGCCAAGGCGGCGCGAAGAGGCATCACGCCGGGCCGAGTGCGCCCGGCGGCAAACTGAAGAAGTTTAAGGGGGCGGCCGCCGCGACGAAATGGGAGGAGGCGGCCGCGAAGGCCAACCGCTTCCTTTATTATCCCTTCGTTCTTCTTCAGGGGCCCCCTCTCCCTCGAAAGAGTCGCCGTCCCCTCTGTCATGGGGTCGGCAGAGACGTCCGCCAACACTCGGCGGCCCGATCCCGCCGCCGACCTCCGGGAGGCGACGGAGCGGAATGCGCGGGAGAAGCGCCATGAGGAGGAGGCCGACCGCCTGGAGAAGGCGCAGGCCGAAAAGGCGGCCACCAACCCCAGAAGAAGCTGGAGGACGCTGAAGTCGCTGCTGCCGCGAAAAGGCGTGTTGAGGAGGCCGCGCGTCGCTGATCGGCGATGCTCGTCACCCCATTGTCGTCGGCGCCACCGGCTCCGGAGTTCACGGGGCAGACCGGAGAGGCCGGCACCGAGAACCCCCTCGCGGAGGAAGGCGGCGAGGCTTCTGGCTCGGACACCCTCGTGTCGCCTCTGCCGCCTCCGCCCCCGTCTGGGAGACCACATGGCAAACAGCCGGTGGGCCAGTCGGAGCTGCCGACCGCGGACGAGGCCGAGGCGCGGCTGCTTCTTCAAGTCGCCATGCCGGTGCGCCGCCGTCTTGAGAGGGCGACCTCGGCGCCGCGACCTTGGGAAGTCGGCACCGCCAGCTCGGCGACCCTGGACGTCGAGGCCTCCAGTGCCGCGCCCACCGGGTGGTTGCGCGGAGGCGGCACCGGACCGCTGAACCAAGCGCTCCTGGATATCCAGGCGAAGCTGCGTGCCGAAAGCGGCGCCCTTCAAGTCTGCAACAGGGCGCATCTGGCCGCGCGGACATCTGACCGAGTACGTTTTCTTCTTCTTTCTGATTCTTGTTTTTCTCCGTGGGGGAGCGTCAGCGTACCCACTGGGTGTAGTCCCCGAGTTCCGGGCCGGCTGCTAAGCAGGCGGGTCAGAACTCCCTCCAGTGAGTTCAGAATACTGACTTTGTCTTTGTCGACTTTTTGTAGGAGTATCATAACCTCCGCGCCGCTGCCTTCAACCGCAATGTTGAGGAGTTGAACAAGCGGACCGCCGACTTGGTGGAAAGCCGGGGTGAGCTCTTTTCTTCCTTCTTCGCGGGGGCGCGCTGGCGCACCCGTGGGCTGTAGTCCCCGAGATTCGGGCCGACTGCTGAGCAGTCGGGCCGGATCTCCCCGGCGATCTACTTTACTGACGACTGGCTTGTCTCTTTCTTCGTTCTTCAGGTGCCAACGCCGCTCTTCAGGAGCAGCTGGGCGAGGCCAACACTGCTCGGCGTGCCAAGGAGGAGGAGTGCGGCAGGCTCGCCAAAGAGCGTGACCTGCTGGCGACGCAGCTGGCCGAGCAGAGGGAGCTGCTCCAGAAGGCGCAGGACGAGGCCAAGACGCGGGAAGCCACTCTCATGGCCGAGTTCGAGATCGAGCGCTCCGCCTGGACCGATAGGGAGGCGATGCTGACTTCCGGCTACCACGAGATCGAGGACATCATCGACGGTAAGTTTCTTTTGTTTCTTCGGGCTTCCGACTGTGTGTCAGGCCGACTTCTGATTTTTTGACTTTCTTCTTTTTTGTCTCGGCAGACTTCTTTCTAGGTCATTCACAGGCAGTCCCTCTAGCCATCGAGGCTGCTCGAGAGGCGCGAAGGCGAAGGGTGAGGAGATCGCCGCTAATGCCCCCCGAACCATCGACGAGCAGCTCCTAAGCATTGAAGCCCATCTTCATCTGGCTCACTGGCTGCTGCGCCGGCTTCAGCGTGCCGGCGCCCAGGCAGTTGCCGTCCTGTGGCCGGACATGCCGGCTCTGCGCACCGCCAGTCGGACCGCCGACTGGCTGGAAGTCGCCGCCGGCCGTCTTGAGGCTTGGAAGGGCTCCTCGGCCCGAGCCGGAGCACGCCGGGCCTTAGAGTTCGTCAAGGCGTGGTATCCGGGGCTGGACCTGGACCGTCTGGCCGCGTTCCGGTCAGAAGCCCAGGCCGAGCTGGAGGCCGTGGAGGGCGCCCTTGTCGAGCGCGTGGCGGCCATCACTGAGTACACGGACACCAATGTCTTCATGACCGAACGGGCTGAAGGCGGCGAAGAAGTGCCACCGGACTGGTTCGGGATGAACCCGGAGTATGGCGAAGACTCGGTGGAGGTGATCGACTCCAGCACCGAAGAGGAGGACGAGGCGGAGGACAGAGGCGAGGCGGAGGCGCCAGAAGACGGAGCAGGCGGCCAGCCTCAGCTCGATCGCGCCTCCAGCAACGAGCCGCGTGGAGACAAGGCGACTGCCGCCGGAGGCGACCAAGCTGAGACCGCCCAGCCGACTACCCCAGCACCCAACACCGCCGTCTCCTCCGATCCTCCGGCCCCAGAGACCACCTCCTAGGCTGCTTTTTCCGCCTCTGTTTTATCTGTCTTTAGTAATCTTTTGAAAACTTGTTAGGTTCTAACAATTCCACCCGCGGGGTGTGTCCTGAACTTCTATACGAAGATTCGGCCAAGGGCCTATGTAAATATTTATCCGATTTCCGCCTTTCCTTGCTTATTGCTCTTTGGGCTTTTTCCTTTGCCGCCTTCCTTTGTTGCCGCCTTGCCATCTGGACAGCCGGTCTGCGAACTGTCGCTGGGTCGAGTGCTTGGCTACTTCGGGAAGGCAAGTACTTGGCTGTTTAGAGTTTCTTTAGCAAGTCGGCTAGAAAGCGTCAGGTCGACTATCCAAGAGTCGAACGTCTTTGATAAAAGCTAAGACGGCGAGCCGACTACTCATGAGTCGGCTCTGCAGAGAGAGGCTGGTAGCCGGCTTGAGCTATGCATATGTTTTAGGTCCTTAGCCATTTTTTCATGTGTGCGCCCGTTCTTGCTTGTTCTCCGCCTACCAACAGTCGCTCTGCGAGCTGCGGCTTTCGACAGGAGACGGCTTGAACGCGACACATTACTTGTCCGACTGCAGGAAGCATTTCATAGCGCAAGACGGCAAGTCCCCGAGCCGACTTGTCGGACCCGGTGCCAGACGGTATGATAAAAAGAGTAGCATATTCGGAAGCGTGATTCTTATCATACAGATAACAAAAAAGGCAGTCCCCGAGCTCGTCTCGGGGGGCCCAAGGTCTTAGTACTTTAATACAAAGGGGGTAGTGCGATACATACTGCATCAACTGTAAAACCTTCGAAGAAGATTTGCGTTCCACGGGTGCTCTGTTTCTTTGCCAGAGTCATCCCTCTTACGTGCTCGGGGCTTCTGAGCGTCGATTAGGTAGTAGGCGTCGTTCCCTAGCACCTTGCTGATGATGAAGGGGCCTTCCCGAGGTGCCGACAGCTGGTGCTGGCCGACTGTTCTCTGAATCAGCCGGAGCACAAGGTCGCCTTCTTGAAACGATCTCGGCTTGACCTTTCGGTTGTGGTATCGACGCAGACTCTGCTGGTAGATGCTAGACCGGCTGAGTGCCAACAGCCGTCCCTCTTCCAGCAGGTCAACGCCGTCTTGGCATGCTTCTTCAGCTTCCTCTTCGGTGTACATGGTGACTCGTGGAGAGTCAAACTCTATATCCGTTGGGACGATGGCTTCGGCACCGTAGACGAGGAAGAAAGGCGTGAAGCCGGTTGACTTGTTTGGAGTCATGCGCAGACTCCAGAGGACGGCTAGTAGCTCCTCGACCCAACAGCCGGCCGAACGCTCGAGTGGTTCGACCAGTCGAGGCTTGATGCCGGACAGGATGAGGCCGTTTGCTCGTTCCACCTGGCCGTTTGACTGCGGGTGGGCAACGGATGCTAAGTCCAATCGGATGCCTTGCGTCGCGCAGAAACGGGCCAAGGCGCCCTTGGCGAAATTTGTGCCATTGTCGGTGATGATGCTGTGCGGTATGCCATACCGCACCGTGATGTCGGCGATGAAGGTTACTGCAGTCGGCCCATTAAACTTCTTGATGGGCTTTGCTTCCACCCACTTGGTGAACTTGTCCACTGTGACAAGCAGATGAGTTAGGCCGCCTCGGGCCGTCTTGAATGGTCCCACCATGTCCAGGCCCCAAACTGCGAAGGGCCAGGTGATGGGGATTGTCTTCAGCGCGGAAGCCGGCTGAAGTGGCTTGAAGCGGAACATCTGGCACCCCTTGCATTTTTGGACTAGCTCTTTAGCTTCTTCTCGGGCAGTCGGCCAAAAGAAACCGTGCCGAAAGGCTTTGGCAGCGAGTGCCCTTGAAGCCGCATGGTGGCCACACTCGCCCTGATGGATGTCTCTGAGAATTGCTTGGCCTTGTTCTGACTCTACGCAGCGCTGGTAGACACCAGTGACACTGCGCTTGACTAGCTCTCTGTTGACTATGGTGTATGCTGCCGCTCGGCGCTGCACTTGCCAAGACAGGATCTCATCTGTCGGCATCTCTCTGTTCACTAGAAACTTGAGGGTGGGCTGCGCCCATGAAGGTGCTACTATCTCTTCAACTGCTACCACAGCGACTTGGACAAGGGTGGCCGGGCTGGGGGGCGGCGGGCTGGAGTCCGCGGCCACTTGCTGGATTGACGGAGTCCCTGGGCCGACTGGCGCAGTCCCCGGGCCGACTGGCGCAGTCCCCGGGCCGGGCTCTGAAGTCCCCGGGCCGGGTTCTGAAGTCCCCAGGCTGGTTTCAACTGTGGTTTTCTTGGGGCCGTCTGCTGGGGCTCTGGAGTCGGATCCGACTACTTCTGGAGGGGCCGGCACAAAGACGGAGTCTGACTCTGGTGAAGGCTTGATAGACGGCTTGAGGAGGCACTGAAGGGCGACGCCGAAAGGTATCGCTTGGCGAGTGGAGGCGACTCGTGCCAAGGCATCTGCTTGATCATTGTCATTTCTTGGCACGTGAAGGAATTCTCACCCCTCGAAGTATCCGCTGAGTTGCTACACCAGGAAGCGGTAGCTCGCCATGTTTGCGTCTTTGGCGTCCCAGTTGCCGGATGATAGCTGAACCACCAAGTCGGAGTCGCCATAGCATAGGATCCGGCGAATGCCGAGTTCTTTGGCAAGCCGGAGCCCATGAATGAGCGCCTCACATTCGGCGACGTTGTTGGAGGCGGCGAAGTGGATCTGCAGCACATACTTGAGCTTGTCGCCCTTAGGGTAGGTGAGGACGACGCCGGCTCCCAGGTCGGTGCGCATCTTGGAGCCGTAGAAATGCATCCGCCAATGGGTGGAGTCAGGCGCTGGCGGCAGGTACTGGGTCTCGGCCCAGTCGACGAGGAAGTCGGCCAGCGCTTGCGACTTGATGACGGTGTGGGGCTGGTAGTAGATGGTGTAAGGATCCAGATCTATAGCCCATTTGGCTACTCGACCGGAGGCGTCTCGGCTTCCAATGATCTCGGCGAGTGGAGCGGTGCAAACCACAGTGATTGGATGTTCTTGAAAGTAAGGCTTCAGCTTCTTGCCGGCAAAATGCACGCCGTAGCACATCTTCTGGTAGTGAGGGTAGTTCTTCTTGGAGGTCGACAGTACCTCTCTCAGGTAATATACCTGTCTCTAGACAGGGAGCGCCTTGCCTTCCTCCTTGCGCTTGACTACGATGACTGTGCTGACTACTCGGCTGGTGGCGGCGATGTACAAGAGCATGGGCTCTTTGGGAGTCGGAGCCGCCAACACAGGGGGAGTAGTCAACATCTTCTTCAGTTGGAGAAATGCCTCATCCGCCTTGTGGTTCCACTCAAAAAAGGTGGTCTTCTTCATCAATTGATACAAGGGCAGAGCTTTCTCGCCCAGCCGACTGATGAATCGACTAATGGATGCCAAACAGCCGGTGAACTTCTGCACATCCAACAGTCGGCTGGGTACCTCCATCCTCTCGATGGCCTTGATCTTCACGGGGTTGCACTCTATGCCGCGTTCGGAGACCAGGAAGCCAAGGAGCTGGCCGGCTGGTACTCCGAAAACGCACTTCTCAGGGTTGAGCTTGATCTGGAATCGGCGCAGATTCTCAAAGGTCTCCTTGAGGTCCTCCAGCAGCGTCCCACGCTTCTCCGTCTTCACCACCACATCATCCACGTAGACATGGGCATTCGTGCCGAGTTGCTTGAGGAGACAGTTCTGCATGCAACGCTGAAAGGTGGCGCCGGCATTCCTCAAGCGAACGTCATCGTCAGGTAGCAGAAGGCTCCGAATGGTGTGATGAAGGCAGTCTTCAGTCTGTCCGCCGGGTTCAGCTTGATCTGGTGATATCCTGAATATGCGTCTAGTAAACTCAGGAGCTCGCATCCGGCTGTGGAGTCTATCACCTGATTAATTCTTGGCAGGGAAATCGGGTCCTTTGGGCAGGCTTTGTTGAGGCTTGTGTAGTCGATACACATCCGCCATTGCTTGTTCTTCTTCAGCACCAAAACCGGGTTTGCCAGCCACTCTGGGAAAAACACTTCCATGATGAAGCTGGCTGCCAGGAGCCGGGCTATTTCTTCTCCAACAACTCTTCTTTTCTCTTTTGACAGGCGGCACAAGGGCTGCCTGACGGGTTTCATATCTGGCCTGACATGTAGCTTGTGCTCAGCGAATTCCGTCGGGACACCAGGCATGTCTTTGGGGGACCATGCGAAGATGTCGCGATTCTCACGGAGGAAATCGACGAGCTCGCCTTCCTATTTGCTTTCAAGGCCCGTGCCCATGACAGCATACCTCTCTGGGTGCTCCGGGTCCAAGGGTATCTTCTTGGTCTCTTTGGCCGGCTTGAATGATCCTTCTACCTCCGACTCCTTGGGGTCGGGCGATAACTCAGGCTGCTTTCCTGCCATCGCCACGACCCGGTCAAGGAGCCGCTTCTCAACCGCGATCACCAGGGACTCGGCCAGCCGACTGCTTTCGGCCGCGCAGGCGGACGACTTCCTGTAGTCGCCGGCTACGGTCAGGATTCCCTTAGAACTCGGCATCTTCATCTTCAGGTAGGCACAGTGAGGAACCGCCATGAACTTGGCCAAAGCAGGTCGGCCAAGCAGGGCGTGGTATGGGCTTTCCAGGTCCACTACTTCAAACCAGACCGGCTCTCGGCGGAAATGATCTTTGTCTCCGAAGAGGACGTCCATGAAACACAGTCCGGCTGCTCTGCAGCTGTCTTCGCTTGATTCCCAGCTTCTCCATGGTGTCTTTGTACAGGATGTTGATGCTGCTGCCTCCGTCTATCAGGACTCGCGAGAAACGGGCGGCCCGCCTATCAGTGGCCAAGGTAGCACCTAGGACCAGGGCATAAGAGCCCGGACTCGGCATCACCTCTGGGTGATCAACTCTACTCCAACTGATAGGCCTCTCGGACCAATGCATGAACTCCGGAGTATCTGTTGCCACTGCATTTACTTCTTGTTGCTGTTGGCGCCTGCTGTGCCGGTCATCTGTCACACTGGTGAACACCACATAGGCTCCGTGCTCTTCTGGGAACTCGTCCTGCACCGCGCCGACTGGCCGAGCAGCTGGCTGCTGAGGCGGCGGCGGAGGCGGCGGCCCAGCAGGCGGCGGAGGAGTGAGGTCGTCTCCCTTGGCGATTCTGGTGAGCCAGTGGCACTTTCGGGTGGTTTGGTTTGATGGCTTCGCGCCGCTATGGAACTTGCAAGGACCATCCAAAGTCTATTCATAAGAGAAAGCCGACAACCAATTGGATTTGCCACCCTTCTGCTGCTTGGCCGGAGGCTGCCCCTCCGGCCATTGATCTTCAACTGCTGCGACCTGCCGACTGTTGGAAGTCGGCTGTTGGGCCTTGCGCTTGTTGTCGTTCTGTTGTTGGTGCCGACTGGTGTCTTCAGCCGGAGTTCGCGGAGCCTGAGGAGTCACCTTGCCAGCCGCATTGACTTGAATCTCCGTCTTCATGGACGAGTCGGCCATAGCGTACTTGTCTGCTATGACTAGCAGTTCGTCGAGGGTTTCTGGCTCATCGCAGAGGAGCCTGTGCTTGAGGAGGGTGCCCTCTCGGCATCCGGCAATGAAGTACTCGATAGCCTGCACCTCGTGCACGCCCTCGCAGGAGTTCCGAAGCTCGCCCCAGCGTGTGAGGTAGACGCGTGTTGATTCATTAGGGCCTTGCACGCACAAGGAAAGCTGGCGCGGCTTGGGAGGTCGCTTGTACGTTCTCGTGAAGTTGCGGATGAAGGCTTTAGTGAAGTCGACCCAGCTGTTGATGCTACGGGGCTTCAGGCTGTTCAACCATGTCTGGGCCGTGCCCTGGAGCATGAGAGGAACGTACTTCATGGCAACTCGCTTGTTGCCGTTCGCTATGCCGGCGGCTGTGGAGTAGTCTATCAGTCAGTCCTCCGGCTTCACGGAGCCGGTGTACTTGGGTGTGTCTCGGGGGAGCGTGAACCCTTTGGGGAAGGGCTCGTCTCGGATGCGGGGCCCAAAGCAAGGCGGACCCAGCTCGTCTTCTTCTTCCAGCGCCAGGGATCGGTGGAGTCGGTCGATCCGATGGCGGGCGTCGTTCTCTCTGACTCCTTCTCGGCGGCCAAGGCGATCTCCGAGAGTCGGATGCTCAACAGGCGGCGGGGAAACTTGCCGCTCTCTTCTAGGCGGGGGAGGCAGGTAGTCGTCCCGTCGCTCTACTGCTCTCGGGCGGCTGTCTTGGTCGCGCTCGATGGTGATGTGAGTCCGACTGTGACTGACAGCCGGCTCCTTTTCTTTCCTTTCGCGGACTCCGCCAGTCAGCGTCCGAGAGGTCGCGCCTTGATCTCGGCGGGGAGGTAAGTCGTCGTTCGGCTGCTGCAGCGCGTCCACCCGGCCGCCGGCCGCGTTCTGCGCAGCAACTGTGTCGAGGAGTTGCTGGACTCGCTCCGTCAACACACGGCGCTATTCGCCCTCGAAGTTCTTCAGCTCATCAGTCGCCACTTGGGCGGCGCGGATGTTCTCCGCGGGGGTGGCGTATACGGGGTGTTTTGCTCCGAGCAAGTTGGTGATGGCCGCGCCGCGCTGCCAGACTGCACCTAGACAGCTCGGCCCAGTTGGAGCCGGCGAGCCGCCTACGGCGCGATCCATCTCGCGTTGGTATGCCTCTGACAAGCACCTCATGCTTGCCAACTTCTTGGCGCCTTCGATGATCTGAAGGCGGCGTGTCTCCAGCGTCTCGGCGTCTGCGTCCTCTGGAATGGGCGCGGTAAGGTCTTGCAGGGCCGCAGCAAGCGGGTCCTGGGCTTCTTCGCCAGAGCGCTCGTCGTGACTGATGACGAGCACCTCCGTGACAGCGCTTCCGCCGCTCTCCTTGCATGGAAGCGGCTCGTTGTAGACCACCACATTGGTGGGGAAAATGTCAAGCGACACGGCGTCGGAGTCGACCAGCATCGGGTCGGTGGAGCCTACGGACTCCAAGTCCACGGCAGGCTCGCCGGCGACGTGGAGTTGGTCAAGGAGACCCGCGAGAAGGCTCTCGGGGCCACCCGTGCCTGCGTCGGATGCAGGCTCGTCGGAGAGGCGCAACTCGCCGACAAGCTCGGTGAGGCTGCTTGCTGCGCAGGCGGCCTCAGCGCCGCGCAGCGCGTCGATGCAGACTCCATCTGGCGAGCCTGGCTGGCTGCACTCGCCAGGGAGGAAGAGGGTTCCCGTCCAGAACAGATCTCCGGGCGACGGTGCACCTCGCCCCACGGTGGGCGCCAAATGTCGGGGGTTGGGTGCGACATATGCCAAAGGATGGCTTATCATGGTGGGGGCGAGTAGGACGTCGCCGGTGCCTAGAAACGGGATGATGCGTAGGCATGCACGCCGGCGAATCTTACCCAGCTTCGGGGCTCTCCGGGGAGATAACACCCCTACTGCTGCTCTGCGGGGTCTCCGCATGATCACTAAAGCGACGTAACTACAAGGGTGCTCCTTGAGCTGTATCGGGAGGTAGGAGGGAGCAAGGCTAGTCCTCTCCTACCTTTGCTATCTATTCTATCTCTATCAAGGTCCGAACCCTTTGCATGGGTGCCCCAGGGGGTTTATATAGGCCTACCCCCCGGGGGTACAATGGTAATCCGGCTGGGCGCGGGCCTCAGCCTTCTGTCTCTCACACCGCCGTCCTTTCCGCCGGCTCCTAGGGCCCGCCGACTGGTGGGCCCCGCGGACAGGCCTGACACTGTGCGGCACTCCTGATGACGCAGGCTTGGTCATTGGGTCGTGGCAACAGTGCCGCCGTCTATCGGGCGATCAGTGTCGCCATTCCCCATCCTATCTGGTTAATGGCTCGTGGGGCCCTGGAGGGGAGGCGGCCGACTCCGGGGAGGCCGACTCCCCCAGGGCCGTCTTCGGGGCGCCCAGGCCGCCTTCGGTCCACCCACTGACAGGCGGCCCCGCGGTCTTCGGGCCGTACAGGCCGGCGTCGTGGGTACAGTGCGTCGCGCACTGTGGCTGAGGTCAGGGCAGGCATGGCAACAGTGCCGCGCCTCGCCGGAGATCTTTCGGCGATACGGCTCACTGTAGCCATGCCAGTCCCTCGTAGGCAGGGAGGGACGGCCACGTCGTGACCATACCCTGCATCGGGCTTCGGGAAGAGTCATGGGCCTACTCCCATAGTCGGCCTCTCTGGAGGTCGCCAGCTTGGAGTCGGCTTGTCTTGGAGTCGCCGTCTGGGACTCGGCTTCTCTGGAAGTTGCCGTCTGGGACTCGGCTTGAGGGGCGCGGCCTGCCCCGATGTCTTGAAAGATCTTGGGTCCCGGGTTAGCCTACCCGTGGCCCATTACTCCGACATACCTTGCTGCCTTCGTGTCCATGTGCGAGAACTTCCTGGGCTGCCGACCGCACTGGGGTCTATTTAAGCACATATTCACTTGTCGCTCACAGACAGTGAAAAAGGCGAGTCCAGATGACGATAGGACTAAGGTTATTCAGATGTGCGGGGGTCTTGGGATTCAGATGAGGAGCAAGAGTACTTTTCCGGCCATGACTCTTCCTGAGTCGGTCAGAGGGTGGCAGTCGACTTGGTTCTACTGTCAAGACGAGTTGACGCTGGGGCAGTCAACTG
The DNA here is from genome assembly GCA_963921465.1 of Triticum timopheevii. Lineage (NCBI taxonomy): Eukaryota > Viridiplantae > Streptophyta > Magnoliopsida > Poales > Poaceae > Triticum > Triticum timopheevii. The sequence goes on along the minus strand of OY997272.1, from coordinate 51,086,551 downwards.
GTCTCCCTCCATTTCCCATGGACCGAGTGAACAAGCCCTCTTCTCTGAAGGTGCTCCCTGAGGAGAAACCCCAAGTAAAAATGTTGATGGAGCCTGTAGTCCAGCTAGTTCGGGAAGGAGTGACGGGCATGGATCTTCTGGAGGTCTTCCTTAGGAGGCGCATCCAGCCACTTCAGTACCGAGGCCACCCAATGTGGTTGTACTGTGGAACCGAGGATGAAACTCGGGTTCATCCAGAAGCAGTCGACGACGCCACACTGGAGAGGTGGATGGCCGCGATCACAGGTAATAAGGATAACCCTCGAGGAGCCAGGAGGATTCCACCACTCGACCATTCCTACACTCCGGACACGGTATGCCCACTTTATCCTTAATTGTAATCTTGCTATACTCATTCTGCTTTTCCTGCAAACTGGTAGATTGATCTTTGCTTTGTTGTCTGTCAGGCCACCACTGAATTATACTCGATACCCAATGGAGCACAGACGCCGACTGAGGAGGAGGAAGGAAGTGGGGGCGAAAGCCAGGAGGAGTGGGACTCGGATGCTGTTGATGATGATGAGGGTGATGACTCTGGTGAGGAGGAAGAAGAGGAGGAGGAGGAGGAGGAAGTTGCACCTCCTCGCTCGGAAAGACGTTCGAAGCTCGTCCATGACCCTGCAACCGAACGTGGTAAGGGGGTCGCGACTGTCGTGCAGTCGACTAAGCGCCCTTGGACCACTTCTCTGGCGCCAACTGAGAAGGCTCCAAAGCAATCTCGAGTGGCGCCATCGAAGCCGGCGAAGGTCTTGCCGAAGATGAAGGTGGCGATTCCCACCATATCAGGGTAATAGTGCTACTTGAGTCTTCTTGTTCTACATGAATTTAATTTTGGTCGACTCATGAGTTAACCGACTGATTTTCGGAATTGCAGTGCTGCTACTTCTGATACCTCAGCTAGGGCTGAAGATCATGAGATGGAAGACGCTGCTACTTCAAAACCTGGTATGACTTTCATAATCCCATCTTCAGTCGATTGGCTCTTTGTCTCTAATTTTGATTCTTTTCTGTAGCTCCGTCCAATGTCATTATTACCCTTCCTGACGACGACGATGAAGAACCACTGAGGCCAAGGAGGAACAGGAAAGCATCTACTGGCAAGGCGACTCAGGACGTGCCAGCGCCCGAGACACTGGTCGCGGAAGGAGAGAACATCACTCAGCCTATCGTATCTTTTGCGGTGCCGTTGACGAGTGCTCGCCCCACGTCGTCGAGTGCTGCACAGCCTTCACTTTTCTCAACCCACTACGTCCCAGAGGACCAAGCCAGCGCTGCGAAAGAAGCAATACGCCAGGCGGGAGTCATGATGGAGCAAGTGAAGGCCATCCGAGAAGCCAGCCAGGCGGCCTATGACGCCAGTTCAGCTCTTCAGAGTAACGTTCAGGTCAGTCGGTCACCGCCTGCTCTGTTAGGATATGATGTCTTGAAGATTCTTCTTTCTGAAATTCCTAGTGATTGTCCTACACCCACTGGGTGTGTCGATTGAAATTTCAAATTAGTGGGGGCACGCTGAGTGCACCCACTGGGTGTAGTCCCCAAGGCTATGGTGGACTGCTGGCAGTCGACCATAGTCTTTAGATCTTAAGTTTTTCCTTCATTCGATTAGGTCGAATGGATTTACAGACCGGTGGGGGCACGCTGAGTGTACCCACTGGGTGTAGTCCCCGAGACTGTGGTCAACTGCTGGCAGTTGACTACAGTCTGAAGAACATGTCCTGTTTTTTTTATGTTGGTCGACTGGTCGACTCTGACTTAATAGAACTAGTGGGGGCACGCTGAGTGCACCCACTGGGTGTAGTCCCCGAGAATATGGTCGAATGTTTGCATTCGGCCGTAGTCTTAGAAACGTATGGTTTTTCCTTAGTCACTCAGAAGTGAATTGTCTTTGACAACTGTCGATTGGTTTTTCGTAGAAATCCTGCGACCTCGCGGCTCGTTACACTGAGTTGGAAAAACAACCACATCCAGCTCGAACTTGATCTGAAGCTGGCCCAGGAGAATTTAACGAAGGCGAAGGAGGAATCCAAAGGTATGTTTGGTGAGGCTCTCGACGACTGCCTTTGCCCTTCATTTGTTTCAAAATCAGACCTTGCTGTAACTTTGCAGGCAAAGTGAAGGAGGCCCAGAAGAAGAAAGACCTTGAATTGGTTGAAATGCAGAAAGCAGCTTTAGAGAAGACCAAGCTCGCAGACGAGAAGTTGGCTTCGGTCACCAAGCTTGAGGAAGAAAACACCAATCTAAAAGCTGCCCTTGATGCTGCCAACAAAGAGGTCAGTCGACTGAAAAGTGATAAGATTGCCCTGAGTGACAAGGCCAGCGAGTTGGTGGGGAAGAAGAACGATCTGGAGGCTTATCTGGGCGGACTCGCCAAGAAGCTATTCCCCATGCTCGAAGGTAATCTCTTGCGCCAAACAGACATTTTAACTGTGGTCTTTTCATTCGACTGTTGTTTTGACTCGGTGGTTGTACTTGCAGAATTTTGCCAGAACTTTGAAGAGGAGACTGGTCGACTGGAGCCAAATCTGGACCCCATCAACTCTCCTGTAAAGGATGAAGTTGCCATGAACGTGCTTCGGCTTGAATCTCGTGTTGCTGCTGTCGTCGATTACCTCGCCAGGCTGAAGGTTACTACTTCTCGCATTGACGCTACACTCTGGCCCAGAGAGATGCTCCAGAATGACCTCGAGTCCCTGATGACTCGACTGGACACAGTCCCAAGTCGAGTGCAGGAGTGGAAGAAGTCATCTGCCAAGTGTGGCGCAGATGTTCCTCTATCTCTGGCCCGAGTCCATTGCAAGGATGCACGAGAAGACAAGTTGGCGGCTCTTCGGGTGGCTAACACCAAGAAGCACGATTTCCGGTCTTTCATGGAGACCTTCATCGCCGCTGCCACTCGGATTGCTGATGGAATCGACCTTGACGAGTTTGTTGTACCTTCCAGCCCTCCACAGGAGGAGTAAAAAACTTCTTGAGCTCGACACTTTAAATTTGCCTCGGTATGCCGAGTGATTTTTGTAACCGACAAACATTAACAGGCTTAGTGCCCGAGCACTTTTGGTTCCGATAGGTATTTATCCGAACTTGGATTCGACGTTTGAGTATGCTTGCATTTGGTTTGAGATGTCTTTTGCAGGTTAAAACGAGGTGCTTATTGCAATCGGCTTGTTCTCCAATAAACTTAGGCAAGCACTAGCTGCAGCTAAGCCTCCGAGTGGTGAGGTATGCACTCTACTCGGTAGGATTTTCACAACTTAGGCGAGAACTGGGCTGCAGCTAAGCCCCCGAGTGGGAGGTCTGCTCTCCACTCGGTAGGATTTTTAAAACTTAGGCGAGCACTGGGCTGCAGCTAAGCCCCCGAGTGGGAGGTCTGCTCTCCACTCAGTAGGATTTTCACAACTTAGGCGAGCACTGGGCTGCAGCTAAGCCCCCGAGTGGGAGGTCTGCTCTCCACTCGGTAGGATTTTTAAAACTTAGGCGAGCACTGGGCTGCAGGTAAGCCCCCGAGTGGGAGGTCTGCTCTCCACTCGGTAGGATTTTCACAACTTAGGCGAGCACTGGGCTGCAGCTAAGCCCCCGAGTGGGAGGTCTGCTCTCCACTCGGTAGGATTTTTAAAACTTAGGCGAGCACTGGGCTGCAGCTAAGCCCCCGAGTGGGAGGTCTGCTCTCCACTCGGTAGGATTTTCACAACTTAGGCGAGCACTGGGCTGCAGCTAAGCCCCGGAGTGGGAGGTCTGCTCTCCACTCGGTAGGATTTTCAAAACTTAGGCGAGCACTGGGCTGCAGCTAAGCCCCCGAGTGGGAGGTCTGCTCTCCACTCGGTAGGATTTTCACAAATTAGGCGAGCAATGGGCTGTAGCTAAGCCTCCGAGTGGGAGGTCTGCTCTCCACTCGGTAGGATTTTCAAAACTTAGGCGAGCACTGGGCTGCAGCTAAGCCCCCAAGTGGGAGGTCTGCTCTCCACTCGGTAGGATTTTAAGGTGTCTTATGGAAAACGCATTGTACTTGTGGCGTAGCTCGGAGGAGAGGGTAGCAGTCGACCTGCACCTCGTCCTCCTTGCATAGCGCACGTTGTACTTGTGGCGTAGCTCAGAGGAGAGAGTAGCATTCGACCTGCACCTCGTCTTCCTTGCAGAGCGCATGTTGTACTTGTGGCATAGCTCGGAGGAGAGAGTAGCATTCGACCTGCACCTCATCTTCCTTGCAGAGCACATACTGTACTTGTGGCGTAGCTCGGAGGAGAGAGTAGCATTCGACCTGCACCTCGTCCTCCTTGCAGAGTGCACGTTGTACTTGTGGCGTAGCTCGGAGGAGAGAGTAGCATTCGACCTGCACCTCGTCCTCCTTGTAGAGCGCACGTTAAATTGAAACTTAGGCGAGTACTTAGACTGCAGCTAAGCCTCCGAGTGGGAGGCTGGCTCGCCACTCGGTAGGATTTTATTAAAACTTAGGCGAGTACTTGGACTGCAGCTAAGCCCCCGAGTGGGAGGCTGGTTCACCACTCGGTAGGATTTTATTAGAACTTAGGCGAGTACTTGGACTGCAGCTAAGCCCCCGAGTGGGAGGCTGGCTCACCACTCGGTAGGATTTTGTTGAAACTTAGGCGAAACGGATTCGCAGCTAAGTCCCCGAGTGGGAGGCCGGCTCGCCACTCGGTAAGGATTTTTTTACAAACATAGGCGAAACGGATTCGCGGCTAAGCCACCCACTGAGGGGGAATTTTACTGAACAAATAAAAGTGACAAAAATCTTTGGGGAAATTATGACACTATTATCTTGCAAAACGTGAACTACAGAAGTACTTTTATTACAACTCATCCGAGTGAAAACTTTAAGTGTAAAATGGGCGAAGTAACTCTGCGTTCCAAGCTCGGGGCTCGTCGATATTGTGCTCGACGTTGTAGAGACGGTACGCTCCGTTGTGGAGAACCTTGGTGACGATGAAGGGTCCTTCCCGAGAAGGAGCAAGCTTGTGTGGTTTCTGCTGATCCACTCGGAGAACCAAATCTCCTTCCTGGAAGGCTCGACTCTTCACATTTTTGGCGTGGAAGTGACGCAAGTCTTGTTGGTAGATGGTCGATCGGATCAGAGCCATCTCCCTTTCTTCTTCTAGGAGGTCAACTGCATCCTGCCGCGCTTGTTCTGCTTCAGCTTTGGTGTAGAGCTCAACTCGAGGAGCGTTGTGGAGCAGATCACTTGGTATGACCGCCTCAGCTCCATAGACCAAGAAGAATGGAGTTCTTCCAGTCGATCGGTTAGGCGTGGTCCTTAGACCCCACAACACCAAGGGGAGTTCATCGACCCATGCTCCAGCTGCATGCTTGAGGTCACGCATCAGTCGAAGTTTCAACCCTTTGAGGATCAAGCCATTGGCCCGCTCCGCTTGGCCATTCGACTGGTGATGGGCGACTGAAGCGTAGTCGACTCGTGTGCCCTGAGATGTGCAGAACGCTCTGAATTCCTCCAAATCGAAGTTTGATCCATTGTCAGTGATGATGCTGTGTGGGACTCCATATCTGAATATCAGTTCTCTGATGAAGCTGACAGCAGTACCGGCGTCAAGGTTCTTGATGGGCTTAGCCTCAATCCACTTGGTGAACTTGTCGACTGCTACCAGTACATGTGTGAAACTGCTTCGTCCTGTTCTCAAGGGACCCACCATATCCAAACCCCATACTGCGAAGGGCCAGACGAGTGGAATGGTCTTCAGAGCTGATGCAGGCCTGTGTGACATGTTGGAGTAAAATTGGCATCCCTCGCATTTGTCGACTATTTCCTTTGCCATTTCATTCGCTCTTGGCCAATAAAATCTGGCTCGGTATGCTTTGGCCACGATGGTCCGAGAGGACGCATGATGGCCACAGGTCCCCGAGTGGATGTCATCAAGGATTATTCGACCTTCTTCTGACGTTATGCACTTCTGTCCAACTCCAGTCGCGCTCTCTCTGTATAGCTGTCCTTTGATCACAGCAAAGGCCTTGGATCGATGGACGATCTGTCGAGCCTCTTCCTCGTCCTCCGGGAGCTCTTTTCTCAGGATATACGTGATGTATGGAACTGTCCAGTTGGGAGTGATCACTAAAGCCTCCATGACCAAGTCGACCACTGCTGGGACTTCAACCTCAGTCGGATCTGTGGCACTCTTGGGCTGCGGAGCTTCTTCGATAAAAGGATCTTCTTTGACTGATGGTGTATGGATATGCTCCAAGAACACATCGCTGGGAATGGCTTCTCTCTTGGAACCTATCTTTGCCAAATCATCAGCCGCTTGGTTTTTCAGTCGGGGTATATGATGAAGTTCTAACCCCTCAAACTTCTTTTCAAGCTTCCTCACTGCGTTACAGTATCCAGTCATGGCTGGGCTTCTAACGTCCCACTCCTTCATCACTTGGTTGACCACCAAATCTGAGTCGCCATAAACCATAAGGCGACGGACGCCGAGTGAAATGGCCATGCACAATCCATACAAAAGGGCCTCGTTGTCACGCCCAATATGCGACCCTATCCAAAAGGAACTCGAAGGTCCCACCAAGGATAGACCCGCATATTGAGACGCTTTTGCAAGGTGGATATCATTACATCAACATTACATAATAGATGGGGATACATACAAAAGGCATACAATGCCACACGAATACAACAATACATCATACAAGAACAACATCCGACTACGGATGAGTCATAAACAGAAACGCAAACAATATCCACCCTGCTAGCCCAGGTTGCCGACCTGGAACCTACCCCCTGATCGAAGAAGAAGCAGAAGAAGAACTCAACGCAAGCAAGCATCGCTCTCGCGTCATGATCATCGCATAACCTGTACCTGCAACTGTTGTTGTAGTAATCTGTGAGCCACGAGGACTCAGCAATCCCATTACCATGGGTATCAAGACTAGCAAAGCTTAATAGGAAAGGAAGGGGTAAAGTGGTGAGGTGCAGCAGCGACTAAGCAATGTATGGTGGCTAACATACGCAAATGAGAGCGAGAAGAGAAACAAAGGGACGGTCGTGAACTAGCAATGATCAAGAGGTGATCCTGAACACCTTACGTCAAACATAACCCAGAAACCGTGTTCACTTCCCGGACTCCGCCGAGAAGAGACCATCACGGCTACACACGCGGTTGATGCGTTTTAATTCGGATCAGGTGTCAAGTTATCTACAACCGGACATTAACAAATTCCCATCTGCCACATAACCGCGGGCACGGCTCTCGAAAGTTTAAACCCTGCAGGGGTGTCCCAACTTAGCCCATGACAAGCTCTCGCGATCAACAAAGGAATAGACCTTCTCCCAGGAAGACCCGATCAATCTCAGAATCCCGGTTTACAAGACATTTCGACAATGGTAAAACAAGACCAGCAAGACCTCCCGGCGTGCTGACATCCTGATAGTAGCCGCGCGTATCTCGTCTCAGGCCACGACCGGATGAGCAGTCCGTACAACTAAAACCAGACCTCAAGTTTCCTTGAGGGGGCGCTGCAAAGGGCTCTAGTTTGGACCAACACTTAGACAAGCATTGGCCCGGGGGGGCTAAAATAAAGATGACCCTTGGGTTAATTACTCCCAAGGGAAAAGTAGGTGGTGGTGAGGCAAATGGTAAAACCAATGTTGGGCCTTGCTGGACAAGTTTTATTCAAAGCGAACTGTCAGGGGGGTCCCATAAATCACCCGACCGCGTTAGGAACACAAAATCCGGGAACATAACACTGGTATGACGGAAACTAGGGAGGCAAGAGTGGAACAAAACACCTGGCATAAGGCCGAGCCTTCCACCCTTTACCAAATATATAGATGCATTAATTAAATAAGAGATATTGTGATATCCCAACATAACCCTGTTCACCATGGAGCAATCTTCAACTTCACCTGCAACTAGCAACGCTATAAGAGGGGCTGAGCAAAAGTAGTAACACAGCCAAACAATGGTTTGCTAGGAATGGTGTCAAAGGTTAGAGGTTCATGGCAATTTGGGAGGCTTAAAGAGCAAATGATAGGTAACACAGCATAGCGATAGAACGAAGCAACTAGCATAGCAATGATAGTAGTGAGATCCAGGGTAGCGGTCATCTTGCCTGAAATCCCGCAAGGAAGAAGAACGAGTCCATGAAGAATATGAAGCCACGAAGACGAACCAAGCGTAGACGAACGAATCCTCACGATCGCAACGAAACGGGAACTATCGAGAAGAAGCACACAACATGGTAAACACACCACACATGAACAAGACATGATGCACAACAAGCATGATGCATGACAAAGCTAGATGAGGCTACTCATGGCAAGAGATGATGCATACAAGAGAAACACATCAAAGCAAGTTTAAATGAGGCCGGAAACAACATATAACAATTCTGGTAAGTCCTCATATGCAAATTTCGAAATTGGTCCAGATCTGAATAAGCATTATGTTCAAGTTGTTAAAAAGCAAGTTAAGATGCACCAAGATGATCTACACGAAATTCTAGTCAAGTTACATATAAAGTTCATTAGATTCGGAGCTACGGCCTAGAAAATATGAGCAAAACAAGTTATGCATGGCATCGATGCAAAATGCATACAAACATCAAGCAAACACCTCAAAACAAGGATGCAACATGATAATATGAAACTATATGCAAAATCAAGCAAGTTTCATATAGAGCACACTCAAAACGGAGCAACGGTTCAAAACATGCACACTATACAAGTCATAGCAACAATCTGTCCAAAACAGCAACTAGGCATATTATAAGCATCAAAACAATATGCTACAGCACCCCAACATAATAACAAAAGGCATGAGCATGATGTACAGGTAAATCACAACAAAACATGAACACTGAGCTATCTCCAGAAACAACTAGAACATGCTCAAAAAGACATGGAGATATTGCAAATAATAACAGTTCAGACTTTGCAGAAAATAACATCAGGTTGCAATGTGTACAGCTATCAAACAACATGTTACAGGAATCTATCATGGCAAACAAAGGCATGGCATGAATCTACTAGTAGCATAGATCAAAAGTCCCTTACTGACCATGTGCCAAAAGGGCACGGAAAATATGATGGCACCCATGTAAACATGGCAAGTTATATTACAGATTCAAACATGGCAGGAACAACAATAAGTAGGCATGTTGGTGAGCTTGAACCACTCACCACAGAGAAATACATGGCATGGCAAGGCAACCAACAGTAAGAAGGCATGTTTTTGAAGCTAATCATGGCAAGAGCAAGGTCATAGGGTTCATGGATCACTAGGAAAACACATGGAAACAACTAAACTTAATGTAAACAGGTTGACAGCAACATTTTCAAGCAACTTTGGAGCAAGATAACAACATGTTCCAGAAGGCTATAATTGCAACCAGTGGCACGAATGGATAGAGCAAGTCATGTAGATCAAAACATGTTTATATAACATCTCCAGATTATGCACACAAAGACTAGTAGAAGCATGTTAACATAGCAACAAAATATAACAGAATCTGTCAGGAAAACAGCAACAGCAACTACTCTACTTAGCAAGCTTGATACACTCAGCACACAACTCATAAAAATACATGGATAGCACCCCTGGAAAGATGGCATGGCATAGATCAACATACATGTAGACATCAACCTCATAGGATGCACACATCAATCATGGCAAAAATGATAAATGAGCAAGTTATAACAGTTTCAGCAGGTTAACATCATCATGCACTCTTACAACAGCATTTCGGGCATCAAGATGAGCTCAAATGAAAATGATGCAATGGAATGAAATGAAGTACTCGTCGAGTTGAACAATTTGACATATTACACGCATGAAACGGAGCAACGGATGCAGAGATACAGCAGGTCAAACATGGCATGATTATGATAGAATTTCAGGACTTAGTGGATTTCGGGGAGGGGGGGAGTCAACCTTCCAGATCTGGATCCGGCTCGGCGCGCGGATCGAGGCGGCGCCGGAGCCTCGCCGGAGATGGGCTCGGGAAGGCGCTCGGGGAAGTCCGGCGGGGCGAGGCCGGCCGGAGGTCGTCGCGGCGACGGCGGAGGCGGGGCCGGGGCGCAGGCGGCGCGAGGAGGCGGGGCCGGGGCGCGGGCGGCGCGAGCCCGGCGGCGGCGAGGGGAAGCACCGCGGCAGGCGGCGGCGGAGGCGATGGCGAGGGCCACCGGCGGCGGGGACCCGATCCAGGGGCCGGCGAGGTCCGCGCCGGGTCGGAGCGAAGGGGGGCGCGGCGGCGGCGCACGCCGGTGGCGAGGCCGAGGCACGCCGGCGGCGAGGCCGAGCGGCTCGGGCGCACGGGACCGGGCGGCGCGCGGCGCGTGGGCCAGGAGGGCCGGAGGCGGGCCCGGGTGGGCCGCTGCGCGGGGACGGCGGAGAGGGGCCGGCGGGACACGTGGCAGGCCCCCGTTGGCTGCGGGCGGCGGTGGCAATGCGTCTGGACGGCGGCGGACATGTCCGGCGCGCAGAGGAGGAGATCTAGGGTTTCGGGGGGAAAACATCCGCGAAAATGGAGGGGGAGGACCTATTTATAGGTAGAGGGAGCTAGGAGAGTCCAAATGAGGAGCGGTTTTCGGCCACGCGATCGTGATCGAACGGCCGAAAGCATGGAGGGGAGTTAGATGGGTTTTGGGCCACTTTGGAAGGGGTGTTGGGCTGCAACTCAAAGAGGGCTTTGCGGTTCCCCGGTTAACCGTTGGAGTATCAAACGACCTCCAAATGGCACGAAACTTGACAGGCGGTCTACCGGTGCTATACCAAGGCCGCTTGGCAAGGCTCGGTCCATTCCGAGAACGTTTAACACCCGCTCACAACAGGAGAGAAGAAAGGGACGCCGGATGACATAGGAGTGCCGGATTGCAAAACGGACAACGGGGAAAATGCTCAGATGCATGAGACGAACATGTATGCAAATGCAATGCACATGATGACATGATATGAAATGCATATGATGACATGGCAAAGTGCAACACGCAAGCAAATGACAAGGCAACAACGGCGAATAACTGGCGGACACCTGGCGCATCGAATCCGGGGCGTTACACTCGTATTCCGCCTCATTGTTGGAGGAATCAAAGTGAATCTGGAGCACATATCTGAGCTTATCTCCTCTGGGGGAAACCAAGACTACCCCAGCACCGGAACCATTTAACATCTTAGAGCCATCGAAGAACATGGTCCAATGCTCTGAGTGAACTTGAGTCGGCTGCTGCTGTTCAATCCACTCGGCAAGGAAATCCACTATTGCTTGGGACTTAATGGCTTTCTTTGCCTCAAACTTGATATCAAGGGGAAGGAGTTCAATCGCCCATTTCGCTACTCGACCAGTTGCATCTCTGTTGTGCAGAATCTCTGAAAGTGGAGCGTCGCTGACGACTGTAATGGAATGATCAAAGAAATAATGAGCAACCTTCTTCGTGGTCATGTAGATCCCATACACAAGCTTCTAATAATGAGGATATCTATGCTTTGATGGAGTCAAAACTTCAGACCGATAGTACACTGGGCGTTGAACTTTGATGGCTTTCCCTTCTTCTTCCCGCTCGACCGTAAGTACTGTACTGACGACTTGTCCTGTGGCTGCAATATAAAGCAACAGAGGCTCTTTGCTGATTGGAGCAGCAAGCACCGGCTGGATGGAGAGCAGAGCTTTTAGCTCGGCAAACGCTGCATCAGCTTCTGGAGTCCACTCGAACTTGTCTGCTTTCTTCATCAGTCGGTAAAGAGGCAATGCCTTTTCACCGAGTCGTGAGATGAATCGACTTAATGCGGCCAAGCATCCAGTAAGCTTCTGGACATCGTGCACCCGCACGGGGCGTTTCATTCGGAGTATAGTGCCGATTTTTTCTGGGTTAGCGTCGATTCCTCGTTCGGAAACGAGAAAACCGAGTAACTTGCCACCAGGAACTCCGAATGTGCACTTTGATGGATTGAGCATGATATCATACCTCCTGAGGTTGGCAAATGTTTCAGCAGGTCGGAACCCTTTCGCGACTTGACCACGATATCATCCATGTACGCTTCCACATTCCGACTGATTTGAGTGAGCAAACACTTCTGAATCATACGCATGAACGTGGCTCCGGCATTCTTGAGGCCGAATGGCATGGTGACATAGCAGAAGCACACGAATGGAGTGATGAAAGCTGTTTTGATCTCATCGGGTCCGTACAGACGGATCTGATGGTACCCAGAATAGGCGTCTAGAAAAGACAATCTCTCACATCCCGCGGTCGAGTCGACAATTTGATCGATGCGAGGAAGAGGAAAATGATCTTTCGGGCAGGCCCGATTGATGTGTTTGAAATCAATGCACATGCAGAGTGACTTGTCCTTCTTGGGAACCATGACGACATTGGCGAGCCACTCGGAGTGGTATATCTCTTGGATAAACTCTGCCGCCAACAGTCGAGCCACCTCCTCGCCAATGGCCTTTCTCTTCTGGACGGCGGACCATCGAAGATGTTCTTTGACCGGTTTTGCTGTTGAATCGTCTCTAAGGCGATGCTCAGCCAGCCCCCTAGGAACACCCGGCATGTCAGCAGGCTTCCATGCAAAGATGTCCCAGTTCTCACGGAGGAACTGGATGAGCGCTTCTTCCTATTTAGGGTCGAGTGTTGTGGAGATATGGGTCGGAGCTGCATTGGGGTCGGTCGGGTGAATGTGAATAGGCTTCGTCTCACGAGACGACTGAAATGCTGATTCTGTGGCAGGCTTCTTGGCCCGCAACAAATCACTTAGATCTGCATTTTTCTTATATCCCTCCAGCTCGACCGTTGTTACCTGGGAATCGGCAATTTTCGAGCCTTTCTGGAAACACTCTTCTACTTTTTTCCGATCACCAGTGATAGTGATCACGCCTTTGGGGCCGGGCATCTTCAGTTTGAGGTACACGTAACATGGTCGAGCCATGAACCGTGCATAAGCTGGTCTCCCCAAAATAGCGGTACGCGCTCTGAAAATCCACGACTTCGAATGTCAGCTTCTCTTTGCGGAAATGCTTCGAGTCACTGAACACCACGTCCAGAGCTATTTGGCCGAGTGATTCAGCTTTCTTTCCAGGTATAACTCCATGAAAACTCATGTTGATGGTGCTCAGTCGGGACATCGGAATGCCCATTCCTTTCAGTGTCTCCGCATATAATAAGTTCAGTCCACTACCACCATCCATTAGCACCTTCGTCAGTCGAGTGCCTTCGACGACCGGGTCGACCACCAAAGCTTGCCTCCCAAGGGTGGCTATATGAATCGGGTGATCGGACTGGTCGAATGTAATGGGAGTTTGGGACCATCTCAGATAACTGGGCGTCGCCGGGGCGACCATATTCACCTCACGGTTGATGACCTTCAGTCGGCTTTTGCTTTCCACATCCGCAAAGATCATTAGAGTGGAGTTAACATGAGGATATCCTCCATCACTGTCCTCCTTGTCTTCGGCTTTGTCCGACTCCTTTTCCTTGTCCTTGGGTTGTTTACCTTGGAACTGCTGGATCAGGAGCCGGCACTGGCGAGTGGTATGCTTTGGATAAATGAAATTACCCTCTTCGTCTTTCTTCATGTGGATGTGGCACGGCAGGTCCATCACGTCATTCCCTTCTTTATCCTTCACCTTCTTGGGGTTCCAGGATCCTTTGGGTTTTCCTTTGAACTTGCCCTGAGTCACGGCCAGAGCCTCTCCAGGAGCCGCTGGTTCGGCTTTCCGCTTCTGCTTCCGACTGGAGTTTCCTTTCTCCGACTGACTAGGCTTGTACTTGCCGCTTCAGATTCGGTCCTCTTCTTCGCTGTTGGCGTACTTGGTAGCAATTTCCATCATCCAACTCAGGGTCATATCTCCGGTCCGACCAAACTTCAAACTCAATTCTCTGTTCTTAACCCCATCCTTGAAGGCGCAGACTGCCTGATGATCAGACGCGTTCTCCACGGTATGATGCAAAGTGATCCATCTCTGAATATACTCTCTTGAGGTCTCATTCGACTTCTGCACACAAACTTGCAGCTCTGTCAATCTAGCTGGTCGCTTGCAAGTTCCCTCGAATGTTCTGACGAACACTCGGGAAAGATCTTCCCAAGTGTAAATGCTGCTAGGAGTTAACTGATTCAACCACGCCCTGGTCGAACCTTCCAACATGAGTGGTAAATGCTTCATAGCCACTTCATCATTTCCGCCACCAATCTGCACCGCCACTCGGTAGTCTTCAAACCAAGTTTCAGGCTTAGACTCACCGGTGAACTTGCTTACTCCAATCGCCAACCTGAAGTTGGGGGGAATCACCGCGGCTCTGATAGCCTACTGAAACATTCTGGACCTGAAACATGGACTCGGCTGCTAGTGGGCGCATCTCTGTCGTGGCCACCTCGATGAGCCCTGTTCCGATCGACCAGGCCTTGCACGATGATGGATCGTGCGTCAAAGCCTGGTTCCCTGGGGTCGACCGGGGCTCTTCTTCCCACACTGAGTTGGCGTCTGTCATCTTGCTGCCGATGAGCGTAGGACCCACCTCTCGGGGGAGGAGTGGGCACTCGACGTCTATCATCACGATCGTATCGGTCACCATATTGGTCCCGTCGATTCTTGCGTCCTTCACGCCGCGGAGGCGATCTAGGGCTGTGAGCCGACTGAACCGTATTCGCAGCGACGGATCGACTGTGAATCCAGTTGCGTGACTGCGACACGGCTGAATTCTGATCACCTGCTGCCCGGAGCAAATCTCTAATCTGCATCAAGCCTCTGCCAGCCTCCGACTAAGAGGGCTGAATCGACTCCGCTATACGAGTTGCAGCTGCTAAATTCTGAATCGGGGTTCGATATACCTGAGTCGGCTGCGGGAAGAGTTGACGTCGACTGGAGTCGGGTACTCGTTGCCGCGCGCGCTCGTCGAGTGCTCGCTGGAGGTTCTCCAGACGAGTGCGTTCAGCCAAGTTGGCCAAACGCGCCTCCTCCAAGGCACGAGCCTCGGGGGTTTCTCCTGCGATGGGAGTATGCAGGGCATCCATGTTCCAGCGGCAAAGTTCTTCCCTTTGCAGGGAGTTAAGTGGCTCGGGTTGATATTCCTCATGGACTTGAGCGGGGTCACCTCCACCGTCCACCCCGTCGTCGCGGGGGAAGGAGGGCTACGAGGCCCGTTGACCATCAAGTCCTCCGCCGCCAGATCGCTGCTGTCGCACTCGGATGTGGTCTCTACGGAACCAGTCGACAGATCGAACAGGCCGTAGAGAGATTTGTCGGGCTCGATTGCCGCAACTTGGGTGGTGGCCGTCTGGCGAGCCACCGCGTGCCTCACCCACCGCTGGAGTCTCGACCGACCAGAGCGCTTGCGCTGGCGGGAGACAGGGAGGGAGGACGACAGGGGAGTCGACCGATATGGAGTCGACGGTTGCCGCAGCAGAACGCCGCGGACACACGCCCGAAAATGCGTCGCACCGTGAACGGGGAGCACGTCGATGTCGAGTGGAGCCTCCTGAAGCCAAGCGGAGTCGTCGGCGATGAAGGTGAGCGCGCCGAGACGGATCTCGCGGCCCTCGACCAAAACTCCACCAGAAACCATGATGAAAGCAATCGGAACAATTGCAACTTTTCCAAAAATCGCTAAGACACCTGCCCCATGGTGGGCGCCAACTGTCGTGGTTCTAAGTCTGACAGTAGAATGGGGGGTACGTATGGAGAGGCAAGATCCTAGCTATGGAGCAGTTGTGAAGACAAAGGATGTACGAGTTCAGGCCCTTCTCGGAGGAAGTAACAGCCCTACGTCTCGGAGCCCGGAGGCGGTCGACTGGATTATGTGTGTATGGATTACAGAGGTGCGAACCCTTTACACTGAGAAGGGGGGCGGCTTATATAGTGCCTGCTTGACCCCTCCGGCCCTCAGTTATGCGGGGTTTAAAGTACATTAAGACTAGGCGTTACTGGTAACGCCTTACATAAAGTGTCCTAAATGCCATAAAGACTACTTAATTACAGACCGTTTGGATGCAGAGTGGCTCTTGATCTCCTGGTGGTCGAGTGAGTCTTCATGGTCGAGTCGTTCGAGTCTGTCGAGTGAAGTCTCTCTTGATCGATTGGAAGGTAGTTTCTTCTGAGGGTATCCTTGGGAAGGGTACTTAAGACAGGTCTATGACCCTACCCTAGGTACATGACTTCATCAGTCGGGTCCATGGTGCACCGCCGGCGCGACCTCGCCTGTGCTGACGACACGGGCTGGCCTCTCGTGGTTGCGGTCGAAGACTAGCACCTACTCCCTCCGTCCGCGAATAAGTGTACTTCTAGCTTTTGTCTTAAGTCAAAGTTTTGAAATTTTGACCAACTATATACAAAAGAGTGATAACATATATGACATCAAATTGATATATTATGAAAGTACATTTCAAAATAGATCTAGTGATATTAAGTTAGTGTCATAAATGCTAGTACTTTTCCCTATAAAATTGGTCAAAGTTTTAAAACTTTGACCTAGGACAAAAGCTAGAAGTACACTTATTCGTGGACAGAGGGAGTAGCCTGGTCTACCTCCAGAGCACGGCAACCCGGCGGTGAGCAGGCAAAATTCCGCACGTCGCCCATGACCTGTTTGCTGAAATGCCTAGGAGAAAAAGGAAGAAGTAAAAAAAAGAAAAATGCAAAAAAATCACTTGAGTCACTGACAGGTGGGACCCTCATCCAACTCAGCATATTGTCCACACAAGCACGACACGTCAGCCCGACAGGTGGGCTCAACTTGTCAGTTTCGTTGTTTTCTTGACCAAATCTGAGCATCAGTGCTCCGTGTTACAAATTAGGCGCAATTTCGGTGGTTTTTTATGCCCTGCCTCAAATTTGGTACTAAGTTGTTACCCTAGCCCCAAATGTGATGTTTTTGGGTAAATAACTCCTGTCTACAAATCAAACAAAGTGTATAGTGGACGAGCATATCAAATGATAATATTGTGTGTACACAGAAGTAGAATTAACAACATTTTTATGTTCTTCAATGATTACTATACGTTCTTATTTTAAATGCAAGTACATATCATGCGCATATTGCCAACTAATTATTGAACTTAACTTGAAAAACAAATTTGTCATGCTCTAGAAATTTCTAAAAATATGCTTACATAACAATACACTACAAATTACTATTAATATACTTGTGAGAGTATGCGCTTTGGAAATCTCTACCATGATATTTGACGATACTAAAATCTATATGAACACATGCAAATCAATGGAAATAAATACACACTATACAATTTATGTAATTTTCAAGATTAAATTTAAATAAAACTTTTGTTATATCATACACTTTAAAATTTAGTAAAGTATAATTTCCAGCAGTTACATTAAAATGTATAAGAAAATAACACTGTTACTACTCCCTCTGATCCATGTTACTTGTCTTAGATTAACTAACATGGATCAGAGGAAGTAGTAGACAAATCTAAAAAAAGTAACATGCTTCGGAGGGAATAATATTTAGCAACAAGTTATGTTCCTAACTATTGTAGCGAAAGAGTACCAAAATTATAGTCATTAATAATACAGTTGGTACCATTAGTTTAAATAAGTATAAATATTTAGTACAAACATTAAATATTTCTTCGCCATTAAGAAAAATGACAACGCTTCTCTTTCCCCCTTCCTCCTCAAGTGACAGCTGTGGCGGAGGTTTATGCTATCTGGAGAATAATCTTACAACATGGAATCAATCATGTGAACAAAAGGACATCAGGGTATGTAATCATCATCAAAGAGTTGACACTTCATGAAATACATCTGCTGATAATTAAGAAAAACACCACGGGTGTGATAATAACTCCCAACAAGTTCCATCTCGGAGTCGCTCAAACCATCAAGAACTACAAAATATAATTACACAGGCTCAAGAGAACAAAAAAATCATCATGTACAATAAAACAAGCTAAGAACTTCCTTAAAAGAACTTACCAACAGACGGTAAAGGAGACAACGCATCTCCACGACCAACACGATAAAAATCAATACCAATCAACGTTCCATAATGTTCAAGCCTAATGGTCATTATATCACAAGGACGGACACCATAATCACTGACCAATCTTTCCCAGGAAGGACCATGAAATTTGCTCCTCGCCCGACCATGACTAAACAGAACACCATACAAATAACCCTCATTGCACTGAAAAGCAAGATCAGTATCTTCGTCACCCCTCCTTATGGCTAAAGCCCTACACTCCTCGATGTAACGAGCAAGATGAGCTCTAACACTGCACGGAACATACTGCACATTGCACAACAAATCAAAACAAGGATCATAATCAAAATCTAAACAACAAGGGCAGAACCAAAACAAATAAGCGTGTGTGCCAAAAATTAAACAATTATAAAATGATATTCTTACAACACGCCTCTAACAACGCCGATCCAGGACCACACTGAACCCATCTACAGAAGAATCAACAGAAGAACACGGACCACCAGGCATACGACAAAAAGGACAAGCCATAACTGCAATGGTTATCAAGAATTAATCCAACAAAACCCAGTTGAAACTTGACACATGATAGTGTTGGTAGTCCCCATCCGTAACTAACCCATAAATCTCCATATCTCGGAAATATAATGGAAACAAAAAGAGAAACGAAAAAGGGAAACAGGGAACCCACGAATGCAACCGGTAGGGAACGACGATATTGCGAACAAGGGCGCGGTCGACGCTAAAGAAAGACCGCCGTAAGAGCAGGCAACAAGCGTGGCGGCCGGGACGAGGACCGCGGTAACCACGCGACAAGAGCGGTGGTCGCGACGGGCGGAGACGACGACAAAGAAAGAACAATGCGCGACGACGGTTCGCCCACACCAGATAGAAACAGATCTCAAAACAGATCAAAAGGTATTACAAAACATTAAGAGTACAAGGACTAAAGTGAAAAAAGGAAAAACCACAAAGGAAAACCGAAAACCAGAAATCACGGGAGAAGCCGTGCATGCGACAAGTGTCGCGCGGAGCGCCTCGGAAAATCCTCACAAGCGCTCCGCGCGTCACACTTGGCGCGCAAGGAGCGCTCCGCGCGTGACACTTGGCGCGCAGGGAGCGCTCCCCGACTAATTGTTGCGCGGGGGGGGGGGGGGGGGGGGGGGGGGCGCTCCTCAATTAGTGATTTCATCGATCCTTCACACAGATCAAAGCTAGCGATCGAACTAGGCCAGCCCATCAGAGAAGCTAACGAGTACATGCATCCGGTTTTGGGAACAATCTGGAAGGTTCCAGCCTAGTTTTTCTGGTTTTGTGAAGATTCTAGAATCTTCCTGAACCGATTTTTCGCAGGTTTTTCGCTTTCTTATGTTTTTTTACTAATCTTTTACTTTCTGTTTCTGTTTTTTTTTCTTTTTTCAGTTTCTTTTCTTTATGTTTCTGTTCAAAATTTTCAAAACGTCTTCAGAAAATTTTGGGGATTTCAATTAATAATTGCGTTTCAAAACTAGTTAGCTAATTTCAAAGAATTTTCATGTTTCCAAATTTTGTTCGGAAGATTTAAAAATTGTTCTTGTTTCAAAAAATAGTTCACAAATTTCAAAAATAGTTCATGTCTTAAATTGTGTTCTGGAGTTTAAAAAAATGTTCCGTTTTAAATTTTATGTGCATTTTCCAAAAAAAAATTCATGTTTTGAAATTTTGTTCTGAAGTTTAAAAAAACTCTGGTTTCAAAAAATGTTCGCTTTCCAAATTTAGTTTTGGAATTTCGAAAAATATATTCTGTTATGAAAAAAAGTTTGTGTTTGCAAATTTTGTTCCAGAGTTTCATAAAATGTTCTTGTTTTCCAAAAAATAAGAACTTCAAAAAAAGTTCCAGTTTTGAAAAAATGTTCACGTATTCTTTTTATCCCAGAGTTTAAAAGAAAATCAGTAACTTCAAAAAATGTTCCCTTTTTGAAAATGCTTGAGTTTTTTTAAATCTTGTTCACAAATTTAAAAAGTGTTCGAGTTTCATAAACATTTCCTTTTTGAAAACAAATGTTTTGGGTTTGAAATTTCGAAAATACTCGGATCTGCAATGGTTTTGGTTCTTAATTTGTTCGCACAGCCTAATAATTGGAGATGGTCGTCTGGTGAAGTGGTAATAGCATGTCTTGGCGAACTGGAGCTCTTTAGTTCCATACCTACAGAACATGACTTTTTCTTAGAAACGGATTTTTTTTTTGGAAATTTCAACATGTTTTTTATAACTAGGCCGACACAGTGTAGGAGCTGGCATTGCCTCTTTTCTTCCTTTTTATACTGTTCCATTTTTCCTTTTTAATGAAACATAAAAGATGTTCAATAATTGAGAAAGATTCATGGGTTTCAAAAAGAAAGTTGTGGATTTAAAAAAAAACCTTGAATTCAGAAATTGTTTTTGAAATTGAAAAAAATGTTCATAAAGTGAAAAATGCTTGTGGTTTTAATAAATGATTGTGAATACAATTTTTATTTACATATTTGAAAAATATTGGAAATAAAAATTTGCGTATTTGGAAAATGTTCACTACTTTTTAAAACATTGTCTGTGAATCCAAAAAAATGTTCATGCAATTGAAAAATATCTGTATATTTAAATATGTTTACTTAGTTGAAAAACTATTCAGGAATTCGAAAGATGTTCGCGAATTTGAGAAAATATTAACAAATTTGATTTTTTTCACAAATTCAAAAAAATGCCCACAAATTCTAAGAATATTCGCAAATTGTAATATGTTTATAAAATTAAAGTAATATTCGACGTATTGTCTGGTCCATTACACTTAGATCGGTGTGGCTTTTCTCTATTCTTCTTTCTCTTTGTTTTCCATTTTTGTTACTTACTTATGCATGTTGTTTTCATTCTTTTTTTCCTATTCCCTTTTTGCCTGTACATTCTTTCCTTTTTCCTATTTAATTTTATTGCATGAACATGCATAAAGCAGCCGTTAGAACAAGCTGGTCAGATCGTGTGGCTCCTTGAGTGTAGCTGAGTTTAGTTCAGCTCGATATCTTCATGGTTATTATCCATGCAATTTTTAGATACTGAAATACCAAGGTTTGAAACACTGCAGTTTTTCTAAAACTGAGGTTTTGACAAACTGATACTGGACACGGGCTGCCTTCCAATCAACTGATAGCACAGCTGAAGTAGGAATTTCTTCTAGTACTAAAATTCCTTCAGGACCCGCTGTCCTACCCACTACCATATGCCTGATGATATCCGTTTCAAAAATTGGGGCTTCTGCCAGGTGAGAGACACTGCAAGAGGAGCTCAACCGGACACCTTGTCTCTCTAGTTTAACTCTTCTATGTGCAGAATGCCATAGAAACGATCTTATGTACTGTTAAAAAGGAGTAACACTAGTGTCACGTGAAAAAAAAATCTCCTGCTCTTCTGACGGGTGATTAACACTAGAATACCAGCTAGAGCAACAGAATACTCACCGTGTTTCGACGGGAGTTGTCAGCTGAAAACATTTCTGTTACTCCTTTTCGCGAAAAGGGAACAAGTGTTGCTGTCTTCTGTAAAAAAAATAAACGCCCTCCAATTTCAGGGTTCAAATTAACACAAACAGAATTCAGCATCTCAAGCTGTTTCGACCTCCCAGCAACGCACATATGCACACCTCAATCAGAGCCAAAGGATTCAAAGAGCACTGCAACGCCTTGGCAAAGAATTTCGCCGATGCACCTTTGTGTCAACAAAACAACTACTGTATGTAAGTACACTGCAAGACCAAGTTGGAGGAGGACACATCAAATTCTAATGCATTCTTCTTTCAGACGACAGAGGTTTTCAAAGTAATGGATCTTAGAAACAGCTTGGGATGCAACATAATCGCCCTGCTCGCCATGTCACATACGGACCGAGAGAGATCCGCCAGTCCAAAGTAATGGATCTTGGAAATACCCAAAGCAGCGCCAATCTTAGCAAGTTCATGCTCATCCAAGTTACAGGATCTACCAACAACATGCAATAAATCAACTAAATCAAACAGCCTCAAACTTCACCAGTACATTAACTTCATCAGACAAATTTTCAGATTCAGATCCTAGAATAATAGCACTTCTGCTTCATAGTAGCACCTCAGGGATTTATAGGCCTGCCTGTCATCGCCGACACCTTAATCAGAGCCAAAGGATTTATAGAAGTATCTTGATTTCGCACAATTGCTCCCCTCCTCCTGTCCTTCTGTCAGCATAAAAGAAGGCATCTATGTTAGCATTTAACTGCTATACTGCATTCTCAAAATATTTTTAGCCAGATGTACCTGAAGAACTTGGATTTTTGTCCTTTCTCCCGAGTGTACAATGCGCACGTGCATCTGCAAATGGTATCACAACACCAGGGAGGACCCAGCGTGCAGCATCATACTTTCCCCAAGGACCACCGACAGGGCGCTGAAACAGCACCTTCCGCTCCTCCATGGAATAGACGCCGCAGGTGACCCAGGAGTAGTAGTCGACGTCACCCACAAAGTAGATACAGTTGCTCATGCACCCCGGAATCTCCGTGGCGCGCACCGTGAACGATGATTGCTCACTCACGAAAAGCGCCCTGTCAGCAGCAAGCCTCTCCACTTTCACCCATCGCGCCGTCTCGACATCCAGCTTGTCCACCTCGAAGCCACCGATGGTACCACGGCATGTGGGTTGTCGTGGTGCGAGCACCGGACCGACAAACAGGACCGACCCTTCTGACTCGAGCAGGTGGGAGTAGCAGAGCAAGCGCCCGCGGATCGGGGTGTACTGCTCGAGAATGCTTGGCGCACGGAGCTTCTTCAGGCGCCACGGCGGCGGCAGGCGTGTGTCCGCCGTGTAGGCGCAACCCCGGAATTCCAGCGCGTAGAAGACGCCGTCTGCGTAGGCCATCAGATAAATGTTTTTGAACCCTTCAGAGAACAGCTTCCGCTGGGACCACTCCTCCGTGCACCAGCAGAGCGAGACGCTCCTCTCGGCGTAGTCGTGGTCGAAGATCGCGTTGGCGCCGGCGACGGCCCTCACCTTGGCTCCAGTCCCAAAGGGCGCATACACGTCGCTCCGGAACGCGCCGGTGATGGGGTTGACGAGGACAACGCGATTGCCGACCGCGAAGGAGAGGAGGCCGCAGGGCAGGGCGCCGGATAACTTAAAGTTCATGCCTTTTGGGTCGCGGACCACGGAGGGCAAGCGGGCAGGGGCCACCGGCGACGGCGAGCCCTCCTGGTCGACCGGCAGGGGGTAGATGGCCCCACGGTGGCGGCGCTCCTCCTCGGGGGGCGGCTGGGACCAGAACGAGTACTGGCTGTGCTCCTTGGCGAGCTTGAGCGCGAACAGGTGCGGGGTGGGTCGCGCTAGCCGCTCGGAGACGGCCGCCGCCCAGGACTTGCAGACGGCGGCGAAGCGCACCGTATCCAGCGGGCTGAAGCCGCCGAGGATCTTCTCGATGAGGTGGATAGGGAGGGCGCCGATAGTCCCGCTCGCCGCATCTCCGCCGTCAGCGGGCTCGTGCTGGACCTGGACGCCGATCTTGCTCGTTTGGGTGGCCGTGGGTTTGATTGGCTCCATGTGGAAGCGAGAGGAGGAGAATGCGGGGGGCGTCGGCGCCGAGGGATGGTGGAGGCGAGGCCGGGGGCTGGTCGGCTGGAGGCGGCGTTGGCCGGAGCGAGAGGAGAGAGGTGAAAGGGGATCGGGGAGGAGGACGGACGGGAGCCAGGGTTTGGAGCAGCTGTTGGGCCGGGTCGGGCTTTGGGCACGGGCTATGTCGAAAGAAGGAGAGGAAGTTAGGCCCCTCCCCAAGCTTGTCTCAAAAACAAAAAGGGCCCCCTCCCAAGCCTGCCATGTAGGCAAAAAAAAAAAAAAAAAAAAACAATGTCAAGCGCGGGAACCTAGGAAAAACACTTAAATGAAAGAAACCCACCAATGTATGGATAATTTTAGTTGCTAAATCATTAAATGAAGGATGCTTAGCTACAATAAATTAAGCACCTTTGCATTGGGACTTTAATTGCTTAGCTATTCAATGTGCTTAGCACCTCATCTTAGCACTAGCGCATTGTAGAAGGTCTTAATACCACTCGTTGTCTCGAAACCCCTCCCCAAAAAAATTAGTTGTCTAAAAAAACTCATTGCTCAAAAATATATATTTAATACCACTTAAAGGTATTTTGTTCACGTGGTCGACTCGGACAACATTTTGTTGATTGCTCGTCAGTCACGGAGACAAAGGTGGGTCCCCACAATGACTATGCTTGAAGCCTCGGTTACCTACATCGACAACCATGCTAGGTCGCGCGACCTCGTTTATTATCCATCGATGGGCATGCAACATAATACACTAGCGTCCCCATCCGTTATTGGCATGCGATAGAGCCCTGAAGGAAATATGCTCTAGAGGCAATAATAAAGTTATTATTTATTTCCTCATATCATGATAAATGTTTATTATTCATGTTAGAATTGTATTACCCGGAAAGATGATACATGTGTGAATACATAGATAAACATAATGTCACTAGTGTGCCTCTACTTGACTAGCTCATTAATCAAAGATGGTTATGTTTCCTAACCATAGACATGTGTTGTCATTTGATTAACGGGATCACATCATTAGGAGAATGATGTGATTGACATGACCCATTCCGTTAGCCTAGCACTTGATCGTTTAGTATGTTGCTATTGCTTTCTTCATGACTTATACAAAGTTCCTACAACTATGAGATTATGCAACTCCCGTTTACCGGAGGAACACTTTGTGTACTACCAAACGTCACAACGTAACTGGGTGATTATAAAGGAGTTCTACAGGTGTCTCCAAAGGTACATGTTGAGTTGGCGTATTTCAAGATTAGGATTTGTCACTCCGATTATCGGAGAGGTATCTCTGGGCCCTCTCGCTAATGCACATCACTATAAGCCTTGCAAGCAATGTGGCCAATAAGTTGGTTACGGAATGATGCATTACGTAACGAGTAAAGAGACTTGCCGATAACGAGATTGAACTAGGTATTGGATACCGACGATCGAATCTCGGGCAAGTAACATACCGATGACAAAGGGAACAACTTATGTTGTTATGCGGTTTAACCGATAAAGATCTTCGTAGAAAATGTAGGAGCCAATATGAGCATCCAGGTTCCGCTATTGGTTATTGACCGGGAACAGTTCTAGGTCATGTCTACATAGTTCTCGAACCCGTAGAGTCCGCACGCTTACCGTTATGATGACAGTTTTATTATGAGTTTATAAGTTTTGATGTACCGAAGGTTGTTCGGAGTTCCGGATGTGATCACAGACATGAAGAGGAGTCTTGAAATGGTCGAGACATAAAGATTGATATATTGGAAGCCTATATTTGGATATCGGAATCGTTCCGCGTGAAATCGGGATTTTACCGGAGTACCGGGGGGTTACCGGAACCCCCCCGGGGGTTAATGGGCCTACATGGGCCATGAGGGAGAAGAGGAGGGCCGGCCAGGGCAGGCCGCGTGCCCCTCCCCCCTAGTCCAAATAGGACAAGGAAGGGGGGGGGGGCGCCCCCCTTTCCTCTTTCCCCCCCCCCCCTTTCCTTCTCCAACAAGGCAAGAGGAGGGAGTCCTACTCCCGCACCCCTAGGGGGCCGGCCGCACCTCCCCCCTCCCTCCTTTATATACGGGGGCAGGGGGGCACCCCATAACACACAAGTTGATCATCGTGATCTTTCCTTAGCCGTGTGCGGTGCCCTCCTCCACCATATTCCACCTCGGTCATATCGTTGCGGTGCTTAGGCGAAGCCCTGCGTCGGTAGAACATCATCATCATGACCACGCCGTCGTGCTGACGAAACTCATCCCCGACACCCTGCTGGATCGGAGTCCGGGGATCGTCATCGAGCTGAACGTGTGCTGAACTCGGAGGTGCCGTACGTTCGGTGCTTGGATCGGTCGGATCGTGAAGACGTACGACTACATCAACCGCGTTGTCATAACGCTTCCGCTTACGGTCTACGAGGGTACGTGGACAACACTTTTCCCTCTCGTTGCTATGCATCACCATGATCTTGCGTGTGCGTAGGAATTTTTTTGAAATTACTACGTTCCCCAACAAGCCCAATGTCACTGGGTTGTTGTATCGGCGACAACATCGAGGATCGCTAAAATCATAGCCCACCCCTCATCTCGCCACCCTTCTCCGGGTAGCAGCGGGTATATACCATCGTCTTCACAATATATTTGATGCGATCATGGGTGATGACTATCTGCCACCCATCACCTCTCATTACGTATTTTTCAAACCCATAGCAACACACGTGTATTTAGCTAGTTTCCTACATAAGAGAATAAGAGAGTTGCTCGGTTAATTAGGGAAAACCAGACGAAATTAAAACTAGATACAAAGAGGACAAGGTTCAAGGGCCGATCCTGACTTTTGAGAGGTCCTGGGGTGAACTTAAAAAATGGGCCCAATCAATGTTCAAGGCAGCAACTACTATATAGATTCACTCACCTGGATATACTAGCTAAATACATGTCTGTTACCAAGCGGTTAGCTTGGTAAGCTACTGCTACGTCTCAAGCTTGCGTTGGTTTTCCCCAAAGAGGAGAGGATGATGCAGCACAGTAGCGTAAGTATTTCCCTCAGCTTTTGAGAACCAAGGTATCAATCCAGTAGGAGGTCACACGCAAGTCCCTCGTACCTGCACAAAACGATAGCTACTCGCAACCAACGCGATTAGGGGATGTCAATCCCTTCACGGTCACTTATGAGAGTGAGATCTGATAGAGATAATATTTTTGGTATTTTTGGTATAAAGATGCAAAGTAGAAAGTAAAGGCAAAGCAAGTAAATAAAGTGATGGAGATTGATATGATGAGAATAGACCCGGGGGCCATAGGTTTCACTAGTGGCTTCTCTCAAGAGCATAAGTATTCTACGGTGGGTGAACAAATTGCTGTTGAGCAATTGATAGAATTGAGCATAGTTATGAGGTTATCTAGGTATGATCATGTATATAGGCATCACGTCCGAGACAAGTGACCGAAACGATTCTGCATCTACTACTATTACTCCACTCATCGACCGCTATCCAGCATGCATCTAGAGTATTAAGTTAAAAACAGAGTAACGCCTTAAGCAAGATGACATGATGTAGAGGAATAAATTCATGCAATATGATAAATACCCCATCTTGTTATCCTCTATGGCAACAATACAATACGTGCCTTGCAACCCTTTCTGTCACTGGGTAAGGACACCGCAAGATTGAACCCAAAGCCATGCACTTCTCCCATTGCAAGAACTACCAATCTAGTTGGCCAAACCAAACGGATAATTCGAAGAGACTTGCAAAGATAACTCAATCATACATAAAAGAATTCAGAGAATATTCAAATATTATTCATAGATAAGTTGGATCATAAACCCACAATTCATCGGTCTCAACAAACACACCGCAAAGAGAAGATTACATCGAATAGATCTCCACGAGAGAGGGGGAGAACATTGTATTGAGATCCAAAAAGAGAAAAGAAGCCATCTACACTAGTGCAGAACCGGGCATTAGCACCGGTTCGTAAGGCCCTGTAGTGCCGGTTACATAATCGACACTAAAATGTGGTCACTAAAGGCCCCCACCCTTTAGTACCGGTTCAGCATGAACCGGTGCTAAAGGGCAACCATGTGGCACGAGCCAGCTCCGGGGGCCTGGAGCCCTTTAGTACCGGTTGGTAATACCAACCGGTACTATAAGGTTTGGGGGGTTTTTTAGTTTTATGATTTCCTTTTCATTTAATTTTGTGTTTCCATTTTAATTCTTTTTCGTTTGCTGGTATTTTACGATCACTAGTGCAGAACCGGGCAATAGCACCGGTTTGTAAGGCCCTTTAGTGCCGGTTACATAACCGGCACTAAATTGTGGTCACTAAAGCCCCCCCCCCTTTAGTACCGGTTCAGCACGAACCGGTGCTAAAGGGCAACCACGTGGCACGAGCCAGCTCCGGGGGCCTGGAGCCCTTTAGTACCGGTTGGTAACACCAACCGGTACTATAAGCTTTGGTGGGTTTTTAGTTTTATGATTTCTCTTTCATTTAATTTTGTGTTTCCATTTTAATTCTTTTTCGTTTGCTGGTATTTTACGATACTACACATTGTACACGTTATGCATCATACATCATGCATGCTTTGTTTATCAACGCTGCTGCTATGTTCATTGCACCCGCAGATATAACATGCTCATATGCATGCTTTGCATCATTACATCATCATATATATATAATAACAAGTCCTACTAATCATGCATCATCATACAACTTCTACTCGTTATTAATAGTAAGTCATACGATCATCATCCTCATATATAGTCATCGAATCCAACCCTACATAATTGTTCTTAGCACATGATCATCAGTCAGGTAGGACCTAAACACCCTTAAGGTAAAATAGCATAAAACAATATAGACCCTGACTCTCCATTATGAACAATGGCGATCATCCTGTCTCCAATTCTTGCCTTTCGCTGCTTATTGCTTCTAAGAAGCTCCGTACGACTGTCCATACATTTTTTCTATTCTTTGATTGTTATGTCTCCACTTCTTTTAGAAACCCGGTATGGACAGTTGAGATTCGTAGAACGACCTGGTTGTATGTTCAAAACATGAAGGCTACCACGCGTATACATCAGATGAGGCACACAATCATTCGGGATTATCTGTTGAAAAACATAATAATAACTTTGTAGTTAGCAATGATGTACTAGTTTTTAGAAGTGTGCAAAAAGATGCACGGATGTTGTAATAGTAAAAAATAATCTTACCAGGGTATCTCCATGGTAGTTACCGTAGTTCAACACGTGCACTAGTGGCACGTATTGACCATAATGTTGAGGAGTTTGATTGTAGATATTGTAATTCTCAAGATCAGTACAAAATCCGACCAGATGATTTTTCTCCTAATAATTTAATTCGGAGCCTTCAGTGTAGTACGTTCTGTCTACAATCTTACGCACATTCTTTGAAGAATGAAAATAAGCTGTCAATGAAGATAAGTTGTCAATATTATATTTTGAAATGAACAATATAAATTACTTAATAACTATGTTTAGCTCACATGAGGGAAGAACTGGAGGTGTATCCACAAGGACCCAAATCGAAGGTGTCTCTTGCTCGATTGTAGGATCACCAAGATCCATGGTGACAAGCATACCCTCATCAAGACCATACATCTTGCAAAATGCATCCCAATTTTTGCAACCAAAATGGGTTACACTCTGAGCATTGTACAGCTTTACTTGAAAATCCACACCATGTTCGGTACATAGGATAATTTTTTTGGTTTCGAAATTTTTATGGTCTTCAAAACCCATCCTCTCCAAGACATAGCGTCTTTCAAAGCATGGGATAAGCTAGTCGAATTGGAAAACATGAAAAATACATGTTAAAATAGTTGAAGTCGTGCTTAATTACGAAAAAAACTATTGTCGTCGTTGCGTACCGTATGAACATCGCAGGTCTCCTCGAGCTTAATGCTGAAGCGCCGATCTTCGTCCAGCTCAATGAACCTGTCGCAGATACCTCGGTCGTCGTGGCGCCAGTCGCACTCCCCCGGGCGGTTTTCGTCGTCCAATGAGTACGACATTTCCGGCCTACGTTCATAATTTAGTTTTATTAATTAAGTCAACTATCTAGTTCAACTACTAAGCACTTACTATAAATAAATAAGTAGTACTTACTAAAAACAAACTACTTCTATATATAGTAAAATAAATTAGTTTATTAAACCAACTAGTTAGTTCAACTATATATAAACTACTTCTTCTTTTTTTCCTTTTTCTAAATACTATGAACAAAAAAATCATTAAAATTCTATGAAGAAAATTAATTACACAATCTAAATATCACCAAAATAAATCTATTAACAATAATATCACCAAACATGCATATTCAATAATAATATCACCAAAAAAATCTATTAACAGAAAAAAATCTATTAACAGAAAAAAAATCTATTAACAGAAAAATCTATTAATTCAACTAGTTCAACTAAGCATTTACTAAAAATAAACTAGTTATATTAATTCAACTAGTTCAACTAATTAAGCATTTACTAAAAATAAACTAGTTCTATATATTAATTCAACAAGTTCAACTAATTAAGCATCTTCTAAAAATAAACTAGTTCTATATATTAATTCAACAAGTTCAACTAATTAAGCATCTTCTAAAAATAAACTAGTTGATCTATATATTAATTCAACTAGTTCAACTAAGCATTATATTTACTAAAAATAAACAAGTTATTATATTAATTCATCGATGATAACATTTCTAATTAACATTCTAAAAATAAACTAGATAGTTCTAATTCATCTAAACATTATATATAGAAAACAGAAAATAAGTAAAAAAATATGTGTGTGTGTGTGTATATACGTGTGTGTGTATGTGTGTGTGTGTGTTTGTGTGTACGTGTCTGTGTGTATGTGTGTGTGTATGCGTGTGTGTGTGTAGTGTATGTGTATGCGCGCGCGCATGTGTGTGTGT